>OZ001648.1:28081808-29332433 GCA_963924145.1 Pyrausta purpuralis | reverse complement strand
TGAAGACCGAAGCCTGGAGGCCGGAGGCCGGAGACCGAAGCTTGGTGGCCGGAGGCCGGAGGCCGGAGCCCTGTGGCCGGAAGCCGGAGACTGAAGATCGAAGCTTGGTGGCCGGAGTTGGAGCCGTCGGGCCGGAGGCCGGAGGCCGGAGTCGTCGGGCCGCAGGCCGGAGCCCGGAGGCCGGACACCGAAGCTTGGTGGTTGGAGCTGGAGTCGACGGGCCGGAGCCCGGAGGTCGGGCCGGAGGCCGGAGCCTGGAGGCCGGAGGCCGGAGGCCGGAGACCGAAGACCGATGTTCGGAGGCCGGAGTTGGAGTCGTCGGGCCGAAGGCCGGAGGCCGGAGGCCGGAGGCGGAAGCTTGGTGGCCGGAGTTGGAGTCGTCGGGCCGGAGTCCGAAGGCCGGAGCCGTCGGGCCGGAGGCCGGAGCCCGGAGGCCGGAGGTCGAAGCATGGTGGCCGGAGGCCGGAGGCCGGAGCCTTTTGGCCGGAGGCCGGAGACTGAAGACCGAAGCTTGGTGGCCGGAGTTGAAGTCGTCGGGCCGGAGGCCGGAGGCCGGAGTCGTCGGGCCGCAGGCCGGAGCCCGGAGGCCGGACACCGAAGCTTGGTGGCCGGAGCTGGAGTCGTCGGGCCGGAGCCCGGAGCCCGGAGGCCGGAGGCCGAAGGCCGGAGACCGAAGACCGATGTTCGGAGGCCGGAGTTGGAGTCGTCGGGCCGAAGGCCGGAGGCCGGAGCCCGGAGGCCGGAGGCGGAAGCCTGGTGGCCGGAGTTGGAGTCGTCGGGCCGGAGTCCGAAGGCCGGAGCCGTCGGGCCGGAGGCCGGAGCCCGGAGGCCGGAGGCCGAAGCTTGGTGGCCGGAGCCCGGAGGCCGGAGGCCGGAGACCAAAGGCCGGAGACCGGAGGCCGGAGCCCGGAGCCCAAAGGCCGGAGGCCGGAGACCGATGGCAGGAGGTCGGAGACCGAAGGCTGGAGCCAGGCACTCCCGCATCACAGCGGCATGAACTCTAACAGCTTAGACAGGAGCCCAGCACGCATTGAATCCATCGACTTGAATAGCAGCTTAGACACTTCCATAGGCACCCTCCCTCTGATCATGTCACCAGACAGTCAGCCCTTATACCAACCTGAACAGTCTTCAATGGTGCCACCCTGCGCGGCTGACATGGAGGCGTCGACCATCATCGAGGAGATACGCTCCCTCATCGCCGCAATACCGCCCTTGTTATCTGACGGGAAAAGCGTCAAGAGGGAACAAAAGAAGGCGGTCATAGACAACTCGACAAAGGCGGCACTCTTGTGCCAGAGACTCGCCACACTAGTGGTGCCACAGCGACGGCAAAAGCGAGACCCCACTGATAGCAGCCCGAAGGCGCCACCAAACGACGTCACTACAAAGCCTTGTTGCGCAGATCAGCTGCCTGCTATTGTCAAAGAGGCGGTGACACAAGCTATGCGCAGCGAGCTTGGACGGGCCAAGGCCACAGCCGCTCTTGGAACTCAGATAGGGGGCGGAAACAACACATACGCACAGGCCGCCGCTATGCCACCACCCACTCCAGGAGGACTACGCCCAGCTCCACGCCGCCCAGCAATCGTCTTGTCCCTTAAAACCGAAGGACACCCGGTAGAGCAAGCATACAAAGCCCTCGACAAAGTTATCAACTTCAACGAAACTGGGTATACCGCGGCAAGAGTCGCCAATCTGTCTCGAGGCAAGGTGAGGGTTGAGTTTGAGTCAGAGAACGATGCTGCGGATGCGCTGGAGCGATTTCGCAGGGCCAGCGCCGGGGACACAGAAAGGGATGTGGAAGCTGAAAGAGAGAAGAGGGTGAGCCCCATGATTATTCTCAAGGGCGTCCCTAAGGACACCCCTCAAGACACCCTGACTGACATAATCCTAAAACACAACGCTGAGCTATTCCACTGCAGGAGAGAGGACCTGAGACTCAAGTTTGTGCGAAGGAACCGCAGCGACAAACTTTATAACGCCATTCTCGAGGTCAACCCAGCATGCTGGAAATACGTCGCCGGCCTCACCCACCTGCGTGTGGGTCACCACAGAGTTCACACACAGGAATTCTCCCCCTTCCGGCAGTGCCGTAGGTGCTTGCAGTTCGGGCACACACAGGGCCGCTGCCGAAATGAACCAATCTGTTCTCACTGCAGCGAGTCGGGACACAGTGTCGAGACCTGCAAGGAGACCGCCGCTTCCCCGACCTGTTTTAACTGCGTCACCCGAGGCGCCAAATTTAGATCTACACCCAATACTAGCACTAGCACCGACGCAAAACACTCCGCTACCTCGAATCAATGCCCCAGAATTAAACACATGCAAGCAAGAATTAGTAACAAAATAGATTATGGCTACTAGCAATTCAAGCACACGTAATTCTGTCATCAATTTTCTGCAATGTAACCTAGATAAGTCGCACGCTAGCAACACTGAATTCTGCAACTCCTTCGCCCAGAGTCGGCACCAGGCGGCCTTCATCTCGGAGCCGTACGTCGGTTCTGGGCTCTTTACTAAAAGCTTTGCCGGACTCGACATTTTCCAGTCTCTCGCACCGGACAGACCAGTTCGAGCCGCCATCCTTCTTAAACGCGAATTTTCAACCAAGCACGGCGCCATCCTTTTATCACAATACTCCACCCCCGACGTTGCGGCGGTCAAGATAAACTTGGCCAACAGCCCCACCGTCCTAGTCTCCGTTTATCTGCAGCCAGCCATCGACCCTGATCCAATTCTAAACATCCTCTCCTCCATCTTGGACCATAACTCCAACTGCAGGTGTATTGTGGCGGGGGACTTCAACGGATGGCACCCTGAGTGGGATCATCTTGGCCGCAGCAACGGCAGGGGGGACGTAGTCTACGAATTTCTATCCACCTATGGACTGGTCTGCTGCAACTCGGGTGATCACACATTTGAAACAATCACACACGGCGGTCTCAGAACAAGTGCGATTGACCTGACCCTGGCCACGGAAGATCTAGCCAACAGGATAGTAGGATGGAGGACGGCAAGAAGCTTCCTAGCAACGACCCAGCACATCCCTATCGAGTTCGCTCTGTCCCACTCTGCCTCCACGGCCCGTCCACCTCGGCAATCTACCCGACGGTACAGGATAGACGACCACGCCAACTGGTCTGGATTCAAGGAGCGACTGGACGAGGCATTCCAGCGGTGGGGGGTGCTACAGGCTGACCCTCTGGCGCTCACTGAGTCAGAATTGGAGGAACACGTGAGACAGGTCACTGCAGCCATCAACGGTGCAGCGGAGGCTGCGTTTCCCACCATCACCGGTGAATGCAGACCCTTCAAGCCCCCGTTCTGGAACGAACACTTGGCAGCACTAAAACGTAGTCTGCTGCAAGCCAGGAGAGGGTACAGGAGGGCGAAGAGAAGAGGAGAACCTCCGGAAGCCATGGAGGTCCTGGCGACAAGGGTGCAGGAGGCTCACGATAACTACGTCAGGGACATCAGAGCGGAATCAGCCAAGAACTTCCGGGACTTCTGCGAGGCCCAGGGAATGGACACAGTGTGGACCGTTACAAACCCGGTTCTGCGCGGTGGCCACCCCAGAACCCCACCAACTACAGTTGCAACACCAACGGCACACACAACTGATGGCGAGGACACGGTCGAGGCCCTTCTGGCACACTTTTATCCGGCAGATCCCGAAGCACTCGATTCACCTGAGCAAGCCGAGGTAAGAGCCGGATGTAGGAGGCCACCCGACACTCCAGACGATCCGCCGTTCGTGGCCAGTGAGGTGCTGGAGGCGGCCAGGTCCATCTCACATAAAAAAGCCCCTGGCCTAGATGGACTTACATCGGATATCTGCTTAGTGGTCATCACCAGGTACCCGGAGCTGTTTACCAATATATTTAACCGATGCCTGGCTCTGGGATACTTCCCAAGGCTGTGGACGAACACGGTCCTCAAAATCATTCCCAAGCCAGGGGGAGGGGGCTCCCCTGAATTAAAGTCCCAGAGACCCATAGGGCTGATACCGGTATTTGGTAAAATATTGGAGAAACTTTTCACCGGGAGGATCACACACTGTATGGCCATCGGAAATACACTAAACCCAAGGCAATTCGGTTTCCGCCGTGGCTTATCTACAACGTCCGCCCTCCTGAAAGCAGTCGGCAAAATCCACGACGGGATAAAGAATAAGCAACTGACAGTGGCGATATCGCTGGATATTCAGTCGGCCTTTGACCGAGCTTGGTGGCCTGCTATTCTCACAAGGCTCAAAGCGATTGGCTGCCCCAAAAATATATTTAGAATCATATGCAACTACCTCAGCAGCCGCCCTATATTTTTAACCCACGCTGGGCACAGCGGGAGCGCGAGAACACAAAGAGGCTGCATCCAGGGCTCAGCCTGTGGTCCGGCTTTTTGGAATCTGCTTCTTGACGACCTGTTAGACCGGCCTCTCCCTAAGGGATGTCATCTGCAGGCATACGCGGATGACGTCTTTCTGGTTGTAGCGGCCGGGGACTGTCGAAGCGTGGAAAGGCTGGCTGGCGAGGCCCTGGACGGCATCGCGGCTTGGGGGCACAAAAATAAACTCATATTCGCGCCAAATAAGACCAAGGCGCTAGCCTTCTCGCCTAAAGCGGCCAAGATTAAAATTACCATGTCGGGGATGCACATACCTTTTTCGCCGAACCTAAAACTACTAGGTGTCGTCATCGACGACAGGCTTAGATTCGGCCAGCACCTGGATCACCAGATCGGCAAGGCGAAAAAGCTATTCACAAGACTGTGTCTCTTCGCCAGACCCTCGTGGGGTCTGCAGCCGGCCAACGTCGAGGCCATTTATAAATATGTGGTGGCCCCGACCATAACATACGCAGCTGGGGTGTGGGGCAATATAACCCAACGCAAATATGCAAAGGATAAGCTTGCCTCGCTGCAGAGGGGCTTTGCAATCAAGGCCATTAGGGCCTATAAAACCACATCGACGGTCGCCGCCTTGGCTCTGGCCCGCTTTCCGCCACTAGACTTACAAATACAACACGTAGCCAGGATGGAGAGGGTGAGAGCCAGGGGCACCACTGACTACTTACCGGAGGATATCGCTCTGGAAAAGCCGGCGAACATATCTAGCCTTTTGCACCCTGCCGACCGTGTAACGGTGGACTTCGACTTAGCACTCAATCAACAGAACATAGATGAGCTGTCCACCGAAACCACGATCCAAATATACACGGACGGCAGCAAACAGGAAGATGACACTGTCGGAGCGGCCATGGTCTGTGTCGACCCGGACCGCGGTGCAGGCGCCGTCACAATAAAGAGATTCAAGCTACACGACTCATGCTCTGTCTTCCAGGCGGAGCTATACGCCATTAAAGAAGCGTGTATCCTGGCAAAAGCGCGACAATACTCCGATGCGCTGGTCCTGTCCGACTCCCTTTCAGCGCTTAAGGCAATGGGCGACCGGAGCAGCCTAAACCCGCTTGTGGTCGAGATCCACAAGACTATTCATCACGGCGGGGGGCGGATCCGGTTCGCGTGGGTTAAGGCCCACTGCGGCATCGCTGGTAACGAACTGGCGGACGGGGAGGCGGGCAGGGCCTGCGCCTTGCATAAGGTCCCGGATTACTCGCTCTTCCCACTATCCTTCCTCAAGACGAAATCTAAGGACCAACTTCGGGACGAATGGGAGGAGAGATACCAGTCGGCCACCCAGGGATCGTGGACAAGAGGGCGGTTTCCAACAGTGCAGGCCATTCACAACTTCTTCGGCCTCACGAATCCATCCTTCTTCCTGACGCAGTACCTGACGGGGCACGGCGCGCACCTCATGTACTTAAAACGGTTCAAGATCAAAGACAGTGATAGCTGCCCCTGTGACGGTGGAGCACAAGATCCCGATCACCTCGTCAGGTACTGCGACAGGTTCGCTCGACGTAGGGAGGACTTTCTGGCACAGGTCACTCCGACTTCAACCAACGAGCTCCCGCTGGACCCATACGATCTGGGTCACCTGGCCAAAAAACCTAAAACCGTCAAGGCCTTCGTCGGGTTCATCGAACATATCTACAAAAACCTAAAAAACTTTAACTACCCACCCGATTAGTCACATAGGTAAAATACTATATTTATATTTTTATGTTTTTCTTATATTTATACTTTTGGCTGTCAAAATATTAAATGTACACAAAAACAGTTAAGGGAACCATGTAGCTTCCAATCATGATTAGGGACAAATAGCAGAAAATCTGCTCAAATCTTTTACCTTGTATAGCACTTTTCGGTCGTATTAGCTCACAGGAGTGGTTCTGTGCACGCTCCGCTGTCCTAATAGTCTCGTGTAATTTTAATATACTTTTCATACAAACTTACCCAATTTTGACACTTTTTCCTTCACTGTAAAAAATTTTGTTTCAACCTTTCGGCTAATACTCACCTTATATTGACCGAGTCTTAATATATGAACGTGGACCGGCGGTCCTAGGTCCCCGGCCCGTAGTACTCTTGTGAGGCCGGGTGCCGGGGACCGACGGTTCACTAGGTTTGCTTGTATAATAGTGGCTATTGTGAATAGTGTGAAATGTGTGTGAATAGTGTGAAAATAGTTATAATTTAGCTGTACATAGTCAGTTGTAGGCCACTGTTAAAATAATAAGTAAATATTTATATTTGAGCTATACTTATTCCTTCTTAGCTATTCTTACTACTACATTATTTAGTTAGTAGGGAAAAAAAAAAAAAAAAAAAAAAAAAAAAAAAAATATACATAAGCTGTACATACTTAGTTATTAGCAACTGTTCAAATAATAGTCATAGTTCATATTTATTAATAAGTAAGATATATTAAAAAAAAAAAAAAAAAAAAAAAAAAAAAAAAAAAAAAAAAAAAACATTACTTCATAGGCATTTACAATATTTTTGTATATTCAAGTTGTACATTCTTAGTTATAAGCTACTGTTAAAATAATAAGTTTTAATCATAAGTCATAGCTCCTATTTAGCATAAGGTAAATATTAAACAATGTTTAATAATGATGACTTCTCATAAGTCCATAGATTTGCATGACAGTTATACTTTAGTTTACGTAATTAACATCTCATTGTATACATTTTAAAACTATTATGGGAAAAAAAAAAAAAAAAAAGAAAAAAAAAAAAGATATAAATAATAATAATCATAATTAAAAATAATAATAATTAAAATATATATATAAAAAATATATAATAAACAAAAAAAAAAAAAAAAAAAAAAAAAGTTAATGAAAAAAAAAAAAAAAATGTATATACTTCTTTTGTAAATAAGATACCATTGGCAAGAACAGCAAAAGGAAAATACGAAGACTTCGAGCAGGCCGGAGCACGGACATCCCGGACTGGAACTGGGCTGAAGGCATCGGGTCAGAGACTGGGCACTTGAGATAGTGAAGGAGGCTCAAAGACCACGGCCCAGACACGTTAGGCCATTGGGCCAGAGGCCGCGGACATCGGGCTGGGGACCGGGCACTTGGGCTAGAGGTGGTGGTGGTCCGAAGATTGGCAGGGTCGCAGCGGGACAAAAGCTGTTGACCTTAGGCCAGAGACCGGAAACTTTGGGCCGGAGTCCGGACATTGCGGGTCGACGGCCGGAAACTCGGGCCAGAGGCTGGAAAATTGGGCTGGAACCCGAAGACCAGGCCTTGGAAACTGGACCGTGGCCCTGACATATTGGACCAGATGTCGTGGACCTCGGGCCAGAGCACGAAAACCTTACACCCTGGACTGCAGCCCGGACACCCCAAGCCGAAACCCGAACCCATTGGGCCAGAGGCCAGAGTACAGTAACTTGATACGAAGACTGGACCCGATGACCTTAGGCCTGGGACTGGAGGACCGGATGCCCGAAATCGCAAGAAGGAGACTGGCTGCACTTGGTCGGAGCTCACCCAACTGGACTTGCTAACCCCAAGATACCTTTTCTAACAATAATCATAATTAAGGATAATTGTACACATATATTTAACATTGTAACTTAATTCTATAAAAAAAAAAAAAAAAAAAAAAAAAAAAAAAAAAAAACATCACATCATAACTATTTACAATATTTTTGTATACTTAGGTTGTACATACTTAGTAATTAGCAACTGTTAAAATAATAAGTTTAAATAATAAGTCATAGTTCCTACTTTTAATAATTAGTCATAGTTCCTACTTATTATACTCTAGTTTTACGTAATTAACACACAAAAAAAAAAAAAAAAAAAAAAAAAACATTGAAATATATATATATATTAATTATTGTATATTATATCTTCTTCTCCTTTCCTTTCCTTACCTTTCTTCATAATACCTTTCTTCCTCTCTTTCCCTTGCCCCTTTTTTAAATCCTATCCACCCTGGCCCCCCATGGAAGTCCTCAAATTGACGCCTCGGGGGCCTACAGTGATTTAAGGACAGACCACATCTCGGTCTGTCCTTTGATCCCAATCCAATGCATCAAATCCCCTCCCATTCAAACCTAACCCTTCCCAAAACATAAAAAAACACAAACATAACAAATAAAGTTAAAAAAAAAAAAAAATAAAAAAAAAAAAAAACCTAACCTAACCTAACCTAACCTAACCTAACCTAACCTAACCTAACCTTTTTTTTTTTTTTTTTTTTCCCGGTGGTAAAAAATGCATTGAGCTGCATACCCGCCGCCGTGGTCAAGCGACGGGTTATGTGGGGCTCTCCCCGCCAGAAGGGCGAGGCCTACCCACTAAAAAATCCACCATGAGCCACCTCAGACACGTTCCCGGAAAGTTGACGGTGTAGCCAGGCCTTACCCGTCTTTCCTGGTTCGCACGCTGTCCGCTTGCGCAGACCCACCATGTGACCACTCCGGCTCGGTAAGGAGACTGCCAAAAGAGCGAGCCTCCTTACAAGGGAAATTTCATTTACAAATTGTATAAGTATAAATCATAAAATATAAATATACAAAGCCTGCGCACAAAAGATGCACAGGTGTAAACGAAATCATCACAGTGTATAAATAATAATAAATAATTAAAACTATCTATACACAAAACGCCAGGTGGAGCGGGTGTAAAGAGCCCACCTCCTGGCGTCTTAACCTAACCTATGACTAGAAGCAACTAGCTACGGAGTTGATGGGCAAAAACCCGTCTTCTCCGTCCGGCTCTTCTTCGGCGTTGGGGATCAGCGAGAGGATCGTCTTCGCGCTCCCTTTCAGCTTCTTCCTTTTTGTTCAGCACCTCTTCACAGAAGGTGCTGAAAGCCTCCCAACATGTGTCCTTCGCTAAAATAGCTTTGACTACTGCAGGCAGCGATAGGTCCGAACCGATTTCAGCCACTAGTGCCACCCGTTCCCTTGCCCATTCCGGGCACTCTTGCAACGTGTGCTCGGCCGTATCCACGGCATGCCCACACTGATGGCAGACAGAGGTTCTCTCCCTACCGATCCTGTGCAGATACTTCCCAAAGCAGCCATGCCCGGTCAGTACCTGCACCATCCTGTAGGAGAGAGAACCTGTGCGCCTCTCAATCCAGTCCCTTAGCACTGGCTGGATAGCAGCTATCGTTCGGTGGCCCGCTCCTGGCTCTTCCAAGCGGTTCGACCACATATCGATAGCCGCATTGCGAGACTCCTCCCGCCAGCGCTCAACCTCCTCTTTCGAAGGTGGTGTGCCTTCAAATTTGGCTGCCGCGGCCTTTGAGTACACTTCCGCGAGCACTCTTGCCTCCAACTCCCACGGTGGGGTTCCAGCTAACGCGCAAGCCGCTTCTCCTGACACCGTGCAGAAAGCCCGCACGATGCGGTTGGCGACAGCGCGCTGGGGTCGACGGAGCACGGCGAGGTTCTCCCTTTTGAGGGCATTAACCCATATTGGGGCGCCGTATAATGCCATTGATTTTATCACGGTAGCGAATAGACGTCGACATCCCGTGTAGGGGCCACCTAAATTCGGCATAAGACGACTGAGAGCGCCGGCCGTCCTTACAAGCTTCGGAGCCAAGTAACCGAAGTGAGCCTTAAAGTTCCAACGGCTATCGAGGACCAATCCTAGGTACTTCATGGTACTCCCGATGCCGATGGAGACGCCACCCACAACGATTTCGGCTCCCGCCGGTGGTGCGTTCCGAAGCCCGTGAAAGCACAGGGCCTCTGATTTGTGCAGCGCTACGGTGAGCCCCAGTCGCCTTATTCTGTCGACCACTTGTGCCACGCTAGCTGTCGCCAGGATAGCAGCTTGTCGGTACGTTCCTCCCCTCGCCGTAACCAGCGTGTCATCTGCGTAACAGATCACGCTGGCTCCCCTCAATGTGGCACCCCGTATTGCCCAGTCGTAACCGATATTCCACAGGAGCGGCCCTAAGACTGACCCCTGTGGAACACCGCACGACACCCTTCGGCTGGCCCAACCCCTATTTGTCGGAAACGTAATTTCTCTATCAGCGAGATAGTTGGCCACTATTCGCTGCAGGTACTTCGGCACCGTGTGGTATTTTAGCGCCTCCATGATGCAACTATGGGGGAGAGAGTTGAAGGCATTGGCTATGTCTAAAGATACCGCCACCACAACTCCACCTTTATCCACCTCATCCTTGGCGATCTTCTTGACCTGGGCGATTGCGTCTATCGTGGACCTTCCCCGCCGAAATCCAAACTGGTTGTCGGCTAGGTCAGGTCCATTCGCCTCCAGGTGGCGCACCAGGCGGTTGGCCAACACTCTCTCAAAAAGCTTTGCTGCTTCATCCAACAGGACGATGGGCCTGTAAGCTGATGGTGAGTCAGCAGGCCGGCCGTCTTTTTTCAGTAGCACTAATTTTCCCCTCTTCCAAGCAAGCGGAAAATGACCTTCCCGCAAGCAGGACGAGAGGAGGGCGCGAAATCTAGGCTCGAGGCCGTCTTTCATGGCCAAGACCCATGCTTTCCCGGGAATGCCGTCCGGACCGGGGGCGGTGTTCTTGGCTTGGAGACGTTGGACCGCAGCTCCCAGCTCTCCCTCGGTTATTTCCGGGACCTCCTCATTGTTGTCTCCCACGGACTGGTATCGGATTGGCGGCGTAAAATCGGATCCTTCCGGGAAAAGGGCTTCCACTACATTTTGCAGCAGACCAGCATCTAGGGTGGTGGTGAGTGGGGGTGACCACGGACGCAGTTTGCTCATCACGAGCCGATACGGTCTCCCCCACGGATCTTGGTTCAGGGTGGAGAGGAGCTCCTCCCAAGCGGCATTTTTAGCCGCTCCAATCGCACCCCGAAGAGCCTTTTTGGCCTGCTGATAATCGCCGTATAGCGAGGAGTCTAGAGCCTCATCTCTAACTCGCCTACGTCGATGCCGGGAGTAGCGCCTTCTGGCCTCTACGCACACCTCCCTCAGCCGAGCAAGTTCTGGAGACCACCAGTACACGGCCGTGCGTGGCGGCAACGCTCTCACACGGGGCATCGCCGCGTCGCACACGTGCGACATGGCCTCACGGAACCACTCGACTTCCCTGCTCGGATCTACGTGCTCAGGCCAGGGCGACCAACTCTCGACCAGGACTGCCACCTCAAAGGTGTCCCGGTCCAATCGCTTTAAGGCCCATCTTGGGCCGAGGTCCGTCGTGGGACGGTTTGAACTGCTCGGGGAAAGCTGGAGGGGGGAGATGTCCCAACGCACATACCTGTGGTCTGACAGCGTCTCGACCCCCACCAGCACCTCCCAGTTCTGGACACGGGGCACCAGGGCAGGGCTCGCGAATGTGATATCCACGACCGATCCGCCCTGCATCCGCACGCACGTGTCGACCGTCCCTTGGTTGACTATGACGAGACCGTGGTTTGTGAGCCAGTCCTCGACAAGTTCACCCCTGTCATCTGTGTGACGAGAACCCCAGTTCACCGACTTGGCGTTGAGGTCACCGGCTACAACCACCTGATCCGGTCGACCCCATCCCGTCAACAACACATCGAGTTCCGCCAGAAACCGCTCAAACTCTGCGATCGACCGGTTGGGGGAGAAGTACACTCCGACAACCAACAAATCGTCTAACTGTGCCACCACACACCCATTTCCCTTGCGTGCCCTTAAGAAAGGAGGCGAGTTAGCACTTATGTTAGTGGCTATCGCCACGGTCTCATTTGTATCTGCCACCCAATTGTCACGGTCTGTGACATAATATGGCTCCGTGACGATACATATGTGTGTCGACCACTGCGCCATGCTCTGATGTAGAAGGTCTTGAGCCCTGGCACAGTGGTTGACATTCGCCATGAGAAATTTCAGGGCCATACTTTTAGTCTCCTGCCATTTCTTCCTCCTCTGTCCCTTGCGTCGGGCGGGAAGGTTCCGGCTGGCTACGAGCACTTGCCGTTCCTTTCTTGGTCTTCTTGTTGGAAGGGGCTTTGCAGGCACCACTTCCCAGACGGTGCCCTGCCTCCATACCTGCCTGCGAGCAAAGTGGGCAGTGCGGGTCATTGCTACACAAGTTGGAAATGTGCCCCAGCTGGCCGCACCTGTAGCATTGGCGGCTCCTATCGACTTCCGCATTGCACTGGGCACGCACGTGGCCAGGCTCTAGACACCGGAAGCACCGAAGGCTTCTGCGGGGTAGAACCTTGACCTTGGCGACAACCCAGCCAATGAGCAAGCGGCCCTCTACCACTTTTTTTGCGGCCATAATAGGGCACCGCACCCAGGCGGCATACAGACCCGTATGGTCGCGCGAGGGAGAGCCCACCTTTATTTGATCCGCAGGGCATCCTCCAAGTGTGGAGATTCCCTGCTGGATTTCCTCAGTGGTAACAGAGTCGTCCAGCCCTGAGACCCTGATCTCGACGGTTCTTGTTGGTCTGGACACCCGTATATCCTGCTCATTATAAATCCCCCTGAGCTTCTCTGCCAGAGAGTCCGCCTTCTCCCCACTAGTGGTGCCAGGCACCTCTATAATGGTTGCCCCCGTCAACGCTCTGCGGAAGCGCACGCCATCTATGCCAAGCTCAGCTATATTGATTCGCTGCTTGGCCTCAGCCACCGCTGTGGCATATGTCACACCTCGTTGTTCTGCGCCCTCTTGAACAGTTATGACTATCGCCGCGGACTTAGGAGGGCGCGCCTTGATCTTGGCCACCTGTGCCGCTTTCGCCTGCGGTTTGGCGGCGACCTTCTTGTTAGTGCCATTTGTTTTGCCCCTCTTGGCCACCGTCGTCCACCCTTCGTCGGTGGAGAGCGGTGCAGGGGGCAGTAACCGTTGTGGCTGTGATGCTGCAGGTGTAGCAGCATTCACTCCCTTGCCTTTTTGTGGCCTCTTTCTTCTTCTCTTGGAAGATGCGCTTGTTGGCTCTACCAGGGGCCCTCGAGCGCTAGTCGCCTTGATCACTCTAGGAGGCGCCTGCTTTTTGGAATTTTCAAGCAAAGGCTTCGCCGCTGCAGTTGTCGTATCCTCCACTGTTGGTACGCTGCTTCCTCTTTCAAATGACAGCGACGGACGGAGACGTGGCTCCGGATTCAGCCGCGGCTCCAAGCCCTCCACCGTAGCATTGATGCCAGCTGTTGTTAGGCTCATGATTTTAGCCGCCCATTCCTCCATGGTGACGGAGGACGGCTTTCCTATCGTGGAGGCCGACGCCTCTTTGTTTTGGAGACTGGCCTTGAGCTCGGCCAGTTCCCTTTTCATTTCTCCCAGTTCTGCAACCAAGCGGCCGTTCTGGGCCCTCAGGGCTTGAACCTCCTCGGAGACGGTTCTGACGGCGAGCGCTTCGGACGCCTCTCGAATCATCTCGCTCGCCGTGTTTAAGGCCGCCTGCATCGTCCCCTTGAGTTTGCCCGACTTGGTTTTTACCTCTTGAATAATAGTCAGGCCCCTTGCTATTTGCGTTTTAAGCGACATTGTCGTCACTTCCTCGTCCGTGTGCCCTTGCCCGCTGTTAGACAGCATTGTCCTGGTGCTTTCTCGCATTTTGCGGGCCTCGACGGTAATGTCAAGCATTTCTTTCTCAGCCTGAAGCTCCAGCTCTTGTTGCAGTAGCTTCAGGAACTCTCTTTTCTTTTCCGCAAGGCCGACATACTCCCCTGTCGTGGGAGGCCGGCCGCGTCCTCTTTGCGAGGCTGTCTTCTTTGTTGCTGGTACTTTGGGGGATCGAGAGCGGTCCTCATCAGTATCCGATCCGCTGTCCTGCTGGACCAGTGGCCGCTTGTGACCCCTCCAAAATTTGCTCCTCGATTCGGCAGACACTATGGTACTTGCCGAAGAGTCCGACCTGTTGTCTCTGTCCGAGTCAATCCGGGTAAGTGACACCCGCAACTCGCGGGGTCCCGGCACGGGTAGTGCTTTGGCACTGTCCACTTTCCTGTTAGGGCGAGGCGATGGAAACCCACCGCGCCGCACTCTCCCTTCTGCTCCACCGATCTCCGCCTCATCACTCTCGATTTCCACTTCCTCTACCACACTCGGCTCGCACCGAGGAACAATTGTTGCCCCCCCCGTATACGTGGGGCAGCCCGCCCTGAAAAGGGCGGGGAGGGATTCCCCAGCTAGGCTGGGACCCTCTCGGGGAATATTATCCTTTTTACAATTGTCCATGTTTTTGAAACTGCTTACGGGCGCAGCTGCCCCTCCTCACCTCGTGACGGGGTAGGGACCGACGTATCCCCGCCGGCCATTCAGTGCATCGGCCCCCGCCAAACCTTGCACTTAGGGGATTTTAGAGACTTGTCTGTCGCGGTCTTGACTTCAGTAGCCAGGACCCCCGTCCCCCTCAATGGGGATTACGGGTGCGTCCGGGAGGGCCGCCACTCGATCGCCGAGTATAGGCGACCACATCCCGCGCGCCTGTCACGTTAGCCGGCTGGTGGATGGAACACCAGCCGTTGCCCAGGGTACACCACGAGGAGGTCTGACAGATGGTACCCCAACCTAACCTAACCTAACCTAACCTAACCTAACCTTTTTTTTTTTTTTTTTTTTTTTTTTTTTTTTTTTTTTTTCGCTGGGAAAAATGCATTACGCATCCCCACCCGTCGGGGGACGGATGGGGTATGTGGGACTCCCGGGGACTCCCGGTATACCCACTAAACGACCCAGCGGCACTCCCGCATCGCCTTTGGTGGCGGGGTTCTGGGAATCGGCATAGCCTTTGCGTCCAGTTCCCCGCCGGCGTTTGCCCGCCTTACAGCGGCGGGCCCGTCACGCCCCTCCCGCTAATGGGAAGGGGCTCGAGGATGACTGTCAGTGCTCGGTCATCCTCGTTCGGCTAGGTGATAAGCGGTGCAATGCGGACGAGGACGCCCCCGCGCCTGTCGCCCGCTGCTTATCACCGGGGGAGAAGAGGGTGGTTGACCACCCGCCTTCTCCTGCCTCTCCTTCGGCGGAGAAGTGGCGCGAGAGGATCGTCCTCCCGCGCGCGCTCCGCCTCCTCCTTCTGTGACATGACGTCTTCACAGAAGGAGGCTACCGCTACCCAAGCCTCCTCGCTCCCCAACATGGCAATTACCACGGCGGGAAGCGAGAGGTCCAGCCCAACCACCGCAACAAGACTGCGGCGCTGCTCCGCCCACGACGGGCACACCTCGAGGGTGTGCTGTGCCGTGTCCTCCGCCGCGCCACAGTCATGGCACGACGGGCTCTCCTCCCTCCCGATCCGGTGAAGGTACGACCCGAAGCAGCCGTGCCCGGACAGCACCTGCACCAATCGGAAGGTGAGGAATCCGTGCGGTCTGTCAAGCCAGTCCTTCAGGACCGGCCCAAGCGCGTCTAGGGTGCGACGGCCGAAAACTGCGGAGGCAAGGTCCGCCATCCAGTGATGGACGACGGCATCCCTCGCCTCCTGCCGGACAGCCTCGCGTTCTTCAGGGGCAGGGCGCTCACCGATTGCCCTTCGCCCCGCCGTCCATTCGTAGACTCTGGCTAGCACCCACGCCTCGAGCTCCCAAGGAGGGGTGCCAGCCAGAGCACACGCTGCTGCGAAGCTTACCGAGCGGTAAGCCCGCGCCACCCGTTGCGCAATGGCCCTCTGGGGCACCCGCAAGGCTGTGGCATTCTCCCTTCTTTGAAGGGAGTCTGCCCAGATAGGTGCCCCGTACAGGGCTATGCTCTTCAGGATGCCGGCGTAAAGCCGCCGGCATCGCCCGCCTGGCCCTCCCAAGTTAGGCATCAGCCATGAGAGGGCCCCCGCTGCCTTCAGCAGGCGCGACGACAGTCCGCTGAAATGCGGGCTGAAGCGCCACCTGCTGTCGAGCGTTAGACCCAAATATTTCATCTGGGTCTTAACCTCGATTCTGACACCCTCCACAAAGATGTGGGCGCCAGGTGGGCGGCGCTGCCGAGGCCCGTGGAAGAAAACGGCCTCGGTCTTATGCAACGCCACCCTCAGTCCAAGGCGGCGGATCCTATGAGCGACTAGCGATCCGCCCGCCGAGGCCAGACTGGCCGCCTCACCAAAATTCCCCCCTCGGGCAGTGAGGAGAGTGTCATCCGCATAACAGATGACACTCGTGCCCCGGAGGAGGGTCCCGCGCAGAAGCCAGTCGAACCCGATGTCCCACAGGAGTGGTCCTAGGACTGACCCCTGCGGAACACCGGACTCAACCGGGTAACGCCGGACCTGGCCAGCTTTGTCGACTACGAGGACCGCTCTGTCCTCCAAGTAACTGGCCAGGAGCTCCCTCATATATTGAGGCACTCCGTGAAACCGGAGTGCCTCGAGGACGGTCGCATGGGGAAGGGTGTTGAAGGCGTTGGCTATGTCGAACGACACAGCCAACACTCCGTCCCCAGCATCCGTCGCCTCCTTTACCACACCCTTTAATAGGGCGAGGGCATCTATTGTCGAACGCTCAGGTCGAAAACCAAACTGAGCGTCCGACAGATCCGGCCCAACCATCCTCAGGTGGTCTTTGAGGCGAGCGGCGATGATCCCCTCGAACATCTTACCGACCTCATCGAGGAGAACGATGGGTCGGTATGCCGAGGGAGAGTCCGCCGGGCGTCCTTCTTTTCGGAGAAGGCATAAACGCCCCTCCTTCCAAGGTTTCGGAAACCTTCTCGACGCGAAGCACGCGTCAAAGAGGTCCCGAAACCTTTCTTCCATTTCGGTGGCGGCTATTGCCACCACCCTTGCTGGGACGCCGTCTGGCCCTGGGGCCGTCTTTTTCGCACGAAGGCGAAGAACCGCCGTACGAACTTCGACCCCAGTAAGAGGAGCCACCTGGTCCTCCTCTTCCTCCTGAACCACACCCTGCGGAGGGTCCATTGCTGGTGGGGTAAAAGCGTCGGCCCTGCCTGGAAACAGGGACCGTACGACCCCATCCAGCACTGCCGGCTCAAGGGTCTCCGATACTGGGGGGCCGAAGGGACGCAGTTTGTTCCGCGCCGCCTTATATGGCCTCCCAAAAGGGTCTCCGTCAAGGCCTTCCAGTAGCTCAGCCTGCGCCGAGTCTTGGGCGGCGAGCATTTCCTTTTTGAGGACCCGCTTCGCCTCCACGTACAGGTCGTGAAGGCGGTCCTCGTTCTCCCGGTCGCGTATTCGCCGCCGCCGGCTTCGAGCGTACTCTCTTCGAGCCGCCACGCAGGCAGTTCGAAGCGCTGCCAACTCCTCCGACCACCAATAGACGGCGCGTCGGGGAGGTGGTCGACGAGACCGAGGCATACTAGAGTTGCATACCTCGGTCAACGACTCCCTCAGCTCTGCCGTGGCAGCGTCTACGTCCACGACATTTACGTCAGGCGAAAGCCAGTCCTGGACGAACGCCGCCTCCCTCGCTGCCTCCCTGTCCAGGTGAACTAAGGCCCACCGAGGGAAAGGAGATTGGCCCGGAGGAGTCGTTCTCTGGGGACCTTGGGTGGAGATCTCTAACCGCACGTAGCGGTGGTCCGAGAAAGTCTCCATCGTGTCCACCCGCCAGTTTTTCACACGCGCGGCTAGCGTTGGTGAGGCAAAAGTGACGTCCACAATTGACCCACCCCACCGCCGCACGCACGTTTGGACCTCCCCTCTATTGAGAAGGGAGAGCCCGGAAGAGGCCGCCCACAGCTCGAGGGCCCGCCCGCGTGCATCGGTAGCTGGGTTACCCCAAACCACCGACTTAGCGTTCAGATCTCCCAGAACGGAGACCTGACGTAGCGCCACCCTTGAGATCACTGCGGTGAGGACTCCAAGGAAGTCCTCAAAGTCTGACAGTGGTCGGTTTGGGGAGAAATATACCCCAACAAAGACTATGTCTCCCCACGCGGCGGCCACGTATCCCGGTCCCTTCTCTAAGAGCGAGAGGGGGGGGGAGTCCGTGGAAGACCGCGCCACAAGTGCCACTAAGCCGTCTCTATCCCCTAGCCAGCGGCCAGGGACAGAGTATGGCTCAGCGACAACCGCAACGTCCACCAACCACTCAGCCATGGTTTGCACCAGCAGGTCCTGGGCCACTCTGCAGTGGTTGGTGTTAGCCTGTAAAATGCGATGGACCACTGTCATTATTGGTCCATCGCATTGCCCTCTTCAGCCTGTTGTGAGGCCTCGACAGCCTCAACAGCTGCAGCAGGTCGAGTTGGCGCCTGCGCTTGTCCCTTCTTTGGGGGAGGATTGCATTGCCTTCCTCCCATTACGTGGCCAGCTGGACGGCCACTGGCAGAGCACACCGCGCAGTGCGGTGTGGCAACACCGCACTCTGACGCCTTGTGCCTCGCTTCCCCGCAGCGGTAGCAGAGCTCCGACCTGTCCACTCGGGATGGGCACAGAGCTCTGGTGTGTCCTACTCCGAAGCACCTGAAACAACGGAAAGGCCGGTCCTCAAGTGCCCGGACCACAGCCACACAAAACCCTACGGGGAGTCGTCTTTTGGCCAGTACAGCCTTTGCCGCGACGACCGGGCACTCCAGGCGAATAGCGCCCAGACCACCGCGACCAGGCTTGATAGCCCCGCCCCGTATAGCCGCCGCATCGCAGCCTCCTGTAGCGGCAACTGCCGCCACCACCTCATCTTTTGTGACCGAGTCTTCAAGATCGGTCACTTCCAATGTCGCGGTCTTTGTTGGCCTGGCAACTTTGGCCGCATCCGCTATGACCTCTTGCAGCTTAGTTGCGAAGAGGTCCGCATTGGCGCCACCCTGGGCCCCCGGAAACTCGAAGAGTCGAGCTCCGGTTTGGGTCCGGCGGCATGTCACCAGGCCAATACCCAAAGTGGCTGGGTTGGCGTTGGTACGAGCCCGTTTCAGGACGGATTCATACGTCTCGCCCTTCTCCATGGCCTCCGTAGTGAGCGTCACTACGACGGCGGCGGTTTTGGGAGGAACCAGTTTCCTCCCACTCGGCTTGGGGGCTGCTTTCCGCTTGCTATTTTCCCCTCCTTTGCTCGTCCCTTTGGACGAACCGGAGGGTACATTGGCGGGAGCAGCAGATTGCACTGCCTTTTTGGCGCCTCTCTTCTTCCTCCTAACCACCTCAGTCCACTCGTTGGACGGAGTGCTGGAGGGAAGAAAGGCGTCTTCCCTCTGGGATGAGGCTGCCGCCACCTCAGTCGTAGCCGGCGGAGCCACCGTCTTTTTCCCCTTCCCTTTGCCCTTTGCAGGCTTAGGGGTCGGGGGAGGAGCCATCGCGGCCGGGGCGGGGGCAGAGGCAGAAGCAGCCCTGTCTGCTGCTAACGGTGGCCTGACGCGCCTTTCGGGCAAGAGCCTGTCCTCAATGCCCGCGATGCAGGCCCGTGTGAAGGCTCTCTCCTCCATCACAACCTTGCGGATGGTTTCCTCAAGGTTGGAGGAGGAGAGGTCCACTGTCACTGCAGCAGGCGGGGCCTGGACGGGCTGCCCAATAGCTTCAGCGAGCTTCGTGTGAAGCTCGCTGACCTCCTTTGTAAGGCAGTCCACCCTCTTTTGGAGCTGCCTTACCTCGTCGGTGGTTGTGCGCTGCACCAACTCACCGATGATGCCACGAAGACTGGCAGCCCGGCACTTGAGGGCCTTTTGGAAGGTCCCCTTCAAATTTGAGGACTTTGAGGCGACCCTGACGATCTCCTCTTGGTCCTCTTCAGCCATCTTTTCTAGTTCCGCTAAGGAGTGATCCGCGTACATGACGCTTGACGCACCATAGTCCGCCTTGGCTCTGCGTACGCGTGCCTGTGCCTCCTTAGCGGCAACCTCCTCTTCCAACTCCTGTTGGACTCGTGCCCTGTTCGCCACGTTCAGCTGACGTTGGGCGTCCAGCAGACCTACGTCGTGGTTAGTGCAAGCCAGCGTAGAGTTAGCAGGCTTTACAGCCTTGCTCTTCTTTTTCGGGCCACTTTTGGCTGAATCCGAAGAGCCCTCCGAACTCTGCCTCAAGTAGGCCCGCTTTTTCGCCTGACGGTCAGGCAGCTCCGCTACAAAGGCGTCACTGTCGGACTCCGACAGATCGTCCTCTCTGCAGACCACGCTCGCCGCAGATGGTGTGCGGCTAGCCTTCGTCGTCGAAGCGTCGTCAGGGGTGGCCCTGAAAAGGGCCGTTTGGGGTTGGCCCTGAGAAGGGCCTTTTTTAATGAAACGCCCGGAGGCGTCCCTCAAAGGTTTCGACATTTCGTCGAACGACAATGATCGCACTTAAACGCCTTGAAAGTATACGATCGCACAGTGTTCGTTAGCCGCCTGTCTGCCACTCCGTTACGGTGGTCAGACGAGACGTTGCCCGGGGATCGCTGCGAGGAAGCCAACACTGCTGGGAACCCCAACCTAACCTAACCTAACCTAACCTAACCTAACCTAACCTTTTTTTTTTTTTTTTTTTTTTTTTTTTTTTTTTTTTTTTTAACGTTGGAAAATGCATTACGCATACTCGCCGCCCGGGGGAGACGGCGAGTTATGTGGGACTCGAGCTCAAACGCCCATACCCACTAAAAACCAACGACACTCCGTCAGTCACCTGGCCGCTCAAAAGTCGTCTCAAGCCAGTCGTCGTCGTCCGAGAAATCGGACGGCGACGACTCGCTCAACGACTCGTGAGCGGCGGACGGGGCTGCGGGAAGCCGGTCGGATACTACCGCTGCCCCGTCGGTGATTGCCCGCCGCAGCAGGCCCGGCAAGCCCACCCCATGAGGGGGGGCAACGGGAATGGCCCGGAGTGTGCGGTCATTCCCGTCAGGCGGCGGTGGAAGCGCGTGCAATGCTGGCGCGGGTACCCCCGTACCCGACGCCGGCTGGCCACCACCAGGGGGGATCAGGCGGTTATAACGCCGCCGTCTCCGCCCCGTTCGTCGCCTTCGGATCGGGGCGGCAAGAGGATCCTCCTCCCGCACCCTCTCCGCTGCCTCCTTCTGTGAGATAACGTCCTCGCAGAAGGAGGTGACGGCCTTCCAGGCTCTGTCACTCCCGAGCATGGCCTCCACCACGCTGGGGAGTGAGAGGTCCTGGCCGATCTCCGCGACCAGAGTGCGGCGCTGCGACTCCCACGCTGGGCACGACACAAGGGTGTGCTGAGCCGTGTCTTCCGCAGCACCGCACTCGTGACACGCGGCGGTCTCCTCCCGTCCGATCCGGTGCAGATAGGCGCCGAAGCATCCGTGTCCGGTAAGGACCTGCACCAGACGGTAGGTGAGGCAGCCATGCCGTCTCTCTAGCCATCGGGTCAGGACCGGGGTCAGTGCGTCGAGGGTGGCTCGACCCGACTCCGAAGAGTTTAGGACCCCGGTCCAGGCCCGAATCAGCAGCTCTCGGGTCTGGCGTTCGAAGGCGCGCTCCTCCTCCAGGGAGCCGCGCTCTCCCCGAGAACGCTGCTCCGACCGTCGTTCGTATGTCCAGGCTAGGACTCGGGCCTCGAGCTCCCAAGGCGGGGTCCCAGCCAGGACACACGCCACTGCACCCGCCACTGTGGAGTAGCAGCGGGCCGCCCTCTGCGCGATGACTCGCTGGGGCCGCCTGAGCTGAGACACGTTGTCCCTACTCAGGTGGTTCGCCCAGATGGGGGCACCGTAAAGCGCCATGCTCTTTAAAATGCCGGCGTACAGACGTCGGCAATGAGCACTTGGCCCGCCCAAGTTCGGGAGCAGCCACCCCAGCGAGTCCGCCGTCTTTAGCAGCCGGGGTGACAGTTCGGCAAAGTGACGGCCGAACCGCCACCGGCTGTCGATGATAAGTCCCAGATATTTCATCTGGGGCTTAACGTCGATGGCCACGCCGTCGACCATCAGGCTGATGTTCGGTGGGTGGCGTTGTCGCGGACCGTCAAACAAGACGGCCTCCGACTTCTCCAGAGCGACCCTGAGGCCCAACAGGCGAATCCGTTGGACCACAAGGTCGCACGCCGCGGAAGCCAGCTGGAGGACCCGCGCGACATCCCAGGCCCGGGCAATCACGAGAGTGTCGTCCGCGTAGCAAACGACCCTCACGCCCGGGGGGAGTGCGCCCCTCAACAGCCAGTCAAATCCGATATTCCACAGGCATGGTCCGAGGACTGATCCCTGTGGAACACCGGACTGCACGCGGTGACTCTTCAGCGAGCCGCTCTGGTCCACGTACGTGACCGTCCTGTCCTGGAGGTAATCAGACAGGAGGCGGACCAAGTAGGGCGGCACACCGTGGGCGCGCAAGGCCTCGACAATGGTGGTGTGGGGAATGCTGTTGAATGCGTTGGCGATATCAAGGGATATCGCCAACAGCCTTTCCCCACTCTCGGCAGCACCCCTCACCATTTCCCCCAAGAAGCTTAGCGCGTCCAGGGTCGAGCGGCCAGCTCGGAAGCCAAACTGGGCCTCCGCCAGGTCAGGGCCGGTAGTCGCTAAGTGCCGGACGATGCGGGTTGCGAGAATCCTCTCGAAGAGTTTTCCCGCCTCGTCCAGCAACACAATCGGCCGATAGGCCGATGGAGAGTCCATCGGCCGGCCCGGCTTGGCGAGGAGGCAGAGGGCGCCTTCCTTCCACACCTTCGGGAACCTTCCGACAGCAAAACAGCTGTCGAAAAGTTCCCGAAGTTTCTCCTCCAGGTAGCCCGCCGCGATGAACAGGACACGAGCGGGCACACCGTCCGGTCCTGGTGCCGTCTTTTTACCCCGGAGGCGGAGCGCGGCGGCTTGCACTTCCGCCCCCGAGACTGGCGGAAAGGAGTCAGCCGGGTCCTCAACAGAACTCGGCCGAGTCATCGGCGGCGGCGCGAAGTCCGGGTCAGATCCGGGGAACAACGCCCCGACCACCGCTTCCACCATCGCCGGCTCGAGAGTCTGGGTGAGTGGAGGACCATGGGCGCGCAGCTTGTTGCGCGCAGCCCGATACGGTCTCCCCCACGGGTCCCTGTCCAGACTCTCCAGCATCGTCGCCCGGGCTTCATCCTTCGCGGCGGCGATCGCTACCTGGAGGCGCTTCTTCGCCTCCAGGTACCCGGCGTACAGGACGTCTTCCCTCTCCTCATCGCGGATTCTGCGCCTCCGGCTCCTGGTATACGTCCGCCGTGCGGCAGTGCAGGCGGACCGCAGATCGGCAATTTCTGCCGACCACCAATAGACGGAGTTGCGATGAGGAGGGGGAAGAGATCTCGGCATTGACGCGTCGCACACCTCCGTCAGAACTTGGCGGAGCTGGGAGGCGGAGCCGTCTACGTCCGCGCCGGTCAAAGAGGGACAAAACCAGTCCTGGACCAGCGCGGATTCGTGAGCCATGTCTCGGTCAAGCCGGGCCAGCGCCCAGCGCGGTCTCGACCGAGACACGGTGGCCGACGTGGGGCGTTGGGTGGAGACTGAGTCCAACTCGAACCGGATATACCGGTGGTCGGATCCAGTCTCCACCAACAGGACGCGCCAGTTGTTCGCGCGAGCTGCGACGACAGGAGAGGCGAACGTGAGGTCCACCACTGACCCGCCCCGCCGTCGCACGCACGTGTGCGTCCTGCCCCTATTCAATAAGGTCAGGCCTGTCGCCATCGCCATGGCCTCCATGGCTCGGCCGCGGCAGTCCGTCACACGGCTACCCCATGCGACGGACTTGGCGTTGAAGTCCCCCATCAAGATGATTTGACGGGGAGCAACACGCCGTAACGCGGCCGACAACGCCTGTAAAAAGGCCTCGAACTCGTGGAGTGGGCGATTAGGGGAGAAATAAACTCCAAAAATCGCTAATCCACCCCACGAGGCCCCTACGAACTCGGCACCCCTCTCGAGAAGTGAGAGAGGTAGGCCACCGGAGGAGGTTATCGCCGCGAGGCCGTCCCGACTCCCCAACCAGTTTGGTCGGTCTGGTATCAGGTACGGCTCCGAGACGACGGCCACGTCGATATGATACTCCGCCAGAGCCTGGGAGAAAAGATCCTGGGCTCTGGCAGACCTCATGAGGTTCGCCTGGAGCAATGACGTGGGACCCAAATCCATCACTCCGACATAACCTGTTCCGGCGTACCAGTTCCCTGACCGGTTTTGGGCGCTCCAGGCGTTGGCTTCGGTGCCGCCTTGCCCTTCGTCGGGGGAGGGTTACATTTCTTCCCTCCCATCACATGGCTGGCGGGTCTACCAGCCGACGTGCAGACGGCGCACCTCGGTTCCGCTGAGCAGGAGGCGCGGTCATGGCCTTTCCTGCCGCAGCGGAAGCACAGGTCCTCGCGGCTAACCTGAGAGGGGCAAAGCGGCTTGGTGTGGCCAATTCCGAGGCACCGGAAGCACCTCATCGGGCGGGGCTCGAGCACGCGAACGTGGCAAGAGCTCCACCCGACGGTGATGCGCCCGGCATCCGCCAATGCCCTGGCCGCGGCGACGGGGCATTGCACTACGGTGCATCCCGTACCACCAGGGCCAGGGCGAATGGCACCGGTGCGGACCTGCTCGGCGCTGCACCCCCCCTTCGCGGCAACGGCAGCGGCGACTTCCTGCGGCGTGATGGAGTCGTCCAGCCCTGTTATCCGAAGTTCGGATGTTTTGACAGGGCGGACGACTATCGCCTCTTCCGCCACCACCTCCTTCAGTTTGGCTGCAAAGAGATCAGCCTTTTCGCTATTTTGGGGGCCAACGAATTCAAACATACGGGCCCCCGCTGCCGTCTGCCGTGACCGAACCGACGGAATCCCAAGCTCAGCGGGGTTGATGACCCCACGGGCTCTCTCTATGAGAGACCCGTAGGTGACACCCTTCTTCACGGACTCCGTGGAGAGGGTGAGGACCACCGCCGATGTTTTCGGGGCCACCAACTTACGCGGCTTCTTCAACACGACGTTGCGCGGTGGCGCTGTTGGTTTCGAGGAAGGGGTGGCCGTGGCAACGGCCGTTTTCTTTTTTCGTCGTTTCACCACCGTCACCCAAGTTTCCTTGGCCGGCGCTGTTGACAGGGGCTCCCTCTCCCGGCTTGGTTGTGGCGGCGTTGGTGCCGAAGACGGCCCAGCGATGGGCGCTGCCGCGGTGGCGGCAGAAGGAGGGGCGGACTTCTTCCCCTTACCTTTTCCCTTGCTGGGTTTGGCAGCCGCGACGGGCGCCGGTGTGGTCAGCTTCTTGTTGGCGGCCAGAGGTGGCCGCAGAGACTTGGCCGGCAGGAGGCGGTCTTCGAGACCCTCGAGGCGGGCGTTCAAAATGGCGCCCACCTCCGACACTATAGAACGTCGGAACTCCGCCAGGGCTGGGTCCTCCCCATTATGGCCTCTCTGTTGTAAGGGGGCCACCCTGGTGGATGAGAACGGAGTCGCGTCCATAGGTACCGGACCACGTTTCTCCGCCTCCATTTCCCGACGTAACTCAGCCATCTGCTGTCGCATTTGCGCCAGCTCGCGCCGGATGGCTGAGTTCTCCTGCTGGAGCAGCCTCGTCTCATCAGACATGGAGTGGCTCAAAGCAAGAGCGGTCAAATTTTGGAGGGCACTGGCCGCGTCTTTTAGTGCCTTTTGGAAGGTGCCTTTGAGGTGTTTTGACCTCTTGGCCACCTCCAGGATTACCTCCAGGTGCTTGTTTGCCGCTACCTGGAGGCCCTCCGCCGTCATTTCCGGTCCTTCCGGCACCGGAGCAGCGCCAACAGCCGTACTAGCGGCGCACGCCTCTTTTGATAGCGCCGCTATCCGCTCCTCCTCCTCGGGTTGCAGCGCTTCTGTGGCTAGGGATAGGGCCAAGTCATCGAGACCAGACCCTGCCGAGGCAGATTGTACGGCCTTCCCCTTTCCTTTCTTTCTCTTCTTCTCCTTCTTTCCGGGCTCGACCGCCGGGTGAGGCGTCCGCAAAAACTGCAGGCGCGTCGACCGGCGGGAACCCTCTGACAAAGTGGAGGTGTCGGAGTACTCCTCCAGGCTACTGCGGGAGCGCTCCTCGTCAAGGCCAATGGCCTCCAGAGAGGTGCAACTCCCCGTCACACTAACGGCGCGCTTTTTCCTCGGAGGCGCCAACTCCAGTGCTCCGTCCTTTGGCAGCCTCGCGACTGCTACTCGGACTTCCTTCAAGTTACGCGACAGGCGCACGACAGGCGACCAAGCACTGTCACAGCTCGCGATGGCTGTTTCTTCACTATTCTCCGGTTTTGAGCCATTTTCACGACCGGGCTCACGGTCGGGTTTGAGAATTGTACTCAATTTATCCATACTGATCCCACGAGTATGGGGGAAATAAGTGTCCTTGCCGAGCGGTGCCCCCTGCACCCGACAAAGCCTTGGGGTTGATAACCCAACGGGAGGTCGGCAGGTATCCCGCTGGGGTAAGCTCTAGCGACTGATCACCCATCAGCCACGCATCCCCTCGCGGAGCTACCACGCTTGGGATTGGGGTAATTTTTATAGAGGTTTTCTTCCTCGCGGTCCGGGCGGTTAAGCCAAGACCCTCGTTCCACACAGAGCCGCGAGACGTGATCCACGACACTCCGTTGATGCGGATTACGATATAAGGCGATCCACGCCCGACGGCAGGGTAAGTGCACGCCGGGCTCGCCAAGAGGACAAAAGTCCCAACGACGTCCCCTGCCTCCTCTGCTAAATCAGAGGGGTGCTGGGAGTCCTACCAACATTCAGTGAGCCGCCGCTCGATCCGAGACAGACGCGACTCACCTGTGCCGCTGCCGCCCGATACGGGAACAGACGCAGCGGCACCCGTCACAGAGCATCTTGGCTTCACCTGCCGCTGGATTGCGACAGGCTACTGAGCCCCCTCGCCACGACAAGGCGTGCTCCATTCGAGGGGGAACCTAACCTAACCTAACCTTTTTTTTTTTTTTTTTTTTTAACGTCAGGAAATGCAATTACGCACCGTACCTCTCCGTCGGGGAACGGAGGGGCGTGTGTGGGACTCCCCCGGATACGCCCCCGGGTATACCCACTAAAACCTGACGACGCCCGCCGCGTTTGGTGGCTTTGACAGCAGGGGCCGCGGTGTCTCAACAGTCCCGCGACCCTTGCCAGCGCAACCTCCACCCTCCATGAGGAGGGCGGATCTCCACGGAGTGGGGCGATCCCACTCCCGACGGCACACTGGCGCCTCAGGAGGGTCCCTGGTGATTGGGCAGAGGTGTCCCCACACCGTCTGTCCGAGACCCTCCCGACGAGGCGAGCCACGCCCGACGGCAAATGCACGCCGAGCTCGCCCAGAGGACCAAAGTCCTCAGGACATCCCCTGCCTCCTCTGCTAAACCAGAGGGGTGCCGGGAGTCCAACGACTTATAGTGAGCCGCCGCTCGATGCGAGACAGACGCGACTCACTATGGCCACTGCCGCCCGATACGGGAACAGACGCAGCGGCACTCTCCACGGAGCATCTTGGCTTCACCTGCCGCTGGATTGCGACAGGCTACTGAGCCCCCTCGCCACGACAAGGCGTGCTCCATTCGAGGGGGGAACCTTTTTTTTTTTTTTTTTTTTTTTTACGTTGGAAAATGCATTACGCATACTCGCCGCCCAGGGGGGAGACGGCGAGTTATGTGGGACTCGAGCTCAGACGCCCATACCCACTAAAAACCAACGACACTCCGTCAGTCACCTGGCCGCTCAAAAGTCGTCTCAAGCCAGTCGTCGTCGTCCGAGAAATCGGACGGCGACGACTCGCTCGACGACTCGTGAGCGGCGGACGGGGCTGCGGGAAGCCGGTCGGATACTACCGCTGCCCCGTCGGTGATTGCCCGCCGTAGCAGGCCCGGCAAGCCCACCCCATGAGGGGGGGCAACGGGAATGGCCCGGAGTGTGCGGTCATTCCCGTCAGGCGGCGGTGGAAGCGCGTGCAGTGCCGGCGCGGGTACCCCCGTACCCAACGCCGGCTGGCCTCCACCAGGGGGGATCAGGCGGTTATAACGCCGCCGTCTCCGCCCCGTTCGTCGCCTTCGGATCGGGGCGGCAAGAGGATCCTCCTCCCGCACCCTCTCCGCTGCCTCCTTCTGTGAGATAACGTCCTCGCAGAAGGAGGTGACGGCCTTCCAGGCTCTGTCACTCCCGAGCATGGCCTCCACCACGCTGGGGAGGGAGAGGTCCTGGCCGATCTCCGCGACCAGAGTGCGGCGCTGCGACTCCCACGCTGGGCACGACACAAGGGTGTGCTGAGCCGTGTCTTCCGCAGCACCGCACTCGTGACACGCGGCGGTCTCCTCCCGTCCGATCCGGTGCAGATAGGCGCCGAAGCATCCGTGTCCGGTAAGGACCTGCACCAGACGGTAGGTGAGGGAGCCGTGCCGTCTCTCTAGCCATCGGGCCAGGACCTAACCTAACCTAACCTAACCTAACCTAACCTTTTTTTTTTTTTTTTTTTTAACGTCAGGAAATGCAGTTTACGCACCGTACCTCTCCGTCGGGGAACGGAGGGGCGTGTGTGGGACTCCCCCGGATTCGCCCCCGGGTATACCCACTAAAACCTGACGACGCCCGCCGCGTTTGGTGGCTTTGACAGCAGGGGCCGCGGTGTCTCAACAGTCCCGCGACCCTTGCCAGCGCAACCTCCACCCTCCATGGAGGAGGGCGGATCTCCACGGAGTGGGGCGATCCCACTCCTGACGGCACCCTGGCGCTTTAGAAGGGTCTCTTGTGATTGGACAGAGGTGTCCCCACACCGTCTGTCCGAGACCCTCCCGACGAGGCGAGCCACGCCCGACGGCAAATGCACACCGAGCTCGCCCAGAGGACCAAAGTCCTCAGGACATCCCCTGCCTCCTCTGATACACCAGAGGGGTGCTGGGAGTCCAACGACTTTTAGTGAGTCGCCGCTCGATGCGAGACAGACGCGACTCACTATGGCCACTGCCGCCCGATACGGGAACAGACGCAGCGGCACTCTCCACGGAGCATCTTGGCTTCACCCGCCGCTGGATTGCGACAGGCTACTGAGCCCCCTCGCCACGACAAGGCGTGCTCCATTCGAGGGGGAAAGGCGTGCTCCATTCGAGGGGGAACCTAACCTAACCTAACCTAACCTAAACTAACCTAACCTAACCTAACCTTTTTTTTTTTTTTTTTGGTTTCGCTGGAAAATGCTTTACGCATACCTGTCGCCCTCGGGGGAAGGCAGCAGGTTATGTGGGACTCTCCCCAATTGGGGCATACCCACTAAAAACCAGCGGCGTTCTCGGGAGCCATGAGTTCGGGGCCACGAGTCAGCGCCATAAGCACACATCCGCGGCCCCTCACTGACTAGACCGACACACGGTCTCACCCGATCTGAAGAGGGCAAGAGCCCCTGCCTTCAGCGCCAGAGGAGGTTATCCTCCGGCTTGATGTCCCGACGATGCGTAGAACGCATTACACACCATCGCGCCTCTTAGTGGGAAGCGGACGCCCCCGCGTCCACGACCCGAGGCACAGGGAGGGGCATGTGCAGGTGGTGGAGGTTCCTCCTGCGCCCAGTACGCCTTCGGCGCATAAGGAGTGCGTCAGCCGCAGCCTCTCGCTCTCGCTCCGCGCTCTCCTTTTCGGCGATCACCCGCTCGCAAAATGCGGCCATGGCTCGCCAAGCCTCCCTGTCTTCGACCATACGCCGGACTATAGAGCCCAGGCTGAGGTCGGTCCCCACGTGTGCTCGGAGGGCACGGCGGTCAGCGACCCACGCCGGGCACACCTCAAGGGTGTGCTGTGCCGTATCCTCCGGAGCATCGCAGTGCCAGCATCGGGTTGTGGGTTCCCTGCCAATGCGGCAGAGGTATGACCCAAAGCACCCGTGGCCTGTAAACACCTGCGACATCCGGTATGTCACTTGGCCGTGTGGTCGCTCGACCCATTCTTTGAGAACGGGGAGTACGGCTTCAGTGACCCGGACGCCAAAGTGGCTACTGGCCAATCTACGGCGCCACTGCTCGTGGGCTAGCTCTGTGAGCTGTGTCCTTTCCGATTCCACCTCCGTCGGTGCGGGCCTATTGCCCTGAGATCTTTGGTCTCCCCGCCACTGGTATAACGCGGCGAGGACCAGGGAGTCGAGATCCCAGGGGAGGCTGCCGGCCAGGACCAGCGCAGCATCGGTGGAGGTGGTGCGGTAGGCTCGCGCTAAACGCAGGGCTAACACCCTTTGAGCCTTCCGCAAGACTGTCACATTCTCGGACGAGAGGGCGTCATGCCACACCGGGGCACCGTAAAGTGCCATCGAGCGGACCACCCCTAGGTACAGTCGTCGAGGAGCCGTCGACGGACCACCCAGGTTTGGCAGTAACCGGCTCAAAGCACCCGCGGTCGCATTGAGCTTGGTAGCGAGCTGACGGAAATGGGCCTTGAACCGCCACCTTCCGTCAAGCACAAGCCCAAGGTACCGGATGGTGGATGAAACCGGGATTAGAACCCCATCCACCATCAACCCAGTGCCCGCAGGCGGCGCACGTCGTCGGCCGTGAAAACACAGCGCCTCAGACTTCTCCAGCGCCACCCGCAGCCCCAAAAGGCGGATTCGGTGTACCATGACAGCGACCCCAGCAGTCGCACGACGTGCAGCATCGGCAAAAGAGTCACCGCGAGCTGTCAGCAGGGTATCGTCGGCGTAACAAGTCACGCCAACCCCCGCGACGAACTGGCCGCGGAGAGCCCAATCGAATCCGATGTTCCACAAGAGTGGTCCTAAGACCGACCCCTGTGGAACGCCGCATCCGGCCAAGTGCCGCAAACGACCGTCCACCGAATCACACGCAACCTCTCGTCCTTCTAGGTACGATGCGATGGTGTCCTGCAGGTAAACAGGCACTCCGTGGAATCGCAGCGCCTGCTTTATCGTGGTCCACGGCAGCGTGTTGAACGCGTTGGCAATGTCGATAGACACGGCCAACAGCACACCGCCGCTCTCCACCGCTTCGCTGGCGAGCGATTTTACCCGCAGGATAGCATCGATCGTAGAGCGCTCTCTCCTGAAGCCATACTGCACATCCGACAAATTCGGCCCATCCGTATCCAGGTGCCGAACGAGGCGGTTTGCAACGACTCTTTCAAAGAGCTTGCCCACCTCATCCAGCAACACGATCGGACGGTATGCCGAAGGGGAGTCGGTCGGACGTCCGTCTTTCTTCAGAAGCACGAGCCTCCCTTCCTTCCATAGCGCCGGGAAGCGCCCCTGTTCTAGGCAAGCGGTTAAGAGCCTACGAAGGCGGTCACCCAGTATATCCGATACGAGAACCCAGATTTTACCTGGAATCCCGTCAGGACCCGGGGCCACGTTCTTGGCCTTCAACCGCTCTATTGCCGCGCCGAACTCGCCCTCGGACACGGGGTCAGGGGGCTCTCTGGAGGCCACGGGGTGTGGCAACATCGAAGGCGGGGTGTGTTCCACCTGAGCTGGGAACAAGGTGGACACGACTCTTCGGAGGAACTCGGGCTCTAGCCTTTCCGTGACCGGGGGTGCCCATGGGCGGAGTTTCCCCCGCACCGTGCGGTACGGGCGTCCCCACGGATCGGCATCGAGCGATGCAAGGAGCTCCTCCCTCGCCTTGAGTTTCGCCTCCAGGATGGCGATCTTGAGCGCCTGCTTCGCTTCTCTGTAGGCCTGATAAAGCGGCTCGTCCAGCATCGGATCACGGCGTCTGCGTCTTCGGTGTCTGGCTGAGGCGCGACGCGCCGCGATACACACGCGGCGCAGCTCCGCAACCTCATCCGTCCACCAATAGACGTTCCGCCGGGGAAGGGAAGGTCCGGACCGAGGCATGGACGCGTCACACACGTCCGTAACGGCCTCCCGGAACCATTCCGCTTCCGCATCCACTTGGACGGGCTCGGGACCTACAGGCAGCCAGGCCTTGACGACCGCAGCTTCCCGCGCTGTGTCTCTGTCCAGGCAACTGAGCCTCCATCGGGGGTATGTCACGTGGGGTGTACCGCTCGGAGGGATCACGGGACCGGAGGCGGAGATGTCAAACCGGATGTACCGGTGATTCGACAATTCTTCCGCCTCTGTGACCACTCTCCAGCCACCTTTTCGAGCTGCAACCGCGGGGGTCGCGAACGTTATGTCCACGACGGACTCCCCCTGCGGTCGCACGCAAGTGGGTTCGGTCCCCACATTGACAATAACTAGTCCGTTGGACACCGCCCAGTCCAGCAGACTCTCCCCTTTGGGGTCAGTTTGACGTGAGCCCCAGGCTATATTCTTGGCGTTGAAGTCGCCGCCAACGATCACCGGCAAGGTGGACTGACGGAGAACCGACCCGAAACGGTCCAGGTCGGCCTCGAACTCGCTCCTGGTTCGGCTGGGGGGGCAATAGACCCCTACCAGCAGAAACTCCCTGCACTTGGCGGCGACAAAACCGCTCTGCCGGGCTACAACGTCGATGGGATACGCCCCGGACACCATAATGGCCGACAGGCCGCTCACATCCCCGACCCAGTTCTCCCGGTCAGCCGGTATGAAGTAGGGTTCGGAGACGAGGACGGCGTCTATGGACCACTCCGCCGCGTGCTGCAAGAGGATATCCTGCGCAGCGGCAGAGTGGTTCACATTCGCCTGCAGAACACTGAAGGCCATCTTATCCCGCTGTTATTTCTGCCTCCATGGAAGTGGGCCTTTCGGCCGCGGACGGTGCGGCTGGAGTCCTGGCCACTGTCCTTACCGCTCGATTGCCACGCTTGGGCGGTTTGCAGCTCTTGCTGCCCACCCGGTGGTTCGCTGGCAATCCTGCGTCCGCACACAGAGGGCAGTGCGGCGAGGCAGTGCATCCCCTGGCTGCATGTCCAGGAACACCACAGCGGTAGCAGAGGGTACTGCGATCGGTGGTCGAGGGGCAGCTCTCGCGGGCGTGTCCCACCTCCAGGCACCGGAAGCACTTAAGTGGCTTCGGGTCCATAAGCCTGGTCTGGGCGGAGACCCAACCCACCAAAACTCGCCCCTTTATTACCTTCTGGGCTGCAGCAATCGGCACTTTCACAATACAGGCCCCTGTGCCCTGAAAGGATCGACCAATCGACCCTACCTGGATCGATTTGGGATCGCAGCCTCCCGCCTTGGCAACAGCTTCGGCGACTTCGACCTTAGTCACAGAGTCGTCCAGTCCCGAAATCCGGACATCAGCGCTCTTTGTCGGTCTTGTCACTTTGCCACAATCGCCTCGGGGATGACCTCCCGTATTTTGGCTGCCAGTGTGTCAGCTTTCCTCTCGCTGTCTGGGCCGGTGATCTCCAGGACCTTGCCACCAGTTTTGGCGACCCTGAAGCGGATCCCGGAGATCCCCAACGTACCTATGTCAATAGCCTGTTTGGCTCGGCCCAACACTGATTCATATGAATGCTCCTTGGCCTCCAGCACTCCCGGTTGCATCGCCACCAGGATGGCGGCGGTCCTCGGCGGGCGGAGGTTCGGAGTCTTCTTCACGGGGGCAGATGGCCTCTTAGGTTGGACCGGAGTCTGCTGCTGCGGGGAGGAAGGCAAAGACGGCTTTTTCCCACGCCTAACTACCACCGTCCACGAATCGGCTCCAGGGCCAGCAGCGGACTGGGTTGTTGGGCGGGAACCCCCGGCTTGTGAGACGTAAGCGGGCGCGGACTCCAGGCCCTGGTTACGGGCCTTCTTTCGCTTGTTCCGCTTTCGCCTCTTCTTCTCCCCGGCAGGGACTGCACCGGCAGTCGAGGTCGTGGCCACAGGGGCGGACACCTCGGACGGCGCTTTGCCCGACTGGGGAGAGGCGGCCTTCTTGGGCGGTGCTACGTTCGGCGGCTGCTTCTTCGCCTTGCCTGCGGCGGCAGAAGGGCGCTCAACCTGAGCCTTGCGGGCGTCCGCGGCAAGTGGCGGGCGCAGGCGAGGCTCAGGGAGCAGCCGATCTTGGATGGACGCAAATTTGGCATCCATCATGCCTCCGAACTGGCGCATGAGGCGCTGTTCAAACTCCTCCCCAAAAGGGTTGGAGTTAGACTGCGAAACGGTTGCGGCTGCAGGACGGATCTCCGCAAGCCGCTCAGCCCGTAGCTCCTGGACAACGCGCTTTAAGTCCGCAACTTCCTCCTCCAAGCGCTTGTTGGCGGCTTGCAGCCGCCGCGTCTCTTCATTAGTGGTCCTCGAAGTGAGGATCTCAACCGCCCGCGTAATCGAGGTGGCAGCCTCCTTCAGGGCACGCTGGAAGCTGCCCTTCAGGTTTCCGGACTTGGCCACGCAGAACATTACTGTGTCCGTGGCAGCCCGGATCTGGCCGCTCAGCTCTTCCGCGGTGGGATCCTTCACTGAGAAATCACTCCTGTTCCTTCCGTGCACAAGCCTTTCAGCAAGACGGGAAGCCTCCTCCTCGGCCTCCACGATCGCCGCACGGCGCTTCTCGTCACGCAGCTGCTCACGGGCTCTGCCTGCACCTACGAACTCCCCATGGGTAGGTGGGCGACCCCGGCCTCTGCGGGCAGCTGTTATTTTATCCGCCGGAACTTTGGCTGGGGACAGGTCTGAAGAGGCCTCATCCGCCCGCCGTTTGCCAGCTCGAGTCATCCTGCCGCTGGTGCGTGAGCCAGACGGCGATCTTGACGTCATTCCTGAAGACGCAGAATCATAAGAGTCTGCGATCTCTAGGCTGTCGTCTAAGATGTTGTCTTTTCCGGTTGCGAGGGAAGCACCAAGTGACGTTCCCTCTTTGTCGTGTCCAGTAAGGGTGACCTCGTCCTCGGACTCGGGGAAATCCCCGGGCCCGAAGAAACGGCCGCCCGACGGTCTAGTCAATGGTGTTACACACCTTTCGAGACGGACGATGGGCGTCCTGAAAAGGACGTTACCGTCATCCTCTCGCTTTCCATCTGTAGGAGCGCCTTGCGCTCGGGGGTTGGTCGCAATATTAGATTTTTGTGTACTGTTGCTAGCCATTTCCTTCATCCTTCTTTGTTCAGTCGGTGGTGACCCCACCCACCACGGAGCCCCATCTAGGGAGGTGCCACTGGCACCCCAGGGTTTCCCACCGACCATAGCAGGGACGCCACTTCCCTTTCGGGCAGACTAGCACGGGATCTTTGACGAGACGGTTGGGGCAAGGTGAGCACGCGTCGACCAGAACGCGCAACATCACCGAGCCCGCCGCCTGCCCTGCCCCCCGTACCCCCCGCGTCACCGTTGGACGAGGGTTAAGCCGCTCGCCCGCAGCCGAATAACCCGTGGACCGGCTACTCCACGGGCCCCCCGTGTGCCCGGAATCCGAGGCCAAAGACAATGTGTTGCCTGGGTGGTCTGCCTCAGGCTCAATGTCCAGGACCCTCTTCTCCCAGGATTACGGGACCCAGCGCACGGCACAAATGCGCTGCCCGGGTTGTCATGATGGCAGGCTACAACCCGGGAAAAATCCACGGATCCGGGCAATATGCCCCGACGACCCAATGCCCTCCGACCCGGACAAACGCCCCGCCGGTCTAGGCACCCCTATCTACGCCTCAGGTACTCAAGCCGCTCTGGTCCATTCCTTCGAGGAGGAGCAGGCAGAGCGGCGAATACAAGAGGTCTTGAGCCATAAGGCCTTCCCTTGCGGCCCGACAGGTCCGCCGAGTTGACAAAACCTGCCGCGCTCTGGTTTTGGTTCGCGCCGGCCGAAGCCGGTACCCCCCATATCTGGGAGGCGTTCCCCTATCCACCACCTGGGGACGCGCCCGATGCGGGACCAGTAACCCGACACGGGAACCTAACCTAACCTTTTTTTTTTTTTTTTTTTTTTTTTTTTTTCGCTGGGAAAAATGCATTACGCATCCCCACCCGTCGGGGGACGGATGGGGTATGTGGGACTCCCGGGGACTCCCGGTATACCCACTAAACGACCCAGCGGCACTCCCGCATCGCCTTTGGTGGCGGGGTTCTGGGAATCGGCATAGCCTTTGCTTCCATTTCCCCGCCGGCGTTTGCCCGCCTTGCAGCGGCGGGCCCTTCACGCCCCTCCCGCATATGGGAAGGGGCTCGAGGATGACTCGCGGTGCTCGGTCATCCTCGTTCGGCTGGGTGATAAGCAGTGCAATGCGGACGAGGGCGCCCCCGCGCCTGTCGCCCGCTGCTTATCACCGGGGGAGAAGAGGGTGGTCGACCACCCTCCTTCTCCTGCCTCTTCTTCGGCGAAGAAGTGGCGCGAGAGGATCGTCCTCCCGCGCGCGCTCCGCCTCCTCCTTCTGTGACATGACGTCTTCACAGAAGGAGGCTACCGCCACCCACGCCTCCTCGCTTCCCAACATGGCAATGACCACGGCGGGAAGCGAGAGGTCCGGCCCGATCGCCGCAACAAGACTGTGGCGCTGCTCGGTCCACGACGGGCACACCTCAAGGGTGTGCTGTGCCGTGTCCTCCGCCGCGCCACAGTCTTGGCACGACGGGCTCTCCTCCCTCCCGATCCGGTGAAGGTACGACCCAAAGCAGCCGTGCCCGGACAGTACCTGCACCAACCGGAAGGTGAGAAAACCGTGCGGCCTGTCAAGCCAATCTTGCAGGACTGGCCCAAGCGCGTCGAGGGTGCGACGGCCGAAAACTGCGGAGGCAAGGTCCGCCATCCAATGATGGACGACGGCATCCCTCGCCTCCCGTCGAACAGCCTCGCGTTCTTCAGGGGCAGGGCGCTCACCGAGTGCCCTTCGCCCCGCCGTCCATCCATAGACTCTGGCTAGCACCCATGCCTCGAGTTCCCAAGGAGGGGTGCCAGCCAGAGCGCACGCCGCTGCGAAGCTTACCGAGCGGTAAGCCCGCGCCACCCTTTGCGCAATGGCCCTCTGGGGCACCCGCAAGGCTGTGGCATTCTCCCTTCTTTGAAGGGAGTCTGCCCAGATAGGCGCCCCGTACAGGGCTATGCTTTTCAGGATGCCGGCGTACAGCCGCCGGCATCGCCCGCCTGGCCCTCTCAAGTTAGGCATCAGCCATGAGAGGGCCCCCGCTGCCTTCAGCAGGCGCGACGACAGTCCGCTGAAATGCGGGCTGAAGCGCCACCTGCTGTCGAGCGTTAGACCCAGATATTTCATCTGGGTCTTTACCTCGATTCTGACGCCCTCCACATATATGTGGGCGTCAGGTGGACGGCGCTGCCGAGGCCCGTGGAAGAAAACGGCCTCGGTCTTATGTAACGCCACCGTCAATCCAAGGCGGCGGATCCTATCAGCGACTAGCGATCCGCCTGCCGAGGCCAGACTGGCCGCCTCACCAAAATTCCCCCCTCGGGCAGTGAGGAGAGTGTCATCTGCATAACAAATGACACTCGTGCCCCGGAGGAGGGTCCCGCGCAAAAGCCAGTCGAACCCGATGTCCCACAGGAGTGGTCCTAGGACTGACCCCTGCGGAACACCGGACTCAACCGGATATCGCCGGACCTGGCCAGCTTTGTCTACTAAGAGGACCGCTCTGTCCTCCAAGTAACTGGCCAGGAGGTCCCTCATATATCGGGGCACTCCGTGAAACCGGAGTGCCTCGAGGACGGTCGCATGGGGAAGGGTGTTGAAGGCATTGGCTATATCGAACGACACAGCCAACACTCCGTCCCCAGCATCCATCGCCTCCTTCACTGTACCCTTTAATAGGACGAGGGCGTCTATTGTCGAACGCTCAGGTCGAAAACCAAACTGAGCGTCCGACAGGTCCGGCCCAACCACCCTCAGGTGGTCTTTCAGGCGGGCGGCGATGATTCCCTCGAACATCTTACCGACCTCATCGAGCAGAACGATGGGTCGGTATGCCGAGGGAGAGTCCGCCGGGCGTCCTTCTTTTCGAAGGAGACATAAACGCCCCTCCTTCCACGGTTTCGGAAACCTTCTCGACGCGAAGCACGCTTCGAAGAGGTCCCGAAACCTTTCCTCCATTTCGGTGGCGGCTATTGCCACCACCCTTGCTGGGACGCCGTCTGGCCCTGGGGCCGTCTTTTTTGCACGAAGGCAGGTAACCGCCGTGCGAACCTCGGCCCCAGTGAGAGGAGGAGCCACCTGGTTCTCCTCTTCCACCAGAATCGCACCCTGTGGAGGGTCCATTGCTGGTGGGGTGAAAGCGTTGGCCCTGCCTGGAAACAGGGACCGTACGACCCCATCCAGCACTGCCGGCTCAAGGGTCTCCGATACGGGGGGGCCGAAGGGACGCAGTTTGTTCCGCGCCGCCTTATATGGCCTCCCAAAAGGATCTCTGTCGAGGCCCTCCAGCAGCTCAGCCTGCGCCGAGTCCTGGGCGGCAAACATCTCCTTTCTAAGGACCCGCTTTGCCTCCACATACAAGTCGTGAAGGCGGTCCTCATTCTCCCGGTCGCGCATTCGACGCCGCCGGCTTCGAGCGTACTCCCTTCGAGCCGCCACGCAGGCAGTACGAAGTGCCGCCAACTCCTCCGACCACCAATAGACGGCGCGTCGGGGAGGTGGTCGACGAGACCGAGGCATACTAGAGTTGCATACCTCGGTCAACGACTCCCTCAGCTCTGCCGCGGCAGCGTCTACGTCCACGACATTTACGTCTGGCGAAAGCCAGTCCTGGACGAACGCTGCCTCCCTCGCTGCCTCCCTGTCCAGGTGAACTAAGGCCCACCGAGGGAACGGAGATTGGCCCGGAGGAGTCGTTCTCTGGGGACCTTGGGTGGAGATCTCGAACCGCACATAGCGGTGGTCCGAGAAAGTCTCCATCGTGTCCACCCGCCAGTTTGTAACACGCGTGGCTAGGGTGGGTGAGGCAAAAGTGACGTCCACAATTGACCCACCCCACCGCCGCACGCACGTTTGGACCTCCCCTCTATTGAGAAGGGAGAGCCCGGAGGAGGCTGCCCAGAGCTCGAGGGCCCGCCCGCGTGCATCGGTTGCTGGGTTACCCCAAACCACCGACTTGGCGTTCAGATCTCCCAGAACGGAGACCTGACGTTGCCCCACCCTTGATACCACGGCGGTGAGGACTCCAAGGAAGTCCTCAAAGTCTGACAGTGGTCGGTTTGGGGAGAAATATACCCCAACAAAGACTATGTCTCCCCACGCGGCGGCCACGTATCCCGGTCCCTTCTCTAAGAGCGAGAGGGGGGGGGAGTCTGTGGAAGACCGCGCCACAAGTGCTACTAAGCCGTCTCGATCCCCTAGCCAGCGGCCAGGGACAGAGTATGGCTCAGCGACAACTGCAACATCCACCAACCACTCAGCCATGGTCTGCACCAGCAGGTCCTGGGCCGCTCTGCAGTGGTTGGTGTTAGCCTGTAAAATGCGATGGACCACTGTCATTATTGGTCCATCGCATTGCCCTCTTCAGCCTGTTGCGAGGCCTCGACAGCCTCAACAGTGGCGGCAGCTGCAGCAGGTCGAGTTGGAGCCTGCGCTTGTCCCTTCTTTGGGGGAGGATTGCATTGCCTTCCTCCCATCACGTGGCCAGCTGGACGGCCACTGGCAGAGCACACCGCGCAGCGCGGTGTGGCAACACCGCACTCTGACGCCTTGTGCCCCGCTTCCCCGCAGCGGTAGCAGAGCTCCGACCTGTCCACTCGGGATGGGCACAGAGCTCTGGTGTGTCCTACGCCGAAGCACCTGAAACACCGGAAAGGCCGGTCCTCAAGTGCCCGGACCACAGCCACACAAAACCCTACGGGGAGCCGTCTCTTGGCCAGTACGGCCTTTGCCGCGACGACCGGGCACTCCAGGCGAATAGCACCCAGACCACCGCGACCAGGCTTGATAGCCCCGCCCCGAATCGCTACCGCATCGCAGCCTCCTGTAGCGGCAACTGCCGCCACCACCTCGTCTTTTGTGACCGAGTCGTCGAGATCGGTCACTTCCAGTGCCGCGGTCTTCGTTGGCCTAGCAACTTTGGCCGCGTCCGCTATGACCTCTTGCAGCTTACTTGCGAAGAGGTCTGCATTGGCGCCGCCCTGGGCCCCCGGAAACTCGAAGAGTCGAGCTCCAGTTTGGGTCCGGCGGCACGTCACCAGGCCAATACCCAGTGTGGCTGGGTTGGCGTTGGTACGAGCCCGTTTCAGGACGGATTCGTACGTCTCGCCCTTCTTCATGGCCTCCGGAGTAAGCGTCACTACGACGGCCGCGGTTTTGGGAGGAACCAGTTTCTTCCCACTCGGCTTGGGGGCTGTTTTCCCCTTGCTCTTCTCCTCTCCTTTGCCTGTCCCTTTGGACGAGCCGGAGGGGACATTGGTAGGGACAACAGGCAGCACTGCCTTCTTGGCGCCTCTTTTCTTCCTCCTAACCACCTCGGTCCACTCGTTGGACGGAGTGCTGGAGGGAAGAAAGGCGTCTTTTCTCTGGGATGAGGCTGCCGCCACCTCAGTCGTAGCCGGCGGAGCCACGGTCTTTTTCCCCTTTCCTTTGCCCTTTGCGGGCTTCGGATTCGGGGGAGGAGCCATCACGGCCGGGGCAGGGGCAGAGGCAGGAGCAGCCCTGTCCGCAGCCAACGGCGGCCTGACGCGCCTTTCAGGCAGGAGCCTGTCCTCAATGCCCGCGATGCAGGCCCGCGTGAAGGCTCTTTCCTCCATCACAACCTTGCGGATGGTTTCCTCAAGGTTGGAGGAGGAGAGATCCACCGTCACTGCAGCAGACGGGGCCTGGACAGGCCGCCCAATAGCTTCAGCGAGCTTCGTGTGTAGCTCGCTGACCTCCTTTGTAAGGCAGTCCACCCTCTTTTGGAGCTGCCGGACCTCGTCGGTGGTTGTGCGCTGCACCAACTCACCGATGATACCACAAAGACTGGCAGCCCGGCACTTGAGGGCCTTTTGGAAGGTCCCCTTTAAATTCGAGGACTTTGAGGCGACTCTGACAATCTCCTCCTGGTCCTCCTCGGCCATCTTTTCGAGTTCCGCTAAGGAGTGATCCGCGTACGTGACGCTTGACGCACCATAGTCCGCCTTGGCTCTACGTGCGCGTGCCTGTGCCTCCTTAGCGGCAACCTCCTCTTCTAACTCCTGTTGGAGTCGTGCCCTGTTCGCCACGTTAAGCTGACGTTGGGCGTCCAGCAGCCCTACGTCGTGGCTAATGCAAGCCAGGGTAGGGTTAGCAGGCTTTACAGCCTTGCTCTTCTTCTTCGGGCCACTTTTGGCTGAATCCGAAGAGCCCTCCGAACTCTGCCTCAAGTAGGCCCGCTTTTTTGCCTGACGGTCAGGCAGCTCTGCCACAAAGGCGTCACTGTCGGACTCCGACAGATCGTCCTCCCTGCAGACCACGCTCGCCGCAGATGGTGTACGGCTAGCCTTCGACGTCGAAGCGTCGTCGGGGGTGGCCCTGAGAAGGGCCGTTTGGAGTTGGCCCTGAGAAGGGCCTTTTTTAATGAAACGCCCGGAGGCGTCCCGCAAAGGTTTCGACATGTTGTCGAACTACAAGGATCGCACTTATCCGCTCTGAAAGTATACGATCGCACAGTGTTCGTTAGCCGCCTGTCTGCCACTCCGTTACGGTGGTCAGACGAGACGTTGCCCGGGGATCGCTGCGAGGAAGCCAACACTGCTGGGAACCCCAACCTAACCTTTTTTTTTTTTTTTTTTTTTTTTTTTTTTTTTTTTAACGTTGGAAAATGCATTACGCATACTCGCCGCCTGGGGGAGGCGGCGAGTTATGTGGGACTCGAGCTTAGAACGCCCATACCCACTAAAAACCAACGACACTCCGTCAGTCACCTGGCCGCTCAAAAGTCGTCTCAAGCCAGTCGTCGTCGTCCGAGAAATCGGACGGCGACGACTCGCTCGACGACTCGTGAGCGGTGGACGGGGCTGCGGGAAGCCGGTCGGATACTACCGCTGCCCCGTCGATGACTGCCCGCCGTAGCAGGCCCGGCAAGCCCAACCCATGAGGGGGGGCAACGGGAATGGCCCGGAGTGTGCGGTCATTCCCGTCAGGCGGCGGTGGAAGCGCGTGCAATGCCGGCGCGGGTACCCCCGTACCCGACGCCGGCTGACCTCCACCAGGGGGGATCAGGCGGTTATAACGCCGCCTTCTCCGCCCCGTTCGTCGCCTTCGGATCGGGGCGGCAAGAGGATCCTCCTCCCGCACCCTCTCCGCTGCCTCCTTCTGTGAGATAACGTCCTCGCAGAAGGAGGTGACGGCCTTCCAGGCTCTGTCGCTCCCGAGCATGGCCTCCACCACGCTGGGGAGGGAGAGGTCCTGGCCGATCTCCGCGACCAGAGTGCGGCGCTGCGACTCCCACGCTGGGCACGACACAAGGGTGTGCTGAGCCGTGTCTTCCGCAGCGCCGCACTCGTGACACGCGGCGGTCTCCTCCCTTCCGATCCGGTGCAGATAGGCGCCGAAGCATCCGTGTCCGGTAAGGACCTGCACCAGACGGTAGGTGAGAAAGCCGTGCCGTCTCTCTAGCCATCGGGTCAGGACCGGGGTCAGGGCGTCGAGGGTGGCTCGACCCGACTCCGAAGAGTTTAGGACCCCGGTCCAGGCCCGAATCAGCAGCTCTCGGGTCTGGCGCTCGAAGGCGCGCTCCTCCTCAAGGGAGCCGCGCTCTCCCCGAGAACGCTGCTCCGACCGTCGTGCGTATGTCCAGGCTAGGACTCGGGCCTCGAGCTCCCAAGGCGGTGTCCCAGCCAGGGCACACGCCACTGGACCCGCCACTGTAGAGTAGCAGCGGGCCGCCCTCTGCGCAATGACTCGCTGGGGCCGCCTGAGCTGAGACACGTTGTCCCGACTCAGGCGGTCCGCCCAGATGGGGGCACCGTAAAGCGCCATGCTCTTTAGAATGCCGGCGTAAAGACGTCGGCAATGAGCGCTTGGCCCACCCAAGTTCGGCAGCAGCCACCCCAGCGAGTCCGCCGTCTTTAATAGCCGGGGTGACAGTTCGGCAAAGTGACGGCCGAACCGCCACCGGCTGTCGATGATAAGTCCCAGATATTTCATCTGGGGCTTAACGTCGATGGTCACGCCGCCGACCATCAGGCTGATGTTCGGTGGGTGGCGTTGTCGCGGGCCGTCGAACAAGACGGCCTCCGACTTCTCCAGAGCGACCCTGAGGCCCAACAGGCGAATCCGTTGGACCACAAGGTCGCACGCTGCCGTAGCCAACTGGAGGACCCGCGCTACATCCCAGGCCCGGGCAAGCACGAGAGTGTCGTCCGCGTAGCAGACGACCCTCACGCCCGGGGGGAGTGCGCCCCTCAACAGCCAGTCGAATCCGATATTCCACAGGCATGGTCCGAGGACTGATCCCTGTGGAACACCGGACTCGACGCGGTGGCTCCTCAGCGAGCCTCCCTGGTCCACATACGTTATCATCCTGTCCCGGAGGTAATCGGACAGGAGGTGGACCAAATAGGGCGGCATGTCGTGGGCGCGCAGGGCCTCGATGATTGTGGAGTGGGGAATGCTGTTAAAAGCGTTGGCGATATCTAGAGATATTGCCATCAGCCTTTCCCCACTCTCAGCAGCACCCTTCACCATGTCCCCCAAAAAGCTCAGCGCGTCTATGGTCGAGCGGCCGGCTCGGAAGCCAAACTGGGCCTCCGCCAGGTCAGGGCCGGTAGTCGCCAAGTGCCGGACGATGCGGGTTACGAGAATCCTCTCGAAGAGTTTTCCCGCCTCGTCCAGCAACACAATTGGCCGATAGGCCGAAGGAGAGTCCATCGGCCGGCCCGGCTTGGCGAGGAGGCAGAGGGCGCCTTCCTTCCACACCTTCGGGAACCTTCCGACAGCAAGACAGCTGTCGAAAAGTTCCCGAAGTTTCTCCTCCAGGTAGCCCGCCGCGATGAACAGGACACGAGCGGGCACACCGTCCGATCCTGGTGCCGTCTTTTTACCCCGGAGGCGGAGCGCGGCGGCTTGCACCTCCGCCCCCGAGACTGGCGGAAAGGAGTCAACCGGGTCCTCAACAGGATCCGGCCGAGTCATCGGTGGCGGTGCGAAGTTCGGGTCAGAACCGGGGAACAACGCACCGACCACCGCTTCCACCATCGCCGGCTCGAGAGTCTGGGTGAGTGGAGGACCATGGGCGCGCAGCTTGTTGCGCGCAGCCCGATACGGTCTCCCCCACGGGTCCCTGTCCAGACTCTCCAGCATCGTCGCCCGGGCTTCATCCTTCGCGGCGGCGATCGCTACCTTGAGGCGCTTCTTCGCCTCCAGGTACACGGCGTACAGGACGTCTTCCCTCTCCTCATCGCGGATTCGGCGCCTCCGGCTCCTGGTATACGCCCGCCGTACAGCAGTGCAGGCGGACCGCAGGTCGGCAATTTCTGCCGACCACCAAAAGACGGAGTTGCGACGAGGAGGGGGAAGAGATCTCGGCATTGACGCGTCGCACACCTCCGTCAAAACTTGGCGGAGCTGGGAGGCGGAGCCGTCTACGTCCGCGCTGGTCAAGGGAGGGCAAAACCAGTCCTGGACCAGCGCGGATTCGTGAGCCATGTCTCGGTCAAGCCGGGCTAGCGCCCAGCGCGGTCTCGACCGCGACACGGAAGCCGACGTGGGGCGTTGGGTGGAGACTGAGTCCAACTCGAACCGGATGTAACGGTGGTCGGACCCAGTCTCCACCAACAGGACGCGCCAGTTGTTCGCGCGAGCTGCGACGACAGGAGAGGCGAACGTGAGGTCCACCACTGACCCGCCCCGCCGTCGCACGCACGTGTGCGTCCTGCCCCTATTCAGTAGGGTCAGGCCTGTCGCCATAGCCATGGCCTCCATGGCTCGGCCGCGGCAGTCCGTCACACGGCCACCCCATGCGACGGACTTGGCGTTGAAGTCCCCCATCAGGATGATTTGACGGGGAGCAACACGCTGTAACGCGGCCGACAACGCCTGTAGAAAGGCCTCGAACTCGTGGAGTGGGCGATTAGGGGAGAAATAAACTCCAAAAATCGCTAGTCCACCCCACGAGGCCCCTACGAACTCGGTACCCCTCTCGAGAAGTGAGAGGGGCAGGCCACCGGAGGAGGTTATCGCCGCGAGGCCGTCCCGACTCCCCAACCAGTTTGGTCGGTCTGGTATCAGGTACGGCTCCGAGACGACGGCCACGTCGATATTATACTCCGCGAGAGCCTGGGAGAAAAGATCCTGGGCTCTGGCAGACCTCATGAGGTTCGCCTGGAGCAATGACGTGGGACCCAAATCCATCACTCCGACATAACCTGTTCCGGCGTACCAGTTCCCTGACCGGTTTTGGGCGCTCCAGGCGTTGGCTTCGGTGCCGCCTTGCCCTTCGTCGGGGGAGGGTTACACTTCTTCCCTCCCATCACATGGCTGGCGGGTCTACCAGCCGATGTGCAGACGGCGCATCTCGGTTCCGCTGTGCAGGAGGCTCGGTCATGGCCTTTCCTCCCGCAGCGGAAGCATAGGTCCTCGCGGCTCACCTGAGAGGGGCAAAGCGGCTTGGTGTGGCCGATTCCGAGACACCGGAAGCACCTCATCGGGCGGGGCTCGAGCACGCGAACGTGGCAAGAGCTCCACCCGACAGTGATGCGCCCGGCATTCGCCAAAGCCTTCGCCGCGGCGACGGGGCAGTGCACTACGATGCACCCCGTACCACCAGGGCCGGGGCGAATGGCACCAGCGCGAACCTGTTCGGCGCTGCACCCCCCCTTCGCGGCAACGGCAGTGGCGACTTCCTGCGGCGTGATGGAGTCATCCAGCCCTGTTATCCGAAGTTCGGATTTTTTGACAGGGCGGACGACTGTGGCCTCTTCTGCCACCACCTCCTTCAGTTTGGCCGCAAAGAGGTCGGCCTTTTCGCTGTTTTGGGGGCCCTCAAATTCAAACATGCGAGCCCCCGCTGCCGTCTGCCGTGAGCGCACCGACGGGATCCCGAGCTCGGCGGGGTTGATGACACCACGGGCCTTTTCTATGATTGACCCGTAGGTGACACCCTTTTTCACGGACTCCGTGGAGAGTGTAAGGACCACCGCCGATGTTTTCGGGGCCACAAGCTTACGCGGCTTCTTCACCACGACGTTGCGCGGTGGCGCTTTTGGTTTCGAGGGAGGGGCGGCCGTTGGAACGGCCGTTTGCTTTTTCCCTCGTTTCGTCACCGTCACCCACGTTTCCTTGGCCGGCGCTGTTGACAGGGGCTCTCTGTCCCGGCTTGGTTGTGGCGGCGTTGGTGCCGAAGACGGCCCAGCTATGGGCGCTGCCGCGGCGGCGGCAGAAGGAGGGGCAGATTTCTTCCCCTTACCTTTTCCCTTGCTGGGTTTGGCCACCGCGACGGGCGCCGGTGTGGTCAGCTTCTTGTCGGCGGCCAGAGGTGGCCGCAGAGACTTGGCCGGCAGGAGGCGGTCTTCGAGACCCTCAAGGCGGGCGTTCAAAATGGCACCCACCTCCAACACAATAGAACGTCGGAACTCCGCCAGGGCTGGGTCTTCCCCATTTTGGCCCCTCTGTTGTGAGGGGGCCACCCTGGTGGATGAAAACGGAGTCGCGTCCATAGGTGCCGGACCACGTTTCTCCGCCTCCATCTCCCGACGTAATTCAGCCATCTGCTGTCGCATTTGCGCCAGCTCACGCCGGATGGCTGAGTTCTCCTGCTGGAGCAACCTCGTCTCATTAGAGACGGAGTGGCTCACGGCAAGAGCCGTCAAATTTTGCAGGGCACTGGCCGCGTCTTTCAGTGCCTTTTGGAAGGTGCCTTTGAGGTGTTTTGACCTCTTGGCCACCTCCAGGATTACCTCCAGGTGCTTACTTGCCGCTTCTTGGAGGCCCTCCGCCGTCATTTCCGGGCCTTCCGGCACTGGAGCAGCGCCAACAGCCGTACTGGCAGCGCACGCCTCTTTTGAAAGCGCCGCTATCCGCTCCTCCTCCTCGGGTTGCAGCGCTTCTGTGGCTAGGGATAGGGCCAGGTCATCGAGACCAGCCCCTGCCGAGGCAGATTGTAAGGCCTTCCCCTTTCCTTTTTTCCTCTTTTTTTCCTTCTTTCCGGGCTCGACAACCGGGCGAGGCGTCCGCAAAAACTGCAGGCGCGTCGACTGGCGAGATCCCGCCGACAAAGTGGAGGCGTCGGAGTACTCCTCCAGGCTACTGCGGGAGCGCTCCTCGTCAAGGCCAATGGCCTCCAGAGAGGTGCAACTCCCCGACACACTAACGGCGCGTTTTTTCCTCGGAGGCGCTAACTCCAGTGCTCCGTCCTCGGGCAGCCTAGTGACTGCAACTCGGACCTCCTTCAAATTTCGTGACAAGCGCACGACAGGCGACCAAGTACGGTCACAGCTCATGGTGGCTGTTTCTTCCTTCTGCTCCGTTTTTGAGCCAGTTTCACGACTAGGCTCGACGTCGGGTTTGAGATTTTGATCCAAATTATTCATAATTGATCCCACGAGTATGGGGGAAATAATGGTCCTTGCCGGCCGGTGCCCCCTGCACCCGGCAAAGCCTTGGGGTTGATAACCCAACGGGAGGTCGGCAGGTATCCCGCTGGAGTAAGCTCTAGCGACTGATCACCCATCAGCCACGCATCCCCTCGCGGAGCTACCACGCTTGGGATTGGGGTAATTTTTTATAGAGGTTTTCTTCCTCGCGGTCCGGGCGGTTAAGCCAAGACCCTCGTTCCACACAGAGCCGCGAGACGTGATCCACGACACTCCGTTGATGCGGATTACGATATAAGGCGATCCACGCCCGACGGCAGGGTAAGTGCACGCCGGGCTCGCCAAGAGGACAAAAGTCCCAACGACGTCCCCTGCCTCCTCTGCTAAATCAGAGGGGTGCTGGGAGTCCTACCAACATTCAGTGAGCCGCCGCTCGATCCGAGACAGACGCGACTCACCTGCGCCGCTGCCGCCCGATACGGGAACAGACGCAGCGGCACCGTCACAGAGCATCTTGGCTTCACCTGCCGCTGGATTGCGACAGGCTACTGAGCCCCCTCGCCACGACAAGGCGTGCTCCATTCGAGGGGGACCCCAACCTAACCTAACCTAACCTAACCTAACCTAACCTAACCTAACCTTTTTTTTTTTTTTTTTTTTTTTTTTTTTTTTTTTTTTTCGCTGGGAAAAATGCATTACGCATCCCCACCCGTCGGGGGACGGATGGGGTATGTGGGACTCCCGGGGACTCCCGGTATACCCACTAAACGACCCAGCGGCACTCCCGCATCGCCTTTGGTGGCGGGGTTCTGGGAATCGGCATAGCCTTTGCTTCCATTTCCCCGCCGGCGTTTGCCCGCCTTGCAGCGGCGGGCCCGTCACGCCCCTCCCGCATATGGGAAGGGGCTCGTGGATGACTCGCGGTGCTCGGTCATCCTCGTTCGGCTGGGTGATAAGCAGTGCAATGCGGACGAGGGCGCCCCCGCGCCTGTCGCCCGCTGCTTATCACCGGGGGAGAAGAGGGTGGTCGACCACCCTCCTTCTCCTGCCTCTTCTTCGGCGAAGAAGTGGCGCGAGAGGATCGTCCTCCCGCGCGCGCTCCGCCTCCTCCTTCTGTGACATGACGTCTTCACAGAAGGAGGCTACCGCCACCCACGCCTCCTCGCTTCCCAACATGGCAATGGCCACGGCGGGAAGCGAGAGGTCCGGCCCGATCGCCGCAACAAGACTGTGGCGCTGCTCGGCACCTCAAGGGTGTGCTGTGCCGTGTCCTCCGCCGCGCCACAGTCATGGCACGACGGGCTCTCTTCCCTCCCGATTCGGTGAAGGTACGATCCGAAACAGCCGTGCCCGGACAGCACCTGCACCAATCGGAAGGTGAGGAATCCGTGCGGTCTGTCAAGCCAGTCCTTTAGGACCGGCCCAAGCGCGTCGAGGGTGCGACGGCCGAAAACTGCGGAGGCAAGGTCCGCCATCCAGTGATGGACGACGGCATCCCTCGCCTCCTGCCGAACAGCCTCGCGTTCTTCAGGGGCAGGGCGCTCACCGAGTGCCCTTCGCCCCGCCGTCCATTCGTAGACTCTGGCTAGCACCCACGCCTCGAGCTCCCAAGGAGGAGTGCCAGCCAGAGCACACGCTGCTGCGAAGCTTACCGAGCGGTAAGCCCGCGCCACCCGTTGCGCAATGGCCCTCTGGGGCACCCGCAAGGCTGTGGCATTCTCCCTTCTTTGAAGGGAGTCTGCCCAGATAGGTGCCCCGTACAGGGCTATGCTCTTCAGGATGCCGGCGTACAGCCGCCGGCATCGCCCGCCTGGCCCTCCCAAGTTAGGCATCAGCCATGAGAGGGCCCCCGCTGCCTTCAGCAGGCGCGACGACAGTCCGCTGAAATGCGGGCTGAAGCGCCACCTGCTGTCAAGCGTTAGACCCAGATATTTCATCTGGGTCTTTACCTCGATTCTGACGCCCTCCACAAAGATGTGGGCGCCAGGTGGGCGGCGCTGCCGAGGCCCGTGGAAGAAAACGGCCTCGGTCTTATGCAACGCCACCCTCAGTCCAAGCCGGCGGATCCTATGAGCGACTAGCGATCCGCCCGCCGAACCTTTTTTTTTTTTTTTTTTTTTTTTTTTTTTTCGCAGGAAAACCCGTTTATGAGCCTTAGCCTTGGCCGGGGGACCTTGGCCGTGTGTGGGACTCCCAGCGCCCTAAGAAGGACACAGCTCCACTCCCTAAGGAGTGGGGAATACCCACCAAAAACCTGCGGCTTCCCTTCCCTGCCTAGGAGCGAACATGGGGACCAGCCGTAGCCTTGGCAACCATGTCCACTGTTGGCAGCTCGCTCGCCTACACGGCGGGCACTTCTGTCCTATCCCCCGCGTAATCGGGGGGGATAAAGGGAATAGCCGGGGAAGCGGAACTATTCCCTTCCGATGAAGGTGGCCTGTTCAATGCAGGTGGAGGCACCCCCGTGCCACCCACCCGCAGGCCATCCGTAGGGGTGTTGGACCGACGTCTCCGTCTCCTACCTCTCCTCCGTCTGAGCTGGTTACGGTTTCTCCCACAAATCTCTCTCTCCCGCTCCGCAGCCTCTTTCTGCGCAATCACTTCTTCGCAGAAAGAGGCCGCTGCCTTCCAGGCCGCTTCATTGTCTAGCATAGTGTTTACCATGCTAGGCAATGAGAGATCCTGGCCGACCACCCGCACCAGGACTCGGCGCTGCTCCTCCCATTCTGGACACACCGCCAGGGTATGCTCCGCTGAGTCCTCCTCTGCACCGCAGTGATGGCACAGCGGGAGCTCCTCCCTTCCGATCCGACACAGATACTTACCGAAGCATCCATGCCCGGTAAGTACCTGCGTCAGCCGGAAGGAGAGGAAACCGTGGGGCCTGTTCAACCACCGATCTATAACTGGCCCGATCGCGTCTAGCGTGCGTCGTCCAAAAGGAGCACGAGTCAAGTCCTCCTGCCAGCGGGTGATCATGGCCTCGTGCGCCTCTCGCTTCATTGCGCATCGTTCCTCTAAGGATGGACGGACGCCAAGGGCTTTTTGACCTGCCATCCAGTGGTAAACGATGGCCAGAACTTGGGCATCTAATTCCCATGGCGGAGTGCCCGCTAGGGCACATGCAACTGCGCCGCCAACAGTCCGGTAGGCCCTCGCAATCCGCTGAGCAATGGCTCGTTGAGGCCTGCGGAGGAGAGCCGCGTTCTCACTCTTATGGAGAGAGTCCGCCCAGATAGGTGCGCCGTACAGTGCCATGCTGCGCAGAACGCCGGCGTAAAGACGTCGGCACGTCGTCTTTGGCCCTCCAAGGTTCGGGAGAAGCCAGTTGAAGGCATTTGCGGCCTTAAGAAGCCGCGCCGACAGCCCCGTGAAGTGGGGGCCAAAATGCCACCGACCGTCGAGGGTAAGACCCAGATATTTCATCTGGGCACTAACTTTAACACGAATGCCACCAACGATGATGTGGGCGTCCGGAGGCGGGCGTTGTCGGGGTCCGGGGAAAAAGAGAGCCTCGGTCTTCTCCAGCGCCACCTTGAGTCCCAATCGGCGTATCCTCTCTGCGATTAGGGTGCCACCGACAGAGGCCAGTTGTGCCGCCGCCTTGTACGTGCCCCCGCGAGCTGTGACAAGAGTGCCCCGTACAGGGCTATGCTCTTCAGGATGCCGGCGTACAGCCGCCGGCATCGCCCGCCTGGCCCTCCCAAGTTAGGCATCAGCCATGAGAGGGCCCCCGCTGCCTTCAGCAGGCGCGACGACAGTCCGCTGAAATGCGGGCTGAAGCGCCACCTGCTGTCAAGCGTTAGACCCAGATATTTCATCTGGGTCTTTACCTCGATTCTGACGCCCTCCACAAAGATGTGGGCGCCAGGTGGGCGGCGCTGCCGAGGCCCGTGGAAGAAAACGGCCTCGGTCTTATGCAACGCCACCCTCAGTCCAAGCCGGCGGATCCTATGAGCGACTAGCGATCCGCCCGCCGAACCTAACCTTTTTTTTTTTTTTTTTTTTTTAACGTCAGGAAATGCAATTACGCACCGTACCTCTCCGTCGGGGAACGGAGGGGCGTGTGTGGGACTCCCCCGGATTCGCCACCGGGTATACCCACTAAAACCTGACGACGCCCGCCGCGTTTGGTGGCCTTGACAGCAGGGGCCGCGGTGTCTCAACAGTCCCGCGACCCTTGCCAGCGCAACCTCCACCCTCCATCAGGAGGGCGGATCTCCACGGAGTGGGGCGATCCCACTCCCGACGGCACACTGGCGCCTCAGGAGGGTCCCTTGTAATTGGACAGAGGTGTCCCCACACCGTCTGTCCGAGACCCTCCCGACGAGGCGAGCCACGCCCGACGGCAAATGCACGCCGAGCTCGCCTAGAGGACCAAAGTCCTCAGGACATCCCCTGCCTCCTCTGCTTAACCAGAGGGGTGCTGGGAGTCCAACGACTTATAGTGAGCCGCCGCTCGATACGAGACAGACGCGGCTCACTATGGCCACTGCCGCCCGATACGGGAACAGACGCAGCGGCACTCTCCACGGAGCATCTTGGCTTCACCTGCCGCTGGATTGCGACAGGCTACTGAGCCCCCTCGCCACGACAAGGCGTGCTCCATTCGAGGGGGCCGCCGAACCTAACCTAACCTAACCTAACCTAACCTAACCTAACCCGACCAAGTATTACTGCGTACGAAAATCCCTCCGAACTTTTCAAAGACAATTCGCAATCAAAGCTACTAGGGCATTCCGCACAGTGTCAGCAGCCGCAGCAATAGCCCTAGCACAATTTATGCCGCTTCATCTGGCCATCGATGAAGCGAGAGAAATCCACGAGGTCAAAGAATCTGGAAACCTTAAGGACATCCCAGCAGACATCACCCTCCGCTACAAGGTGCCGGTAAAAGACCAACTCCACCCCGCTGACAGGATGTCCATAGATTATGACGAGGCAAATACGCAAGAAGAAATCGATCGTATCACATCCGAAATACCTATCAAACTGTACACGGATGGCAGCAAATTGGAGAGCGGAGAGGTCGGCTCAGCTGTAGTTATATACCTCCCAAATGGGTCCAAACCAAAAGTAAAGAAGAAACTCGGGAGAACCACCTCTGTATTCGTGGCTGAGCTGACAGCCATCGAGGCTGGACTCAAGTGGCTTCTGAACTCTGGCTGGAAATCAAACGCAATTATCATTACGGACAGCCTATCGGCATTAAAAGCTCTGCAGGATCGAAATAATTCAGACCCCACTATCGTTTCAATCCATGGCATGCTCCTTGAAATAAGGAAGAACCACGGCTTCTGCGTGAGCTTCACCTGGGTCAAGGCGCATGTCGGGATTGAAGGAAATGAACTGGCAGACCAAGCCGCCAAGGAAGCCGCAGTCCAACGAACCGCGACATGCGTGAACGAGTTCCCGATTTCCTTCGCTAAATACACCCTAAGACAGCGATCACTGGATAAATGGCAGGAGGAATACGCAGCCGAGACCCAAAACTCAGAGATTGCCAGGTGGTTCGGCTCTGTAAAGGAGATAAGGGAGTTTCAAAAACAGGTCCCAATTTCATTCGAGCTAACGCAGGTCTTCACTGGGCACGGGTACCACAAGAGTTACCTCTGTCGATTTAAGATCACAAACGACGACCTGTGCCCATGTGATGACACCAGCGCTCAAACCATTGAACATATCTTACAGAATTGCCCAATCTTTAATTCGCATAGATATGAGCACGAACAAACTTGCAGCAACCTTAGAATCGAGCCGTATAAAACTAATCAATTATCAAGTAAAGAAGAACCCACCAAAACATTCAAAAACCTTGTAAATAAAATAATTCATAGTCTTAAGATTATAAACAACACATAAAATATTTATAATTTTATTGTGTAATACTGTACATTACTCTTGTCTTCTTGTACATAATTTTGTGACATAAGCCTTAAGCTACAAGTGAAAGTTTTCATAGAAAAACGCAAAAAAAAAAAAAAAAAAAAAAAAAAAAAAAAAAAAAACACTCTCACTCTGTAATATACCCCATCCATCACTCATTAAAACTTTATTGTACACCCTAACCCTATAAAAGTGCTCACCATTTAGCCTACATGCTATTAATATGTAATAATTATAATCTACCATGTTTGTATAACAAACTAAATATACGCGCAATATTATAAACTTTCTCGTCCGGAACCTGTATCCATTAGCAGGACCGAACCTGAAAACAACAAAGAAACATAATATTCTAATAATGCACCCATAAATAAATAAAATAATAATGTACAATGTACATTGTTATGATAACAACTTCAAAATATAGATAAAAGCTCTACCACATTAAAAACAAAAAAAAAAAAAAAACCTAACCTAACCTAACCTAACCTAACCTTTTTTTTTTTTTTTTTTTTTTTTTTTTTTGTCCCGGTGGGAAAAAATGCATTAAATTGCATACCCGCCGCCGTGGTCAAGCGACGGGTTATGTGGGGCTCTCCTCTCCAGAAGGGCGAGGCCTACCCACTAAAAAACCACCATTGAGCCACCTCGATCACGATTTGGGAAATAAGCGGTGTAGCAGAGCCTTCCCCGCTGTTCCCAGAAACGCAATTCGCCCGCTTGCGCAGGCCCGCCATGCGACCACTCCAGCTCAGTAGGGAGACCGCCAAAAGAGCAAGCCCCCCTACAGGACTATTTACAAAATGTATAAATATAAATCATATAAAATATAAATATACAAAAGCCTGTGCACAATAGATGCACAGGTGTAAATAGAGTAACCTCAGTGTATAAATAATAATAAATTAATTAATAACCTAAAACTATATATACACATGCTCGCCAGACGGGGGTGTAAATAGCCCACCGTCTGGCGCCTTAACCTACCAAGACTAGAATTCAATGACTAGTTGCGGAGTTGACGGGCAAAAGCCCGTCGCCTCCGCCCGGCTCTCCTGCGGCGTTGGGGATCTGCGAGGGGGTCGTCCTCGCGCACCCGTTCCGCCTCCTCTTTCTTGTTCAGCACCTCTTCACAGAACGTGCTGAACGCCTCCCACTTTTCGTCCCCACTCAGGACTGCTCGCACGATAGCGGGCATAGAAAGATTTGGGCCAATAACAGCTACCAAATCCGCCCGCTCCCTCGCCCATTCCGGGCACTCTTGCAAGGTATGCTCCGCCGTGTCACTGGCGTGCCCACACTGATGGCAGACAGGGGTGCACTCCCTACCGATTCTGTGCAGATACTTACCGAAGCACCCATGCCCGGTAAGAATCTGCACCATCCTGTAGGAGAGCGAACCCCTCCGCCTCTCCATCCACTCCCTGAGCACCGGCTGGATCGCGGCTACCGTACGTTGGCCCGCTTCCGGCTCCTCCAGGCGGTTCGACCACGTGTCGATAGCCACGTTGCGAGCCTCATCCCGCCATCTCTCAATCTCCTCGTGCGATGGTGGTGTGCCTGCCAGCTTGGCCACCGCAGACTTGCGGTAGACATCCGCGAGTACCCTTGCCTCCAACTCCCATGGCAGCGCCCCAGCAAGCACGCAAGCCGCTTCCCCTGACACCGTGCAAAAGGCGCGAACGGTGCGGTTGGCAACTGCACGCTGAGATCGGCGGAGCACTGCCCGGGTTTCCCGTTTAAGGGCGTCCGCCCAAATAGGGGCGCCATAGAGGGCCATCGACTTAAGTACGGTGGCGAAAAGGCGCCTACATCCCGTACTAGGACCTCCCAGATTCGGCATAAGGCGACTGAGGGCCCCTGCCGTCCTTACGAGCTTGGGAGCCAAGTACTCGAAGTGGGCCTTAAAGTTCCACCGGCTGTCGAGGACCAATCCTAGGTACTTCATGGTACCCCCGACACCGATGGAGACGCCACCCACAACAAGCTCAGCCCCCGCTGGCGGTGCGTGCCGAGGCCCGTGAAAACACACAGCCTCGGACTTGTGCAATGCAACCGTCAGCCCCAGTCGCCTTATGCGGTCCACTACTTGGGCAACACTTGCCGTCGCCAGGATGGCGGCTTCACGGTACGTCTTCCCCTTCGCGGTGACCAGCGTGTCGTCCGCGTAACATATCACGCTGGCTCCTCGCAGCGTCGCACCCCGGATCGCCCAGTCGTACCCGATGTTCCACAGGAGCGGCCCTAAAACCGATCCCTGTGGAACACCGCACGACACTCTCCTGCTGCCCCAGCCCTCGTTTGTTGGGAAAGTGATTTCCCTGTCAGCGAGATAGCTGGCGACTATCTGCTGCAGGTACTTGGGCACGTTGTGGTACTTCAGGGCCTCAGTGATACATACGTGCGGGATGGAGTTGAAAGCATTGGCGATGTCCAAAGACACCGCCACGACCACACCGCCTCTTCGCACTTCGTCCTCCGCGAGTTGTTTTACTCGGTCGATGGCATCGATGGTCGACCTTCCTCGCCTAAAACCAAATTGGTTATCGGCGAGGTCGGGACCGATCTCCTCTAGATGGCGCACCAACCGATGTGCCAACACCCTTTCAAAGAGTTTCGCCCCTTCATCCAAAAGGACGATTGGCCTGTACGCAGAAGGGGAGTCTGCTGGGCGGCCATCCTTTTTGAGGAGCACCAGTTTACCTCTCTTCCACGCCTGTGGGAAATATCTTTCCCGCAGGCAGGTCGAAAGGAGAGAACGGAATCTGGGCTCCAGACCGTCCTTCATCGCCAGTACCCAGGCCTTACCCGGGACTCCGTCTGGACCGGGGGCAGTGTTTTTTCCCTTCAGACGTAAAATTGCGGCCCCGAGTTCTCCCTCGGATATTTCCGGAACCTCGTCATTGTCCTCACCGTCCGATTGTAAAAGGATCGGCGGCGTGAACTCCGAGCTCTCCGGAAACAGGGCCTCTATTACCCTCTGTAGGAGGCCAGCATCTAACGTGGCAGTGAGTGGGGGGGCCCACGGACGCAGTTTATTCATGACCAGTCTATATGGCCTTCCCCACGGGTCCTCATTTAGGGAGGAGAGGAGCTCCTCCCAGGCGGCGTTCTTGGCCTCAGCGATTGCGACCCGAAGGGCCTTTTTGGCCGCCTGGTACTCACTGTAAAGAGGCGAGTCCAAGGCCTCGTCTCTTCTTCGTCTGCGGCGGTGCCGGGAGTATCACCTCCTTGCCTCTACACAGCCCTCCCTTAGTCGAGCAAGTTCCGGAGACCACCAGTACACGGCTGTGCGTGGCGGCAATGCCCTAACACGGGGCATTGCCGCATCGCACACGTGCGACATGGCCTCCCGGAACCACTCAACCTCTCTGCTGGGAACAACGCGATCCGGCCAGGGCGACCAGCTCTCAACCAGGGTCGCCACCTCGAAGGTGTCCCGGTCGAGGCGTTTCAAGGCCCATCTGGGGCCAAGGTCTGTCGTGGGACGGCCTGAACTGCTCGGGGAAGGCTGGAGGGAGGAGAAGTTCCAACGCACATACCTGTGGTCTGACAGTGTCTCAACCCCCACCAACACCTCCCAGTTCTGGACACGGCGCGCCAGGGCAGGGCTTGCGAACGTAATGTCCACGACGGATCCGCCCTGCATCCGCACGCACGTATCCACCGTCCCCTGGTTGACAACGACGAGACCGTGACCCGTAAGCCAATCCTCAACGAGCTCGCCTCTGTCGTCGGTGACGCGAGAGCCCCAGGACATAGACTTGGCGTTTAAGTCGCCGGCCACCACCACCTGATCGGTCCGATCCCACCCAGCCAGGAGCACATCAACCTGCGCCAGGAAATTTTCAAAGTCGGCGATGGAGCGGTTGGGGGAAAAGTAAACCCCCACCACCAATACATCGCCGACTCTCACCACCACGCAGCCGTTTCCCTTACGGATGCCGGAAAACTGAGGCGAGCCAGCCCCTGTGTTGGTGGCTATGGCCACCATCTCGTCCGTGTCGGACACCCAGTTGTCACGGGCCGCAACGAAGTACGGCTCCGTGACGACGCAAATGTGTGTCAACCACTGTGCCAGGCTCTGATGTAAAAGGTCCTGAGCTCTGGCACAGTGATTGACATTCGCCAATAAAAATGACTGGGCCATATTTAATCGGCCGACATTTCTCCCGTCTCTTGTCCTTGTGTTGGACGGGAAGGCTCTGGCTGGCTTGGAGGCTTTGCCGTGACCTTCGGGGCCTTCTTCTTGCTGCTGGGGGGTGCTTTGCAAGCACCGCTGCCCAACCTATGTCCAGCTTCCCTGCCCGCTTGTGAGCATAAGGAGCAGTGGGGGGCGTTTCTGCACATGCTGGAGACGTGCCCTAGCTGGCCGCACCTGTAACACTGGCGGCTCCTGTCCACCTCCGACTGACATTGGGCGCGCACGTGGCCGGGCTCTAAGCACCGGAAGCATCTCAGGCTTCTGCGGGGTAGAGCCCTAACCCTGGCGACGACCCAGCCAATCAAGAGGCGGCCCTCCAGCACTCTCTTCGCGGCCGCAATGGGGCACCGCACCCATGCCGCGTACAGGCCCGTGTGGTCGCGGGAGGGAGAGCCCACCTTTACTTGGTCCGCAGGGCACCCTCCGAGTTTAGAGACCCCCTGCTGAATGTCCTCCATCGTGATCGAGTCATCCAGCCCAGATACCCTGATCTCTGCGGTTCTAGTGGGTCTGGACACCCGGATATCATTTTCGTTAAAGAGCTCCCTGAGCTTTTCAGCCAGGGAGTCTGCCTTATCACCGCTAGAGGCACCTGGCACCTCTATTATAGTCGCCCCTGTTATTGCCCGGCGAAAGCGGACACCGTCTATGCCTAGTTCTTCCAGGTTAATCTTCTGCCTGGCCTCTGTAACGGCCTTCGCGTATGTAACGCCACGATTATCTGCGCCCTCCTGCACGGTGATGACCACCGCCGTGGATTTCGGGGGGCGAGCCTTGATCTTGGCCGTTTTCAGAGGCTTCGGCTGCGATTTGATAGCCGTATTTTGGTTATGACCCCCGTTGGTCTTTCCCCTCTTTACGACCGTTGTCCACCCTGCATCAGTAGTGACCGGTGCAGGGGGCAGCGATCGTGGCTGGGACGCCGCAAGTGTAGGTGCCTTCTGCACCTTACCTTTCCTCGCCCGCTTCTTTTTGCTCGTAGCAGGCTCTACCACTACTGGCCCCCGGGAGCTGGTAGCCTTTATAACTCTGGGGGCCTTGGAGGGCGCCTGAGCTTTTGCGATGGCTACTGGGGGCTTCACCACTTTGGCTGCCGCTTCCTCCACGGATGGAACGCTGGCTCGCCTCTCGAACGCCAACGGTGGTCGCAGTCGCGGCTCTGGGTTCAGCCGTGACTCGAGGCCCTCCACCGTGGCGTTGATCCGAGCCGTAGTTAGGCTCAGGATCTTCTCAGCCCACTCCTCCATTGATCCGGGGGATGCGTTTCCTTCTTTGGGGGCCGGCGCCTCTTTATTTAGGAGACTGGCTTTGAAATCGGCCAGTTCCTTCCTTAAGACCTCCATTTCCACCGTCAGGCGGGTGTTTTGGGCCCTTAGGGCCTCTACCTCTTCGCAGACGGTCCTTGTGGCGAGTGCTTCGGATGCCTCCCGAATCATCTCGCTCGCTGTATTCAAGGCCGCCTGCATTGTCCCTTTGAGTTTGCCGGATTTCGTTCTCACTTCTTTTATCATTGTGAGACCCGACAATATTTGTTTCTTTAGGGACATCGTCGTCACTTCACTGTCAAGAGGCCCGCTGCTTGACACGATACTTTTTGTTTTTTCCCTTGTTTTTCGGGCTTCGACGGTGATGTCGAGCAACTCCTTCTCAGCTTGGAGCTCTAACTCCTGCTGTTGGAGCTTCAAAAACTCCTTCTTTCTTTCGTAAAGGCCGACATACTCCCCTGTGGTAGGGGGCCGACCTCGTCCTCTTCTCGCTACCGATGTCTTTGTCGCGAGTTGTTTGGGGGATCTAGAGCGGTCCGATTCGGAGCTTGATCCATTGCCCTCTTGTCTCCGTGGCCGCTTCGGTCCTTTCCAGAATTTCTCACCTCCGGATGCTGCAGACACCATTGTGCCCGCGGAAGTGTCGGACCTACTATCTGCGTCCGTATCCATGCGGGCGAGGGACACCCGCAGTTCACGGGGCCCCAACCCGGTTAGCGTCTCGCTAACTTTCTTCCTGTTAGGGCGGGGCGATGGGAAGCCACCGCGCCGCACTCTCCCTTCTGCTCCACCAATCTCTGCGTCATCACTCTCCACTACCTCTGCTATACTCGGCTCGCACCGAGGAACAATTGTTGCCCCCCCCGTATACGTGGGGCAGCCCGCCCTGAGAAGGGCGGGGAGGGATTCCCCAGCTGAGCTGGGACCCTCTCGGGGAATATTAGCCTTTTTACAACTGTCCATTTTTTTGCGACTGCTTACGGGCGCAGCTGCCCCTCCTCACCTCGTGACAGGGTAGGGACCGACGTATCCCCGCCGGCCATTCAGTGCATCGGCCCCCGCCAAACCTTGCACTTAGGGGATTTTAGAGACTTGTCTGTCATGGTCCCGACTTCAGTAGCCAGGACCCCCGTCCCCCTCAATGGGGATTACGGGTGCGCCCGGGAGGGCCGCCACTCGATCGCCGAGTATAGGCGATTACATCCCGCGCGCCTGTCACGTTAGCCGGCTGGTGGATGGAACACCAGCCGTTGCCCAGGGTACACCACGAGGAGGTCTGACAGATGGTACCCCAACCTAACCTTTTTTTTTTTTTTTTTTTTTTTTTCCGGTGGTAAAAAATGCATTGAGCTGCATACCCGCCGCCGTGGTCAAGCGACGGGTTATGTGGGGCTCTCCCCGCCAGAAGGGCGAGGCCTACCCACTAAAAAATCCACCATGAGCCACCTTAGACACGTTCCGGAAAAGTTGACGGTGTAGCCAGGCCTTCCCCGTCTTTCCCGGTTCGCGCGCTTTCCACTTGCGCAGACCCACCATGTGACCACTCCGGCTCAGTTAGGAGACTGCCAAAAGAGCGAGCCTCCTCACAAGGGAAATTTCATTCACAAATTGTATAAATATAAATCATAAAATAATAACATATAAATATACAAAGCCTGCGCACAAAAGATGCACAGGTGTAAATGAAATAATCTCAGCGTATAAATAATAAATAAATAATTAAAACTATCTATACACAGAACGCCAGGTGGGGGTTGTAAAGAGCCCACCTCCTGGCGCCTTAACCTAACCTATGACTAGATTCGACTAGCTACGGAGTTGACGGGCAAAAACCCGACGCCTCCGTCCGACTCTCCTTCGGCGTTGGGGATCAGCGAGAGGGTCATCTTCGCGCTCCCTTTCAGCCTCTTCCTTTTTGTTCAGCACCTCTTCGCAGAAGGTGCTGAATGCCTCCCAATGAGTGTCCTTCGCTATTATAGCTCTTACGACTGCAGGCAGCGAAAGATTCGGACCAATTTCAGCAACTAGCGCCGCTCGTTCCCTAGCCCATTCCGGGCACTCTTGCACTGTGTGCTCGGCCGTATCCACGGCATGCCCGCACTGATGGCAGACAGAGGTTCTCTCCCTACCGATTCTGTGCAGATACTTCCCAAAGCAGCCATGCCCAGTCAGTACCTGTACCATCCTGTAAGAGAGAGAACCCGTGCGCCTCTCAATCCAGTCTCTGAGCACTGGTTGGATAGCCGCTATCGTACGGTGGCCCGCTTCCGGCTCCTCCAAGCGGTTCGACCACAAATCGATAGCAGCATTGCGAGACTCCTCCCGCCAGCGCTCAATCTCTTCCTTCGAAGGCGGTGCGCCCCCAAGCTTTGCTGCTGAGGACTTATTGTATACCTCTGCCAGCACCTGTGCCTCTATTTCCCATGGTAGGGTGCCAGCGATCGCGCAAGCCGCTTCCCCAGAAACCGTGCAGAAAGCCCGCACTACGCGGTTGGTGACTGCGCGCTGTGCTCGCCGAAGCACGCTGAGGTTCTCCCTCTTTATGGCATCAACCCATATGGGGGCGCCGTAAAGTGCCATGGATTTTATCACCGTGGCGAATAGGCGCCGACATCCCGTTTGGGGGCCACCTAAGTTCGGCATAAGGCGACTGAGAGCGCCGGCCGTCCTTACGAGCTTTGGAGCCAAGTAACCGAAGTGAGCCTTAAAGTTCCACCGACTGTCGAGGACCAATCCTAGGTACTTCATGGTACTCCCGACGCCGATGGAGACGCCGCCCACAACGATTTCGGCTCCCGCCGGTGGTGCGTTCCGAGGCCCGTGAAAGCAAAGGGCCTCTGATTTGTGCAGCGCTACCGTAAGTCCTAGTCGCCTTACTCTGTCGACCACTTGAGCAACGCTAGCCGTCGCCAGAATAGCAGCTTGTCGGTACGTTCCTCCCTTCGCCATAACCAGCGTGTCATCCGCGTAACAGATCACGCTGGCTCCCCTCAATGTGGCACCCCGTATTGCCCAGTCGTAACCGATGTTCCACAGGAGCGGCCCTAAGACAGACCCCTGTGGAACACCGCACGACACCTTTCTGCTTGCCCAGCCTTCACCTGTAGGGAACGTTATTTCCCTGTCAGCAAGATAGTTGGCTACTATTCGCTGAAGGTACTTCGGCACCCTGTGGTGTTTTAGCGCCTCCGTGATGCAGCTATGGGGGAGAGAGTTGAAGGCATTGGCGATGTCTAAAGACACCGCCAACACGACTCCACCTTTATCAACCTCATCTTTGGCAATCTTCCTAACCCGAGCGATAGCGTCAATCGTTGACCTTCCCCGCCGAAACCCAAACTGGTTGTCGGCTAAGTCAGGCCCTATCGTTTCCAGGTGGCGCACTAGTCTGTTGGCCATCACCCTCTCGAATAACTTCGCCGCTTCATCTAATAGGACAATGGGCCTGTAAGCTGATGGTGAGTCAGCAGGCCGGCCATCTTTCCTTAGGAGGACTAGTTTTCCCCTCTTCCATGCGAGCGGGAAATGCCCTTCCTTTAAGCAGGTTGAGAGGAGGACGCGAAACCTAGGCTCCAGGCCGTCTTTCATAGCCAGGACCCATGCTTTCCCGGGAACGCCGTCCGGACCGGGGGCGGTGTTCTTGGCCTGGAGACGTTGGACCGCGGCTCCCAGCTCTCCCTCGGTTATTTCTGGAACCTCCTCATTATCATCATCCACCGACTGGTATCGGATTGGCGGCGTGAATTCTGAGCCCTCCGGAAAAAGGGCCTCTACTACATTTTGTAGCAGGCCAGCATCTAGGGTGGTGGTAAGTGGGGGGGCCCATGGACGCAGTTTGCTCATCACGAGCCGATAAGGTCTTCCCCACGGATCTTGGTTCAGGGTGGAGAGGAGCTCCTCCCAAGCGGCGTTTTTAGCCTCTCCAATTGCACCCCGAAGAGCCTTCTTTGCCTGCTGGTATTCCTCATATAGCGACGAGTCTAGGGCCTCATCCCTGTTTCTCCTACGTCGGTGCCGGGAGTAGCGTCTCCTGGCGTCTACACAAACTTCCCTCAGCCGAGCGAGTTCCGGAGACCACCAGTACACGGCCGTGCGTGGCGGCAACGCTCTCACACGGGGCATCGCCGCATCGCACACGTGCGACATGGCCTCGCGGAACCACTCGACTTCCCTGCTGAGATCTACGCGCTCCGGCCAGGGCGACCAACTCTCAACCAGTGCTGCCACTTCAAAGGTGTCCCGATCCAAGCGTTTCAGAGCCCATCTTGGGCCGAGGTCCGTCGTGGGACGGTTTGAACTGCTCGGGGAAAGCTGGAGAGGGGAGATGTCCCAACGCACATACCTGTGGTCTGACAGCGTCTCGACCCCCACCAGCACCTCCCAGTTTTGGACACGGCGCGCCAGAGCAGGGCTCGCGAATGTGATATCCACGACCGATCCGCCCTGCATTCGCACACACGTGTCGACCGACCCTCGGTTGACCACTACGAGACCATGGTTCGTGAGCCAGTCCTCTACAAGCTCACCCCGGGCATCTGTGTGACGGGAGCCCCAGCTCATCGACTTGGCATTTAGGTCACCGGCCACAAGAACCTGATCCGGTCGACCCCAACCCGACAACAGCACATCAAGTTCCGCCAGAAACCGCTCGAACTCTGCGATCGAGCGATTGGGGGAGAAATACACCCCGACCACCAACAAGTCCTCCACCTGTGCTACCACACACCCATGTCCCTGGCGCGCACGTGAAAAGGTAGGCGAGTTAGCACCTATACTAGTGATTATCGCCACGGTCTCATTTTTATCTGCCACCCAGTTGTCACGGTCTATGACATGATATGGCTCCGAGACGACGCAAATGTGTGTCGACCACTGTGCCAGGCTCTGATGTAAAAGGTCCTGAGCCCTGGCACAATGGTTGACATTCGCCATTAGGAATTTCAGGGCCATACTGTTAGTCTCCTGCCATTTCCTCCTCCTCTGGCCCTTGCGTCAGACGAGAAGGTTCCGGCTGGCTACGAGCACTTGCCGTTCCCTTCTTGGTCTTCTTGTTGGGAGGGGCTTTGCAGGCACCACTTCCCAGACGGTGCCCTGCCTCCATACCTGCCTGCGAGCAAAGTGGGCAGTGCGGGTCATTACTACACAAGCTGGAAATGTGCCCCAGCTGGCCGCACCTGTAGCATTGGCGGCTTCTATCAACTTCCGCACTGCACTGGGCACGCACATGGCCAGGCTCCAGGCACCGGAAGCACCTGAGGCTTCTGCGGGGTAGAACCTTGACCCTAGCGACAACCCAGCCAATGAGCAAGCGACCCTCTACCACCTTTTTTGCGGCCGCAATAGGGCACCTCACCCAGGCGGCATATAGGCCCGTGTGGTCGCGGGTGGGAGAGCCCACTTTTATTTGATCTGCAGGGCACCCTCCGAGTTTGGAAACTCCCTGCTGTATTTCCTCCGTCGTGACGGAGTCGTCCAACCCAGAGACCCTGATTTCTGCAGTTCTAGTGGGTCTAGACACCCGTATGTCTTGCTCGTTATATATCTCCCTGAGTTTCTGTGCCAGGGAGTCCGCCTTTTCCCCACTAGTGGCGCCAGGCACCTCTATGATGGTTGCCCCCGTCATAGCTCTGCGGAAGCGTACGCCGTCAATGCCAAGCTCTGCAATATTAATTCGCTGCTTGGCGTCCGCTACCGCTGTGGCATACGTCACGCCTCGTTCTGCTGCGCCCTCTTGAACGGTGATGACCACCGCCGTGGACTTAGGAGGGCGAGCCTTAATCTTGGTCGCCTGTGCCACTTTCGCCTGCGGCCGGGCAGCTATTTTCTTGTTTTTGGTGCCATTCGTTTTCCCTCTCTTGACCACTGTCGTCCACCCTTCACCGACGGAGACCGGAGCAGGGGAAAGTGGCCGCTGGGTCTGTGATACTGCAGGAGCAGGAGCATTTGCCCCTTTACCTTTTTGCGACCTTTTCCTCTTTTCCTTGGTAGATGCGCTTATTGGCTCTACTCGGGGTCCTCGAGCGCTAGTCGCCTTTATCACTCTGGGCGCCTGCTTTTTGGCATTTACCGGCGAGGGCTTCGCCGCTGCAGGTGCCGTGACCTCCGGTGGTGGTAAACTGCTCTGTCTTTCAAATGCCAACGGTGGACGGAGCCGCGGCTCCGGATTCAGTCGCGACTCTAGGCCCTCCACCGTTGCATTGATGCGAGCCGTTGTCAAGCTCATGATTTTAGCCGCCCATTGCTCCATGGTGACGGAGGACGGAGTCCCACCTGACGAGGCGGATGCCTCTTTGTTTTGGAGACTGGTCTTGAGCTCGGCCAGTTCCCTTTTCACCTCCGCCAATTCCGCAACCAAGCGGCCGTTCTGGGCCCTCAAGGCTTGAACCTCCTCGGAGACGGTTCTGACAGCGAGCGCTTCGGACGCCTCCCGAATCATCTCGCTCGCCGTGTTTAGGGCCGCCTGCATAGTCCCCTTAAGTTTGCCTGACTTGGTCTTTACCTCCTTTATCATGTTCAGGCCCGTCACAATTTGGTTTTTCAGCGACGTCGTCGTCGTTTCGTCGTCCGAAGGCCCGCTATTTGACAACATTCTCCTTGTCCGTTCTCTCATTTTTCGGGCATCTACGGTGACTTCCAACATTTCCTTTTCAGCCTGAAGCTCCAGTTCTTGTTGCTGGAGCCTCAGAAATTCTTTTTTCTTTTCAGCTAAGCCAACGAACTCCCCTGTAGTGGGAGGCCGGCCGCGTCCTCTCCGCGACGCTGTCTTATTCGTAGCCGGTACTTTGGGGGATCGAGAACGGTCGGTTTCAGTATCCGATCCGCTGTCCTGCTGCGCAAGAGGCCGCTTATGCCCTCTCCAAAACTTGTCCCTCGATCCGGCAGACACTATGGTGTTTGCCGAAGAGTCCGACCTGTTGTCTCTGTCTGAGTCAATCCGGGTAAGTGACACCCGCAACTCACGGGGTCCCATCCCGGGTAGCGCTTTCGCGCTATCCACCTTTCTGTTAGGGCGGGGCGATGGGAATCCACCGCGCCGCACACTCCCTTCTGCTCCACCAATCTCCGCCTCATCACTCTCCATATCCACTACCTCTACTACACTCGGCTCGCACCGAGGAACAATTGTTGCCCCCCCCGTATACGTGGGGCAGCCTGCCCTGAAAAGGGCAGGGAGGGATTCCCCAGCTGAGCTGGGACCCTCTCGGGGAATGTTATCGTTTTTACAATTGTCCATAATTTGTGACTGCTTACGGGCGCAGCTGCCCCTCCTCACCTCGTGACGGGGTAGGGACCGACGTATCCCCTTCGGCCATTCAGTGCATCGGCCCCCGCCAAACCTTGCACTTAGGGGATTTTAGAGACTTGTCTGTCGCGGTCCTGACTTCAGTAGCCAGGACCCCCGTCCCCCTCAATGGGGATTACGGGTGCGCCCGAGAGAGCCGCCACTCGATCGCCGAGTATAGGCGACCACATCCCGCGCGCCTGTCACGTTAGCCGGTTGGTGGATGGAACACCAGCCGTTGCCCAGGGTACACCACGAGGAGGTCTGACAGATGGTACCCCACCCCAACCTAACCTAACCTAACCTTTTTTTTTTTGTTTTTTTGTCCCGGTGGGAAAAAATGCATTAAATTGCATACCCGCCGCCGTGGTCAAGCGACGGGTTATGTGGGGCTCTCCTTGCCAGAAGGGCGAGGCCTACCCACTAAAAAACCACCATTGAGCCACCTCGATCACGATTTGGGAAATAAGCGGTGTAGCAGAGCCTTCCCCGCTGTTCCCAGAACGCGATTCGCCCGCTTGCGCAGGCCCGCCATGCGACCACTCCAGCTCAGTAGGGAGACCGCCAAAAGAGCAAGCCCCCCTACAGGACTATTTACAAAATGTATAAATATAAATCATAAAAAATATAAAATATAAATATACAACAGCCTGTGCACAATAGATGCACAGGTGTAAATAGAACACTCTCAATGTATAAATAATAATAAATTAATAAATAACCTAAAACTATATATACACATTCTCGCCAGACGGGGGTGTAAGTAGCCCACCGTCTGGCGCCTTAACCTACCAAGACTAGAATTAAATGACTAGTTGCGGAGTTGACGAGCGAAAGCCCGTCGCCTCCGCCCGGCTCTCCTGCGGCGTTGGGGATCTGCGAGGGGGTCGTCCTCGCGCACCCGTTCCGCCTCCTCTTTCTTGTTCAGCACCTCTTCACAGAAAGTGCTGAATGCCTCCCACTTTTCGTCCCCACTCAGGACGGCTCGCACGATAGCGGGCATAAAAAGATTTGGGCCAATAGCAGCTACCAAATCCGCCCGCTCCCTCGCCCATTCCAGGCACTCTTGCAAGGTATGCTCCGCCGTATCACTAGCGTGCCCACACTGATGACAGACAGGGGTGCACTCCCTACCGATTCTGTGCAGATACTTACCGAAGCACCCGTGCCCGGTAAGCATCTGCACCATCCTGTAGGAGAGTGAACCCCCCCGCCTCTCCATCCACTCCCTGAGCACCGGCTGGATGGCGGCTACCGTACGGTGGCCCGCTTCTGGCTCCTCCAGGCGGTTCGACCACGTGTCGATAGCCACGTTGCGAGCCTCATCCCGCCAGCGCTCAACCTCTTCGTGCGAGGGTGGTGTACCCTCAAGCTTGGCCGCCGCAGACATGTGGTAGACATCCGCGAGCACCCTCGCCTCCAACTCCCATGGCAGCGCCCCAGCAAGCACGCAAGCCGCTTCCCCTGACACCGTGCAAAAGGCGCGAACGGTGCGGTTGGCAACTGCGCGCTGGGATCGGCGGAGCACTGCCCGGGTTTCCCGTTTTAGGGCGTCCGCCCAAATAGGGGCGCCATAGAGGGCCATTGACTTCAGAACAGTGGCGAAAAGGCGCCTACATCCTGTACTAGGACCCCCCAGATTCGGCATAAGGCGACTGAGGGCCCCTGCCGTCCTTACAAGTTTGGGAGCCAAGTACTCGAAGTGGGCCTTAAAGTTCCACCGGCTGTCGAGGACCAATCCTAGGTACTTCATGGTACCCCCGACACCGATGGAGACGCCACCCACAACTAGCTCAGCCCCCGCTGGCGGTGCGTGCCGAGGCCCGTGAAAAGACAAAGCCTCGGACTTGTGCAATGCAACCGTCAGCCCTAGTCGCCTTATGCGGTCCACCACTTGGGCAACACTTGCCGTCGCCAGGATGGCGGCTTCCCGGTACGTCTTTCCCTTCGCGGTGACCAGCGTGTCGTCCGCGTAACATATCACGCTGGCTCCTCGCAGCGTCGCACCCCGGATCGCCCAGTCGTAACCGATGTTCCACAGGAGCGGCCCTAAGACCGATCCCTGTGGAACACCGCACGACACTCTCCTGCTGCCCCAGCCCTCGTTCGTTGGGAAAGTGATTTCCCTGTCAGCGAGATAGCTGGCGACTATCTGCTGCAGGTACTTGGGCACGTTGTGGTGCTTCAGGGCCTCCTTGATACATACGTGCGGGATGGAGTTGAAGGCATTGGCGATGTCTAAAGACACCGCCACGACCACACCGCCTCTCCGCACTTCGTCCTCCGCGAGTTTTTTGACTCGGTCGATGGCATCGATGGTCGACCTTCCCCGCCTAAAACCAAATTGGTTATCGGCGAGGTCGGGACCGATCTCCTCGAGATGGCGCACCAACCGATGTGCCAACACCCTTTCAAAGAGTTTCGCCCCTTCATCCAAAAGGACGATTGGCCTGTACGCAGAAGGGGAGTCTGCTGGGCGGCCATCCTTTTTGAGGAGCACTAGTTTACCCCTCTTCCACGCCTGTGGGAAATGTCTTTCCCGCAGGCAGGTCGAGAGGAGAGAGCGGAATCTGGGCTCCAAACCGTCCTTCATGGCCAGTACCCAAGCCTTTCCCGGGACTCCGTCCGGACCGGGGGCGGTGTTTTTGCCTTTAAGGCGTAAAATTGCGGCCCCGAGTTCTCCTTCGGATATTTCCGGAACCTCATCATTGTCCTCACCGTCCGATTGTAAAAGGATCGGCGGTGTGAACTCCGAGCTCTCCGGAAATAGGGCCTCTATAACCCTTTGCAGGAGGCCAGCGTCTAACGTGGCAGTGAGTGGGGGGGCCCACGGACGCAATTTACTCATGACGAGTTTATACGGCCTTCCCCACGGGTCCTCATTTAGAGAAGAGAGGAGCTCCTCCCAGGCGGCGTTTTTGGCGCCAGCGATCGCGACCCGGAGGGCCTTTTTGGCCGCCTGGTATTCGCTGTAGAGTGGCGAGTCTAAGGCCTCGTCTCTCGTTCGCCTGCGGCGGTGCCGGGAGTATCGTCTCCTCGCCTCTACACAGCCCTCCCTTAGTCGAGCAAGTTCCGGAGACCACCAGTACACGGCTGTGCGTGGCGGCAATGCCCTAACACGGGGCATAGCCGCATCGCACACGTGCGACATGGCCTCCCGGAACCACTTAACTTCTGTGCTGGGAACAACGCGATCCGGCCAGGGCGACCAGCTCTCAACCAGGGTCGCCACCTCGAATGTGTCCCGGTCGAGGCGTTTCAAGGCCCATCTGGGGCCAAGATCCGTCGTAGGACGGCCTGGACTGCTCGGGGAAGGCTGGGGGGGGGAGAAGTCCCAACGCACATACCTGTGGTCTGACAATGTCTCAACCCCCACCAACACCTCCCAGTTCTGGACACGGCGCGCCAGGGCAGGGCTTGCGAACGTTATGTCCACGACGGATCCGCCCTGCATCCGCACGCACGTATCCACCGTCCCCTGATTGACAATGACGAGACCGTGACCCGTGAGCCAATCCTCAACGAGCTCGCCTCTGTCGTCGGTGAGGCGAGAGCCCCAGGACACAGACTTGGCGTTTAGGTCGCCGGCCAGCACCACCTGATCGGTCCTAACCCACCCAGCCAGGAGGACATCAACCTGCGCAAGGAAATTTTCAAAGTCGGCGATAGAGCGGTTGGGGGAAAAGTAAACCCCCACCACCAACACGTCGCCGACTCTTACCACCACGCAGCCGTTTCCCTTACGGACGCCAGAAAACTGAGGCGAGCCAGCCCCTGTGTTGGTGGTTATGGCCACCATGTCGTCCGTGTCGGACACCCAGTTGTCACGGGCCGCAACGAAGTACGGCTCCGTTACGACGCAAATGTGTGTCGACCACTGTGCCAGGCTCTGATGTAAAAGGTCCTGAGCTCTGGCACAGTGGTTGACATTCGCCAATAAAAATGTCTGGGCCATACTTTAATCGTCCGACATTTCTCCCGTCTCTAGTCCCTGTGTTGGACGGGAAGGTTCTGGCTGGCTTGTAGGCTTTGCCGTGACCTTCGGGGCCTTCTTCTGGTTGCTGGGGGGTGCTTTGCAAGCACTACTGCCCAACCTATGACCAGCTTCCCTGCCCGCCTGTGAGCATAAGGGGCAGTGGGGAGTATTTCTGCACATGCTGGAGACGTGCCCCAGCTGGCCGCACCTGTAACACTGGCGGCTCCTGTCCACCTCCGACTGACATTGGGCGCGCACGTGGCCGGGCTCTAAGCACCGGAAGCATCTCAGGCTTCTGCGGGGTAGAGCCCTAACCCTGGCGACGACCCAGCCAATCAAGAGGCGGCCCTCCAGCACTCTCTTCGCGGCCGCAATGGGGCACCGTACCCATGCCGCGTACAGGCCCGTGTGGTCGCGGGAGGGAGAACCCACCTTTATTTGTTCTGCAGGGCATCCTCCGAGTTTGGAGACTCCCTGCTGAATATCTTCCGTCGTCACGGAGTCGTCCAGCCCCGAGACCCTGATCTCTGTGGTTTTCGTGGGTCTGGACACCCGGATGTCGTCCTCATTAAAGAGCTCCCTGAGCTTTCCAGCCAGGGAGTCTGCCTTATCGCTGCTAGAGGCGCCTGGCACCTCTATTATTGTGGCCCCCGTTATTGCCCGGCGAAAGCGGACACCATCTATGCCGAGTTCTTCTAGGTTTATCCTCTGCCTGGCCTCTGTAACGGCTTTGGCGTATGTTACGCCACGATCAGCTGCGCCCTCCTGCACGGTGATGACCACCGCCGTGGATTTCGGAGGGCGAGCCTTGATCTTGGCCGTTTTCTGAGGCTTCGGCTGAGGTTTGGTAGCTGCCTTATTGGTTTTACCCCCGTTGGTCTTTCCTTTCTTAACGACCGTTGTCCACCCTTCATCGGTAGAGACCGGTGCAGGGGGCAGCGGCCGTGGCTGGGACGCCGCAGGTGTAGGTGCCTTCTGCACCTTACCTTTCTTCGCCCGCTTCTTTTTGTTCGTAGAAGAGCCGCTTGTCGGCTCTACTACTACTGGCCCCCGGGAGCTGGTAGCCTTTATAACTCTGGGGGCCTTGGAGGGCGCCTGAGCTTTTGCGATGGCTACTGGTGGCTTCACCACTTTGGCCGCCGCTTTCTCCACGGATGGCACGCTGGCTCGCCTCTCGAACGCCAACGGTGGTCGCAGTCGCGGCTCTGGGTTCAGCCGCGACTCGAGACCCTCCACCGTGGCGTTGATCCGAGCCGTAGTAAGGCTCAGGATCTTCTCAGCCCACTCCTCCATTGATCCGGGGCATGCGTTTCCTCCAATGTGGGCCGGCGCCTCTTTATTTAGGAGACTGGCTTTAAACTCGGCCAGTTCCTTCCTCAAAACCTCCATTTCCACTGTCAGGCGCGTGTTTTGGGCCCTTAAGGCCTCTACCTCTTCGCAGACGGTCCTTGTGGCGAGCGCTTCGGACGCCTCCCGAATCATCTCGCTCGCCGTATTCAAGGCCGCCTGCATTGTCCCTTTCAATTTGCCGGATTTTGTTCTCACTTCGTTGATCATGGTGAGACCCGACAATATTTGTTTTTTTAGGGACATAGTCGTCTTTTCACTGTCAAGTGGTCCGCTGCTGGACACGATACTTTTAGTTTTTTCCCGTGTTTTGCGGGCCTCGACCGTGATGTCGAGTAACTCCTTCTCCGCTTGGAGCTCTAACTCCTGCTGTTGGAGCTTCAAAAACTCCTTCTTCCTTTCGTAAAGGCCGACATACTCCCCTGTGGTAGGGGGCCGACCTCGTCCTCTTCTCGCTACCGACGTCTTTGTCGCTAGTTGTTTGGGGGATCTAGAGCGGTCCGATTCGGAGCTTGATCCGTTGCTCTCTTGTCTACGCGGCCGCTTCGGTCCCTTCCAGAATTTCTCACCTCCGGATGCTACAGACACCATTGTGCCCACGGAAGTGTCGGACCTACTGTCTGCGTCCGTATCCATGCGGGTGAGGGACACCCGCAGTTCACGGGGCCCCAACCCGGTTAGCGTCTCGTCGCTAACTTTCTTCCTGTTAGGGCGGGGCGATGGGAACCCACCGCGCCGCACTCTCCCTTCTGTTCCACCAATCTCCGCCTCATCACTTTCAACTTCCACTACCTCTACACTCCCACTCGGCTCGCACCGAGGAACAATTGTTGCCCCCCCCGTATACGTGGGGCAGCCCGCCCTGAGAAGGGCGGGGAGGGATTCCCCAGCTGAGCTGGGACCCTCTCGGGGAATATTATCGTTTTTACAATTGTCCATGTTTTTTAAACTGCTTACGGGCGCAGCTGCCCCTCCTCACCTCGTGACGGGGTAGGGACCGACGTATCCCCGCCGGCCATTCAGTGCATCGGCCCCCGCCAAACCTTGCACTTAGGGGATTTTAAAGACTTGTCTGTCGCGGTCCTGACTTCAGTAGCCAGGACCCCCGTCCCCCTCAATGGGGATTACGGGTGCGCCCGGGTGGGCCGCCACTCGATCGCCGAGTATAGGCAACCACATCCCGCGCGCCTGTCACGTTAGCCGGCTGGTGGATGGAACACCAGCCGTTGCCCAGGGTACACCACGAGGAGGTCTGACAGATGGTACCCCAACCTAACCTAACCTTTTTTTTTTTTTTTTTTTTTTTTTAACGTCAGGAAATGCAATTACGCACCGTACCTCTCCGTCGGGGAACGGAGGGGCGTGTGTGGGACTCCCCCGGATACGCCCCCGGGTATACCCACTAAAACCTGACGACGCCCGCCGCGTTTGGTGGCTTTGACAGCAGGGGCCGCGGTGTCTCAACAGTCCCGTGACCCTTGCCAGCGCAACCTCCACCCTCCATGAGGAGAGCGGATCTCCACGGAGTGGGGCGATCCCACTCCCGACGGCACACTGGCGCCTCAGAAGGGTCCCTGGTGATTGGACAGAGGCGTCCCCACACCGTCTGTCCGAGACCCTCCCGACGAGGCGAGCCACGCCCGACGGCAAATGCACGCCGAGCTCGCCCAGAGGACCAAAGTCCTCAGGACATCCCCTGCCTCCTCTGATACACCAGAGGGGTGCTGGGAGTCCAACGACTTTTAGTGAGCCGCCGCTCGATGCGAGACAGACGCGACTCACTATGGCCACTGCCGCCCGATACGGGAACAGACGCAGCGGCACTCTCCACGGAGCATCTTGGCTTCACCCGCCGCTGGATTGCGACAGGCTACTGAGCCCCCTCGCCACGACAAGGCGTGCTCCATTCGAGGGGGAACCTTTTTTTTTTTTTTTTTTTTTACGTTGGAAAATGCATTACGCATACTCGCCGCCCGGGGGAGACGGCGAGTTATGTGGGACTCGAGCTCAGACGCCCATACCCACTAAAAACCAACGACACTCCGTCAGTCACCTGGCCGCTCAAAAGTCGTCTCAAGCCATTCGTCGTCGTCCGAGAAATCGGACGGCGACGACTCGCTCGACGACTCGTGAGCGGCGGACGGGGCTGCGGGAAGCCGGTCGGATACTACCGTTGCCCCGTCGGTGATTGCCCGCTGTAGCAGGCCCGGCAAGCCCACCCCATGAGGGGGATTCGAGGGGGAACCTAACCTAACCTAACCTAACCTAACCTAACCTTTTTTTTTTTTTTTTTTTTTTTTTTTTTGGTTTCGCTGGAAAATGCCTTACGCATACCGGCCGCCCTCGGGGGAAGGCAGCAGGTTATGTGGGACTCTCCCCGATGGGGCATACCCACTAAAAACCAGCGGCGTTCTCGGGAGCCATGAGTTCGGGGCCACGAGTCAGCGCCATAAGCACACATCCGCGGCCCCTCACTGACTAGACCGACACACGGTCTCACCCGATCTGAAGAGGGCAAAAGCCCCTGCCTTCAGCGCCGAAGGAGGTTATCCTCCGGCTTGATGTCCCGACGATGCGTAGAACGCATTACACACCATCGCGCCTCTTAGTGGGAAGCGGACGCCCCCGCGTCCACGACCCGAGGCACAGGGAGGGGCATGTGCAGGTGGTGGAGGTTCCTCCTGCGCCCAGTACGCCTTCGGCGCATAAGGGGTGCGTCAGCCGCAGCCTCTCGCTCTCGCTCCGCGCTCTCCTTTTCGGCGATCACCCGCTCGCAAAATGCGACCATGGCTCGCCAAGCCTCCCTGTCTTCGACCATACGCCGGACTATAGAGCCCAGGCTGAGGTCGGTCCCCACGTGTGCTCGGAGGGCACGGCGGTCAGCGACCCACGCCGGGCACACCTCGAGAGTGTGCTGTGCCGTATCCTCCGGAGCATCGCAGTGCCAGCATCGGGTTGTGGGTTCCCTGCCAATGCGGCAGAGGTATGACCCAAAGCACCCGTGGCCTGTAAACACCTGCGAAATCCGGTATGTCAATTGGCCGTGTGGTCGCTCGACCCATTCTCGAAGAACGGGGAGTACGGCTTCAATGACCCGGACGCCAAAGTGGCTACTGACCAATCTACGGCGCCACTGCTCGTGGGCTAGCTCTGTGAGCTGTGTCCTTTCCGATTCCACCTCCGTCGGTGCGGGCCTATTGCCCTGAGATCTTTGGTCTCCCCGCCACTGGTATAACGCGGCGAGGACCAGGGAGTCGAGATCCCAGGGGAGGCTGCCGGCCAAGACCAGCGCAGCATCGGTGGAGGTGGTGCGGTAGGCTCGCGCTAAACGCAGGGCTAACACCCTTTGAGCCTTCCGCAAGACAGTCACGTTTTCAGACGAGAGGGCGTCATGCCACACCGGGGCACCGTAAAGTGCCATCGAGCGGACCACCCCTAGGTACAGTCGTCGAGGAGCCGTCGACGGACCACCCAGGTTTGGCAGTAACCGGCTCAAAGCACCCGCGGTCGCATTGAGTTTGGTAGCGAGCTGACGGAAATGGGCCTTGAACCGCCACCTTCCGTCAAGCACAAGCCCAAGGTACCGGATGGTGGATGAAACCGGGATCAGAACCCCATCCACCATCAACCCAGTGCCCGCAGGCGGCGCACGTCGTCGGCCGTGAAAACACAGCGCCTCAGACTTCTCCAGCGCCACCCGCAGCCCCAAAAGGCGGATTCGGTGTACCATTACAGCGACCCCAGCAGTCGCACGACGTGCAGCATCGGCAAAAGAGTCACCGCGAGCTGTCAGCAGGGTATCGTCGGCGTAACAAGTCACGCCAACCCCCGCGACGAACTGGCCGCGGAGAGCCCAATCGAACCCGATGTTCCACAAGAGTGGCCCTAAGACCGACCCCTGTGGAACGCCGCATCCGGCCAAGTGCCGCAAACGACCGTCCACCGAATCACACGCAACCTCTCGTCCTTCTAGGTACGATGCGATGGTGTCCTGCAGGTAAACAGGCACTCCGTGGAATCGCAGCGCCTGCTTTATCGTGGTCCACGGCAGCGTGTTGAACGCGTTGGCAATGTCTATAGACACGGCCAACAGCACACCGCCGCTCTCCACCGCTTCGCTGGCGAGCGATTTTACCCGCAGGATAGCATCGATCGTAGAGCGCTCTCTCCTGAAGCCATACTGAACATCCGACAAATTCGGCCCATCCGTATCCAGGTGCCGAACGAGGCGGTTTGCAACGACTCTTTCAAAGAGCTTGCCCACCTCATCCAGCAACACGATCGGACGGTATGCCGAAGGGGAGTCGGTCGGACGTCCGTCTTTCTTCAGAAGCACGAGCCTCCCTTCCTTCCATAGCGCCGGGAAGCGCCCCTGTTCTAGGCAAGCGGTTAGGAGCCTACGAAGGCGGTCACCCAGTATATCCGATACGAGAACCCAGATTTTACCTGGGATCCCGTCAGGACCCGGGGCCACGTTCTTGGCCTTTAACCGCTCTATTGCCGCGCCGAACTCGCCCTCGGACACGGGGTCAGGGGGCTCTCTGGAGGCCACGGGGTGTGGCAACATCGAAGGCGGGGTGTGTTCCACCTGAGCTGGGAACAAGGTGGACACGACTCTTCGGAGGAACTCGGGCTCTAGCCTTTCCGTGACCGGGGGTGCCCATGGGCGGAGTTTCCCCCGCACCGTGCGGTACGGGCGTCCCCACGGATCGGCATCGAGCGATGCAAGGAGCTCCTCCCTCGCCTTGAGTTTCGCCTCCAGGATGGCGATCTTGAGTGCCTGCTTCGCCTCTCTGTAGGCCTGATAAAGCGGCTCGTCCAGCGCCGGATCACGGCGTCTGCGTCTTCGGTGTCTGGCTGAGGCGCGACGCGCCGCGATACACACGCGGCGCAGCTCCGCAACCTCATCCGTCCACCAATAGACGTTCCGCCGGGGAAGGGAAGGTCCGGACCGAGGCATGGACGCGTCACACACGTCCGTAACGGCCTCCCGGAACCATTCCGCTTCCGCATCCACTTGGACGGGCTCGGGACCTACAGGCAGCCAGGCCTTGACGACCGCAGCTTCCCGCGCTGTGTCTCTGTCCAGGCAACTGAGCCTCCATCGGGGGTATGTCGGGTGGAGTGTACCGCTCGGAGGGATCACGGGACCGGAGGCGGAGATGTCAAACCGGATGTACCGGTGATCCGACAATTCTTCCGCCTCTGTGACCACTCTCCAGCCACTTATTCGAGCTGCAACCGCGGGGGTCGCGAACGTTATGTCCACGACGGACTCCCCCTGCGGTCGCACGCAAGTGGGTTCGGTCCCCACATTGACAATAACTAGTCCGTTGGACACCGGCCAGTCCAGCAGACTCTCCCCTTTGGGGTCAGTTTGACGTGAGCCCCAGGCTATATTCTTGGCGTTGAAGTCGCCGCCAACGATCACCGGCAAGGTGGACTGACGGAGAACCGACCCGAAACGGTCCAGGTCGGCCTCGAACTCGCTCCTGGTTCGGCTGGGGGGGCAATAGACCCCTACCAGCAGAAACTCCCTGCACTTGGCGGCGACAAAACCGCTCTGCCGGGCTACAACGTCGATGGGATGCGCCCCGGACACCATAATGGCCGACAGGCCGCTCACATCCCCGACCCAGTTCTCCCGGTCAGCCGGTATGAAGTAGGGTTCGGAGACGAGAACGGCGTCTATGGACCACTCCGCCGCGTGCTGCAAGAGGATATCCTGCGCAGCGGCAGAGTGGTTCACATTCGCCTGCAGAACACTGAAGGCCATCTTATCCCGCTGTTATTTCTGCCTCCATGGAAGTGGGCCTTTCGGCCGCGGACGGTGCGGCTGGAGTCCTGGCCACTGTCCTTCCCGCTCGATTGCCACGCTTGGGCGGTTTGCAGCTCTTGCTGCCCACCCGGTGGTTCGCTGGCAATCCTGCGTCCGCGCACAGAGGGCAGTGCGGCGAGGCAGTGCATCCCCTGGCTGCATGTCCCGGAACACCACAGCGGTAACAAAGGGTACTGCGATCGGTGGTCGAAGGGCAGCTCTCGCGGGCGTGTCCCACCTCCAGGCACCGGAAGCACTTAAGTGGCTTCGGGTCCATAAGCCTGGTCTGGGCGGAGACCCAGCCCACCAAAACTCGCCCTTTTATCACCTTCTGGGCTGCAGCAATCGGCACTTTCACAATACAGGCCCCTGTGCCCTGAAATGATCGACCAATCGACCCCACCTGGATCGATTTGGGATCACAGCCCCCTGCCTTAGCGACAGCTTCGGCGACTTCGACCTTGGTCACAGAGTCGTCGAGTCCCGAGATCCGGACATCGACGCTCTTGGTCGGCCTGGTCACCTTCGCTATCGTCTCGGGGATGACCTCCCGCATCTTGGCTGCCAGGGTGTCAGCCTTCGCCTCACTATCGGCACCGGTGATCTCCAGGACCTTGCCGCCAGTTTTGGCGACCCTGAAGCGGATCCCGGAGATCCCCAACGCACCGATATCTATTGCCTGCTTGGCACGGCCCATCAATGATTCGTAAGAGTGCTCCTTGGCCTCCAGCACTCCCGGTTGCATCGCCACCAGGATGGCGGCGGTCCTCGGCGGGCGGAGGTTCGGAGTCTTCTTCACGGGGGCAGTTGGCCTTTTGGGTTGGACCGAAGGCTGCTGCTGCGGGGTGGAAGCCAATGACGGCTTTTTCTTACGCCTAACTACCTCTGTCCACGAATCGGCTCCAGGGCCAGCTGCGGACTGGGTTGTTGGGCGGGAACTCCCAGCTTGAGAGACGTAAGCGGGCGCGGACTCGGGGGCTTGACGGGCCTTCTTCCGCTTGTTCCGCTTTCGCCTCTTCTTCTCCCCAGCGGGGACTGCACCGGCAGTCGAGGTTGTGGCCACAGGAGCGGACACCTCGGATGGTGCTTTTCCCGTCTGGAGAGAGTCGGCTTTCTTGGGCGGTGCTGCGGTTGGCGGCTGCTTCTTCGCCTTGGCTGCGACGGCAGAAGGGCGCTCAACCTGAGCCTTGCGGGCGTCCGCGGCAAGTGGCGGGCGCAGGCGAGGCTCAGGGAGCAGCCGATCTTGGATGGACGCCAATTTGGCATCCATCATGCCTCCGAACTGGCGCATGAGGCGCTGCTCGAACTCCTCCCCAAAGGGGGTGGAGGTTGCAGGACGCATGTCCGCGAGCCTTTCAGCCCGGAGCTCCTGGACGACGCGCTTCAGGTCCGCGACGTCCTGCTCCAGGCGCTTGTTCGCGGCTTGCAGCCGCCGCGTCTCCTCGTCAGTAGTCCTCGCACTGAGGATGTCGACCACACGCGTGATGGAGGTGGCAGCCTCCTTCAGGGCACGCTGAAAGCTGCCCTTCAGGTTTCCGGACTTGGCCACGCAGAACAAAATTGTGTCCGTGGCAGCCCGGATCTGGCCAGTCAACTCCTCTGCGGTGGGATCCCCCACTGCGAAGTCACTTTTATTGCGCCGGTGCGCAAGCCCGTCTGCTAGGCGAGAAGCCTCCTCCTCCGCTTCTACCATCGCCGCACGCCGTTTATCGTCCCGGAGTTGTTCGCGGGCTCTGCCAACACCTACGTACTCCCCATGCGTAGGTGGGCGGCCTCGTCCCCTGCGGGCAGCAGTTATTTTGTCAGCCGGAACTTTGGCAGGAGAGAGGTCTGAGGAGGCCTCATCCGCCCGCCGTTTGCCGGCTCTTGCTGTCTTGCCGCTGGTGCGAGTTCCAGACGGCGACCGAGATGTAATGCCCGAAGATGCGGACTCGTAGGAGTCCACTATCTCCAGGCTGTCGTTCCGGTTGTGGTAGTCAAATCCAGGTGAGGGGGAAACACAAAGTGACGTCCCCTCTTTGTCATGTCCAGTAGGGGTGACTTCGTCCTCTGACTCGGAGAAATCCCCGGGCCTGAAGAAACGGCCACCCGACGGTCCAGCCAATGGTGTATCACACCTTTCCAAGCGGACAACGGGCGTCCTGAAAAGGACGTCGCCGTCACCCACTGCTTTTTTCTCAGTTTGAGCGCCTCGCGCTCGGGGATTGGTCGCAATTTTAATTTCAATATCCTTTTTCGAGCAAGCCATTGTCCGTTGTTGTATCAATTCAGTCGGTGGTGACCCCACCCACCACGGAGCCCCATCTGGGGAGGTGCCACTGACACCCCAGGGTTTCCCACCGACCATAGCAGGGACGCCACTTCCCTTTCGGGCAGACTAGTACGGGATCTTTGACGAGACGGTTGGGGCAAGGTGAGCACGCGTCGACCAGAACGCGCAACATCACCGAGCCCGCCGCCTGCCCTGCCCCCCGTACCCCCCGCGTCACCGTTGGACGAGGGTTAAGCCGCTCGCCCGCAGCCGAATAACCCGTGGACCGGCTACTCCACGGGCCCCCCGTGTGCCCGGAATCCGAGGCCAAAGACAGCGTGTTGCCTGGGTGGTCTGCCTCAGGCTCAACGTCCAGGACCCTCTTCTCCCAGGATTACGGGACCCAGCGCACGGCACAAATGCGCTGCCCGGGTTGTCGTGATGACAGGCCACAACCCGGGAAAAACCCACGGATCCGGGCAAATGCCCCGACGACCCAATGCCCTTCGACCCGGACAAACGCCCCGCCGGTCTAGGCACCCCTATCTACGCCTCAGGTACTCAAGCCGCTCTGGTCCATTCCTTCGAGGAGGAGCAGGCAGAGCGGCGAATACAAGAGGACTTGAGCCATAAGGCCTTCCCTTCTGGCCCGACAGATCCGCCGAGTTGACAAAACCTGCCGCGCTCTGGTTTTGGTTCGCGCCGGCCGAAGCCGGTACCCCCCATATCTGGGAGGCGTTCCCCTATCCACCACCTGGGGACGCGCCCGATGCGGGACCAGTAACCCGACACGGGAACCTAACCTTTTTTTTTTTTTTTTTTTTTTTTTTTTTTTATCGCAGGAAAACCCATTTATGAGCCGTAGCCGAGACCGGGGGGCCTCAGCCGTGTGTGGGACTCCCACCGCTCAACGAAGAGCGGAGACTACCCACCAAAAACCTGCGGCTTCCCTTCCCTGTCTACAGGGCGACATGGGAGTCTAGCAAAAGCCTTGACATCCATGCACACCCTGGACAGCTGCCCGCCTACACGGCGGGCCCAGCGCGCCCCCCTTGCGGGGGGACCGAGGGAATAGCCGGGGACGCGGCACTATTCCCTCTCGACGGTGGTGGCGCGTGCAATGCAGGAGGAGGTACCCCCGTGCCTCCAGCCTGCATGCCACCTTGGGACACAAGAGAGCGATCATACAACCGCCGTCTCCTGCCCACCCTCCGTCTACGGAGCGGGGGCGCTGAGGGATCGTCCTCCCTCTCCCGCTCCGCCGCCTCCTTCTGCGAAATGACAGTCTCGCAGAAGGTGGCTACCACCTTCCAAGACCTCTCATCGTCTAGCATGGCGTTCACCATACTAGGCAATGACAGATCCTGGCCGACTGCCGCCACTAGAACCCGGCGCTGCTCCTCCCAGCCTGGGCAGATTGCGAGGGTATGCTGCGCCGAGTCTTCCGTCGCACCACACTCATGGCACGACGGGGATTCCTCTCTCCCGATCCGATGCAGGTAGTCACCGAAGCAACCATGCCCGGTAAGCACCTGCACCAGACGGTAAGTGAGGAACCCGTGGGGCCTCTCCAGCCACCGGTCCAGATTCGGACCGATGGCATCCAACGTGCGACGCCCGAACGGCGCACTCGCTAGGTCTTCCTTCCACAGACGGACCATGGCCTCGTGCGCCTCGCGCCGCACCGCACCTCGCTCTTCGGGAGCCGGTCGCAGTTCGCGGGCCCTCTGCTCCGCCGTCCATTTGTAGACGGTGGCGAGGACCCGGGCTTCCAGCTCCCACGGTGGCGTGCCCGCAAGAGCACAGGCCGCAGCACCCCCAACCGTGCGGTATGCCCTCCCCACCCGCTGTGCAATGGCCCGTTGGGGCCTGCGGAGGTGGGCGGCGTTCTCCCTCTTGTTGAGGGAGTCTACCCACACGGGGGCGCCATAGAGCGCCATACTCCTTAAAACACCGGCATACAATCGCCGGCATCTCGTTCTCGGTCCCCCCAGATTAGGGAGGAGCCAGCTGAAGGCGTTGGCGGCCCTCAACAGGCGTTCCGATAAGCCTGCGAAATGAGGTCCGAAGTGCCAACGGCCATCTAAGATTAGGCCCAGATATTTCATCTGAGCCTTCACTTTGACCCTCACGCCGCCTACAATGATGTGAGCGTCGTGAGGTGCTTGCTGCCGAGGCCCCGGAAAAAAGATAGCCTCGGTCTTGTGCAGCGCCACCTCGAGTCCCAGCCGGCGGATCCTCTCAGCGACAAGGGTGCCGCCAGCCGAGGCCAGACACGCAGCCGCTCCGTAAGTCCGACCCCGAGCCGTGACAAGAGTGTCATCCGCGTAGCATATGACACTCATGCCACGGAGCAGGGCACCTCGGAGCAGCCAATTGTATCCGAGGTTCCACAGTAAGGGGCCGAGCACCGACCCCTGAGGAACCCCGGCTTCGACTTTACGCCGCTGAAGACGGCCGTCCCTGTTGACGTAAAGCACCTCTCTGTCCGAGAGGTAGTCCGCCAACAGGGCCCGCAAATAAAGAGGCACTCCATGATAGCGGAGTGCCTCCAGAATTGTTGAGTGGGGGATGGTGTTAAATGCGTTGGCTATATCAAATGATATAGCCAGCACGCCCTCCCCCCTCTCTGCGGCCTCGCTTGTCGTCGCCCTGAGCTTTGTCAGGGCGTCGATTGTAGACCGGCCCGCCCGAAACCCATACTGGGCGTCGGATAGGTTTGGGCCGGTCCCTGCCAGGTGCTCGTTGAGGCGGGCAGCTATCAGCTTCTCAAACAGCTTACCCGCCTCGTCCAGGAGGACTATGGGGCGGTAACCGGACGGGGAATCCGCCGGCCGGCCCTCCTTCCTAAGGAGGACCAGAAGGCCCTCCTTCCACGCTTTCGGGAACCTCCCTACCTCAAAGCATCGGTTGAAGAGGTCCCGAAAGCGACCAGCCATCTCGCTGACGGCGATGGCCACGACCCTGGCCGGGACCCCGTCAGGACCCGGCGCCGTCTTCTTGCTGCGGAGGTAGTCAGACGCTGTGTCGAACTCCTCCGCGGCAATGGGGTCAAAACCCGCGGCCGGGGGGTCGCTCCCAAAGGGAGGATCCATCTTCGGAGGGGTAAACGAAGTATTGTCTGGGAACAGGATCCGGACGACCCCCTCCAAAAGATCTGGCTGGAGAGTCTCAGTCAGTGGGGGACCTAAGGGGCGCAGTTTGTTGCGCACCGCCTTATACGGTCTCCCCCACGGATCGTCATTCAGACTCTCCAGCATCTCCTCCCGTGCCAAGTCCTTAGCGGCGCCTATGGCCGCCTTGAATGTGCGCCTCGCTTCCTTATAGAGGGCGTACAGGCGGCCCTCCTCTTCCTCATCCCGGTGGCTGCGGCGGCGCCTCCGGGTGTAAGCCCTTCGGGCCGCGACACAGGTGGCCCGCAGGTTGGCAAGTTCCGCCGACCACCAGTAAACCGCCCGCCTTGGAGGGGGCCGACAAGACCGAGGCATGCTTGCATTGCACACCTCGGTCAGCGCGCTCCGCAGGTGCCCAGCGGCTACATCCACGTCCGGATCGGATGGTGCCCCGAACCAATCCTGGACGAAGGCCGCCTCTTTCGCCATGTCACGGTCCAGCTTGGTGAGCGCCCATCTAGGGAACTTCACCGGACCACGGCTCGACACCGCTCGGGAGTTGTGGACTGAGAACTCTATCCGAATATGGCGATGATCGGATAGAGTCTCCGTCAAATCGACTTCCCACCTATGCACGCGTGCGGCAAGTGCAGGGGTGGCGAACGATATGTCCACCACCGACCCTCCCTGCTGCCGCACGCATGTATGGGTTGTCCCTCTGTTCAAGAGGGACAGGCCGACCGACGTTGCCCACAACTCTACCAACCTCCCACGAGGATTAGTGGCTGGGTTCCCCCAAGACACCGATTTGGCGTTTAAGTCGCCGAGCACAGCAATCTGTCTCGGCGACATTCGAGCGACCGCTGCCGCCAGGTTGGTGAGCAGCTGGTCCAACTCAGCTAGGGGGCGGTTGGGGGAGAAGTAAACGCCAATAACGGTTATTTCCCCCCACGCGGCGGCCACGTATCCGGACCCCCTCTCTATGAGTGAGAGGGGAGGGGAATCCGTGGAGGGCCGCGGTGCGATCGCCACCAAACCATCCCTATCCGCTACCCAATTGAGAGGCACGGAGTACGGTTCGGCGACCACCGCCAATCCCGCCGTCCAATCGGCCATGGCCTGAGTCATCAGGTCCTGAGCCGCCCGGCAATGATTAAGATTGCCCTGGAGGATGGTGCGATGTCTTGCTTCTTGCATCACTCGGACATCGCACCATTCCCTTCTGCCGGCTCAGGACTGACCTCAGCCGCCGCGGCCGCGGGCGGGACCGACGCCTGCAGCTTGCCCTTCTTTGGTGGGGGGTTGCACTTAGGACCCCCCATCACGTGACCAGCGGACACTTTACTGGCCGTGCAGACCGCGCATTTTGGCTGTGCCTTGCAGGAGCCGATCTTATGATCGGCTGACCCGCAGCGTAGGCACAGTTGTGTGCGGTCTGAAAACGGACAGGCAGCTTTTACGTGGCCCGTTCCGTAGCACCTAAAACAGCGCATTGGCAACTGCTCCAGGGCCCGGACCAACGCTGAGCTTAGCCCCAACGGGATTCGTTTACGGTCCAAGAGGTTTTTAGCAGCAGCCACCGGAACCTGCAAGTAGATGGCCCTATATCCCCCGCGACCGTCACGGATTTCCCCGCCTTTGATGGCGGCTTCCTCGCAACCACCGATCTTGGCGGCCACGGCGATCACTTCGGCCCTGGAAACGGAGTCGTCCATCTCCAGGACCATGAGAGGTGCCAACTTCTGAAGGCGCGCCACCTTTGCTGCATCGGCCACAGCCTCACGCAGCTTGGCGGCGAACAGGTCTGCGTTCCCTTCTCGTCCTGCGCCCGGGAACTCAAATATTCGAGCCCCGGTCTGCGTCTTCCGGCATTTGACGGCGTCGGCGAACCCCTGAATAAGCGGGTTCACCGCTTCTCGCGCCTTCTCCAGTATGGAGCCGTATGTCTCCCCCCGTTTTTCTGCCTCCGGCGTGATGGTGATCACCACAGCCGCGGTTTTGGGGGGATTCAAGTTCTTAGAACTTTTCTTCTTCTTCTTCCCGCCTTTGCCTGAGGACTTCGCAGTTTCCGGCTTTGGGGCGGAAGCAGAAGTGGAAGGCGTCGCCGTTTTAGCCTTCGTCTTCTTTTTCTTTTTCTTCTTTTCCACCTTTTTCCATTCGTTGGCGGGAGTGGTGGAGGGAAGAAGAAGATTTCTGTCCTCTGTCGTCGGTACTACCGGGGCCGAGGACGGGCCGGGTTTCGGGGAGGCGGAGGGTGCAGGTGCTGCAGCCTCCTTGGCAACTGGGGCAGTTGGAGCTGCCACCTCAGTCCCCTGCTTGGTCCGTTTCCCCTTGCCCTTCCCTTTGGAGGGCTTTGGGGCCACAGACGGGGGCGACTCAGCACCAGCCGCAGATGTTGCCGCCTTTTTGCGGTCCACCGCCAGGGGCGGACGTACGGTCTTGGCCGGCAAGAGGCGATCCTCAATGCCAGCCAGGCAGGACCTTACGAAGGCCCTCTCCTCCCTCACGACCCTTCGGATGGCATTCTCGAAGTCACTGGAGAGGGAGTGCGGAACGACCTCCATAGCTGAGGGAGGGGCCGGCTCCGTGGCAGGCACCGCAGGCAACACAGGCGTGGCTCGCCCGGCCTGTTCCCGGAGACGGGCAACCTCGGCCGACAGGACGGGAACCTTTTTTTTTTTTTTTTTTTTTTTTTTTTTACGTCAGGAAATGCCAATTACGCACCGTACCTCTCCGTCGGGGAACGGAGGGGCGTGTGTGGGACTCCCCCGGATACGCCCCCGGGTATACCCACTAAAACCTGACGACGCCCGCCGCGTTTGTTGGCTGTGACAGCAGAGGCCGCGGTGTCTCAACAGTCCCGCGACCCTTGCCAGCGCAACCTCCACCCTCCATCAGGAGGGCGGATCTCCACGGAGTGGGGCGATCCCACTCCCGACGGCACACTGGCGCCTCAGAAGGGTCCCTTGTGATTGGACAGAGGTGTCCCCACACCGTCTGTCCGAGACCCTCCCGACGAGGCGAGCCACGCCCGACGGCAGATGCACGCCGAGCTCGCCCAGAGGACCAAAGTCCTCAGGACATCCCCTGCCTCCTCTGCTTAACCAGAGGGGTGCCGGGAGTCCAACGACTTATAGTGAGCCGCCGCTCGATGCGAGACAGACGCGACTCACTATGGCCACTGCCGCCCGATACGGGAACAGACGCAGCGGCACTCTCCACGGAGCATCTTGGCTTCACCCGCCGCTGGATTGCGACAGGCTACTGAGCCCCCTCGCCACGACAAGGCGTGCTCCATTCGAGGGGGAGGACGGGAACCTAACCTAACCTAACCTAACCTTTTTTTTTTTTTTTTTTTTTTTTTTTTTTTTTTTTTTTTCGCTGGGAAAAATGCATTACGCATCCCCACCCGTCGGGGGACGGATGGGGTATGTGGGACTCCCGGGGACTCCCGGTATACCCACTAAACGACCCAGCGGCACTCCCGCATCGCCTTTTGTGGCGGGGTTCTGGGAATCGGCATAGCCTTTGCGTCCAGTTCCCCGCCGGCGTTTGCCCGCCTTGTATCGGCGGGCCCGTCACGCCCCTCCCGCTCATGGGAAGGGGCTCGAGGATGACTGTCAGTGCTCGGTCATCCTCGTTCGGCTGGGTGATAAGCGGTGCAATGCGGACGAGGGCGCCCCCGCGCCTGTCGCCCGCTGCTTATCACCGGGGGAGAAGAGGGTGGTTGACCACCCGCCTTCTCCTGCCTCTCCTTCGGCGGAGAAGTGGCGCGAGAGGATCGTCCTCCCGCGCGCGCTCCGCCTCCTCCTTCTGTGACATGACGTCTTCACAGAAGGAGGCTACCGCCACCCACGCCTCCTCGCTCCCCAACATGGCAATTACCACGGCGGGAAGCGAGAGGTCCGGCCCGATTGCCGCGACAAGACTGCGGCGAAGCTCGGTCCACGACGGGCACACCTCAAGGGTGTGCTGTGCCGTGTCCTCCGCCGCGCCACAGTCATGGCACGACGGGCTCTCCTCCCTCCCGATTCGGTGAAGGAACGACCCGAAACAGCCGTGCCCGGACAGCACCTGCACCAATCGGAAGGTGAGGAATCCGTGCGGTCTGTCAAGCCAGTCCTTTAGGACCGGCCCAAGCGCGTCGAGGGTGCGACGGCCGAAAACTGCGGAGGCAAGGTCCGCCATCCAGTGATGGACGACGGCATCCCTCGCCTCCCGTCGAACCGCCTCGCGTTCTTCAGGGGCAGGGCGCTCACCGAGTGCCCTTCGCCCCGCCGTCCATTCGTAGACTCTGGCTAGCACCCACGCCTCGAGCTCCCAAGGAGGGGTGCCAGCCAGAGCGCACGCCGCTGCGAAGCTTACCGAGCGGTAAGCCCGCGCTACCCGTTGCGCAATGGCCCTCTGGGGCACCCGCAAGGCTGTAGCATTCTCCCTTCTTTGAAGGGAGTCAGCCCAGATTGGCGCCCCGTACAGGGCTATGCTTTTTAGGATGCCGGCGTACAGCCGCCGGCATCGCCCGCCTGGCCCTCCCAAGTTAGGCATCAGCCATGAGAGGGCCCCCGCTGCCTTCAGCAGGCGCGACGACAGTCCGCTGAAATGCGGGCTGAAGCGCCACCTGCTGTCGAGCGTTAGACCCAGATATTTCATCTGGGTCTTAACCTCAATTCTAACGCCCTCCACAAAGATGTGGGCGTCAGGTGGACGGCGCTGCCGAGGCCCGTGGAAGAAAACGGCCTCGGTCTTATGCAACGCTACCTTCAGTCCAAGCCGGCGGATCCTATGAGCGACTAGCGATCCGCCCGCCGAGGCCAGACTGGCCGCCTCACCAAAATTCCCCCCTCGGGCAGTGAGGAGAGTGTCATCCGCATAACAGATGACACTCGTGCCCCGGAGGAGGGTCCCGCGCAGAAGCCAGTCGAACCCGATGTCCCACAGGAGTGGTCCTAGGACTGACCCCTGAGGAACACCGGACTCCACTGGATATCTCCGGACCTGGCCAGCTTTATCTACTACGAGGACCGCTCTGTCCTCCAAATAGCTGGCCAGGAGGTCCCTCATATATTGAGGCACTCCGTGAAACCGGAGTGCCTCGAGGACGGTTGCATGGGGAAGGGTGTTGAAGGCGTTGGCTATATCGAACGACACAGCCAACACTCCGTCCCCAGCATCCATCGCCTCCTTCACCATACCTTTTAATAAGGCGAGGGCGTCTATTGTCGAACGCTCAGGTCGAAAACCAAACTGAGCGTCCGACAGATCCGGCCCAACCACCCTCAGGTGGTCTTTCAGGCGAACGGCGATGATCGCCTCGAACATCTTACCGACCTCATCGAGCAGAACGATGGGTCGGTATGCCGAGGGAGAGTCCGCCGGGCGTCCTTCTTTTCGGAGGAGGCATAAACGCCCCTCCTTCCAAGGTTTCGGAAACCTTCTCGACGCGAAGCACGCGTCGAAGAGGACCCGAAACCTTTCTTCCATTTCGGTGGCGGCTATTGCCACCACCCTTGCAGGGACGCCGTCTAGCCCTGGGGCCGTCTTTTTCGCACGAAGGCGAAGAACCGCCGTGCGAACCTCGGTCCCAGTGAGAGGAGGAGCCTCCTGGTCCTCCTGAACCGCACCCTGCGGAGGGTCCATTACTGGTGGGGTGAAAGCGTCGGCCCTGCCTGGAAACAGGGACCGTACGACCCCATCCAGCACTGCCGGCTCAAGGGTCTCCGATACGGGGGGGCCGAAGGGACGCAGTTTGTTCCGCGCCGCCTTATATGGCCTCCCAAAAGGGTCTCCGTCGAGGCCCTCCAGCAGCTCAGCCTGCGCCGAGTCCTGGGCGGCGAGCATCGCCGTTTTGAGGACCCGCTTCGCCTCCACGTACAGGTCGTGAAGGTGGTCCTCCATCTCCCGGTCGCGTATTCGCCGCCGCCGGCTTCGAGTATACTCCCTTCGAGCCGCCACGCAGGCAGTTCGAAGCTCCGCTAGCTCCTCTGACCACCAATAGACGGCGCGTCGGGGAGGTGGTCGACGAGACCGAGGCATACTAGAATTGCATACCTCGGTCAACGACTCCCTCAGCTTTGCCGCGGCGGCGTCTACGTCCACGACATTTATATCAGGCGAAAGCCAGTCCTGGACGAACGCCGCCTCCCTCGCTGCCTCCCTGTCCAAGTGAACGAGGGCCCACCGAGGGAACGGAGATTGTCCCGGAGGAGCCGTTCTGTGGGGACCTTGGGTGGAGATCTCGAACCGCACGTAGCGGTGGTCCGAGAAAGTCTCCATCATGTCCACCCGCCAGTTTGTAATACGCGCGGCTAGCGCAGGTGAGGCAAAAGTGATGTCTACAATTGACCCACCCCACCGCCGCACGCACGTATGGACCTCCCCTCTATTTAGAAGGGAGAGCCCGGAGGAGGCCGCCCACAGCTCGAGCGCTCGCCCGCGTGCGTCGGTGGCTGGGTTACCCCAAACCACCGACTTGGCGTTCAGATCTCCAAGAACGGAGACCTGACGTTGCGCCACCCTTGAGATCACTGCGGTGAGGACTCCAAGGAAGTCCTCAAATTCGGAAAGTGGTCTGTTAGGGGAAAAATAGACCCCCACAAAAGCAATGTCTCCCCACGCGGCGGCCACGTATCCCGGTCCCCTCTCTAAGAGCGAGAGGGGGGGGGAGTCCGTGGAAGACCGCGCCACAAGCGCCACCAAACCGTCCTGATCCCCTAGCCAGCGACCAGGGACAGAGTATGGCTCGGCGACGACCGCAACATCCACCAACCACTCAGCCATGGTCTGCACCAGCAGGTCCTGGGCCGCTCTGCAGTGGTTGGTGTTAGCCTGTAAAATACGATGGGCCACTGTCATTACTGATCCATCGCATTGCCCTCTTCGGCCTGTTGCGAGGCCTCGACAGCCTCAACAGTGGCGGCACCTGCAGCGGGTCGGGTTGACGTCTGCGCTTGTCCCTTCTTTGGGGGAGGATTGCATTGCCTTCCCCCCATCACATGACCTGCTGGACGGCCACTGGCAGAGCACACCGCACAGCGCGGTGTGGCAACACCGCACTCTGACGCCCTGTGCCCCGCTTCCCCGCAGCGGTAGCAGAGCTCCGACCTGTCCACTCGGGATGGGCACAGAGCTCTGGTGTGTCCTACTCCGAAGCACCTGAAACATCGGAAAGGCCGGTCCTCAAGTGCCCGGACCACAGCCACACAAAACCCTACGGGGAGCCGTCTCTTTGCCAGTACGGCCTTTGCCGCAACGACCGGGCACTCCAGGCGAATAGCACCCAAACCGCCGCGACCAGGCTTGATAGCCCCGCCCCGTATTGCTGCCGCATCGCAGCCCCCTGTAGCGGCAACAGCCGCCACCACTTCATCTTTTGTGACCGAGTCGTCAAGATCGGTCACTTCTAATGTCGCGGTCTTGGTTGGCCTGGCAACTTTGGCCGCGTCCGCTATGACCTCTTGCAACTTACTTGCGAAGAGGTCCGCATTGGCGCCGCCCTGGGCCCCCGGAAACTCGAAGAGTCGAGCTCCAGTTTGGGTCCGGCGGCATGTCACTAGGCCAATACCCAATGTGGCTGGGTTGGCGTTGGTACGAGCCCGTTTCAGGACGGATTCGTACGTCTCGCCCTTCTCCATGGCCTCCGGAGTGAGCGTCACTACGACGGCCGCGGTTTTGGGAGGAACCAGTTTCTTCCCACTCGGCTTGGGGGCTGCTTTCCCCTTGCTCTTCTCTCCTCCTTTGCTCGTCCTTTTGGACGAGCCGGAGGGGACATTGGCAGGGGCAGCAGGCAGCACCGCCTTTTTGGCGCCTTTCTTCTTCCTCCTAACCACCTCGGTCCATTCGTTGGATGGAGTGCTGGAGGGAAGAAAGGCGTCTTCCCTCTGGGATGAGGCTGCCGCCACCTCAGTCGTAGCCGGCGGAGCCACCGTCTTTTTTCCCTTCCCTTTACCCTTTGCGGGCTTAGGGGTCGGGGGAGGAGCCATCGCGGCCGGGGCAGGGGCAGAGGCAGGAGCAGCCCTGTCTGCCGCTAACGGCGGCCTGACGCGCCTTTCGGGCAAGAGCCTGTCCTCAATGCCCGCGATGCAGGCCCGTGTGAAAGCTCTCTCCTCCATCACAACCTTGCGGATGGTTTCCTCAATGTTGGAGGAGGAGAGATCCACTGTCACTGCAGCAGGCGGTGCCTGGACGGGCTGCCCAATAGCTTCAGCGAGCTTCGTGTGAAGCTCGCTGACCTCCTTTGTAAGGCAGTCCACCCTCTTTTGGAGCTGCCTTACCTCGTCAGTGGTTGTGCGCTGCACCAACTCACCGATGATGCCACGAAGACTGGCAGCCCGGCACTTGAGGGCCTTTTGGAAGGTCCCCTTCAAATTCGAGGACTTTGAGGCGACCCTGACGATCTCCTCTTGGTCCTCTTCAGCCATCCTTTCTAACTCCGCTATGGAGTGATCCGTGTACGAGACGCTTGACGCACCGTAGTCGGCCTTGGCTCTGCGTACGCGCGCCTGTGCCTCCTTAGCGGCAACCTCCTCTTCCAACTCCTGTTGGACTCGTGCCCTGTTCGCCACGTTTAGCTGACGTTGGGCGTCCAGCAGACCTACGTCGTGGCTAGTGCAAGCCAGGGTAGGGTTAGCCGGCTTGACAGCCTTGCTCTTCTTTTTCGGGCCACTCTTGGCTGAATCCGAAGAGCCCTCCGAACTCTGCCTCAAGTAGGCCCGCTTTTTTGCCTGACGGTCAGGCAGCTCCGCTACAAAGGCGTCACTGTCGGACTCCGACAGATCGTCCTCCCTGCGGACCACGCTAGCCGCAGATGGTGTGCGGCTGGCCTTCGACGTCGAAGCGTCGTCGGGGGTGGCCCTGAGAAGGGCCGTTTGAGGTTGGCCCTGAGAAGGGCCTTTTTTAATGAAACGCCCGGAGGCGTCCCGCAAAGGTTTTGACATGTTGTCGAACCACAAAGATCGCACTTATCCGCTCTGAATGTATACGATCGCACAGTGTTCGTTAGCCGCCTGTCTGCCACTCCGTTACGGTGGTCAGACGAGACGTTGCCCGGGGATCGCTGCGAGGAAGCCAACACTGCTGGGAACCCCAACCTAACCTAACCTAACCTAACCTAACCTAACCTAACCTAACCTAACCTTTTTTTTTTTTTTTTTTTTTTTTTTAACGTCAGGAAATGCATTTACGCACCGTACCTCTCCGCCGGGGAACGGAGGGGCGTGTGTGGGACTCCCCCGGATTCGCCCCCGAGTATACCCACTAAAACCTGACGACGCCCGCCGCGTTTGGTGGCTTTGACAGCAGGGGCCGCGGTGTCTCAACAGTCCCGCGACCCTTGCCAGCGCAACCTCCACCCTCCATGAGGAGGGCGGATCTCCACGGAGTGGGGCGATCCCACTCCCGACGGCACCCTGGCGCCTCAGAAGGGTCTCTTGTGATTGGACAGAGGTGTCCCCACACCGTCTGTCCGAGACCCTCCCGACGAGGCGAGCCACGCCCGACGGCAAATGCACGCCGAGCTCGCCCAGAGGACCAAAGTCCTCAGGACATCCCCTGCCTCCTCTGATACACCAGAGGGGTGCTGGGAGTCCAACGACTTTTAGTGAGTCGCCGCTCGATGCGAGACAGACGCGACTCACTATGGCCACTGCCGCCCGATACGGGAACAGACGCAGCGGCACTCTCCACGGAGCATCTTGGCTTCACCCGCCGCTGGATTGCGACAGGCTACTGAGCCCCCTCGCCACGACAAGGCGTGCTCCATTCGAGGGGGAACCTAACCTAACCTAACCTAACCTAACCTAACCTAACCTAACCATGGCAGTAAATTGGAGAGCGGAGAGGTCGGCTCAGCTGTAGTCATATACCTCCCAAATGGGTCCAAACCAAAAGTAAAGAAGAAACTCGGGAGAACCACCTCTGTCTTCGTAGCTGAGCTGACAGCCATCGAAGCTGGACTCAAGTGGCTTCTGAACTCTGGCTGGAAATCAAACGCAATCATCATTACGGACAGCCTATCGGCATTAAAAGCTCTGCAGGATCGAAATAATTCACGCCCCTCCCGCACATGGGAAGGGGCTCGAGGATGACTGTCAGTGCTCGGTCATCCTCGTTCGGCTGGGTGATAAGCGGTGCAATGCGGACGAGGGCGCCCCCGCGCCTGTCGCCCGCTGCTTATCACCGGGGGAGGAGAGAGTGGTTGACCACCCGCCTTCTCCTGCCTCTCCTTCGGCGGAGTATTGGCGCGAGAGGATCGTCCTCCCGCGCGCGCTCCGCCTCCTCCTTCTGTGACATGACGTCTTCACAGAAGGAGGCTACCGCCACCCACGCCTCCTCGCTCCCCAACATGGCAATTACCACGGCGGGAAGCGAGAGGTCCGGCCCGATCGCCGCCACAAGACTGCGGCGCAGCTCGGTCCACGACGGGCACACCTCAAGGGTGTGCTGGGCCGTGTCCTCCGCCGCGCCACAGTCATGGCACGACGGGCTCTCCTCCCTCCCGATTCGGTGAAGGTACGACCCGAAACAGCCGTGCCCGGACAGCACCTGCACCAATCGGAAGGTGAGGAATCCGTGCGGACTGTCAAGCCAGTCCTTTAGGACCGGCTCAAGCGCGTCGAGGGTGCGACGGCCGAAAACTGCGGAGGCAAGGTCCGCCATCCAGTGATGGACGACGGCATCCCTCGCCTCCTGCCGGACAGCCTCGCGTTCTTCAGGGGCAGGGCGCTCACCGAGTGCCCTTCGCCCCGCCGTCCATTCGTAGACTCTGGCTAGCACCCACGCCTCGAGCTCCCAAGGAGGAGTGCCAGCCAGAGCACACGCTGCTGCGAAGCTTACCGAGCGGTAAGCCCGCGCCACCCGTTGCGCAATGGCCCTCTGGGGCACCCGCAAGGCTGTGGCATTCTCCCTTCTTTGAAGGGAGTCTGCCCAGATAGGTGCCCCGTACAGGGCTATGCTCTTCAGGATGCCGGCATACAGCCGCCGGCATCGCCCGCCTGGCCCTCCCAAGTTAGGCATCAGCCATGAGAGGGCCCCCGCTGCCTTCAGCAGGCGCGACGACAGTCCGCTGAAATGCGGGCTGAAGCGCCACCTGCTGTCGAGCGTTAGACCCAGATATTTCATCTGGGTCTTAACCTCGATTCTGACGCCGTCCACAAAGATGTGGGCGCCAGGTGGGCGGCGCTGCCGAGGCCCGTGGAAGAAAACCTAACCTAACCTAACCTAACCTAACCTAACCTAACCTAACCCAGTCGGTGCCCAGACGGCGGACCGACAACACGCGTCCACAGGAGCCGGTCCTCGGTCCTCGGTCTTCGGTCCTCGGTCCTCGGTCCTCGGTCCTCGGTCTTCGGTCCTCGGTCCTCGGTCCCCGGTCCCCGGTCCTTGGTCCTCGGCCTTCGGTCCTCGGTCCCCGGTCCTCGGTCCCCGGTCCCCAGTCCCCGGTCCTCGGTCCCCGGTCCCCAGTCCCCGGTCCTTGGTCCTCGGTCCCCGGTCCCCAGTCCTCGGTCCTCGGTCCCCGGTCCTCGGTCCCCGGTCCCCGTTCCCCGGTCCTCGGTCCTCGGTCCTCGGTCCCCGGTCCGCGGTCCCCGGTCCCCGGTCCTCGGTCCTCGGTCCTCGGTCCCCGGTCCTCGGTCCTCGGTCCCCGGTCCCCGGTCCTCGGTCCTCGGTCCCCGGTCCTCGGTCCCCGGTCCCCAGTCCCCGGTCCTCGGTCCCGGGTCCCCGGTCCTCGGCCCCCGGTCCTCGGTCCTCGGTCCCCGGTCCTCGGTCCCCGGCGATAAAATTTTTCTAAGTGTCCGGTCCCCGGTCCTCGGTCCTCGGCCCCCGGCGTCTGTTTTTTTTTAACTGTTCGTTCTTCGGTCCCCGTGACTTGTCGGTCCGTGTGTATTTAAGTGAAATCGGTGAAGTGTTTTAAAGTGACATCACGGTGAAAAGTGTGGTGAACTTGAACGTCTGGAGTCTACACGGGGAGATAACTCTGAATCCAGCACCTTTACGTAAGTCATATTATTCTGTATTATATAGATCTCGCCATGCCTATTGCTCGCTCACCACCTCCCAAGCCGGAACGACCTGCCACCCGATCTGGGGGACGGGGGCCTGGTGCTGGGGGTTTGAGCCCCGTGGCAGGAGGTCGGAGCCTGGTAACTTCGGACTCTATTAGCACTAACAGCAGCTCAGACCAGTGACCGGCACCCCCGGACTCCATTGACCCGTGCCCAGCACCCTTAGGCTCCATTGACTTGAACCGCAGCTCAGACCGGAGTCCGGCAATCCCAGACCCCGTTGTCATAAACAGCAGCGTAGAAGTGAGCCCGCTCTTAACACACCCCACTGACATGAACAGCGGTCTGGTCCCGAGCCCGGCACTTCCAGACCCCAGGGATACATAGCTTGCACCCGTCAACCGCCCTTCGATGAAATATGGGCCGATGATAGTGTCGTTAAACACACCTGCCCATACGTTGAGTGAAAAATGGTGTTGGTAGGAGTGCCGCTTTGACAATTTTGGATTCACGTAACTCCAGTAGTGTTCATTGTAGCTGTTGAAAACACCGATCCGAGTAAACAAACATACATCGGTGAACAAAATGTTAGCGTTTGGGTTTGCTAACACCCACTCGCAGAACGACACTCGCGGCTGTCTGTCACTGTCACTGAGCTCCTGCACTTTGCGGTAGTGAAACGGGTGCATGACCGATGAAATTATTTTACATATGCAGTACTGGCTCACGTTGAAATGTCGGGCTCCTTCACGGGTACTGCGTCACGGGTCTTCTTCAAAATACTGTACGACATCATCGTACAGATCTTGTGGGTACGAGACCCCCGAGCGTCCTTGTGCGTGAGCCGGGGTGCGGAACTGCCCATGGTCTAACAGCCTCTGCCAGTATCCAAAAGAGTTGACCTATAATAGACATTAGTAGTCCGGGGCCAGTATGACAATTCGCGGTATGAAAATGATCAATGAGAAGATCTACAATGCGGTCGCGTTTAGGAAGAAGCGCAGGATGTTTCGCTTCATATGGAAGATCAGATTTAGAAAGTCTACCTCCAATGCGGATGATTCCATCTGAGTCTAAGAATGGCGATAAACCTTGTAAATATTTAGAAGGTAGTTTGCCAGATTTTAGCAACTGAATTTCATCAGAAAAATGTATATACTGGACAGCCTAAGATGATGAATATTTCAGAAACGTTCATATTATGTATGGCATCATTGCTTGACAACCTTTTAATAAATTTGATAATATGAATAAAGATGTTTACCAGTTTATTCCATGAGTTCACGCGGTTTGAAATTTCATTTATTAAAGGAGACTCAGAAGGAGCGGTAGAAACAAGAGCGTTACTCTTAGTTTTGAATTCTGGCAACGTCTCGCAATTTGATGGAGAAAAGGCATCAATAGGCCATTGTTCAACTGGTCTGTGAAGCCATTCAAGACCATCCCACCAAAGCGAATGGGATACCAGTTGGGATGGTAGCATTCCTCGGGATAAACAATCGCTGGGATTTTCCTTGCCGGCAACATGATGGAAACAACTGGGCGGTAAGTTTTCTTGAATTTTGGCTATACGGTTGCTGACGAAAATAGACCACCTATGCGGAGATGTATGTATCCAAGAAAGTGCTACTGTAGAATCAGAAAAAGCATAGACTCCTGCAATAGCAATGCGTTCGGAAATTCTCTCTTTGACAACTCTCACGAGCTTGAAAAGAAGAAATGAAATTTGAAATGAAATGAAATTTATTTATTTTCCTTTAGTATAAGCTATGATACATTGTTCAGTCCTCCTTTTAAGTATATTTAAATACTTGTGCCAGGAGGGCTCGCTCTTCTACAAAAATAAATAAATTATGAAATTATATTATATAATCAATTGATACATTTCTGGATATTGATACATTTTATGAAATTTAATACATTTTAAACATTTAAATACAATTAACAATAATTTTCAATAAATTTAAAATACTTTAATACAATAGTTTTCGACTCTAATTGGTTAACAATAGATCCTGTATGATACCAAATATTCTGTTTCATTATAGGTAAGACCTTCAAGCCATGTTTGTAGTATATTTTTACAGTGTGAGGTTTTCAGTGGATAGATTTGAAGCTCTTTGTCAATCTTATTGTAAAGATAATCTGCACTATGTTTGAATTGGTCTCTTGCAAATTTAGTTTTACTATTGGAAATTTGAACTGCTTTATTTCTGCGTCTCTTTTCTGTTGTTTGTGGTGTATAATGTAGTGTTTTATGAGTTTTTAAGATAACGTGATATATATAAAGTTTCCTTACACTAAGGATATGACACATTTCATACAGTTCGACTGTAGGAAATCTACGTGGCTTAAAATACATGACCTTAAGTAATAACCGTTGAGCTATACTTGTTTCTGAAGTTTACGCGAATATTACTCATCTCCCTACCCGTGACCACGAACGCTGTAAAGTGTTCGAAACGTCGGGATAAAATTAATAAACTCGCGAAAAGTTAATCCGTAAAAGAGTTGTTTTATTTCGATAACCGTTGAGCTCTTTCGACTTCTAATAATTTTGTTTTAGAACCACCTCCCCAAGCAGTGATACAGTAACCTATTATTGACTGTACTAATGCTAGGTAGATCCTATGTAGCAACGGTTTATCTGCGACATGTCTTAATATTTTAAAGATCCATATAGCTCTCCGAATTCGAGTAATCACTAGGTCCATATGATTGTGCCAGCTTAGTCGATAATCAACAATCACACCTAGGTACTTAGTTGAGGTTACCCTATTAATGGTGGGGCAGTCGCAATGGTCGTCCTGGTCAGTGTAATAACAACATCGGTGGATTTTAATATCATAATTAGGGCCCGGTTTTGTTTTATTATTAATAGAGAAACATATATAGTTTGTCTTTTCTGCGTTTAGTGTGAGTAAGTTGGAGTCTAGCCAGTCTGCAATAATCGCCAGCCCTCTTAATGTGTATTTACGAACATCACTCCATGTAGCTCCCGAGAAAATAACCGCTGTGTCATCGGCATACGAGAATAGCTGAGCATTACAGAGCTTCAGATTTAGCAAGTCATTTATATATACTAAAAATAGTGTAGGTCCGAGGACGCTACCCTGCGGCACCCCGTGAGTGACCTCCCTATCATCACTAATTTTGTCTCCTATCTTAACCTTTTGCTTTCTGTCACTCAAGTAGTCCTTAACTCCTAAAACCCGAAGCGGTCGCCAGCGACCGCGCTGTTGTGTAGCGCGCCGTTCCGTGAAACACGAAGCGGTCGCATGCGACCGCTCGTCCCAAGCGACTTTAAACCTTTATTATTTAATGATAGAGGCTATTTTTGTATGAAGAAGTTTTGCCATACGCACTTTACAATACATCATCTGTGTATCCGAACTCACTAAAATTGTTTAATCTGTAATCATTTTTTCTGCTGACCAAAACAAAAATGGTGTCTGGTTTCAGTGCCGTGTTTTGAAGTGTTTTATGGATTTTCGTATGGATTTTTCAGCTTATTACTGGTAAATTATTATAAAAAGTGAAATTTGATTCATAGTTAGTGTGTTGAGATAATATTTTGTAAGAAATATATCGTAATGATAATGTTTTGCAAGTATCTAACCTACAACCGGACTTGCAATTTTTTTTGCAAGTGCCTGTCATTGTTATCGATAATAACATAGTAAGTACAGTAAATTGATAAATCTAAGAAAAAGAAACTGATTTCAGTATAGTTGTGATGAGATCTAATGCATTATTTATAGTAATGAAATCAAAATAACATAATTTTGCTCGGAAGAAAAAATATTTTAGAGAAATAGGGGGTATGTGCGACGCCATTTTTGTAATAAATCATCAGCTGTCAACACGTCATCGAGAATGTTTTATGACACTTGCACGTGATGAGTGGTTAAGCAATGCCAGGGCCTGACCTCTTATGCCAATATTCTCGAGTTTTTGAATAAGAATAGGGACCGATACTGTATCGAATGCTTTTTTGAGGTCGATAAAGGCACCAAGGCACCTGTGTCCCTTATCAAGTTTCTCTGTGATTAGCGAACTCAGAGCTATGACTGCATCCTCGGTGGATTTCCCCCGTCGAAACCCATATTGCGATTCAGAAAGAATGCTATACTTTTCTAGGTAATCAGTAATTCTGTTATTAATTAATTTTTCTAATATCTTTGATATGGCTGGTAGTACAGAGATTGGCCTAAAATTATTTATTTGTTCATTGTCTCCGCTCTTGAATACTGGCGTGATCAAGGCTAGTTTAAGGCTAAGTGGGAAGATCCCTCTCCTGAAGCAGATGTTCACAATATGACTGATAACTGGAATCACAATATCTTTTGCCATTTTTAAAAACCTAACTGAAACGCCATCCCACCCTGGAGCACTATCCGATCTAAGTCCTGCCAGCACACGAGACACTTCTTCACAATCAGCATCCAGAAGTACGAATGACTGCGATTGCGATGCAGATGTCACGTATTTAAATGTTTTTTCGCGGCGTACAATCTTATCAGCAAGATTTTTCCCTACGCTAGCAAAGTAGGTATTAACATTATTGCAAACTTCAATGGGAGACGAGTTGTTATTAAACAGATGTTGGTTCATGTCATTTTTTTGTTTTTGGTTTGTAATAGTTTTTATGCTGTTCCACAACTTTTTCGGGTTCTGTGTAGATTGTGCAAGCTGAGATCTTTCATAATTTCGTTTAAGTGTTTTGAGTAAATGGTTGCAATAGTTTCTATATCTTTTATATGTTATTTTTAGTATTTCGTTAAATGGATCCGACTTTAGTTCTCTTTGCATTTTATTTCTGTTATGTATGCACTTCAGTACTCCAGGTGTCATCCAAGGCTTGATTAAACGCTTACTTTTAGGGATAATCAGAGTTGAAGTGCTTTCTGACAAGCACTGAGAGATCTCAGCTGTAAGACTATCTATCATTGCATTAGGATCCTCCCAAGATAAGATGTCGGTAAACACTTGTTTTTTGTTAGCTAATTTATTAAGTGCTTTGTCAAAATCGGTTTTTAACTTAATCTTTCGTTTAGTTTTTTCAGGCAGAGCATTTGGGAAACAAAGGAATGTTGTTAAATGGTCTGTAATACTTGTATTTAATACTCGAGAAAGGCTGCTACAAGCTCCATGCGAGCCAGCGTTTGCACCTTATTTGGAGCTACCCTTGATTTAGCACACAAAAGCCTTACCGTAATATTACCAAGAGGATCTGCTGTGTGTAGGTAAATGCATGATCCATAGCCATTGAGACTTGCATCGCAAAAAGCTACAATATTCACTATGCAGTTTCGATAAACTCCCAAGTGTCGTGGAATGCTCAGCTTTGAAAGAGCTGGAAAGTCCAGTGCAAAAGCAGCAAAGCGTTTTCGAATAGATTCTGGTGGTACTTCGTCCCAATCAATTTTACTTAACCAAAGTTCCTTGACCAGTATTTTGGCATACAGCACAACTGGCGCAACCAATCCAAGAACGTCAAATAGGCGGGCAACTAGAGAAAGAATACTGCGTTTAGTGCAGTTGCTATCTATGTTGAAAACAGAGAAGGAGAAATTATCATTTGAAGGTTCCCAAGACAGACCTAGTATTTTGTAATTATTACTATCTTTGTCTGAAAAACTTACAGGTGAGCGGTGTGAATCAGGAAGTGCTTCAAGTAAAGCGGCGGAATTACTTGTCCATTTGATTAAATCAAATGAACCAAGCTTAAACAGATCGATAAGATCAGTTGATATTTTGATAGCGGTTTGTTCCTCAGAAACGGAATAAACAAAATCATCCATGAAAAATTGAGTGCCAACCAAATCAGCGGCCTCGGGAAAGCTTTCACTATGATCGTGCGCTAATTTGCGTATTGTACGCATAGCTATAAAAGGACTCGACTTCAATCCAAAAGGAACACTGTTGAATTGGTAAGTGCTAATAGGTTCATTTGAATTGAATCGAAATAAAATTCGAAGATATTTGCGGTGGTGTTCATTAACACCAATGCGCAGAAACATTTGTTTCACATCTGCAGTCACAGCTATTGGAAACACCCGAAAATCAATGAGAAGTAAAAATAAGTCCGACTGCAAATTGGGACCTACATGAAGAGTGTCATTAAGTGACAACCTCGATTGTGTTTTAGCACTAGCGTCTAAGACTGCACGAGCGCTGTCCTTGCCACGTTTGAAAACAGCGTGATGCGGTATGTAGTAGCCTTCCTGAGTTATTTCTGATTCAGAAACCTTAGAAAGATAACCCTGTTCTATGTAATCTCTTATTGTTTGATTATAGTTTTCTCGTAAACCATCAACCTTGTCAAACTTTCGCTCTAACGCTAAAAAACGCCTATGAGCCATAGAACGTGAATCACCCAACTCAGAAGGGTCTTTACAAAATGGCAAGTCAACACTAAAGCGGTTGTTTTCGTGCTTGACTGAAGTCATGAATATATTCTCACATTCGACTTCTTCTGGGCTAAAGAAGCCTTTACTAGGAACTTCTTCTAGTTCAAAGAATTTATGTAAACTTGACTCTATTTCAAGATTCGAGTTTGGAAATGCAGTAAATAAAGCAGTTGACTGCAGCGGTGCGGGACCAGAATGACACTGAATGTCACCCATCAGAATATAACCGAAAGTGGTTAGTATTGCGGGAGGAGCTCGCGAGTGAGACTCGACTTTGTCTCCTAAATAGATATAAGGAAACAATTGAACACCTAGGACAACGTCAACATCGCCAGGTATATTCCAAGATAAATCAGCAAGCGGGATATTATTGAGGTAAGCCATGTCTTCTGTTATCTCAATATAATGTGCGGGGAGACGATCTGTAATACAGTCAACTACGAGAGCGTGAATATAATATTTGTTAGAAGGGTTGGTCCGGGATTCAATGTCAAAGTAAGTATAACCATGAACTGGTTGCGAACTCATGCCAACACCTTGTAAGTACGAGTTGTGCATTTTGATAATAGGAAAGTTCAAACGTTTACAACAACCCAAAGTAATCAAATTGTTTTGCGATCCATTATCAATCAAACAGCGGATCATTTGTTTTTCATTACTCGCATGACGTTTAGCATAAACCTGAGCGGTTGATAACAAAATAGTAGCACTTGGTTTCACTTCGGAAGTGAGCGTGATAGAAGCGTCTTTATTTATTTCATTGTGATTAGTGTTACTAAATGTCGCGTTGCACTGTGGTACCGTGTTCGCGGTTGAGCTGTGTGTCTGCGTCAGCAAAGGAGCAGGAGACAAATCCTGCTTTCGCGATAGAGTTGGCGTATCAAAATGTAGCAACGTGTGGTGTTGTTTGCCACAATGATTGCAAGTATGCTGTGATTTACACCTAATTAAGGTATGCGAAACGCTGAGACAATTTACGCAACCTCCTTTTGTTTTAATAAAATAAAAGCGTTTTTGAGGATTAAAAGAGTCACGAAATTTCGGACAAGAAAACAATTTATGATCAGCTTTACATAGAGCACATTGATCACGTAAGTTTGGCTCATTACTAGAAACAAATGACTTGTAAGTCTTGTTTTGAGGCAATTCTCTAATATTTGAATGAGTTTTACGCGGATCCGAAACGGCCAAGCTTGCATTAGTGTTGCGCGTTCGCTCTAATATTTTGACACGATCTTGAAGAAAAGATATAAGTTGGTCACATGTAGGTATCTCTTTATCTCCTACATACATCTCGAAACTTTGGAGCGTTTGCGAATCAACTTTCCTCAGACTAGATTGTAGGACTATAAAATCAGCTAAATCATCTATTCGTAATTGTTTAAGTGCGGCGATAGAAGCAGAAAGTTTTTCGACAAACGAACCAATGCTCGAAGCGGAATCTACACAGTTTTTGATGTCCAAAATATTATTAACATAATGAACTCCTAGAGTGCGCTTGTCTTGATACCTTTTCACAAGACTATCCCACAAGATGTTATAAGAATCTCCTGTCGGCACAATACCTGCGGTCATTTTAAGAGCGCTATGAGTTAATTTGCTCATCAAATATTGCACACGCTGCGCATCTGAAAGCTGCTCATTTAAATGTATTTTGCTGCGGAATATTTCATAGAAAATGGGCCAATTTTCGGTTTTGCCATCAAACGAAGGCAATTCAATGCGCGGAAGTTGAATATGCGTTGACTCCTTAGGGGAGGTCTTGTTACAAAAAGATGCGGTTCCCAATAGTTTATTTCGAACATGTTTGATGCTAGAATATAAGTCCTCAAACGCATTTAAAGAACTAAAATTCACGATAGCTTCAGGATCGATTTCTAATTGTACCTCATTAATCTCATCAACAATATTTTCGAATTTCGTGTGTAATTCATTAATGCTTTCCGAATCTTGAAGAAACTTCTGGTTTGCCCTAGAATCGAATGTAGCTATATGCTTCAAAGATTCGAAAATACAATTTACTCGACTAAATATTGCATCGCGTTTTGAAATTAGAATTTTCAGTCTAGTCTCAGCTTTAGAATTAGCCATGTTGAAAATAGGCTTAATATGTAGCGGAGAAAGTAATTTATGTATTTAAGAAGGAATAGCGAATATGCAGCGGGGAGCGGGGAGCGGGAATGCGTGCTTACCAATTAATACGTAAGTAGCAGAAAATAAGAAATTATAAGAGAGAAGGAAAATGAGCGGTGGATAACAATTATCCGGCTCGAAGCTATGAATGGACGTGTGAATAGTATACTCAAACGGTAGCGGGGTTCCTAGCCCGATGGTTATGACTCCGCAAGATAATATGGAAAAGCCACTTTGTACGAGCTAGCATCGTACATTACGACAACCAACGGCGTCAGCGACCTACATCGCAGCGGCTGACCGATGGACCCAGCAAGCACCGTCGGCACTCACACCGGCAGCACACAAGCATAAACCTACACATGTTTACATACAATTAAAGCATTATAAATACATGTATCATAACAAGCAATAAACTAGATATCAACCGTCCGTGTTGGTTCTCATTTCCCTCCGCTGCGGCCAAGACACCTTTAGCCGTCACTATGATCAGTCTGGTGAGCCTGCCAGACTGGCAGCGGGTCCACACCACCTACCTACCGTCCTAATGCTGCTTCCCTGGGCAACCTGGGAGCAGCTATCCTACCACAACATCCTTATTATATCTAAGTATCTATTGTTAGGCTGGGCTAGGGCTCTAGGGACTTAGTATCTTAGGCAAAGGGATATCTACGCCACTAGGGAGTTAGTTCCCATCTTAACCTTTTATATACTGTACAGACGGGACTTCTTCCCGCCTGTACATCTTCGAGCCGGATAGATCATCAGTGACCATGGACCAGCAACGGTCATACATAAACTGACTGACTGCAGTTATGTCAAATGACGTTGACGGATAGAAAGCAGCAAAGCAGTAAGTCTGCCGTTCAATTCAACACTTATTCCGGCAGTACTTAATTACTTCAAGCAATTAACTTATTTAACATAATTTCTTATTCAAACATTCAAAGTAATATCACCAACACTTGTTTAGTGCAAGAGAAATGTGAGAACTTAGGCATTCTTGCATTAGCGCCTTACGCAATTCAGCGAAATCAGTAGGTAATTACATTCTATCGAGGGACATTTATTAATATTTTAGCAGACCTACATTTTAAACGTCGAACGTGACTAACATTGGTAGGGTAGGTTAGGGAAATTTAAACAAGACTATCAGCTGGGAGTGGTGATTTACAACCACCGCTTTCCGACATAGCATTATATATGACATCGACTAACGGGAGTGATGACTTACAACCACCACTTTTCGTTATATTATTGACTTGACCAAACATTAACTTGAAGCTCAACAGTAGTTTGAGTATTATCTTTATTATGGCTTGACACTCGACGTGGTGATCAAGTTTTATCTAGCAAGCAATTAAATATAACTTGAGGCTCATCAGTAGCTCAAGTTTTAGCAAGCAAGCAAACATAACTTGAAGCTTATCAGTAGCTCAAGTTTTAGCAAGCAAACAAACATAACTTGAGGCTCATCAGTAGCTCAAGTTTTAGCATTATCATGGCTTGAAGCTCAGCAAGCAGCTCAAGTCTTCCTTGGGACTCAGCAAAGAGACCAAGTTTAAGCTTATCATTCTCTTGGGACTCATATCAAGGAGACCAAGTTTAGCGATTATCTAAACAAGCTCTTTACAGGGTCAGGTGCCTTACAACCACCTGCATGCCGCCTTAGTTTATGACAAACAAACATTAGCATTATAGGAAAAAACGGTGACTTACGACCACCTACATCCCGACTTATCAATATTTACTTATCTACGTATTATTTATCATTGACTTAACCATTACTTGACTTGACAGGGACTTAATAAGTTAATTAAATTTCTTTTATAAAATGCTAGTCGCCTTTACCTATTCCCTTGTCTGTCCTATCCAACATCCTGAGGATCAACCGACGGAGGACTTCTCAGGAAGCAGCAAACAGAAACAAGCTTAACTTCAACAATAAATCAACATCAAAGAAGAAAGAAGATCGACAACTGACAGTAGGAGTTCGGTTACTGGCCTCCCAGAAGCGGGTCTCACCAGTAACTGAAACACCACCGCATGCTGTTCAGTACAAAGAAGAACATGAACATCATCAAGAAGAGGAGGAGCGAACGAGCAGAACATCATCATCAACAACCAACTTCGAAGAGGATCTGATCGATACTCAACGTGAGCGACTCACCAACTTATCTTTGCACGCCAGGAGGCTGCAATCTTCAATTCATCGATGGAAGCCAGGAGGCTTGCCATCATCATCAACACGGTGCAGGCCAGGAGGCTTGCAGCCACAAGCAATACATTCGGAGCACAGGCCAGGAGGCGTGTACTCTCTTATTACACTTGTGCAAGTCACTTTGGACGGGTCAGAGTCGTCACGTCAACATCAGACTACCTCATCATCAACTCGCCTCATGCATCATACGCAAGCCAACATCAAACGAACATCAAGCACGCAGCAAGCAAGAAATATATCAGTCAGTCCGCAACAGCTCCAACGGGTAAACAAGCAGATGACGTCAACAACAACCACGGATGGTGCTAACAGTACATCGCATCTTAGAGATACATGCATCACTGGACACTAGGAAACGGGGCAACGTCTTCTTCCTCTCTCTTTTTGAAGATGCCAATATGTACGAGCTAGCATCGTACATTACGACAACCAACGGCGTCAGCGACCTACATCGCAGCGGCTGACCGATGGACCCAGCAAGCACCGTCGGCACTCACACCGGCAGCACACAAGCATAAACCTACACATGTTTACATACAATTAAAGCATTATAAATACATGTATCATAACAAGCAATAAACTAGATATCAACCGTCCGTGTTGGTTCTCATTTCCCTCCGCTGCGGCCAAGACACCTTTAGCCGTCACTATGATCAGTCTGGTGAGCCTGCCAGACTGGCAGCGGGTCCACACCACCTACCTACCGTCCTAATGCTGCTTCCCTGGGCAACCTGGGAGCAGCTATCCTACCACAACATCCTTATTATATCTAAGTATCTATTGTTAGGCTGGGCTAGGGCTCTAGGGACTTAGTATCTTAGGCAAAGGGATATCTACGCCACTAGGGAGTTAGTTCCCATCTTAACCTTTTATATACTGTACAGACGGGACTTCTTCCCGCCTGTACACACTTACCTCGTAGAGCAGGACCTCCAGGCACCTCAGAAACACAGACTTGCGGCGCGTAATTAACAATATTCTTGCACAATATATAGTTAAAGTAAAATTGATGCGGAATAATTATTTTTATATGCGGTGACGTAGGCGGTGACAATTATATATAAGGATGGAAAAAGAAAAGTATGACATAAGTCAGAAAAAAAGGAAAAAGTGGCAATTTGACTTTAAAATTTAGGGAGTTTTCACTCTGCGCTAAAGCGGTCGCATGCCTTCAGCACCCAGAACCTGAACCACTCAGTTCGTGGCAAATCCATTTACTCGCTAAGGCAGTAACCATCGAACCCAGTTCCCCCTCCGCATGAGGAGTCAAATAGCAAGTCCAACCAGGTATTATAAAGTAGATGATTATTTAAAAGATAATAATGTATGGACTTGCATGAATACTACAAACATTGTAAACCTTTTGAAAAGAGGCATTGACAATAGTGACTGAGTTTGTTGCGCAGCTTCTTCTCAGCACGAGCCCAAAATTGTCCTGAAGCTGTGGTAGGGTTTATATTGGGACGTGTAAAAGTGTCCTCAATGGGCCTGTTTGCATAAATAAATGACTTTTATGACTTTTTATGACTTTTAGCCTTTGTAACATATATAACCTTACCAGTTGAAATCCTATAAGCCGAATTCGGCCCGACGAAATTTCGGTTACAGGGGTTAAATTTTTTAATTATGCAAATGATATATCCGAAAAAAGGTCATTACAAAGGTCACAAGTACGAAGAACGCATGAGTCTAGGAGCGGTCTATGCTACGACAGGGGGCGTTATCTACGATCCTAGACAAAAAAATTGCACTCCGGGAGTGCCGGCAGAAGTGAAAACTTGAATATCAACGTTGTGCATTTTTGATTTTTTGGAATAGTTAGGGAATAATTTTGAATGAATTGCTCTTATTATCAATATAAAAGTACTATCATATATTATATAAATATCTATTAATAATAATAATAATAATAATAATAATAATAATAATAATAATAATAATAATAATAATAATATTAATAATAATAATAATAATAATAATAACAAAAACAGGACCGAGGACCGATGACCGATGACCGGAGACTTAGAAGGTTTTCTCACCGGGGACCGAGGACCGAGGACCGGGGACCGAGGACCGAGGACCGACTGCTTCTCCAGGAGGTGTTGCCGACCATAATGGACGACGTGCCCCTCGCGTATCTCCAGTCGCTGTACTTCCAACATGACGGTGCTCCGCCCCATTACAACAATGCAGTGCGCGCGTACCTAAACGGTGAGTTCGGAGCGCGGTGGATCCCCGGACCTTACGCCTGTGGACTTTTAGTTGTGGAGCGAGATCAAGTGCCGAGTGAACCCACGAGTGTTGGTGATTTGCGAAACCTGCGGCGCCGGATCATTGCGGCTTTTCAAGAGGTTCAAGCTCAAAGAAACGTGCTTATTTCTTTGAAGAATAACTTGCGGGAAAGAGCAAGTGTTTGCATCTCGGAGGAGGGAGGACATTTTGAAAAAATACTGCAATACGTGTAAGGTATGTCGATATTTGTTTTAAGGTTTTTAGGTATTTGTATCATTTGTTAATCTTGTTAATACCTAGTGGATTTCATATTTTAAAATACACCTTAACTAAGTAATTAAAATAAACAATTTATTACGCAGATAAAAAAATCGTGAAACGTGCTATTTTTATTACTTCGTAATGGCCACAACATACAAATCAACATATATCACGTTAATCAAATGCTAGTGCGGATGCGAACCCGCGATGCTTGGCGATCTTGACAATCGTTGGCACTAGGCGTAGCAGACGCGCATGCGCGGGAGACAGCGCGAGCGCCGCGCGAGTCTGAATGAATGCATGCGTCTCTCTCTCTCTCTCTCATTGAACAAATACTACGAAGATGGTTTACATGTTTTTGGTGCATTAACAGGATTTATTTGAAGTCCTATAAAACGATATTTTTGTATGCACGCTATAATATTTGTGTCTACGCGCACAAGATGCGACGTAGAACCACCTTAATTTATTATGTAGCTAGCTAGCGTTAGTAGACGCATTTGTCTAGTTGTAGTATAGTTTTGTAGGTTTACTTATGTTGTTAAATCACCTCATACATCATACGATCATATTCAGCCAATCACAGCTCTCTTTCCACCCGGTTTACCTTGAAGCCCAGTAGTGGGACTCTCTGTTTAATATTAATTGCATCTTAATTTAATTCACATAAGTTCTAAATTGTTTGCTTCCATTAGTACAGTAGTCAAAAATTGTATTCTCTATGTTTCACTTCACATTCGGTCGCTGTCGCCTTAGCACTGTCCCTTGTAACCTAAATATAAGATTTAACTCATTAAATGAGGAATATTTAAAGTTAATTTAGCTTTTATTTCCTCCCTTTGTTCGAATAGCGAACATTTGTGCGTTACTTACGGATATACATATTTTTATAAACGCAATTTTTCGTTTTTTCGGGTACCTAATTAAAAAGTCACGGTGTATATTGTATCGAAAGCCTTTGCAAAGTCAACGAATATTCGTAAGGTTTGGTTTCCTTTGCCGAGTTTCTTCGTTGGGTATTTCGTTAGGCTATGTACTGCGTCCGCCGTTAACAGCTTTGGTCTGAACTCGTTTTGCCTTGGAGAGAATAGCTCGTGTTTTTCAATAAAGTTTACTAGTCTATTATTTATGTTTTTTTCCAAGATTTTCGATATTTAGGAAATCAAAGATATTGACCTGTAGGTGGCGACTAAGTCTTTCCTACCGTTTTTATGAATTAGGATGACCACCGCTTTCCTAAGACATTTAGACAACACCCCTTTAGACATGTAGATACTGAAAATACGTGTTAAAGTTGGAACTAAAATTTGCTTAAATCGTTTGTTAAAATAAAACGAGGGAGATGAATAAAACTCGGATCGACCTTAACATAGCAGTATATTATATCTAGTAACGTTTATGTACACGGGCGCGGCTCGGCGGGCGGCGCTGCGGGCGCCTGGCGCGGCGGCGCGCGCGGCGTCAGAGCGCGTGGAGCGCGCGCGCGGCGAGCGGCGCGGCGAGCGGCGCGGCGAGCGGCGGCAGGTGCGGCGGCGGCTCGGGCTCGTCGAGGTCGAGCGCGGCGTCGATCATGGTGGTGTCGTGCAGCAGCCGCAGCCGCGACGCGCTCAGCCCGCCGCCCGCCGCGCGAGGCGACGCGCCCGCGCCGGGGACCTCTGCGGACGACACGGACGGTGAGACCGAGCCACGCCGGGACAGATAGATAAGACCGGTTTCCACTAAAGCAGAGAGGAGAGGAGACGGGAAGAGATGTATTTGAATGAACCAATCAGATTTCGTTATTTTCACATCTCTTCTCCTAACTTCTAATAACCTGCCAGCTTTGCAGCACATCTCCTCCCGTCTCCTCTCTTCTCTGCTTTGGTGATAACCGAGCCTACCGATCTTTTAACGCAAAATGTGACTCTAAGACACTTGCATTTTTATTAAATTAAATTAGAATATGTAAGCTTATTTCAAGCTAAGAGTTATCTTGTGTCTTCAAATAACAATAACCCTCTTTGAAAAGTATTTAATCGATGAAATTTGCCATAAAATACGTGTGTAAAGTAGCGGGAGTCCGGTCCGTAACACACAGTAATAAGTGTTATAGACCCGAAGTAACCTCCGCCTGGCAGTCTGTCACCGGACTGATAGTTTAACTGTTGCCTTAGTTCAACAAGATGAAATAAGGAATCAAAAACCGCGCACGAACTGGATTCGAACCAGCCACCTATTGCTAGCCAGGCCAACGCTCTTAGGGCCTTCCCACGCGTACCACAACCACAACGCATCGTAGCGTCAAAACCAAAATGAGATCCAACAGTGGTACGTGTGAATAGTGTTGCTGCAGCTTTTTGTAGTTGCGTTGTTTTACCGACGGTGTCGATGTGGTTGTCGTTTCTTTCTTTTTGAAGTGAAAACTTCTTTAGCGGCGTTGAGCACTTTTGTGGGATGGGGGAAAAATGTGAAACTCGCGAGGACACGTGGGCTGATCGAAAAACCGTAAGACGGTTGGCGAAATTATGGATGTAAGTTGATTTTTCTGAGAGATAAACTTTTTAATGTAATTAAATATAATATAAATTGTAATGTTTGTGTACGATAGCGCAATAAATAAATATTGTATTCTATAAAAATATTATATTATTATTATTAGTATTATTATTATTATTGTATTATTATTATTATTATTATTTTATTATTATTATTATATATTTAATCTCGAGCCACATAAAAAGATGTCTTTTTATCTGCCTCGGTGTATTATGAAACTCACGGGCCTAGGCCAAGTGGGTTTCATTGCCTAAAATTACTTGTGTGGAGTTGTCGTCCTGTAAAAATTTCCTGACGATGCGGCATGTGTTTAATATGGCCGCCTTCTGCATAGATATGTATGTGTATTCAGGGAGGTCAAGAGTACGTAGTGCTGTAATTAGATGTCTTGGGATGACTCCTGTACAGGACAGCACCAATGGCACGATGAATACTTTATCCATTCGCCATATATGTAGTATTTCGTCCTTTAGCTCTGTGTATTTGTGGATTTTTTCGGTAATGGTTTTATGGAGGTTGTGTGTGTTTGGGACTGCAATATCTATGATGTGTACTGTTTTGTTGTGTTTGTCGATAAGTGTTATGTCTGGCCTATTATTATGTATTGTCCTGTCCGTGAGTATTGCTCTGTCATAGTATAGCTTGTAACCATTGTTTTCCAGTACAGGCTTCGGGGAATATTGGTAATACGGCGGGATATTTTCTGCAATTAATTTGTATTTTACGGCTATTTTTTGGTGCACAATATTACAGATTTGATTATGCCGGCGGGTGTAGTCGGTTTGAGTAAGAGTAGAGCAAGCGCTGGTAATGTGTTGTATTGTTTCGGATACTCTATTGCATTTTCTACATTTATCACTTGTGAGGTTGGGGTCTTTTAAAATATATTTTTTGTAGTTTTTTTGTATTAATGACTTGGTCCTGTATTGCTATAATAAATCCTTCAGTTTCTGGAAACAGAGCGCCTACCTTTAACCATTTGTTTGAAGCTAGTGTATGAATGTGAGGTTGTTCAAGATCATGTAAATGTCGCCCGTGTAGCTCTTTTCTTCTCCAGGATAGTAGTTTGTTAGCTTCGTGTTCTTCCTTTGTTTGGTGAGTTATATCTCTGTCTTTTAAATTAAGTGGTGTGTAATGATCGTCACATTCTATTACTGCTGCGTGAATACTGCTGTTAGATGCTTTGTTATAAAAAAACTTTCTATTATTATTGATCTGTCCTTGCCATAGTTGATTTAAGTCTATAAGGCCTCTTCCTCCTTTATCCCTTTGTATTGTTGTTCTTTCAATTGCAGATTTCGGGTGTAAATAATTATGTCTGGTGAGTGTAGTCCTGGTTTTTATCTCTAACTTGTGTATATCCGTCTTCGTCCATTTTATTACGCCGAAAGTATAGGTGAGTATAGGTATTGCAAAAGTGTTGATGGCTTTGATAAGGTTCCGTAAATACAGCTGTTTTTTGCATATTAGATTTACTCTTCTCAAATATTCTTGTGTCAATGTTTTTTTTATTTGGATGTGTGGAATTCCTTTGGCTTGGTGAATGCCTAAATATTTATAAGTGTCGGTAGCTTCCATTAACTGGAAGTCGAGGTTTTCGCTGTTTTCGATATTAGAACCTTTAACTTTACCTTTAGATATTCTTAGTGTCCTACATTTGTCTAGACCAAAAGACATGTTTATATCTGCACTAAAGTTATGTGTGATATCGATGAGGCTTTTCATGGCTTTGTCAGTTCTAGCAAACAATTTTATATCATCCATATACATAAGATGACTGATTGATGTTGTATCGGAGACATTGTAACCTTGCTCAGAGCTGCTTAATAGATTTGATAAAGGGTTCAGGGCTAAGCAAAACCATAGAGGGCTGAGAGAATCACCCTGGAAAATACCATTTTCGATACGGATTTCATCTGTTAAAATGGTTTTCTGATCGTATGAAAGTAACAATGTAGTTCGCCAGTCGGCCATGGTATTCTCCAGGAAAGTGATAATAGTCGGGTTTACTTTATATATTTGTAATATATGGATAAGCCAAGAATGCGGAACACTATCGAAAGCTTTTTTATAGTCGATATAGGTTATATTTAATTCATTTCTATGTTTGTGTGCGTGTTTTAAAATAGTGGAGTCAATTATCAGCTGTTCTTTATACCCTAAATGGTTTTGCCTGCATCCTTTTTGTTCTTCAGTCATAATTGAATTATTTTCAATATGTATGTTCAGTTTATTTGTGATGCATGATGTAATTAATTTGTAAAGTGTCGGTAAGCAGGTAATCGGGCGGTATTGTGATGGGTCCGAAGTATTTTCACTTTTAGGCAGCATATATGTAAGTCCTTTAGTTAAAAATTTAGGCAGTTCTACTAATCCCTTTATAACATCGTTGATGGAAGACGCTAAGATGTCATGTAAAACCACCAGTTTCTTATACCAAAAACAATGGACTCCATCTGTTCCAGGTGACTTCCAGTTTTTCATTTTACGCGTAATGTTTTCGATCTCTTCTCTGTCTATGTCCTTGAACTCCATTTCTTTTATGTTCTGATGTTTGATTTCCTCTTCCTTAACCCAATCGGCTTGATGATTACATTCTTCCCGTCTTTTCCATACGTCTTTCCAAAACTCTTCGAGAGATTCACGTGTGGGTAGTTCTCGCTCTCTACCTTCCGCGCTGTCCTGTTTATTTGACCGCAGACTCCTGTAGAAAGATTTTTCATTTCTGCTAAACATTTTATTGTCTTCTTTTCGTTGTAACGCTTTCTTGTATCGTCTTAATCTTTGTACTTTAAGTGCTAGTTTTTGTTTTAGTGTGTCTAAGAATTCTTCAGGCCACCTATTATCTTTTTCATGTGTTGAGTGTTGTTTATACCTGTTGAATATTAGTTCTACTTTTTTGGTTAATTTTTGTGTTATATTATGGTTCTGAATGAAATGTGTTACCCTGCCTATGTCTTTTCTTAACTTTTCAATGTCTTTCTCAATTCTAATCTGCCACGCTGGTTTCTTGTGATGTGTTTTTTATTATTGGTTTGACCTTGGGGTGTGATTTTGTAGCCAAGTTCCTGGCTAATGACCAGAGCACTGCAATATATGAGGTTGTGTAATTGTGATAAGTCTGCATCGTCTGAAAATAATTTGATCAAAATATGCTTATTGAAAATGTGTACCAATTTATATAGCTTTTTGTTTTCTCGTATACGTGGAAGTCGCGGTCTCGTTGTAGGGTCAAGTTCTGAGTATTCTTCTAATGCTGTTAATAATTTATCCGCTAGTGTTTGTATTATTTTGTCGTCAATGTCTACTGGCTGTCTTTCGTTTGAATCCAGTGTTGTCGTAGTTGAAGAATGTGTTTGAGTAATTGGGTTACGTCTGGATGATGCGCTAGCTAAGGTAATTAGTGGTGTGTCGTCATCGAAGCCTGAATTATTAGAGTTTGATACATATTTGTTAGGGTGCTGATGAATGTTGCTTGACTGAGCTGCCTCTTCCTTAGCAAGTTGCTCACGTACTTCGGTTTTGATTTGATCTATTGTGGAGTCTGGCAAAAGCTTGTTTCGTATAATTACCCTACGCTGATCTGCAATACGTTGACCTGAGACGTTTAAGTGGGGGTACTTCGTGGTGAACCGATCGTGCAGGTTTTTACAGTACATTGTTCGGTCTGTTTCTAATTTGGTGATGTAGTAATATGTACGCATGATAAACGTATTTATTTCTTTGTCCCATTGCATGCGTACTCGAGGTTTACCAGCCTTAGTGGTCGCAGGCATAGTGGCTGGTGCCGCTTGCGAAACATCCTCGGCTGGTGTAGTTGCTGTAAGCTCTATATCCGGAGCCAAACTATTGTTCGGTTGGGTGAACTTGCATTGTTCGGGTTCCCCACCTGAGGCAGGTCCCCCGGCAAAGGGCCGTTCACCTAAACCCTCGCCACCGATGGCTCGCATGCTGTGGCGCCCAGCATCGGCTCCAGGCGCGCCCCGGCGATCGCCCCCGGGCAGCGACATTAAACGTTTACTTTTACTTCTAAGCTCCATATTGATGGGTCTACCTTTGCCTTGTTGGTCACCCGCTTAGTTGGTTCATTGCGGGTGTCCGCCCCCCACGTGGCTTCGTTGGTCAAGCACGGACGTTAGGTTGGTCTTTGGTTGGTCTTATTATTATTATTATTATTGTATTCTATCACAAAAATGATAGTACTTTTATATTGATAATAAGAGCAATTCATTCAAAATTATTCCCTAACTATTCCAAAAAATCAAAAATGCACAACGTTGATATTCAAGTTTTCACTTCTGCCGGAGTGCAATTTTTGTTTTTTTTTTATTTATTATTTTCGGTGACGCCGGTGGTTGCGATGTCGTTGCGATGTCGTCGGTTTTCACACAAGAAGCCGATAACGACTTGTGGTACGTGTGAATGGTCCTATTCATTTTTAATACAAAATATACGCTCGACCACGGGGTGTGGTTGTCGTTGTGTCCTAACTAAGCTATCGTGCCGATGATACCCGCGTGTAATATTTGACCATGAGGTCATCACGCGTGAATAAGCGCCATGTACGGACTTTATTGTAACAGTGCGGCAAGAAGTTATTAATTCATCATCATCATTATCAGCCAAAGGTCGTCCACTGCTGAACATAGGCCTCCACCACGGCTTTCCACAGCGACCGATCACTAGCGGTTTGCATCCAGTTTGATCCTGCGATCTTTATAAGGTCGTCTGTCCATCTTGTTGGTGGACGTCCCAAGCTGCGTCTCTGGTCGAAGGGTCTCCAATCTAGAACTTGTCTGCCCCAACGGCCATCAGTTCTTCGCATATTATTAATTACAGGATAAATTAAATTTAAAAATGATGACGTTTCCTATAGTGTGGGCTCACTCACCGTGCAGCGGCAGCGGCAGGGGCGCGGGGCGCGGCGGCGCGTCGGGGTCGAGGCTGCGGTTGAGGTAGGCGTGGCCGCCCTCGAACAGGTTCGTGTAGCTGCCGCCGCCGCACGGGCCCACTGCAACGGACACGATTGGCTTCTAGTGAAATCTTAAGTGGACACTCTTAGTGGATAACAGATAGACGGACAACATGTTAACTGAAAAAGTGTGGTTGAAACCCGAAGACTGTAAGGTCTTCTTCAAATCGCTATATAATGAATGTCAACGACTGGTGGTGAAGAATAAATAAATAAATAAATATTCTTTGGACATTCCCCCACATCGCCATCTATAATCCCAAAGTAAGCTACTCAAAGCTTGTGTTATGGGTGCCAGACAACAGATATAATACTTATATACTTTTTGTTTGTAAATACATACATGATATACATAGAAAACACCGAGACCAATACAAACAGACATGTTCATGCACACAAATGTTTGTATTGTGCGGGGATCGAACCCGTAACCCGCTGCGTAGGACCTCATACCGTACAAAAAATCGCTGAAATTCCATTTATTGCAGTTAAAATTTAAGGGCACCGTAATAATTCATAAACACATTCTAAAATGACAATAAAAAATGCTTGACCTTGTTTTAACTTGGGTCTCCAATCCTACTCCGGCCCGAGGCATCTCGATAACCCGCAAAAGGATTTTTATATAGTTTTAATCGTATTGGTGCCGCAACTATCGGTACCTGGCTGGCATCCACATTTTCAACGTTATTTTCAATTTTACTGTTATTTAACAACCGCTACTGCTTCCATTTCGTTGCTTCTATTAATATTTATTCTATCCGCTACTGCTATGGAAAAGACGAAAATTATGTCGAACTCCCTTGTCGTACCCACTCCAGTATCCGTTGGAAACTCAACTCTCGAAGTTGTCGACGAGTACGTCTATCTGGGACAGGTGATCCAATTGGGTAGGTCCAACTTCGAGAAAGAGGTCAATCGACGAATCCAACTCGGCTGGGCAGCGTTCGGGAAATTGCGCAAGAGTGTCTTCTCACCTCATCTACCTCAGTGTCTGAAGACGAAAGTCTTCAACCAGTGTGTGTTACCAGTGATGACATACGGATCCGAAACATGGTCTCTTACTATGGGCCTTATAATGAAGCTCAAAATCACACAACGAGCGATGGAAAGGGCTATGCTGGGTGTTTCTCTACGGGATCGAATCAGAAATGAAGAGATACGTAGAAGAACTAAAGTAACGGACATAGCCTTGAGAATCAGTAAGCTCAAGTGGCAACGGGCAGGGCATATAGCGCGAAGAACTGATGGCCGTTGGGGCAGGAAAGTTCTAGATTGGAGACCCTTCACATACTTAATTAAGTAGATGTGAAACCCTTTTGTGCGCGGTCTGACTCGCACTTGGCCGGTTTAGATTAAGTAGATTAGAAAGTGTTATACCTTTTTAGAATCTAGATTAAATGAATTTTAAACATGTGATTCACGCTTACAATGCTAAAAATACTTTCATATTTATTTTGCATTACTAAAAAATCACATCAAGGTGTACCTAAGTTTGTGTTTACAAATGTCCACAGGCGGTCAACAAGCTACACCTACCTAATAAGTTTCAACTGTTTAATGCTAATAATTTCAGGATAAAATAGCCGAGACATACTGCCGGACGGACTCGACGAAACTATCAGGGCTCCGCTTCTAGCCATTCGGCTACGGAACCCAAAAAAATTACCGTACCTTCAGCGGCGTCGAGGTCCCTGCGCGGCGCGGGCGCAGCGGCGACGGGCGCCGCGGCCGCGAGCGCGCGCGCGAACGCCGGCGGCAACTCGTCCTTCACGTCGATCGTGAACACGCCGCGCCTGCAACCAGACGATTCAATTCAGTTACATGCAATATAGCCATCACATTTCAATATACGGAAAAAATATTTTCCAACGATATTTTAAACCATCTTTAACGATATTTGATCCACGGCGGGGGTTTTAAATTACAAATGTCGTTGCTATCTGGTAAAATCAGCCAGTTAATTGAATGCCTAGGCAGTTCATTAAAGGCCGGCATCCAATTAAATGGCTAGGCCGATGATTAATTCGTCTAGAATCGTTTAACGACTTGGCTTTTTGGATGTTAGTTTGATTCAGACAAATGATAAAAATTGTGAGTGTATACTAAACCAATATGTTTCCACCGCAGCGCCACCAAACAATTATAGCGTCAATGCCGCACATTGTGAATTCAATTCAAATATTTATTTATTTTAAAATTTAATTCCTTATAAATTGTTAGTACCCCTTAGTTTACGTTAGTAGCCAATGAATGATACACGTATTTTTCGATCTTTTTTGCAGTTTTAAGGGAAAACAACAAAACCACCACCAGAATAGTTTTAAAGTATTGAGTTTACAAAAAGTTTTCCCATTTTTAGGGTTCCGTAGCCGAATGGCAAAAAACGGAACCCTTATAGTTTCGTCAAGTCTGTCTGTCTGTATGTCCGTCCGTATGTCACACCCATTTTATTCTGTAACTAAAAGCATTACACAATTGAAATTTGGTAGGAAGATGTATCTTGTTAACCGCTTACCGATTCTCATACAAAAAATAAAAAATAATAACAGTTAAGGGACAGTGTTTTGTCAAACCTATGCGTGTGGGGTGTCTATGGATAGGTCTTTTTAAATAACATAGAGGTTCCTAAAACCATTTTCTTTTAAAGTCATACGTTTCATAGCTAGACGCTTCCAATGTGGTAAAATGGGCGTCGTCCCCCCCCCCATCTAATTTCTAAACCAAGCAAGTAAAAATTTTAAAAAATATATATAATGTAGATCTTAATAAATACTTTCAACGAAAATTGGTTCGGACGGGATCGAACTAGTAGTTTTTGAGATATAGCACATTTTCAACAACCGCAAACATAACTTTGTACTTCATACAAACACTATGAAAAACAAAGTTATATTTGTAGTCAACAAAATATTGTGGTATTTTACTAAGTTGAAGTAAATGGATTCCCTAATTCAGTTAAAGTTGGCACGGAACCCTCAGTGCGCGAGTCCGACTCGCACTTGGCCGGTTTTTTATATAGAAAGTACCCTATAGGTTTTGATTCCATTTCGAGTGATATTGACGGCAAAAACGGCTGTACCTTTTGATTGCGTTGGTTTAGAAGTTGGTTTTTTTATAGCTTTAAGGAACCGCAGAAAAACTGAATATTTGATATAAATTTTAGGTTGTTACCTCCACGCGTTCCTGAGAAAAAGGATAGAGACAGACAGACGGACGGACAACGAAGTGATCCTAAAAGAGTTCCGTCTTTTACCTTTTCGAGGTACGCTGTGTGTCGCTGTGGTGGAAAAAGACAGATTTTTTTATTATTTGGCTGAGTCAAGGCATCTTTAAAGGGCTAACTTTCAATACGCCAAGTTGTTAAACGTTGAGTGTATTATTCATCGGCCTAGTCATTTAATTGGATCCCGGCGTTTGATTTACTGCCTAGGCATTCAATTAACTGGTTGATTTAACCAGATGGCTGCAACATGGACACCATTATGAGGTAAGTTTAAAATAAGGTATTTGTTTATATTGGACACCAATCACATACATTGCTCTGATCCCAAAGTAAGTAGCAAATTCCACTTGTGTTATGGAAATCAGACACAAAGGTGGTACCACAACACCCAGACCCGAGACAATATAGAAAATTTCTGTATTGACCCGACCGGGAATCGAACTCGGGACTTCGGAGCGGCGACGCCTTGAAACCAGGTATATGGCAGGTATTACCAGCTGTTAATTATATTGGGGGGTTTCGCATCACTAATTTTTTCGGACCCCTGTTACCCTTGTTTACCCCTGTTAGGGTATAGAAAAGGTGCAGCGACTAACCGGTCGATGAGGCTGGGCGCGAGCGGCGCGCACAGCACGTGCCAGCAGTTGGCGCACGCGTTGCCGCGCGAATACGGGTTCGGGTTGGGCACGCCGCGGCGCGTCGAGAACGACCCCTTGATCTGCAACAGACAAAGTCAGATTCAGTTTTATTGCATACTACATTGTTGTACAAATAGAGAAAAATTAATGTACAAGGCGAACACTTTTTGCTTGGTCGCACGGCACAAGCATTGTCAGTGCGAAGTGTCTGATGGTTTAAATATACCGTCTCTAACCAAAATAGGTCCATTTTAGACGGGTTTTAAAAGTTTAAAACTAATACCATATGACCACATGGTATTTACATGTCTATACAATTAACCAATTGCTATGCTTTAGAATTTATAGCTGACTTTAAAAAATAAGGTTCTCGGTTAGGCCTAGTATGATTATCACGCGTTTGGCTGACATTAAAAGGAGAAGGTTTAATTTTATTTATGATTACAATGAAGTCTGAAGCTTTAACAGATCGAGTACCTATGCGTGATACGCGTTTTACTAAAGTAAACATTATCACTTTCTAATCATTAACTACACAGTTTTTAACGTTAAACATACTTTTAGCATGTATCAGAGGTGTAAAAAGTGTACTCACGTCCTCGTTGGTGGTCTGGTCGGTGGAGGCGAGGTAGGTGTGGAAGCCGGCGAGCCCCAGCACCGACCACACGGAGAGGAAGCACACGGCGGCCACCACGGCGGAGGCGGGGGACGCGCGCAGCGCCGCGCCCAGCCCCGCGCCGCGCGCCGCCAGCGCCAGGTGCGTCACCGCGCACGCGAACACGAACACCGCCAGGAACGACAGCGACACCACGAACGTGTAGAAGTAGCGGTAGTTGCGCTTGCCCACGCAGTTGCCCACCCAAGGGCAGTGGTGGTCGAAGCGGTCGACGCAGTTGTCGCACAGCGAGCAGTGCGAGGCGCGCGGCGGCCGGAACATCTTGCACGTGAAGCAGTACTTGAGCTTGACGGGGCGGCCGCGCACGAGCACCTCGCGCGCGCGCGGCGGCGGCCGGCCCGCGGCGGGCTCGCCGGCCCCGGCCCCGGCCCCGGCGCCCGCGCCCGCCTCCAGCGCCGCGGCCTCGGCGGGCGCCGCGCGCGGGATGATGCCGGGGTCGGACAGCGCCGTGCGCAGCAGCGCCGACAGCGTGAACACGAACAGCGCGCCGCCCACCACCGGCACGGCGGGCGACACGCGCACGGCCAGGAAGGGACAGTCGAAGGCGAAGTGCAGCGCGCACGTGCCGCAGATGAGCGCCAGCGTGAGCGCGAACACGCCGGGGTGCGGCGCCGTCATGAGCCGTCCGTCGCACCAGAAGCGGTTGCGCCCCGCGAACACCTCCCACTTGCGCGTCACGCGCCGCGACGCCATCGCGGCATCACCCGCGCCCGCCCGCCCTGCGCGCTCGCACACCTAAAGACACCCACCACTATTATACTTCTGTGCATATTGATACAGTAGGACATTATTTCCGTGTTTAGGGTTCCATAGTGCCAAGTATAAGTTATAAACAAAGGTTTTATTGATGTACTTATTTCGCCGCCAAACAGTCTTATTTGGATTTATTTTACCTGAGCTAAAATTTAAATATATACAAATGCCAAACAATTCATATTCAAGCTAACTTTTCTCAAAATTTTAATTATCACATTAAATCACTTAGAATAATCCATTTGGATGCTTCTCTTTAAACTTGGCAACTCAGTGTCTCAAGCTAACTTTGTTTAGAAAAATAACATATCCTTATGATTTCGTAGATAATTTCAAAAGGTAGTAAGCTAATCTTACTATACTCACATTTTAAAATACAATAAAATAAACTTTAATGTCTCAAAATCGTTGTCATAGACCCCAAGAACTAGTCCCCCCTGGCAAGTCTCCAAACCAAAATGGTCACTTCAGACTAAATTAATTAAAGTTATAGGTATTGAAATAAACCAAGTTGTTTAAGTATTCAACTAATATGGTTTGATTATAACTAAAACTTGTTTATTTTTATTTCATTGTAATTTTTTAAATGAAAATAAAGAATATGTCACACAATGATGTATCCATAAGAGACCACAAATTTCGCAAGGTCGGACTGACAGCACGGTAGCTCAATTGGTAGAGCGTTTGGCCCTGTCAGCCAAGAGGTTACTGGTTCAAGTCCCCCCCCCCCCAAATAAACCCCAAAAAGTTCGCAAATTTTTGGTTTGTTATTTCATCTTTATGAATAAAAAATATGACACTAAGTGTTAAAAACATTCTAAACCATTTCCCTAAATTGTCTGCCCTGACCATCCTGAGATTTGTGTTGAAATTGAGTTTGCATATTACATCAATATTTGAAAAGTTGGTGGTTCTGTTGGTCATTATGAAGTCAATTACATTTTTGGATTTCCATCAGGGGAAATCCAGGTCCACATTTTCCTTTTATTTTTCTTGAAGACAGTATTCAGAATAGTGTTATTATTTTCTTGGGCAAGGTGTATGCTTTTGTCTCCATTGTTGCTTCTAGGTTTGTTGCTATATGTATAGTTGCCGAGTATTGATGTTCCTTCAGGTCATCTTGTCCCAATTGGACTGTTGAAATCCCCCAATATCCCATAACAGTTTCCCTAAACAGTTTAAAATTGTTACCATAGTATAAAATCCAGAGACAAAGTTTTGATGTTTTTTTAAATGACGAAGTCTTAGTAACAATTAATATAAATATAGGTTGAATAATTAAACAATTTGGTTGATTGATTCCAATATCTTTGTCTTTAATTAATTGAGTTTGAAGTGACTATTTTTGTTTGAAGACAGGCCATGGGACTGGTTTTTAGTGTTAATAACAATAAGATTGATGCATTAAAGTTTATTTTATTGGAATTTAAATGTTGAGTAAAGGTAGAATAGGTTTATCTTTTGAAATTATCTATAAAATAATTATGATATGTAATTTTCTAAACAATATCAGGATGAGACAATGGTTGCCCATTTTACAGAGAAGCACCCAAAAATATTTTAATGCAATTTTGAATTCATTTGTAAATAAAGATGTGTTTTGTTTACTGCTCATCACAGGGTTAAGGTTTTTAGTCCATTAATAAATTTTCATTCTTTGTTTAACTACATCAAATGTTCCCCCTCAACCCCGCCATTAGAAAATATTGATGGAAGCCCGAGAACTTCTGAGTGTATCCATGTCATTTTAACAGTTAGTTGGTACAGGACACATTGAGCCTTCAGGCAGTTTTCAACTGATTTTCCATTAAATCTAACCAATTCTGGTTTATCTAAAATGATAACATGGTATCAAAAAGATAAATCATTTTGTAGTACCTACATAATTCTCAATCTGTTTTTAGACAAGGCAAGATTACTTATCAATAGGTGATAACAAAAGACCATGGTTAAAATGTATGCCCTTTTCCTGTCTTCATCATTCTGTGATAGTCCAAGAAAGTGCATGTATCACAATTGAACTTAACAAGTATTTTATAATTTGTAAAAATAACAAATATAATGGCCATTGTCAGGCTGATCAAAAGCAGAAACTAAGGTCATCAAGTAATACGTACTGAGACAACAGGCCAAGAGCAGCCGAGGGCCTCTCAAGGCAATGGGTGGAGCACCTGGTTTCTAAACGGCGCCGAGGGCTTCCTAGCGCGCTCACTGCACTACACTGCTAATGGAACACTCTCCTATATCCCACACCAAACACTAATGTTACAAAAAATCAGAGAAATTATCAAGATAAAGTTATCTTTCTATTAGACAATTTCTGCTACACTACACCACTACACAAACTCGCTCGAGAGAAACGTGCCTGTTTTTAGGCAGCACAAAACATGTCATGAACCATACTAATAATACTTTGGTAGCTTGACTTTTCTTTGAAATTGTATTACAGAAATGATAAAACACTTTTCTCCAAATTAAAAATAAATCTAAAAACAAAGTGATAAAAACTTTCTATCGTAAAGTCGTAGCTACTCTTTGCAGCAAATTAGACATACTCTTACTAATCTGTGGCAGCAAACAAAATACTAGTCTTTAGACATATTCCTACTAATCTGTGCAAATACTAATCTGTGGTGCATAGGTGATACACAGTAAGAAAAAAACTTTTTTGAGGCTGTCATCATGATGGCTGTCATATATTTTTTTTCTTCTTTCCGAAAAGGCAAAGGCTTTTCATTAAGCTTGATTTTCCTTAAATAGAAAATACTATGAATCATGAGATGGTTCTAAGTTTAAAATATTGCCAATGATTTCAAAGTGATGCACCTGCGGGTCGCAGATCTCCATATGGAAAGTTCCTATATCTCTTGCTCATACAGGTAAGTCCAGGGACTACCATTTCAATATTATTTCAGCAGGATGAAATTATCTAATTTATTTTTCTTTCATTAAGTGTTGAAAATAATCCCTCAAGCGTATGTGAACAAGACACAATAGATATTTTATTGTTATGCGGTCTCATGCTACCGCTCGGGTGTAGAGATTTTAAAACTATATAATTCTTGTAGTTTCCTTGTAGTTTGTTGACATATTTAATTGGTAATTTAAGTAATCATTATTCAAGTGTACTGTAATATTTTATTTTAATCTAATTCTATGTGACTTGCAACAATATTTCAATGTGTATGTGACGTTCAAAGATCGAAAACGCTCATTGAGCGGAAAAATAGCTCACAACGCGTTATGGTCACAGTTAAACATCCACATAGCGGAAAATGAATTATATTTCTACCACAACGTTTCCAGCCAAGGCCTAGTAGGATCCATATCGGAAAGTAGTGTGCGTCGTAATCAAATAGTATTCCATACGCGTCGTGGCTTTTCTTCATTGCCACAACGCGTTGAGATCGAATAGCATGTAAACCACGACACGAATTTCGCTATTTGGTCTTTCTTTGATTGCCACAACGTGCTGTGCGCGTTTTCATGAGAGCCATAACACGAATTTCGCTATGTATCCACATAGCGAACATCCGTTTTACTGTGACCGCAACGCGTTGTGAGCTATTTTTCCGCTCAATGAGCGTTTTTGATCTTTGAGCGTAACATGTATGTTTAATGCAATGATATTGTATTCAGAAGTAGATGACGCCTCGCGAACTTAAAGAGCACTGATCATGTAATCTTTTTAGATACGGGACAACAATACATTGGCCGTAGGCAAAAAATTGTAGTCATTAGTGACAAACATCCACTTCACGAGAGAGAGCGGAGTCAACTAGCTTTAGTGATGTCCATACGGTCTTGTTAAATCAATCTTTACATCGATAATCTCTCTATCGATATGCACTGATCGAAATCTTTCTATCGTTAACAGCTAATCGATTTTATTTTAGTAGTAGCTTTCTTAATATATTTTTTAAAGTATGTAGGTATATTACGATAGACTCATTGGCCTAATTTTTAAATTGAGTTCACACTTTAGCTCGGTAGTATATCAATCAACAAAAACATTTTATTTTCAAACTATTTAACATTTAAAATATTGAATTATTATCTAATAAATGCAATTTAAATGTATCACGTGAAACGCCATGGCGCCAATATCAGAGTCACGTTCACTGCTAGGCATTCAAGATCACGTGACCACATGTATATTTTTCACAAATTAAATTAATTAAAATATTTACAGTCCTTATTTTAATAAATAAATAAATATTTATTAATACACCATAGCCATCTGTCATCATGTGAACAGGATGATTCCTTCTAATAACACGCTAATAGTGAGCGTACATATTTTTTTCTACAATCGTGAGGATCATCCCTCACAGATGTGTTTATCAACAGTCTTTTGTTACTTAACGCGGGTGCCGGTGACCTTCTGATCCGTGAGCCTCTACGCTGTTACTTTAAAAAAAATGAAGGTGTAATTTATAGATATACTAGCGGACTCAGCGAACTTTGCTTCGCCCCTAGCACCGTCCCGCCCCGGCCCCGTCTCGCCCAGTCTCGTAATTTTAAAAGTTAAGAAAAACACTATAATTGATCAGTTATTGAGCGGGATGAAAAATGATCAAATTACTAAAATGGCTATAAAAATACGGGTTGGTGATAATAAAGCAAAAATTTTGGGTAGTATGTATGTTTAAATGTCACATTATAAAAAAATAAAAACAAAAAAATTCGTCCAAAAATTAAAAAAATATATTTAAGGGTGAATAACCCTTATCACTTAGGGGTATCAAAATATAGTAGCCGATTCTCAGACCTACTAAATACGCAAATGAAATTTGGTAAGAATCGGTAAAGCCGTTTCGGAGGAGTACGGGAACGAACATTGTGACACGAGAATTTTATATATTGGATAACAGACATATTAACATACATTTACAGAGACATATTTATTAGGGTCGTGCGGGCGGGATTCGAACCCGCGACTACTAATCTTTGTAGTCCGGAACGTAAACCACCACACTGTGACGGTCGTTAAAATATTATTTAAAAATATAGTACCAAACTACTCCATGCATAGCACTGTCTTAGAATATCGACCATGTTAGTCCATGGGTTGGCTAAGAAACAAAATTCACTAATTTTATTGAAAATACTTCAATCGTGAATGATAGGCATCATTAAATACCTACAATTTACTTAACGAAAATATGATATTCGGACTGTTTTTTTTATTTAGTTAGGTGTTTCTGCAGTTTTAAAGGCGCACTGAGGCATTAATAAGACACTGACGCCATCAAAAACAGACTACGCCAAAATTATGACCCCAATTTAAAGTGAGGTGTTGTTTAGCTGAGCCATCTTATAGCCTCTCACCGGTGATCTAGTTCTTAATACAATATCATTTTGGTTTAATGTCTAATTTATTGATTTCCGACTTTTTTTAAGGAATAAATATGACTTTGACTTAAACAGATCTTCTTCTTCTTCTTTTTCGCTATGGCGTCCGAACTTAAAACTTAAACAGATACACTATTAGGAATGCAACGTCACCTCACTGTCAAGTCAATGTCACAGCTGCTGTTGTGCCACACGCTGACATGCCACACACACACTGACACAATTGGCAATTTGGCACAGAATCAATCAAAGATTCTTTTTAGATTTGTGGAAAATCTCCTGAGGAAGGAAATAGTACGTCTTTCCTTTAATTCCATATATAATTAGATGGTGTTAGTGGTATGTAGTGTGCATTTTGTATCTGAATGAATGTCCATTTAAATAGAATTAAATTAAAACCTAGAATGCCTCCGTGGACCGAAGAGAAATAGGAAGAAAAATGACTTGTCCGAGAAGAAACTTCAGATAGAGCAATACATGGGTAGATGAAAAATAGTAAGCACTATTGAAGTGGGCACCGAAGAATGGGTCTGCAGGGATCAAGACGCGAGGCGCTGGCCGTGGTGGGGCTGTGTGCGGCGTGGTACGCCGTGAGCACCGCCAGCAACGTCGTGGGCAAGCTCGTGCTGACGGATTTCCCGTACCCTATGACCGTGACGATGGTGCAGCTGCTGTCAATCGTGGTGCTGAGCGCGCCAACGTTCGGCGCGTGCGGGGTGCGCCGTGAGGTGGAGTTCCCGCGCCGCTACTACTGGCGCACGCTGCTGCCGCTCGCCTTTGCCAAGTTTCTAACCACTGTGTGCTCTCAGATCTCCATATGGAAAGTTCCTATATCTTATGCTCATACAGGTTAGTCCAGGACTACCATTTCAATATTATTTTAGCAAGACTGAAATTATCTATTTCTTTTTCTTTCATGAATTGTTGAAATTTAAACTATTTATATACTGGATCAAATATCTTATTCTTAATTGATTGTATTTGGATGTAGCTACTGCCATATCTGTTGTATTAATTATACGGGGCCCCTGACATGCCTTAGCAATAATTGAAAAATAGGACAAAAACTTAAGAAAAACTAGTCATCATTATTTTGCTGAAAAAAGGCAACAGAAGTATATAAGGTCAAATTGTTTTAAGTAATAATATTTTAATGGTGTATTTTGTGTACATCATAGGAACCTCTAGTGCCCTCACTATCATAATTATTTAGAAGATCAAGTTTTATTTTCTCTTACAACAAAAAAAAACATGATTAAAAAAACACACTGTCAATTTTATAAGTTATCTACGTCTTCAACTTTGCCTCTCTCATTTCAATGCCCAATCTTTCTTTTTCTCTAATCTTTACCTTAATTAATAAAACAATATCTGCAAAATATAATATCTCTATCTCAAAAACTAGCATATAAAAACCTAAAGCGTTTTACAAAAAATGATTTATTTATTGTGCTGAACCAGCCCTTTAAATTTTATCACTTAAAACAAGGTGACCTTACATATAATTCAAATGTTCTGCGCAATCCATGCGCCTAGCCAAGACAAAGCCCTAAGCTGCCCAAAGTGATTACTTAACTTAATACCTGCTGGTGAACTTATTATTAAAAATAAAAAACAACCCACTATCCATCAGCGCATATTTATTTATGTATCACTATTTGCAGTGAAGGCGACGACGCCGCTGTGGACGGCGGGGCTGGCGTGGGCCCTGTTCGGCGAGCGGCAGCCGCGCGGCGTGCAGGCGGCGCTGGTGCTGATCGCGCTCGGCGTGGGCGTGGCCTCCGCCACCGAGCTGCGCTTCGACGCGCTGGGGCTGCTCGCCGCGCTCGCCGCCGCGGCGCTCTTGAGTCTTCAGCACCTTTATTCGAAGCGCGTCATGCGCGACACGGGCGTGCACCACCTAAGGCTACTCCAGGTATGCCGATACATGATAATCATCCATATGACTACTGTCTTCCTACGCTAAAAGAATCATAAGATTTGAAACTTTCGCGTTGCCTTACAACAAAAACATAACATTTAAATACGAAATATTAAAATGAGTTAATGCTACTTATTGCTCGACGTTTCGGCTGTTGCAACGTTGTACAATACACAACATATACAATACAATACATAACAACTGTTTAAAGCAAGGCTGCTTAGACCCGTCACGTTAAGTTCTTATTACTAAAAGAATCAGTTGCAAACTCGAGGTAATTACGAGTCGGTAGTGCTGACACTCGACCGACCAGACCAGCCAAAGCCAATTCATTTTCATAGACTAATCAATCACCAATCGGTCGGTAAATTGGCTACCTAATTTCGAATTTTTAAACCCCGGTATTAATAAAAGAGGGATGTTTTAAGTTTAACGTGTCTGTCTATGGTAGTGTAGCATCCAAATAGGTGAACTGATTATCTTTTAGTTTTATTTCGCTCATGACTATTAACATTGTCGGTACTGCAAAATGTCATTTTTTATTTTATTGCATAAATCGCTTCTAAATAATCATGTCTATCATCAGTCAAAAATAAAAATATTGTATTATTCAAAGTTTTTAAATTAACTACGTTAAAAAAGTCGGATATTACCTAAATGGCTCGTTAACAATGTCGGGTTATAACTACCAACGATTTTAGCGGGGCGCGAGGGTGGGAGAGTGCGCGCGATCTACCAGTTCTGACGTTGTTAATGGGATGAAAGGACGTCGCGTTGTCACTTGTTCTTTAAGACACTTGACAGACAGTCTTCTTGAGACATTGCTAATTCTTTACTTTTTAACACCTATTACTATGTTTACTTGATCAGCACGTTTTGATAAAACTAGCTACAAGACGCGGTATAGAAAATAGTAATAATTTTAGTGAAATGGAGTATATAACGCCGATGACAACATTGTGATTCAAGAGAAACCAAGTTTGAAAACAGGTATTTATTATTATTAATTGTATTAATTTAACCATTTATTACATTTGAGTTTATGGTTTAATACAATTGTGAATGAAATACAAAATTTATTTAGCGTTCCCTCACACGTACCTTAAAAATGTAGTATGTTCTACATCCGATGTTGTTATTCGATTTTTGAAATAGCAAAAATGTCGATAGTACCACATCCGACATTGCTAATTGGTTTCAAAATTTGCTTAAATGTCCGTAGTATCACATCCGACGTTGTTAATCGGTTTTGAAATTGCTTGTTTGTCAATACTGTCACATCCGACGTTATTAATCAGTTTTTCTAATGGCTGAAATGTCGTTAGTGCCACATTTGACGTTGTTTTCTGTTTTTTATAATGGTTTTAATGTCAGAACTGCTATATCTACCCTTGTTATGCAGTTTTTCAAATGAGTTGAACGTCAGTAGTACCTTAACATACATTGCTGAATTGTAAAATAAGTCATATTTGTTATAAAAATAAGTTTTTAAATGCATGCCTACATATAAATACCAAAATTGTATGCTTGTTGAAATATTTTTTTTATTTCAACACAAATTAATACTTATATTTTAATAACTAATACAATAAATGTGTTTGTTTTTCAGTTCCTCTAGAATCTCCTTTAACAAAAAGTTTTCAAGATGAGATAATTCAAATGCATGAATAACTCGGCGATATATTCAATGATGATGACGAGATATCATCTAACAAAGAGAATATCCCTGTCATCGTTACAAAACCGGTACCATTACCACTTCCGCCCAGGTGGCGGAAGTTATTATAATGTAAAAAGAAGTTTAATTATCTTACAAAAAAAAATGAAGGTTATATAGAATATAGTAATCTCATTTTGAAATTTAAATAGACAATGTAGCTAATGACGCTCAAACTTCAATGCCTTCACCATCTTCAATACATGAGTGCCATGTAGAATTTTGTGCCTATTTTGAAAACGTGAACCCTTTAGTTTTGACCAATGACGACTTGTATGGAAATTTGTCTTCACCTTCTGTAGCATCCATAACAAGTTTTAACACCCCCACTTCTGACAAAAGTGTTCAAACTCATCAACCTACATTTAAAACATATAAAGGGAAGAAAAGGCTAAGACATCAAGAAAATTGGGTGGTTATTAAGAGGAAATTTGCAAAGAATGGAAAAAGTTTTACTAATGCTACAGAAAAGGAAGTTCCTACCAGCCAAAAGATTAAAAGAACCATGCAACGAAATATTTCGATTAAAATGCTCAAGTAAGTTTGATGAAAACCAGCGTTATGTTTTTTTTAGTAATTTTGTTATCTAGGAGACTGTCAACGTCAGTGGTAGTTTGTTATACGTTTAGAAAAAAATATATACCAAAACGCCGTTAAAAAACCGAAACTACTAAGCACGATTGCAAGGACTCCTTTTTTTATTTCCTACCCGACAGCAAAACCAAAATGTCAAGGTGCGCAAAACTATGTTGTCAATTGCGTGGTTCAGAATAGAAACCAAATTATTTTTTCTCTCTATTTTCTAACAGCAACAGAATTTGGAGTGATGATTACTCACCGTTTTATGGGAAAGGGGCATACGCAAAATGAGGGGGATAGCATGCATTCCACCATAGAGCGTGCAAGTGAAAAAGATTATCTATGTACCAGAGAAATGGAATTGCCTCTTTCACTGGGCTAAAGTTGTAGGAGAACCTTATGAAGTTATAAAAATGACAACTCTAGAAATACTGTATTTTAAATCCTTGCTGCTAAATAAAAATTGGAACAAAGATAAATACATTGGACACGCGTTAAAGAAGTTACAGTTAATGCTCAAAGTTTTGACAGAATTGAATATAAATTATAATTTTGAGGATGCACCTAAAATAATTGTTGTCTTATCATCTGGTACCCGGATCAAAGCCAGATTATCTCGCGATTTTTTCTATTAAACAGGCATGTGAGGAAAAAAAATCCCATAAGTCGCAACAAACAAATATTTACTCGGCTTATGAAAAAGTGGCATAATCTCCGCAAAATATCTCAATTTTTATGAAAATTCAAATTAAATGATGGATTGGAAGCAATATCGGATAAAGAAGGCTGATTTAAATTAGTTATTGTATTAAATATCTTTATAAGTGATAATTAATATTTTTTATGAAACCAAAAGCTTTGCATTTCTTTTAGGTAAATGTTTATATTCGACTAAGGTTTCTTTGTTGATAAATTAAAATATTATTCCTTTCCTTTTTTCAGTAAGTTATACATACAACATAAATTTACAATCATTTAACAATGACGTAAATACCACTTGCGATAAGCCATAATGCCTTTAGTACAGGCGACATTGTCGGATCTGGCACTTCTGACCAATGAGCATTCATTTAATACCGTTAAAAGGGTTATAAGTGACTTTTCTTATATTTATACATTAAATACCGGCTATATACAACACTGTCCTAAATACACATAACTTGCATATCATTACTCCAAATTTTCACTTTTCTCTTTAAATTAAGTACAAAAATATATACAATTTAAACTTTACATCGCTCTCCTGTTAAGTTGCCATTTTTCATATCCGACAATATTAATAGTCATGGGCGATTTGTCCCTCCCTAGCCATGTTTTATGACAATCTGTTCTTTTGTTTTTTTATTCTCGATGGGGGTATTTTTAGTCCATATCCATGTAAGTAATAAATTTTAACTTATCCTATGTTAGTAAAATACATTTTAAAACAATGAAAGATGCCACCCAGGTGCTGGGTCGGCTGGCGCTGGTGCTGTTCGCGCCGGTGTGGCTGTGGCGCGACGGCGCGGCGCTCGCGGGGGACGCGCCGGAGCCCGCGGGCGGCTGGGCGCGGTGCGGCGCGCTGCTCGCGGCGGACGGCGCGCTGGCGTGGCTGCAGGTACCGCACCTTTGTACATCTGTCGAATCTGCTTGTTCATCAATAATAATGTACATACCGTAATGGTCACGTAATTAAGACACTTTGAAATAATTAGCAAGGGTTGCTTTCAACAACTAAAATGTTTTGAAACACGAATCATTCAAGTGTTATCTTCTTGTAAGCGAATCAACGAAACTAACGAAAAATATAGATTAAAAAAAACAGAACAAGCTTACAAAAAGTGGGTTTTGATAATTCAATTTTAGATATAAAAATACTATTAGGGCGACTAAATTACTGAGTGAGCCACTAAAAATAGAGTGGACAACTTAAATTTAAATTTTATTTATTTATTCAGCACACTAACAGAATTATAGATGAAACTTGGTAAGTAGATGGATCTTGATAACCGCTTTACGATTCTCATACTACCATAGACTTATATGTATTCTACTAGACACGCTGTTCAGAACAATTTTTGTGTCACATTTTCTAAAATGACAGAAGTATGAAGTGTTGCTATTAAATATTTTTGATTTCTCCTGTTTGATGCAGATTATTGTCGTGTTTCTTAGGACAATCAATCTTAAGCTACTAAAGCAAATAAATTTAAATATCGTGATATTTTAAAATGTTTTCAAGCGTAAGATATACATAATCACTTAAAAAACAAAAATATATCACATCAATATTTTTTCAAATTTCTTCCAAACATGACAATAGCCATTTTACAACTGCAACACTGAGTTGTTAAAGGTAGCAAAGAGTAAGCGAACAGATATGACACGTAGCTGGTGTTTAGTTTTCTGCCTATAAGTCGATAATAGTACCAGTATGAGTACTTACAACTATTTTTTGTCTTTAGCGATAATGTTTAATATATGAAAAAATGTGACATATCCACAAAAAACGGTTATTATTTGCCGACAAATATTATAACAACATTATTTGTACCAGTCAGTACAGACAGATATTTATTTCAAATCCGTTTTTCTTTTCTAGTCGATTATTGAAAAAATCTTGCTTGACATTCCTTTTTAACGAAATTATAATTTTTAAATAAGATAAACACAAAACTCAAATCTTACATAGGCAATAATCGTTAATACTGAGATCTAATGATCAAGACTGAGATCATTTTTAATTATATAGTAATTTTTTTTACTGACATTATAAAAGTTTCATAAATATTGTTTACAATTTTGGACTACCTAAGAAAATCGGACTAATCCTTTATAGATATAACTTGGTCCTCAAGATCTACAGTAAAGGTACACAGATAATTCATATTTTACATATAAGACTTTTGGCATGTCTCTTTTTCGTTGATCTTTGGTTTTCTATGGAAATTGTGAGAAAACTAAAATTTCTTATTTCGTCTTTTGACGTAGGGACATTTTGACATGGTAGTTTCTGGCAACAGACTAAACGCAGATGCTCCATTTGGCCTTAACTTACTGTAGTTCAAAGTTTGTTCTAAACAGCGTGTCTAGTGTAACATAGAGGTCGTTGCATACAACTAATTAAAATAAAATAACATTTGGCCCCACTCAAAAAAAAATGAAGAACTACATAAAGTGTAGGTAACCATTTTCTTAGTCTTACGTATCATAGATAGACGCTTCCAAACTGGTAAAATTTGGAAACAGACTTGAAGAAAATATGAATGTCCCGTTTTTGGTAATTCGGCTACGGACCCCTAAAAAGTCACAGAGTCATTTTCACCGAAAAAGACCCCTTTAAAGGTTCTGTAGTGATTAAGGCGGAAGTTAAGAGGCAAATATTGAATCGAATCTTGTAGAAAACTTGTTGGAAACAGTATGAGAAATAGCAGTGGTCTTCATCATTTGGAAATCAATAGCGGGAAGAAATTTCTTTTCGGACCAATAAATATTTAAAACAGATGTTTATTTTCATAAAGATAAATCTTCAAAGCTTCGTAATTCAAAACATTTATTCGTGTTGAGGGAAGCCCTGAATTTGCCTATTTTTGATAGCGTCCCTAATTAGATGACCCTGTATTTTTGGTTATTGCAAAAATCTGCGTCGCGCAAATCAACTTTTACTTTTCGAACAAATAATCGAAATGTTTCGGAATAGGCTATCGATGCATTCAAATTAACAATAGACTGACGAATTATTTAAAAAATGAGAATAAATTGTATTTATTGAAAAGCTTACTATAATGTGAATATGTATTTTGATGATATTACTCTTAAATTACACTTCTGGGCACATATATTGGCCCACCTTAGAGTTTAGGTTTCGATGGCCCCTACCGAAATATGATTGCTAGATTGAACAAAAACTGTTGATGCAGTTTTAAACCTGATACATTTTTCCATCTTTTTCGATTGTATTGTTTTAAATTTGAATTCAGAATACCATACGACATGGAGCTACGCCTGACAAGTCGGATATGCGCCTTGTTTGTTGTTGTTTTATCAAATAAAGGTTACGCGTTAACGCGTGTTGCCTCCATGGGCATCTACCACAGCTCTCATACGATTAGGCATAGAGTTTATCAACCGCTCTATGAAATTTTGAGGGATTATCTCCCATTCCTCTTCTATGGCAGTTTTCAACTCCTGCATGGTCTAGGCAACTGGCTGACGAGACTTAACACGTCTTTTTAGCTCGTCCCACATGTGCTCAATGGGGTTCATGTCTGGGCTTCTGGCTGACCAGTCCATAACTGTGATGTTCACATCCCGAAGATATTCCCTGACGATGCCGGCCGCATGGGCTCTTGCATTATCAGGCATCAAAAGTAAATTTGGGCCCACATAGTCCGCGTATGGTATCACGTGAGGTTCTAAGCACTCACGAATGTACTTTTCAGCATTTAATGTTGGCAGCCGTGGTCCTGTAACAACCTCAAGTTGAGTTTTGGCGCTCGCGGATATACCGCCCCAGACAGTCCACGAGCCACCGCCATAAGCAACCCTCTCTTCAAAGCAGCATTGTGCGAAACGCTCTCCCTTACGTCGGCAGACCTTCTTCCTTCCATCATTGCCATGTAACACAATTTTAGACTCATCAGCAAAGAGTACACGGCTCCAATCTTGCTGTGTCCAATTTAAATGACTGCGTGCGAAATGAAGGCGCGCTGTTCGGTGGGCTCGCGTTAGTTTGGGCCCATTAGCTGGCTTGTGTGGTACCATATCGCGTTCTTTTAACCTTCTCCGAACAGTTCGAGCGCTCACAGATACTCCGTGGAAGTCGCGAAGTTGGTTTTGTATCTCAATGGAGGTATCAGAATCAGAATCATCATTTATTTGCAAGAACACAGTACATGTTAAGGTGTTTAAACATAAAATACGTTCAGTGTATTCAGTCAAAAATAATAAGGTGACGATTTCTTAAGCTGGTCGTCACGATGAATCGATCCTGCCTTTCAGTTGTGACCCGAGATCGTGGCATTCCTTGGCGACGAACAAAGCCGCCAGTCTCTAGGTACCTCCGATAAACATTTCGTTCACATTTCTTTGGCTGTGTCCGGCCTGAATAAGTGCCACAGCTTGGGCGGCGACTTCAGGTGAAGTATCCATAGATTATTGATAGAACCTCACCTTAATGTTAAGAATAAGTAATGTTTGTTGCAAAACCGAAGGTATCAATCACTTTTTAAAGAATTAAATCCAAGTAAACTAATAAAACCAAGTTTTCTTAGTATTCGATTGTTTGATATCAACAAACAGGCTCCAAATTGTCTTTTTTTTCTTTAAATTCTGTGTTCGAAATTCAAAAAAAGACTATTGAATGAAATTGTGAATGTGCCAGGTTCAAAACTGCATAAAAACTTTTTGCTCGACCTAATATAAAATTTTAGCTAGGACCAAACGAAATTGAAATTATAAGGTGGGCCAATAGATGTGCTTAGAAGTGTATATTGAATATTACTATAACTATTGTTATAATCATTGTTTAATTGAATTTGAAACCATAATTTTACCTACATTATGATTAATGTATGTATATTTCATATAGTACAATAATTGTTATTGTCTCGTGTTGTATCAGGCCGTGCTCGCGTTCAGCGTGCTGTCGCGCGTGACGCCGCTCGCGTACGCGGTGGCGTCGGCGGCCAAGCGCGCGGCGGTGGTGGGCGCGTCGCTGCTGCTGCTCGGCAACCCCGCGCCGCCGCTCAACGTGGCCGGCATGGCGCTCGCGGCCGCCGGCGTGCTCGCCTACAACCGCGCCAAGCTGCGCGCGCGCCGCGACGACGCGCTGCCGCTGCCCGTCTGACTGCCGGCTCCGACTGTGGACGATGCCCCGTTGTTGTTTCCCTACTCGTTTTTGAAACTTTTTGTAAATTTAGAATAATTTGTTTTCGACCGAGTAGGAGAATGGACGGATCGTTTTGTAATAATTTTGATAAGCCCACAGTGATAGTTCATTGCGTAACTCATTAAATGCGAAAATAATGTGCTGTTATGTGATTTATTATATGTGTTTGACAATACAGGGAAAGTGAAGTTATTACTCGAATTTAAAAAATCGTCTGCGCTTGGCCAATCCCGCCGTTACCTTTAAACAGGTTGTACAAAAAAGTAAAACTTAAAAATCAAGATGCATTAAGGGTGGATTCGACCAATAACTTTATTCTACGATTTTATACTCGAGTAATAGTCTAAAGTCTTTTTTCACAGCTAAGGGTGAGATTATATTTTGTTAATAGATAACCTGTATTACTTTCTAATAACTGCTGTGAATTGTTTTCTCCTATTCATTATGTTTTAAAGGTACTACCTACCTATACAGCGTGTGGCTTGTAATAGGAGCACTTTAACCAACGATTTTACAGAGTATACATAGTTACCTTGACCTGGTCACAGAACTTTAATATGCGTACTCAGATAATTATATTGCTGGTTCGATTTATTTTATTAGAAAATGAATTGAAACCATTATGATTTGATTACTGGCTACTTAAAGGACCTATATTTTAAAATGTTGCTCCTATTACAGACCACACCCTGTATACCAGTCGTGTTGATCTTACACAGGCCTACTTAGCGGGAGGACGGCACGGGCGGTTTTTCACCAGAGATTACCATGATAGAATAGATAGCAATCATTTTATTATTATGCGATGCAAGTATTTTCTTAATGTATTAATAAATTATAAAATGCGGCCGAGCCGCTATGAGGTTTTTATTTGTCAAAATAAAATATTTTGTTTTCCAATCGTGATTTCATTCGTATCTCTATCCTTCCTCCGCACTCCTCACATCAACGCAGTAAAAGAGGGTTAACTTCAAAAAAATAAAATACGCACGTGATGTCTACCATGCACCTTAGTGGAGGGCGTAAGGGTCAAATTTTAAGGAAAAATCGCAGTTTGGCACATACGAGGGTCAAACTAAAAGTTCTTAGAACTGGCCACTTATAAACAATATAATAAAAAAAAATATTCTAAAATTTGAAAATAGAACTCTTTGCCAATATTACTGAGTATATATTTCATTCATTTGTCATTTGTTTAACGATTTGGCGGCAAATTGAAAATTGTCTGTGTCACGTCAACATGAATTTAACACGAGAAAATTTTCGTGCAATGATTTTTTATGACTTTCGATGTCATTTAAGTCAACAAGAAAGTTATGATAGACTACGAATGGCCTTTCACGATGAAGCCCCATCTCGTGCGACTGTTTACAACTGGTTTAATGAGTTTAAACGTGGTCGCACTAATCTCACTGATGATGTACGTGAGGGACGGCCTTCTACGGCGACGACTGAAAATAACATCTGTGTTGTGCGGCGTATGATAGAGACTGACAAAAGAGTGACCTATCAGCAGATTCGGACAAGCTTAGGCATCGGTATGAGTCAAGTGCACAAAATCCTCCACGAACATTTAGCGGTCAGGAAGCTTTGCGCCCGGTGGATACCTCATAATTTGACTAAGCTCAAAAACTCCATCGTGTGGATTGGTGCCGTAAAATGATTGAAAGATTTAACGGAGGTGACTCAAATGCTGTGTTCGACATACTAACAGGTGACGAAAGCTGGATTTACTGTTATGATCCTGAAACCAAAAGACAATCTGCTCAGTGGGTGTTTCCTTTCGAGGAGTTGCCAACTAAAGTGAAGAGAGATCGAAGTGCGGGAAAAAAAATGGTGGCCTCGTTCTTTGGAAGGATAGGTCATTTCGCAACAATTGTGTTAGAGGATCAAAAAACAGTTTCTGCAGAATGGTACACTACCAATTGTTTGCCACTTGTCTTGGAAAAAGTTCGAGAGAAACGACCTCGCAGTAGGATCCTCCTTCACCACGACAACGCCTCGTCGCACACCGCCAAGCGAACGATCGACTATTTGGCGACATCAAACGTTGAATTACTGGGTCACCCGCCGTATAGCCCCGACCTCGCGCCTTGTGATTTTTATTTATTTCCAAAAATTAAAGAAAAACTTAAAGGAAAGCGGTTTATGAATGCTGAAGAAGCGGTGGCTGCGTATCGCGATGCCATTGAAGAGACCCCTAAGGACGAGTGGGCAAAGTGCTTTTCCCAGTGGTTCCATCGCATGCAGCGGTGTATTGACGTCAATGGACAAAATTTTGAAAAGATATAATAAAACTAATAACTGGCTAATGTAATCAGTTTTTGATTTTCTAAGAACTTTCAGTTTGACCCTCGTTATATCCCCAAAACGGGTTATCCCCAGTAGCTGTTGTCCAACTCGGAATTCGTAAAAGAATAATTTGCTATATAAATTGCACTTGTAAAAAGCAACTTTGGCTGTGTGACAGACGAGGAATCGAACCCCGTGTCTTACGCTATCCGGACGTATGCCTATACCACTCGCCCACCGTCACATAAGCAAGCCCGTTGAATTTTGCTATTTAAATATACAAATACATACTCAATAACTCCACCAATGAATGAATGTAAGGTCTCAGGTATTTCCAAAAAAATATTGATTATTCTTTATTTGAAAATAACAGCTAGTTCCTGCTAGGAACCACAGTATTAGCCTATTACCTACGGTAAAATACATACTACTTACTCATTCCTCAACTCATCCCTTATAAATACGGCCCATATGGAATAAGATGCAAAATATACAACATTAATCATTCTGCAAACAATGTCCTGCTTTTTTGGACGGAAAATCATAACCATAAAACGGAGCCGTAAGTGAAACGCAGATTGCTAGGACCGCTTATTTATATTACGAACCTAAATTACTAAGCTTGGAATAGAGGCGCAAAGTAGCTTGTATTCTACAGGTTGAATTTCGAGGAGTGTGCGAAGTAATTGCACGACTTAATTCCGCCAGTACCACTTTCGGAACACAAAATAAAAATATGTTCTTTCAATAAAGCAATGAAATAACTTCTTTGCCTGGATTTGCATTTCGGACACATAATTCGTAGATTTTAATGATTGATGACCAAAATGGTTTCAGTAGATGTGTTATATTTTCTTTGTGTAAATCAATCAAATGCTTTTCTTTTATACAACTACAATTGTGTTTATTTTTTTATAACAATGACATTATTTTTTTCTGTATAACATACTCATTTTGATTTTTTAAAACTTATTGGTTCTTAAAAACAAATCACGTTAATAAATTAATTTGATTATAATATTATCTGCATCTCGTCCAAAATAACCCATAGATGTTTATGGGATGAATTTATTATTTTCCATCAAGAGACGATTTTTAGAATGATTTTTACTGTTTTTTTGCATCTTATCCTATATGGGCCGTAATCACATGGGAAGAGTTGAGGAATGAGTAAATTTACACGATATGATTATTATTATATATAAGTAGGAGAAAGTATCTATTTTGAAATGGGAGGTTTTGTGTGCAGTCTGGTCACCCAAATGCATCAATGTATGGAAAACAATTAAAATGCTTATAACTTTTGATTGGCGGACATAGAGTTGTCACCTACGTTTCTTCTTACTAAGAGTCAGCGTCACATAAGATTAATTGAGTTTTCAGCTTCGTAGAACACCTAGAAGTGGTAGAACTGGATGGCTCAGCCAGCGGGATGCTGGCTTGATGTTGATTTGCTGCCAGAAGCTTTTTCTCAATGTCTCCTCAACGCGTGAGTCACGAAGGTTCAAATCTGGTCGAGAGCTGTCACTAAATATTGGATTAAAAAGGGTGAAACTACTTCAGATGACCGTCACCTACGCGTCACATCACATTATATAAGTAACAGCGCCCTGAAACCCTCTATCCAGTGACAGAAAAATTTAAAATTCTGGCAGTTTTTTTTCCAAGAACACTATTGCGTGAGCGTGACCTACGATGACATCTGGATATATCAGCGTCGTACACTCTTTAAAGCCCTTTCAAATGAAATGGCATACGAAGGCTTTTAAAGTTTTTTTTATTAATTTCCCATACAAAATATTTGGGCGTATTATGCCACTAAACCCCAAAAAATATTCCACTTTAACCCCAAAACGTTGTCTAGGAAGGATATTCATTCACAAAATTTATTTCCACTTAAACTCCAAGAGTAACAAGTAGTCAATACAAAATTCAGGCCAATAAAAATACTCTAAAACCGGTCAAGTTTGAGTCGGACTCAGGCTAAGTAAAACTAAATGTGTAAAGTTTACGATGCCTAATGTCCGACAGGCATCAACTCAGGTTAAGATAAAAGACAAATCGCTTGATATTATCGACTCCACAACATTCTTGAGAATCACTTTAGGCTCCAAACTACAATGGGGTCCTCATAAAGATGCCTTGCGCGCTACTAAAGTCTCCTAAATGTGAAAGCGCGAGAAGTCTTACAAGACACGGCTGCGGTAGCAAACGCACACAGATGCAACAATTGCTCCTGATTTAACGTGTAACTGCTTAAAGCACCGTATAAAATTTAAAACTGGAATAAATTTAATAAAAAAAAACTACGTCGAAATATTGTTAAAAAATTTTTTAAGCTGCGATCATTATTTTGGTGCGGAGTTATGTTAAAACTGTGATAGCTCCTAAGATATTTATTGAAATCAAATTATATAAAGGGCAACTTGGTTCTAAATGAAATGCTTGTGATGATGAATGTATTTATTTTGATATGAATAAATACCTGTGTGTATAATACACCTCTAAAAATAATGCATTATTTTTTTACAAATTTATTAACATAAAAAAGGTTGTAGTAAGTCAACCATAAAAGATAGACATATGCTGTCGCGGACTTTATTATAGAACTCTTAATGCTGAACAATCCTGTCATACATGATTTTTGTGTAACTTAAGCGGTTTCCGCAGCGTATGCAGCGGAAGCTCTCAAAAGGAATATCTTTCTTCCGTTTTCGCAACATTTTTCATTTCTGCTGTGGTCTTATGAGTCGTATCTTTATGTTTTATAGCCTAAAGCCTTCCTCGATAAATGGACTATCCAACGCAAAAAAAAAATAATCAAATCGGGCCAGTAGTTTTTGAGATTAGCGCGTTCAAACAAACAAACAAACTCTTCAGCTTTATAATATTAGTATAGACTAGGAATAAGAATAAGCTTGTTATTCCACAAGTGAGGCTTCGAAAGGTTGGTAATTCTTTCATAGGGAAATGTATTAAATTTTTCAATAAACAACCAGAACACATTGTAAACTTACTGGTCAATAAATATAAAACTTTCATTAAAGAAACCCTAATGACGAAAGGGTATTATAAAGTAGATGATTATTTAAAAGATAGTAATGTATGGACTTGCATGATCACTTCTCAGCACTAGCCCAAAATTGTCGCGAAGCTGTGGTAGGGTTTATTTTGGGACTTGTAAAAGTGTCCCCAATAAGCCTATTGGCATAAATGAATGACTTTTATGGCTAGCCAAAACACTACTATAATTTTTAGCCAGACAAAATAACATAAAGAGAGGAAAGTTGAAATTTATAAAATTATTTTGCTTTAAATTTCCGCGAAACGACGCCGGCGCAGGCAACTAACTACACGAACCGTCACCGCGTTTAGTATTAGTTCAGGCAAATGCAGGATGCACCACCCGCCCTCCCTCAATACGCATGCGGCACAGCTGATGCAATTAATATTACCCAACACCAACGTGCAAAAAACCTCGACGCGTTTCGCCACTACACGTGGCATCCTCAGGAGATGTTGTCGCCTCGGCGGAGCACGGACGACTGAATTGTGTCGACTGGCGAACAGGCCTTTTATACTTTCCGTCCACTAATGAGGTGACGTAATCGTTGTCACGGAAATTTGAAAATGAAGTTAATCCGTTGGTAGTTGACGGTTATTATTAATAGATTGTTGATTTGAAAATATATTTAGAAGTGGAGAGGCGGTATAACTGACCTGTTCGTTCAACAATGTAAGCGTATTATCTTTATTATGTTTTATTATTTCTAATTGTTCCAAAACGGATAGTTTCAAGCCTTTTTCACAAGTATGAAGGACAGAAAAAGTATGATTATCAGGAATACTATGTCCTGAATCTAAAAGATGTTTGGCGAAATGAGACCTCTCAGGATGGTTGTTTCGGTAAGCGGAAATATGTTCTTTATAACGTGTGTTGAAGCTACGGCCGGTCTGACCTACTTAAATGGCGTTACATGCACTACAGTTAAGCCTATAAACACCAGATTTTTGGTGTTTATCAAGCTTATCTTTTCCGTTACAAACTAATCTTAAAGAATTATTAGTTTTAAAAGCTACGCAGATATTTTGACGTAGCTTCAACACACGTTATAAAGAACATATTTCCGCTTACCGAAACAACCATCCTGAGAGGTCTCATTTCGCCAAACATCTTTTAGATTCAGGACATAGTATTCCTGATAATCATACTTTTTCTGTCCTTCATACTTGTGAAAAAGGCTTGAAACTATCCGTTTTGGAACAATTAGAAATAATAAAACATAATAAAGATAATACGCTTACATTGTTGAACGAACAGGTCAGTTATACCGCCTCTCCACTTCTAAATATATTTTCAAATCAACAATCTATTAATAATAACCGTCAACTACCAACGGATTAACTTCATTTTCAAATTTCCGTGACAACGATTACGTCACCTCATTAGTGGACGGAAAGTATAAAAGGCCTGTTCGCCAGTCGACACAATTCAGTCGTCCGTGCTCCGCCGAGGCGACAACATCTCCTGAGGATGCCACGTGTAGTGGCGAAACGCGTCGAGGTTTTTTGCACGTTGGTGTTGGGTAATATTAATTGCATCAGCTGTGCCGCATGCGTATTGAGGGAGGGCGGGTGGTGCATCCTGCATTTGCCTGAACTAATACTAAACGCGGTGACGGTTCGTGTAGTTAGTTGCCTGCGCCGGCGTCGTTTCGCGGAAATTTAAAGCAAAATAATTTTATAAATTTCAACTTAATAATGGATTTCCGCAAAGTAACGCCTGATTCCATTAATTATATAAAGAGAGGAGATGGGGATCCAGTTTAAAAAAAAAAAAATGGTTCTAAACTTATAATATTGTAAAAAATAGTGATATCCAACATATTTCACAAGAAACTTTGTTCATAGAATGATAATAGCTCATTCCTACCAGGAGATAAAAAGTAAGTCGCCGCGAAAGCGGGACGTCGAAGGAAACCGTGCCGACGGAATGATATAATTTCTGGGTACTTGAAGATCCTCAGTGTTCGGTCTATTAAGTTGAATTTTATGAAATTCTTTTACTTTAAATTGCCGAAAAGCGAAGCCACCCAACCGCACGAATCGTAACCACTTTAAGTATTAGCAAATGCAGGATGCACCACCCGCCCTCCCGCAGTACGCTGCGGCACCGCTGATGCAATTGTTAACACCCAACACAATCGTGCAAAATACATCGATGTGTTTCGCCGCTACACGTGGCATCCTCAGGATCGAGATGTCGCCTCGGCAGAGCGCGCACGGCTAAACAGACGAACAGGTTTAGTCGTCTGTACTCTGCCGAGGTTCAATTATAAAGTAATTAATAATAATACTAGATACATGCTGATGCTTTGAGCAATTATTCATACATGAGTGTTTTGACCACCGTTGTTTCCGATTTGCATAACACAAGTGCTTTAGCTACTTAGCTTGGGATCGGAGCAATGTAAGTGAGGTTGTTAAATATAATATATATTCATTTTTCTGTCGACTCTATCAAAACTACTTTGGGGTTAAGTGGAATTTAAGTATGGGAAAGTTTGTTAATGTAATTTCAACACCATAAATAACTTTGGGGTTCTAGTGGAATGAATGTAATAGAATAGAGTAATAGAGGTTGTTACGGGTAAGCAATGAAAGTAAAAACAATTTATAGTTTAAATAAATATAATTTATTTACATTACATATCACGTCTTACACATCCACACTTCCAAATATCAAAAATTCAGTCGCACACGGCGTCACATCCACCCGGCGTAAATGCAGGCAAGCATCTTAACCTCGCCAAATCGGAACATCCCTTATAAAATTAACCTACTTAGTTCGCGACCCACGAAAAGTCCCAACGCCAGATACGTCCGGTCTGATGAGATGTACGCATCTCCAAAGGACACACCGACAGTTTGGCGTCGGCCGGTCTGCTCGAAACGATCCTGACTCACGGATCAAAATTTAAGGTTTCTGTCTGCAACACCGCAGCATACAATGATCGTGTTAGGAACGTGTCAGGCAAAAAAATATTATTTGTTTAGAAAACTATGACACCTCGCCCACTAGACTGTTCCACCAACCAACAACGTCGCGTGTCAGCACCGGCAGTGAGACAGTACAGTGGGCATAGTAGAGAGAATCGTATCGCTGTTTGTGTCTGATACGCTCCTAGCACGGTCAGTCGGTCGGTCACAGTACGGTAAGGTGTCGTGGGTCAAAGCATTTATGAAAATTGGCCATCATTCCGGTGTGTGTGCAGACCGAGCCGATGCCGGACCGAGCGCGTAACCGTCTAGAGCTCGTCGTGGTCCTCCGCGGGCACCTCCTCGGCGTCCGCCTCCGCCTCCGCGTCCGCGTCCGCTTCCTCCTCCGGCTCTAGGTCGGGCTCGGCGTTGGGGTCGAGGCCGAGCGCGCGCTGCAGCATGGCCTCGACGGACTCGGCGAACTCGGTGGCCTGCCCCTCCTGCAGCATGTAGCCGGAGCGCAGCGCGGCCGTGCGGTACAGCGTCTTGGCGGCGTGCAGCGCCTCCGCGCTCTCCGGGTCGTCCTGCAACAATGCATCCCTTCAATTTAAACACTTTATGGATATTTTGCATACATTTATTTAAAATTATATGCTTAAAGATTACTAATACATGCTCGGGTCTAAACACGAAATACTAAAATAAGTAAACGCCGACCGAACAGACGATGTTACGATCCACCAGTTGGCTCGTGACCGAGACTGTTGCACAGCCGAAACGTCGAGCAGTGAGTAACATTTACTCATTTTAGTATTTCGTGTTTACACCCGTCATGTTATTTTTTTATTGTAATGCAATGCGAAAGTTTAAAACCTTATAGTTTACTAATTCGTTACAGCATCCGTGGTCATAGACTTATTATAATGCATTCATTATCATTTAAAGTGGTGTCTATACAAAATTGAGAATGGTCAGTTTTTACAACACTCGTGGAAAACAATTTGTTTAGAGGTAATTGGTACAAAAAATATTAACAAATAGACTCGTTTCCACAAAGAACAAATCATAACGTTGGTAGTTTCTAGTAATTAAATGGTAATTTAAAATTTTCTACATCCTGGTCTTATCCAAAGGTTCTTAAATATGGACCTGAAAATGCGGCGAAATAGTTCCAATAAAGGATAGTACGTGTTTGCTCCGCGCTCGACTCGGCGGGGGCAACTACCGTGCCCGCCGATTAAGTATGTTAAACATTATGTTTTTAAATGATTGCTCATAACCTGTTTCGTCCAAAACATTGAAATAAATAAAACGCACCTGCACGCGTCGCAGCAGCTCGGCGACGACGGGGTGCCTTGGGTTGATCTCGAGCATCTTCTTCTGCATGAGGTGGTGCTTGCGCTGCGCGTCGTCGGCCTTCTGGTGCGCGTTGGAGAGCGCGAGGCGCTCCATGTTGCCGGTCCAGCCGAAGGCCGTGGCGGCGAGCGCGGCCGGCGAGCGCGCCAGCCGCCGCGAGACCGTCGCGCGCGTGATGTGCGCCTCCAGCTTCTGCGCCAGCCAGCGCGTCAGCGGCTCGAACTGCTTCTTGTACGCCTCCAGCTGCTCCTTCGCACCCTCACCTGCAACGCGAGGGGCCGGTTACAACGACATGCACCGCGAACGACTCGTTAAGATGATCGCAGATACTGAGACGTGATGCAAAATTCCCTCGATAGAAAACTATCACCGAATCGATTAGATCTAATCGGTGATAGTTTCGGTAAGGCTGGTTGACACCACCGATCATTGGCGTACTTGTTATGAACTGTCAAAACGCTAAATTTCCATAGCGATTCACTATGGCGATTTGAAAGTATGATGTCTAAGTTTTATACTAGCATACTGTAGATCCGTAAAATGATTTGTGTTTGCAGTCAGTTTTAAAAGGTGTGATATTTTTAGAATCGCTTTGATAAGCTCTTCCATTAGATAGCTCACCTAATATGAAGACAACCTGCTTTATTAAAGAGCCAAAGATAACAGATACACAAAATAGTTTGGGCTAAGTTATTTTTGCAAGTGAATAACCGATTAGAATATGCTCTACTTAAAGATAAAATCGGTGGAAATAATCAATAACGAACATCGAAGTACGCTTAGTCACATTAATTCTTTATTTCAAAGAGAGGCTTAAAAGCCAGTTTAATCCCTCAAGCATGTGTAAACGAGACACAATGGATATTCTATTGTTATGCGGTCGCATGCGACCGCTTCGGTGTTTATGCGTTAAGTCGGTAAATAAGCAGAATAATGCGTTTTTTGTATGGGAGTCCCATTATCCCCATTTTTTTTTTTAATGTATTTGTCGTCATAGCGTAAAATATCAACCGTCTAGCTTTTGTGATTTTTGAACCCTTACACACTGCGCCTAATAGCACCGATGCAGTCGCACGTTTTGAAAAACGCAAACGCGCGAAAGCATCGCGACACATACAATGAACACACATATTTTAGGACCGACAAAGTCGCACGTTAGTATCAATGCAGTCGCCAATATACAGTACATAAAATATAAACTGCACTTAAAAAAGCAGTTTGGTTTCTCCAAAGTTAGAAATACAACAGATTTTAGGGTGGCACTCGTCAAACACATTTTGGATCTCTATGAAGATAAACATGATGCGATAGGTGTATTCTGTGACTTATCGAAGGCATTTGATTGTGTCGATCATCAAACACTCATTATTATGCTGGAACATTACGGTGTATTTAATAATGTGTCACAACTGTTGAATTCCTACCTCTCAGGCAGACTACAAACAGTAAACGTTAATGGCATTAACTTCTCAGGAGCCCCGCTTCAAATGGGACTGCCCCAGGGCTCAATATTGGGACCTTTGCTGTTTTTGATCTATATTAATGACCTTCCTTTTTAGGGTTCCGTAGCCGAATGGCAAAAAACGGAACCCTTATAGTTTCGTCAAGTCTGTCTGTCTGTCCGTCCGTATGTCACACCCATTTTATTCTGTAACTATAAGCATTACACAATTGAAATTTGGTAGGAAGATGTATCTTGTTAACCGCTTACCGATTCTCATTAAAAAAATAATACATATACATGAAACTAAAACAAAAAAAAAAAATGTCAAACTTATACATGTGGGGTGTCTATGAATAGGTCTTTTAAAATGACATTGAGGTTCCTAAAACCATTTTCTTTTAAAGTCAAACGTGTCATAGCTAGACGCTTACAAAGTGGTAAAACAGGCGTCCCCCTCCATCTAACTTCTAAACCAAGCGAGTGCAAATTTAAAAAAAATATATAATGTAGATCTTAACAAATACTTTCAACGAAAATTGGTATGGGCAGGATCGAACGAAAAGTTTTTGAGATATAGCACATTTTTAACAACCGCAAACATAACTTTGTACTTCATACAAACACTATGAAAAACAAAGTTATATTTGCTGTCAACAAAATATAGTGGTATTTTACTAAGTTGAAGTAAGTGGATTTCCTAATTCAGTTAAAGTTGGCACGGAACCCTCAGTGCGCGAGTCCGACTCGCACTTGGCCGGTTTTTATTATTCAAAGGACTCCTGTGAGATAGTTCTGTTTGCTGATGATACTTCTTTAATTTTCAAATCAAGAAGAGGCGATGAATCATTTGTCAATGTTAGCAGAGCTCTCTCTAAGGTATTAAATTGGTTCACTAGCAATAACTTGCTTCTTAATACAAAAAATACTAAATGTATTAAATTCACCATGCTTAACGTGAAGCAAGCTACCACAGAAATTCTACTGTTTTTCTGGGCATTACATTGGATTCGAAATTGCAGTGGGGACCACATGTTTACGCTCTGGCTGGGAGACTCGCTTCAGCTGCCTTTGCGGTTAGAAAAATTGACATTTGACTGATGTTGAAACAGCAAGGCTTGTGTATTTTAGTTACTTTCATAGTAAAATGTCTTATGTTCTTCTCTTGTGGGGTTCTGCTGTGGACATCAATACCATCTTTTTTTTACAGCAAAGAACAATTCGTGCCATTTACAAACTTAATCCCCGCGAATCCCTGAGAGATTTTTTAATGGAAATTAACATCCTCACTGTCGCTTCTCAATACATATTTGATATTATCATGTACGTACGCAAAAATTTAGATTTTTTTCATGAAAAAAAAGTGACATACATTCGTATAACACACGAAATAAAAACAAACTTCAGGTTAGCCAAAACAATGAATTAATTCCTGGGTAATTGTGTCAAATTGTTCAACAATATACCCAATAATGTCATCGAACTACCTATTCATAAATTTAAGTTACATGTCAAAACTACCCAAATGTCGAAGGGGTATTATAAAATTCAAGACAATCTTAATGACGAGAATGTATGGACAGTCCAGCCTGCACCAAACTGATGTACCTACCTTTTTAATTTGATTTGTATCATTTTTGAGGCAGCTAGTGGTGACTGAGTTTTTTCCGGCGTTTCTTCGCAGCACTTGCCAAATTGTCTGTGTTTTGTCTCGAAGTGCTAGTAGGGCCCAAAAGATAAGGAGACATGTTCTCAGGCCCTGTACGGGCCATAATTGATTTATATTACACTAATTATTGACGTTCATAAGCGGCATTTTGTGTCCTAAATTGAATACATTATTTTTGACTTTGACAACTGTGTCGATGACCTGTCGATGGCTTGTAGATGGCGAAAAGACGCTTCTAATGTTTTTAAAATAGCAATTGATGTGTCGACGGTTCGTCTCGATGGCGGTATGACACTTCTGACATGTCAATAATAGCTGCCTTTAGTTCGAAATCTCGATGACCCCTGATCTATCGGCCATAAATAAAAGAAGAAGAAGAATTGCAAATGACCTCACTGTTCATTTGCTATTATACCGGCCTTACATCTCTTATTGTTATTAATACAAGCAAACATACCTCATAGAAGAAAAAATATTTTATTCGAATGAAAGTAATCAGTAGTTTTACTACCGATTACTTTTTGTAACTCGATTACTTGTAGTTAGATTACACAAAATAAGTTAATTGTGACTAAATGTGCAGCCTACGCGTTAAAGTAAACACTTGCAAAATTCAACAGGCTTGCCAATTTTTCGGGGGTTGAGTGGCTTATGCATACGCTCGGGTAGCGTAAGACACGGGGTTCGATTCCTCGTCTGACAAGGTTGCTTTTTTCAAGTGCGTTAAGTATTATTAAGTTTGTATAGTGACAAAACAGTATAAAAACAAAATATAACTATAGTATATAATATTTCTATGTCCAGTTTTTGCATTGCGATTGCATCGATGCTAAAAGTAGCGTAAGTGTGTAAACGTTGACATTTTGCGACTGCTCGATGCTACACTACGACTGCATCGCTGCTAAAGCCGCAATGTGCAAAGAGACTGAGATACAGCCTGGTGGCAGACTGACGGAAAGTTATTAAAAGGGTTCCGTTTTGATCCCTCAGGTATGTAACGTTAAAGCGAGACGATGTCACTCACTCTCCTCCAGGTCGAAGATCTCCTTGGCGATGTTCTGGAACTTCTTGCCGTCGTACTCGGGCAGCGAGGACAGGCAGTACTCGTCGACGGCCTCCGTGAGGAACAGCACCTCGTACCCGCGCCGCACCAGCCGCTCCGCGAACGGGGACTTCTCCACCTGCGACCATTCAACATTGCCCGTCTATGAACGTCACGGTTTTCAACAGCTACCAGGTAAAAAATACCACAGTAGATTATTTGATATGAAAAGGCCGATCCGCGACCAACAGTTTGTAATAGGTACGTTTCTGATCCCGCGTGTGACAGATGCGCGCGCGACCCGCGAGTGACAGTAATGTATAGATTAGGCTTTTGAGAAGTCAGAATCACACACTTGACGTCAAACAAAATTGTTTGTCGTCAAATAATAATGTTTGACGTCAAATGAAGCACGTCAAAACGTTTAATTTGAACTAATTAAGTTTTTTACAATATTTTTTACGTTTAATAATATTAAAATATATAGCAAACGATTTATTAGGAAATCAACAAATTAAAATTCATTAAAAACTAGAATCAACAAAACTTATTCGCTTATTCTCTGGGAACGGGGCCGGGCCTAGTTTGGGATGCAACTTGTGTAGATTTTGGCCCCCTCCCATCACAGAGAATCATTTCTTAAAACTGGAGCAGTTTCAATTTTTTCTTGTTTGTTATTATTAAATACAAAACTCACATAAAATGTACACCGCAACCGACACGTGGCAATGTACTAATGTTTGGTGCAGTGATAACTAACTACTAACCGGCGGTCGTGGGTTCAATCGGAGGGTAAAAGTTTCATCGAATACAAAAATATTTTTTTAAATAGGTCGCGCAGTTTCTGAGATTAGCGCGTTCAAACAAGCAAAAAAAAGACTTCAGCTCGTTGATATGAGTATAGAGTTGTTGACCTCAGCGCGGCTGGCGCCGGCGATGTAGTAGATGTGGTTCTGGTTGGGCTTCATGCGCGCCACGTAGTCCGCCAGGAACGTCATGCCGGCCGCGCGCGACGAGTGGAAGCGCAGCAGCTTGGCCAGCCGCGACCGGTTGCTCGGGTCCTCCATCACGCCTAGCTTGATGCTGCACAGACACCACACAATATATTCTTATTTTCAATTTATCCGGTAATCAGTCGATCGACTAATTAGCATGATTGTCCATTTTTAATGTTGATTTTGCTTAAGATGATCGCTAAGACATTGTCATTTCGAATTTTTTTGTGATGTAACCCAATAAAATTTAATTGTACAAACTAATCGATAATCGAAACGGGAGGAATGAAAAACCTTGACTTTGGTTCCTCTCTGGACAAGAGTGGAAGCAGGCAGACAGCAGTGGAAAGAATTGGAGGCCTTTGCCGAAAGGGACACCGAGATACTAGATATCATCTAAAATCAAAGCAGCGAAAGCACCCATAAAATCTCGGAGCAAAAGGGCTTTATTATATAATCGATAAATGTCTTACGTTTTCTATTGAAATTTAATGTTTTATATTTTGCGTGTATTTAAATCCTTTTCCGTCTCAGGGCATATAGAAACCATTATTATTTCTAATATTTTTGAGAAAATCGGTAGTAATACTTGAAAAAGTAAGATCCATTCACATAAATAAATATCGGCTATTAATCGATAGCAATCATATTTTTCATTTGATTTCATCAATAAAAATAGTGATTAATTTTCACGCCCATTCCGATAAGCATACAGAAATCTTTGTACGCGAGTCCAACTCGCACTTGGCTGCTTTTTTAAAAACGTTATTTGTTGTGTCTGTTGACTGGGAGCTAGAAGAAGAAGGTGAGTGTTGTGCGATACTGACTTGGTGGAGTACTCCTTCCAGAAGTGCTCGTACTCGTCGTCGGGGATCTTCTTGAGCATGTCGAGCGCCTTGCGCACGAGCTTCTTCTTGATGATCTTGATCAGCTTGTGCTGCTGCAGCGTCTCGCGCGACACGTTCAGCGGCAGGTCGTCGCTGTCCACGATACCCTGAAACCATTACGACTTTACATTCAAGTTCTAAGTAGAGTTTCATCATCATCATTATCAGCCAAAAGACGTCCACTGCTGAACGTAGGCCTCCCCCACGGCTTTCCACAGCGACCGATTACTAGCGGTCTGTATCCAGTTTGATCCTGCAATCTTTATAAGGTCGTCTGTCCATCTTGTTGGTGGACGTCCTACGCTGCGTCTTTGGTTGAAGGGTCTCCAATCTAGAACTTTCCTGCCCCAACGGCCATCAGTTCTTCGCGCTATGTGCCCTGCCCATTGCCACTTGGGCTTACTGATTCTCAAGGCTATTTACGTTACCTTAGTTCTTCTACGTATCTCCTCATTTCTAATTCGATCCCGTAGAGAAACACCCAGCATAGCCCTCTCCATCGTTCGTTGTGTGACTTTGAGCTTCTTTATAAGGCCCATAGTAGTAGTAGAGTTTAGTACTACTTAGTAAACTTAAATCATTAATAAATTTTCCTAAAGGGAAGCCCAAATTAAAATCTTTAAAAAACACTTAAAAAAACTAAAGACGTAAATGCACTACTACCTAGTTATTATAATAATGGACCTGCTAAACATGTCACATTCCTCCCGCTTCCCGGCTCACCCACCCGCGTCCGTCCGTTTCGTGTCAATACATGAAGCTCACCTGGATGAAGGCGAGGTAGTTGGGCATGAGCTCGTTGAACTCGTCGGTGATGAAGACGCGGCGCACGTACAGCTTGATGTTGTCGGTCTTGGTGCCGTAGCGGTTGAAGCTGTCGGCAGTAGCAGCGCGGAGGGGGAGGGTCGCTCACCTGGATGAAGGCGAGGTAGTTGGGCATGAGCTCGTTGAACTCGTCGGTGATGAAGACGCGGCGCACGTACAGCTTGATGTTGTCGGTCTTGGTGCCGTAGCGGTTGAAGCTGTCGGCAGTAGCAGCGCGGAGGGGGAGGGTCGCTCACCTGGATGAAGGCGAGGTAGTTGGGCATGAGCTCGTTGAACTCGTCGGTGATGAAGACGCGGCGCACGTACAGCTTGATGTTGTCGGTCTTGGTGCCGTAGCGGTTGAAGCTGTCGGCAGTAGCAGCGCGGAGGGGGAGGGTCGCTCACCTGGATGAAGGCGAGGTAGTTGGGCATGAGCTCGTTGAACTCGTCGGTGATGAAGACGCGGCGCACGTACAGCTTGATGTTGTCGGTCTTGGTGCCGTAGCGGTTGAAGCTGTCGGCAGTAGCAGCGCGGAGGGGGAGGGTCGCTCACCTGGATGAAGGCGAGGTAGTTGGGCATGAGCTCGTTGAACTCGTCGGTGATGAAGACGCGGCGCACGTACAGCTTGATGTTGTCGGTCTTGGTGCCGTAGCGGTTGAAGCTGTCTGCGGGCTGCACGCGCGGCACGAACAGCAGCGCGCGGAACGTCACCTCGCCCTCCGCCACGAAGTGCGCCCTGCACACAACCATAACCTTAGGATTGCACAACAGAGAAAATAAATAAACTGCTTCAATAAGCTCACTTCAAATTATCTGTTTCACGGTGTCCTAATGTACAGTCGCACAGCACATCAGGTTACCCACTTTTGTTGCAAACTAGCCCTTAATAAAACTGCTTAGGATGCTATTGAGGGTGCACGAAAGGAGTCTCCCCGCAGATGTACCAAAGCTTTGTACGTCGGGCGCACCCTAGGCAACAGTTGGCGATAACCTAACGCTAACTGGCGAATCCTTCACCACGATGGAACCCACAAATCCAGCACTAGAGCCGGCTTTGTGTGTAGTCTCGATTAACATCGAAGGTTTCTCGCAGGGTAGGTCAGAAATTCTTTCTGAACTCTGTCGAACCACACCACGCTGTCACATACTGTGTGTTCAAGAAACCCATCGGGATGAAACACAAGGCCGACCATAAATACCTGGACTAACGCTTATCGCCGAGACTTGCCACCCGAAGCACGGTAACGCAATGCTAGTTACTCCCGGCGTTAGCATTACATCAGTGTTCTAAGAGAGGCTAAAAGATAGCTCAGCTAAACAAACACCTAGCTTCAAATTGGGGTCATAATTTTGACTTAGTCTGTTTTTGATGGCGTTAGTGTCTTAATGCCTCAGTGCGCCTTTAAAACTGCAGAAACATCTAACTAAATAAAAAAAAAACATTCCGTTTATCATATTTTCGTTAAGTAAATTGTACTTAATGATACCTATCATTCATGGTTGAAGTATTTTCAATAAAATAAGTGAGTTTAGTTTCTTAGCCAACCCACGAACTAACATGGTCGATATTTTAAGACAGTGCTATACATGGAGTAGTTTGGTACTATATTTTTAATAATAATTTAACGACCGTCACAGTGTGGTGGTTTACGTTCCGGACTACAAAGATAAGCAGTCGCGGGTTCGAATCCCGCCCGCACGACCCTAACAAATATGTCAATGGAAATGTATGTTAATATGTCTGTAATATAACTATAAATTACACCTTCAATTTTTTTATAGTAACAGCGTAGACGCTCACGGATCAAAAGATCACCGGCACTCGCGTTAACAAAAGTATAACAAAAGACTGTTGATAAACACATCTGTGAGAGGGATGATCCTCACGATTGTAGAAAAAAATATGTACGCTCACTATTAGCGTGTTATTTAAAGGAATCATCCTGTTCACATGATGTCAGATGACTATGGTGTATTAATAATTATTTCTTTATTTATTAAAAATAAGGACTGTAAATATTTTAATTAATTTAATTTGTAAAAAATATACATGTGATCACGTGATCGTGAATAGCAGTGAACGTGACTCTGATATTGGCGCCATGGCGTTTCACGTGATACATTTAAATTGCATTTATTAGATGATTATTCAATATTTTAAATGTTAAATAGTTTGAAAATAAAATGTTATTGTTGATTAATATACTACCGAGCTAAAGTGTGAATTCAATTTAAAAATTAGGCCAACAAGTCTATTGTAATGTACCTACATACTTAAAAAAATATATTAAGAAAGCTACTCTATTAAGACTCCGTTCCGAATCTGATGTCTGATGTGATAGATGTCAATCCATTGACATCCATTAATCAGACGGTGCCATATTTGTGTACTCTTTTAGTTCGCGAGGCGTCATCTACTTCTCAATACAATATCATTGGCTCAAGCTCACGCAACATATTGAAGATGGTTGAGTCTGGGTTGATAACGGGCGCCGTATTCGTGGACCTATCTGCAGCCTATGTATGATACGGTGAACTTCAACCGACTGTTATGGAAGGTGGACATCATGACCGGCGATCGCAAATTCGTCATGATCCTTCGAGAACTTCTCCATAACCGTCGGTTTCAAGTACATCTTCGCTCAGACAAGAGTCGTTGGAAGTCACAAAGGAACGGCCTTCCCCAGGGCAGTGTCCTGGCGCCGCTTCTTTTTAACATCTACACCAACGACCAACCATCCAGCATAAATACGTCCCGCTGCTTATACGCCGACGATCTGGCATTAACAACACAAGGCTCCAAGTTTGAAGAAGTTGAGGCTAACTCACTGTAGATCTCAACAATCTGAGTAGCTACTACGAAGCGAACTCACTGAAGCCAAACCTGAGTAAAACGGAGTCTTGCACATTCCACCTGCGCAACAGAGAAGCGAGACGTGAACCCAATATTGTGCGGCAAGGGGTACCAATCTCGCACAACAACTACTCGAGATATCTTGGCGTTTCGCTAGACAGATCTCTTACTTATAAGAAAACCTGCGATAACGCCAAGAAGAAAGTGCTCTCGCAGAACAACTTACTGCGTCGCCTAACTACCACCAAATGGGGAGCTACGCCGCACGTGCTGCAGACGACAGGGCTAGCGCTCGCCTTCTCAGCTGGCGAGCACGCATGCCCTGCTTGGAGCCGCTCCGCTCATGCCAAGTCAGTGGATGTAGCCCTGAATGACCGGGTCATCACTGGTTGTCTAAAACCTAGCCCAGTGTCAATGCTATATCCACTGGCTGGTACAGCATCTCCGGAAGTCCGCAGGGCTGTAATGAGCTCATCTGAAAGGGCAAACGCAGATCACGACTCACGGCACCCTATGCACGGCTACGTCTCAGTGCCGCAAAGGCTAAAAACTCGTCACAGTTTTATTAAGTGTGTCGCCCCACTTTCTACCTAACCCGCACAGGCCAGACGTGATCTTTGGCGCGTAAAAGCTTTTCTGCCTACTCCCTTTGTCCCACTTGCCGAGAATCTCCCTCCTGGACATGATCTACCATGGCCGATCTGAAAGTCCTTAAACAGGCTTCGGACTCAGGTTGGCCGAAGTAAGGAGAACATGGCCAGGTGGGGATTTCCGGCAAGCTCCGATGTGGACTGTGTTTGCGGTGCAGTACAAACTATGGCACACTTGACATCGTGCCCGGCGTGCCCCAGCACCTGCACGCCAGCGGATTTAATGAACTGTAGTCGATCCGCAATACAAGTGGCTGAATTCTGGGCTGCAACGATTTAATTCCTCGGGTTCCATCGACACGCTAAGAAGAAGACCACAAGTATTTTTAGTATTTTCTCTAATAATAATTTGTAAACACTCTTCATTCTAAAAGAGCATAAGTACATGAAGTTGGATGTTACGAGGTCAGCAGGCTTAACATGCACGCTGTGATAAATTTTTATCGCGGCATTCTATCCCGTTTGTTTGTCAAAAATCGACTTAACCACAGTTGCTAACATGACTGCCATGAAAGTCATGTCGTACTGTCAAATTTCGAAATATGACAAAATTATCATTGAACGCTAACATGCGACACATATTTTTACCGAATTTTGACATTTTGCCGTGAAACATTATCGTCCACCATTAGCGTCGACGATAAATGAAAAACAACTTATTTAGAGCAAAAATATACGACTGCGTCGTGCCATATCATATCTTAGGCGCTCAAAAAACAATAAAGGGTAAAAATTTCGAAAAGAAAGTCCCCGAGGAATTTATTTTATCCCTAAGATATTATATATTATCACGGCTATAATATACGATAATATATTATCGCGGCGCTGGTTAGACCATTGTGTTGTGACGAAAGCGGCGAGTCACTTAGTCACCTGTGGCTCCGTCTTGTATGATGTTTATCAATCAGATCATTACCCTATTGTATTTAAGTGTAATTTAATGATAATTAGTAAAAAGGTACCAAATTTTAAACTTCAAAAAAATAAAATTAGGTGGAATGAAAGAAATAACACACAGATTAATAAATATTATGAATTTTGTAATAATCGATTAAAATCTATTGATTTTCCTACAGAATGTATTGCATGTTCTCATAACGGACATCGTAGTAATTCAAAACATTTTTTAATATTAGATAGAATGTACTCTGAAATTGTATCTACACTTCAGGAGGGTGCTATACTTTCATACCTTGGGGATGATCAGGTCAAAAATCGGAAGTATGTGACAGGCTGGAACAGGCATGTGAGTGGTGCTCACAGGGAGGCTCGATCATGCTACCGGACATGGTTGCTGTACGGGGCCCCTACATCTGGAGAAACTTACGAGAAAATGAGGCAGTCGCGTAGGGTTTTTAAAGCTAAATTAAAATATGTTCAAAATAATCAAGAACAAATTAAATTAGATATATTAGCTAAATTCCACACGAATAAAGACTTTGGTAGATTTTGGAAGTTCACTAACAAACTAAAAGGCAAGTCGAGTCTCCCTGCGAGTGTGGCGGGCACCACTGACCCTGAAAAGGTGGCCAACCTGTTTCGGAAGCAGTTTTCAAGTGTGTCTTCTTTGGATAGTACTGTGCAGCGGGCAGTCTCGGCAGAGGGGAATGATAAGCCTTATAATATTTCAGTAATATTTATAGCAAAACAAGTCTCTTCTATTATCAAGAGTATGTCAAGGGGTAGATCACTAGGCCACGATGACCTAAGCATCGAACATCTGAAATATGCTGGGCGGCATCTGTCTAGAGTTCTTGCACTGTTGTTCAACCTATGTCTCAGTCACAGCTATTTGCCACAAGACCTGATGAAGACAATAGTGACGCCAATTGTTAAAGACAAGACGGGTGACGTCGCTGACTTGTCTAACTATAGACCCATCTCGCTGGCTACAGTGCTCGCCAAGGTCCTGGACAGTCTGCTTGATAAACAGTTGGCTAAGCACATGGAATTAAATGATGCTCAATTCGGCTTCAGACCCGAACTATCGACGGAAAGTGCCATCCTGTGCCTCAAGCAGACTGTGCAGTACTACACCACAAGGAAAACGCCAGTATTTGCTTGTTTTTTAGACCTTTCCAAGGCTTTTGACCTGGTATCCTACGAGGTCCTCTGGAAAAAGCTTCAAAATGAAACAACATTACCGCCTGAAGTTACATCCTTGTTACAGCACTGGTATTGCAATCAGACTAATTATGTTAAGTGGGCAGGAGCTCGGTCAGACGTGTATAGGATGGATTGTGGGGTGAGACAGGGGGGGTTAAGTTCGCCCCGCCTTTTCAACCTCTATATGAATAAGCTGATCGATGGGCTTGGCAAAACACATATAGGTTGTCATATTGATGGAGTCTGCTTGAATAATTTAAGCTATGCAGACGATATGGTTCTGCTAAGCCCATCGATTGGTGGTCTTAGAAAAAGAAGAAGAAAGTATAATGTTAAAAAAAGTCATCTTGTGATGTTCAAATCCACCTCAATCAACTACACCGATATCCCTGGAGTCTCACTCTGTGGTAGTCCTATTAGCTGGGTGTCAAAATTTAAGTACCTTGGTCACTGGGTCACCGATGATCTCAAGGATAACCTAGATATTGAGAGGGAGCGGAGGTCGCTGGCCGCAAGATGTAACATGCTGGCTCGAAGGTTTGCACGATGTACGAATGCAGTAAAGGTATCTCTTTTCAAAGCTTACTGTCAATCTTTCTATACGTGCAGCCTTTGGACAAGTTATACCCTGCGGGTATACAGCGACCTCCGCATCCAATATAATAACGCACTCAGGATACTGCTGGGGCTGTCGAGGCGTTGTAGCGCATCGGGAATGTTCGCAGAAGCGCACATCGACGACTTCTACGCCATTATGCGAAAAAGATCCGCATCAATGCTTACTAGGCTCCGCTCCAGCACTAGCGGTCTCCTGAGGGTGTTCAAAGACCGGTGGGACACACCTCTGCTGCGTCACTGGATGATGCTCCACACCGGATGAATTTTATTGTTTTTTGATCTATTGTTGCTATTTTCATGTTTTTCTACTAACCATAATTTATTAGTTTGTTTTAACTCTGTTTTTTTATTTACTTTTACTAACAAAATTATGGAACCTGGCTTTCTGAAATAAACAAATTGAATTGAATTGAATTGATTAGTTTGCATTCATTATCTATGGCCAATATCGAGTCAATCTGTCATTGTGTCAAGTTTATCATTCTCAGCCAAATTTGACATGAAATTGAGTGAATGGTTAGAAATTGTCGTATCTCGTTATCGTTTTGGATAAATTTGTCCAGTGTGGTTGGCATGTTAGCGATTATGATAAAATAGCATAGATCGACTAATTTTGTCATGTCGATCGAAATAAATATTGTGTCATGCATGTTAGGCCTACTGGTCCCTGCTATATTCGATCAAAAAAAACGCCTGACGTTTATAGTGTTGTGGTCTGTATCAATTGTAGAATTAAGATGTATATCGATATCAATGGTATATCCATAAAGTATTAAATTTCACTATATTATGTAACATACTAGCGGATCTAGCGAACTTTACTTCGCCCCTAGCACCGTCCCGCCCCGGTCCCGTTTAGCCAAGCCACGTAATTGTAAAAGAGGTTGGTGATATAAAAGTAAAAATTTAGGGTTTTATTATAAAAGGCCACATTATAAAAAAAAATCGTCCAAAAATTAAAAAGAAAAGAAATTAAGGGTGAATAAGCCTTACCACTTAGGGGTATGAAAAATAGATAGTAGCCGATTCTCAGACCTACTGAATACGCATATAAAATTTGGTAAGAATCGGTAAAGCCGTTTCGGAGGAGTACGGGAACGAACATTGTGACACGAGAATTTTATATATGTATTTCTTATACATAGCCATACCATATCGAAATTTATCAATAATGTCCAATACAACACCGGAAACAACAACAACACTAAATGTTAAAATGACAGCTGACAGAAAGCTCTAAGTTCAAAAGCAATTTTTTTCTGCATGAAATGACATTGCAAAGGCGTAACCTGTGAACTGCCAACCTCCAAGTTCTTTTTAGTCTTTTTCATTTAACTTTAAAAATAAAGCGCAAAAAAAAACTAAAAAAATGTTAAGTGTGTTTAGAATCCCTAAGTTTTGAAATAGTTTTCGAATTTTCGTACCTTTTTAAAAATGAAATGTTGTCAATTGGGAGTTAAAAGCATTGTGTAAAAACAATGAATTACCTACGAGGGTTGCTGGTTTTGTGTTTATATTATTTTGAAATGAATAATTTCGTTAAAACGGAATGTCGGGTTGCGATCAAGATTTTCTAATATTCAAACAGCAAAACATGTAATCTTTACACTTTGTGGAGAATTGATATTTCATTTTTTTATTTTATTTTTTATTTTCCCCCTGCGCAGGGGCTTTGGGGGCGGAAGAATCACCACGACGTGTGCTCGTGGAGGGAGGGGACGGCGGGCAAATATTCTATAATCCCCGGTTAAATTCGAGGAGGTGTTCAGTAATCTGGGTAGATTGCTAGCCTTCACAATGGGCAGATCGTAGCAGACCCAGCCAAACTAACAAATAAGTACAGTTTACTGCCTCCTCTACCTGGGAAACATAATCGATTTGGGTAGGTCCAACTTTGAGAAAAAGATTAATCGATGATTGCAACTCGACTGGGCAGCTTTCGGGAAACTGCGCAAGAGTGTCTTCTCATCTCAATTAACCCAGTGTCTATTGTGTTACCAGTGATGACAATACGGATCAGAAACATGGTCTCTCTGGGCCTCATAAAAAAGATAGAGAATGCTATGCTTGGTGTTTCTCTACGAGATCGAATCAGAAATGAGGAGATACGTAGAAGAACTAAGCAGACCTTGACAATCAATAAACTCAAGTGGCAGTGGCCAGGGAACATAGCGCGAAGATCCGATGGCTGTTAAGGCAGAAAAGTTCTAAATTGGAGACCCGTCGACCAGAGACCACCGACAAACTTGTAAAGATCTCATGATCAAATTAGATACTGTTAGTGATCGGTAGCTGTAGAAAACCGTTTGGAAAACCGGGCAGGGTTATGCTCAGCAGTGGACGTTCTTTGGCTGTTAATAATGATGATGATGATGAAGCAAAGTAAGTGTCGGCACGTACTTGGCGAGCGGCGGCGCCGTGTCCTTGGTGAGCGTGCGGTAGAAGGAGGTGTACTCGTCGTCGGCCACCTCGCTGGGCTTGCGCGTCCAGATGGGCTTGTTGTCGTTCATCAGCTCCCAGTCCCACACCGTCTTCTCCGTCTTCTTTGTCTCCTTCTCCTTCTCCTCGGCGTCTTCCACCTGCAGTCACATCGTACATTTAAGGGGGTATACAAAAATTCGGAAGTTAAATAAATATTTTGTTGTCAATAGGATAAAACTATAATTAATATAACTGGATCAGAAGTGAGTGTAGATAGCTAAAATATTTGTAGGTTTTATGACAGCAAATAGTTCCCTATTCCACGAATTGTTTTTTTTAAATCGATTTTGTAAAAATTCCGTTATTCCGAATGTCCGAAAAGCAGAAACGTTCTAAATCGTTCACATGAATGAACTAGTGCCTAATAGTACATAGAACACGTACACTTCTGGACACATCTATTGGCCCACCTTAGAGTTTAGGTTTCGATGGCCCCTACCGAAATATGATTGCTAGATTGAACAAAAACTGTTGATGCAGTTTTAAACCTGATACATTTTACCATCCTTTTCGATCGTATTGTTTTAAATTTGAATTCAGATACCTTACGACATGAAGCTACGCCTAACAAGTCGGATATGCGCCTTGTTAAAGGCAATTGATTTTTGAATAAAAAACATGTTTTATCAAATAAAGGTTTAATTTAATAACACGTGTTGCCTCTATGGACATCTACTACAGCTCTCATACGATTAAGAATAGGAGTTTATCAACCGCTCTATGAATTTTGAGGGATCATCTCCCATTCCTCTTCTATGGCAGTTTTCAACTCCTGCATCGTCTGGGCAACTGGCTGACGAGCCCTAACACGTCATTTTAGCTCGTCCCACATGTGCTCAATGGGGTTCATGTCTGGGCTTCTGGCTGGCCAGTCCATAACTGTGATGTTCACATCCCGAAGATATTCCCTGACGATGCCGGCCGCATGGGCTCTTGCATTATCATGCATCAAAAGTAAATTTGGGCCCACATAGTCCGCGTATGGTATCACGTGAGGTTCTAAGCACTCACGAATGTACTTTTCAGCATTTAATGTTGGCAGCCGTGGTCCTGTAACAACCTCAAGTTGAGTTTTGGCGCTCGCGGATATACCGCCCCAGACAGTCCACGAGCCACCGCCATGAGCAACCCTCTCTTCAAAGCAGCATTGCGCGAAATGCTCTCCCTTACGTCGGTAGACCTTCTTCCTTCCATCATTGCCATGTAACACCATTTTAAACTCATCAGAAAAGAGTACACGGCTCCAATCTTGCCGTCTCCAATTTAAATGACTGCGTGCGAAATGAAGGCGCGCTGTTCGGTGGGCTCGCGTTAGTTTGGGCCCATGAGCTGGCTTGTGTGGTACCTTATCGCGTTTTTTTAACCTTCTCCAAGCAGTTCGAGCGCTCACAGATACTCCGTGGAAGTCGCGAAGTTGGTTTTGTATCTCAATGGAGGTAAGGTGACGATTTCTCAAGCAGGTCGTCACGATGAATCGATCCTGCCTTTCAGTTGTGACCCGAGATCGTGGCCTTCCTTGGCGACGAACAAAACCGCCAGTTTCTATGTACCTCCGATAAACATTTCGGACCGCAGATCGACTTAAATTAAGTTGAGCACTCACTTTTCTTTGGCTGTGTCCGGCCTGAATAAGTGCCACAGCTTGGGCGGCGACTTCAGTTGAAGTATTCATAGATTATTGATAGAACCTCACCTTAATGTTAAAAATAAGTAATGTTTGTTGCAAAACCAAAGATATCAATCACTTTTTCAAGAATTAAATCCAAGTAAACCAATAAAACCAAGTTTTCTTAGTATTCGATTGTTTGATATCAACAAACAGGCTCCAAATTGTCTTTTGTTTCTTTAAATTCTGTTTTCGAAATTCAAAAAAAGACTATTGAATGAAATTGTGAATGTGCCAGGTTCAAAACGGCATAAAAACTTTTTGCTCGACCTAATGTAAAATTTTAGCTAGGACCAAACGAAACTAAAAATACAAGGTTGGCCAATAGATGTGTCCAGAAGTGTACTAAACATGCGCAAAATCGTTCACTGGAGTGAAATGAGTGATTTAGTTCAGTGTAAGCCAAAGGTATGTATCAACTCATCTAGTTCAAATAGTTTTGTAGACCTATTTTCACAATATCACTCACTACTTCACATACACATACTAAATTCTAAGTATTATTGTAAAGACTAGAAACTTTCTGCTCGCGCTACCTAAAACATTAATAGCGTTAAAACGCACGCGAGCCTAGCCATGCGACTGTCTAGCTCTTGCCGTACCTAACTAACCAATATATGCGTACGCTTTAATCTTTGTAACTGAGCTACTGAAAGGCGGACTACTGAGCCATATTAGACGATAGTTAACGAGTGAGTGAAGATACTAGATTCCTGAAAAACTTCAATTTAAACTTCATTCAAGAACTACCCAACGGCCTACTGAACGGGTGCCTTTTTGACACAAGAAGCCTGCTTTTTGTTTATTGATATTTGTAATGATGTTGAGGTAATTATTTGAGTCAAATAAAATTATTTTCTTTCTTCTTTATTAAGGGACAGATATGTTTTTGCCCAGCAATGACTTTCAGAATACCTTTGGAGCTGTCACGCACCCTTAACATCAAGGATGCTTGTTTTTTTTCTGATGATGGCCGCGAACCTATCTGTATGCGCCTCTGCTAACATGGCGGACGCACTACCAAAACGAGGCAGCTCCAGTAATATCCTGACAACATTGCTAAATTGGATTGTTTGGAATTGATGATGATGATGTTGACCGACCTGCGCGTCCTCGTCCGCGTCTGCGGCGTCGGCCTCGTCGGCCTCCTCGACGGTCTCCGTGCGCGAGGCCCACAGGTAGATGGGGAAGTTGATGAACTGCGAGTACTTCTTGACGAGCGCGCGGATCGTGTCCGGCTGCAGGTAGTCCGCCGCCTCCTCCTTCAGGTGCAGCCTGAGGGGCACGCCGATAGATTAACACGAGGACGTAGCGACAGGTGGGGGGTTCGTCTCACGAGCGCTCGCGAGTTGTGATGGTCCCGTAGTTACCATATCGAATTGAAGTCTTTATTTATTTATTTATACTTTATTGCACAATAATAAAATTTTGTACCAAAGATGGACTTAACGCCATATGGCGTTCTCTACCAGTCATGCATTTGGGCTAAGCAGAAATGATTGAAGTCATAAATTGTTTGTTAAGAATCACCTGATATCAGGTGCGAATGAGGTCAAATATATTTTCTATTATCATTGTCAAATTCCTGATACATATGTGTGTATTACCTATATCCGTGAGGTAAAACGTGTGAGACAAAGTCTTTATATAATTCATGAAAACTTTTTATCAGAGAATTAATGACGTGATGAAACGCAGTTCAACGATATTGAAAGTATATTATAGTTAAAGGTTACTATGCCCTGATCAGCCGTTTAAAGATCATCAGTTCTTTAATGACTGATGATTCTCTGAACTGAGGTTGAATTGTGTAAAGCAATCGTATTCATTTGACAGTTTAAAACGTACGGTATGATTTGTCAAACGTTTTGTAAATCATACCGAAAGTTTTGAACTGTCAAACGAATACGATTGATTTACACAATTCCACCTCTGATTACCTTCTATTCTTCTATATGTCCTTTCGATTCGAAATTTGATACCATGTTACTTCAAACATATTAAAATAACATGGTAAGATAACCATGACTTTATGTATAATGTGTCGGAGGTTTTTTAAAATTAACATTTTGTACATTTTTTGTGTGCCTACATGGTCTGACGAATAAAAAATGACCAGTTGGACGAAGAGACAATCCGGGACAGTATTCTGGCGCAAATTAATTAGGAGAGTCGACACAATTTAAAGTTCGAAAAAGACAAAGAAAAAGAAGTAGAATTTTAGTTGTGTATGTGTAGTGTGTACTCACGTGATGTGCGTGCCGCGCTTGAGCGTGTCGCCCCTCGGGTCCTCGGCGACGCTGAAGGCGCTCGCGTCCGACTGCCAGAAGTGCTGCTTGTTGTGTGTATGTGTGTATGTGTAGTGTGTACTCACGTGATGTGCGTGCCGCGCTTGAGCGTGTCGCCCCTCGGGTCCTCGGCGACGCTGAAGGCGCTCGCGTCCGACTCCCAGAAGTGCTGCTTGTCGTCGTTGTGCTTGGACGCGACCGTCACCTTGTCGGCCACCAGGAACGCCGAGTAGAAGCCCACGCCGAACTGGCCGATCATGTCGTTCATCTCTTGCGTGTTCGACTGGAAATAAACAACGTGTAAGTAAATACTACATATGTAAGACAATGAGCCAAGATCCTATGCTGTCATTGTCACAAAGGTTTAAAATTTCGGTTAATTTATACCTTCTAAATCTAATTTAAGGAATCTATACTTATATTATAAAGCTGAAGAGTTTGTTTGTTTGTTTGAACGCGCTAATCTCAGAAACTACTGGCCCGATTTGAAAAAATATTTTTATGTTGGATAGTCCATTTATCGAGGAAGGCTTTAAGCTATATAACATAAAGATACGACTCACAAGACCACAGCAGCAATAAAAAATGTTGCGAAAATGGGAGAAAGATATTCCTTTTAAGAGCTTCCGCTGCGTACGCTGCGGTGACAAGATTGTTCAGCATTAAGAGTTCTATATTAAAGTCCGCGACAGCATAAGTCTATCTTTTATGGTTGACTTACTACAACCTTTTTTATGTTAATAAATTAGTAAAAAAAATAATGCATCATTTTTAGAGGTGTATTATACACACAGGTATTTATTACTATCAAAATAAATACATTCATCATCACGAGCATTTCATTAAGAACAAAGTTGCCCTTTATATCATTTGATTTCAATAAATATCTTAGGAGCTATCACAGTTTTAACATAACTCCGCACCAAAATAATGTTCGCAGCTTACGTACAACGTACGCTTGCGCTAATCTATACTAATATTAAAAAGCTGAAGAGTTTGTTTGTTTGAACGCGCTAATCTCAGAAACTACTGGCCCGATTTGAAAAATCTTTTTTACGTTGAATAGTCCATTTATCGAGGAAGGCTTTAGGCTATATAACATAAAGATACGACTCATAAGACCACAGCAGCAATGAAAAATGTTGCGAAAACGGGAGAAAGATATTCCTTTTGAGAGCTTTCGCTGCGTACGCTGCGGAAACCGCTTAAGTTACACAAAAATCATGTATGACAGGATTGTTCAACATTAAGAGTTCTATAATAAAGTCCGCGACAGCATATGTCTATCTTCTATGGTTGACTTACTACAATCTTTTTTATGTTAATAAATTTGTAAAAAAATAATGCATTATTTTTAGAGGTGTATTATACACACAGGTATTTATTCTTATCAAAACAAATACATTTATCATCAGGAGCATTTCATTGAAAACAAAGTTGCCCTTTATATCATATGATTTCAATAAATATCTTAGGAGCTATCACAGTTTTAACATAACTCCGCACCAAATAATGTTTGCAGCTTAAGTACAACGTGCGCTTGCGCTAATCTATACTAATATTATAAAGCTGAAGAGTTTGTTTGTTTGTTTGTTTGTTTGTTTGAACGCGCTAATCTCAGAAACTACTGGCCTGATTTGAAAAATTATTTTTATGTTGGATAGTCCATTTATCGAGGAAGGCTTTAAGCTATATAACATAAAGATACGACTCACAAGACCACAGCAGCAATGAAAAATGTTGCGAAAACGGGAGAAAGATATTCCTTTTGAGAGCTTCCGCTGCGTACGCTGCGGAAACCGCTAAAGTTACACAAAAATCATGTATGACAAGATTGTTCAGCATTAAGAGTTCTATAATAAAGTCCGCGACAGCATAAGTCTATCTTTTATGGTTGACTTACTACAACCTTTTTTATGTTAATAAATTTGTAAAAAAAATAATGCATCATTTTTAGAGGTGTATTGTACACACAGGTATTTATTCTTATCAAAATAAATACATTCATCATCACGAGCATTTCATTTAGAACAAAGTTGCCCTTTTTATCATTTGATTCCAATGAATATCTTAGGAGCTATCACAGTTTTAACATAACTCCGCACCAAAATAATGTTCGCAGCTTAAGTACAACGTGTGCTTGCGCTAATTATATTATAAAGCTGAGTTTGTTGGTTTGAACGCGCTTATCTCAGGAACTGCTGTACCGATTTGAAAAAATATTTCTGTGTTACATAGCTTATTTATTGAGAAAGGCTTAAGGATATAAAACTTCACGCTGCGACGGCAGGGGAGGGAGCAAACTCAAAACGCGCGGACGAAGTCGCGGGGGACCGCTAGTATATTATAAAGCTGAAGAGTTTGTTTGTTTGAACGCGCTTATCTCAGGAACTGCTGGACCGATTTGTAAAAATAATTTTGTGTTGAAAGAGAAAGGCTTTACGATATAAAACATCACACTGCGACGGGAGGGGAGGGAGCAAACTCAAAACGCGCGGACGAAGTCGCGGGGGACCGCTAGTTATATTATAAAGCTGAAGAGTTTGTTGGTTTGAACGCGCTTATCTCAGGAACTGCTGAACCGATTTGAAAAAATATTTCTGTGTTAGATAGCTTATTTATTGAGAAAGGCTTTAGGATATAAAACATCACGCTGCGACGGGAGGGGAGGGAGCACACTCAAAACGCGCGGACGAAGTCGCGGGGGACCGCTAGTTAAAAGAATATATACCATTTGAGAATCATTTGCGTGATTGCTTATGCCTCATATCATCATTTTCATAAGATCAATAATAAAATCTCCAGATTATTTTTAGTTTTCGGCCATTCTCTTGACCTCTTTCTACAACACAACATTAAACCTTGACTTGATTTGCTGTATTAACCTTATTCTTGGTCTTCCTCATCTCCTTTTTTACTTTCTTATAATTTTTATGAAGATTAACTTCATCATAAATAAGTTTTTGTGTCGTGTTCATAGGGAAGGGTCGACAAAGGTCGACTTGGCTGAAACACTAACTTATTGCGTTTCTAACACAAATTTGTGTTTTGACACTTACTCTAAGGTGCACAAATTATAAAGAGGTAAGTAAGTTCGACGCTTATGATGTGTCATATCAGCCGAATAACCAAAAAAATAGCGTAACTTTAGCTTTAAAGTTAAGACACTTCTTAGAGCAATGGAAAGCGAAATTGAATATAATGAGAGTACCTTTTCAGCATCCTGCATCTTGGAGAGGAAGTCAGCAGTGCCAGACTTGGCGATGGTGCCGAGGTTGTTGACGAGGTCGTGGCGCGTCATGCCGATGCCGGAGTCGATGATGTGGAGCAGGCGCTTCTCGGGCTCGGCCTTGATGCGGATGCTGAGATCCGGGTTGGTCTCGAGCACGTCGCGGTCTGTTAGAGAGAGCAGACGGATCTTGTCCAGTGCGTCAGAACCGTTCGAGATCAACTCGCGAAGGAAAATCTGCAACAAATAACGATGCCTATTGAGCATTCGGTGGCGGCATTAAAAAGCTACAACTGCACAGTTATGTGATTCTTGAATGGAAAAATTGATTGTCGAGAACTACACTACAAATTGCTGGCCTTCTATCAATCAGAAATGTATCCACCGAGACTGACCTTTAAGCTTTCGGTGGGCGACTACCACTGCAAATTGAAATTTATTATGATTATTTATTTATTCATTACTTTGCCGATTGTCGCCAATGACTGACTTTGTATTTACACATTATCTTACCAAGATTTTGAAGCTTGCAATTTTTTTTCTGACTTATTTGACATAGTATGTGCACAACTTGAAACTAGCAGACTTTTTTTTCGTCCGTGCTCTACCGAGGCGACGTCTCCTGAGGATGCCACGTGTAGTGGAGACACGCGTCGAGGTACTTTGTACGTTGACGTTGGGTATTTGCGATTGTATTAGCTGTGCCGCATGGGTATTAAGGGACGCAGGCGGTGTATCCTGCTTTTTCCTGAACTGTTTGTGTCGTTTGGTGCCTGCTCCGGCGTCGCTTAGCGAAATTCAGCTGACACCAGCAGAGCAGTTCAAAACCTTGCTAGTTATTATAATTTACCGAGGGATTTTAGTGGAAAGTCACTATGGTTTGGAGTATACGTTACCTCCTTGTTTCTGTAGAGCGAGTTGATGATGAGCTTCATCATGCGGTTGACCTCGGTCTGGAAGGTGAAGTTCTGCGCGCGCTCCTTGATCTCGCGCAGCTGCGCCACGCTGAGGCCGTCGGGCGAGATGGCCTCCTCCTCGCGTAAAACCGCCTCTGCGTCTGAGGACACAAAGCGAATCTACACGTGAGTGCCTTGGCTTGGCCACTTATTGCAATAATAAAAATCTAAATGCCTGTATTGTGGCACAGAAATAACTACAAGCTTTATTAAATGGTCAATCAAATGGTGTGGTGTAAAATGTGGTTTTAAATTTCTTCAAAAGAAATGCAACACTGCGCAGTAGTAAAACCAGTAGCCTGATATTTCGTCATAAGCTACAGTGTTTCCTGGTTGTAACTGTTGTTTCACTGTTTTGATCAAATGGGTAATAAATATATTGAATATATCGGAAATTATAAAGACATTTGAAGTGAGAACTGGGAAACCTCAATACCCGTGATGGCAACCTACATCGTGAATAAAGACTACGAGCAACATTTGCGTGATGGTTTGATTCTGTAAAAAAAAACAAGTTTGTAGGCGTAGCCGTTATCGCAATATGACAGATAGGGTAACCCAACGTAACCAGGTCTAAATAAAACACACGTCTCCTGAACGACGTCACTATCGATCAATCGTTGTTACTACCTATTGCTGGGGGTCGTAAGTCACTTTCGGGTCGATTCGTAAGCAAACAGGTGCCAGTCGGCGCGTTCAAGTATCGGAGTGCGGTAGACGGGATAGTGCATTATCTGGCACAAACGCGAGATGTCAGAGGCGGGGGGAGCGACCCCCGCGCCGGCGACGAAGGTTGGCGAGGCGGACGCGGGGGCGGGAGCAGGGGCGGGGCGGGTGCTGCACGCACGCACCTTCAAGCTGCGCTTCGCGGCGCCGCGCGAGCCTGGCCGCTCCGACGTGTCCGCCGTCAAGCCGTTGGGGCTACGTTCGTCTTACTTATATTACATGCTTGCTTCATTATTATCGCTTTTAACCTCCTCGACTGAGTCGAACACAGAGAAAGAAGTGCCAGAAAAACTAAAACACCACATAAAACCTTAAATTTTTTTTTGACATTTAATTTTTATTAGGTTTTGCGCATTTTACATTACACGTTATTTTTTGTACAGAGTCCATATATACAAAAAAAAAAAAAAAGAGGATTGTAAAAATTATATAATAATCTAAAAATACATTTGTAAACACAAAAAATGGGCATAATTGTTTGATACTTTGTTAAATAATTAAAGTAGTACATAAGTATATACGTAAGGGCCATAGATTGGTTGCCAGGCCCTATTTTAAAAATCTGGAATTTGGCAACCCTAAACCGTGTACACGAAAGATTGCGAGAATGTTTGCTACTCGTTCACGAAAAACTACCGAATTATTTTTTTTAATGAAATAATAGGTCATAATAATCATACGTCTGTCTGAGGCGTATAAGCGTACGTATCGTAGCGTAGCGTATCAGTGTATGTGTGTACATACAGACGTAAAGTGTATGTACGTGGACGAAGTCGGAGAAGAAGTTAAGTCACAATAATATTCTGTACAACAGTAATGATAAAGGCGGATACTGCTCGCCTTGCTAATTGCAACTTGCGCTCAACGAGGGGCTTTGTTAGTAAATACTCAACGTCTGGCGTAACTTATACATGTGATACCAGAAAATCATTTGGGCGAAAGAGAACAATGGTAATCAAAGAATGTATCGTCTTGTGTTGCAGCGGCGACGGTGACGGAGATGTTCTACCGGCGCGCGGAGCCGGCGGGCGCGGGGGAGGGGGCGGAGCGGAGAGCGCTCGAGCGAATACAGGACATGTTCGGCCACGGACCCAGGGACAAGTACCCCACACCTTACACATCATCACACGAGTGAGATCTTCTAGCTACGACTTTTAACACCATTTACAAGTTTAATTCTTTAAAACCTATGCTGAGAAAACTTCATACCATAATAACATAAATATAAAGCAGGATCAATTTTCCGAGCACCTTATTTGATATGAATAATAATCAAGAAAAATATATATTTTTCACAATAACAATATAAACTTGACACCTTCTCAATTTGTCACCTATTTATGTGGCGAAGGTACCAATCTTTAGTTAGTTGATTTTTTTCAGATATGGTTGGTGGTGGGTAGAAGCAGCAAAAATGGCTACTACAAAATTCAGTGACCGAAGACTGCACCATCACATACAAGATTCAGCCTGGCTCAAGGCCCGCCTCTTAGTTCTTGCAGCAGATGACAAACTCAAGCAAAAATGAACACACCACACAAATGTTACATATTTAATTAGTAATACCTTAATTCATATGGCAATGAAATAATCTGATAATCAATAATAACGGTATTATGATTAAAGTTGAAACACTGAGTAGAATTGATAAGAGATAGATTATTTTCCCATACATTAAAAAAAACTGTTTTATTTGAAAGACTAATCAACTAAGCAGTACATTACATTGTTTATAAAAGAATAAAATCATAACTTTTTTGTATGAAACCTTGTTTTATTAATAATAACAACATTGAAATTGTTTAGTTTAATGCCACAACACCCGAGCGGTTGCCTGCAACCGTGTAACAATAGAATTTCAATTGTGCCTTATTCACATGCATTATGTAGTTGCTGGCAAAGCACAAAGTATCAAAGAATAGCCTTGAGTATAAGGAGGGAAAATCGAGGGATGTTTACCAGTTCTGGAGCCCTCACGGGAGGCGCCTAGGTCGGCGTCCACCGTCACCTCGTCCACGGAGCCCACGCCGATGCTGTCCTCTTGCGCGCGCGCCCATCCTGTAACAAAACACCAACACTGATGATGCCTGTCATTAGCATATGTTTTTTCCAATAGCCAGACATTGGAAACCTTTCAGTCAATTTCATACCGATAGCCAATAAACTTAACTATCTTAAAAATAAAGTTTACAGTTAGCCTGCAGTTAGCTTACTTACAAAGAAAGTTCTAGGTAGTTTTCATTGTGATCAGTCGGCAATTCGTGGGTGAAAATGGTACCACGACATCAATTTTTTCGAGTTTTAATTTTTATGACTAGGATTTCTTTCAAAGTTTCCTGCCTTCTTATGTTATGCTTATGGGATCTCATTATTAATTAAGCTGATGGGATCTTAACCCACGGTTTCTGGGCTTCCTTCGTGGCAGTCGAGGCTTTCGTCAACTAAGATAAATTATTGAGCACAGTGGATGTTCTTACCTGATAATAACAGGAGGCCGACGCCTAGCAATAAATAGTATTTCATTGCTAGATATCTAACGGGAAAAGTTCAACTTTTGTGATCACAGTGAAACAAAGCCGGTTCAGCGACAACTGCCGAAAATGCTGGACCACGCTCAACAATATCCACGCAAGAAACGTCACAAGTCCAGTAACTATTGGTTGTTTCAAAAGTCAATATGTACCGTTAACCAATCAAATAAATACACGGCATGAATTTTGACAAATGGCAGATAAATTTTACCAAATGTCCAAATCCCATTGGTCAACAGATTAACGTCACTGATGTCACTGTTAAACTGACAGACGGGTTCTGCCAAAAAAAAAAAACTTCGTTTCCGGCTTTGGGTTCTAGCAATTTTCAGCCATTCGTTTATCAAACTCTGGCTCACAAATTCTGAACCTACCAAAAGGCGGGAAATTAAAAAAAAAACTTAACATGGTATCTACACTAATATAATAAAGCTGAAGAGTCTGTTTGTTTGAACGCGCTAATCTCAGAAATTACTGAACTGCTTTGAAAAAAAAATTACGTTCGATAGCCCATTTATCGAGGAAGGCTTTTAGGTATCATCAAGATGCGACTCATAAGTCCAGCGCCGCGAGACAAAAAAAGATGCGGAAACGGGGAAAAATATTCTTTTGGAGAACTTCCGCTGCGTAAACCATTTAGTTAAGTTACACAAAAAATATGTATGACGAGATTATTTTGCATGAACAGTTCTATAATAAAGTCTGCTACAGCATATGCCTATTTAATATGGTTTACTCACTGCGACCTTATCTATGTTAGTATATTTGATTAAAAAAAAAACAATATTTTCGAAGGTTTTTGTTACACACGGGTATTGATTCTTATCAAAAGCTTTTCATTTTGAACAAAGTTCATAACATCATTTGAATTCAATAATTTTATACTAATATTATAAAAATGAATATGAAGAATTTGTTTGTTTGAAGCGATAAAATCAGGAACTACTGGGTCGATTTAAAAAATCCTTTTGCGTGTTTGTAGTGTTGTTACCCTAAAGCTTTCCTCGATAAATAAGCTACCCTATTTATCGAGGAAAGCTTTAGGGTATAAAATATCATGCTGCGACGGAAGGGCAGGGAGCAAACTCAAAACGCGCGGATGAAGTCGCGGAAGACAGCTACGAGTACGAGTAGTCACCAACTTAAAGAAGAATAAACAATCTTGATATTTTAATATTTTTAATATTACTAGTAGTAGTACTACATTATGTTAAACTTTTAGTTATTTACTTTTATCAGGTATGGTTATTTTGTTCTCAACAAAAAAACACGGGATAGTAATAATATTGCATGCAATGTCATAGTGTTCTATTAGTCACTAAAGACATAGTGTCCCATGGTACGAATCTTGAATCAAGAGCGTAACGACAAGACGAAGTGAGAGTGGTACCTAATAGTTTCTCTCCCGGGGGGCAATTCCACTGTCAAAATAGAACTAAACGTCAACTGCATTGGTGATAATAATCAACTTTTTCAGTTTTTCCAATCAAAATGGTTGCGGTGCAGCTGTGGTTTAGCTCAACTTTATCGTTCGATCGAAGATTAGCCGATTCATATTCTACTAATGTTTTGATGTTGACGTCGACCAAACCGCAGCCATAGATATATTGACAGATAAATTAGAAAGCTCTTGGAGCGTTTAGGATCCATATTAAGTTTGGGCCTGCAACTGTAACCTGTGGTGTCGCTAGCGCCGTTTTATTTTCTTTTGGTATAAAACAATTGCACATTTAACTATATCACAATATTTTATTTTTCATTAATAACTGGTTTATATTTAAAATAATACCTGTATTATCATACCTTTTACTAGTAGTTAGAGTGGGAATAATAATTTAAAAGATTGTGTCCAGAATAAAATAATAATAAATATTTTTTAAAGTACCTAACGCAAAAGTATAATGTTCAGGTGTTTTATTATGTAGTTTAAAAACGCAGACTTGACTTTACCACAAAAACTACCACAGATTTATTATTTACATTACTTACTTTAATTTTTTATTTATAAATAAAACACTAGGATTTTTAATGTGATCAATCATTTATTGTGATCAAAATCAGGCTTTGCTCATAGTTCTATTGTTCGATTGATTGAGAGTATTTGTTACACTATAAAGATAAGAAAATACTATCCGACCTTTTTTTAATCATAATTGTGCGTTAACACCGGACGGCGTTCTACGTCAAGACTGTAGATGGGTGGATGTGCTTGATACATACGAAACGCCTTTTAGGAAACTAGGCTTTATTCAACATAAAGAAATATACTATGTTAATAAATAATTACAGACATTATAGACAGACATTGACACACACAGATTGTCTGATAGAAAATTCTATAGACGTATGATCTATGATCTATGGATGATACCGAAGAGGTCCCCCCTTCAATTCCATTCAGGCACAACTCTCGACTAATTACTACAAACGTAGTCAACGAGGTAGCCTGGTCTTCTGCGGGGTCTGCTAGAAGATCGAACCTGAGATGCTTCTGAATCTTGAGAAGGGGCAATTTCATCATCAGCTGTTTCAGATCCATCTTCAGATATACCATCAGATGCGGGTGTCTCATCTTGCCAAGTATTATCCCCATCTGGCAAGGGTGCTAAATGTCTGTTAGAGACGGTAGTTTCTCTACCATCTGAGAATCTTACATGCGAATAAGATGGATTCGCTTGTAATATTTCAACTTCTTCCACTAACGGGTCGTATTTTGAGGAACGAACATTTTTCTTCATTAAAACAGTTCCGGAAGACGTTAGCCAAGTTGGTATAGATTGTCCGTTCATTGTTCTTCGAGGGTGACTAAACAGACGTTCGTGAGGAGTATTATTCGTGGCTGTACATAAAAGGGATCTTATCGAGTGTAGTGACTCAGGAAGTACTCGCTCCCATTCTGTCAAATCTAAGGCCTTTGATTTTAAAAATAACTGAATAGTTCTCCATAAAGTTCCATTTAAACGCTCGACTTGTCCATTTCCTTGAGGGTTGTATGGTGTAGTGCGGCTAGTCGCAACGCCTAGAGATAGCAAAAAATTCTGTACTTGTTCAGACATAAAAGCAGATCCTCTATCAGAATGAACAAAAAGAGGAGTGCCAAACACAAAAAATACGTCTTTAAGGCATCTGATTACAGTGTCTGCTGACAAATCATGACATGGATATGCAAAAGGAAATCAGGAGTACTCATCGAAGATAGTAAGGATGTATTTGTTTCTCGTGTTTGAAGGTATCGGTCCTTTGAAATCGATACTCAATCGTTCAAAAGGAGATGTTGCCTTAATCAGTTTTCCTTGGGCTTTATGAAAACGTGGTTTTATTTCAGCGCAAATATTACATGTAGAAGTAACTGATTTTATTTCGTTAACTGAGTATGGAAGATTCTTAGACCTGACCCAATGTATCATTCGTGTGACACCAGGATGACCCAGAGCGTTGTGTAATTCTGTTAAAGTATTAGTTTGAACTTGAGCACAGACACGTGATAGCGCATCAGCAGCAGAATTTTCTTTTCCAGGTCGATATACAATAATATCCTTTAATATCCTTTGGACATTTCCACACATCGCCATCTAGCCCCAAAGTAAGCTACTCAAAGCTTGTGTTATAGGTGCCAGACAACGGATATAATACTTAAATACTTTATTTTTTGTAAATACATACATGATATACATAGAAAACACCCAGACCAATACAAACAGACATGTTCATGCACACAAATGTTTGTATTGTGCAGGGATCGAACCCGCACCCGCTGCGTAGTAGGCGATTTCTCGACCACTACACCAGACGGGTCGTCGATATAATATCATACTTGTATGAGGATAGCTCCAGTCGCCAACGTTCTACTTTTTCATTCTTGATTTTACTATTATGCGGTTGGAGCATAAAAGCCACGGACTGTTGATCAGTAATCAAGATAAAATGCCTTCCCAGAAGAAAATGACGCCACTTACGAAGAGCTTCAACGATTGCACATGCTTCTTTTTCTATGGAAGAGTGACGTTTTTCTGGAGCTGATAATGATCGAGAAAAATAAGCAACAGGTCTTTCGTTTTGAGGTAAAATAGCTCCAATTGCAAAGTCGGACGCGTCCGTTTCAACAGTGAATGTAGCACTTAGGTCAATGGCATGTAAGCTGGAGCAAGCGAGTTCATTCTTCAGACTATTGAACTGTAATACTGCTTCATCAGTAAGAGGGAACTTGGTTATATCAATCAAAGGTCTTATTTTATGAGAAAAATTTCGTACCCATGGGCTGTAGTGTGCAAAAAGTCCTAAGGTTCTTTTGAGAGAACGAGAGTCTGATGGTATGGGTAAATCAAGTAGAGCTTGTATTCGTGATTTATCCGGTTTTATTGTCTGGTTGCTAATAGTATGCCCTAATAAGTTGATTGTTTGTGAGCAAAAAGTGCATTTGTCTCTATTCAATGTTAGTTTATATTTTTCAGCTGCCTTTAGAAATTTGTTCAAATTAGCGTCGTGTTCTTCTTTGGTAAGTCCGCAAACTGTCAAATCATCGAGATAAGCGTAGGTTCCAGACAACTTTTCTTTCTCTATTATAAATTCCAGTGTTCGCTGGAACGCTGCTACTCCATTGGTGACTCCAAAAAGAATACGTGTAAATTCGTACAGTTTACCACAATCCTCGAATGCAGTATATTTTTGTTCTCTTTTTAGTATAGGAACTTGATGGTATGCGCTTTTCAAATCGATTTGGCTGAAGTATTTGAATTCAGAAACTTTGGAGATAATAGATTCTATTTTAGGTAAAGGATAAGCGTCTAATTCTGTAAAGTTATTGATGGTTCTGGAATAATCGATGACGAGACGTTTTCGATGATTATTACCTCCAGCGACAAGAACTTGCGCTCTCCATGGGGAGACACTTGGCTGAATTACGCCATCTTCCAGCAGCTTAGATACTTCTTGTTTAATAAAAGACTCGTCTTCCTCACTGTATCTTCGAGATTTCACAGCAATGGGCTTGATAGATGGAGATAAGTTAGTAAAAATCGAAGCCGGAGGTACTGTAGCTTCCATGACATTGCAAATGTTAAGGGGCTCTTGCTCGCCACCAAAGTTCAATATAAGCGACGAGTGCGTTTTTAGTATATCATGCCCAATAATGACGTCAGCGCATAAATTGTTTACTATGAGCAAGTTCTGTTTATGATAAGTATGCTTATCGATTTTGAGAGTAGCAAAACACGATCCTTCTACGACGGAGGTATTGTTAAGTGATGCAAACGTAATTGACTGGTTGCAGTGCCTCTTTTTCAGGTTTAATGTTTCAGCTAAACCTTTGTCGATAAAGCTTATAGAACTTCCTGTGTCCACGAGAGCATCAGCAGTATAATCATTTATGACAATGGGAATAGTAGCTTTCCTTAAACTTCCTGGGGCGGCGGCAGCAATGACAGATGCTGTTTCTTCTAAAATGTTTTCTTGAGTGACTGCATTAACTTTGGGGCTAGCACCACCGACGCTGCGACAAACATTTGCAAAGTGTCCTTTTTTGGAGCATAATTGACACTGAGAATGAAACGCAGGACACTTGATGCGTTGATGTACATTTCCACCACAAAAGAAACATCGTCGTTTTTTTGAAAAATTTACAGCTGCTATATTAGTTTCAATCTCTTTTTCGTGTTCTCGAATAGTGTTGAGCGTGGGCATGAAAGACGTTGGGTTCGATGTTAATGAAAACGAATTTAAACTCTTTTCAGCGTTTTCTAACGTCAAAGCTTGATTAAATGCGTCATCGAATGACAATGTCAAGTTTTCCAAAAGTCTTTGACGATTTTTTTTTGAAATTAATAAATAAATAATAATAAATATCCTTTGGACATTCCCACACATCGCCATCTAGTCCCAAAGTAAGCTACTCAAAGCTTGTGTTATGGGTGCCAGACAGCGGATATAATACTTAAATACTTTTTGTTTGTAAATACATACATGATATACATAGAAAACACCCAGACCAATACAAACAGACATGTTCAATTATGCCCGATATGAATGCGTTACACATAAAATGATTCTGATTTTGCTCAGCGGATACGGCTTGAAAATCACATTCTTGAGCTAGTAGTTTAAGGGCCCGGACATAGTCAGATATAGATTCTTCAGGTTTTTGTAGTCTGGATGATAAGATGTGTCTAGCAAGTATACGATTCTTTGGCTTTTCGTACGATGCCCTCAAAACTTGTATCGCTTCATCGTAGGTACTGCACACTTTGATAAGAGCATATACTTTTGGAGATAAATAATTAACAAGTAACTTAAGCTTCAGTTCAGTAGAAGCGTCAGGAACTTCTTCGGTTATAAAGTTTTGAAAAGTATGCAGCCAATGGTACCACTGCAACTCGGCACCCACTTCACCAGGGTCCGTACTAAATTTCTCGGGGTTTAGGTAACGGGATCCTCGGGTTGTCACTATTGGTACTTTATTTTCGCTCATCGCGCAATTATAATTTTATGTTGAATAAATTGATACATACGAAACGCCTTTTAGGAAACTAGGCTTTATTCAACATAAAGAAATATACTATGTTAATAAATAATTACAGACATTATAGACAGACATTGACACACACAGATTGTCTGATAGAAAATTCTATAGACGTATGATCTATGATCTATGGATGATACCGAAGAGGTTCATAGCAGTGCTAAAATAATTTCTACCTAATTTACCCAGGTATTAACTAAGAACGCTTGGTATTTATCAGACAAACAGTATATATATCCTAAATCTTGTGGCTAAATATTCTTTTATTTAGTATTACATAACAAATAATGCACACTTCGCGATTTTGCTAAGATTCGTTACTCATTGTTTAAAAGTCTACCTCAAATACGTCGTTGGTCGAGGAATTGTTAAAAAATAGTTCACAGATTAGTAAGAGTATAGTTATTACAAAGACTTCGCGTAGCGACATTCCATACAAAACAAAGAGGTTATTATAGCAAACGGCGCTGGTGCTGTGCACGTGACAAACCCAAAAGATAACGGGAAGGAGTGGAAAGGTATTGTTTTATTTGCGTACTTATCGCTTGTGGGACACTGCCAATATGGCCATTGAGTATTCGTAGCGCTAGAAAAAAAATACACTAACACTCGGGGCCTGTTTAAAAAATAATAAGTGATACATCTTTTTTGAACTTATACATTTTCTGGTGCCATTTAATGTATTTTCAAGTAGTTAATAATAATAAACTATAAATATAGTTATTCTAACAAACACTGTCATTTAGTCGCAAACTCAGTTCGTACCTGCATGCAGGCAATCCCAGAGGGAAAGAGCGAGACTGTGTAAAGTTTTACACGCCAACTTTTTTTCAATGCAGTACATTGTGCGTATTTCTGGATCTTAGAAATAAGTACGAACCTACAAACAGGCATTTATAATTTTATGAAGAGTTGTCTCAATTTTACTGTAAATTATATATTGTAGTTGAAATTTAAGAAACCTTATCGACGCATTAGGTACCTACTGAAATATGCAACCTAGCGTAGGTCCTCGATGTATACCTAAACCAATATAAGATCATTGTGTAAACCTTAAAATATTTTACGAAACGTCACGTTAGCGTTTTATTCTGTAAAAACCACGAGAGTATCATACAAATTAGAAAGATAATAAATAAGGCATGTAAAAATACATCCGCGGCAGGCAGCCGCTGCACATGCACATGCCCCCAGACAGTGTGGATACACCATCAGTCAGTCAGACTGACACAAAAATATTTTGACATTGACTGTCAATGTCAAAATATTTTGACATTGACTGTCAATGTCAAAATATTTTGTGGTTTCATCCTCATCGCAACTCATATAAAAAATAGTTTCTTCTTCCAATCCATTTGTAACAAAAGTCATTGAAGTAGTGGCGTTACAATATGAAATTATTATGATAAGGACGGTGTCGTTGTAATATTTTCAAGAATGACTAATAACGGTCTTTCACCCCTGACAGTAACCTCTCGAAGGCGAATAGTATATCGTCGTAGCGCATGGAGGGTGCACCAGTTCAAAATACTCAGTGGCGAAGTGGTATGCTCAGTGGCTGTGCTGCGGATGGAAGGGTCGCTTCTGATTTGGCTGGGAAGCGGCGGAGGGGAGCCGGAGCTAAATGAAATTGCCCTGGGCATGCCGGCTCTCGCTAACGGTGCCGCCGGCCGGGCAGGCCTGGCCACGACGCTGCTTGGTGCTGAAGGAGCCGCCACGGCAACGGCTCGACGGCTGACCGCGTTGTTGAAACGACCAGTTTATGTTTGTGTAGGCAGTGAATTCGATAGATTTACTATCCCCATTGTGGAACGTGGACTTATGGCTGAAATAAAAAATAACCCAGACTCTTTTTGAAATGTGGGCTCAATGTGACTAACTAGGCAGTGTTATACCTGTACTGATAATATTGTATAAGTTAAATACTGTGGTTTTGATGTAAACATTAATTCTATTTAAGTAGGCTAATAGATAAATTTGTATGTATTCAATTTTGAGCTTTATATGTCTTTGAGCCATCACACCAGTCCCCACATAATATTCATCCTCAAACTATGTATCCAATTTGTTGATGTTTTAATGGCCTACTTTATTACATACTTATAACTATGATTTGACTATTGCTAATAATTTGCTAGCTTTTCGTAATAGTGGACAGCATATGAGCCCAATTTTAAGGGATAAACAATTAATTGGTGAACAGTTTAGTTGTTTGGCAAGCATATTTGTGGTGAAAACAAATATTTTGAACCTTAAAAAAATCTAGAGCTCAGTCATCAAATAATAATACTTTAAATAATAATAAAGCCTTTTCTAAATTACATTCTTAATATTTCTTGCTGCATAAATTCTTACATGAAATATTCATAATTTAATTATTGTAAAGTCACTTTCTCTGTAGCAGTCTATCTTGTTGTGACATGAGCCTCCTCCAATACAATGCCTTCAATTTTTTCCAGTTCCGTGCCGATCTCCTAAGTTGGTCCCGCTATATTTTTGATGTTGTTTTCCCAACCTTTAGTTGGTCGGCCTCTGCTTTGTTTGTTTCCTCTGGGGTGCCACTCTATGACATCCTTATGGATTGGAGAGAGATTTTGTCTTTTAGTTTGAATTCTAACACAATGTTTTAGCTAAGGTTGAAGCTTTCCGATGCTTTTCATTCATTAAGTACCAGCAGTCCCCCGTGACTTCGTCCGCGCGTTTTGATATGCTCCCTTCTCTCCCGTCGCAGCGTGATGATTTATGGCCTAAAGCCTTCCTTGATTTAAAATCTATCCAACAAATATATTCAGAGATTAAGGTGTTGAAACAAACAAACATACTCTTCAGCTTTATAATATTAGTATTGTTGCGAACATCATCACATATCAGCGCGCGGGCGCAAGAGGGGAGCGCCGTCGGAAAGCCCCGAGCACCGTCGACATCGCACGAGCGCGCGCAGCGAACCTTCCTTCAAGAACCCACCGTCGCGGATTGACAGATGTTTGACGTCGATTGGAGTTGAAACCGATATGGGACCATCGACCTTAATATCTTTTTGAACTTAAGACACACTGCTACTTTTAGCATCGATGCATACACGATGCTAACGGGCGTTAGCATCGATGCAGTCGCGACGCAGAAGCTGGACATTGACAAATTATGTTAGGACTGTATACTGGCGACTACATCGATGCCAAATTACATCCGTATTCCGTTAATTGTGCGAGTCGTGGTACTTCCCACGCATTTCGAAAACGCGCGACTGCATCGCTACTGAAAGTCGCAGTGTGTCAGAGGTCTTAAGTACAAAAATATATTAGGATCGGTGGGTTGGATGAATTATTGTACCATATTAGGGTCAAAATATTTACTCCGTTCCTGAAAGACATAGCATAGACGTCCCGTAAAATATTTTAACGCAAAACATACGTATTTTCATTTTAAGCAAGAGGCTAGCAACCATAGCAGTTAGCGCAAGCGCGCATTCGAACATTAGTTTGGTGCTGAGTTATGTTAAAACTGTGATATCTCTTAAGTATTTATTGAAATAAAATGATGTGAAGGGCAACTTTGTTTAAAATGAAATGCTCGTGTTGATGAATTTATTTTAATAAGAATAAATAATTTTAATTTAATTTAATTTAAAGACTTTATTGCACAAATCATAGTGTACAAAGGTGGACTTAATGCTAAAAGCATTCTCTGCCAGTCAAACCTTTAGGTCATGCAGAGAGATGGCAATGGGTGCAGCGAAAAGAAATTTTGAGAAAAACAACAAAATAGTAACAATTGACTTATATTTATAGTAACAAATAAACGTACTTTAATTACTGTAAATTATTTTATATTCAATAAATATACTTACTTACACAAAATAAATACAATATATAAAAAATATACATAAATAATACACATAATAAATAAATATTTGCAATTATCTATTCTTTAAGAAATTGTCGGACTTTCCTCTTGAATGAAACCTTCGACTCGGCCCTCCTGACATCTAAAGGAAGAGAGTTCCACAGTCGTGTTGCCGTCGTGCCTAGCCGGAGATTGTCGGAGGAACGGAGAGACCGATCGTGAGTTTGGCATAAAAACGGGAACATATCTTTAAGATAAGAAGGCGACGAAGCGACGGATAGGGAGCCAGTTAAGCTGTGCTCTAAAACTGGAGACATGGTCATATTTACGGAGGCCGAAGATGAACCTGATGCAATTGTTGAGGAGACGTTCAAGCTTGTCGATAAGGGCTTCAGTAAGATTAGTGCAGCAAGAGTCTGCGTAGTCTATGATAGGGATGACAAGAGTTTGCATAAGCAGAAGCTTCGTCTTAAATGGGAGAGAGAATTTTAAGCGGTAGAGACTTCTCAGACAGACAATCACCTTACGGCTGACCTCAGCTATGTGAACAGACCAGCTAAGCGTAGTGTCCATAGTTAGGCCGCGGCCCCACCGGTGGCGCCCGCGCCCGCCGACATTCCATCTGTGATATATAGTATGTACCCCCTCGGAGATGAGTACTCGAGTGAACTGAACTAACAGCATGATCAGTATTAGACCCTTTACACACTGCGACTTTAAGCAGCGATGCTAACGCGCATTAGCATCGATGCAGTCGCAAAATGTCAACTTTTACACACTGTGCTTCTTTTAGCAAGTTCTTGACACTAGTAGAGTAAGGTATAGTGGTACCTTCAAACACTATTGGGTCCAGATACATGACATTAATCCTAGAAACAAGTCCCGGACTACCCACAATAATGGCCTGACACTTAGTAGGGTTGACAGAGATTCCGAAGTTTTGTGACCACGATAAAATATAATTTAAATTTTCGTTCATAAGATGAATTGCAGCAGGTAGTTCTGCAATTTCACTTTGCACATACAATTGCAAGTCATCAGCATACAGATGATACGAGCAGCGAAGATTAAGGGTGATAAGATTTATAAAAAAAAGAAGAGCAAAGGAGAGATTATGCCACCCTGTTGTACACATTCTGACTGGTACAGATTGTACCAGTCAGAATGGGCGTTAGGAGTTTTAATTGTCTGCTGGCGACCACGCAGATAGGAAGAGAACCATTCCAGGGCTGACGAAGATACTTTTAAGTACGAAAGTACGGCCAGAAGGAGGTCATAGTCTACAGCATTAAAGGCATTAGAAAAGTCTATTAGAACAAAAGTGTGACTTTAAAGGAATCCATCCCGTCTCGTATGTCTTCTGTTAGCTTCAGCAGAGCAGTGGTAGTACTATGGCCTGCACGAAATCCAGACTGAAAAGGATGAGAGGATAACTGTAGTTCGTTCGATAAGTACACACGACTCAATTACTTTTGTTTGAGAGAAAAGGCAAAATGGAAATGGGCCGGTATTGGCTCGGAGAAATGGGATTACGAACCTTTGGGAGTGGACGGACGAGAGCTTTACGCCAAACATCTGGATAAGTGCCAGAGTCCAATGACCAATTAATAATGTGAGTGAGAATAGGTAAAATTATTTTGAGCAATGGCACTATCATCAGACGGCTGATGCCATCCACTCCGGTTGCTTTAGATGTAATCGTAGAAATGGCCTTCCTGATGTCAGCATCGGGGACAGGGGTAAATGAGAAGGGAGTAATGTCAGGAGCAGGGAGTGAAGCTATGTATGCTAAAGTATTCGCTTTGGTGAGAGCATCAAGAGCAGGAAGGTTCGTGAAATGCTGGTTGATGTCGTTGAGATCAAAAGGAATATGGATGCCATCAGACTTTGATCTGCCGACCCCAAGTGAATTCAGAAAATTCCAGATGTTAGAGGAAGTTTGATATCATTTTTCAACCAAGGAGCTGGCGTAAATACCCGTGTCCATAAAACACCTTTAAAAATAGTGCATTATTTTTTACAAATTTAACAACTCAAAAAAGGTTGTAGTGCTGTCTTTTTTGTTAGACAGTCACTTGTGCCAGACCCGGGCAAAGGCTTGCTGATGTCAAGGAATGCTGACGAGCAGTATCTACTCTTTCTCTTGCGAATAACCCCGAATCCAAACTGGTGGTCCAGAATCACAGATTTTCCCTTGAGAGCAATGGTAAGTCTATCTAATAGCGATTTCTCAAAAAAATAAATATATCCTTTGGACATTCCCACACATCGCCATCTAGTCCCAAAGTAAGCTACTCAAAGCTTGTGTTATGGGTGCCAGATAACGGATATAATACTTAAATACTTTTTGTTTGTAAATACATACATGATATACATAGAAAACACCCAGACCAATACAAACAGACATGTTTATGCACACAAATGTTCTACTTAGATTATAGGCAGCAGAATAATTTGTCGATATGAGGCGACTTCATACGGTTTTTTATCAGGTTTATGGATTATCACCACCTAAGAAACCTATAGGTACGGGTACGAGTAGTATCAAAACTAGGTAGTCCTTTACGTTCGAGTACCTTATTTAGGGTTCCGTAGCCGAATGGCAAAAAACGGAACCCTTATACTTAGTTTCGTAAAGTCTGTCTGTCTGTCCGTCAGTACGTCACAGCCACTTTATTCGATGAAAGTTGGTAGGTAGATGTATCCTGCCAATCCAACCGCTTTACAATTATGATACAAAATTTCAAGAATAATGACATTTGAGGGGAACTAAAACAAAATATTTTTTGCTCAATTCTATGCAGGTGGAGTGTCTATACTAATACAATATCATTGGTGTCTATGGATAGGTCTCTTAAAATGACATCGAGCTTCCAAAGTTGTAAAATGGGCGTCCCCCCCCCCCTCCTCTCTACTTTGGAACGAAGCCAGTGAAAATTTGGAAAAAAGTCAAGTCTTAGATCTTTAGAGATCGAACTAGAACTTTTTGAAATAAAGCACATTTTTAACAACCGCAAATATAACTTTGTCCTTCGTGCAAATATAATGAAAAACAAAGTTATTTTTTCTGTCATTTAAATATTGTGGTATTTTGACTAAGTGCAAGTAAGTAGACCCCTTATTAAAGTTGACCCTCAGTGCGCGAGTCCGACTCACACTTAGCTGGTTTTTTGTCAATTAGATCGAATCTAGGTAATGGCCGCTTAGATCAAGCATTAACAGTTAGAAAATAATTAAGTAGAAAAATTAAAACATGTCATTATCACTTTATTCTGAATTTTTTCTTTATCCTATGCGTGTAGTTTGTACCTACCTACTTAAGTATATAAGATGGATAAGTATTTTAAAATGATATTATATTGAGGATCCTCGAACGTTTTTTTTCTAAAAGAAATCATACAGTTCCAAAGTGGCAAAATTCAATTAAATGTAGCTAGGATGTAATATGTCACCGTAAAATTTGAAAACTGTTTTAAATCCGTAAGATTGTAATCTGTCGATTTATTGCCATCAGCACCAAACTTCATACCTACCTACATTTTAACGTAAACTGAAATGACGAATCACTAGGAAAAGTGGTGGGCAGGGGATAAAGCTGTGCCCTTTGATTTCATATCTAGGTATTAATAAGCGGCGATCTCTTGAGCGTCTCTGTGGTTTCCATCATCAGATCCTCAGCTCAGCAACTCAAAAAATGCGGATAGTGCTAATGTTAATCGTCGTTAAACGATGGGATCATATTTAGGTGATTATAAATTATAGGTACTCTAATATAGTCATGGGTCTATTTGCAGGGGCGGCATAAGGTGTGGGTTTTGTGAGCCTTTACGCGGTGCAAAGGGCCTTGCACCTCAAAGCTATAATCGTTAATAGATCCCATGGTGGGAAACTTATGTAAGTATACATATATCGCCATTAAGAAAATATTTTTACTTTATCTGTTTTAAAATTTACTAACGTAGGACTTTTCTTTGTCAATTAATGAAACGAGTTCTTCAAAGTTTACCGAGCCTACGTCAATCTACAAATTAAATAAATGGTTATTAGGTCGTAGAGATAATTCTCATGCACATCATACGAAAAAGTAGGTACCTACCTATTACAATTTATAGGCTGTCTTTTTATCTTTAAAGGCGATCAATTACAGACGACCTTTTTTAACCTTCCATTAAGAGTAACCTACTTTTACTAAGTAGGTTGTGTACTTAAGTAACAAGTCTAAAATTATATTTTTAAAAGGAAGAACTAAACTGTGTCCTTATAATATAAGTGAGTGCTGTGTAGGTACCTACACAGCACTCACGTTACGCTGTTAATTACCTAAATACATAGGTAAAAAAAAGAAAGACAACCTACTAAGTCAAAATAAACAAGGCTGATATGTAGGTATACCTACTTACATTAATATTAAACATAGACACCTATAATATAATTCCAGAAACACTTACAAACTTACAGTAGATATTAATAAAAATAAGGACTACCTCGCTTACAAAACAAAAGTTAACGTTTTTTTAAGGGGAACGGAAAAAGTTATTCTGTACGGAAACTATAGGGTCTTTGTTTTGGGTTGACTCAAATAAAACATGACCGGAAAAAATATTACTATCACCAAGAAATATGACACACATACACACCTGCCACCAATCTTATAAATAAGTTGCACATCAATATTGTGACGCCATGCATGTAGGTATCTATTTCAGTACATTACAGTCTTTAAAATTATATTTGAAATAAAAACCTACAGCCTATCTTTTTCGAGGTGACTTTTTGTTACGTTTATCGCAAGGCGCTTACGACGGGCTCGCGCATTCATCCCCAAACGAGCCGCTCCACTGATTCGCGCGTGTGCTGAGGGTGGGTGGGGCGGCACGCGAGGGCGGGGCGGCGGGCGCGGCCGGCCAACGGCAGCGCGGTGGCGGGGCGCGGGCGCGCGGCGGGCGGCTGCCGTGCGCGGGCGCGGGCGCGGCAGTGACGCGAAGCGCGCCGCTCCGGACGTATCTTCCGCGTGTTTCGCGCTCTCGACCCTCGACCCGCGAGTGTTGTGCCGCTGTGCTGTGAAGTGCTGTGCTTGCTGTGCTAACGATATCAGTGGCAGTGATCCCAATCGTGCCTTCGACTTTCCTGGCGGCCGCGACCGCACCTGACGGTGGCCTTTTACGAGCCAGTGCGGTCAGGTACGCTACTATTGGATGGATTTACTTCTTGACTGTTCAGTGAATGATAATTAAAACATTATTAAGAAGATATAAGCCTGGATTTTTGGATACGTTGTCACAGAAAAGTTAATCATAAATTTATTACATACCATAATATTTGTTAAATATCAGTCAAGTGTTTGACCAACTACTGAACTTACTGGACTAAAATAATATACTAAAAATAGTACCTCAACACCCGAGCGGTCGCATGCGACCGCATAACAATAGAATACCTATTGTGTCTCGTTCACATACGCTTGAGGGATTAATACCTATGTAATAACATAGCGCATACATGTTTATGTTATGGTAAAAACTGGTTGAGTAACCGCTGAATCAAATAACACACCTAAACACAATAAGACTCTAATGACATGAATCTAGTAGTAGGTACAAAATCATAAAGTCAAAGTCATACAATAATTTATTTCTGCATTTAAAATCACTAGGAGCACTCAAATACAAAGCCCAATCGGAAGGATCCACATTCAAATTCAAATTCTATAATCGTCATTAATTTCATCAGTCATCATTTCTAGATTGCAAAGGACAGGGATAAAGGAGCTACCCTTATAGATGCTGAAACTTTACATTACCTACCTAATACGAGGTACCTGTGCGCTAACTGTAGATTCAGCACATAGAAAACATGCATTTTTTATGATTCAGTACGTTATACCAACTTAAAACAAAGCATTTGAGTATTGAAACGGGAATAGAATTAATAAAACGATATTTCGGAATATTCTAATAAGAATTATTACTGTTTCGCTCACTGGCTAGTTAACTAACTTTTTAGCGCTAAGTGGTCCGCCATTAGTAATTTATTGTTTATACCATCAATATATAATAACTTATCCCACCAATCGCCTCCAAATCTGTTATGCAATAAACGAAACGCATTAACAATTTGAGTGTAAATGGTTAACTACGAAATTATTTATTCGTAAGTATAGTTGTTTAAACAAAGTCTCAAAAAGTATCATACCTACTATAAAAATCCAATTGAAAAACATGCGACGTAAGTTAGGGGGTTAGGGGGACACGTGCCTTATTTTCCCAAACATTAGTCCGCCACTGGAAATAAGAACACCTGCCCACTTTAATAGATTTTTTTTTTTTTATTTGGCACACACAAAAAATATATCAACTTACTACTATCAATATAATTGCACCTCAACCAGTATTTTGGTCTAGTTCGGTACATTTCTTCACATAATAGAGGAAGAAAAAGCCTTGTACCACCAGCTTATCTAAAGAGTGACCAAAAACGATATCTCATACATTTAGGTTAAATTGATTACCTCCTTTTTTAGGAAACGTCTTTGCTGCCGGTACAAATCAGTGTTATATTTGGCATTAGTAATATTAAACTCTCATTAGCAAATTTAAATAGGCGTAGGTAGGTATTACCAAACACTGGGTGTTTCATTTGATGTGTAAAACGCACGGAATCTATCCGTTAGGATACGCAATACTATACGGCATACTACCTACGTAGCAGTCGTAGATAACTTTTAATAAGGAATTTGCAAGATAAAGTACCAAATTAAGCTTATAGAAGCAAAAAATGAGTCGCAAATATGTCGACAAGATATGGACGTTTTTCTTGAAATATGAATTTCGAATCTATACCATGAGTTGATGTGTGTGTCGTCAATTCATGGAGCACAAAATTTTTTCGTGGTGTCACTTCCATACGCTGGTAAAGTAATTCAATGATTAGATGCTATTCTTTCAATATGTCGGCGCGAGCGGCAGAATTTAGATGCGAGGTGACAAAGTTGAAATTATAAAAGAGCACATAAAATCTATAATACATCTCATTTTACAAGAATCTTTGAAAAACAATTCAGGTGACTTAAGAGGGTGACTGACTCCCAAATAATTAGTAGACCTAGGAGAAGAACTAGGCAGGAAACCATTTTTTCCATCTGCATGAAAATTGAACTTACGGAATAAGGGTGATAAAAAGTTTTTAGATTTTATACTTTGGGATCTAGCTTATTTATTATTAAAACTATTTGTATGAGTGTTGCTATTGTTGCTTCCCAATACAACATATAAAATATTTATTTCCTTAACAAAGATCAGTTTAGACAGATTGTGATCTTCTTTTTTTAAACTTGATAAAGCTTGTACTAGAAGACATACTGCTTTTCCTTAAAAAGATTGCTATATCAAATGATCGTTAATTATTTTAGGAAAAAAAAATATAAACGGATCATAACATTTTACCTATTGAATAAATAATTTGAAAATTGTTTCAATGAGTACTTACGTAAACTCGTAACAGAGGTTTAATGGAAGTGCCTTTACTGTATAAGTTGTGCCGCGAAAAATATACCATTAATCAAACACATAACTTAACTGTCCTTGTAGCTAACCAGTGACTACTTAGCCTACGGTACGATATAGCCCTCGAATCCATTCCACAGTTAGTCAGAAATAAAGATAATCGTTTGCATTGGGAGCATCACTCTGTCCACATATTCTTGATCTGATTAAGTAGATAGTAAGTATAGGTACTGTATGTAAGATGTATGTAGGCATAGGTTACATCACCCAAATCGAACACCAGACAGTTTTACTAAGTGCTATATGAATTGAATTAATTAACATGCTACTTTTACTAAAGCAAGATCCCGGCTTAAAAAATATTGATACAAACGTTTGGGAATAAAAACCATCAAAACTAAAAATAGTAATTACACGATAATAAGTCCGCCGACAATCCATCAATGAATTGATTAGTAATTTCTCGGCAAGTACTCGATACCTTACGCACACGGTGTTACCAGTGATGACATGACAAACAGATCCGAAACATGGTCTCATACTATGGGCCTTATAAGGGAGTTCAAAATCACACAATTAGCGATAGAGAGGTCTATACTCGGTGTGTCTACGAGAGCGAATCAGAAGTGAGGAGATACATAGAAGAACTAAGGTAACAGACATAGCCCTGAGTAAGAATCAGTAAACTCATGTGGTAATAGGTAGGGCACATAACGTGAAGAACTGATGGCCGTTCGGGCAGAAAAGTTATAGATTAGAGACCTTTTGACCAAAGATGCAGCAAAGGACGTCCATCGACAAGACCAATGTGTAAAGATCGCAGGATCAAACTGGATGTAGACCGCTTGTGATCGGTTGCTGGAAAACCGTGGCTTATGTTCAGGAGTGGACATCCTTTGGCTGAAAATTATGAATGATGATGATAACTTATTTAAACTTTCCACGTCGGAAGAAATGTGAGATACTAAATGTACCGAAGCAGACGTGCCATGATACAATTGATTAACAACCAAACACACATTACAATTCAAGACCAAAATTATATTTAGGACTAAGTACTTGCACAGACGATTGCAGGTAAAGGAAAGTAGGAAATACTAGAAAATGTTATTTATAAATGCGTTATACCACTTTATACTAGACGTAAGGCCTCTGCCCAGTAGTAGGATATAGAGACTACTTTGCTTTTAAATGAAGATAACTGACTAAAATTCAATGTCATTAACTTTATATTGCGACCTCGCGTTACGCCAATATACGGTCCGACATTACATACCACAGATTCGGGAACCGTGACACTGAGCAGTACTGATATCTTCTGTTTGAGCTCAAAAAGAAACAGCGCAATAAACTCAGTTTCAATTTGTCACAGTCTTAAACATTTTTCAATTTTAATTTAGTAACGTTACAGCATAGTAATAAGTTAATATCTAGGTACTGACAACAGTACGTTAAGGTAAACAATGCGGTATCTCATGCAGTTGTAATAAGGGCTAGTGTGCGACAAAAGTGGATAGCCTGATGTGCTGGCGCTGTGCTATGAATTTTTATAATTCGTAAAAAAAATATGACCATAAATATCGACGTAAATTATACATCCATCTAATTATAAGCTTCATTAAGAAGCAACTTTTTATAGTCTCATGTCACATTAGTACGCGAATGCCCATTAAATGTTCAACAGTTAGCAAGAATGCAAACAAGTACATACATGAACTTACAACGAGATCGTTATAAAATTTCTAAAAGTTTGTGTTATTTTCTAAATAAATAATAAAATAAATATATTTTTTAGTACCGATTCGCACATCATATCCATAAGCCAAGTCAAGTGAAGCGTAAGGGCTCTACCTACTTTTCTCGAAGTGCTTTGTTTTTTGAACGCTTGTAACCTCGGTCAGAATTATAAGTAATAAACGATAACAATACGTAATAACATATGCGGAGTTCCAAATGCAAAGCTTCTATACTTTAGATTATATTAATATTTAAAAATTCCGATATTCATCAAAAGTCTAAACTGACTTCCTGAAATCCTAGAAAGCTAAAATTTGGTATGAAAGCTTTGAGGTACGCATACAACTAGAAAATTCTAAAATTTGAAAGACCAAACCGACCAAACTGACCAAAGCCGGTTTGCGTCTTTGTAGTTTATATTTCAAAAATCTTGTTTGAATTATAATTTAACTGGTGTTTTAAGGATAACTAAGTAAGTAATTATTGAATTACTTTAGTAAAATATAACAATCACCTTCGGAATGTATCAAAATTAATGTAGGTGTGGTGCATTAACTCTGCAATCTGGGGTGCGATTGTGTAAAGCAATCGTATTCATTTGACAGTTCAAAACGTACGGTATGGTCTGCCGAATGGCAAAGAACAAAGGGTTTGACAGATCATATCGTACGTTATGAACTGTCAATTGAATACGATTGCTTTACACAATTCCACCTCAGAAATAATAACCTCAAAATGTCTAATCTGCCATTGAATTCCTCGTAAACCCCTAATTATATTTTTAAAAAAATGTCTGTATTATTTCAAATATTTATATATTTTATCCGAACATTTTGTAAAAACGCATGCAGACGCAAAATGGGCCGAGTTTTTATAGAGTTTGGTCAAGATCCTCCTACAACCCCTTACACTAGGGGATGCGATTTTGTAAAACACTTCTGCAAACGATATTATGCCTAGGTACTGGAATTACGTAGTAAAAAATAACTATCAAAATGAATAAAATAAAAAATACATATTTGTCATCGAAACTTTCAGTATAAAAGTGGAGTTCCTACTTGTAAAAACAGTAAAAAAAATGCAAAAAGATGCCGATTGCTCGGCGGTTATAAACTTTGAAACTGTTTCCACTGTAGAACTCATCTCGTATAAACTCTCGATTTTTTATTTGTGTATGGTTAAGTTTTTTACCGAATCAAATTAATGTTTTTATAAATAAATAAAAGACTTATTTCAAAACGGCATTAAATGAGATTAATTTAAAACCAATAAGAGATACTCAACCAAACCAATCATTAGGCATCCAAATTTAAAGTTCGCAACTCCAATTTAATGGGTAAGGTACCTAATATTTAAAACAGTTCGTCAGTCAGCTGTTAATAAAGATAAAACTGCAAAACTTAATGATTTAAAAATAAATGAGTGTGGAGGGAAGCCCTTACTTATTTTGTGATAGAGCCCCATAGCGATGTGATAATTAAGAAGATGGCCACGACTGTACTGTACTTAATAAGTGCCAGTATACACTTAAGAAAATGTACACACTATGAAATACTCACTTTAGTATAATTCTGTTCTGAACGATATGAAAAATAACATCATGAAAGTCCAAAAAATACAGAAAATTTAGGAGGCGGACTCGCGCACGAAGGGTTCCGTATCAACTATGTATGTAAGCTCGTTTTGTTGCTCTAATAATATGTTCTTTCAACACTAATAAGGTTGCCTTATAAGAGTTGATTCTCTAGAAATACCAAAATAAACGAAATTATGAGACAACACCTGATATATCTTTTATTGGAGCTGATTCAAAAATTCCATTGTTTTTTAAGCTAAGACAAACCATAAAATCAATATTTGACTTCATTTATAGTTTCATATCCTAACTCATTTTGGAGGCAAAACTTTTTAAGCGTAAATTAACATGAAAATAAATTGGTTTATGTACTGCATGTACGAATAAATTTAAGTTTATGAACTGCAAAGTGTTGCAACTCTGTTATTTATTTACATATGCTACTGCTGTGAATATGTCACGTTTAGCAAAAAGAAACTACTAATCAGCTAAGAACATTGGACTCTAACAAAAATCCCCGTTATAAGTGAATGTTGAAAAACAGGTAATTTCATCGTAAAATAATGTAAACAAACTCGTAATTATTTTAAAATACCTATTCAACGATATCCCACACGATAGTTTTGGCAAGATAAAAAAATATCCCCATATTACTTGTCATACTAAGTAAATTTTATTTCAAAAATTATCTTACCACTTTGGCGAAGAGAATTTATAATGCGCACGGCAAAGGAGTGGAACTCGCTGCCCGCGTCGGTGCTTGCTAGGGATTTCAATCCGAATACATTCAAAGTTCGAGTGAACAAGCTTCTTCTGGGCGAGCTCGTTTCATCTTCAACTTCGTCATAGTCGCATTAGGCTTGGCCTGGAGTCAAGAGCGAACCCATACAATAAAAAAAAAAGATTAGAGATTAGAGATTAGAAAATTACAGATTTCTAGTACTTAAAGTCTCTCAGCCGAACTGTAGAAAGACGGACATGGCGAAACTATAAGACGTGCTGAACCACGGGACCCTAAAAATGACATGTGTGTGCTAAGAGTGTTTTGGTGATTATTTGTTGACGGATATGCTGGAAAAATGCTTCAACACGTCGTTGTAAGGCAGATAGCGTCTAGTCGGCTTGCGTTTTACCTGAGCCGAGCTCAGAAGCAGATTCAACGATCAAAAACAATCAAAACAAAAAGTAATGATTTCAATGCATTTCGATTTCATTCGTGCGGTTTTTTTAACGTGCGGATATTATTATAACTTGATTTCTTAGGTTAAGCTCGCGATCGAATTATCACGCGAAATAAGGTCGATTGACGCGAGAATCGCCACCCAGATTAAAACAAACATACACAAAACCTAAAGTTCACACAAAACGTGCTATTTATAGAGAAATAATATTATCTTCGCTTCAATGCCCTCAAGCGATGGAGTCTATCCGTACTATCTATTGGGTTTTTAATTACAATTACCAATACTGAATGAATGAAATTATTTATTACAGGTAACCACATAGAGGGTAGAAAAAAAGCTTCGTAACAATGACTCATAGTTTGTTAGTGGAACTTTAAAAAAAAATAGTGAAAAAGAATTAAATGAATAACATAAATTTCATTTCAAAATCGAAATAGATTAAAATCTTAATCTAAAGCGGCCAGTTCTGCACAACTCCCTACGAAATGGATCGTGAAAGGCCAACATAAATAGGCAATCCAATCTGCTATTTCAGGATTCTGTTCCCACTCGCCGCACCTGTGCACCAAGGACACGCATCGCTTACGCATTGTTGCGTAGAAGCAGACTACGCCTGCTTCAGCGAGCATCCCTGATGCACTAAAGAAGCGAGGTAGCTCTCGATATGTTCGTCTTCCTTAAGTCAATAATGTCAAGCGCCAAGCGCATCTTTAAAAGGCACTGTTCAAACGTCCTGATAATGTTTACCCATGGTTTTTATTAACAAAAAAATACAAACATTCTAAAAGTGGGTATATGCGGTACGACTGTTATGCACATTCTCAATTTGTCTTCGTGTAAGTTTTGACGAGTGCTTCACAGAGAGAAGCGGAATTCGTGTACCGCGTTCCGGGCGGTGTCCGCAGTAATTATGATATAATTAATGAGCTCTGGCGGTGGGAGTGTCCGTTACGTCACGCTCAGTGCCCGCGGTCAGGCCTGACACACAATATAGGTATCTACTGAGCTTCCAACTGAGCTGAATTTTCCAGACAATAACATTGAACTACTACTACTAACGTATGAAACCTTATTCGTCCAAGTATGGTATGGAACGGACACCACCAACAATTTTCCTGCTCCATGAATTGACGCCACTTGTCATCAACTCATATTCGGTTTCGAATTCGAAATTCAAATTTCACAACCTTGTCGTCGTGTTTGCGACACATTTTTTGCTTGACATCGCTTCTCTATACGTAGTAATAAAAACTCACTGTTCAATATGTAGGTACATTGCTCTGCCCATTTAAATCCCATACTGAAATGAGCCGAGACTTATCAGATAAGTAATTCTTTTCTAGAAAGGATTAACCATGTTTGTTGAAGTAAAACGACAATCTTAGCTAAATACTAATAAAACATGATAAAATACACCCCCACTCTGTGCCTTGGGATCGAAAATTAGAAAATACGTTAACACCCTTGTTGCGACAATAAATGTATTACTTTCATCTGGCGGTCCAAACATGCATTCAATGAACTTTCAGACGGTACGTGGCGGGTCTTTTGAGACTGCCACCACTACTTAACAAACTCTATAGAGTTTGTTAAGTAGTGTCTTTGTCTCTTTGGAAATGTGTGTTGTGTTATATGTTGTTCTATATCGTTAGAATATTCAAGAATGCCTCTACTTAACTCTAGCTTCGCCCTGGGATCTGCCTCATAGAAAGAAAGTAATCAGCAAATCAAAATATCAGGTCGATTTAGTTTGTTGCCGCACTAGATTGTATTTTTATAGTGATGGGACACATTGTAATAATGATATGGTGCTTCCTTCTTGATATGGTACGTGAATATCCTTTACAAATTACGTGGATAATGTTTAAGAATGTATTTGTAAGTAAGTAAGTCTTTATTGTGTAATATGAACAAAGGTTACAAACGCTCTTATAAGTAGATACATATCTCTTAGTTCTACATTTTCAGGCGTTTACACACCTGCACACATAACACTTATAAACTTTTTTGTTTCTATGGCTATCGCGCGTTAATGTTTGATTTCATAAAATATCATTACAAATTATAGCCTATGTAATCTTCTCATGTATAAGATTTAATATTGTAAAGTTGTATTAAAATCCAGCGTACGAGGGTCAAACTGAAAGTTCTTAGAACTGGCCACTTATAAACAATATAATAAAAAAAATATTCTAAAATTTGAAAATAGAACTCTTTGCCAATATTACTGAGTATATATTTCATTCATTTGTCATTTGTTTTACGATTTGGCGGCAAATTGAAAATTGTCTGTGTCACGTCAACATGAATTTAACACGAGAAAATTTTCGTGCAATGATTTTTTATGACTTTCGATGTCATTTAAGTCAACAAGAAAGTTATGATAGACTACGATTGGCCTTTCACGATGAAGCCTCATCTCGTGCGACTGTTTACAACTGGTTTAATGAGTTTAAACGTGGTCGCACTAATCTCACTGATGATGTACGTGAGGGACGGCCTTCTACGGCGACGACTGAAAATAACATCTGTGTTGTGCGGCGTATGATAGAGACTGACAAAAGAGTGACCTATCAGCAGATTCGGACAAGCTTAGGCATCGGTATGAGTCAAGTGCACAAAATCCTCCACGAACATTTAGCGGTCAGGAAGCTTTGCGCCCGGTGGATGCCTCATAATTTGACTAAGGCTCAAAAACTCCATCGTGTGGATTGGTGCCGTAAAATGATTGAAAGATTTAACGGAGGTGACTCAAATGCTGTGTTCGACATACTAACAGGTGACGAAAGCTGGATTTACTGTTATGATTCTGAAACCAAAAGACAATCTGCTCAGTGGGTGTTTCCTTTCGAGGAGTTGCCAACTAAAGTGAAGAGAGATCGAAGTGCGGGAAAAAAATGGTGGCCTCGTTCTTTGGAAGGATAGGTCATTTCGCAACAATTGTGTTAGAGGATCAAAAAACAGTTTCTGCAGAATGGTACACTACCAATTGTGTGCCACTTGTCTTGGAAAAAGTTCGAGAGAAACGACCTCGCAGTAGGATCCTCCTTCACCACGACAACGCCTCGTCGCACACCGCCAAGCGAACGATCGACTATTTGGCGACATCAAACGTTGAATTACTGGGTCACCCGCCGTATAGCCCCGACCTCGCGCCTTGTGATTTTTATTTATTTCCAAAAATTAAAGAAAAACTTAAAGGAAAGCGGTTTATGAATGCTGAAGAAGCGGTGGCTGCGTATCGCGATGCCATTGAAGAGACCCCTAAGGACGAGTGGGCAAAGTGCTTTTCCCAGTGGTTCCATCGCATGCAGCGGTGTATTGACGTCAATGGACAATATTTTGAAATGATATAATAAAACTAATAACTGGCTAATGTAATCAGTTTTTGATTTTCTAAGAACTTTCAGTTTGACCCTCGTATGGAAGTTTTGCGTCAAGAAGTAACAAACATACATGTCAGTAAGATGCGATTGCTCTCTGTTGGAATTTAGCACCGTCACTGAAATCGTAGCAGAGATTAACCAGGCGGTTTGTTTGTGACACAGGTGTAGCGGAGGTCCGCGCCGCCGGCTCGGCATGGGGCGCGCGCGCGGCCCGCCGGCGGCATGGCGGTGAGCTGCCCCGAGGTGATGTACGGCGCCTACTACCCCTACCTGTACGGCCGCGGTGCCGCGCGCTCCTTCCACCACGCACCGCATTTTCAGTATGATCGGGTAAGTGCAGAAGTTACCATTTATCATTTATCCATAACGCCTTTCTGTACGCTGCATTAAACATTATGTACTCCTTTCATAATAAGTTTGACTTAGTGCTCCTTTACATTAGAGCGACAGCAGCGCGACTGCCGCACGCCGCTGCTGCCATTTATGTACGAAATTATCGCGACTGTCGCGCGAGCGGCCCGCTGCTAGAGTTTGGCCATCAAAAGCTGAACCTAGCAAAACGCGGCAAATTTAAAATATGAAAACTAGGCAACACCGTCTATAATAGGAAGAAACATATTTGATACTTTTTTAAAATTCACAAAAAGTTGATTTGAACTGTGGCTTTCCTCATATGAAATACGAAGTTATAACACGTTTCATATATGTACTATGGCTGCTACACACAATGTCGGTGGTACGGCTGGTGGCCATGTCACCGGCACCGCTAGGCTCGCATTTTACTATCAATAAGTAAGGATATTCATTGCGATTATACATCTGACATGCTGAACTAGGTATTTAAACCAACAGAAGTTAATAGTATTTGGGATGTCGGGATGAGAATTTCAAAAACAAAGTTTACTAATATACATAGTTATTTATTATTCACTATAATCAAAGTCTGATTCCAGATACTCCACACCCATCGATTCTTCTGAATCTGAACTGCTAGATTCGTCACCTGAATCGGTTACATTTATAATGAAACTTTCCATTTCTGCCACTATTCCATCTTTTTGTTTATAATTCTCTTCAATATGAATGACATGATTAACCATCTTATTCCATTCCTCAGAAGTAATGCTATCGAAGCATTCTTTTATTAAATTTTCCATTTCTGATAAGGATCTTGAAATATTTTTACTTGCCACTTTTCTCTTTCCTGTGCTCCAAATAAGCTCAATGGGATTGAGGTCACAATGATACGGCGGAAGTCGCAACACCTCATGGCCATGTTCTTCAAGGATCTGATCAGCTTCATAAATAGGATCAGGTTTATGTTTATCAACCAAGCACAGCAGTTCCTCTCTTGACTGAGTTTCTTCAAATGAAATATCATAACAACGGAGCCAATTTTGTATTTCTACTTTGCGAGTACTAGTGTTTGGTGCCTTATTCACTTGTATGGTATGATAACTTGCATTATCCATGACAATAATGCTGGGTTCCGTCAAATTGGGAATTAATTTTTCACGTAACCATTTGTTAAAATTTGAGGCATTCATGTCATGATGATAGTCAGCTTTAGTTGATTTTGTACTAAAGACTAATAATGCATTTGGTATAAATCCACTTTCTGATCCTGCATGAACAATAATAAACCTTTTCCCCGAAGAAATATTATCAATAGCGCCCTGAGTTGAAGGTCCCTGCCATGACTTTTTTGGTTTGTAATTCTGATGAATATAAGTCTCATCTAAGTAGACAATTTTCTTCCCCTGTTGTCGTTTTAAAGCAATAGTTCTTAAGAATCTATGTCGCCACGCTGCGATATCATAGCGTTCCACAAGTACAGAACGCTGATTTTTATTTTGCTTGAATACAAATCCGTTGGTTAATAATATTTGACGTTATGTTTCTCTACAGCCTGTAAATGCAATACTCTCTTTTAAATCCGTCAAAAGGCTTCTTAATGTAGGCACTTGCTTCTTGACAACATAATATTCATTTATTTTGTTTCTTATAGCTTGAATATCAAAACTGTCCAGGTTAGACACTGTCTTTTTATGAGGGCGTTTCTTACCTGGGGTGCTGAACACCCCTTTGTTTTCTTTACTTCATTATTAATCCTTTTCAATGTTGAAATACTAATATCTGAAAAAGAAACAGCAATATTTTTTAAACCTATTTATAATTTTAAACTAATCACTCCTGTGTATTTTTGTTGCATATAAATCTATGTGAACTTATACGTAATCTGAAAAAAAAAACATTGTTTATATAAGCCTTTTATTTAAACGATGTTTTTTTTCTCAGTCTGTAAAATACATCGTGTATTTAAAACAAGTCTAGAATTTGTTTACAAATAGTGTATGTTGGTGTAAAAATCTAAGCAAAGGAAAAAATTTACACGAACCTATTACCAAAAATATGTATTTCTGACATTTTATATCAATAATTTTGAGCTTGGTAGGAACTTACCAGTCATTGAAGAGATTTTCTCAAAATATTTATTCTGTGAGAGATACTCTTCTTGATGAAATTCCTTTATTTTTTTGAGATTTGCCAAAGCAGCACTGGCTCCTTCAACACTCGAATTCTTTTCTGTAAAATTGGTAAAATTGGAATGTACTAATTAAAAATACCTATATATTATTATGACGTGAAAGTCTTGATAAATATGAAAGTATCTAAGTCAATAAGTTTTACTAACCTACGAACTCTATCGCAACATGTAAACAATCTTCTTTTTGCTTGATTATAGCCATTTGCTCATCTTGTTTTTCTTTATATTTACTTATCATAGTAAAAAGAATCTGCCGCACTGCACTCTTTATAGTTTTACCCATATTTTGAAAGAAAAACCAAGGAATGCACAAAATAAACTTAACACAGTGACAACCAACTACGCAGATACGCCATGATGGCGGCCATGAACACTTTTTTTTTCACAGTGGTAGTGTTGCCGCTATAAAAATCACCGGGTTCAGCTTTTATTAGCCAGACTCTATAGTCGCCTAAAAGTGAAAGCGCTCTTAGGCCAAAATATGTACCTGGATATTTCTGTCCGGTTATTCTCAAGGTAGTCTGGAGTTTGATAATTAGCGGTGTCTTACTCCCGTGCCTCAGTGCGCAAGTAAAACCATCGGTCCTACGCCTGATCTCTCTCCAGTCGTGTTAGATTTCTGTCCCATCGGGCTACGAGAGTGAAAGGAATAGAGAGTCCACAAAGTTTTGCACTGTAATATACCACGCAGTCGTTTAGTCGTTGTGACTGGTCACCGTAGTCGAAATTGGCTAGAGGGACTATTTTTACTTTATGTTCATATCTTGTTTCAAAGAGTCTAACATCTTTTCTTAAGCCGGCGTCTCTCCCTCCAGCCACAAATAGTCCTATCTCTTCTCTTTGAATCTCACAGACGGTGTTCTGTCACTATTGTACGTCAAAAAATCACCAGAAATAAATTTCGTATAAAGGTCCTTCTGATGTAAAAGACGTAAAATCGATAAAACATTGTCAATAAACTACACGATTTTGCAATAAGTACCTACATTCAGCCACTAACTCTATTTCCGAACAAACATTCATCTTTTGCATTTGTTATTGTAGCATGTAGCATATTCACCTTAGCGCGGGCTCACGTCAAACAAACGAATATGAATTCCTGCGGCGTGTCACACATTCCGGCAAGAGCTAAAGTGCGCGCATTCCGTGCGGTCTAAGCCGTTCTAAACTAAATGAATGCAATGTAAGCGCCTGTCACTCGCACTAAAATTTCTCCTGAATCACGCTCAACGCACGTTAATTAAAACATTCGTCTGCCCCGAATTTTCCCGCTGCCAAACGAGTGACCGCGACATGTTAATGGATATTAAAATTCTTGGCATCACAAAATGTACAAAGATTGTCTATACGTAAAAAAAAATTGTCCTGAATGACTGACTGGCAGACTAACAGTTTAACGCACGCCTTTTGATGATGTTGGGATCCAATAAGAAAGGGTTTTGAGAAATTTTACCAAAGAGGGAGGCAAAGTCTGTATGGGATAGCGAGTTTCCGTGATTGTTCAAATCAACTTCAAATTTTGAATTCACATCTTAACAGAATTTGCGTATATGGTATTAAGAGCCATACACCACCACGCAGGCTCAGTGTGGATTGGTGTAGGATGTTGCGAGGCAAGCGACCGACCTTGCTGTCCGATGTTATCAAGCCGCTCATAAGTCCTCCGATAAGGCTTAACGACTAATATTTTCTCATTAATTTACCCAGGTCGCATTCATTTAACCTGGGTCACATAATAAGCTTGCGAAGTAGTTTGAATGTTTTCATGACATGTTGCACCTTTACCATACTCAAAGTCTAAAGAAGTTTTCATGAAGTCCGACGAGTCCAGTCGGTTTTTGGTTATTATTCACAGCCATATATAGTTGTAGGTCTATCTTGAGAAAATTATGTTCCGCAACTTTGCAAATAAATTTAAAAAGAACTAGATTGCTTGTGTTCGTGCTTTTGATGTTGGTAAAACCGCAAAATAGTACAGAATAAAATACAAAAATAATATGCAGAAAAAAAATTACAGTTTAGAAAATATATATAATTCGAATAAAAGAATGCATTTTTTTCATATTCATAACTATTAAATTGAATTCTAAATCGTGTAACTCTTAAATTATTCATTAAAATGAGTGATGCTGATTCGTACTAGCATTTTCCTACTTGGTGTAGGAAAAAAACATAAATTATGCACACCAGCCTTATTTGTCCAGTTTGCGTCCTAGAGCAATTAATCACTCTAGCCGGCAAACAAAGAATACGTTCTATGACATTCTTTACAGTTAATGAGTTTCATTTGTTTTATGTAAGATTTTAAGATCGAGATCTCTACATATTAAGCGGCGAGTTTCAAGTATTTACCTGCAGACTAAGCGAAATAAATTACATTAATTATGTAATACTTACACATTGCAGTTATCTAACAGTTAGATTAGATGTAATTCTGTTCTTTTATACATCACACGAATAATGAGACTACCTGCAAGAATTTACGAAATTAATTATAATTAGTGTTCGTGCTTCTTTAAGGGTCTGCCTAAAACGATACAAATATTTTAGTATTTCGGTGATAAGCAGCATTATTTCTAAATGAATTACTTTGAATCAACATGGGTTAATTAAAAATAATTTATCAGACGAGCACCCACTTTTATTGTAAGTCCTATGCCTGTTGTGGCATAATTAAATATTCTTTCTGTGCTGGGAAATGAAGGTCTACAGTCTCTACCCTCCATCAATTTTTTAATCTCTGGCTAGAAAGAGCTCTTTGAACTGTGCATCAAGATTAATTATTTGTTACTTTGAGTGAGTACTTTGTTATCACGTGAGTTGAGCGTAGGTTAAGTCGCCAAAATTATACTAATCCGTTTGGCCTTTTGACTTTGCTGACTGGTTGATAGGCTTGTGCTGGACGGACAAATAATGGATAGGGACAGTGTTATTTTCCGCTCGTTAGTTAGCGATGCAGCGCGCGGGCGCGGGCGGTGTAGGCCGCAGCTTGCGCTCGCCATACTGATGCGCGCTCGCAGTTTTTGCCAACTAGAGGCGCTCACATCACATACAAATTACGTTTCTGACAAAAGTAAAGCTAAACGATAATTGCAAAAGATATATATAGTCAACTCAAGATAATATGTGCCCACATAGAGCGACCAACTGAAAGCCGCTGGGGTAGAAAACTTCTAGATTGGAGACCCTTTGGAAATTAGGTGAACAGACGATGTTGTATAGATTGCAGGATTACACTTGATGCAGACTGCTTGCAACCGCTCGCTGTTAAGCAAATGGGGGATAAATCTGTTCAGCACAGCTGCCTTTGACGTTTTTCGGCTGATTATGATGACGATCCACAAACAAAAATACAATACTTTTTACCGATTCATAGGCGACCTATGATGTGTAATCGATGGCTTTGTGTGTCGCGTGTTAGGTGTAACAAATACAAATACAAAATTCTTTATTGCTTCATTTTAGTATAAATGATAACATGGGTTGGTTCTCCCTTTTGAGTTTGACAAACTCGTGACAGGGAGTGCCGCTCTTTCGTAACCAAAGGTACATAACACATGATGAACTATTATGAAAAACATATTGAAGCACAATCTTATATATAGTAATATAATAATAATAGTTTAGATGAATTTAGAAATTATCTTATATATAGTAATAATAGTTTATATGAATTTAGACACGAATTTAAAGCACTAATAATAGCTTTTCTTTTGAGTAACAAACAAAAACTATAAGAGTGCCAATTCACACATTCCAAAGAGAAGACAACGTTGTACATTCCACACTACTCCACATTAACTTGCCTCTAAGAACTAAACAAGTAAAATTTATTTACTCTATGATCATATATATAAAATCTTTTGGCAATTGATGGCGCGATCACTGCTCTATTATTGCTGCATTTTCACGTAATATATGACATTGGCACTAGCGTTTTGCCCTCTGCGCAGCACGCAGTATCCTCAGCCTAGCTGCACAGTTAGCGACCGGTCGCGACTCGTGGTAAAATGTATAAAATTAAAATTAATCGAGCACACCGCGTTCCCATTCAGCGGCAGCAGCCTCGCTCGTCTAATTGCTGCGTTAATGGTTATAAATTTATTTATAAGTCCTTACTTTGACGTTTTTATAGGTTGGCGAGGAGAATATTTTACTATTCCGTTGAACTTGGAAAATTTAAACAAACTTATTAAGTTTTATATGGTGTGTCATTCTTTATATGAGTTCAAAACAATTGTTAACTTGTGTTTTATAAAGATTCTCTGGGAGAAATTGCTGTTATCAATAAGACTGCCAAGCAAAATCAAAGAAACTGATTAACATAAAAAAATGTATCATAAATTGCAAGTGGTGTACAATTTCGTTTCGTTTTCAAAAGTAAAGAGTATCAAATAAAAAACTACAAAACGCTTTTAATTGCAAGTGCTGGATTCTTAACTCACAATCGCAATGACACTTGACGACCTCCGTGGTGTAGTGGCTAAGCACTTTGGGTTTAAAGGCATTGCCGCTCAAAGTGCCCGGGTTCGATTCCCTGTCGGGTCAATATAGAAATCAAAAATGTCTATATTGTCTTGGGTCTGGGTGTTGTGGTACCACCGTTGTGTGTCTGATTTCCATAGCACAAGTGCATTAGCTACTTACTTTGGGATTAAAGCATTGTATGTGATTGGTGTCAAATATTTATTTAATGGTGCATGCCACTAAAACATATAAACGTATTACATCATCATCATTATCAGCCAAAGGACGTCCACTGCTGAACATAGGCCTCCCCCACGGCTTTCCATAGCGACAGATCACTAGCGGTCTGCATCCAGTTTGATCCTGCGATCTTTTTAAGGTCGTCTGTCCATTTTGTAGGTGGAAGCGTCTCTGGTCGAAGGGTCTCCAATCTAGAACTTTTCTGCCCCAATGGCCATCAGTTCTTCGCGCTATGTGTCCTGCCCATTGCCACTTGAGCTTACTGATTCTCAAGGCTATGTTCGTTACCTTAGTTCTTCTACGTATCTCCTCATATCTGATTCGATCCCGTAGAGAAACACCCAGCATAGCTCTCTTCATCGCTCGTTGTGTGATTTTGAGCTTCATTATAAGGCCCATAGTAAGAGACCATGTCCCCTCATATGAAAGGTATTACACAAGTTCCAATTTTCAGTTTAACGTGCAAAGTGGCGCCGGCAACGCCGGCAGCGAGGCGTACGGCGGCGGCGGCGGCGGCGGCGCGGCGGCGCTCAGCTCGGGCTCGGCGTCGTCGGGCGCGCAGTCCCCCGGCTCGCCGCCGCACGCGCATCTCCCCCACCACGCGCCACGACTGCGCGCTAAGGAGGAGGACCTCTCGGCTCACGGACGAGCTAGTGCAGACGGTGAGAATTATGTTGTATGAAATAATATTCATTCAAGTCTGTGAGCGCACGCACAAGGTCACTCTCCATAGTTCATGGTCATAGTTCGGTGACGGTAGTCGACATGACCGGAGAGCAACTAACAATTGCTTAGTTGATTTGCTTTAAATTGGTAAAAAAGTTCAATTGGTAATCACTACTTACGCCAGGCATAAACAGATATTATGCAACATTAAAAAAATAACAATAAAAAACATAAACAAAAATTAAAGCATCTTCAACCTTCACAGTGTGCAACAGTCTATGATGCACGTGAATTTGTTTCTCCTTATTAGAAATCAAACGTGTTATTTTAGCCCTTTACGGTGGATACGACTAAAATAGGCTAACACGCTAACAATACGAAAGATAATTTAAATCCACGATTTTAAATTCGATTAACTCAAAGTCGTTTTTCGACGTAAAATTATACTTGGAATAACAGTATACAGTATAACTACTGTTATATACCAAAACGAATGATTAAATTATGCGACATATCAATGCTACACCAATAGAGGTGTGGTGTAAAAATTTAAATCCTGTCAACTAAACATTATTCGATTTTCTATATCTATATTTACTTATTAATATTATAAAGAGGAAATATTTTATTGTTTGTTTACTTGCATCGATTTGGTTCTGAAACTACTAGATAGATTAGAAACATTCTTTAACCATTCGAATCCTGCATTATCTGTGATGGGCTATATTATTTTCAAAAAAGGTTCCGTATGAAAACTTAAATAATGAAACTCGTGTAAAGGTGTGTAAGGAAAATATTTTATAGAGGGCATCAATATTTACAATAAAGTCCGCGATACCATATGTATAACTTTTAGAGTTAAGTCACAAAAACCCTTTTTAAGTTAAAATATGCAATATTAGCGCTGGTACAAAGTAAGTCACAGATTTCAAACCTAGGTATTAATACTTATCCTTATAAAATATGTCGTATTCAAGGCTATATCAGTACATGTAAATAACGTAGTACTTTTGAATTATTAAAATCGGACACCATTACAAAGCTATCATGAAATATTTTATAAAAGTTGAAATTAATGCAATAGCACGCGCACTATAATAAGTGATAAGTAATTATAGCGTCTCGTGTGCTAGATAGCGCTGTTAGTTTTTAACTGTGGATATAAATTAAAATTATTAATAAAATGGTCCGTAAAAACAATGAAACACAAGATTCTGTCACTTTAAGTAGAAGGGGCATGCCATTGTTAATTGAAGGGTTATGTATAACCATAAACTTAATGGAACTTAAAGAAAAAGGCTTTTATTTATTTTAAGTAGAAGTAAGGTAAAACTAATTCACCTAAATCGATAGGCTCGCTACGAACAGGAGCGCCGTAGCAGCTCGTAGCGTGCTACGAAGGGTCAAATATCGTAAAAGACTTCAACGCGTTAGCCACAACCTGGCATCCAGGAAGACTCAATTAGGGAAGCCTACATACTGCAGGATTTCACTAGTGTTAGTTTGATAATAATGAAAAATCATATTTTTAAAAATCTAGGAATGCGGTTCTTATTTAGGTATATGAAAAATAAAAGATGATTTGTTTTTGCAAAACTTAGTTATCTGGGGTACTTTCCCTCCGGAAGCATACAAAAAAAGCAACCTGTAAGCAGTACCCAAACTGCGACTGTAAATGTTAAGATAGAAGACGTGTAATAAAGAACGAGTGATGAATAAGGATTAAATTAAGCCTCCTTGGCTGGGATTTTCCTTTCCAGTGGTATTTAAATGGGATATTTGTTGCAACGGGGATGTTGGAAAAGGCCCTTTACCTTTACTTTACTTTAAAATTGTATGTATCGGGTTTATTTTATTTACAATAAATATAACAGTAACATGTATTCCTAATGCTAAGCAGTTTGTCGGCTCGTTGTGAACACCCTCTTTATGTTTAACCACAATGTCCAACTGTCCCGAAGCAGCGGTAGGATATAAAATATGTTGGAACGAGTGCCGCCCCAGTATGTCTACTGTCTACATACCTACATAGCATTTATGGCTGTCGGCGACATGCAAGCTGCTAGCAATCTAGCATAGCAGACGACTTCCGTGGAGTAGTGGCTAAGCACTCTGCGTTTCAAGGCGTCGCCGTTCCGAGGTCCCGGGTTTGATTCCCGGTCGGGTAAATGTAGAAATATAATTATATATATTCTCAGGTCATAACATAATTATCTATAGTGTTGTGGTACCACCGTTGTGTTTGATTTCCATAACACAAGTGCATACTTACTTTGGGATCAGAGCAATGTATGTGATTGGTGTCCAATAATAATAATATCCTCAATTCATGCGTAGTGAGTATGCCGTCAGTTTTAACCATCGTCAAGTTCCGTGTGCTTGTTTATTGTAAAGTGTATAGCACAGCGTCCCCTCAGCAGGTGGCGGTTCCTCAGAGTCGGAAGGCGAGTGCGGCGGCGCGGGCGCGGGGCGTGCGCGCGCGCAGTACGTCAGCGCCAACTGCGTGGTGTTCACGCACTACTCCGGCGACGTGGCCGCGGTCGTCGACGAGCACTTCGCTAGGGCGCTGTCGATCGACAAGCCTAAGGGTCAGTATACTGTAAAATGTGTTTACGAACTAGCGACGAACTTCTTAACCAACTAATTAATATATAATTGCCAATTGAGTCAACATCAAAATTCCAATAAACAACATTATTTTTTTTTCATTCGAATTGTCATATTAAGGCTTGATTTGTCCAACGTCAGACGAGGAATATTCGTCGAATAAAATACAATATGTCTTAAGGTGTGTATCCATTTGAGCAGCCTCAGGCCAGCAGCCTCGATTTGAAGCAAACTGAGGCTGCTCACTTTGAGGCATAGGCTGGAGACACGTTGCAAACCAGTGTAAAGCAACTTATTGAAGTTGCTTTACACTGGTTTGCAACGTGTCTCCACACGCGATTGCGACACGCCCTCAGATCAGATAAATCTATGGACACGCTCGTCTCCACCAAGTGCAAAGTGTAAAATCAGTCGTTTTATATTTATTCACTCGGATAAGTCTTAGCTGACTTTGGTGATATCGTCTCTTGATTGATTATTTCTAAGAAGGTATATAAAGAAATTTATATTTAGGTTTAGGGCTCTTTGATTGACGTTATTTACGTCTCAAGGATCTGCTTTCTCTGTTTAAGGTCGGCCCAACGATTGATACAGTAGGTAGAGTTAGAAGCGGTACACAGTGAGCGTTGTGCATAATTTCTGTGCACTAAAACATTTAGAGGATAGAATGATAAGATAATTGTTTATTGCGTCAGCGAGACACACAGCGAGTTGAGCCACAAAGTCACAATCAATAAAGACTGTATTTATTTTAAGTGAGTGGTCGCGGCGGAGCGCGCCCTCGCCCTTGAACCGGACTGGTTCTGCTTTAGCGAGTACTGCGCCGGGGAAATTGTTACTGCATACTGCATACGTTGTATACTGTCATGCATTTGCACAGGGAATGCCATGTAGAGGTCACTTGCGACTTGCATAATAAAAACAAAAGGCCGAAACATTTGCTAATAAGTATAATTTACGTTGTCAGGTATTTGGCGTTTTTGGCGGTACTAGTTACATCAATTAAAAATGTCATTTGCATGTCGGTGTTGCAGCCTTCCGATTGCTTCTCTCACCGGAATTGCATGTAATATAAATATAATACGATTACCTGAACAAGTCAGTTGAAAATTCGAACTAAAAAGGAAAATTTAATACAAAAACACTAAGGAAACGTTTAATTGACGATACATTTAAAATTTTAATCCCAATATCTGTACGAAAGTCGTAACTTTTTGCGTGTCTGTGAGTAGTAGGCACGTTCATGCTGGTGGGCAATCTAATGAATATACATAAGTACGCGTAAGATGTGACAAGTTGGTCTTGGGCCGTAAATCGCTGGTCAGGTGCGCGGTACCGGGAACGCGTAAAAACCTACGCGACGGCGCTTCGCGGAACCGCGCGGATTGTTCCCGGCCCTAGATAAATCAGCGAGGGCCCGTCGTCGCCTTAATTAAAAGCTGCGTTTAATTACTGACTAGTCGCCGCACCCGCCTCCCGCCGCCGCCCGACCCGGTCTTTCTCTTAACCGACTCTCCCTGAGTACATCTCCGCCCACTTCATTTGCTCATCCATTGAGAGGAGATAATAGAGAACTCAATCCGCTCTATGATTCGGCACTAGAGAACGGATTCCGTTCGGCGAGTTTCAATGGTAATTACTACATACGAGGCGTTTCACGATTACGTGGTAGTTATTAGAGGAATGCGTGGACCGCTTGACGCGCATAATACCGATCGGAGAAATGACGTAACGCGCGACCGGTTCCCGCCGAGACTCGTTCGGCAAGCGAGCCAAAAAGTGGGGCGATTTGGCGATTCTATGGGAGGACGCCGCGGGACATAGTTCCGCGACTGCGATTAGGCGGAAAAAAGGCGGGCCATTACCGAAAAGATGAGCGAAAGGGGCCGCGCGGCAAAAACGGCGGCTCTTTGAGTCCGCGCCCGCGCTCGGCCCTTGCATTCTTGCCGCGCGCAAAAACCGCCACCGCCACTCGTCGTCATATCGTCCGCGACCGCCAGCCGGCCCAGAGATCACTCGCGCAATATGCTTACATTTTTTTTGATAGAATATTATGTCATTATTCTACTTTTTCATCTCTCCTTTTGGGAAAATTGAACTTTCATGTGTAGAGTTGGTAACTAGGTTTTCCCTTAGGATGGAAAGTGGGTAAATACGTTGTAATTGATTTGATCAGACATAGAGTCAAATATACTTGAGTCACTTTAAATTATTGAGCTAAACGTTTTCCAGACAACTTTTCCTAGCTAAACGTCAGAAAACACTTATTATAATCGTTGATTTTAAAAAATAATAACTAGGCACAAATTTAAAAATAACAGATAATCAAAACTTAAAATATTCTGCCCGTCATAGTAAAAGTGTCACGATGTCATTTTTTATATATAATTGCACTTGTAAAAAGCAACTTTGGCTGTGTGCCAGACGAGGAATTGAACCCCGTGTCTTATGCTATCCGGGCGTATGCCTATAGCGTAAGACACAGGGTTCGATTCCTGGTCTGTCACACAGCCAAAGTTGTTTTCTACAAGTGCAATTCATATTATTAAGTTTGCATAGTGACAGAACACTATAAAAACAAAAAATTAATTACACATTCTTTATTTTAAATTTTCATGTGAGCAGCGATCCTTCGTCGTCAAGGGGTCACGCGGAGGTTTTATTACATTTCAATACTCACCAAGGAATCCCACATACCCTGTTACGTTATGCTTAAATCTTTGCCTCCGCGAAAAAAAACTGTAAATAAACTCCGAACGGCCATAAAAAAGGAGCCATTGACAGTCTTTTTAATATACAGGCTGTTGTTTTGGTCAGCGACCTGCGACTCAGGGGTGGCTGTACAAACGATACTGATGCCAAACTTTTTTTTTTGAAATGGTAAAAACCCAAAAAATCATTTTTTTATGCTGTACAGCGATCGAGTCAAAACTACCAACACCAGGTAGCCTCTTTGTAGCTTACTAGCTACGGCGTAGTGTTTCGTAGATAAGCGCTAGCTACGCGCTAGGGTGCGAGTTTTCCCATTCGTTTTGTAATTTTTTTGAATGTTGTGAAAGAAAACTTTTTTTTAGAATAAGCTTAACTCATATTATCATTCCTGAGTTGGATGTCACTGACCAAAACAACACCCTATATTAGTAACACCACACATTTTCTTAAAATAACAGCAAAGATGAGCCCCTACACGAGGTGAGAATCAAACCACCGTAAATTTCACGAATTAGGAAATTTTCATTAGAATAAAATAAAAGCCACTGCAGTGTAATACAATATTCAGGAGATTTTGAATTTTTGTCTATTCTTAAAAATCTGCGGCAATGACAGTGGACTAATAACCATTGACACTGCACTGCGGCACCGGGTTTCGCAAAGGTCCTTGAGTCATGGTCGTTTTGCTAGAGATTTTTTGGTAGTTTATAAGGTGACGCGGTCCCAGCGCATTCCTGTGTCGCTGTCTTGTTGTCCGGTGACAACCGGTGCCGACACACTCGACGACGAAGTTAGAACATTCGGTCCTCGCACACATCACATTCAAAAGCAAGGTCAAAAAATACAGAGTTTGTATCAAGCATATAAAGTTTAACCATGCACTAAGATTAATACAAAACACTATATCTACTGAAAAACATTACTATGATTTATGTATTTTTATACAAATAAATTACTCCATAATTTTGAGTCAAAGGAAATGAATACATCACAGGTTTTGTGTAATTAATTACACGTGCAGTGGCTGACTATTTAGATCTGACAGCAGCTATGTGTAGCATGAATACATTCATAGTTAATGACTTGACCACTTCGGCATTCGGTTCGTTCATGGTGCTTACTCGTTTTTCATCTGTTTCGATCGACCACTTCGATCGAAGCTCAAAGGCTCGAAGCTGAGGCTTGTTATTACAGAGTTGAAAGTCTTCTGCAATCTCAAACTAGTCGATATAGGTATAAAGCTATAGCTGCAGGCAATTTATCTTTAAATTATAGTCTGTACAAATTGAACTATATTTTAAGATATTTTTTGCAAATACTTATTTAACATACCCCGACGTTTTGAACACTTTACGGAGCGTTTTTTCGTCACGGCCCCGTGCTCGCAAATTTCGTGAAATATAGTTTTATGTAATGAGTAGTATAAACTTTAAAAACAAGTACTGTAGTTGATAAAGTAAATTTATAAGTTGGATGCAATTTTTGGTATGGACTAGGTAGATTATTTAAGCTGACAGAAGCCCAATTTAAAATGGCTTAAATTTGAAACTGATTACGAGCGTGATTACATCGAGGAACATGATCTCGGAGCTACCGCGCGCCGCGACACCCGACACCGCGCCCGCCGCGCGCCGCGGCTCCATCTAATCGCTCCGCGGCCATTTGTGTCTCGAATCACCATCTTTATTGCCTTTTTCACACAATAAATACACAGTCAACGTAGACACCTACTTTGATAACGAACGTCTTTAGGATCATGTCTATAGTTTTTATCAGTAAGGATTTATGATGACTACTATTATGGGGCATAGGATGCTGCAGTTAAATTTCTACAGAAAAAAGTCAAGTGCACGTCGTTCTAGCGCATGGGTTCCGTTCCATTGTATAGGTAAACAACGATATGTTTATTTTTTTGTTATATGCGATACGCCCTCGAATATTTATTTTATTTTAGTATTTTTCGTCGTGGCGCCAAAAAAAATACATATTTTAGAAAATTTCACCTAGCTATCGCGGTTGTTGAGTTACAGCTGGGTGACAGACAGACGGCGAAGTCTTAGTAATAGGATCCCGTTTTTACCCTTTGGCTGTGGAACCCTAATTAGTTATCTACGGGGTTACAAATTTTACTACTTGGCAAGATAATGAAAATTATGAAATTAAACTATATTTGTTATGTGCTCCCGAATCGATGACAGCGCTAGCATTGACCAATAAATTGACACGTTGGCGAACTTCTGTCGCCATTTCTCTAGCAATTTTAACATTGTATTTCATTAACAAGCGACCCGCCTTGGCTTCGCACGGATGCAATGCCGATAATGCTGCTAATGCTGTCTTTTTGCAATGTAAAGAGTCTCTTTGTGAGACTATACATTTTTTTTTATGTTACTCTTGAAAGACCAATATATAATTGGCCATGTGAAAAGCACTCATCGTTCAAATCTTAGCCTCCGGCCCTGGCTGGTACCGCCTTAAGGCCGTAATTCTGTAATATCTTCGAAAATATTATTTTGCAAAAACATGACATGTTGTAAAAGGCCTTCATAATTTAATTTAATGCAAATTATACATATTTAAGGTACTTTATTAGATACGGATCATTGCTGTATTGCTTTAAATCGGTTCGTAACTAAGTCATTATCTCTCGTAAAAAGTGTAGAATAAAAAAATGGTTATTAGGGGTTATCCCTATTGGTGGAAGCGAGCTTTTATGTAGAACTTCTTAAGGTGTACAATACTCGTACTATACTATAGTACATAATTTTGATGCAGCCAGCATTTCCAATGTAAGCGCAAAAAATTAGATTATTTACGACTTTACTTAGAAACCTATAAACTTATCAGTGTTTTACTAATATATTATGCAATTTGGTGCAGGTGGTTTATATTATACATACAAACCACCCCATTGAATCGATCCATCTATTTAAAAACAGCAGCAAAATCCGATGAGTAAAACTACTCAACGAATTTTGAAGATTGAGCAAACATACTTACATACGGAAGCGACTTTGTTTTATTAAGTAAAAATTGTCACTATAGATTAACTTAATTGAATATGATACACAATATTTCTTTGAAATAACTTTGTTTTAATTACTTTTCGTAATGACAGCCAGCTATTTGTCATTTCAACGTCCGCGAATAGTTTGTGACGCTGTCTTCACGCACGGTCCCAATATCCAATTTACGTATGTTGATTGTCTACTAATATTGTTCAAATACTAACAAATATGTATGGTTTTACGCAGAGAGTGTGCCGATGGTGTCGCGCAACCTGCCGGCGTCGTTCTTCAACGCGGCCGCGGCGGCGGGCGTGGCGGCGGGCGGCGCCTGCGCCGGCGTCGACCTCTACGACTACGACCCCTGGCATCAGCACTATACAGGGTGAGTCATATGCTACATCTGAAAGACGTAAATCATATCTTAGGCTCTCTACACACTGCGTGTTTTAGCATCGATGCATCGCGATACCAGCAATGAAAAGATTTTTGCATCGATGTTGTCACTCGTTAGTATCGATACAGTCGCCAACATACAAATATTTGCTTATGCATCGCGAGAGCATCATCGTAATTACATCGCTGCTAAAAGTCGCACTTCGTAAAGGATCTTAAGTACGCCCAAGTACGCACCAGGATGAAAAAAAAAACTAGCGCGGAGCTCGCGCGTATCTACGAATTACTACACCGTAGCTAGTAAGCTACGAAGAGGCGACCTGGTGTTGGTGGTTTTGACTCGCTCGCTAGTATCGCAATAATAAATTTGACGACCTCCGTGGTTAAGTGGCTAGGCAAGCTGGGTTTCAAGGCGTCGCCGCTCCGAGGTTCCGGGTTCGTTTCCCGGTCGGGTCAAAGATGAAATCAAAATTTTCGATATTTTCTCGGGTCTGGGTGTTGTGGTACCTCCGGTATGTCTGATTTACATAACACAAGTGCATAAGCTACTTACTTTGGGATCAGAGTTATGTATGTGATTGGTGTCCAATATTTATTTATTGGTGTCCAACATTTATATCATAAATTGATTTTGTGGGTTTTTTCCATTAAAAAATATACTTTTGAATATATTTTTTGGCATCAGTATCGTTTGTACAACCATCCTTGAGTCGCTCGTCGCTTACCAAAACAACAGCCTATATGCGCGAAATGAATCCGTAAAGTGTTTATTTGAATGATGTTTATTTGTTTAGATACGGTCACGCGGCGCACCGGCACGCGGCGGAGTACCACGCGGCGGCGGCGGCGACGGCGCACCACAACATGGCGGCGGCGGGGTACGGCGTGGGCGGGCTGCTGCTGGGCCGCGCGCCGCTGCACGCGCAGTACAAGCCGGTCGACTGGCCCGCGCAGCACGCCTCGCACCACCTCGACCCCGCCGCCTGCTCGCCCTACTACCCGCCGGTGCCCGGTCAGTACACACGCACATTTACATTACTTAAAAAAAAATGTCGCTATAGGGCATCATTGAAATCGTTCAACTTAATTAATTCATATCTCTCAGGTAGAATGCAAAAAGTATGTATAAACGGAAATGAGTCTTCTGGAGCACCTCTAACAATGGGTGTGCCCCAGGGAGCTATATTAGGACCTCTTTTATTTTTAATATATATAAATGACCTCCCGCATTTTGTAGGGAATCTTTGTGATATAGTATTGTTTGCAGATGATATTTCACTTATATTTAAAATTCCAAGAGGTGAAGGAAATTTTGACGATGTAAATAATACTCTTTCACAAGTATTACATTGGTTTACTGTAAACAATCTCCTTCTTAATGGAAGTAAAACTAAATGTGTAAAGTTTACGATGCCTAATAAATGAATGTCCGACAGGCATCAACTCAGGCTAAGAAAGAAGACAAACCGCTTGATACTATTGATTTCACAACATTCTTGGGAATCACTTTAGACTCCAAACTACAATGGGGTCCTCATATAGAGGCCTTGTCAGGGAAACTAAGCTCAGCTGCTTTTGCTGTAAGGAAGATAAGACGTTTGACTGATGTAGAAACAGCTAGGTTAGTTTAGTTTAGTTATTTCCATAACTTGATGTCCTACGGTATTTTGCTGTGGACCTCGGCTGCTGATATAGAATCAATTTTTGTATTACAAAAAAAGAGCCGTGCAAACTATTTATAGTCTAAAACCTCAAGATTCCCTACGAGAGGTGTTTAAAGAAATTAGAATATTAACTGTAGCCTCTCAATATATTTATGAAAATTTAATGTGTGTCCACAAAAAATACATTCATTCACGAAAAAAAGTGATACACAATCATAATACTAGGAATTAAAATAAGCTTGCTATTCCACAATTTAGGCTTCGAAAGGTTGGTAATTCTTTCATAGGGAAATGTATTAAACTTTTCAATAAACTACCAGAACACATTGTAAACTTACCGGTCAATAAATTTAAAACTGTCATTAAAAAAACCTAATGACGAAAGGGTATTATAAAGTAGATGAATATTTAAAAGATAATAATGCATGGATTTCCATGAATACTACAAACATTCTAAACTTTTTGAAAAGAGGCATTGACAATAATGACTGAGTTTGTTGCGCAGCTTCTTCTCAGCACTAGCCCAAAATTGACCCGAATCTGTGGTAGGGTTTATATTGGGACGTGTAAAAGTGTCCTCAATAGGCCTATTAGCATAAATAAGTGACTTTTACTTTTACTTTTATGTCTATATGTAAACTATGGTCAAAGGTAGACGAAGATATCATTCCAAGACCATAGATAGGATTTCTTACTGTCAAAAGTTTTATAGGGATAAAAAAGCACTAACCATTTCTACAGGGTGTCCAGTCTAGCCGGAACCTTATAATAGGCAAGACTATGACAGTCATTTTCTTAATACCTACAGCTAGAAATCATAAGCTTAGTTAGGTAAGGCACGGCATGGTTAAAAATCACAAAAAAGTATTTATAAAATAAGCGAGTAAAATGTGTCTGTGTCCCTATTACATTAGTATAGTATAGTAGTATTAGATCCTTAATAAGTTGTAAAGTCACCTTACACAAATGCTGCTTTCATTTTCAATGTTAAAATTAAGATACTAGTCTTAAAACGTTGATACGTGCTTGTAAAATTTAAAGAATTCCCTCGATGTCAATATTTGTTTGATAGACCAGCGGTAGATAAATATTATTATTAATTTTGTTTCAACTTTATTGCACTGTAAGTTGTTGCATTGGCATTTCTTATGAATTCGGGAATTCTTTGCCAGTTAACATACTGAACAAAATTTTAATCTTTGGCTGAACAAACGTCAGTCGTCTTCAAAGGGCTAACTTTCAACAAGTTCGATACGCTAAGTCGTTAAACATTGAGTATTTCTAGCCGAATTAATCATCGGCCTAGCCATTTAATTGTATGCCGGCGTTTAATGAACTGCCTAGGCATTCAATTAACTGGTCGATTTAATCAGATGGTTGCGACATGTACAATGATAACGTTATGAGATCTTTTTCGTTAGTGATTTGTAATGGGACGTTATTAAAATGAAACGGGATTTGTGTGTTATAGTTAATAATCATAAACGTCACGAGAAATTCAAATAAATACAACTGACCAATTAGATGAAAGAGTTTGATCGATCGCACCCAAACGCGCTTCAAACGCGGGCGCATGTCTTCTTCAAGGGGAATAACTATACAACATTTCTAAGCTATATTTTTCCGCGATGTTGTTTCGAACCAAAGAGATTCCTCCGGTTGCATGATGTTTTAATTGTGATGATTTAAGCCCCTCATCCGAGTGACAAAGCAAAGCATTCCCGCTTTGTGGCCGCCCCCCGCGCCCCCGCGCCCGCCACGCGGTGGGAAAACTCAACAATACAAAGATGTTTCAGCGCCTAATAAACGAAGCAGTAAACTCGAAATTCACGAATGTTGCCGCTCGTAATGACACGTGTTATCTGTATAATCTCCAAGTACGATGTGTATATTTAGCTCCCTTTGGGTTTCGTTTTATACGACTATAATTTTTGCTGAGAGAATACTGGGTGTTCTCTCAGCGGGTAAATTGATGTCGTTGCATTGTTGTTTGCTTTAATGAGTGGCCATAGTTGTCGCCACTTGGTGGTAATTCCTCAGATAAGAAAAAATATCATGATAGGTTAATAAGATTGCAATAAATAATGTTTTAACAGACATCATCTTATTAACTATTCGAATTTTCAAACAGAGATTCAGACAGATTTAACTAGAACGATCTTACGGTACTAATGCTGTTATACCTTAAAAGTGTTCGCGCCCGTAGTATCGTACTTAGGGAGCATATACAACATTGCGGTCCCCGCGACTTCGTCCCTGCGTTTTAATTTGTTTTGTTTCCGCCCCTCCCGTCGCAGTGTGATGTTTTATCCGACAAAAAAAGAATTTTTCAAATCGGTCCAGTAGTTCCTGAGTTAAGAGCGTTCAAACAAACAAACTAACACTCAGCTTTATAATATTAGTACAGATTTCTGTAGATAGATAAAAAGTAAAGTTGGCTTAACAAAACAAACGTCCCACTGCTGGGCACCTCTTACCTCAAGTATGTTATGTATGTAGGTATGTAGATTTATGCTACGGGAGGAAGTATCCGGGTGATGTGCATGTGGGGTGACGCGGGTCGGGTCAACTTAACCCTCGCGCCGCTCGCAGGGTCGCGAGCGGAAGGTTATCAATCAGCCGAGACGCGAACGGGTGCGATCCTGAGACAAAGGGGAGCGCCGCCATCACTCCGCGCGGGAGGGGATCGCGAAGAATTTAATTTGCGAGTGAGACGGCCGCCGCGCAAATTAATTTTAATCGTCGTCATTAGGAGCGGAGGAGCCCTCGCCCTTCGTCCGCTTTCAACTCGCCGCCGTTTTTACGCGCCGCGCCGTGACCCGCCCGCGCGATGCTATTTGATGTCCTTAGAAGCGGCCCTATACGCCCGCTGGTTTAGGGCCGCTCATATTTCTTAAACACGCAATCATTTCCAGTCATCGTTGTCACTGGACACAAGTTTTTACTCCTTTCTTACATTACAAAGGCAATATTATATTGACGACCTCCGTGGTCGAGTGGCTAGCACGCTGGTTTCAAGCGTCGCCATCTCGTGAGCTTCCGGGTTTGATTCCCGGTCGGGTCAATGTAGAAAACGATATTTTCTATATTGTCTCGGGTCTGAGTGTTGTGATACCACTGTTGTTTTCGATTTCCATAACACAAGTGCGTTAGCTACTTAGCTTGGAATTGGAGCAATGAATGTAATATTGTCAAATATTTATAATAAAAAATATTACCTATTTTTTGCCTAAATCTATTACGCTTTCTTTGCTCGTCCAACCGCATTGAAGTGTTTTGCATATATTGTTTAGAGTATTCACATAAGTAAATGTATAAAGTTAGTAACTATTATGCTTCAAACTAGTTTAAACCCCTTTCAAACCCCAAAGACATCATACGGGACGCGATTACAATTGATTAGTTATTGTGTCTGGAATTACGGTGTTTGACGGTATTGAAGGGGCTTTCCCATTATGTCGCGATATATTATAGTGTCGTGGCTTGTTGACCTTTTCACACTAAGGACAAGATAACCTGAAAGAAGTTGCACTCGAATTCATATAATGGGAGAAACTAGAGGCACACTTTATCGTCACGGGATACCTAGTGGTAACGCACCTTGACTATTTTTTTTTACATTTTAAGCTTGAATAGCTGCTCTACCAACGTTGTTGTTTTTGTTTAAAATTTAAGCACATGAAAATTGAGGTAGCTGTGTTGAAATTGTCAACTAAAATCGTTGATAGAACAGCTATTCAGGCTTACAATGCAAGAAAAAAATCTGAAAAGTCTTCATATCTGTAGCCATAATAGTCGACAAACAATAGATACAAGGTGTCAATTTTAAGAGATTTTTTCAAAGGTCCAGACGTATAAAAGTAGCTACATATCTTAGCACCCGGTTTCGGCTTAACCTTGACTTTATGGACACCCTGTGAGAGATGAGAGTCGCACCCGTCATATTCGTTGTTTGATAAGAAAGAAAATTTCTAACTTCGAAGCCACGACAATTGGAGTATTGTTTAGCGCATTTTTATTTATATTTCGTTCTATAAAAATATTAACGTACGAAAGCTCGTAATAGAATATCAAAACATCACACTTATAAGTTTAGTGCGTGACACACAACCACTGTCACGACTTATTGTCCCCGGGCGCAGGGCCAGTCATCACCACCGAGGGAGGCAGGGGCGGGGGCCGGGGCCCACACAAGGGGCGGCCCCACGCACATTCCGCGCCCCGTTATTGACAAATACCACAACCGACGCACCCCTTCGTCGTGTCCACCCGCGACAGGCGACACGCACGTCTCCACAACCGTTTTTCGATTGAATTCTGTCAGAAAGTTGCCTTAACGCCGATTTGAACCTCTACAATACTCACATAAAGAGCACCAAAAATATTATTATCGCCATTAAGACTGAAATACTTCTTAATCTTTGACGAAAAGGAATTAACGAGCTTCAAACAAATCGTTTAAATAACTTAAAATTGTAACATAGCTTTAGAATTTAGATAATACTGGCCGTTCGTTCGAGATATTTATGATTGTGATGAATAGTATTACAAAAACGCGATAACAAACGCGAGGTTTTAAAAGATGTAAAAACCTGAGAGTCGAGATGTTTTAAAGTGCTCTTGAAATGTTAATATCGAGTCGGTTATTCGGTAGTTATGAAAAGAATGATGTTGCGATTTAATGAAGTAGCCCGATCCGCGAGCAGCCACGCGTGAATATGCTCGCCGTGGGTTAATGCGCTCCTAAAATATTATTTTTGTACCATAGCTCGCTAATATAAGTGATGAATCAAGTTGCTTAGGTATTATAGCTTCATTGCATAGGAACACAGTCTAATGCAAATCTTAACGCAGTACTTCAATGCTTGCTGCCGACGTATTTTTCGGTTTTGTCGTGCTAAAAGTTTAGAATCAACCACTGTATTGATAATGTTGATGGAGATCGCAATTTGTATCCGATACGAAAATAAACAATAATTACGCAAGTTACAACGTACAGATAGACGGCTTGTCCTCTGTCACTGTCCGGCGGGGCGGGCAGGCGGCAGGCGGCTAGCGGGCAGGCGGCAGGCGGCAGGGGCGGGCGCGGCCAATCGCCGCTGGCCGGTCGGGGGCGGCGATCGATGGCCCGCGGCCCGCGCTCGCCGCTAAATCATGGGCCCCATGTCAATTACCGCGCTCCGCCCGCGCCGACTATCAACGCGCATACTAATAATAATACACACATGCCGAAACCAATAAGACTGAATTATCTATTATTAGACATATAAAAAAGTTATTTATTAACGCTAAGGTAGGAAACAGCTTTGAGAATAAATGTTGAATATGTTATTTTTGACAAGTAGGTAATGTGTTTAGTAAGAGTACAAAACATTACTGCTGCCTGGACTGTGCGTAAATGAATGCAACAGTACAGTACAATCATTGAGGATCGCCGCCAAGAAAAAAAAATCCAAATTTTCAAATTTTTTCACAAATTAGAAAAAACCTTGCGTTTCTGTGTAATATTACAACAATGTCCAAATAAATATGTAGTCACTTTTAATTTATTGATTGATATGTACAGTTACATAATATTGCGAGATATTGGACAAAACAATTTGGACATATCCGTTCTTGACGTGATCATTTAGATATATTGGTTTTTACTGACTTCAAAAAAGAAGTTATACAATTCAATGTGTATTATGTGTACGTGATATCGTTAGAATTTGATAATATTTGAATATGTTAATCTATAAAAGCTTCCAAACACGTGTGCAAAATTCCGTAAGTGTATGTATGTTTCCAAGGATTTCTCGAAAATTAGGTTATAGTGAGATGTTCTTTTTTTATTCAGTCAGGTATATTTCAATTTAGGTACAGTGTTAGTTTCATCAAAATCGGTCCAGTAGTTTTTGAAATATTGGTAATAACTAAAAATCATGAAAAAAATACATTCAAAAACTTATTAATAAGATCTAAATTACACATTTGCCCCCTGTTCATAGGAAACTAATTCAATTGGAGTCGGTGCATGTACTATTGACAAACGTAAGCTTGAGATCATGCGGGATCGGAATGTATTTATCGGTTTTTGACTAAACCAAAATGGATATACCTATGTCGGTTTTAGATTAATGAGTAATAGTGATTGATAGCATTCTATTTTTTCACTATGCGAACTAAACGGCCTGATGTCAATGTTTCATCCCCATATATTTTTTACTCCATTTGTCAGTTTAGCTCGCATACCTAATTGAAAATCAGTGAACTATAGTGTATGATGTCATTAACTGTAGGTACTATCGCGAAAGTCTTGTACGTTAGCATCTAAAATTATCGGAGAGTCACTCATTTTCTTGTATTTTATTTCTATCACTTTCAATTTCGTAGCAGAAAAATGGAAGTGAAATACAAACACACATGACAGTTGAAATATACTATAGCCAATCACCTCAGCGTTTATTCAGGTGTTTAAGAGAAAGAATATGTTATGAGAATCGATTTGAAAACGATTCGAACCATGAATTCGACAAATTTGGAACGATTACTACTGAATTAAGGTACTGGTTCGAATATTCAGTTTTGGATCAGACAACTACTATAAAATAAAATTCTTTGAACATTTACTTGTCGGAATTTTTTTGGCCAATGTACTTCAAAAATGTTTTAAACATGGAAATATCTGTTTATCTTAATTACGTATAATTAACAGTGCTTTGGAAATAATCAAGAAAGTAGAAAAACCTTTTGCTGGTGGAAAATTGGCTGGTATTTTTCTCATGAACAGAGATCTGTAGGTATGCATTTGAAACAAACACTTAACTATTATGTATTTAAGTTAAATTACGATCTAAGTACCTAACCTCAATAGTTTCAAACGTTACTTCAACTTTTATTAATTAATGTCTTACGTAAAAATCAGAAATTTACAATATAATAAAGGACTATCTTCGGTTGCGTCCTATTAAATTTTACGAAATTCCTATCTGGTTCTCTCACCCTCTTATACATATATATAAGAACAATGAAAGGGCTTGGGTAAAATAGAAAAAACTAACTAACTCTAAAACACATTACCAGTAATTTTATTTATTTAAGTAGATTTAAAAGTCATAGTTAACAATGTTTTAATAAATATATTAAATCAGTGAGAAAGGTATAAAATCCAATATTAAAAATTTTGGTCTTACATTAAATCTGCTTTTAATAAAACTAGTGGTATTCCATCTACGATTAAATTTGATGATGTCAAAAGTTCTTGAACGAATGGTACATGATCATATTTATCCTTATTTACACAAAATTATAATAAAAAAACAACACGGGTTTGTTAAGCATCGATGAACTACTAGCAACCTTGTTCTATATTCAAATTTATTATTTGCATTTTTGGACGCACGTTTACAGGTAGACGCTGTTTACACTGATTTTTGCAAAGCTCTATAAGGTGGACCACGACATGCTACTAAAGAAGCTTGCATTTAATGGGATTCGCGGAAATGTACTGATATGGTTTTCTTCCTATAAGAAACAGAACACAAAGATTAGTTATTAATGATTTTAGGCCTAGTATTATCAAAGTTACCACTGGAGTAGCTCAAGGCAGGCAAGGTATTAGCACCATTGCTTTTTGTTTTATTTATAAATGACAAATCAGTGTTTTAAAAACACATATTTTTTCATGTACGCTGATGACCTAAAAATCTATCGCTCAATCACTACTTTAGAAGACTGTCATGAATTCCAGTAAGACCTTGATCTTTTTACAAACTACTGCAACGAAAATAAATTAAAAATGAGTTTGCCCAAATGCAAATCGATAACTTTTCCAAAAAAATCTTAACGTCATTAGTTTCTAGTACTCTCTTTGTGACACTGCCTTGGAGAAAGTTACCGTTATAAGAGGACTCAAAACTTCACTCAAAACAACACGTCACAGCTAAAGCCTTCCAATTGGACAGTTTTGTTATGCGATCGACTTAGGGCCGATTTTTCAATGGTCAGATGAAAAATATCAGACTGATAAATTATAAAGCGACACATTTTAAAAAATGACAGTTACGTGTAATTGCTGACAATTAGGTGACGTTTTCATATTGAATTTTGTTCGACGAATATTTCTTATCTGACTATTGAAAAATCAGCCCTAAATCATTTAAATGTCCTTATTCTTATCTGTTACTCTATAAGTCACTTGTTAGATCTCAGTTAGAATATGCAACATTTGTCTGGAACCCATACTATGCAAAGTACAAAGAACAAATTGAGAGAATCCAAATAAAGTATGTGCGATCTATGCACTTTCTATGCTTTCACGCAAAGACTTCCTGAGATGTGCTCCTTCAAAATACTCTCTGCCTAAGCTTGAAGTGAAGCGTTATAAGAAGTAGGAAGGTAGTGAAGTGAAGGTAAGCGTGAAGAATTATCTCAGATGTCATGCTTTTGCATAATAACTTACATAGTAAATTTGGCACGTGCCTTATCGCTCGTATGCTGTTCGTCAAACTCGAAAACCTTCATTATTAGTACTTACTTTGTGTTACTAAGAAGCACGCAGGTGAGCGCTGTCCTTTGTAGAGAATAATGAGTTTGTGTAACAAATTTTCTCTGTGATGTCGATCTTTTCTCAAGCTCACCTGCGAACTAGAAATGTTGCTGTCTGTGAGGCTTTTCGTGTCCTCGAGTGCGATTAGTTTACAAATAAATATGTATAAAATTTTGTTAAATAACACACCGTTTGGCCATATTAGCAAACTAACAGTAGGTATAATCTTTCGGGGAGATATATTAAATTTTTACTCGTGTGTGACCATGAACGCTTTTAATCAATAAGTAGTAATCGCCTTGACTTCAAACTTAATTAACTTTATTCATGAAAATTCTGCCCTACTTATTTTTTTGATACCTATGCTTTGTTATCAGTTGTTATCTAAAAATCACCGTTATACTCGTTTGAACGTAGGTATCATTACATTGATAGAAGTGGTCAGTGGACAAGCAGGGGTCACGACGGGCACCGGCGAGATCACGAATAGCGAACGTGCGCCCGCGCCGGTATCTCCTGCATCTCGCCGCGAGATGGCAGCGATAGGCCGCCCTCATTTATATCAATCAGGAGCGCGCGCCGCCCGATCGCTTACATTGAGACGCAGCACACGCTGACCGACACGATCGCAACGCATCAAGCAATGTCATTGTTATACAACGATATATTTGGCACAGAGCAGGAAAGCGGTAAAAAAAGTTTACTCCGCCTATCTATTGTCACACCGGAAAAGCCTAAAAATAAAACTAATTCGACAAAAAGCTTTTGTGGTTCTTTCCGTTTTTAACAGGATGGGTGAACTACTCTATTTTAATAATACGAGTAAATGCTCGAACGCTGGAAGCTTGATAAACTAACCTTTTAAGGTGGATGCGACGCGCGTTACTATACGAAGTATAATTTTCATCTTCGATTTTATTCTCTAGTAACTCAAAGTATAGTTTTTTGACGTAAAATTGTACTTTAATTAACCAAACTCGCATTTAACAGAACGAATGATTGAACTGTATTATTATCCCGCAAACCAATGCAGAACAGTAGTGAAAGTTAAAATCCTGTCTACTAAACATTGCCGTAATATTATGTATTTAAGTATTTGTTTAGACGCCCCCGTCACAATCGTAGTCTGGTACTTCGTTACACAAGGCAAAAAAATCTTTACTACATAACCAGACTGGCGCATATTGTTATTTATATTATATTTATAGCGTGGCAAAGCATGGAGCTGTCAAAAATTTTGAATTTGTCATTTTCTGACATAATAACATACTCGTAAATCATACGGCAAGCAGACGTCATTACCACATTAATAATAATTACATTATACTTGGATTAGCTCATATTACATGCAACACGGCAGGTACAAGAATTACTCCCGTATAAATGCGATATTCTGGGACAGTAGATGGTAAAATGGAAAATTGATTTACTCTCCGGCCTGAACCGGCCCTTAATTTAGATTGAGGGCGAATTAGAAATAACTTTTAACTAATAAAATAATGAAAAACACGGTTGTTGTAACTCGTAGCTAATGTCCGAAGGCATTAAGTCCGCTGATTTACAACTCACACGGCAATAAAGTTTAATTTTTTAACAAATAATTCCTATTCCATAGCCATTTGAAATTGATATTCACATAGGTATAATGAATGCGGTAATATTGTCTTGTGCAGGTCTGGAAGCGCAGGTGCAAGATACGTCCAAGGACCTCTACTGGTTCTGAGCCGAAACTAACGCGCGAGCGCCCGACCGCTCGGCCGGCGTCGGTGCGCCGGCGCCGGAGGTGCCTTCGTGCGACGCGCCCTGCGCGGGCTATGGCGGATCAGAGAGCCCCTGCGACGTGGCTGCCGCCCTATAGCCGCTGACGCCCACTCCGCCACTGCTCGGGTCAGAGGTAACGACTAACGACGGCTGTAAAGAAAGACATTGTATATTGTAGACTCGTAGTTACGTAGGTACCTTTATTTGTATGTAGTTTAGCGTAAGTACCATACTGTAGACAGGGCTGCAATAGCGGGCGGCTTGTCTGTAACACTGCGGCATTATATGCAGTTGTAATAAGGGTCAGTTCTCAACAAGAATATTTAACCTGATGTTCTGGCGACTGTATATCTACTGTGCTAAGAATGATATGTTAAAACTTCACTATTTGCAATTTTAACAATGTTCACGATAAATCTGTTTAATATGCCTGTCTTATACAGAGTTACCGGCGATTAGATAAATTCCGTCGGAGAAGTTAAAGTGGAGCTCCTTTGCAATAGATTTTTCTTTATGTAACGTAGCCGATTGTAATAACTTTTAGAGATATAAAATTTTGTTGGCTGTTATTTTTAAATTTCTCCTTAGTGCATGTCTCATTTTGCTGCAATTTTTGTGTATGGTCTGATACCCAACATTTCCGAATAACAAAATATTATGCTCGTGAACTTGCTTAAATCTATTCCAAATGAGCTTTACTTTGACCCGTCCAAATGATTGTATCGATTTACCTGTAATCCTGTTCACCTCGTTTTAAGAGAATTTATTTTTACATCAAAGAAACAGGAAATTTTCTATAAAAGTTTTTTTTATGGCAGCCCGGCAAGTCTCAAAGACCCCTACATCATTGCCTCCGTTTCTCCAATTTTTGCTACCTTCTTTTACTTATTATTCATTATTCTTCTTTTACTCTAATTAATCTGAATATATAAAAATATGAAAAGAATATTAATTGTTCTTTTTAATCACTAATTGTCACCTAAAAGAAAGTATAAATATTATATATAATATTTAAAAAAAATATTTGTTTATTTTGCTAAACAGGCCCTTTAAACTTAAAACGAGTTGAACTTATATTTTATTTATGTGATGTTCACATTCTAAGTCAGTTGCACCAAATACTTGATATATTTAGTGTTCACGTTATTCATATTATCCATTTTGCTAAAATAAGATTAAAAAAAGATCTGATCGGCTACATTGTCGAGGCTTGTGCATTAGCATAAAATTGTTTTTGCAAAAGTTATTGCACAAAGTATTGGTGCTACTGAGTCTTAGTCTTCTGTTAATTGCAGAATGTTAATTAACTCGATACATATTATGGCTACCGTTATTTTTTTCCATGTTCATCATCTGTCATCGTATCTTAAGCAGGAGAAAGCGAAGATCCCTTTAGGGTAAATGTAAATGAACATTTAAAAAGTTGCGCAAGTCATTTATGATATTAGAAAGTAAGTCCTACCTAACTCATTGTTTGCCACCTGGCTGGATGTAAACGCTGGCGATGTCACCCGTAAATAGGCCTATAAATTTGATCCGGTAGTTAGACGGAGACAATGCCGAAAAGTTGTGTATACGCATATTAAAATCTTATTCGCCTCTCAATGAATAACAAAGGCGTGTTGCATATTCCACATCCCCTCGAGAACTATTGACGACGTAATTAGTTGCCGACGGTGACGGTGACGCGGGAACAGGTGCAGTGTCGTTGCGCGCGGACGCGGCAAATTCGGCGCGCTTTTTGCGCCCGCGCATGCATAAGTAATTTAGTTAACCACTGTCCATCCACTTCAGTCCAACCTTTGGCCAACCTTTACATTATTTTACCCCCCGTGTTTCTCCTTATAAGTTCATATTTTTATGCGTTATTATTCGCATGGCTTACATAGTTTTTTTTAGATTTGTATAGTTAGCTTTATTTGTCTCATATAATGATGATGGCTTTCGACACTTCGGTTGTATTGCAAGTGTTGTGTTGTATTATTGTGTTAAAGTCACTGAAACAATAATCCCATATCCTTTTTCACTCTATAAGAGTCGGATCGATGAATGTTAAAATTTAGTTTAATTTTTAAAAGCAATCAAATAATTGACTACAATGTTTAAAATTAAAATAAAGAATTCGTCTTCTTTTAATGAGAAACAAATTCATTTTGAGTTAGCGCGCTTAGTTAGAATATAAGTGCCTGATTGAAAGAAAAACTAATCACTTCGCTACGATCCGTGTATAATCATACAAAATATGCACACGTGTGAAAGGAAGCCTGAATAGATTAACATACTTCAATATTACCAAATTCCAACGACATTACATATAAACATGTCGAATAAGTGACCTAATTTGTAAAAAAATAATTGTAAGTGAGACATATCTACTTTACAAAATGCAACCCCAAAAAAGTTGACCTCTTATTTACCTTTATCACCTTTAAGCTGATGGTTCGTTAGGAAGTCCATTTGTGAGCCTCACCCTACGGCAGGTGACAAAACAAGCGAAGGCGTTTGTCCCCAATAGATCCCTGTCGCAGTAGGAAAATAAGTGAGTACTTAAACACGATGCACTCGCTACTTTCGTATTCAGAACTCGTCGGGGTAATTGTGACACTTCGCCTGTCCCGCGTCATGACACCATTAGTACTCTTACAGCTTGGACCTATTGTCGCTGAAAAGAAGTTTACCGGGGAATGCCTATTTCAAATGATGTTGGATCTGTTTCGGAGTATTAAGCGATTATCGCTTTGGTTAAGGAACCTTGTTAATAGTTTTTTCATATGGTTATGAAGTTTACGCGAATACTGAATTAAAACAATTAACGGATGTATTTCACGCACATTCTATTATAGTCTTGACTCTTGCCACGGATGCTGTTAGTAAAGCATTCGAAACGTCAGCCGTATAGATTGAATAAATATGCGTGAAATATATCCGTAGTGTTTTAATATAATTGATCGAATCGATCGATTGGCAAAAAGCTCATGTTATTAAGATCAAGGTACCTACTTAGCTTTAGATATGTTCACATAAATAATAATGTATGTAAATACGCTCGCTCAGTATAAATAAAGTATTTCTAGTAATCTAGTGTAACGTTCGCTGTACATAATTAGGTAGGTAGTTCCGTAGAATTAGAGGTTTAGGCATAGCGCGACACGCGTCACCGTAGACTCACGCGAGCCGCCGGCACAGACTTGTTTCTTTGTTATTTCCATCGTTATTATTGATATCAACCTTTCGATATTATAAATTTCTAAAGTTAAACAGAACATTGAGAGCTTTTAAGAGCTGTGCTGGCGCTCAAGCTGTGACAGCAAATAATTATGAATATACAACGAATCTGGTGTGATCGTTAACGCGCGTTCTTTGTATACTCTGAATTTAATTAGATAGACCAAACTCTATTTGTATTCAATTATGTCTTTAATTGATTAGATAATTTTTAAGCAGTTGTTGTTTGAATTTGTGTTGTGCAGAAGTATCAAGTAGTGTGTAGTGATATTAAAAAAAATCAACAAAAAAAATTATGTGTGAAGAATAAGAAGAAAAATAATTTATTTGCGAGAAACATGGTAGATACAATTATTAGATTTTCTGTTATTGGATCACAATTGAATCATTAAATAACATACAATACATGTCATATTTATTTTAAATATCCTCATTATTTCTATAAATTTATTCATACTAGAATTTAGCTGTTGCAAGCGAAACAACTGATTTGTTTTCTTATTAGAAAAACTGTTTTACTATTACTTTTGTTTACAGCTCTTTGCGTTTCGTTTTACATATATTTTATTGTTACAACACTATTGAATTACACTTGCACCATAAAAAAGGTAAAATTCTGGGGCTCTATTGTTGAATCACTCGCCAATATTACGAGTGTTTCTCTAGAAATTCAAATTAGGGTCGAGTTAAGTTAATTCACGAAAGCGGTCACCAATAGAGCTATCTTTTTTTTTAAAAACCCTGCGGATTTTTATTCGTCAATCGAACATTTTAATCAAAACAAATCACACGCTTTATTGATGCCAGTAATTTAAAAATAGGGTCCCTGGTCTATTTAATTAATAAGCAGAGTATAGCACATCACGAGTGGTATGTGTTCTCGGCCTAGGATACTAAAAGTGATCAGAATATGCGCACTGTGATTGATGTACCTCTTTCAACCTAGTTATAAAGCTAAGATTTGCATTGTAGTCAGTTACGCTATTTTACAAGCGCTTCTTATTATGGCCTAAGATATTTGCGTAAGCTCGCACCTGCAGCGATCACATTGCGCATATGATGTTAGTAATCACTTAATAAATAAAGGAGTGACGTCACAAATTAGCATTTTTGTGGTGAACTTATAGCAACGACCGACGGACAGTATACGCAGCAGATGTATATATGTCCCTGACAGTTAAAGCTTTTAGAATTTCACAGTACATTTTTGTGTAATCATCGAAATTACACCACAAAAATGCGATTTGGAAGGAAGCCAAATGAATGAAATTAATTGTGTCAATAGTACTGACATTACGCAGGAATCCTAATAATTGTTAATAATAGTATTTTGCGATTTGATTGTAATATAACATCAGTTATGAATATAGCCAATGTGCAAACCCATAAGAAAATATATTAATACTTGTAGAGCTGTTGTCAAACACATAGCTATCCTTATGATACATTTGATGTAAAAATAAACGTAAGGTGTATGAGCGCTTTTACATAGTGGGCGTTTTAATCGCTACAGTAGCCCGACTTGATATCCATACAACTGCCGACAAACTGCTGTGCAGTTTGGCAGACTTATTGTAGTGATTTAGTCTGTTCATTTTGAAAACAACAAATGAAAAAACATTAATTGTATTTAGCATATTAGTCGACGTTAGATCACTGTTGCCAGCGTATGCAAGCATGCTCTAAATTGTTGCACAATTATATACATAATATGGACAAGCATTGGCTGTGTTTTTATAAATAATTCAAACGGCGAAATGTGTCAGTAATCCCTTCGTTTATCATACAGCTTGCAATAATTGCTCTGCCGTCAAACTGTACACAGTTTTGGCAGAATATTGTAAAATAAAACATGTAGTGTTACTTTTAAAAATGAACTAAAAAAAGGAGCTTCGCTGTGCAGCACTACAGCCGTGCGACTAAAACGCCTATCTGTTAGTGCCCTTAGACATGTGGATGTTCAATAGCGACCGTGCGTGCTTGAGACGTCGCTCCTACACTTGCTGCAATATTTCTATAAGATCTGTTACTGTAAGATATATTTTATGCGATTTGTTTAATTACTAAAAGGAGCGGGCCGCAGCTCGGCGACGGCCGCGAATTAAAATTGCAAACGATGTAATAACTCCGCTAATTAATGTCGGCTCCTAGATAATGAGAACTTAAATATAAATTCCATACTTACAGAGCTTGTTTCACTTCACACCGTGGTTTTATTGTTATTGTGTTGTTTTTTATTGCAGCCTTGCGTTATTTTCGGGCGCGGCGATCATTCCGAGTTTAATTAATTAGCGAGAGGCACGTCATTTGCAGAACGTTATGTGCCACAAGTATTTCATTTAGGTAATCGTGCTAATACTTGCAACAAGTACGCAATTATAAGGAATACCACCGAAGTTGATAAAATAGACGATGAAAAAGTCTGAACTAAAAGTAGGCTACAAAAGAAAAAAAAGTTCAGTTGGGAATTGGGCATACCTAGAATGTATGAAAGACGGTAAATCTACCATTTATTTCATTACTGGAAGTGTCTCTTGATAAATAGTTACAACTGTTGCCTATGGCCAGCTTCAATTAGATCGGTTGCCATGATTTTACGTACGAAAGCGTCCATGCAACTAGGACAGGGATAGCCAAAATGGATCAGATTCGGATTTTGATCGAAAACACATTAGAGTCATAGAAGTGTAAAAGCGTCCTTAAGTTGCTGCATTGTGATCGTTCGTTTAATCTTTTAGTGGAAGCTGTACGCAAAAAAAACATCAATCGATGATCGATAAGTAGAGGTCAAATCGTTTTTTATTTGGCCTGAAGTTCCTTAAAAATTCTTCGGTAAGAGGAGTGTTGAGTCGTAATTTATTTTGTATAGGAAATAAAAAAAAGATATGAAACATTCCGTGTGGGATATTAATAAATTGGTTCTGAAAATATACGACATCATTACATTTCAGGTATTTTTTATAAAATTAAAATTAAAATATTTTTTAACACATCCCAAGTTTGGACTCCTCCTGACTGTTTTTGACACAAGCGGACATAGGGCCGATAGGATTTGTACTCTTACTCACTTCTACGTACTGCTACTTGTCTTGAAAAAAAGAAAATCATCTAAACATCAGAAAGTAAGTACCAAGCATACAATGTTGCGAACTGGCAACCGATTCGCTATTATAATCGCATGGGAGGAGCTTTGAGAACATACTGGCTGCTTGTTTTTAGGAATAGTAATCTATACTAATATTATAAAGCTGAAGAGTTTGTTTGTTTGTTTGTTTGTTTGTTTGTTTGTTTGTTTGAACGCGCTAATCTCAAAAACTACTGGCCCGATTTGATTTTTTTTTTTACGTTGGATAGTCCATTTATCGAGGAAGGCTTTAGGCTATATAACATAAAGATACGACTCATAGGACCACAGCAGCAATGAAAAATGTTGCGAAAACGGGAGAAAGATATTCCTTTTGAGAGCTTCCGCTGCATACGCTGCGGAAACCGCTTAAGTTACACAAAAATTATGTATGACAGGATTGTTCAACATCAAGAGTTCTATAATAAAGTCCGCGACAGCATATGTCTATCTTTTATGGTTGACTTACTACAACCTTTTTTATGTTAATAAATTTGTAAAAAAATAATGCATTATTTTTAGAGGTGTATTATACACACAGGTATTTATTCTTATCAAAATAAATAGATTCATCATCACGAGCATTTCATTTAGAACAAAGTTGCCCTTTATATCATTTAATTTCAATAAATATCTTAGGAGCTATCACAGTTTTAACATAACTCCGCACCAAAATAATGTTCGCAGCTTAAGTACAACGTGCGCTTGCGCTAATATATTATAAAGCTGAAGAGTTTGTTTGTTTGAACGCGCTTATCTCAGGAACTGCTGGACCGATTTGAAAAAATATTTCTGTGTTGGATAGCTTATTTATCGAGAAAGGCTTTAGGATATAAAACATGACGCTGCGACGGGAAGGGAGGGAGCAAACTCAAAACGCGCGGACGAAGTCGCGGGGGACCGCTAGTCAAGGTATATACTTCAAGGAATATTACAAAATTATCTGTAAGTCTTACAAAATAAAGTATTTCTTTTTGGTATAAATATCTGCTACCGATTATATAGGTATGTTAATGAATTTCTCGGTGAAGTTACACTTTTGATTTGGTAAAGACTTCTTGCTTCTCTTTGGATCTTTGACTACAGGTTTACCGGGTACCACATTCCAGTAGGAACTACATAGAACATTGCTTATTGAAAATTTAAACTTTATTAATTACCACATATTACAATGCTTGGACGACTCTTAAAAATCTCACAAAAGTCATCAGCATTGAACAATAGGAAATTCGATAACGGAATCACGTCCGAGCACTTGAAATGCTCAATAAAATAAAAATACAGAAAACAAAACAATAGGTTAGAGAGAATGGCAGTCAATTTATAAAGCCGTAAAGTTGTCTATTTTCGTACACGAGGAAACAATAGCAATAATGTAGCAGTAATAAAAGTATTCGACGCGAGAGGACACTCACGCGGCCGAATTAAACTCGCGCCCATTATCCGGCTGTAAAATGCTTTCGGGCTGAATCACTATGTCGCCGGAGTATTTTTACCAGACCACAGATTGTAAAGCGGCAATTAATCAAGCTTCGGATTTGAGTGCGGTACGCCGGATTTAAATAAACAATAGCTTTTGTGGAGGGCGCGAAGCGGCTATACATAGCGCCATTAGTGCTGTTTGTAAACACGCGGCGGTTGTCGCCGCGACTCCTGCGCACCCACCGCCCATCGGCCGACGCTTTTGGACACATTCCACGATTTCACGCCGATAGAGCTTCTTAACTAAATAAACTGAAACAAGAGCCATGAAATTTGTCCCGACAACAATTTACGCTAATGGAGCGTTAATGGCGACATAAATATTATAATTAGTATCGCTTACATATGTCACGACCCAGTCGGAAATGTGAAGCGGCGACAGAATCTGTTAGCAATCGAGTTCGAAGGCGAAGACGGTGAGAAAGTTCGGTGTGAGGTGTCTCTAATTGATAGGGACGCAAGACGTGCGCAATAAATAAGCTCAGGATGATGGTCCCAAAGGACACCTCGAGTAGACGTACGGGCGGCGGCGACGTCTCCTGAGAATACTAAACGGTTAATTGACTCGTGTAACACCCTGCTACCGATACTCTCGACTCAATGCAAATCGGAGTCTATTTCCAAGTGCCTACGGATGGAAGTATGGAGGCTGCTGCTGAGGCTGTTCAAGTTAAGCGATAAACAAGTACTGAGCTGGGAATTAGTGAGTAAGGAAACGGTGGCAAAATTGATGCCAGGGGACTAACAATTTTAACGCCTAATGACAAATACTTACAGAAACAATAAGAAAACATAACATAATTATTACGCAAATTAGAAATAAATCTGATGTAGTCGATGCGTTCTTCTTTCTATGTTGAACGGTTAAGAGCTATACAAAAACTCGTAACGTGAGTGGTTACTCATACTCATCGATATTGCAAGGGTTTGCAAGGTAAGTTTAAGCTATTACTAAGTAAGTATGTAGTATATACCTTTGATGAAGTTAAGCACAGATCAAAGCTATATACTTTTAAAAATTGAATTCTAGTGTCGACGTGTTTTAATGTGAAACAAAGGGCCGAGCTTGTCCCCGAGCTCGGCACATGCAAACCAAAGCCCCAGCATAGTGTGGACGAGCAAAAAGTCGGGGAATGCGCGCGGCGTGGGAATCATGCGCGCACGTCTCCGCCACCACACTGCTAATGGCACCGCGTCCAGGACATTCTTTCACAAAAATTTGAAATTTACAAGCAAAACCTCATTGCTGAGGCTGACCAATGGTAAGATACTGAATCTACATACTTTAGTTAGGTCATTTTCGCCCTCATCCGTATCCGTATCCGGATAAAAATAACAAAGAGGTCTGATTAAGATACATTTTACAAAACAAATAATTTGTATATTTCATGGGCTTTATCTTCAGGCGCTGTTTTTGCCTTAGCTATAGCTATTAATTATTAATGACAAAATTGTGTGAAAAACAATCAGAATCACAAGTATTGCTTAAAGGAAACCACTCTACTCTTTCGCGGTCCCTAATATATGTTCCGGGACAAGACTACCCCTCACAGAGAAGATGAATGGATCGGATAATTAAAAACTCTGTACAGATGTCTCGATAATTAAGCGAACCTATATGGAGCTTTATTTTTGAAATCCCTCGTATGGCATAGAGGTGGCACATTCGACTTATGTTTCGATCATTCATATTTTTTTATCATTCGAAATGGGTTTTGTCTTGACTCTAGCCTAGACCTGATTGGGCTTAAACAGAGACGACAATGAAGTGAGCTCACCCAGAAGAAGTCTGTTCACTCTGACTTTGACAGTCTTTGGGTTATATTTCCTTGGAAACACTGATGCGGGTAGAAAGTTCCACTCCACTAGTTGGCTGTGCGCATTATAAAAACGACGAGAAACGCTTAGTTTGTAGCAGTGGAAAGTCTACACAGTATGGGTGGTAACACGCGGTGGTTGTTTAAAAGTTTGGTAATTGAAATGTAATAATATAAAACGTGTCTCAAAATTAAAATAAATATCGGTTTTGTTCGACGATTGTTGCTCGCTTTCTGTATTATGAGAGTAATTACGTGCGATCAATTGTAATCAAGTATTAAAATACGGAGACGAGCGAGAATGAGTAGAACTTGCGTTCGTCTAAATGCGAGTGATTCAAAAATAGAGAGCCTCTGAATATTGACGGTAATCTCATTAGCAGTAGGAAGGCAAGTCGCGAAGATAACGACGTCCCGTGATTTGTGCTGCGGGCTGGCGCGCACGTGTTGCGCCCGCGCCGGCCCATCGCCTTTGACGGTTTGTTTGCTACACGTTGCGCCCTTTTTGTGCGACTCTCCTTACACTCAGGCCGACGCTAATTAGATGAATGTTCCCTTGATGAATCTTATTGAGCGGCTGCCATTAGCTATTAGGTCGTTGACGCATTCTTTCATTTTGCTATTTGGTACTTAAGTAGCTAAATCACGCTCTTCTGAGTAAGTCGGCACCGATGACTTATACGTAGTGGTCTAAGTGGCATTTGTCATAGAAGAATAAAAGATTATTAAGAAGGAGGTTCTTTAAATTTAAGTAATCAGAAGCAGCTTAGAGTTAGCAAGTTGGTGGTGCTTCATTACGACCACCTTGTCGATGTATAAGAACGAGTGAAGAAGAAACAATATAGGTTGTACGTGTACCCTGAAAGTAAAATTCAATCTCAATTATCCTAATATTTACAACTTACACTTACGTATACACTTATGTACCCCTCAAACTCTAAAACAAAGTACTAAGTTAGGTATATGTCCGTCAGCCTGTCTGTCCAAGTCGCCAGTCTTCACCATGTAGGCTGGACGCCGCGACAGTAGTACTGCTCTATTTTTTATGCCATCGTGTATGCTTTGGTTTTTTTATTTTTTTTTAAAGTGATTTTGTTAATGACATCGATCTCATAGAGTCCCCCAGGGCGGCACACATGCGGCGCAGGCGCAGCCCGCGAGCTCATTAGCGGTCGGTCTGAGCTAGTTCCCCAAGACAGTGCTCTGCTCTTCCTTGTTCCGCTCCATTACGCCGCTTGAGACGCCGCTCCGGCCTGCTCCACCCACAGGCCGTTAAACGCTATCCCCCGTTAGAATCAGCCCATAACTTGTCATGTTTTGATCTTTGAGGATTTGTGTTTGACATAATGCCGATACTTGCAAGTTTATGGTAGCCCCTCGGTTCCTAAAAAGCTGCTTTTAAATGTAGGCCGTTTTACTCGTAGCTTATATTTAAAGTAAAACATCGTCTTATGTGCAATTTAAATAAGAGGTGAATACTAAGTAATGCGCCAGAAGAAAGTATTTTACGCATCCCGCGTGGAACGGCTGGGTACTCCGGCCAGGTGTCAGGGCGCAATTAAAATTCGCCTGGATCCGATGAGGCGATGCGCGGGCGCACCGCGTCGCCGCCGAATAATTGTCGTCGATGCGCATCGCGCGGTAACGAGCGATGGCGGCCCGATAGCGCGGATTAACACGTCGCGCGCTGAGAGCAAAACGACGCGCTTTTGTGTCGCTATCGCTCTCCATCGCAAGACGCGCACCATTATACTTATTTTGTGTTCCAACATCCAAGGAGCCTCTCTCGGAACTCGCCGCTGCCAAATACTTAGCACAAAGTTAACACCCGACCGTATTTCGTTTCCATCATTCTGTCAGGCATTTGCTACGGGCAGCCAGCAGTATATTTTAAGGAAAGAAAAAACCGGCCAAGTGCGAGTCGGACTCTCACACTAAGGGTTTCCGTGCCAACTTTAACTGAATTAGAGATCCATTTACTTCCATTTAGCAAAATACCACAATATTTTGTTGACATCAAATATAACTTTGTTTTTCATAGTATTCGTATGTATAACAAAGTTATGTTTGCGGTTATTGAAAATGTGCTCTATCTCAAAAACTACTAGTTTGCAAACCGTTAAAAGTTTTTGTAAAGATCCACATCATTTATTTTTTTCTCTCAATCTATTAGATATCTACTACCTACTAAGTTTCAACTGCGTAATACTAAAAGTTTCAGAATGAAGTGGCTGTGACATACGGACGGACAGACAGACAGACAGACAGACATGACGAAACAATAAGGGTTCCGTTTTTTGCCACTCGGCTACGGAACCCTAAAAAAATTGGCACAGAGTTTGATAGATAGTGGATTGAAATGGCTGAGATCTGACGGCTGATGAGATGATGTTGATAGGTTGGACAAGAGTGATGGGTGCATCACATCTATCGGCGTGATTGGATAAGATGTGAATGATGCACGTATTGGCGCTCGTATGTACATACGTATGACAGAAAATGACTGAATTCTTTCGTAGTGTAAGTAGGTACGACTATATCAATCAATCTTTATAACATACAATCATATAAATTATTTCTACAGCCAATTAATTTCAAGTCACAATTTTAGGCTTTCCAACAAAAGGTTTCGAATAAAACATTTCAAATGCAATATCTTTTTAAGTAGGTAAGTCAATGTAGAAACAGAAAACAAATATAGAACAGAAAATAAATAAACCTGTAATTTTCGCGAATGAGCATCATGTGTCAACACATAACCCTACTTGCACACTAGTGTAAGTAGTGAGCGGGCAGCCAGTGGCTGCAGCAGCCCTGAGGCGCACCAGCGCGGTGGGCGGGGCGGCGCCGCACGCCCTGCGCTTATGTGCACGTGCACTGCTCTTATTGCCATTCCTCTGCCATCATTTACTTCCACTGCACACTTCTTAGTGTACATTGCGCCGGTTCTCAGGCCCGTTAATTTAAAATACGCTTTTTCACGGCTGCCGTAATTCTTTTATTTTCAGAACCTGTTTGAGAAACGTTGTGTAAACTTTTCATGTTTGAGTTAGGTACCTCAGTATTTTTATAGGTAATGTCAGTTCAAAAGCAAGGAATTTTGAGAAATCATATCCGACACACATTCCACCAAAAATGTTTTAATGTAAAATGTAGCCAAAACAGGATCGAATGGCTCGCACTGTAAACAAAAGTTATTTAATTTAGTTAAAGAATAGAGAACAGATTACAATCACATAATTACTTCAAAAAGTATTGTATGCAGAGCAGTATCCATTAGATGATAGCGAAATAAAGTTTTCACCTTACGAGCGATAATGACACTACCTTTCTTTTATATCTCGTGAAAATCACAATCAGTAGAAAATTATTGATCGTACAATCGATACCAACGCAGCAGATCCATGCTTATGACAGAAGCTGGTCCTAAATTATAAATACCTCCGTGCGTGGTATTCCAATATCCGCCGCGCGGAATGCGGCGCCGACGACTCACTGATGTCGCTCGCTGGCGAGGTGCGGCAACTTCAGACGACCGACCGGTGGATGCATAGGACTATGGTTTAGTCGTACACGATACAGGTCGATGGTGCCATGCTACTCTTGGGTGATCCGAATCTTCTCCAGCCTATAAATAACTTGTTTATGACCGAAAATGACGAGTAGAATGCAAGCAACTTTGACAAATATGAGATACAAGTTTGGATCAAATTCTTTTTTTCGTTCGCAGAACGACCAAGACAAGTGGTGGTCACCTAACCAAAACTACCCAAACAAAAATAAGTACCTATATAAGCGCTTGAAAGTAGGATCCGGCATGCATCGGTCAGAAATGCCATTAGTAGACTTGAAAGATAAAAGTTATCTCATGATCAGTTTAAATCCTTTTAATTAAAGTAAAACAAAAATGGTTTTAAGTATGTAGTAAGCATCAACTTTTATCAAAAGGAAACGCGAGGGGCAGACGGGTGACTGCGCAATAATCCACCATGAAAAAGCTCCTGCTTTAGAAATTGACACAAGTAATTTGGGAGCTAACGCTCCACTGAATCGAGCTTTGTAATTTTCATGGTTAATGAAACCTTCAGAGCGGCCCCGAGGCGAGGGCCCCACCCCCGCCCTGTCCCCGCGCCTGCTCACTTCATTTCGCGAATAAATTCATCACGCGGCGCGCGCCGCACACCGCTCTGGTTTCTCCATTATTGTTTTCCAACATTCTGTACAAATAGCGAGCGCGTGCCGCGGAAAATGATTTTGTCTATTGGCAAGTACGTAAAGCACTCTGGCCCCCATCGCGGTTCCACCTGAAACTAACATTTTGAACTCAAACTGTGTTTAATTGTTTGATCAATAGAACCGTGCTGATGGTTTCACATTATTGTTTTAAAAGTCTCTATAATAGCAATCGACGATTTAAATAGACTATACCTATAGAAATAAATTCAACAGATTAAGTCGAACACGAGTTTTCAGAACAGGCAGACTTTTTCGAATGAATAAGCAGATTAACCTCTGACATATGACGGGGATTAACACCACTATCTATTTCCGTTTTGTAGGGATTTCGGACTGATTCCTAGCCCTTGTTTATTTACCCAAGGGCGCAGCGGCGTGTCGCTTGTCGTCGAGTGTCCATTGACACGGCGTCTTAAACTATCTAATATCCTGTAACGGTTGCGTAATCCCGCCGCGAGCGCGGAGGGCACGCGTGTCGCGCTGAGCCGGGATAACGGCGGCGCGGGCGCATCGGCACTTCGGCAGCTCGCGCATTGTTTATCGTCGACGAGGATTAGCGCGCGCCGGGCTAAGCCGCGGCTAAAACACATTTAACTCTGTTAACACCCCCTTTGAACTCGCTGAGTTAATGTTTCACGAGACAATATTTCGTAGAATGCGATTCCTCTATTGTGATTTGTACGGTATGTCGATACGGTAGTAATTATAGTGATCACTGCGAGTTCTATTTAGATTCAAAAGATGCGTAAGACTCGTTGCAGATTTATTGTCTCGTCAGATCTGTCTATAACGGGCGGTCCGAGTGATCGAAAGCGTTCATTTTTCAGATCGTAGGTACTGTTTGTTGTACAGGAGATACAATTATCGGCGACTTTACGAGCAGCACGATCGATTTATCGGCAGCGAGCCGCCGTGATCGATCGCCGCGCCCGATGGTGCGATTTATGAGCCATCGAGCGAGAGCCGCACGACGGATTAGATATTTAGGGTTTTGCTTGCATGTATTTAAGGAGCCCGAAACGGTGGTATTGCTCGTACTTACTTTAAAAAATCTAGCTTATTTTGTTTTAAAAGCATTCAAATTAAGTTGCAAAGTTGGTAAAGTTGCCCGTTTTGCGAATGATAGTTTCTAGTGATATTCTCTGAGGACTGTGAAGAGACTCTGCACAGAAGCCGAGGCAGCAGGCAGGGTTGTCGCAAATGGACATGGACACTTAAGCGTGATTTAGAGCACACGAGCTGCGGCGCATTACGCGGCTAAAAATACGCGGCGACATTTACCTTTGTTCCGCGGCCGGTCACAAATAACGCGCGCTCGAGAAGAATGCCGCACCGCGGGATTGTGCGCCGAGCCTAATCTCCTGAGAGCAATATTCTACACATTCAGCGTTTACTACAGGGAGCCGATGTTACCCATATGGAAATTGATGGAAAATATAAACACCAGAAAAAATATAGCTTAGTAAGATGACAATCAGAGATAATGTGACCTCCTTTTTTGAAGTCAGTATAATGCATTCACCATAAAAAGTCACCTTAATGTCGCATTAAATGTATTCGTACGAAGTGCCGATACCTAACTTGAATTGAGATAAATCTGCAAAATTCAAATATAAATTGATTGAAAACTTGTTTTTTTTGCGAATGCCGATGGTGTGGATGAACGGATGAATGCTTTTTGTTTACTTTTTCAGTTTACTCTTGGGTATCACACAATGGCACTGTAAAGGGTGCCCTTTTCAGTTGCAATCGTGTAATAATATTATTGTGATTAGTGAACAAAAAGTGTTGTTTGTTGAACATCACCTCTGACGGACAGATGGTGGTGCGCAGGCGCAGGCGGACCCGCGGCCGATCTATCTCCTCGGTGACATGTTTACGAGCCTCCCCGCCCGCCCCGCCCCGCCCGCGCCGCGACACGATGCTTCTTATTGCATTGCGCAGCCGCCGCGCGCTCACAAATAAATTAATCTAAATGGAGGAAACGTCCGCGCGACATAAAGTAACCGCCCGCTCTGTGTGCCCGCGCCGACTACCACCATCACAATATTGTAATAAAACGACGCGACAACATCGCATAAAAGCCGCAATAGATTTGAATTAGAGGCTAGTCTTTTGTCGCATGACGTGTTAATTAGACGTGAGCTTTCGTTTCAGTCCGGCGAAAATCATGACGCAATTACCTATTAGATGTTTGCGATGTCTGGGCGGAATTTGAAATATGTCAGAGTGATTTTGAGTATTTCAGTAAGAGATGCATTATCGTCTGTGGTGGGCAAAATGCTGACTATATCGTGTCTAGAGCTGTGTTCGTAGAGTCGGTCCCGCTCGTTCCGCGCAGGGCTCGCGATAAATCTCCGCGTGGCGGCGCGTCGCGCGCGCGCATAAATCGTGCCTGCGCCCGCGCGTAAATATAAACCGCGCTTAGTATTGTTACCGCTGCACATGTCTTCATAAACGCGTTATGAATGAGATGTCTGTTTGTTCGTTTCGGCGCATTACCGAAGGCGTGAAGCTACGACGGCACAGGGTGCGTTGCAGCGTTGCAGCTTGACAACTCGTCCATACGCAATCCGGATCCGACTTTTCTGAACTGAAATTATTGGCTTTCAATTTTAATTTTATTTCAATAAATATAATTTATTTGGATTTTATAAATAACAATAATGGCACTACCTACAACTCAACAAATGTTATATTTTTGATATTTTAGGGTCCCGTAGGAAACAAATGGAACCCTTTTTTATTTATTTTTTGGGGTGTACGAACAGGATAATATGGTCTACGCTTAACTTCATAACATTGAAATTAAACGACATATCTGGACCATAGACCATGGAAAGTATAAACTACATAAGTGTTTATAATAAAAAAGTGTGTTAAAACTATATGACAAAGTCCAATAAAATCTTCAACCTTTAAGGTGTTGGATAGGGTTTTATTGTACTTACCTCTAAGTTAGGAATATGATATTGAGAATATCTGTCCTTATCTACCGTGGATCAACTCGTTAAATGTGCAGCACAGTCTAGCTAACGGTTTCTTTTTCCGTATTTTTATTTTACAGTAAAGCCAAGCTGCTTTACTGTCACAGCTACATAGCAATACGCGCCCTAAACTTATTTTACTTTCAAACAAAAAGTTAACTTGTTGAGCTTTGAAATACTTAATTATTCGTCTACATATTCATAATATTGTGTGTAATGTCAAACTCATTTGTAAATCCATGGGGTGTAAGGTGATGGTTGAGAAACTGCAATCATTTTTCTTCTTGCGGGGATTTAAGAACAACTCGTAAAAACTTGTGTCGTATCGTGCGCACCTGTGGGACCGCGCACGCTCCCGTCAGATCTGATAAATATGATCCAGCGAACTCTTTGAGCTCCCGCGCATCGCTCACGCCATTCGCTGCTTTCCTTATTAATGGCGACCGCTTGCTCGCGATCTTTCATCCCGCAGACAACAAACAAGCTTCAAACGCCACGGAACAACTATGAATTACAACTGATTAAAAGCGAAACATGAAAATTTGTAGAGATTTGATATGATAACAACACGTTATTAATTTGACAAGACTATAAAATTCCAATCCGGAAAAGCAATATCTTTACTTCAAAAGCTTTATGAAAATAAATATTCAAAAAATTAATCACTCATCACAGCCTTTTGAAAATTAGACATTTTGTTTTGTGTAAAGTAAGGTTAGGACTTAGCTATTCTTAATCATGTACTCGTAGTACGAGGGTCAAACTGAAAGTTCTTAGAAAATCAAAAACTGATTACATTAGCCAGTTATTAGTTTTATTATATCTTTTCAAAATATTGTCCATTGACGTCAATACACCGCTGCATGCGATGGAACCACTGGGAAAAGCACTTTGCCCACTCGTCCTTAGGGGTCTCTTCAATGGCATCGCGATACGCAGCCACCGCTTCTTCAGCATTCATAAACCGCTTTCCTTTAAGTTTTTCTTTAATTTTTGGAAATAAATAAAAATCACAAGGCGCGAGGTCGGGGCTATACGGCGGGTGACCCAGTAATTCAACGTTTGATGTCGCCAAATAGTCGATCGTTCGCTTGGCGGTGTGCGACGAGGCGTTGTCGTGGTGAAGGAGGATCCTACTGCGAGGTCGTTTCTCTCGAACTTTTTCCAAGACAAGTGGCAAACAATTGGTAGTGTACCATTCTGCAGAAACTGTTTTTTGATCCTCTAACACAATTGTTGCGAAATGACCTATCCTTCCAAAGAACGAGGCCACCATTTTTTTTCCCGCACTTCGATCTCTCTTCACTTTAGTTGGCAACTCCTCGAAAGGAAACACCCACTGAGCAGATTGTCTTTTGGTTTCAGGATCATAACAGTAAATCCAGCTTTCGTCACCTGTTAGTATGTCGAACACAGCATTTGAGTCACCTCCGTTAAATCTTTCAATCATTTTACGGCACCAATCCACACGATGGAGTTTTTGAGCCTTAGTCAAATTATGAGGTATCCACCGGGCGCAAAGCTTCCTGACCGCTAAATGTTCGTGGAGGATTTTGTGCACTTGACTCATACCGATGCCTAAGCTTGTCCGAATCTGCTGATAGGTCACTCTTTTGTCAGTCTCTATCATACGCCGCACAACACAGATGTTATTTTCAGTCGTCGCCGTAGAAGGCCGTCCCTCACGTACATCATCAGTGAGATTAGTGCGACCACGTTTAAACTCATTAAACCAGTTGTAAACAGTCGCACGAGATGGGGCTTCATCGTGAAAGGCCAATCGTAGTCTATCATAACTTTCTTGTTGACTTAAATGACATCGAAAGTCATAAAAAATCATTGCACGAAAATTTTCTCGTGTTAAATTCATGTTGACGTGACACAGACAATTTTCAATTTGCCGCCAAATCGTAAAACAAATGACAAATGAATGAAATATATACTCAGTAATATTGGCAAAGAGTTCTATTTTCAAATTTTAGAATATTTTTTTTATTATATTGTTTATAAGTGGCCAGTTCTAAGAACTTTCAGTTTGACCCTCGTAGTTATTTAGTTATAGGTACATCTGCGAGGGCTGATTCAATACACAAAATAATGCAAACCATTGTGATTTGAATTTGTAAACATTTATGATTTTGATAATTTTGGGAAAACGTAACTTTAAGTTTTGATGTTAATTGTTAGATTATTATTTTTTACGTGAAAAACACTCTCCCCTGTGTAGTGTTTGAAATTAGGTTATTTCAGTTTCATATTTTCATGCGTGTAAAGGTACTTAAATGGAGTCTTAATTTTGGACGAACGGACAACAAGGACTATAATATTACAGTAACTTTTTTTACTTTTGAAGGTACGAGAAGCTAAAAATAAGTAGATAGCAAATAAATCTAGTTCTACAGTTTTGATAAAGAGCAGTGACCTAAAGAGTACTTCCTAATATAAAATGGAGCGGAGGCGATGCATCATTATTGTGGCATAGCGGTAATAACCCTCTATAATAAGCCGTGTCTGTTCAAGGCGGGCGCAAGTAACAATTCTTTCGGCGGACGTTTTTAATCGTGTCTCGGGAGATAATTAATATGGCAGGGGAGGGCGGCGAGATTTATACGGCGGCGCGTCGCGTGCGGCACGGAACGTGTAGCTGCACCCTCAACTACAATGCGCCAGACCTAGACGTAGAGACACTTTATTGATAACAGAAGTAAAATGCATGATTATTACATTTTCAGAAGAGTTCTCGATGTTTTAAAGACGAAATCTTAAACATTAGAATATAGTGACTTCAGTTTACTGATGTGTCGCGTGCCGGCAACATCAACTCTCACGACAGAGTACTATGGATGGAAGCAACATTACTTTTAATTAAAAACAACATTTATTCATAAAAAAATTAAACGATGTTTCGTCTGCAACTGTTTAAGTATTAATAGTATATTAAAAACAGTTTCTAAGTACATATAATCTGTTTAAAACATTATTCCTTGACTTGGAAATGAATCGACCTTCAAAACTTCATCAGGCTAAAGTAGGGACTGTTTAAATTAGGTAGCAAACATAAAATGTTGTTCTGTATTTGAGTACCTTTGTTTTTTTATGCAGCATGCTTAACAATGCCAAGAAAACGGAAACGGTAATTATTGTGTTGCTTTAGGCAGTAATGAAAGTTCTGCATGCCCTGTCGCTACATCCTCATCGGAGTTAATTTAAGAGGCACGACCTATCACGCTATAACCTACGAGCAGCGTGTGTGATAAAATCATGCTGATCATAAAAAACCTGCTGTCTCTGACTAGAAATTATAATTTGAACTAAGCTCGGAAAGGTTAAATTTGGGCCTTCTTTCGGCAAATTCAGGAGAGCGGAAAAATTTATAACATTGTTTTTTTGGATATATTTGAGGGTACTTTGAAAAGTGGATCTTACCGACGGTTACACCCTTACATTACACATTTTATGGTCGTAATGGCAGTTTAGCGAGTTTCAAAACCATAGCGGCTTTTTTGACTCTAGTACAAATTTTGGTTTATGGTGTTTTTCCGAACTGTAACTGTTACCATATGATCGAATTCTTAATTCTCCCCTCCCCCCCCTATATTATTAAAAAAAAACTTTTTTATGTTCCCCCAAATGTGCCGGTGTGCGGAGGTAGCCAAGAGCTCTACTGGTTCCAGTTAGTACTCGTAATTTTAGTTACTAAGTACCCGTAAGATAAATGTGTTTGTCGAGACACGACGCCGTTAGCGACACGAACAACAAGTTGCTCCGCGCAAAAAATCATAAAATCGGCAAAAGTGCTCAAACAATACTTCTGAGTGTGTGTAGTGCAAGTGCAGTGTCTGATTCACCAGGATTCATGTGGGCAACATCCTATCCCTAAGGACCTCGGTGCTACAGCCTCCAGACTTTGAGGCTTAATAACAACTCAGCAGCGCAACTCACACACTTCACACAAACACCATCAGGGAGAGGACTGTAAGGGCTGTCAAACGACACCTCAACCAACATCCTGCATCAACCCACGGGGTCTCCAGCGGGGACCAAAGGTACGGATTTTCCCATACAATTCGGGTTGACACACTTGGCTGGCTTACACGTGCCGCCAGACTGGCGCCGACAACCGCGACCTACCCCAACAATCCACGCCTAGGGCCTTCGCTTACGGCCTGAGGAATCCGGAGGACCAGCGCTGAGACACACACCACCTCGTCACACCAGCGCCGGAAGGTACTCCAGGGAACTCCTCAACCGGGAACGGCAGAGAATCGGGACCACCACACCGGACATCAGGTGACCAGGTCCCTTCCTCTCCCCTTGTAACAACCCCTTAACCTCTCAACCCCCACCCCCTCCCTTATAAATTCAACCCCCTACCCCAACCCAAGACACCCCCACCCTTACCATAGCTCCCCCCCCACCTCACCCATAAGCGACCCCCTCAACCCCCCCCCATCTCTTCCCCCTCACCCCCCCCCCCAGCCTCCACGTGGGACCTTCTCCCCCCCCCTCCCCCTCTGGGTTACCTCACCCCCCCGGAGCCTAACTTAGCCTTTTTTGGGGCTACAGAACCGTGCGACGACTCGTTGGAATCGGCACAAAAAATCCTGTCGATTGGCTCCAAGGGAATCTCCATTTTCTCACTGGGTAACCCACACTCCCCAATAAAAACAAAAACTCCTTCACTACCACCACTCGGATACTTGAGCAGCGGTCACCAGCTGCACAGTCACCAAAACCCGAGAAAACATCGTCCCTAGTTCTTAATTTAGTAATAGAATAATCTAACATAAGCTAATTTTAAAAACACTAACGATAATTTTAAGACTTCTATAAGTGTATTAACACTGACAAAAACAATTAACACATTACACTCACACATACACCTACACACATACACACACAAAAAACAAAAAAAAACACTATGTCGTCGCCATCGCAAACATTAAAAACCACCCCTTCAACATCTACAGATGAAGGGCATAATGTTTGTGGTTTGGCCACGGCCACCGGCAGCTCCTCCCCCCAGCGGCATACCCCCGCAAAGGAGATTGGGAAGAGACTGCAACCCTTTTTAACCACCCCCATAACATCTGGTTTGACAACAATAGGGGGCCGCGAGGCCCCCACGGCAACAAAAACAACACATACACAATCAACATCAAAAAAGGTGCCATCACCACCGGCATACACATGCAGGCTGAGGAAGGCTGCCACACCCACTACCAAAAAACACAAAAGTCTATCCAAGGTCACGAAAAGGCAAACCTCGATTAACATTCGAGGACCAGCGGACCTTGGTAAGACCATAGCAAAACAACACACACTTCAAAAAAAGACAATGTCAGGGGGCCTGCGTCGAGTGGCGTCGCTTAGAAACGCGCAAGCGGTGGCGAGGAAAGCAGCGATTGATGACGGGCGGAACCTAGCCGAAACATCACTCCTAGAGTCCTCCACCCTAGACATCAGCGCGATAAAGACACCAACACCCGACGAAACCTTGACACACGGCACGTCATCAAACCCCACCAAGGACACTCCAACTCGACCGGAGGGTAAACCCTCTGTAAAGCCGCATAGACTGGAAACAGAAGGGACAACCAAAGATGCCCACCACCGCTCAACGCCAGACCCAGAGCCGGAAGGTAATACAGAAACACCAAATCTAGCATCACAGGCAGAGGATGAACTAGTACCACAGACCACCTTCCCCTTAAAAGATCACTACAGCATAGTGATCTCATCTTCGGAAATTACACCTACAGCCGAAGAACAACAAGGGGAAGTCATCCCAGAGAACCCTGATCTATGGCAGGCTCTAGACCAAGAATTAGCCGAGCAGGGAGTCTGGGAAGACACAGGGAGTATAGCTTCATCCGACACCAATTGGACAGACGTCAACAGCGACTGCGGAAGGCCGAGTATGCTTCCACCCATGGGAGGTCATACAGGCGTCTGCAAAGATCTAGCGACGGACCGAGCTAGAGAGTACCTGCAAACGGGCAAACAGGCACTGGAGAGCTCCAGAACCCTTAAAAAGGAACTGAGGCAAATCGCAGTGGAAAGCCTATCAAACCTATACGAGCTCGTGCTCTCCCTTGCCGACTCCAGAAACCGCCACAGGCTGAATCTGGAGACGGAGAGGACGAGGGCGGCCCGGGAAATGGTACGCATGGAGCGGGCACACAACAAGGCGCTTAAGGATCAGCACGATGAGTTTCAAAAGCGCCTGAAAGAGACTAAAGATGCATGGGAAAGCACCCACAAGGCAGTAGACGGCGTTCAAAAGTGGCTCAACTTTGAAGTCGAGGGTATCGTGAGAGGAGTAGTCTCTGAAACCACCACGAAAGAGGAAAAGCCTACTTCACAAACACCGATACACCACACAAATGCCCCCACCACAGTCTCTTGCCCGCACATGGACAACACGCCGGCTCTGGAGGACATTACATCCAAACTTGGACATCTGGCGACCGACCTTCACTATCTTAGACAGGATCTGGCCGAAGGGAGATTAATAAGCGAACGACAACGCTCAAAGTCTCCAGAAAGGGCTCTCCCAATAGCACAAGAGTGTCCTAAAGTGCTGGACGGCATAAACTCAATTAAAGAGGACATCGCCGCCATCAAGACGCTCCTAGCACGTCCAGCACCACCAACAAGAGAGGAGATAGGGGAGGACCTAACATCGGCCACGTCACCCATCATAACAAAAACGACGAGGATCCTAGAGGAGATTCAGGAGGTCAAGGATATCGCGTATACAAATGGAGTGGCAGGACCAACTGGAGCGACAGGGCTTGCGACGGAAATGGCCCTGACCGACACAGCAAACAGGATTGACGACCTAATAAACCCAATCCGAGAAGACGTGACGGAACTGGCCACTCAGTCGAGAGCCATCAACAAAACGCTCACATGGATCAACTCTTCCTTCAGGCAGCGCGCACCAACAGAGGTAAAACCACAGGGCCATATATCCTACGCGGTTGCAGCCAAACAAAAACCTACCCCTAAACCCAACCATGCACTGATAATCTCGTCAACAGACCCCACAAAAACCGGGGACAACGTAATAGAAACCATCAGAACTACACTAGACTTCAAAACAACAGGAGTCACGGTCGACAGGGTAAGAAAGGCTAAAAATCGCAAGGTTATCTTAAGCTGCGAAAGGGAGGAGGATGCCAAAACACTTCGCGACAGGATTAGAACAAACACCACACTAACGATAAAAGAGGCTAAAACAGGTAACCCTCAAATTAAAATTAAAAATATAATGTCGTACCACACCGACGAGGATATAGTCGAACAGCTGAAGGCTCAGAACAAAAAGTTGTTCATAGACCTGAAAGCCGAAGATCGATTCCTTAAGGTGAGGTACAGGAAACGAGCAAGGAACGCGCTACAGTGCCATCCGGTACTAGAAGTATCGCCTAAACTGTACAAAAGAATGTTGGAGGAGGGAGCTGTCCACATAGGGCTTGAGAAGAGACCTGTGGAGGACCAGTCACCACTCGTCCAATGCGCCAAATGCCTTGGATTTGGGCACACAAAAACTCTGTGCCGGGAGACGGACCAATACTGCAATTACTGCGGAGAGAAACACTCCTGGCAAGACTGCTCAACAAGGCAAAACGGTGGCGCCCCTAGCTGTAAGAACTGTGCTAGGGCAAAGGCTGATACTAAAGAAAACCCACATATGGCATTCAGCCCATCGTGCCCGCAATGGCAGACATGGGATGGAATAGCGCGTTCCAAAATAGCATATTGCTAAGGTTCGCCCACAAGACAACGGCTCAGTTTCCACCGTAAGTACAGGCTCTTCAACAACTATATACATCATTCAGGCTAATCTGCGAAAATCAAAGCAGGCCACGAATGAACTGCTCCTGGCCGCGGAGAAGAGAGGTGCGGGAATCGCCCTGGTGCAAGAACCCTACGTTGGATCCACAGGGATAGTCAAACAATACCCAGGCACTAGGGTAATCCAATGCACCATTAATAGGCAAAAACCGATAAAGGCTGCGATTCTCGTCTTCGGTGACCTGTTAAAAGTCATCCATGACCCCCAACTGGTCACCGAGACAGAGTGCGCAGTCCTATTGGAGGCCGGATCTCTGCGACTGGGAGTGGTATCCCTGTACTACGAAGGAGACCAACCTATAGAGCCGTACATTGAGCGTACCAAAGCAGTATGCTTAAAACTAAACACCCAAAATCTATTAATAGGAGGAGACGTAAATGCCTGGAGCCAATGGTGGGGCAGCTCATCTGAGAACGAACGAGGTGCAACATACAGCTCATTCCTTAACGATATGGACTTCCACATTCTAAACGTTGGAGATACACCTACCTTTGAGGAGTATCGTAGAGGGAAACTATGCACAAGCATCGTTGATGTTACTGCATGCAGTACCCAACTTCTAGGTAAAATACAGGAGTGGAAAGTTGACCGAAGCCTTACCACATCAGACCACAACGCCATAACGTACAACCTACACGTAGGCGAAAAACTACATAAAGTAGAACGCCCTACTACAAGGAAGTACAATACCAACAAGGCAAACTGGTTGAGCTTCGATAGACAATTACACAAGTCCCTAGAAGAGCGACAAATAACTCCAGACAACATCAAAAAGGCAACCAACGGAGAAGAGCTGGAGTCCATAACTGAAGCCTACACAGCAGCAATCGAAGAAGCGTGCGAAAGCGCGATTCCAAGATTAGGCAGCAAGGGAAGAACGGTTGTGCCACCTTGGTGGAATCAGAACCTACAGGAGCTCAAAAAAGACGTCCTTAGAAAAAAGAGACGTATTAAAAATGCAGCCCCACCAAGAATAGAAACCGTACTGAAAGAGTACCGTGACGCCAAAGAGCTGTACGCTCTCAAAACACAGGAGGCTCAGACAGAGAGTTGGAAGGAATTCTGCTCCAAACAAGACAGAGAGAGCATGTGGGACGGGATATATAGAATCATTCGAAGAACGGCGAGAACCCAGGAAGACACACTGCTTCGCGACTCGAGTGGGCAAACGCTGAACCCAAATAAGTCAGCAGAACTTCTTGCCGAAACCTTCTATCCAAAGGACTCTATATCAACAGATGATCCGTCACATGCTCATATCAGACACATTACAAGGAGCGGAACACCAGAGGAGACAAGCAAACTGTCGCCGGATGACCCTCCGTTCACGCGGGCCGAAGTGGAAGCCGTGCTTAAAGCGCAGAATCCAAAGAAAGCCCCGGGAGCGGATGGTTTTACGGCAGACATATGCGGAAGGGCAATCCGAGCTGCAGAAGAGGTGTTTATGGCGATCGCTAACCAGTGTCTCGCCATATCATACTTCCCAAAAATCTGGAAGTCTGCCCATGTAGTCATCCTCAAAAAACCTGGTAAGGATGACTATACCCACCCGAAATCTTACTGCCCTATAGGACTTTTATCGGTACTAGGGAAAACGGTAGAAAAACTTTTAGTGGGTCGACTCCAATGGCATCTCCTTAAAACTCTCAGTCCAAAACAGTACGGTTTCTTGCCGCAACGTGGAACCGAGGACGCCCTCTACGACCTGACGAGTTATATAGCCAAAGAACGGGCCGACAAGAAGTCGATAATTGTAATCTCGCTGGACATAGAGGGTGCCTTTGATAACGCGTGGTGGCCGGCTCTAAAATACCAACTTTTACAAAGACACTGCCCAAGGAACCTCTACAAAGCAGTGGAATCTTATCTGGAAGACAGAAGCGTAGAAGTCCATTACGCAGGATCTACCTGCAAAAGAGAAACCAACAAGGGTTGTGTGCAGGGATCCATAGGAGGCCCAACCTTTTGGAATCTCATTTTGGACCCACTGCTCCACCTTCTGTCCAAGGAGAAGGTACACTGCCAGGCGTTCGCCGATGATGTGGTCTTAGTCTTCTCTGCCAAAACAGTGTCAGAGATGGAGGAACCCATCAACGAGGTGTTAAACATGACATTAGAATGGGGAAAGCAAAACAAACTGAACTTCGCGGCGCATAAGACCAATGCCATGCTCATCACCCGAAGATTAAAATTTACCCCTCCTAAACTTATAATGTCAGGAGTACAACTCCCCCTCGTTGATGAGATCAAACTTCTCGGACTCATAATAGACAAACGACTCAACTTCAACTCACACGTATCCGCCATCTGCAAAAAGTCAGCGGACATATATAAACAGCTAGCGTGTGCAGCGAGGGTCACATGGGGTCTAAACGGCGAGATAGTACGGACCATATACGTGGCGGTAATAGAACCCATCGTCACATACGGCGCGGCAGCCTGGGCAGTGGCAACTCAGCTCCAAATGAACAAAAAGCGCCTGGAGGCGGTACAGAGGGGCTTTGCGCAGAAAATATGTAAGGCTTATAGAACCACTTCATTAACCTCTGTGCAGATTCTCTCTGGGACCCTACCTCTAGACCTACGCATCCAGGAAACAGCAACCCTGTACGAGGCAAAGAGAGGATACGCAGCCGATTTCTTACCCCCTGGCAGGAACCTGGAAAATAAAGTTAAATTTACAGAATTTCCACATCCATCCAACACCACTGCCTTGGGGTATGAACTCCTCGAGGATATGAACCCAGAAACCCAAAAACGCCACGACATCTCAGGTCCACAGGTTTATACCGATGGAAGCAAGATAGAGGGTAGAGTAGGAGCAGCCCTCACGTGGTGGGAAAACGGTAAGGAGACAGGCAGCGAAACCTTCAGCTTACACCCAACCTGCACAGTCTTCCAATCGGAACTATATGCTCTCCATAGGGCAGTGCTAAGGGCAAAAGAGAGCGGAACGGACACAGTGAACATATTAAGTGACTCACGATCTTCACTAGAACTACTGTCTAACCCCGCTCTCCTACACCCACTGGCAAAGACCATTAAGGAGAACATATCAGCCATGAATGCAGAAGGGAGACAGGTGAGGCTGTTTTGGCTAAGAGCACACGTTGGAACAGCGGGAAATGAAAGAGCTGACGAGCTAGCAAAAACAGCCGCTACAACAGAAAAGTCAGAGCCAGACTACGCAGAAGTCCCATTGTCTTATGTGAAGAAAAAGATCAGGGAGGAATCGGTCCAGAGATGGCAGGACAGATATGACGCCTCTGCAACGGGATCAGTTACCAAGGCCTTCTTCCCAGACGTACGCGAGGCGTACCGGCTGGTGAGAGCAGTAAAACTGACCCCGCTCCAGACCCAAATCTTCACAGGACATGGTGGTTTTGGGGAATACTTACATCGGTTTAAACTTCGCAGCTCCCCCGGATGCGAGTGTGACCCGGACACAAGCGAAACAGTCTGGCATATACTATTAGATTGCCCGCGGTTCCAACTGAGCAAGCACAACCTGGAATGCGACATTCAGATGGAGCTGACCAAAAATACTATGACAAAGGTCCTAAAAAGTGCGAAGTTAAGAACCACTTTCTTAAACTATGTGGAATCAGTCGCCAAAATAACAACAAGGCGAAATAGCGCAATACCAAATTGCACACCCACGACACAGGACACACAACAACAAATACAACAACTCACCACACAGAAACCCTCACAAAGTCAACCTAAACCCTACAATCTGCTGGCATCCGGTGAACCGGGAGAGCCTGGAATAAGGCTGCGGGGAGTCGCGCTGTTCATGGACAACAACTGGGAGCGGCTAGGAATCGCATTCTGTAACGCCATGGTACGAAACACGGTCTATATTTCACCCGGTCTCGGCGCACTTATCAACGGAAGTACCTTTAAAACATCAATGAGACGAAAGGTCTACAACGAATTACCAATTGTAACAATAGAGCAGCAAGAGTGTAGAATAGTGCGAAAGAAAAACAAGACTATCGCACTATTCTCCAACGAACTGCATGTTACGGAATTCGAACAGGCATGCAAGGTACTTACGAAGATAAGTGAGCGAGGGGAGAAAGGAACATCGAGACCGGTTAAGATCAGTCTGGATGCAATGGTCGTAAGCTACCAAAAAGGCAAAACCGAGGACTACCTTGGGGCCGTGGCAGCTTCTAAATATCACGAGGTCGTGGTCTATGAGGACAGAGGCCAAAACCTCAGCTTCCTTAAACCACGACCAGCAGACCAAAACGCACCACCACCACCCACTGATTGCTGGGACCACCCTATAGTCAGAACTGACATCAGTGGGTCCGAGCGATTGGAACTCAGGGTGAGAAGCGAAAAGTGCCAGACGAAACGGAGTGCGAAAGAGCTGAGCGTCGACGAGAAAGAGAAAACTCAAGACACACTCTCCACTATGACAGCAGCACTCAGCAGTGTTTTCAAGGCGATCCCGGAGATGATCACCAGAAAAATAACGAGGATGAGGAGTATAACAGCGATCGAGAAAGCAGTCGAAAAGTTTACCTCACCACCACCAGAGGAGGAAACAAACCCAAGAGTGGAACGCACCAGGGCAGACATGGGACAAGTAGCTCCACCGACTCTCAAACCAGCCTGTCAACCACAGGAGCACATGCTAAATGCCTTTATCGAGTTCGTAGCGGTAACTAAAGCCACTAGAAAAGTCAACGAAGACACTTGCAAGGGCATCATGCAAGCGTACAATCTTGACAATCTGGGACTGCTGCGAGCTAAATTAAAGGACGCAGAGGCCGCAATATACGATAGCGAACAATCCAAGGTTATCCATGGACAAATGTCGGGGTCGTATATGGCGGCATACAGCAACGCGTGTGGCTTCGTGGGACAGGACGAACAACTGAGTAACTTAGAAGAGGGAAAACTTGTCTTCAAAACACCGTCCGAAGACCCCATAGTCGTAGTCGCAAAGTGTACGAAGGTCATGCTCGACGACAGAATAATCGAAATGGCTAACACCATTTCGGGAGATCTGTCGAAAGGTAAGGTCCCGGAACACTGGACTATACCGACAATTACATGGGTCAATGGAGTCCCTGGTTGTGGCAAAACCACGTGGGTAATGTCCCAAATAAACCCCGAACAGGACATAATAATCACAACCACGACTGAAGCAGCAAAGGACCTCCGAGAGAAACTGGCAACGAGAATAGGGGAAGAGAGGGCGAAAAGGAGAGTCAGAACAATGGCATCTCTACTTGTAAATGGTATGAGTGAGGGAGAATCGTGCACACGCCTAATGGTGGATGAAGCCCTCATGAACCATTTTGGATCCATTGTACTGGCTATCCAAATAGCGAAAGCCAGAGAGGTGACTTTGTTAGGAGATAATAACCAACTCCCATACATAGATCGCTGTAATCTCTTCACTTTGGAATACAACAGACCTAATAAAATCACAGAGGTTACTAAGGAGTTACTGTGCACCTATCGAAACCCCCAGGATGTAGCGTATGCCCTTAGTGAAATCTACAGCGGCATATACTCAGCCAATACTCAAGTACAGTCCCTTTACCTCAAGCGCTTCTCAGGTGCAGTGATCCCAAAATCGGAAAGAACCCTATACCTCACTCACACCCAAGCTGAAAAGGCAAGCCTTATCAGCCAAGGATACGGGAAAGACGAAGGATCACGCACACTTACCATACATAAAGCACAGGGGCAGACTTTTGAGTCAGTGGTGATAGTGCGCACAGTATCAAAAAAATCCCATCTCCTAAAGAGTGTTCCCCACGCTGTTGTGGCCATCTCTAGACACACAAAGTCTTGTGTTTATTACACAGACAATGCCACCGACGACGCCACAGCTCGTCTGATAATCCGGGCAGAGAAGGCCACACCAACAATAATCCGGGACTACAACCTGCGGATGGCCATGCGCAGGGGCGACGAGCAAGTCCGAAACAAGATATTGGCCAATCCACTAACATAACTAACTCTATCAACCAAGTCACTAAGAACATCTTAGTACCTAAAGGCGACGACGTAGAGGGATTACTTTACTCCCCAAACACAAACACAATCACTAACACAAACTAGAATAAGAGCAATATTGTTTAATATTGTATAGCAAAATCACAAGGATAATAGAATTCCAAAACCTTATAGAATAATACAAATATGTAATAATAATAATAATAATAAAAAAAAACAAATCAACAAAAATATATGCACATGTACAAATAATTATAGAAAAAGAAAATAGCAACTATAACAACAACACAAGAAAAAAAAATAAAAAATATATTAAGTTATCTTAAGTAGAAATAAGAGACGATGTTTAACTTATAAGAGAGTAATAGCATAAACTAACAACCCTAGTAATAAGTATTGTAAAAAGCACTGTAAATTTTTGCGCGGAGCAAAAATAAAAAGTAACACACATAACAAAAACCTAAATCAAAAAAGGCACGGACCAAAGAGTCTGTGGACTGTAGTTTTATTAATGAAAAAAAAAAAAAAAAAAATGTGTTTGTCTGCACTCTCAGATTTTCTCACATAAAAGTTAATGTTTCCAGTTGTGAAGCAATCCATGCCGTGTGTTCTGCGTGCTGGCGATCAAACGGCCGCTAATTGCAGTATGATTTACATTTTCGCGGAACGGCAGCGCTGTGTGCAACGCCTAGTGGTATTGTTGCAGCTACCACGGCTGGGAGCCTCTGCAATTACTCTTAAGACGAGTTTAGATGGGGTCGAAACAACTGCTAAACATGGTCATAAACATTTTATAGTTCTGCATACTCTATAGGTATCCGTAGTCCGGCTAACTGTGCTCAGACCCGACTACTCTCTCGCAGCTAAGATATTAAGATCGGCCTAAAATCCCAAGTCTGCATATTAACTGTAAAACCCTTTGCACACTGTTACTTTTAGCAGCGTTGCAGTCGCGACGCAGCATCGAGGCAGTCGCAAAATGTCAACCTTTGCACACTTGCGCTACTTTTAGCAACGATTTAGTCGCGGTCCTAATGCGCGTTAGTATCGATGCAGTCGCGATGTACAAGCTGGAAATTGACAAATTATGTACTGTATATTGATAACTGCGTCGATACTAACGCGCAACACCATTGATGCATGTACATTGCATGAGTCGTTTTTGAAACGTGTGACTGTATCGATGCTAACAGTCGCTGTGTAAGACTAAGATGTAGCAACAAAATAAAATAAGAAGACATTATTCGTATTTTCTGAAGATTTCGTTAAATAAGTATGTGGTCAAAAGAAAATTCGATTTGTGTGAACGCCGCCGGGCGCAGATGTTCGTTTTTCCCTTGCGGCGCGGGCGCAGGCGGCTCGTTTGAAGCGCTTTCGCGAACCGTTCCCGGGATCGCGAATGTGTTCCGCGCCGTATTTGAATTTTAAACATCTATTGTTATTAATTGACGCGGTAAAAAATGCTATTTCGTTTGTCAGTAAGTCGTTTCCCGCGTGCTGAATAATTAGTTTAAAAAAGTAACAACACTCGCATTGCTTTGATGCTATTAATCTTCATTACTAGCGAGTCTTTTCTCTGTCTTGAAAGGTACCAACATACTCAACATGATATTTTTAATTGCCTTCATACGTTTCTATTTTTAATTTAGTTGTTCGTATTTACCATTTCAGGGGTATTAAATAGATATAGAAGAATAGTTTCAGCACTTTTCGAGTTCGTAGATGATATTTATATATTTTAAATATACCCTTCATATCAATCGCTCTAAGCTTTCTGTATGATTGATTTATTGCTACGCAGTACTGCGTCGGCGAGTCGAGAAGTGACCCGCAGTCACAATTAGTGCAATTAACTGCAACTGCTTACTCTACTAAATATACACATACTGCACTTAATATTTGTATCCGTAAGTCTACGACAAAGGGACATCGTCTTAGGTACTTATTCATAATATAAATTCAAACATAAATCAAACGTGGATGGATGGATTAGATCTAATGCGTCTTATGTTTCATAGTAACGAATGAACAATAAAAAAAACGCAATTCTTAGAAGACTGGGTATGAACTTATAAAAGTATCATTGCAACCCCCATCGAAAGGTAATATTTAATAATTTGACCGTCTAGAGCTCATTTTGATACGCCAATTTCGCAAGGACCGCGGCGATCACTATGGATGAAAACAATAGACTTTTCATTACTAGGAAATGTCCGAACGTTTCTAGTGAAGCGTGTCACGGGTCGATTGTAAGTGCGCCCGCGTCTCCGACGCCGATGGCGACAATTGCACTAATTGCCGGCCTGCGACCTCGCGCTCCGCCGTATAAGGCGCTGCTGTGGAATGTGCACTTCACTGTGCTCATGTGATCGATGCAATTAACTGCTCCACTAATGCTCCTGGTTTACGGAAATCATTGCAACCAGTATGTCATTTTAATTAGAAGTGTATCTATCTTGAAGAAGTAGTCTGATTGCGTCTTTTAGGGTTCCGTAGCCAAATGGTCAAAACGGAACTCTTATAGTCGCAATTACACTATAGTTATATAAAGTTTCATTAATTCTGTCTGTCGGTCCGTCCGTGTGTCACAGCCACTTTCTTTTGAAGCTAATAGCATTACATAGATACAACTCAATAAGTAGGTGTATCCTTTTAACAGTTTCACGTTACCCATACAAAAAAATAAACAAATACATTCGAGGAGGGCTCCCTTACATAGAACTAAAACAAATAAACATTCTCAATTTTTTCAATTGCTCAAACCTACCATGTGGGGTGTCCATTGATACGAGTAACCTACTCGTATCAATAGACAGCCACATGGTAGGACCTTTAAAAGAGACCTCTCTTTTAATGACATAGAGATTACTAAAACCATTTTTTCAAAAAGTCCAACATTTGGGAGATTGATGCTTATCAAAGTGGTAAAATGGGAACCCCTGTAAATTTTTAACAAAGGGAATGAAAATAAAATAAAAATAAAAAAACACGATATAGTGTTTTATAAATACTACAAAAATTGGTATAAACGTGGACTAACACGTAGTTTTAGTAGCACATTTTCAAAAAAACGCAAATATACTTTGTCCTTCATACTAAAATGTTGTATGAAAAACAAAGTTATTTTTGCTGTCAGCAAAATATTGTGGTATTTTGGCTTAGTGGAGCCCTAATTAAGTTAAAGTTGGCACGGAAACCTCAGAGCGCGAGTCCGACTCACTTTTCGTATTTATTATCAATACACTTGCTATATTTACCAAACAAACAATTTCATAACTATAAAATATCAAGGTCTAATTAACGAAACTGATGATACGATTATATAAAATTTTTAAACCAGCCTCTACTAACACGGGCTCTGCCTGTGCCCTAAGCCTACAAGTATCCCCTTCCTGTGCTAATTGTTTTTCAGTAAAAATAACCGTAATTTGTATTATGTATGAGTTAGCATATCCTTGTACACAGGGCACACGTTACATTTGCATCCCGCAGCGCGCGCGGCGCATCTGCATATCGTGCACTCGGTACTATAGTCCGACGACTTCATACGTGACACTCCTATGAGAGAAAACGCGAGTAATAATAATAATCTCCTACCTAGTTTCGGTAACGGGGACTCCTCTCAGCAGAGATAGGCCTGGAAAGAGAGAAATATTAAAGTGCCCAGATGTGTGCGCAAAACATAATTATACTCTCTATTCATTTCTCTTAATTTGGTGAGACAGTAGTCCGACATGACCGTTCAGAGATCAGAGAGCGTAATTATTTATCTATTTACTTTATTGTGGTCTTATTTTAAGGTTTTTATTATTAGTAGGATACGAAGACTAAGAATATAATTCCGTATTAAACTAATCAAATACCTATTGTGGTTGTTTAATTTACAACCACTTTGTTAACGATCTCATTCCATCGTATGAGCATTGCGAACCAAGTTGACGAGCTATAGTCGCTATGCACCCGCACCGCGAATTGTGCATTTTTCTCTTATCAACGCTTTACTTTACCCGCTTCATTTTGTTGTTTTAATAACTTGGGCAATGAGTACACTGATATCTGCATAGCATTGTCATAAAGCATTATCATCCATCATGCATGGATACCTATAATGTGTTGAACCATCTCTACAAAGTTCGTCGTATAGTCAAGCACCTTGGATAGAGCACTATGTCATTTCTCTAGTTTACCATGTCAATATTATTAATTACTTACATGCATATTCAGTTAATTATCTCAGTCTACGTGGCCTGGCCTATAGAAGAATTGCGGGTCAATCTGTGTATTCTATCTAAATAGCTCTTTCGTGGACAGTGAACAGACGTTCACTACAATAAAAAGTCGTCAAGAAAGTACAAATAATAGTCGTCATAACAATAAAAATTCTATTGTGTCTGGAGAACTACGCAAAAGTGTTGAAGTAACTTACAGTGGTGGAATGAAACAGGAACGTCGTGACATGTGATATCTTAGGCGATCAGTCCAATCAATAACTGACACAGTTATAAAAATATGGCTAGTTTGTATCGATTATACTAAATTCATAGCTTCTTATTCTTTTTCTTCTTATATTCTTATTTGATCCCATCTGAACCAATTTTCGTTGAAAGTATTTGTTAGGATCTACATTACATATTTTTTTTTCAAAAATTACACTTGCTTAGTTTAGAAGTTACATGGGGGGACATTTTATTACTTTGGAAGCATCTAGCTATGAAACATGAGACTTTAAAAGAAAATGGTTTTAGGAACTTCTGTGTCATTTTAAAAGACCTATCCATAGACATCCCACACGCATAGGTTTGACAATATTTTTTTTTTTGGTTATAGTTTCATGTATAGGAGCCAGTGGCGGCTGGTGGGTTATCGAACTGGTAGTGCACTTTAAGAAAATCGAAACAAAAAACTAAAAACAGTTACGGTAATATAAATAAACAATAATTAATGCATCACACCTATGTACAGTGAAACTATACTGGTAGTCTGATAACGAGATGTCAATCATGGCTGCCGTCGTCGATTCGCGCCCATGCCGGCCGGCCAATTCGTCAAACATCGGGTGCTCCCGGCAATCTTCGGTTCGCACGTGCGGCGCTCGAGAACCCACTCATTACTCGGTACATTTCTATGAACTATCTTTTGTTTCACGCGTCAGGCGTATTCACTCGTATCTCCTACAAGTTATATTAGCAGTCCTCGTGCACTCGCCGAAGCGCACGAGAATCTGTCTTTACAGGAAAATAGTCCTAATAGTTTAGTAAAGCGCTCAAACTGATTCACCATAATTGGAGATTTAATCTTTTATACGTTTTTGTATGTTTAAAAATAACTATTAAAATGGTTATTTAAAATAAAGATGAAGTACTTAATATTTTGTAATTTTTAAAACTTTTGAATAGGTGGTTCAGCGCACGAGCGCACTTAAGGTACAGCCGCCACTGATAGGAGCCCCCCCTTAAAAGTCAATATTTTGTTTGTATATGAATCGTCAAAGGGTTAACAGTATATACATCTTCCTATCAAATTTCAATAGAGTGATGATTATAGTTACGGAATAAAATGGCTGTGACATACGGACGGACAGAAGACAAACTTGACGAAACTATAAGGTTCCGTTTTTTGCTATTCGGCTACGGGACCCTAAAAACTGACTATGGTTAAAATAAAATAGGCATAGAGGCGAGAAGATATCCTGGCCGATGTTAGTATTAAACATGAGTGTAATGCACCTTGTAAAGTAAGTAAGCGGTCCAAACAGCGCAGGATGCCTTCACAAGTAGCCGAGATTAAGCGGTCTTTGTTTTATTGCGCTTGTTATTAAAGTGTAAGTAAGCGATGGCGCGATAGCCTCCGCAGGCTCTTCACACAATAGAGGCTTATCTGCGATCTGAGACGATTTGCATGCGCTGTGGAGAGTATAGCGGGCGGTTGGCGACGCACACACGAGCGGCGGCGATGCGAGTGCAAGAATGCGGTGGGCGGCGCCTGCGCGGCCACGCCCACCGGCACGCTGGCCCGCCGGTGCCTGACATTCGGCTGAGGCTGCGCGAAGGTCTCCCACCACCAGCCGGTAAAGCCAGCTACAGATAAATCGATTCACGCTGAACATGAAGTCACTGATTCGATACGGAGACGATGGTCGGTCAAATATTCCTAAATTACTTGAAATTCGTAGCCTGCAAACAAATAAAAATCAATTTCTTAGAAATTCATGTTTGCACAGTGACAGAAACCGAATTTTTGCATAGGTTTTTTACAGTATTACATATTCATGCTAGGTGCTTTTTGCGTTGTTGTACAAAAAGTAATCTATAAAAAGAAGCTTAATATATGAACTCAAAATCCCATCCTTAACATCACAAATTTATCAATATCTAATTTAAACAAATGACTATATGATGTTCAGGCATGTAGCTAAACGTACCGTTCAATGACTTGGCTAGTTGCTGTTCTGACTTTTAATCGCGTACAATAAACTACTGCCTGGGCATCAATTAACTCGCAGATTCAACCAGATAGCTGCGGCATATGCATAACATCTGAATCGACTTGCACAACGTTCAAATCAATGTGTAAATGTCACATAAAGAATGAATTTAAAACACAAATAATTTATTTTCCCGACCATTACAAAAGGAGTCAACTTACTACCTGAAAGCAAACAGATACGGTGATTTTGTGTTAGACAAGTAGGGGTTTATTGATTTGTTGGGTTAGAATCTCCGTCATTAGCACATAAAATTTGTATAGTTTCAATTCTCGTTATTGGGCGTTGTAAATTTGTAAAGCACACATATATTATTCCCTAAACAGCAAACACCGTCACTTAGTGGATAATCTCTCGTTAAGTCCGTCCCAAATGTCTCAGCCTGATTAGGTTTTAATTCGAGCCGCGCCGTAGTTAGTTATGAGTTAATAAGCGCGGTAATTTACACCGATTCCGTGGTGTAATTACAAGTGCAGATTAGCTCGGCTTTAGGCTAAGGCAGGCTAGGTTGTGCGTGCTGGACGGTTGGGTGCGACAGGGCAGGTGCGGAGTCAAGGGTGACATCGGCGGGGGGCACGCCACCAATAATAATGTCTACCCTAATTATACAATGTCCTGCTGAGTGTAGAGTGTACGCACGTGTCATTCTTAGAAAAATATCTTTATCAGTTTTTTTAACTGATTTCAAAAAGGAGGAGTTTATCAATTCGACTGTATGTTTTTTTTGTGGCTGTGTTACCTCAATCACAGTTATCAAGAGTCTAGGAAGACTCCTGAGGATATTCCTTAAGACTACTCTAAAATGAGTTATATTGGCGTTGATAGATGTCAATTTCGCTGAAGACTCATGTCCTCGTATAGTTTACATAATCGGGCCAGCGGTTGATTCTGTGAGATTTTAATTGTAAGTCGAATATCTTGGTCATTGGTCTGCGCGGATTGTGTTTTATATTAAAATATAGTGATATAGAAGTGTGTGTTTATCGAGAATCTTAATGTTGACGTGTTGTTACGTCTGATGTTGACTATAGTCAACATTATGTGTAGTTGAGCTGATGGTGGAACTCCTTAAAGCTTAGGAGTTCATTGATATATCTACGGTAATCACTAAAAAATAAGAAATAAAATGAACTTTAAAAAAAGGAAAATCATACCCCATCACTTCGACCATCTCAAGCATCAACTACCAGAGCACCGACTTTAAAAAGAAATTGTTCGCCTAAAATAGATTCCTTTTCTTTAATGGGTCAAGAGTTTTGAAGACAGTTTTAACTTTTTTTAATTGGTATTTTTTTTCGAATAGTATTATATGTAAATACTGAAGTTAATTAAACATTATTTGTATTTTAAGGAGGATGAATTGACTACCTTAAGATAGCAAGGTAGGTACCATCGTTAAGATTGTCAATCAGATTTAGTCGTAGTTTGGGTATACAATTTTCTTACTATTATAAGTCCGTATCTGTGCACGCGGTTTGAGAGCCGGGCCATGGTGGAGGCGAGCGGGCCCTGGGGCGCACCTAGTTCTAGGAACCATGGGCGGTGGGCCACGGAGATCGACTTGCAACACTCCGGCCAATCTAACTCAATACATTGTATTGACTTATTTTTGCTACTCCGCCTAAGTACTCGACGTACAGACGTGAATCAAATGTAAGTAGGTTCCTTATGCTTTATAGGGATCCGTTTCGACAAGTCTGTTTGTCTGTCCGTCCGTATGTCACAGCCACTTTATTTTGAAACTATTAGCATTAGCATAACACAGATTAAACTTGGAATGTAGGTGTATCCTGCCAACCGCTTTACGATTCCTGTAAAAAATATTTTAAAAAATGTCATTTGAGTGGGGCTCCCATACATGGAACTAAAACAGATTATATTTTTTAACTCAAACTTATGCATATATGTCTGTAGATAGGTCTCTTAAAATGACATCGAGGTTCCTGAACAATTTTATCAGAAGGGCAAACTCTTGTAAGAAAGACGCTTCCAATGTGGTAAAATGGGGTCCCCCCTTCTAACTTTTGAAATAAAATTTTATTATTGAAAAACAACACACAATGCAGAGCTTTACACAATCTTTAACGAACATTAGTTTGAACGAAATGGGGTCAGTATTTTTTTAAGTTATAGCACATTTTCAAATATCGCAAATATAACTTTGTCCTTAATACTAATACTATAAAACACAAAGTTACTTTTGCTGTCAACAAAACATTGTGGTATTTTAGCTCTGTGGAAGTAAGTGGGTGGACCCCTAATTTAGTTACAGTTACACGGAACCCTCAGAGCGCGAGTTCGACTCGCACTTAGCCGGATTTTTCTTCGCTTAATACAAGCTATGATTTCAGGCAAGAACATAAGTAACTCTCCTATTCGCCGAACAGCCAACGCGCTTTAAGTTCCAGGAACTTGCAATAACGTTGATTCTTATTTTTAGCAAAGACAAGAGCAATCGTGATTCGTGAACAAGAAAAGCTTATTTGCGTCAATATCTATCTTATATTAATCATTTTTGAATAGATTTTCAGGCTGACATTATTGATCACTCCATGAAAAACAACCGTGACAAACATTTTAAAAAATCTCCAGTAATATACGACCTCCGTCGTTGTTCGATTCCCGGTACGGTCAATGTAGAAATCATAAATATATTATTGTCTCAGGTCTGAGTATTGTGATACCACCGTTGTGTCTGATTTCCATAACATGTGCATTGGCTACTTACTTTGGGATTAGAGCAATGTATGTGATTGGTGTCCAATATTTTACATTTATTTATTAATATAATAAATATCCTTATGTCTCAGATAAGACTTTATTTCGAAAAAGGAGTTAGGCACATTCGAGCGAATTTGTTCGGTATCAACAAGCTTAGCTGAAATTACTTTAATTATGAGAATTAACGTCCTTTCCACTTAGTGTTACCTTACAGTCATACTTTTTGTGTACCTACCAGCACGATAATCCATCACTAACATGACACGTTTAATTGCCAGATTCTGCGCGGAAACGACTGAAATCGACATCTGCCTGATGAATTTTAAGTTCAAAGCTGGCCCTAATGACTAGATATTTGGGCACAAAAACGGTTTCCTTTATAGGGAAATACCGCGGGGAAAAAACCGTGGACGCCGCCGCCACCTGCCCGCCGTCCCTGCGCGGGCGCAGCCAGCGGCCCGGAATGTCGCCCGCTCGTTATTGGACAAGACGTAAAATATGCGTGATGCGTTTAGATATCACTCCATCTCTGGCACATTTATTAACATCAATGAAGTTCGCAGCAGATGGCCTTAAGGAAGACACTGAAGACGCCTAACCAGCGTCGCTATGTTTAGAATATTTCAAGCAGCTTTTTTCCAATCCAACATTGATCTGCTGGGTAATGAATGAGTATAAAAACGACTTGCTCTACTTGTATTCGAATAAAAAACTGCACTTTTTAAGTATGTAATTTTTGAATCGAAGACATTTCAAAGACAATATAAGCTCGTACATCTAAAAAAGAATCGATTTGCTTCACCTTTCTGCATGTCTAACGAACCGAATGAAATGAAATGAAATTAAATTTATTAGTGAATGAGAATTTGGGTAACAATGATAGCAGTTACATTTGCTCTTAAACAATCTACTGAATGGCAAACAATACTTTTGTATCATGTCGTCAACTGTTCGTTCTTTATGAAAATATTCATTTAATTAATAATAAATAAACTTTTTTTACAATTTTATCAAGTATATGCTACTTATTGTCGTACGTGCGTGGCCATTAATAAATAATCATGATTTTTAACAATCAATTCATTTGCTAATACGAGTACAAGAATGGATTAAAAAAAATATAAAAAACTCGTTATAAAACTAGAGACGATTATTGTTTGTTTAGGTGCTTGATCTATCAAATGGTCGACACTTAACGAAATAAAAAGGCAACAAACATTTATTTGATCTAAAATAACTAATGTAATTTCTCTTTTTTTATTTCACTTAGCTTTTTGTTATGAAGATGGATAAAATAGACCTATGATGGCGCTAAACGTCACGCGTAATGACGTATCCGTAAGAAACCACAAATTTCGGAATGTCGGACAGACAGCACGGGAGCTGAATTGGTAGAGCGTTTGGCCCGGATAGTCAGAAGTTGCTGGTTCAAATTCCGCCCGTGCGCAAATTTTTGGTTTCTTATTTCACCTTTATGAATATAAAATATGACACTGTAAGTGTTAAAAACATTCTTAACCAGTATAACAGTATAAAATAAAATCCGATTTGAAATCATGTTTCCTACAAATGAAATGAATGTTTATTTGCGTCACCATACCATCATAATATCGAATAATGTATTTATAGAAATTGGTAAAATGACAAAATAGGTTTAAATAATTCAAGAACATTGCTATTGTAAATGAAAGGACTTACATTTTTGACTCATATAGAAAACCTCTTTATACAAACAATTAGGTATTTCGCTTGTTTATAGCTGTACTAGCGGTCCCCCGCGACTTCGTCCGCGCGTTTTGAGTTTGCTCCCTCCTCTCCCGTCGCAGCGTCATGTTTTATATCCTAAAGCGGTTCTCGATAAATAAGCTATCCAAGACAGAAATATTTTTTCAAATCGGTCCAGCAGTTCCTGAGATAAGCGCGTTCAAACAAACAAACTCTTCAGCTTTATAATATATTAACGCAAGCGCACGTTATACTTAAGCTGCGAACATTATTTTGGTGCGGAGTTATGTTAAAACTGTGATAGCTCCTAAGATATTTATTGAAATCAAATGATATAAAGGGCAACTTGGTTCTAAATGAAATGCTCGTGATGATGAATGTATTTATTTTGATAAGAATAAATACCTGTGTGTATAATACACCTCTAAAAATAATGCATTATTTTTTTACAAATTTATTAACATAAAAAAGGTTGTAGTAAGTCAACCATAAAAGATAGACATATGCTGTCGCGGACTTTATTATAGAACTCTTGATGCTAAACAATCCTGTCATACATGATTTTTGTGTAACTTAAGCAGTTTCCGCAGCGTATGCAGCGGAAGCTCTGAAAAGGAAGATCTTTCTCCCGTTTTCGCAACATTTTTCATTTCTGCTTTGGTCTTATGAGTCGTATCTTTATGTTATATAGCCTAAAGCCTTCCTCGATAAATGGACTATCCAACGTAAAAATATTTTTTCAAATCGGGCCAGTAGTTTTTGAGATTAGCGCGTTCAAACAAACAAACAAACAAACAAACTCTTCAGCTTTATAATATTAGTATAGATTAGCGCAAGCGCACGTTGTACTTAAGCTGCGAACATTATTTTGGTGCGGAGTTACGTTAAAACTGTGATAGCTCCTAAGATATTTATTGAAATCAAATGATATAAAGGGCAACTTGGTTCTAAATGAAATGCTCGTGATGATGAATGTATTTATTTTGATAAGAATAAATACCTGTGTGTAAAATACACCTCTAAAAATAATGCATTATTTTTTTACCAATTTATTAACATAAAAAAGGTTGTAGTAAGTCAACCATAAAAGATAGACATATGCTGTCGCGGACTTTATTATAGAACTCTTAATGCTGAACAATCCTGTCATACATAATTTTTGTGTAACTTAAGCGGTTTCCGTAGCGTATGCAGCGGAAGCTCTCAAAAGGAATATCTTTCTCCCGTTTTCGCAACATTTTTCATTTCTGCTGTGGTCTTATGAGTTGTATCTTTATGTTATATAGCCTAAAGCCTTCCTCGATAAATGGACTATCCAACGTAAAAAGAATTTTTCAAATCGGGCCAGTAGTTTTTGAGATTAGCGCGTTCAAACAAACAAACAAACAAACAAACTCTTCAGCTTTATAATATTAGTATAGATTTAACGTTTTACAAGTAATACTTATCTAAATAAGTAGAGTCACATTATTGAAAAATCTTATCACAGATGTACCTATTTGTGAAAAAATACTAATCGTTGATTTTGACATTTAAAACTGTGATTTTTGAATGTTTAATTTTACATTACACCAATTAAGTAATAATTTAATAGTTTTATTCTATAAATAAAACTAACTGTGCTCAAGCTATGGCGTATATTTTTCCCCCTAACACTTTTTCCCGAATAAACAAATACCTATTTAAAATAACACAATACATTTTACCTTTCTTGCCTTGAGAAGAGACTCCGGAACCATAACACATCTACATCAACTCAGATAGCCAAGGCATTGCTGGCTCTAAAATCCTTCAAACAAATGTCAAAACTGGTGCAAACATGTACTGAGACATTGAATGAACTGGGAAACACCAACAAAGTCACACTTACATGTGTACCAGGGCATTCAAAGATTGAAGGAAACGAAGTAGCAGATGAACTTGCTAGAGAAGGAGCCGATAACCCTCAAATCGGAGTAGAACCATTCAGTGGCATCACCAAACAACGCGCCACTACGCTTCTAACCACCCTCTATAAGCAAGAGGCTATTCAGTCGTGGAAGTCTACAGGACAAGGACAAGAACACTCAAAAGCACTAATTCGAGGTTACAACAACAAAGTAGCTAAAGAACTGTGAAAGATACAAAGCTTGTGCAGTAACCAGAGTACTAACTGGCCATTGCAAACTGAACAAACATTTGGCCAATATGAACATGACCGAAGACGCTCTATGTAGATTCTGTAATACAGAAGAAGAAACGGCCATGCATATTCTCTGCTCATGCGGACCGCTTATGACCAAAAGAATTATCCATCTCGGGCGGCACATCATGCACCCGGATGAGATAGCAGATATCACGCTCCAAAGAATCTGGAAATGTGTAGACTCAACGGGACTAAGCAGTGGAATTTAAATATAAGGGCGCCACAATAGATCATGCCTGGTCGAGCTGGCAACAATAGAGCCCAACAACCAATAATAATAATAAATAAATTTTACCAATTTTTCTTTCAAACGGGATGAGCTGACTAAATATAAATGTGAAAAACTTATCCCGCGGGATAAGTTTTCAGCGGGATGAGTTGACTAATGCTTTCCATTGCAAAAGTCAGGCTCCTATCCTATATCACTCTACTGGCAGAAAACGTTTAAACTAATTCATTAATAGCTAAACTACTTTGTAAGTATTCCATAACAAATCCTTTCACGAAATAATGTTGATAAGATTTTTTTACAATTAAATTAGCATTATATTTTTGGTCTGGTCAGCCAGGTGTAGCCTCTTAGCCCTATACTCCATGCCACGTCATGCACACCCATCGTCATCGATGGAAACGACACGAGGAGTCGCTCAATTGTACTAACAGTGTGTCCCTGGATTAAGTGCAATTCCGATAGGACGTGATAGCAGATCAAAAAATGATATTTTTATACAATTTTAATATTAATGTTTATTTTCTTTTTAAACTTCAAGCCAGAGTGTTTAATGATGTAAATCGTAGACTTGTAAGTTGAATGAAAGGCAAAATGATAGTTAATCATAATATGACATTAAAAGTAATAATATTACGTACCTAACGTACACACAGCACAAAATTAAAATGACAATATCTGATGGCATCACTTCGAATTTAGAGAATCTTTTTAGGGTTCCGTAGCCGAATGCCAAAAAATGGAATTAGGGTTCCATAGCCGAATGGCAAGAAACAGAACCCTTATAGTTTCGTCAAGTCTGTCTGTTTGTCTGTCTGTCTGTCTGTCCGTCCGTATGTCACAACCATTTTATTCTGTAACTATAAGCATCACACTGTTGAAATTTGTTAAGAATATGTATCCTGTTAACCGCTTTTTACGATTCTCATAAAAAAAAATATGACATTTATTTAAGACAATACATGAAACTAAAACCAAAATCATTTTTTTAGTCTAACCTATTCGTGTATGGATTTTAAAATGACATACAGGTTCCTTAAACCATTTTCTTTTAAAGTCTATCGTATCAAAGCTAGACGCTTCCAAAGTGGTAAAATTGGCGTCCCCCAATCTAACTTCTAAACTTAGCGAGTGTAAATTTCGAAAAATAATAATAATGTAGATCTAAACAAATACTTTCAACGAAAATTGGTTCGGACGGGACCGAACGAGAAGTTTTTGAGATATAGCACATTTTCAACAACCGCAAACATAAATTTGTACTTTATACAAACACTATGAAAAGCAAAGTTACATTTGCAGCAACAAAATATTGTGGAAATTAATTAAGTGTAAGTAAATGGATTCCCTAATTCAGTAAAAGTTGGCACGGAACCCTCAGTGCGCGAGTCCGACGATCTTATAGGGCATAGGGTGTCCCAAGAAGAGTACACGGTGGTAGAAAACACTATTGATTTGACTCCCATATTATGTTCAGCGAAATTTATTATACTCTGATTTTTAACTAGATAGACCAGAATGACAGCTTCAATCGATTATTTTATTTTATCAAAGTTGCAAGCGCAGTGCAATAGTGTGTTGTTATGATTCGATAGTGGGCGATTAATTTCAATTAACTCAAAAACTGCACTCATAACTTATCCCGCGGGATGAGATCGTGCGGGATAAATTGAACAAAGCCTTTGCAATGGAAACAGTCATTGTTCAGTTAGGCAACAAGTATAATTAGGTATGTGAGCAATCGCTTTTCAGAACTTATCGATAAGACAACACAATGGATAACTTTTTCAAAGGTGAAGCCAACTGAACTGCGAGAATTCTGATCACGAAGTTCAAGTAACTGGTGCTTTGAACGGATTCAAAAGGCGGTACGGTCGCTGTTTTCTAAACCACAACCGACAATTATGTTCCAAAATCGTGCAAAAAGTCGTCAACCCTATGGGCGGGGCGGCGAGGGCCAGCAGGTCGCGGGGGCAGGGAGGGGGGCCTCTAATTGCGGCGCAGCGTTTTTGCGGGACGCGCAATCTGTATGCGGGCGGCGCGGCGCGGCGGCTTCCACGAAGGCGATTACCGCGTCCGCGCGGCCATCTTGCCGTGACTTATGTGCGCGCGCACAATTATCGCCAATTAACATAAACCAGCCCATTGAAGACGATTACCGCCGCCTAATCGCCGCGGTCAAAACGCCGAGTTCGCTGATCCGATGCGCTCAATTATACCACTCGGTGTATGCCCACTCATGCGGCTAAACTGCGCTGAGATAACTACTGGTGCTTGTCAACTCATTAATGCCATATTAATGTCAGTGCAGCATACCTTTCTGCTCCGGATAATTTGTATTGTGATGTAAGTCGATAATTGTGGTATTCGGTTTTATTAGTTTTAATTATCTACTAACACTTTATTTGCAAACAAAGTATGTGCACCTAAACATTAAATTTAAAAGGCATAACATTTACAGGTTCAAGAGCTCTTATTTTGCATCACTCGCCTGATTCTGGCGTGTGATTTTAGTTCGAAAACGAATTAAATATAAATGGAATTCACGCGAAATATCAACGTTAGTACTCACAAAATTCAGTTATCTTTTTTTAATGAGTAATGAATGAGAAATTAATATCTCACGCCATCTTGAAGCGAGTGATTCAAAACTAGGGGCTCTACACCCAAACTTTTAAGTACTTTCTTAGATAATTTGTGAGATTTTTTGCTGTTATTTATTGCCATCAAAAAAGGAGGTAGGTAATCAATTCGACCTGTATGTACCTACTCATGTGATACCGTCAGAATTAGATACAATTTTAGTATCTTATCTTTAAAGGCTTCCTAACACGTGTGCAAAATTTCTTAAGTGTGTTTATATGTTGGTCTCAGGATTTTTCGAAATCGAGAAGTCATAGCAAGACGAATCTTTTTGTTGCATTAGGTAGAGGTCAACTTAGGGTGCAGTGTAAGTTTTATCAAAATAGGTCCTGGAATTTTTGAAATATGAGAAAGTTACCTAAAACCAAGAAATACAAAATAATATTAAAAGTTGACAGCTTTTAAAAAACTGATTAAAAAGATTAAAATAACGCATTCATCTTCTATTTGCATGAGTCGGTGCATAATTTGTTTAGACCAGGGATGCACAGACCGCGGCCCGCGGGCCGCTTGCGGCCCGCCGGTCGAATACTGGTGGCCCGCCGACAGCAAAAATAATACTCTCGTACATTCGAAAAATATTGAATTCTATTCCAGAATAAAACCAAAAAAAATATGTTCGAAAAGTAATTTGAATCTCGCGCGCGCGCTCTTAAGTGCACGAATTCCCGATTGCTCGCGTAGGTAGATACACGAAGCTTCCAGAGTCGGTTTCGACATTTCTCCAGACAGTTTTCGACTCTATACGCGCGGTATAAAAGCCACGCTAACCGCAGCGACCCATAGTTCGGTTTTAATTTGAGTGAAGTGTCAATAGTTCTAGTGTAGATTTTAACTCGACTAGCCGGTGTCATATATTTTGATCCACATTCAACGTAGATTTCCCGTCAAGTGCCGTGTATAATTGTGTTGTGAAATCGTAAGTAAAACTCTGTTATTAATAAGTGTTTCCCTACCTATTTAAATCAATTATGTTTGCTAATTTAAAAAAGGATGGGTAATTTAAGTAGGTACTGTAATTGTTTTTAGGTGCTGTGTTAATCCTAGCCAGGATTAGAACGCAACATGGACAAGCCAGGACCTAGTAAAAAACGTAAGGTTAAAGATGAAAATCGGCAGTTTCAAGAAATTTGGACTGAGAAATACTTTTTTGTATGGTCGCATAATAAAGTCGTTTGTTTAATTTGCAAGAATTCTGTTGCGATTGCAAAGGAATATAATGTAAAAAGGCACTATGAAACGCAGCATCCTACTTTTACCAAGTTTACAGGCGAATTAAGAAAGCAAAAAATGTTGTCTTTAAAACGGGAGCTTATTGGTCAGCAAGCTATGTTTACAAAACCCATCCAAGATTCAGAAACAGCTACAGAAGTTAGTTATGAAATTTCTCGAATGATAGCAAAGCGCAGTCGCCCCTTCAATGATGGGGATTTTGTAAAAGAATGCATAGAAATTGCCGCTAAGAAAATGTGTCCAGAAGCAGCAAAAAAGTTTGAGAAAATTCAACTGAATCGTATGACTATCCAAAGACGTATTATGTCTTTGTCAGGTAATATTGCGGAACAATTAAATGAAAAAACTAAGATCATTGAATTTTTTTCATTAGCACTCGACGAATCCACTGATATTACTTCCACAGCTCAACTTCTCATATTCATACGAGGTGTTACTCAAGATTTTGAAGTCTTAGAAGAGTTGTTAGGAATGTGTTCATTGAAAGGTCAAACCAGAGGAGTTGATATACTCAATGTACTTTTGGATGAGTGTTCAAAAACTGATTTGGACTTATCAAAATTATCGGGAGTTGCCACTGACGGTGCTCCTTCGATGATTGGTGTCAATTCTGGGCTAGTTACTTTGCTGAAAAAGCATCTGCAAGAAAAAAACATAAACGCTGAAGATCTCATGCAGTTTCACTGCATTATACACCAAGAAGCCCTCTGTTCTAAAAAAATTGAATTTCAAAATGTCATGAAAGTGGTAGTTTCGACTGTAAATTTCATAAAATCACGAGGACTCAATCACAGGCAATTCAAACAATTCCTTGATGACATCGAAAGCGAATATGGAGATTTACTGTATTATACAGAAGTAAGGTGGCTAAGTCGTGGATTGACCCTGGAACGATTTCTAAATTTAATAGAAGAAATTGGAATATTTCTGGCGGAAAAGCAAAAGGATGTCCCGGAACTTAAAAATCCTGATTGGTTGTGTGATTTGGCTTTTTTAGTTGACATTACAAATCATTTGAATGTCTTGAACACACGGCTTCAAGGCAAAAATCAACTGATATCCCAGCTCTACGCTCACGTATCATCCTTTCAATGCAAGCTGACACTTTTCAGATCGCAATTGAATTCTGGAAATTACAATCATTTTCCGAATTATAAGAAAATGGCTGAAAAATTCAACAAAACTGCGATTAATTTCAGTTATGTAGAAAAGCTAGATATTTTGATTCAATCTTTTCAAGAAAGATTTTCAGAGTTTAAAAAAGTGAAACTTCTGTTGGACATATTCAGCAATCCTTTCACGATTTCAGTTGAAAATGCGCCAGAGTCAATGCAGTTAGAAATTATCGACATTCAAAACGACCAAGATTTACGCAACAAATTCAACGAAGGAGACTTGCTGAACTTTTACCGCTGCATTGATAAAAATACGTACAAAGAGTTGCGCATAAACGCTCTGAAATGTGCCAGCTTATTTGGTTCTACCTATATATGTGAACAAACCTTTTCAATACTAAATAATAATAAAACAAAAAATCGAAACCGCCTTGCAAATGAAAGTTTGGAAGCAGTTTTACGTGTTGCTACAAGTAAATTTGAGCCAAATATAAAAAAGATTGTAAGCACTATGCAGTGCCACGCTTCAAATTAATAAATTCTTTTTCAATTTTAATACATAATTATCAATTCTTTATTGTCTTTAATTACCTATACTCTTGCGGCCCGCCATCAGTTCATAATTTGCCCGAGTGGCCCCTAGTCTTAATAAGTCTGTGCATCCCTGGTTTAGACTGTTGGTGTACGTAAGCATCATGTTAAATTATTTTTCATGAACCGAAGCTATTTATTGGCACTGCCAAGCCGTTTGGCTTACATAAATTAAAGATTTTTTAAGTACCTACTTATCTTATTTAGGTCTATGTTGAGAAGATTTTTTCATATTAATTTTATTATGAACTGTAAGGGCAGGTGCAGGGTTGTACACCTACTTATTTTTAATACGTTAGTAACTACCTGCATGATAGTACAGACAGAAATCTGTCTAATTTAGAGTTATTTTCTACAAAAACAGTAAGTCTGCTTTTTGCTGCCAAGACCTACGTATAGACACATTGATTTACTTCAAGCTGTATGTGAATCCAAATAATATGGCAGGGGCAACAATAATTTAACTAGTCAAGTTTCCGGAATTAAGAGTTTTCAATGAAATCTCTTTTATTTTACAATAAACTTAAATTCCCAGAGGAAGACAGTAGACAAAATGTCACAACTATCAGCTGCTTCAGTTATCTTTATAGCGATCCGAAGGTGAAGGCTGTGCCGCCCAATTGTAAAAATAGTTAAGATGCAATCTGGGCTTTATTCTGAGCCCTCCGTTGGCCCATCTAATTAGTTTCGACTTCTTATTAAGTGGACACTTCGATAACGTTAATGGTTTAGTAATAGCGCCCGCGCACACCCGACGTTTGTTTTTACGAGCCGAGAGAGACCACCGGCTCCGATTGCGCTGCGTGCAATAAGTGGTATTCTGAGCCTTGTTACGGTGAGATAGAGGCAGGGGCGAGTGCAGGTACAGGTGGCGGCGGTATCTCAGATACTCGCATTTAGGAGCGGGCTTTAATGTAGCAGATAAGATAGAGCGAGGTGGCGATGAGTTTACACGCCACTGTCGGCGGCCGCCAGCCGCTGGACACAGAAATCCTTCTGAGCAGCCGGCGGCTACATCACTGCCAACTGCTAACTACTGCCGTGTCTACTTGACTTTTTTGGGTAACATATTAGTAATTACCTAGTAGTAGGACCTGATTTAAGTCGGTAACATATTCGATGTGGACATGAATGATATTCATTGTTTGTAAAATTTAAACATTACAAACTACCGATTGTTTGATTGATTGATATTTTGTGCATAACATACCGGATAGATAGGGTCAAGAGAAAAAAACTAATGAGGAAGTATTAAACATAGTAAAGGAAAAGAGTAAACTAATAGAAGCTAGTTTCATCAGAACGATAATAGAGGAAAGATTAGAAGGAAGAAGGAAGAGATGAAGTCCAAGAATAAGCCATATGCATCAAAGCTAAAGTTGAATGTTGCTTCGTATCAAGAGGTCAAGAGAATGGCGGAAGAGCCTAAAGAATGGAAAAATCTGCACCGACAAGAGCTTTGCTCATTAGATGATAAGAGTTAAGTTGAAGTTAGAGATTGAATTTAGAAGAACGTCTTAAAAATAATAAAAGTGAAAAAAATATTTGTTACTCTGTAGATTTTTGTGCAATCCCAGTCAAAATACAATTATTTGATTTAGGGGCAACAATTTAATGTTTTTTTTTTAAATCTAAGTACCTACATTGTTATTCAAATTGCTCAAAATTACAAATCTCGTAGTCACGCCGTAGCAATTGCACAACTTACTACGATCTTTTTTTATATAAAAAAAGTTGAGGCGGTTGTGGACGCATAGGTGTACTTTATCATTAAAATCAAATTGCTTTTAGAAATATAGTTATTGTAAATTATAAATATTTAAATGTACGTGAACAGGAAAGTCCCTAGCAATGTATATATTATTTGTTGAGTGAGGTATACGAGTATACAACATTCAGTCAATGTAGTACACTCATGTAGTAAACTAATGAGTCGGTACCTTGTTTGTTGATGCTATTTTTTACCTCTCGTGAAAAAGTGACACTCTCTGTGGCAATCAATCAGTGCAGCGAGCAGTTGTTAGCCACGCAGCACGGCAGTGGAACAAAACGACTGTTATTTAGTACCAACGCTGCGCCCGCGCACACGCCCGTCGCACGCACTAAATCGATCAACTATTGATAATGGGCTGGATGTATAACTTTGGTGTAACCTTTACTTTAAGGTTAGGTATTCGAATTATGTATAAGTGTTTCTGGAGAGTTGCGTTGGTGATAAAATATAGCACATAAAGTATACAGTTGCCTACCTTGGTGTACTCGTAGTACGACGTGTCCTCGAGAAGTCATAGCTAATGATACTAGGTTGGCACTAAGTAGCACCTTTATGAGCGTGGTGAGTACGTAACGAGGGTAAGATATGCGAACATTTAATGAGCTACCTACCGAGCGGCATAATCGCACGGGAAACGTGTGCACACTCAAACACTCATAAAAATATCCCAGCTCGGCCTATAGTTATTTTAATAAAAACTGAGTGCCGATTTAATTAACATTTTTCCAACATATCTGTGTGACATAATGTATCCACGCTGCCTACTGCCAAGTGCCAGCCGCGGACGCCGCCATCGTATTTTGTGTTTATCGATCAGCATCGATAGCAGTAGATCATTAAAGGGTTGGATTGTTTTTTGGCTATCAGCTCTGCGGCTAGACACTCAAACGACCCGCGCCTATGTACGCCGACTGAACCCTCTTCATACTTGAACAAAATGTAGCACGCTAATTTAATTTGTCGCCTTCACGTCGTATAGTTTTATTGCAATATTTTATTGGGCATAAAAAAGAAAAAAACGTATTGAATGCTATGTATTAGCGTAAACTATTGACGTGAGTTTAATGTCTAGCGATAAATCATAAGGAAAACTGCAAGAACTACAACTATGGAAATTTAATAAGGCAGTATTTCTTATCGAAAAATATTACGCGATCTGTCATTAAAATCGGTTGGTAAACTCAGTTCATTGTGGGTTACTATGGTGATAAATTATATTTTTATGATTCCATAATGAGAATTGTAAAAATGGTTTTAGTATATTTTTCGATAAACTGTCACACGTTATTGTTTAATATGAAAGAAAATAAAATTATAAGTGCCAAGAGCGGACGAGCCGATCAAGCTCGAAATATCATCGTGGCCAATTTTAGGCGACACGTCGTTTATAGGCAGTGGTCTATGGATTTATAAATAAACACGCAGTTGATTAGGTTATCATTTTTAGTTTAGGCCGAGTATTTTAAAAGATCTTTGGGCAAAGTAGCAATTTAGAAACTATGAAGTTCTGTTGTAGTCAGAGTTCATGTGTCAATCTGTTCATTGCCAAGCGAGAATTGGTTCAGTCCAAACTAAAATTAGCACAGAAGCATTGTTCCGTTAATTCAAAGTACTAGTTAATCCTTTGTCTCAGATAAATTTCATGAAAAAAAAAATATGCAGTACGGTGCCACTCTCTGGGCAGCTCTGTCTTACTATCGTGCGACTCATTGAAATTAATAAGCGGGTGACGTGCGCTAGATAACATCAGCCAGAGAGTCCCGAGCCGGGTCGCGGGGTCCCGGGGCGCCAACCGATCTACGCTATGACTTCAGCTACCAAAAAACTGGTCAATGACGATGAAACTTTAGTTAACTATGGTGCCGTACCGTCATAAAATAGTTCAAAATCCATCACATGTAAAAACATGTATTATATATTGTACATAGTATTTTTTACACGTGTTTTTATGGACGAAGAAATCAATAGCGGTATTAATTAGATAGAGTTAGTTCTGATTACAGATGCAATAAAAACTGAGTCATGATGAATTTATAAAATAATAACAATCCTTGCTTCTTATTGTGACTATGAGCATAAATATGGATATCAATTAATTATCCTTCGGTCGCTTATATGGTCGTCCTCTCAATCAAGTATGCTAATAAAAAATATAATGTCGATGCTGACAAAAAATGACTTTCAATAGCAGTTCAAAATCATTGCTAACAGTCCCTTGTTAGCTGCATTCTGAGAAATACAATATATCTTTAAAATTTCATCTTTATTATTCAGTGTTGTTTTTATGCCTACGGCACCCTTAAAGGTGGCCACTACGCGCCAGCGCTAACGTTATAAATTCTGTGCCATCGATAAGTCATCTATGATAAAGACATAATTTACTTTCGGCACACAAATTCCTCTAAAAACTGGAAGTCAACAATGAACCGGTCATTATCGTCGTTTATACATTATCAAATTAAGGAACACCACCGACGACACCGACGCCGTTGGGACGCGGCAAGAAGTTCAAAATAATATCAGTTTAGCTTTGTCGAAGATAAGCAAAACCGCCAAGTGATGTAAGTATGTATATTCATCAGGCATAATGCGAGGCCTGTTATGGCAGCCCGTCGCCCGATGCGCGCGGAATGCGAAAAAAACTAACACAAGAATTTATGCAGTGACTTGATCTAAACATGCATCGAAATATTCAATTAGTACCTACACGCATAGTGACGCTGGAGTGGGTTCATGACTCAACCACGGCACGTATCCAAGTGCCTATAATTGCCGTTTTAATTTACATCAGCATCAGTCCAAGACATCCATACTTGTTCATTCAATAGCAGTACTCGTGCTTAGAAATACAGAACCAGCTATTTTAAAATTAACTGTAGGCACACTTCTGTTTACGTAAGTATAAGCTGAAAAAACACTGATAACACTGACTGCTACTCTGCAGCATTTTACGACCATGATATCTCTTATAAGAATTTGTAATTCGTTAACTAATAGATTTCCGAAACAAGATTCACAGATTGATATTTCAGATAAGAATGCCTTCGGCAAAAAACCTATCTGGCATTAGAGAACTATCTATTCCGATAAACCGATATGGCTCGCTATCGGCCCCGGCGACATCTGCCCGTTAATAAACATATCAGAGGCAACTCACGCGCAGGCTTTCGGCTCAACCCCCAACACAATAGAGGCTGAAGTTGTTTGTGGCGTGAGGAGACCAGCCGGCGTGAATTCCATGGTGCAGGAAACTGTAGCGAAAATTAAATATGTAGGGTCACCATGGTCTGCCCATGGACAACCCAATCATACCTTATAACGTGCAGAATGATAGAAGAATATAAGTAACCGACATACAACACTATATGTAACGCCCTGATGAGTAGCGTGCTGATCAACCCAGTAAAGTATATCTGCGTTAAGTAAATCGCGTCGCAACAAGTTCCGTAACTAATCAGACAAACTAATTTTCTTATAGCGGATAGACTAAGTATAGCATGAGCTGGCCTGGACAAACGAATAAACTCAAAGTTTAGTTGTCTATAAAAATACAATGTAATTGTACGCCAAGTTTTTATGCGCTGGTCGCTGCAAAGAAGATTCCTTGTAAAGTCAGCACGCATGGTCACATGCAACATGCGCTATTATTTTGTAATATGCGATAATATGTATTTTAATTTAACGTAATGTACAAGATGAATTAAATTGAATTGAATTTTTTTCACTACATAATTATTTTACTGTTTTTAGCACACAATGATCGTCGTGCTTTAAACATTCACAGAATTAGTCAAAGTCGACTCAAGGATCATCCGCCAGGGCCCGCGGCGTACATGACCTCTGTAACAAATGTCTGCGTAATGAGCTGCGCGGGCAAAAAACTGATGTGATACGAGATTAGAAGACTTCATTATTTAGTTATTTAGTCATTGAGCGAGCGTCACAAAGGCAGTTGGCGTCGATAAATCAGCCGGCGCCCCGGGACGCCGCCCCGGGCTATTCATTATGCTTTTTGTCTCCCGTTACTTGCATACCAGCAATGGGCTACCTACCACTGAAACTATAAACTAACTTACCTGTTCAAACAGCTGTCGAAGTATTTTGAAACAATAACCTTGCTGGCTTCAATTTACAGTTATTTTTCAATCTACATAGCCAAGAGATACTCTTTGAAATACGTATTCGCTCACTGCGTCTTATTTTTAAGTTGCGGATATAAAGTAACCATTAATTCAGTGTAGATTAGCTGCAGACGCGAGCCTGAAGTCCTGTCACAATGTCTGCGCTCGTTGGAGCTCGGGAGCGGTACTTTTTGTGCGGTGTCGAGCGAGCGGCGACGTCTTTGAGGCCAGACCCCTCACTTAATTAATACGGCCAAGCCGAGCCGACTCACCGGCAAACAAATTTGCCTGCTGCCCCGCGCCCGCCGCACCGACACCACTTCGAGACATTTAATTAAATTTATCGAGCTTATCTGTGGACATCTCGCGCACCCGATGGGAATCGAATGTGCGAGCTCTCCCGAAAAGATTTTTAGAATTCTGAATTTGTGTGTGAACCGAATCGAGCCTGCGAACCGAGTAAACGGTTAAATTGCACGGAAAATGAATTCGACAGGCGAGATGAAGTGATACCGGCGACGAGGGGACAGGTGAACAATTGAACAAATTGCAACAAAAACGCGAGGGACATCAAAGGCTCGAGTCGATTGTTCCTTGATCTCTCTCTATTGGTGTGTACTGCTGCCAATGTCGAATTGAAACCGCTTTGCTGGCTGTGTTCTGAATATCGTTGGCAAACCGACCCACTTGCTCAATTCCGATTGAAGTAAAGGTTCAAGAGCCGCAGTAAAAGATTCCGTATTGACCTAATATGTAATGTTGACCCTTGCGCAACGAAATAAGACATGGTATACCTTGCGATGCGTGTAATTGAATGTCTCAAATGTCCAGAGATATTCTTATATAACGGCTAAAACTATGTGAGTGTGTGGGTGGTGTGTACACATACTACAAATATTGTTTATGATCTATCTATGGGACATGAAGTCACCAAATCAACCAGGGTGGATTTATATTTTTGAAACGATGAATCCAGGCTTTGTTAGTTGTTAGGGGAACAACTTTTTCTATCTCATTCAAGTGCAAAATTTCCTGAGGGTTTATCTTTTTACGCCGGGCCGGTCCGCAATATCTACCTATATAGGTACCTAAAGTTGATTTATTATTTATCTGTTATTTTATCATGAATTGAATCGTTGTATCAGGACGAGACTTGTCAGTCGTATTTGAGGCGCGATGAATAAGCGAAACTTGTCCGTCATGTCTGCTGTCCTGATTGCTTCATTTTTCACCAGTGCAGGGAGGAGTGACAAATGGTTACCTAGCGCAGAAGACGCGCAGGCGCGGGGCGCGGGTCCGGTGGCCGACACGAAGATTGATGTCGCGGCGAGCGATACCGATCTGGTGGTTGTGTTTTACCGAGCCACAGGTTCGGTTCCCAGGCCGCGCCGCGGGACGCCGCGCGCCTTCCATTCGTCTTACACTGTCACCACGTCGCGTCGCCTGCGCAGCTTCATATGAGCCCCAAATCTTAGTTTTTGTTACCACGAGGGTCATCACTAGGAGCCACTTTTTATTACATAGGACAGATCGTTAATGTCCATGAGTTTATATTCTGTCTCGTAAATATCTCGACCCTTACAACAAACTGTAAATATAGATTTTTCTTGTAATTTATTAAGGCATCTATTAAATAATGGCCATTTTTAGGGTCCCGTAGCCATAAAGAAGAAAAACTGAACCCTTATTTTGTAGTTTACTTAAGTCTGTCTGTCTGTCTGTCCGTCCGTCCGAATATGACAGCCACACAGGTAGGTGTATCCTGTTAACCGCTTTACGATTCTCGTACAACAAATAAAAAAACATATATGTGAAGGGGGGCTTCCATACATGGAAGTACCTAAAACTACAAAAATAAACAAACTTTTACGTGTGTCCATCGTGGTTGTAACGGTAATAATTTAGCTAAGTTTGTCCCACAGCACTTAACCATGAGCAAAAGAGTTTTATGCAATCATAATCGGCTTATATAAATCAACCCTTTTTTATTTGTCAGTGAACATGACAAATGATTTGATGAATGAGAAAGTACTCAGAAGATTAGCCATATCACAAAGTAAAGTCATTAAAGAGAGAGGACACCTAATAGTGAAGATCTAACAGATCCCGAAAAATCACTTTGGAATCATTAACAATTAACTGAGACAGGGATAAAATTTGCGACACACGTCACTACAACGGGCAAGACAAAAATGTTAGTGTCGCAATCTGAATTATAAATACAGTAATGTTACTCATAACAACTGACATACGAGGGTCAAACTGAAAGTTCTTAGAAAATCAAAAACTGATTACATTAGCCAGTTATTAGTTTTATTATATCTTTTCAAAATATTGTCCATTGACGTCAATACACCGCTGAATGCGATGGAACCACTGGGAAAAGCACTTTGCCCACTCGTCCTTAGGGGTCTCTTCAATGGCATCGCGATACGCAGCCACCGCTTCTTCAGCATTCATAAACCGCTTTCCTTTAAGTTTTTCTTTAATTTTTGGAAATAAATAAAAATCACAAGGCGCGAGGTCGGGGCTATACGGCGGGTGACCCAGTAATTCAACGTTTGATGTCGCCAAATAGTCGATCGTTCGCTTGGGGGTGTGCGACGAGGTGTTGTCGTGGTGAAGGAGGATCCTACTGCGAGGTCGTTTCTCTCGAACTTTTTCCAAGACAAGTGGCAAACAATTGGTAGTGTACCATTCTGCAGAAACTGTTTTTTGATCCTCTAACACCATTGTTGCGAAATGACCTATCCTTCCAAAGAACGAGGCCACCATTTTTTTCCCGCACTTCGATCTCTCTTCACTTTAGTTGGCAACTCCTCGAAAGGAAACACCCACTGAGCAGATTGTCTTTTGGTTTCAGGATCATAACAGTAAATCCAGCTTTCGTCACCTGTTAGTATGTCGAACACAGCATTTGAGTCACCTCCGTTAAATCTTTCAATCATTTTACGGCACCAATCCACACGATGGAGTTTTTGAGCCTTAGTCAAATTATGAGGTATCCACCGGGCGCAAAGCTTCCTGACCGCTAAATGTTCGTGGAGGATTTTGTGCACTTGACTCATACCGATGCCTAAGCTTGTCCGTATCTGCTGATAGGTCACTCTTTTGTCAGTCTCTATCATACGCCGCACAACACAGATGTTATTTTCAGTCGTCGCCGTAGAAAGCCGTCCCTCACGTACATCATCAGTGAGATTAGTGCGACCACGTTTAAACTCATTAAACCAGTTGTAAACAGTCGCACGAGATGGAGCTTCATCGTGAAAGGCCAATCGTAGTCTATCATAACTTTCTTGTTGACTTAAATGACATCGAAAGTCATAAATAATCATTGCACGAAAATTTTCTCGTGTTAAATTCATGTTGACGTGACACAGACAATTTTCAATTTGCCGCCAAATCGTAAAACAAATGACAAATGAATGAAATATATACTCAGTAATATTGGCAAAGAGTTCTTTTTTTTTAATTTTAGAATGTTTTTTTTATTATATTGTTTATAAGTGGCCAGTTCTAAGAACTTTCAGTTTGACCCTCGTATTAAACTACAATCAAAGGCATATTATCATCATCATCATCATTATCAGCCAAAGGACGTCCACTGCTGAACATAGGCCTCCCCCACGGCTTTCCACAGCGACCGATCACTAGCGGTCTGCATCCAGTTTGATCCTGCGATCTTTTTAAGATTGTCCGTCCATCTTGTTGGTGTCCACCAATCCGTCTGTCCTACGCTGCGTCTTTGGTCGAAGGGTCTCCAATCTAGAACTTTCCTGCACCAACGGCCATCAGTTCTTCGCGCTATGTGCCCGGCCCACTGCCACTTAAGCTTACTGATTCTCAAGGCTATGTCCGTTACCTTGGTTCTTCTACGTATCTCCTCGTTTCTGATTCGATCTCGTATAGAAACACCGAGCATAGCCCGCTCCATCGCTCGTTGTGTAGTTTTGAACTTCTTAATGAGGCCCATAGTTAGAGACCACGTTTCGGATCCGTATGACATCACTGATAACACCCTGGTTGAAGACTTTCGTCTTCAGACACTGAGGTAATTGAGACGAGAAGACGCTCTTGCGCAGTTTCCCAAACGCTGCCCAGCCGAGTTGGATTCGTCGATTGACCTCTTTCTCAAAGTTGGACCTACCCAATTGGATTACTTGTCCCAGGTAGACGTACTCGTCGACAACTTCGAGAGTTGAGTTCCCAACAGATACTGGAGTGGGTACAACAAGGGAGCTTGACATAATTGTCGTCTTTTCCATGTTCATTTTAAGACCCACTTGTTGGGATACTCGGTCGAGGTCTTCGAGCATAGTGCCAAGATCATCCAGCGTCTTTGCCACAACGACTATATCATCGGCAAACCGAAGGTGTGTTATATATTCGCCATTGACGGAGATGCCGAATCCTTCCCATTCCAGGAGCTTGAAGGCGTCTTCCAATGCCGCTGTAAACAGTTTCGGAGATATTACATCGCCCTGTCTTACACCTCTTTGCAATGGAATCGCCCTCGTCTTCTGTTCCTGTACTCGGACCAACATGGTGGCGTTGTTATATAGACACTTTAACACCTCTATATACCTATAGTCTATGTGACACCGCTGAAGAGACCGAAGCACCGCCCAAGTTTCGATCGAATCAAAGGCCTTCTCATAGTCCACAAAAGCTAAACACAGAGGCATATTATACTTCTCGGACTTCTGTATAATTTGCCTAAGCGTATGGATGTGGTCTATGGTACTGTAGCCTTTTCGGAATCCGGCTTGTTCGGGAGGCTGGAAGTCATCAAACCTACGTGCGAGACGATTCGTGAAGACCTTTGAGAACAGTTTGTAGACATGGCTCAGGAGTGAGATGGGTCTATAGTTCTTCAATAAGGTTTTGTCTCCTTTTTTGAAGAACAACACCACCACACTCCTGTTCCATGCCTCAGGCGTGATGCCCTCTAGCAGAACGGAATTAAATAGTCTCTGAAGGACTTTAAGTACCGGTGTTCCACCCGCTTTCAGAAGCTCTGCTGTGATTCCGTCCGCGCCAGGTGCCTTATTGTTTTTAAGCTGTTTCAGGGCCATCCTAATCTCGTAGAGGCTGATGTCCGGGATGTCTTCGGTGTAGTGTCGGGTCAGGATAGCTCATGGGTCTCTGACCGAACTATCAACGGGTTTGGCAACTGAGGTGTACAACTGCCCATAGAACCTTTCGATCTCCCTCAAAACCTCTGCTTTCGTCGACGCTACACTACTACATATTATCCTGCTTATTGTAAATTAACTCTGTGCTTAGAAATGAATACGAGCAAAATAAGCTGTTCGAATTTAATCCGCAAACAATGAAGGACACAGTAACGGTCGTTAATCATTATGGAATCACATAAGTCGAGCTTATCGTCTACCGAGCTGAGGGCTTACTAAAACTATTTATGCATCTTAAAGCTGACCAAAAAACAGTAAGGCACAAATAGTTGATTCATTAAGGTTGGATTCGAGCAAACATATGCTTACACACGCGTAAATGTACGAAAGATAATTTTGATCCTCGATTTTATACTCGAAAATATCTGTCTATTTTCGACGTAAAATTTTAAAAGGAATTACTAAACTCGCATAACAGAACGAATGATTGAATTGTATTATTAGCCGCAAAATCAATGCTGCACCAAAGAAATATGATGTGGAAGTAATAATCCTGTCAACTAAACAATGTCGTAACATACCGTAGGAAAGTATCAAACTGTCAAAAGTTGTGAATTTAATAAAATGATTTGTTAAAAATGACAATAACAAATCATAATATGGCAAGCGGACGTCATTACGCTATTTATATTATACTTGAATTACCTCTCATTTCACGCAACACGGTAGGTACGAGTACTATAAGAGTTACTTCCGTTTAAACGCGATATTCTAGAACAGAAGATGGAAAATAGAAAATTCATGTACTCTCGGATAACTAGCGATTTATTCTAAGTTTAACATTAATTCTCGTTTAGTTTAATCTAAAGACACACACAATACACAAGTGCATTAGCTACTTACTTTGGAATCAAAGCAATGTATGTGATTGATAAGTATACTACGTGTAACGTTAAACGCAGAAACAGAAAATAGTTTGATTGGAATAATCGATTGATTTCCACAAAGCGTCGTACACAGAGTAAGACATGATCAGGGGCTTTATTTTTGCATCATTCGCGGCAAAATGGCGTGTTATATTTATTAATAAATGTATGTTTTTATTTACAATGAAAATCAGCATAACTCCAAAAAGGAGTGATTGTTAAAAGAAAACATAATTTTGTGAGTACTTAAGTAAATATTTTGCACTATTTTCGTTGCTTTTTAACAAGTTTTCTAACGAAAATCACATGCTAAATCCAAGCGAGTGATTCAAAAATAGGGCACCAGAATTACCAGTAAAACTAAAACACCACAAACCTCAAATTATTTTAAAATATTTTTACATTATATCAGAATTGGGTCTGTTGATTTAACATAACACGTTGTATTTTTGTTTTAACATAAATTTGCTCTTTAAAACTGAATGTTACGGAAACAGGCTAATTTGCTGAAAAACTATATTTCCAAATGGTTTAGAATGTTTTTTAACACTCACAGTATCATATTTTATATTCATAAAACCGGGGTTTAAATAGGGTTGAAATAAGAAACCAAAAATTTGCGCACGGGTGGGACTTGAACCAGTAACCTCTTGGCTGACCGGGCCCAGTCCCACCCGTGCGCAAATTTTTGGTTTCTTGTTTCATCTTTATGAATATATTTTCAAACTTATAATCATTTTAAAAGACCTATTCAACGATACTTCATTTAAAGAGAGGTACCTCAATATTTTATTTTACCACTTTGGCGGGGAAATCGGAACATATCCATGTCTTATTACAGTTTTCTAACACCTCAGGTCTTTGCACTGAACTGCGGACAAACGGACAGACGGACATGGCGAAACTATGAGTGTTCTTTGTTGGACTCTGTACCCCTCAAAAGTAGGTATCTATCACGATTAAATAGGTTAAAAGTAAAAGCAACGAGATGGACTGTAAAAATATATAACACGAATTTCATAAGAAGATTTATGTATGTGTAGAGAGTAGAGTACCTCTCTAACTGTAACAAAGTTTCGTCACCGCTCAGAACTTCAGAAGTAACTGATGGCTTAATTTCTCCCATTTCATTAGAGTTTCGGGCCACGTCTGCGAACGACACCGCGCCGAAACTTCGCAGCCTACTTGAGGCGCTTTTCATTAACATAATCGTCGGTACAGTGGCATAGAGACAACAAACGCTCTCTACAATGATATTGTATTTCAATCGCGCTTCAAAGTAACATTGAGATTTTGTTCAGTAGGATATATTATCCTTTCAATACAGATTATTAGAGCATTATTGTCATGTATAAACCACCGTTTTAAAAAAACCTTTTTAGGGTTCCGTAGCCGAATGGCAGAAAACGGAACCCTTATAGTTTCGTCAAGTCTTTCTGTCTGTCTGTCCGTCCGTATGTCACAGCCATTTTATTCTGTAACTATAAGCATTACACAATTGAAATTTGGTAGGAAGATATACATGAAACTAAAACCAAAAAAATTTTTTTTTGTCAAATCTATGTCTTTTAAAATGACATTGAGGTTCCATAAACCGTTTTATTTTAAAGTCCAACGTTTCATAGCTAGACGCTTCCAAAGTGGTAAAATGGGCGTCCCCCCCATCTAACTTCTAAACCAAGCAAGTGTAAATTTTGAAAAAAAATATGGAATGTAGATCTTAGCAAATATTTTCAACGAAAATTGGTTCGGACGAGATTGAACTAGTAGTTTTTGAGATATAGCACATTTTCAACAACCACAAACATAACTTTGTACTTCATACAAACACTATGAAAAACAAAGTTATATTTGCAGTCAACAAAATATTGTGGTATTTTACTAAGTAGAAGTAAGTGGATTCCATAATTCAGTTAAAGTTGGCACGGAACCCTCAGTGCGCGAGTCCGACTCGCACTTGGCCGGTTTTTTTTAATTGAACGCATAATAAAACCAAATTAAAATGCATAACAATAAAACATATGTCAAGGAGAAATTCATAAACATTATTAAATAACACATTTTCTATCATAGCCAGCATCATCCCAATAAACCTTACCCCTTGCACTTGACGCTCCGTACCGGCGCTGTGTAATTACAGTGCAAACAAGGATATTAAATATTTGCCCTCTATTAAAATCGTTATTCATCTCATCGTACAAAGGGCAGTGCGCACTTGATGCGATCGCACGTGCTCGTCGCGAATCGAACCCCGACCCCGGCTCGCACCACCGGTCCTCCTAAACAGATTAATACGTCTTGCACCATTTAACTAATAGTAGGGCACGCGCGGACAATATTAATTCGGTTTTATGACATACGAAATTGCTCTCAATAAATTGTGAATCGGAGATAGCAGGTCCTCCCGCCTGAGTGGCGCTCTCAGGGCTGTCACAACTCGGAATGGCTTACTCCATGTTAGAGGTAGATCAATGTTGTTTGTAAATTGTCCTTAACCTAAAAATTAACTTTATTCGAAAAGAAAAGGATGTTTAGTGATAGATGGATAGTTATCTGGTTAAAAACTTAGCAACAGGAGCATGGCAACTTGTCAACTGAAGGTACTTTCAAAGAAAGATAAACGTCTACCTTTTTCTTCTTATATTGCAATCAATGTACCTACTCGTATAGAAATACAATTATGAATAGTTTTTTTTTTGTAATTCTTTATTGCACTGAAAAAACTTAAGTACAAGTGGCGGACTTAATGCTTTCTACCAGTCAACCATTGGGTGAAACAGAAACGATTGAGGCGGCGTAAAATTACACATAAAAGCAACAAATTAATTTTAAACAACTAATATACTTACATAAATAATAATAAATAAACCTACTTAGACATACTTGAATACATACAATTATCCATATATAGGCTAACAGAGATTAATATACGGGAAACAGAGAAGGACAAACCTTTATCGAAAACATGCTAAAACACTCAGGGTCTTTTTCAAATATATTCCATATTTGAAACAGACCCTGAGTGTGTGAAAATGAGTTCATATGCATTAAATGTTATTTTTATAAAAACAATTCTTCTAATGATATATCATAAAATGCTGCATTTATTATAAGTACTCTGGTATGTACATTATTTTACATGAATGAAGCACAAGTCATTGCAATAAGTTATTCCTTTAGTTTAAACTCATAATAATCAAGGTAAGGATAAACTTCGATAAAGTTATTACTCCTGAATTTTACACAATTCAGCCAAATTAGTACATTGCCCAATCATGCTTATAAAAAAAATAGCATCACAGCAAATATTAGTATCCGCTGACTGTCAACGCTTGCAAAGTAAGGCTCGGTGTACACATGTCAATTATGCGTGCACATACCTTTTAAATGTTATTTATATAAAAATCTATTAAAATGTATTCTGTTAGATTACATTAATTGATAAACTTTATGTTCAACTAAAATGAGTTTGATAGATATAATAGTTCCACATTCAACCACTAATGAAATAATGAAGATGAAAATATATGTAGAAATTAAGTACCAAATTTATAAAAAACAAATGTTGCTGTTTGTTCATTATAATTCTAGATATAGTAAATAATAATACAAAAAGTACGATTAACATGAATTATTCATTGAATTATTTGCATTACCTACTCCAATGTTGACTAGAAGAACATGTTTAAGGCATTAAGTCGGTCATTTGTATTTTAAGAGATCATTATGCAAATAATAATAATAAACAGTATGATAAATAAATTTCGTATGAAGTATCGGAATAGCGTTAACCAGAACTTATTTTAGATCGTGAAACAGGCAGGCATCTCTTCCCTGATTTTTGGAATTATTTTATTTGGTTAATATAACGTTTCATTTTGATGAAAGGAAGCGGCAGCCCTAGCTAGGGCCGAGCGGGTGGGTCGCGGGCACACGTGCGGCGATATTAAACTTTTCATTACCCGCGCGGACCCGCACTGTCCGCCCGGCAGGGCTGTCTTTGTGCGCCCATGACAAAGCGCCTCTTCACTCAATACGTAGCTAGTTGTACGTGTTTGCTGTGTTTGTGACATGTCATACCTATCTGTCTATAGCGTTTGGTAAGATCTAGCAGAAGTGTACAAAAACGACAGTGAAATGAACTGAGTTAAATCAACATGTCACGTATTTGGTTGCTTATCAAACCATTAAATTTTAAATACCATTATTATGGATGACTTTCCTTAACACGTGGTTGAAAGCTAACAAAAATTCTGCAGAATTCGCAGGAGTTTCTAATTCCGTGAAACAGGTTGTGCAAATAAAAAAGCAGCCCTATCGGCGACGAGCGATGATACGGGTGACGGGTCTAATTCGCTATACACAACATTATTTGATTTTTAATTCGTCTCGGTGCAGCCGGAATGCGCTTATTGACTGTCGAGGGGCGCACCCTCGCCACTCGCTCTCGAGTGATGCGCAGCGAGCGTATTGCTCGACCGTATCTACGATTCAAATTGAGAATCTGCTATGAATTAAAGTGACGGTAGGCAGCGAACATTCAAGAGCCGAGACGCATCGCGTTCGCATGCCGAGCGAGCGGGGCGGGCGCGAGGGTTGCGGACCGATATATTTGCGCGTGTAATATGGGCTTTTATTAGTTTTTTCGCGGCGACAGCCCCCGTCCCGCCGCATGCCCGCTTTGTAGCGCGCCCTCCGACCCACGAGCTTTTATTGTCATCGTCGCTCTGCGCGCCCATTCATCTTCGCTTCCACCCACTCTTCGCGGACGCGACCGACCCGCGAGCTGAGCGTTACGCCGCCGATGGAATGTCAGCGATGGCATTCGACGAACGCTCTCAATTAACGTTGTCGTTCGGTCGTTTGGCAATTTTCTAATTGAAACGGTGAATATTTGAAACGGCCAGCGTAGATGTCGTGTCGTGATGTACCATGCAACTCCACAATGGGATTGTTGGCGAGCATCCAGCGATGCGCTGTACGGTGGCGCGGAGTGTCCACTGGTCGCGTTAATAATAACTGGGACTAGTTGCCGAGGACGCGTGGGAATCGATAACGTTTGAACATCAAATTTCTTTTCGATACAGAAGCCGCCTCTAGTTCCAAGAAATCTCGTCACTGTAGCGCTTTGACATTATTAGTCACTGGCCGTTGGACATAGATCCGACCGAACGGTGCTCCGGTCCAGCGTCGGATTCCTCTGAACTGTCACGAGCAACGTATGTAGCGCGGTCGAGGTCTCGTTCTCCGAACAGGATAAATTACTACCGATAGCAGTCCAATCTGCGACCTATAAATCTGTCACGAAATGAGAATAGGGTTCGTTGCTCCGAAAAAGTTTCGCGACTAGAATACTAATTTAATAGCACCATCTCTATGTTAACGCGTCCACAAGACGTAAGATCATTATTCAATTGTTGTTTTGTAAAATATAGGTATCGAATTAAAAGCTCACATACCTCTTGTTAGCATGAGAAGTAAAACAAAGCATGAATGTGTCGCTTTAAAATACGAGTGTTCAGAGCGGCGCTGCAAATAAAACAGCGCGTTACGCCGCGGTCGACATCGCGATAAATAACGCACAAACACAATTAGATAATAAAACACAGGCCTTTTGTCTTTTTCAATTTGTCAATTATTTATCCGCTATGAATATAATAAATATTAAATGGTTTTACGCATACATCGCATGTTACTAGTGTTTAGAGAGATTTAGCAATTGACATAGGCATAAACAAGTAGAAAAATATTTTAGTATTTTCTGCAGATCTTAGCTAGCTTATCCGTGTAACTAGACATAGGGAAAATGAATAGTAACTTCTCCGGGTGACTTAAGTATTCTCAAGCAAGATTGAAGCCTCGCCTCTTTGAAAATCTCAAGTGTGCCATGACGTCAAACTCACTGAGCCGCAGATTATTAAGTAAACAGCCGCCTAATTACACCACATTACGTGCAACTCCAATCATGGTCCCCTATAGAACTCTTCATGATAGTAATTTTTAATTCGTTTTAATGCGTTTAATAAAATTGAAGCACAATTAAACGAGAAATGTCAGAAAATCGCTTGTGGGTGTGATCGCATCAATCACTGTACTTGTGGTGGAGCCGGCATGCGTTTGCGTACGGCGCGGTGCGACACGGTGCGTGCGACGCTGCGCGCGTGCTCTAGAATGCGCGGAGTGGCCGCGCGTTTGATGTCCGTCGCCGTCCATTGATGCAGCCGTGTCGCTCGCGTCGCCGATTGATTTACGGCAAAGCTGTAATTTATGCGCAGTTAATTAAAGTATCAGCAGCCGGAAGCGCGATTTATAGCGAGTGTTCACGCGCCCGCGCTGATGGATCTCTATAGACGGTCGAGGAGCTGCCAGCGATGACTGATGCCCGCCTCGGACAGAGTCGTATCTCAATATCGTTAAAATTATAAATCAGACAATAATCTGGGTCACACCTGTCAGTGCAGATGAGGTTACAGAAAATGATCTACGTGGATCATGGATGAACTTGAATGAACATGGCATATCATTATGATGCCTGATTATAAAGTTGGACCTCTTGAAGCATGAAAAAAAATAGAACATTACTAGGACTACGTACAGGACGAATGCAATACGTTGTTTTGAAAAAAAGGTTATTATACCGTGTAGGTACTTAGAGGTTAAATTGTGACACATTTTGTGTGCCGAAATCCGCTACTGGCCGATTATTAATATTAGCTGGGAGACTAGCAGCAAATGCGTCGAGAGCTACATTGTGCCCATTCCGGCCATCGTTAGCCTGTCATCGAGTTAATTGTGGACAAAGATACCCTGCGCAGGCGCACTATGATTGATCACGCATCATTATGTGTCCGATATAGTGGAACGACTCTTTTTGTCCTCTAGTATTGCAGCAGATAACAAAACAAAGGTTCCTAAATATATAAATAGACATGACACTAAGTTGTTGCACCTGTCTTTGGAAAACGATGCCTTGATTAGTTAAAATTTTAAATTCTCCCGTGTTATTATATTGTGCACCTATGGTGCCTTCATCAGAGTTTAATAACTTACATTATTAAGTCCGAAATAAGTACACATTACACTCCACTGGATAAGACTGGATTAGACGGAAACATATTGAAGAAAGCAAGTTGAAGTGGGAGTGGGCTGGGCATGTGATTAGGGCGCACCCGAACAGATAATTCCAAATGGTCACCAGGATTACTATCAGACAAAGGCTGTCGCACCAGGCGCAGAGCCAAAAAGAGTGGTGCGACGATAAGGTAACTTTTGTGCGAGATTGGGAGTCACCTATGGACAGATATAGGAGTTTAGGTAAGTCTTTTCCCAGCAGTGGGTTGTTATAGGTCAAATAAAATTAATATACCTATATATTACCTACTAATCGAAGGGGCACATGTGCCCACCAGTCTCTCTAAATCAAGTCGAAGTCCCTCAAGCTGATGAGGCGAAATACTTGGGAATGTATATAGACAAACGACTTACTTGGAGAAAACATATATTCACCAAGAGGTTAGCAAAGGGCCAAAGGGTCCGTAATATGTACTGGATGTTTAGAAGAGAGTCACAACTGTCCTTAGAAAATAAACTTTTGCTTTACAAATGCACTATAAAACTTATGTGGACCTACGGTGTACAACTATGGGGAACAGCTGCCAACTCAAACATAGAGATCCTCCAGAGATTTCAATCAAAAATGCTGCGTATGATAACCAAGGCACCATGGTTCGTTACCAATGACAGACTGCATCACGACCTAAAAATTAAAACTGTAAAGCAAGAGATTGCGGATAGCGCACAGGCATACAGGACCAGAAAATCCAATCATCCCAACACACTTGCCCAGCACTTAATGGACGAGCCGACTATGCCTCGTCGTCTGCGGAGGAAAATACCACAAGATCTATTGGAGTAGATATTTCTTTTTGGGAAGGCGGGAGTGTCAGTGGATACTTACCATACAAGATCTTAAATACTTATAAACCAATTGCTAAATGTCCACTAGACAGACAGATTGCAAGCAAAGTGAAGATAAAAAAAAATATTAATACAAGTAGGTAAAGCTAGATGTAAAATAAGGGTTTTGATATAAATACTGATAGTTGCACTTCTACAATATATGGGTGTAAATTAGTAGTATTGGCATTAGCATGATAGGCCATATCGAATGTTCGCCGTTTAAATTGAATTATTGCATTTTTCAAAATGCATAAGGTGCATAACATGGATGATTCTAATACTTGTTCACATAGCACAGCCGGACAGCAGTGGCCGACCGGCCTGCAGAACCTTATATGCGATATCTTATTTACTTTTCCAGCCAGTCGTTACATTCTAATACTACCATCTAATCAATCACAAACCTGCGAGTCATCGTAGAAAACTCAGCCGTAATAAGGAAAATTGAGGAAACTCTTACTTAGCCTCGTTCCCGCTCCGGATTGTTCGATAACTGTGAAAAATTGAGGCCGCCGCTAACGGTGCAAATTGAGTGAAGTAACCTGCGCGTAATACAGCGGGATCGCAATCGGGATACCTGATATTAAAATATATTTGTAATCGTTAGACGCAGAGGGCGAAAATTCGGAGGCGTCGTGCGGAGTAGTATTGGAGTTGATGAATGTTTGATGGGATGATATTTTATGCTGTGGCACGGTCTGTCGGGCGGGACTTTCGATAGGCTTCGGCGGGCGGTGGAGGCGCGGGGCTGCGCAGCGGAGCGTGGCAGGCGGGGGCGGGCGTGAGCGGCGGCTGTGAAATTGATCCGTTCATACTTCATAATCGAGGCGAGTCACGCCTCAGAGGAGATATTATGCTGTTGTATACAACATTAGATTCGCCTTTGATCATTTACATTCACTCTACCTATTAAATAGTTTTGGGTCTTTTGAGATTTAATAACTTTGTATGCAGTAGCTGGGTTTAATGTGAACTTTGACTAAACGAAATGAACACGACGCCAGATGGTGATCGAGCGAAATAGAAGTTTGCAATGGCACAGTAAAGAGCAACTTCAACGTTTATTTTATCTACAAATCAAATTACAAATGACGTAATTTCCACAACTCAATGCCTTTAAGATCTCGACTGGGTCCCATAAACACCGATTCCGATGCGTAACGCAAATGAATGCGCATAGATCGCGCGTTATGCCCATTCGCGCGGCGCGCGCTTGCTTCACCGCGGCTTCCGCGAACCATGGGGGCAGGTATGCGCGCGCGCGTATTATCGACGATATGTCACTTTAATTGAATAATGCGCATTATCTGCTCTATAAAATATCACCTTTTACGCATGACATGACATTGTTGTTATTTATAATAACGTACATTGTTTCCTTAACAGGTTAAGGACCGATAATTTTTGACGATTTTTGCCAAATTAAATTAAATGCATATGGATAAAGAATCACTCAAATATGCTATACCTATTTTTAGTTTTTTGATCATGCAATCATATTAAGGAGTAGAAAGTTTTTTTTTATTGGCTGTGCATTGGACCGCTAGTTTCAAAGTTTGACATTTAAGACAAAAACAATGTAAGCGGTCCCGGTTCGGCGGTCCTCGGAAATGGAAATGAAATAAAATAATACCCAAAAACAATGTAAAGAAAGTGGTAACTTATTGCCTTACATGTGAAGGGCAACCTCATTATTGTCTTGATTGTTTCAATGAACACTACTAATTTTATATGACTCTCACCTAAATTTTGATCTATTTTTGACATAAAACTTATTATTTCTAATAAAACATATAATATTTTTTAATGAATAGGTACAACTTATTTTAATTTATAAGGATTCAATTTACGTTTTGATACTTTTTTTGTTATAAAACGAATAATCTATACTAATATTATAAAGCTGAAGAGTTTGTTTGTTTGTTTGTTTGAACGCGCTAATCTCAAAAACTACTAGCCCGATTTGAAAAAAATTTTTTACGTTGGATAGTCCATTTATCGAGGAAAGCTTTAGGCTATATAACATAAAGATAAGACTCATAAGACCACAGCAGAAATGAAAAATGTTGCGAAAACGGGAGAAAGATATTCCTTTTGAGAGCTTCCGCTGCATACGCTGCGGAAACCGCTTAAGTCACACAAAAATCATGTATGACAGGATTGGTCAGCATTAAGAGTTCTATAATAAAGTCCGCGACAGCATATGTCTATCTTTTATAGTTGACTTACTACAACCTTTTTTATGTTAATAAATTTGTAAAAAAATAATGCATTATTCTTAGAGTTGTATTATACACACAAGTATTTATTCTTATCAAAATAAATACATTCATCATCACGAGCATTTCATTTAGAACCAAGTTGCCCTTTATATCATTTGATTTCAATAAATATCTTAGGAGCTATCCCAGTTTTAACATAACTCCGCATCAAAATAATGTTCGCAGCTTTTAAGTACAACGTGCGCTATCGCTAATCTATACTAATATTATAAAGCTGAAGAGTTTGTTTGTTTGTTTGTTTGTTTGTTTGTTTGTTTGTTTGAACGCGCTAATCTCAAAAACTGCTGGCCCGATTTGAAAAATTATTTTTACGTTGGATAGTCCATTTATCGAGGAAGGCTTTAGGCTATATAACATGAAGATACGACTCATAAGACCACAGCAGAAATGAAAAATGATGCGAAAACGGGAGAAAGATATTCCTTTTGAGAGCTTCCGCTGCATACGCTGCGGAAACCGCTTAAGTTACACAAAAATCATGTATGACAGGATTGTTCAGCATTAAGAGTTCTATAATAAAGTCCGCGACAGCATATGTCTATCTTTTATGGTTGACATACTACAACCTTTTTTATGTTAATAAATTTGTAAAAATATAATGCATTATTTTTAGAGGTGTATTATACAAACAGGTATTTATTCTTATCAAAATAAATACATTCATCATCACGAGCATTTCATTTAGAACCAAGTTGCACTTTACATCATTTGATTTCAATAAATATCTTAGGAGCTATCACAGTTTTAACATAACTCCGCACCAAAATAATGTTCGCAGCTTAAGTACAACGTGCGCTTGCGCTAATATATTATAAAGCTAAAGAGTTTGTTTGTTTGAACGCGCTTATCTCAGAAACTGCTGGACCGATTTGAAAAAATATTTCTGTGTTGCATAGCTTATTCATCGAGAAAGGCTTTAGGATATAAAACATGACGCTGCGACGGGAGGGGAGGGAGCAAACTCAAAACGCGCGGACGAAGTCGCGGGGGACCGCTAGTATATTATAAAGCTGAACAGTTTGTTTGTTTGAACGCGCTTATTTCAGGAACTGCTGGACCGATTTGAAAAAATATTTCTGTGTTGGATAGCTTATTTATCGAGAAAGGCTTTAGGATATAAAACATGACGCTGCGACGGGAGGGGAGGGAGCAAACTCAAAACGCGCGGACGAAGTCGCGGGGGACCGCTAGTTTCTAATAAAACGTAATTTAAAACTAACTCGACTTTCATGTTACTACTTTCGAGTTTAAAAAATACATATTTTTCTAGAATTTCCATGTCCCCTTTCAATATGTTATAGCTACTAGCCCAGATGAGCCATGGCGGTCCGCGTTTCTTACATTTTCAATAGACAACTGGCGGTCAGGGTTATTCTAGGCAGGTGAGTCGCGGCGGTCCCAAGGGACCGCTAATTCTGTTTTGGCAAAGTAATAGTATCCACCCACAGGGACCGCTCCGGTCCTTAACCTGTAACCATCATGTTTGTTGAATAATGATACAAAACTTTTTCCGAGATAATTTTAAATGCTGCAATTGAAATTTTCCAATTTATATTTTTCTAGACATTTTGAATTCGATGACGTTCTTCTGATCGCTAATGTTATTGATGTATTCGGTCAGGTGTGTCAGTATGCATGTATTCGCATTGAATGCGGATCTGCCACGGCGCCGTCGCCTCTTCGTAAACACCGCAAAAACGCTAACACCGCATCCCGTGCTTTATTAAGTAACCCTTAGAATAAACGTGTTTTACGTGAACCAAATGTTCACTATGTAAAAATATATTTAACAAAGATATTGCTGTTACTGTAAGTAGAAATAAAACTGTGTCGTTATTGCTTTTGATGAGGCACGTTTCAATATTCAGACATTAATTATTTCAGACTGCGGAAATGAATTCAAAATATTTCCTTATTATGAGCCCACTAAGCACCTGAGAAGCGGAACTTTTACTCCTTTCAAATAATAGCGAGTCCGTTAATAGCCATTACTCGCGGGATCTCACCGAGCAGTTTGTTTGAATGCTGCTAATGAAGACTAATTACGCTATTGTTCGGATTGACAGGAAAGCGCCTTTCTCACTGTTGTTACTGATCCCGCGAGATACATCGCACGGCTAATAAACGAAATAATTGATTTCTTTTTGATATCATTCATTAGGGTAAATTATACTTTCTGTGTCTATAGTTATTAAGGAAAACCTGAGATATTTTCGAGGCTTAACTAGAAAATAAAATTTTGCTATATTTCATTAAACATGCGCAAAATCGTTCACTGAAGCCGAAGATGTATCACTCATCACAATATCACTCAATACATCAAATTCATTCATTGTTAATGTATCGTGTAGGAATCTGTTCGTATGACTAAAAATAAAAATTTTTATTCGGTTGCGGCATTCTAGAATTGCGATTATAAAACAGCTGCCTGTAATAACAACAAAAATAAACAAACATTACTCTGAAAATCAGCTCAAACACCAAACTATTAAAAAATACAAAATTCTAAGTCTCATTACAAAGACATTAAAGAACATTTCTGCTTGCGCTATCTAAAACATTAATTTGGCGCGAAACTCATGCGACTCGGGCCATGTAATTGTCTCGCTCTTGCAGTAACTAACCAACATATCCATACCCTTTATCTCTCTATCACTGACCTACTGAAGGGCTGAACTACTGAGCCGTGTTGGATGATAATGTACAAGTGAGTAAAGGAACTAGATTGCTGAAGTACTTCAATTGAAATATTTGTTCAGGAACTACCCAACTCTATATTTCAAAAGTATTATAATATAATACTTTTAATAAGGTGTTGGAAACATCTTTTCAGGCAAAAGCTAATCATCTAAAACTCAACTAGGTTTATATGCATAAAACTTTATTCGATATTAAGGCGGCCTAAGTAAAAGTGAGGTTATTTATTTATTTACTTATTTATTTAAAAACTTTATTACACAAATAACAGTGTACAAAAGGTGAACTTAATGCTAAAAGCATTCTCTCCCAGTCGTACCTTTAGGTCATGCAGAAAGATTTTGGAGGTTAGTATGACAATCTGAAAAAGTAAGGCTATGAGTACGCGTGACATGGCGGAGTTGGTGTCCGAGCGGTCAGCCGGCGCGGGCGCACGATCTGCGATAGCGGGCCAGCTGGCGCGCATTGTGTGCTAATGCGCTACTGACGGGACGTCGCCAGGGCCGACCGTCGCTTCAACGTTCACCACTCATAACAAAATATGAATTGTTAAACGGCCCATCACCACTCTAGACTACCGCAGTGACAACAAAGTATCATGAAACGGCTGCAACCAACAAGTTAATAGCGATTATTCCTAACCTGACCTGAAATCTAAACCCGGTCGCGGGTACGGTTAGGAATTTGAAAATAAAATAAAATTTGTTCCTAAAGTATCGTTCCTATCGTAACCCGATTGGTAGAGCGTTTATCCCGGTTAGCCAGAAAGTTGCTAGTTCGAATCCCGCCCGTGCGCAAATTTTTGTTTTCTAATTTCATCTTTATGAATATAGAATATGACACTGTGAGTGTTAAAAACATTTTATACCATATGTTTACTCCTATTTTAATTTAAATAATATTTTATGTATACCTATCCAGATTTTAATTCCTATAGAAACCTACCTAAACCTATCACAATTATATTTGGGTTACGATAGGAACGATACTTTGGCTCAGGTTAGAAATTATCGTTAAATAGGCACTAAAAACATGGACATGTAGCAATTTTGTAAAGCAGTACAGTGGTGTTAAAGAAAGTCAGGAGTTCAAATATTGCAATGTAATATAACGTGTATACGTGCGAGCAATAGCCTACAAAACCACAAAATAAAATATTTTGAATTTTTTGAACAGCAATGCCACTTTTTAGTAATTAAGTAATTGTTTCTAGGAAGCTCATGTTGAATTGAGCTGCTAGTGATTAGAAAAAAGGTACATGATCCACCACTACCCCTTGGGATCTTCTTTGGGATGTTACAATGCAAGCTCCAGTACCAGGATTATTAGTCGGAAGAAGTATCTTCTTCCTACAATGATATAAAATTTATTCCTATGTACTCAGTTTTGCAAAGCTAAAGAAGGATAACAAATAGGAAATAATAACGATAATGTTCGCGTTAGGCTCGGACCTTGCGGTAATTATGAAGTGTTGACAGCGCGATGGCCGATAGTGTCCGGCACTGGACACCATATGGTCAGCATTGTGTGCTAATGACCAGATCCCTATCAGCACTACTTTATGACTGCTTGTCAAATGAGGTGGCTCTATGTATACTCTTACAAGAGGCAAGTCGTTTAGTAACGTAAAACCAATTTTATTTCGTAGTTTATAACTCCAAAAATAACTATTATGTCATGAGTCCATCCCTGTGCTGAATCGGCAGCCGGTCTTACTTCAAATGCCTTAATGAGACCGAAACACAAACCAAATGATTTCTTCTGTCCTTCCACAGTGTTAAACTTGCTACTCTGTCGGCTCGGCTCTGCTTATGCCTGCAATTCGTATTTTTCATTAAATTCATAATTTATTGTTAAAATGATTTGTTGATCCCCACCAATTTTCAACTGCTTGTGTGTAATCTATGACTGGTACTTCAATACCACCCCATGTATACTTTGAGTTTAGGGTGCGTTAAATTTATTTTCGATTAGAGTGTCGATATCTATTTAAAGGGTCCTCAAATTATACCAAAAACTGTAATATAACTGAAGTCTACTCTTAGGTAGTGAATATATCTTGTATGATTAATCAGTAAATAAATTTATGTATTACCTACGTGTACATATCTCTGTGTAAAGGAATTAAAAAATCAATTTATATAATTTAGTTAGATGAGTATCCATTATTTATCACAACTATAATAAAGAGAAGAGAGAGAGGAAGTCCAAGAATAAGCTACATGCATCAAAGCAATAATTGAATGTAGCTTCGTATCAAGAAGACGTCAAAAGAATGGCGAAAGAACGTAAAGAATAGAATAATTCCTCTGACAAGCGCCTTGCCCTAACTAAAAAACTGGCCAAGTGCGAGTCGGAATCGCGCACTGAGGGTCCCGTGCCAACTTTAACTGAATTAGGGAATCCACTTACTTCTACTAAGTAAAATACCACAATATTTTTTCGACTGCAAGTATAACTTTGTTTTTCATAGTGTTTGTATGAAGTACAAAGTTATGTTTGCGGTTGTAGAAAATGTGCTATATCTCTAAAACTACTCTTTCGATCTCGTCCGAACCAATTTTCGTTGAAAGTATTTATTAAGATCTACATCATATATTTTTTTCAAAATTTATACTTGCTTGGTTTAGAAATTAGATGGGGGGGGGGGGGGACGCCCAATTTACCACTTTGGAAGCGTCTAGCTATGAAACGTTTGACATTAGAAGAAAATGGTTTTAGAAACCTCTATGTTATTTTAAAAGACCTATCCATAGACACCCCACACGCACAGGTTTGTCAAAAAAAAATTTTTTTGGTTTTAGTTTCATGTATGAGAGCCCCCCCTTAACTGTCATTATTTTTTATTTTTTGTATGAGAATCGGTAAGACAGATACAGACAGACAGACAGACAGACAGACAGACAGACAGACAGACAGACAGACAGACAGACAGACAGACAGACAGACAGACAGACAGACAGACAGACAGACAGACAGACAGACAGACAGACAGACAGACAGACAGACAGACAGACAGACAGACAGACAGACAGACAGACAGACAGACAGACAGACAGACAGACAGACAGACAGACAGACAGACAGACAGACAGACAGACAGACAGACAGACAGACAGACAGACAGACAGACAGACAGACAGACAGACAGACAGACAGACAGACAGACAGACAGACAGACAGACAGACAGACAGACAGACAGACAGACAGACAGACAGACAGACAGACAGACAGACAGACAGACAGACAGACAGACAGACAGACAGACAGACAGACAGACAGACAGACAGACAGACAGACAGACAGACAGACAGACAGACAGACAGACAGACAGACAGACAGACAGACAGACAGACAGACAGACAGACAGACAGACAGACAGACAGACAGACAGACAGACAGACAGACAGACAGACAGACAGACAGACAGACAGACAGACAGACAGACAGACAGACAGACAGACAGACAGACAGACAGACAGACAGACAGACAGACAGACAGACAGACAGACAGACAGACAGACAGACAGACAGACAGACAGACAGACAGACAGACAGACAGACAGACAGACAGACAGACAGACAGACAGACAGACAGACAGACAGACAGACAGACAGACAGACAGACAGACAGACAGACAGACAGACAGACAGACAGACAGACAGACAGACAGACAGACAGACAGACAGACAGACAGACAGACAGACAGACAGACAGACAGACAGACAGACAGACAGACAGACAGACAGACAGACAGACAGACAGACAGACAGACAGACAGACAGACAGACAGACAGACAGACAGACAGACAGACAGACAGACAGACAGACAGACAGACAGACAGACAGACAGACAGACAGACAGACAGACAGACAGACAGACAGACAGACAGACAGACAGACAGACAGACAGACAGACAGACAGACAGACAGACAGACAGACAGACAGACAGACAGACAGACAGACAGACAGACAGACAGACAGACAGACAGACAGACAGACAGACAGACAGACAGACAGACAGACAGACAGACAGACAGACAGACAGACAGACAGACAGACAGACAGACAGACAGACAGACAGACAGACAGACAGACAGACAGACAGACAGACAGACAGACAGACAGACAGACAGACAGACAGACAGACAGACAGACAGACAGACAGACAGACAGACAGACAGACAGACAGACAGACAGACAGACAGACAGACAGACAGACAGACAGACAGACAGACAGACAGACAGACAGACAGACAGACAGACAGACAGACAGACAGACAGACAGACAGACAGACAGACAGACAGACAGACAGACAGACAGACAGACAGACAGACAGACAGACAGACAGACAGACAGACAGACAGACAGACAGACAGACAGACAGACAGACAGACAGACAGACAGACAGACAGACAGACAGACAGACAGACAGACAGACAGACAGACAGACAGACAGACAGACAGACAGACAGACAGACAGACAGACAGACAGACAGACAGACAGACAGACAGACAGACAGACAGACAGACAGACAGACAGACAGACAGACAGACAGACAGACAGACAGACAGACAGACAGACAGACAGACAGACAGACAGACAGACAGACAGACAGACAGACAGACAGACAGACAGACAGACAGACAGACAGACAGACAGACAGACAGACAGACAGACAGACAGACAGACAGACAGACAGACAGACAGACAGACAGACAGACAGACAGACAGACAGACAGACAGACAGACAGACAGACAGACAGACAGACAGACAGACAGACAGACAGACAGACAGACAGACAGACAGACAGACAGACAGACAGACAGACAGACAGACAGACAGACAGACAGACAGACAGACAGACAGACAGACAGACAGACAGACAGACAGACAGACAGACAGACAGACAGACAGACAGACAGACAGACAGACAGACAGACAGACAGACAGACAGACAGACAGACAGACAGACAGACAGACAGACAGACAGACAGACAGACAGACAGACAGACAGACAGACAGACAGACAGACAGACAGACAGACAGACAGACAGACAGACAGACAGACAGACAGACAGACAGACAGACAGACAGACAGACAGACAGACAGACAGACAGACAGACAGACAGACAGACAGACAGACAGACAGACAGACAGACAGACAGACAGACAGACAGACAGACAGACAGACAGACAGACAGACAGACAGACAGACAGACAGACAGACAGACAGACAGACAGACAGACAGACAGACAGACAGACAGACAGACAGACAGACAGACAGACAGACAGACAGACAGACAGACAGACAGACAGACAGACAGACAGACAGACAGACAGACAGACAGACAGACAGACAGACAGACAGACAGACAGACAGACAGACAGACAGACAGACAGACAGACAGACAGACAGACAGACAGACAGACAGACAGACAGACAGACAGACAGACAGACAGACAGACAGACAGACAGACAGACAGACAGACAGACAGACAGACAGACAGACAGACAGACAGACAGACAGACAGACAGACAGACAGACAGACAGACAGACAGACAGACAGACAGACAGACAGACAGACAGACAGACAGACAGACAGACAGACAGACAGACAGACAGACAGACAGACAGACAGACAGACAGACAGACAGACAGACAGACAGACAGACAGACAGACAGACAGACAGACAGACAGACAGACAGACAGACAGACAGACAGACAGACAGACTTGACGAAACTATAAGGGTTCCGTTTTTTGCCATTCGGCTACGGAACCCTAAAAAGGTGATGACGATGATGAGGATTTCTACGAATATTGATGTATAATAATTACAAAAGTAATAATACATTTTGGACACCAATCTCATACATTGCTCTGGTCCCAAAGTAAGTAGCCATTCCACTTGTAAAGATGAAATAAGAAACCAAAAATTTGCGCATCGGCGGGACTTGAACCAGCAACCTTTTGGCAAACCGGGCCAAACGCTCTTACCAATTGAGCTACCGTGCTGTTAGTCCGACCCTGCGAAATTTGTGGTTTCTTACGAAAACGTCAATTGCGTGACGCTTAGCGCCATCTAGCCGTCTGTTCATGAAACAGATGGCCCAAGCAGTTATTCTTTACAGAATAAATTCAACTTGGAAATTGATGTCGCTTCGCTATCTAATGATTTAGAATGTTTTTAACACTCACAGTGTCATATTTTATATTCATAAAGATGAAATAAGAAACCAAAAATTTGCGCATCGGCGGGACTTGAACCAGCAACATTTTGGCAAACCGGGCCAAACGCTCTTACCAATTGAGCTACCGTGCTGTTAGTCCGACCCTGCGAAATTTGTGGTTTCTTACGAAAACGTCAATTGCGTGACGCTTAGCGCCATCTAGCCGTCTGTTCATGAAACAGATGGTCCAAGCAGTTATTCTTTACAGAATAAATTCAACTTGGAAATTGATGTCGCTTCGCTATCTAATGCTTTAGAATGTTTTTAACACTCACAGTGTCATATTTTATATTCATAAAGATGAAATAAGAAACCAAAAATTTGCGCATCGGCGGGACTTGAACCAGCAACCTTTTGGCAAACCGGGCCAAACGCTCTTACCAATTGAGCTACCGTGCTGTTAGTCCGACCCTGCGAAATTTGTGGTTTCTTACGAAAACGTCAATTGCGTGACGCTTAGCGCCATCTAGCCGTCTGTTCATGAAACAGATGGCCCAAGCAGTTATTCTTTACAGAATAAATTCAACTTGGAAATTGATGTCGCTTCGCTATCTAATGCTTTAGAATGTTTTTAACACTCACAGTGTCATATTTTATATTCATAAAGATGAAATAAGAAACCAAAAATTTGCGCATCGGCGGGACTTGAACCAGCAACCTTTTGGCAAACCGGGCCAAACGCTAGACAAACAGACGGCTAGATGGCGCTAAGCGTCACGCAATTGACGTTTTCGTAAGAAACCACAAATTTCGCAGGGTCGGACTAACAGCACGGTAGCTCAATTGGTAAGAGCGTTTGGCCCGGTTTGCCAAAAGGTTGCTGGTTCAAGTCCCGCCGATGCGCAATTTTGGTTTCTTATTTCATCTTTATGAATATAAAATATGACACTGTGAGTGTTAAAAACATTCTAAAGCATTCCACTTGTGTTATGTAAATCAGACAAAACCACAACACCCCGACCCGAGAAAATATAGAAAATTATGATTTCTACGTTGAACCGACCGGGAATCGAACCCGGGACCTCGAAGCGGCGATGCCTTAGAACACAACATGCTTATTTACTACACCACAGAGGTCATCGAATAAAATCATATAAAATCGTCGTGTATAATATTATGTTAGTAAACAGAAATATAGAGCTAGTGTCGACTAGTAGCCACCTAGTTATGCCCTTTAGAGTAGCGGTGCTCATGTTAATGGTACAGTGTACCTAATAGGTGTGGTGAAAAGGAGACAGACAAGGTGAAAGCAAACTTCTTACTATAGTTGACGTAATGATAAACAGCGTGTGGCCTGTAAAAGGAGCAAAAATGATTATCAATGTTTCTACAGAGTAGACGTTGTTACCTTGCCCTGCTCATAGTGCATTACAAGGCTTTAACTTAGAGATATCGTAATCCAAAGTTATAATCACTAATCAATGTATATCAAAGTCGCTTACTCGTTGTAGTAAATTACATTGTCAAGTTAGGACACATATTATGTTTGCAATACATTGCAGGTTCGTTTTATTTTGTTAGAATAACAATAAATGACTTTATCAATTATTAAACCATTTAGGTTCGATTACTGGTTACTTAAAGTTGTAAGTGTACTTACAACTTATAACTTGTATAAGTGTACTGTAATACAGGCCTGTAAGAAAAAAATCAATTGATGATATTCTACGCTACGAAAAGAAATGATATTTTGTTTCCTGATGCAAATTGGTTACCTATTGAAGGATTAAATTGCGTCACGCCCAAAAATGTTACGTCAAAAAAGCGGGCAGTAGTACACACTAACTAACGACTATATTAAGCATCTAGAAAGTCTGGGGCTCTTCCGTTCTTAGCGGAATTCGAAACGTCATCAATACAAATTATACATATAAAGTAAATTAAATATTAATAAATAAATAGAGAAAGAACCCACGTAGATTAACTATATTTTTAAGAAAGTGCTTCAAAAAAGTTACTGATCACAATAAGTCCAACCTGATGTTTGTTAAAGAGATGCATTTATTTGTTTTTGTAATACGTGAATTCACCTACAAAATGTCTACGAATCATAATTGGATAGGTGTGAAACCACACGGTATGTGATAAAATATTTTTGGGCGTCTAAAACAATGCCTAAAAATTACAAAAAAAAATCGTTTCATTATACGAGAAGGTCGGTCATTGACCCAAGCAAGGGACACTTAAGGCAGGTGGGTCGATGCTTTCAGGTCATATATTATATCCTCAGAATACGCGAAAAATGGAGCACCGACGGCTGCGCGCACGCATCGGTCACTCGATTTAAAAACAATAGAGTTCCGGTTCCGGCGCGCGCAGACCACGCGGCGCCCGGCACCAGCTGCCTGATTCACGACAACTCACAGAGCTGATGGTGGAAGGACAACCGTTGAAGTTGTGACAAATGACCACCGTTTTTACGCTTCGAAGGAGCTTTGAGTGTTTGTTTGCACATTTAAAAAATCAGCATGCAGCTTTGTTGCCATATAATTTTTACTTAGCGGGCCCAGCGTTCCTTGTTTTACCTTCATTAAAACAATCTAAGTACCTTTATTAAAATCAGCAAAAAATCCGACAAAGATAGAAATGATGAAACTGCCAATGGTGACTCGTTTTCGAGTTATAATATAACTAGCACAACTTTCTTTTTTGTTTACACACATAGGAATTGTTTAACTAAGTATTCAAGACGGTCATTTAATATACTGCCATTAATACGAATAAGGAGAACAGATAAACTTTTGTTGATTTTGGTCACAAAGAAATATAGAATCAACAATAAAAAATAAAAATAAATATTTAGTAGCAAGAGCTTTTTAACATATTGCATTGATAATGATGAACTCTTTGCAAGTACATAATATCTTCATTCTGACGTAAACTATTAGGAATAGGGAAGCGTGAAGCAGGTTGGCTTTCTCTTGTATTTTACGATCCAATTAAAATAAACCAAATACAATTTTAGGCGACAAGTTTGGAGGTATCTTAGAACTATTTAGTGCAAATTAAGAAATAGATGAAAGCTTGCCCGCATTGCCCTGCCCAGCTCGCGGCGCAATTACTCTGCAATTAGTGATGTTGCATGACGAAAGCGCGTTACTTTTTTAATTTCGAGAAACGGCGGGCAAAATATGGAAATATTTAGCAATAACTCCGCACCGGCGGAGTAATTGGCCTTTGGAAAAAGTTTGCGGAATGTTACGCGCGGGTTAGGCGCAGCCAGTGATGTCTGCGACGTGCGCGCTTGTCCCCAACAGTATCATTTTAAAAACACATATAAAAGTTTTCAGCATTAGGATTATAATATTATTGCGTTAGTTTGTTGAATAAGGCTGTGTTACCAGTCAGATATCAATTCTTAGCCGCATCCTCCCTTGCCATCAATCCGGTGAGAGAACTGTGTGTGATTCTAAAACCAGCCAAGTGCGAGTCGGACTCGCGCACTGAGGGTTCCGTGCCAACTTTAACTGAATAAGGGAACTTCCACTTACTTCCACTTAGTAAAATACCACAATATTTTGTTGACAGCAAATATAACTTTGTTTTTCATAGTGTTTGTATGAAGAACAAAGTTATGTTTGCGGTTTTTGAAAATGTGCTATATCTCAAAAACTTCCTGTTCCTGATCCCGTTCAAACCATTTTCGTTGAAAGGATTTGTTAAGATCTACATTATGACTAAAAAAATAAATATTCGGTTTTAGTTTCATGTATGCGAGCCCCCCTTAAATATCATATTTCTTTATTTTGTGTATAAGAATCGTAAAGCGGTTAACAGGATACATAAAACAATTAGTAATCGCACTAAGAATATTTGTTACAATAGTGAAACGTGTTAAAATTTTCAGAACTACTATGGCGCCCCATATTGATATTATATCTAACATAACCGGGACGCACAGACTGACATACATCCCTAGGTATCAGTAGCATACGGGCCGGGGAGGCGCTGCGGATGCGTGCGCGGAGTGCGAGTCACGAGTAATATTAATTTCCACCCAAGTTCGCTAATGGAGCGCGGATTAACTCGGATCATCGGTAATTATGCGTTAGAACTTCACCCGAGGGAGCCGCTTTTTAATAACGTCTCAGCACACACTCAAGAAGTTAGAAGTACCAAGTTGGGCGTTTCAATTTTCATGAGTTATGGAGTGTTAATAAAGCTGCAGCCAGTCACTTAGTTGCTTTGATCGCACTAAAAGTTTGCGGGCATAACGTACTATAAAAATAAAATGAAAAGCACAAATTGTATTCGAAAGTTCATCTCTCTGGAATTATAACAGACTTTGATTTGAAAGATTTTCATTTGTTTTGTAGTCATGGTGTCCATTTGACAATCACACGTAAAGCAAGCAGCTCGACGAATATTTCTCGCGAAAATTTTGCTCAGTATTTTTGTACGGTTTTCCTTGAGGCTTGAGTAAGATTGAGAGCTGCCAGAGTCTTCAACTAGCACTTGGTAATGCAGTCATATGTCGTAGCTTATGTATGTGTATTTTTAATAACATAAATAATGATCCGATTATCTCCATGACGATTTACATAAAGGTAGTCCGACAGCTGCGGTGACATAATTTAATATGAACACTATTCACCAACTACTTGAATGAAACTGAGAAAATAAAAACTAGTCAGTAGATTTGTACGGCTTTAGTATGAGAAAAATACAAAACAGTTCGCTTGCACACTTATATGCGAAGGAGCGGTGCCGCGGGACACCGCATGATTTGACGGAAAAACGGAAACGACTGAGCGGTGTTTAATACCGTATAATAATAAAAAAAAGTGTATTTAAAATGGTGAAAAGAAATGTTCTTAAATGAATTAATAAAATTATAGCCAATCGTGTAGACTCATTTCACAATGCTGTTAAATGCGATTCACGGAGCCTTAAAATGGTGCCTACGGTAGGAAGGAAAAACTTCTTATAATAATGTTTTAGAAAAAAAAAACAATATACAGCGTATGCCCTGTAATAGGAGCAAACATTTTTATCAACGATTTTACTAAATATACGTTACCTTGACCTATGCTCTAATATGCTTCAACCCAGAAATATAGTAATCCAAAGTTGGTATCCCTATTAATTTAAACCATTTATATTTGATTACTGACTACTTAAAATACCTGTTTTTTAATATATTTTTTTCTTCTATTACCAGTTACATCCTGTAAGTAATTGCGATGACACACTTGACGAAACCATCAGAATATCCTAAGTTTCTATCTGGCTTCATTTTATTATAGTCCGCAAACATTTTGTGTGACCCACGTACAACACACATAAAATAAGTGCGGGCAACATCTAAGTAAGTATAAAGCTTACAATGAGCCGTGATGTTGGAATCTAATATTTTTAACCTGGCTAGGACCATTGAAATGATCACTCAGTAGTGATAGATAACACAAATCGTCTCTCTAAATTTAAGCAAATCAGTTACACCCAGGATTCGTATTTCTATTTGAACTACTTCCATTTTACACGAATTTCGGTATTGAACTATAAAAAAAAAATACTTTTTTTTAGTGTTTGTAACAAATGTAATATTTATAAATAAAGTGTGATGGTTAATGAGATTGACGAAATGAAGAGTTTGTGGCGTTCATTTAAATTGGCCATTGAACGTCGACAAGACCAAATACACACGCTTTCGCATGCGCCGAACACACAACAAAGACAACAAATATAACAACAAGTTGCATGCACACCAATGTCATGACCCTAAATTCAACAGTATATGTTGTTGTCCCTCTATTGCAAGCACTTGCACTGTAAAATATTTAGGGGTTACTCTCGATGAAACCCTTTCTTTTAGACCGCACATACATAATTTGGCTCTTAGGGTGCGTAAATTAATATACATATTTAAAAAATTACGATTTATCGCGGATAAAAAACTTATAATGCAAGTATACCAAGCCTTAGGTCAATCTATAATACAGTACTGTATTACATCCTGGGGTGGAGCACCCAAAACTGTTTTAATACCTCTAGAGCGTGCCAAAAGAGCTATATTAAAAGTAGCCAATTCCTTACCTTTTTTATATCCAACAGAATTGCTTTACAACTTTTGCAAAGTGCTTACTGTGCTCCAGCTTTTCATACAGCATACCATTTTAAATCAACACGCACTGCTCCCTTATAAACCCGACGTAACTAACAAAAGAAGGATGGATAAAGTTTGCACTCCACAATGGACTTCGAAATTTTCTTTTACTAATAGGTTCTTTAGTTTTATTGGATCGTTATTATATAATAGATTAAACGGTATATTAAGCTTATACGAACTTAATTACTATAACTGTAAGGTAAAATTAGATCAGTATCTTAAAAAACTGTCATAATAAATCATTTAATTATTATTATTATTATTATTATAGTGTGGACCATGTCCTGCTTTCCTGAGAGTTTAGTTCCAAAAGTTTCCAATAATTGTACAAAGGAAGTTTGTTTATCCCCAGCATTGTATGTGTTCGCTGGCGAGCGCTTTGTTCGTCTCGTGCTTTCGTACCGCAGTAAGGCGACTACAAAGGGTGAAAGCGGAACACAACGACACACACTTAATTAGTTTTATTTTCACGGTAAAAAATATTTTGCATTCCTCCTGCGACCTGATTGCAAGCTGCGTTCTAAGACACTTTTATTGAGATTGATATGAGCTATAAACTTAATATAATTAGGAATAAATATTTGCGCCCGCTCCCACGCGAGGGCGGGCCGAATATTTCGAAGTGTTAAACTGCTTTGTTGAATTTTAATTTTATATATTTTTTAATTAATAGAAATACTTCGTTTTATTGCCGTGCAAATAAAATATAATTATTATACACATTAACTTTAACTATCGTAAAATAATTGAAATTACATACCAGCTCCACTGAAACGATCCGTTTCCAAAAAGCGTTGACTTAAGCAAATGTTACATAATATGCATTATGTAAAACAGGGTGTAAAAGACACACGATTCAAACTCAAGGTGATGGTTCAGAGTAGAACCAACTCAGACCCAACCAGTTAGATCCTTTGAGGTCTTGAATCGTGTATTTAATCTTTCCTTGCATCACACAAAAGTACAATTGGGCATAAGGTTCTTAATAAAATAGGGAATGTGCACATAATGTCTTTTAAAAGACATTTTTCAAAATTTTCCAGTTATATGTCCCACTGCTAGGCAAAGGCCGCACTTAAAGTGTCAGCCATACTCCAGCGCGGGCTAAATGCGGACTGGCGGAGTTTTGGCAAGACAATTAAAATTGATGTCAGATGGTACCAATCCCAAAGGACCACTGACTAGGCTTATCATACTTGTCTACAGTGGCGGCTGGTGGGTTATCGAACTGGTAGTGCACTTGAAGAAAATCGAAACAAAAACTTAAAACAATTACGGTAATATAAATAAACAATAATAATTAATGAGTCACACATACAGTGAAACATGTTATGATGTTAATCATGGCTGCCGTCGTCGCCTCGCGCCGATCCGGCCGGCCCATTCGCCAAACATCGGGTGCTCTCGGCAACCCTCGGATCGCCCGTGCGGCGCTCGACAACCCACTCATTACTCGGTACATTTCTATGAACTATCTTTTGTTTCACGCGTCAGGCGTATTGACTCGTATCTCCTACAAGTTATATTAGCAGTCCTCGTGCACTCGCCGAAGCGCACGAGAATTTGTCTTTACAGGAAAATAAGTCTTAATAGTTAAGTAAAGCGCTCAAACTGTTTCACCATAATTGGAGATTATATGTTTTATACGTCTTTGTATGTTTAAAAAAAACTATTAAAATGGTAATTAAAAATAAACATGAATTACTTAATATTTTGTAATGTTTAAATCTTTTGAATTGGTGGTTCAGCGCACGAGCGCACTTAAGGTACAGCCGCCACTGCTTGTCTAACCACCAACTTTTTAAAGAGGAAACTACTTAAAAAAGTTAAGTTAGCCTGTAACATGCCACTGCTGGGCAATAAAGCTTTACCTTACAACCCAGATGTTCCTTCTGTTCCATAAAAGACATTTATAACTTAGTTATTAGAAATGACATGTAGTTTTATCAAGGAGCTGACTATTTATCAGTTTTCGTGTGTTTTCATACAAAGTTAGTTAAAAAAAATAACTTTTCTATGTTCTTAATACACTAACCAACCCATATATTATAAAATTGATTAAAATATCCTAAAACTATGCAATAATTTATTTAAATTAACAAGTTTTGTTCCTGTTTGGCACATAGTACCTTATGTATCTACTAGCGGTCCCCCGCGACTTCGTCCGCGCGTTTTGAGTTTGCTCCCCCCCCTTCCGTCGCAGCGTCATGTTTTATATCCTAAAGCCTTCGTTGTACTTAAGCTGCGAACATTATTTTGGTGCGGAGTTATGTTAAAACTGTGGTAGCGCCTAAGATACTTATTGAAATCAAATGATATAAAGGGCAACTTGGTTCTAATTGAAATGCTCGTGATGTTGAATGTATTTATTTTGATAAGAATAAATACCTGTGTGTATAATACACCTCTAAAAATAATGCATTATTTTTTTACAAATTTATTAACATAAAAATAGTTGTAGTAAGTCAACCATAAAAGATAGACATATGCTGTCGCGGACTTTATTATAGAACTCTTAATGCTGAACAATCCTGTCATACATGATTTTTGTGTAACTTAAGCGGTTTCCGCAGCGTATGCAGCGGAAGCTCTCAAAAGGAATATCTTTCTCCCGTTTTCGCAACATTTTTCATTTCTGCTGTGGTCTTATGAGTCTTATCTTTATGTTATATAGCCTAAAGCCTTCCTCGATAAATGGACTATCCAACGCAAAAAAAAAAATTCATATCGGGCCAGTAGTTTTTGAGATTAGCGCGTTCAAACAAACAAACAAACAAACAAACAAACTCTTCAGCTTTATAATATTAAGTATAGATAGGACATATTTTTTTCCGGAAAATCTGGGTGAGGAGTTTAAGTGATACCCCAGCGCTAAAAAGTTATGAAAAAATATATTTGATATTGTTAGATCTAAATCACTTTAGTAACCAAAAATAAAGTTTACTTATCTTATGTATATAAAAAAGCGTGCATATTCCAGTTGAACCCCCTAGCCTTGAAGCTACAAACTAGGGCTTGCCGGCTGTAGCTGAAGTTGGGTTAGTTACTCAAAAATCGTTTTACTTGTGTTTCCTTTCCGAAAAGGTGTGACAACTGAACCTTTTGATCACCCTTAGCTAAACGATTCATTTATACTTCAGATACAACCAGCCGAACATAGCCGCGATTATTGGAACTTAATCAGCGACGTAAATGAAAACTATTCTTAGGTCATATTTCACACACGCGCTCGACGATTCACTTGTACAAAAAAATATTACTGTGCCTTCGCCATCAATTGATGTTTGTTCATAAAACACTTAAAGCTTTATTTACGTCTAAAGTGTTTCTCTCAGACCGCCGCAATTGCTTACAGATGAAATTCTATTGACTATCGAAAACTTCATCTACCCGTATATCAGAGCAATGAAACCTATTCGGTAAGTTCATAGCATTACAAAAGCTACTGTATAATGAAGAGCCCCGTCGATGCCGAAATAGATGAGCATTCAGAACACGCGTTTCTCCAAATCGATTAGAACTAATTCGGTGTAATTAATGCTTCTTCCCGGCCGCTCGGGCTTCGCGGCCGGATTCCGATAGTTTAGATAGCTGGTATACATAGCTACGTATGTGCGCATTGTCGTGATGGTGGTTCTTTGTCGGCGCGCATTCCGCGAGCGCGGGCGCAGCGATGAGGCGGGTCGTTTGATCTCGCCGCGACACGCCTCCGGCCATAGCAATATGGTCGCCGAATAACGTAGTACCACAAGCAAAGACGATATAATACAATGTAAGAGATAAGTCAATAACTCGGCAGGAGACAAGAATTTTTCTACTTATTTTATGTCGAAGTTTTTGTTTTTACATTAATTTGACACAGAGTGTTTCTTTGTAGAATCTCTGCAACTTTGTTACCGACTTCAAAAAAGGAGGTAATCAATTTGACCTGTAGGTATGTACGTGATCTCATTAGAATTAGATATTTTTTTTTTCATATTAAGATATCCATCAACTAATTTTATTATTAAAATTTCCGAACACGTTTGCAAAATTTCGCAAAATGTAAGTATGTTTGTCCACTGATATCTGTAAAACGTGAAGTCATAGCGTAATGTTTTTTTGTTCAATCAGGTATATTTCAACTAGGGTTACAATGTTTAATCTTATCAAAATTGGTCCAGTAGTTTTTAAGATATAAAAATTCTAAAATGAACAGTCACATACATTACGTACCGACTCCAAAAAAAATTCTCTCAGGTATAATATAAATGCGTTATTTATAGCTTTTTAGTGATTTTATAAAATATTTTTTCTTAGACCCAGTTTAATCTGCTCTTTTTCAACTACGCGTAACTGAAATACATTTATCTACCTGGTATCTAGCTACGGTATTCCCTTTCAAAGGGTAGTGCTTATACATACCATAGTGAAAATAATAAGCAGTCTTTACGTGCCGATTTGAGTCGCTAGGTTTGTAAATAGGTACCCGGTTCGACATGCGCGGGTTTTATCTAATTACTTATGTAAGTACACACAGTGTACCTAATCAACCCATTTGCATTGCAAATTTCTATCTGGTGACTGGTGTGGGTACTTAAATTGCAGAATTTTGTTGCGTTGCACAAAAAAATACGGTTTCTACTTTTTACTTGTAACGAATTATTTAAGTAAGTGCCTTATATACTTTACAATGTTAAAAGAAATATCAGATTAAATATAGCATGTTCAATTTAGGTTACTCGTGTTTGTGAGCCTCAGGCGCAGTATTTTAGCGACTATTTTTTACAAATCTAACTTAACTACCTACTACAGAATACTGCACTCAAAACTCAGTGTTATTTTAGTGCCGTAGAACTGTTAAGTGGTAGTAAAAGTAAGATACTTCAAGCTGTTATCTTTCATTATGGGTATTTTGAACAATTCATCATTTTTAATGAGTGTTTTATCGCCGAAACGCGCTTCGTGTTGTCCATAGACCAAAGTCGCGTATACTCCTAAATCAACTTAACTAGTGCAGAGCGACTGTTAACATACGTTTCGTTATCGCCAACCGCTCGTGGTTGACACTTACTATCATATCAGTACCCTTGTTGCGTATTTTCTACGATCCAATGTACAGGGTGTTGTTTTGGTCAGTGGCATCCAACTCAGGGATGATAGTATGAGTTATGCTTCATCATCATCATCATAATCAGCCGAAGGACGTCCACTGATGAACATAGGCCTCCCCCCACGGCTTTCCACAGCGACCGATCACTAGCGGTCTGCATCCAGTTTGATCCTGCGATCTTTTTAAGGTCGTCTGTCCATCTTGTTGGTGGACGTCCTACGCTGCGTCTTTGGTCGAAGGGTCTTCAATTTAGAACTTTCCTGCCCCAACGGCCATCAGTTCTTCGCGCTATGTGCCCTGCCCACTGCCACTTAAGCTTACTGATTCTCAAGGCTATGTCCGTTGCCTTGGTTCTTCTACGTATCTCTTCGTTTCTAACACACACCGAGCATAGCCCGCTCCATCGCTCGTTGTGTGATTTTGAGCTTCATTATGACTTTGAGGCCCATAATTAGAGTTAGTTATGCTTATTCTAAAAAAAATATTTTCTTTAAATTATATGCAAGTTTTATACAGTAAAACCTCTTCACAACATTCTAAATATTGTTATGCTCGTAGCTAGCACGTGTCTATGAAATACTTCACCGTGGCTAGTCAGCTACGACGGGGCGACCTGGTGTTGTCAGTTTTGACTCGCTTGCTAGTCTGCAATAACAACAATAACAAACGCCTTGAAACCAGCGTGCTTAGCCACTACACCACGGAGGTCGTCGTAAATTACGTTAAACACTCAGAAGCACACAGTTAGCTATTTCATTTTATTTTATTTGTATAGGTCCAGTCCAATGCTGAGCTGAGCTGAAGGCTATCAGCAGGGTCACATCAGGTGGCGGATAGTGAACGGCCACCAGTAGGCCTAACATGCACGCCTCGATACCGTTAATCGTGTCGATAAAATAATTTTATTTCCTAAACAACATGTTTTCCCACATTTGTTTGACTTATAATATAATCCTAATTTCTTTTAAAAACAAATGAAAACATAAAAGTTCGTAAAAACCTTTTTAAATATGATTAAAAAGTCGTTTGAAATTTATCGATTGATGATAAATAGGCGCGCATCTTAGACCCGCAGATATGGTGGTTAGCTGCGAATATGTTGAATAAGCAGTTCCCGACTAAACAGCGGCAGGATTACCAGGATGTACTCGGGAGTCTTGTGGGGTGCTCCTCTATAAAAAGCTACATTATTCACTGACGATCCTCTGACATGGCGAGTAAACGCCGCCAGTAAATAAGCGTGCCCCTTGTGCGGGGTAGGATGTTGCTGCTACCGTAGCAGCAACATCAGTACTGGCAGAAGGCTGAAGATATAGACTATCAGGAAAGGCTTTTGACTGGGCATGAAAAGGCCGGAAACCTCCTGTTCCTAAACAGCGGTGGAAAGGCAAGAGAGAAACCACCACACTATGTTCCCTACTTATAGAAATTATTATGGGAAAACTCCACCGATTAAGATTATCTTAAATGAGATGATGAGGCACAGTAACAATCAAACAGACATAATATTCCAATTAGAAAATGCTTATACAAACTACCTACGCTATGCTTAGGATGTACTCGATTCGCGTCTGAAATTACGTCCAATGATCGATGTCTGCCGCAAGCTGCATTGTCGCCTCGCAGAATGCGCTCATAAACGGCGCACGATGTTTATGAGTAGTGTCACTACATAAATTGGAGCGCGGCGCTTGTAACTCCTGCCAACCGGCATCTGAGTCAATGGACGCGCACGGGATAGTTTCGACATTCCGCAGGCTCCGCCGCTACCACGGTAATGTTATCTACAGTATTGTAACTCGGCCGACTCTTTAAAATAAATACCTACAGCCGCGCGGTGCCTAAACGTGCGATAGGGCTGCCTGCCCGCCTCCAGCATTTTACAATTGCCTACTTTAGTGTTTACATTTAGTTTTGTGATCGTAAATATACTTTTTTATATAAACAAATAATATATTTTGTGGCTTAAATAGGAGTAATCAATAAAAAATGGGTGTTGTTTTTTGCTTGTTAGATTTAATTAAAAACATTTTTATGTTTAACTGACAAGTCGATCTTATAAATTTGCTACCGAAAAATATTTGCGCAACGACTTAGACGTATGGAATGCTCAATTATTAAATTTTAAATTATAAAAAATCCGCATTCTCATATAAAGCTTTATTAAAAATCAAATTAGCACAATATATCCTATTCGTCTTAGTAAAATGTACTTAAACTTATTTTTCGAGAAAGAAATCGCGCGACTATTGTTAAAAATCATCGCTCCGTCCGTTCGTCACTGTGGCACAGTCGCGACTGACTGCCTGCCGAACGCATGCCGAAGTCGAGGCGCGTAGGTATCGCTCGCGTTTCGTCCGTTTGTATGGAGTTGGAATACTGTTTAGATAACATTACCGTGCCGCTACTGTATTATGCCTTATGCAGCGTCGCGCGTTTGCATCCGACGCAAAAACGCAGCCGGCGACGAGCTTGGCTCTAGTAATCCGACGCCTCCGACACTTCTGTGCATAAAATTCATAGATCTAATACTCTCACGTGCTTTAGTAACCGACACGAACATATTTTTTCCATTATTCATTGTTTTTCTTCGATGATGACGCGTTATCGAGCGGAATGCGGGCAGGTAGTGTCCGGTCGCTTTAAATTGCATCGGATGCCCTCATTTTGGAGACATTCGGTCGCCGCCGGCAGCGGTTAGTTTTTTAGGCCTTGTCAGTTTCATGGAATCTAATTTGTTTCAATTAATATTTATTAAATTCGTTGAAATTTGTCGTTAGGTAATGTTTGCTAAGGAATTCGTATGGCTATTGGCTAGAAATCTATTATTATCTATAAGGACAAGTAGTTAGAACTAAGAAATTCTAAGATGGATTTCGTGTGATATAAATGAGTACGTTCAAAAAGTATTTAACTAAAATTTAATTGTATATATATTATGGACTAAAACATTAAATATGAATGAAAATAAGTAATCTATTTGTTGTTGAACCTTAGATTACTTGTTTTCATACATGTTTAACTTTGCACAACTCTTGAAGTATGTACCTTATTTTCATAACTTCACAACTCTTAAGGGTATCAAATTGAAACTTAAGTCAAATTGTGGATAATTAACTATGTAAGGTTTAAAATGCTTACGGTTTGAAGTAAATAATTTAGAGGAATATTATGTAGCAATGGGAATTTACTGTATGTTAACCTTCTAATTACTATGACGTAAAATAAGAGAGGCAAATTGTTATTTGTGGAAGGGTACAAGGATACCAGTCAGCTGATGGTAAGGTAATATTTTAAGATCAGTTCTTTCCTTAATCTCCGTCCTTAAAAAGGATGAAGCTGAGGTTTTATCAGGGTATTTGGCGCATCAATTAATCAGCAGTGCATTTGTCCGAGCCCAGTAGCTTAGCGGCGCAGCACAAGGTGTCTGCTAATTACATTTGTCTGTCTCCTGTCAACCTCGCCCGTTTAGCCCACCCACCGCGCCCGCTAGATTCCACACCGTATTTTTTACACCCTAATTAAGCTAATTTATCGAGACAATAAGAGAAATTATCGGTAGCGGCCGGCGGTGACTGCCCGCTTTATGAGAGGTATTAAACTGTCGGGTTTAGGGGCTACCGCGCTACACCCGCGCCCGCCTTTGATGCCCCAATAAATATACAAAAGATCCCATCAGATAACCGCCGAACGGCCGCTCTTAATGAAAGCCTCGCTGGAGAATTCCTTTAACAATGCTTTAAAATGCAAACTACACGATCGCACAGCTTCTAGAATGCGTTCTGATAAGGAAGGTGACGATCTATCAGGTGAAGCGTTTAAATGTGTATTTTATGGCAGATTAAGTTAAGCTTGCGCTATAATGGATGTTTCATTGCGCGCGCGCGTCCGCTGGCTGCGCTTATGAACTAAGTACCTACTTACGGGCAACCTTCAGCACTGTTCGCAAACGACAATGATAATTATAGAAATCATAATTTTCTTCGGGGTTTTGATACTACCTGGCGGAAGTAGCCATGAGTATTCATATTGAAAATAATATGTTTGGTGAAAACTAATAGTGCTGTAAAGGAAAACACTCCTTTTTGATAAAAATAAGAATTGTTTTCAAAGTTTTTTTTTTTAAATATGCTACATTACCTTGTATCTAACACCAGTGAAATTCATGACACAATGTATATTAATAGCACCAATCGATGTGAAGTAGCAGTAGTAATCGATAGGATTAGAGTATTAGTTAGGTACATTAGGACTAAACTTGACAAACATAGTAACTTATTGCTTTAATTAAATAAAAACGGTAAAATTAAAGTACGAATGGTTTCAAAAATGCTCGTTTTGTTAATGAATGTTGTTTTTTTTAGTGTGTCTTTATATTGATACATACCTACTAATCTTTAATACGTTTGTTCCTTATGAGTGATTCGATGGATTGGTATTATAAAAAATATAGTTTAAGAAAACTAAAAAAACACGCTTTTATAGCTAACCGAACTAAAAAGTAGAAAAAAAATTAATAACAAAGGTTAGAGAATAATTCAATTCAAAGTAAAAAGCGTGGGGTGCTTGATATATTAAATGTTGCACCCCACGCTTTAGTTTTTTTAAAGTATAATTTATTTTTCATTTTTTAGTTCGATGTTTCAATTAATTATTTGCGGACATGCGACACGCGATAGCTCTATCTTTCTTACTCCCTTACAGAGGATCCACGAAAGAATTTATTAATCCTGGCGGTCCTAATAAGGATACTAGCGGTCCCCCGGGACTTCGTCCGCGCGTTTTGAGTTTGCTCCCTCCCCTCCCGTCGCAGCGTCATGTTTTATATCCTAAAGCCTTTCTCGATAACTAAGGTATCCAACACAGAAATATTTTTTCAAATCGGTCCAGCAGTTCCTGAGATAAGCGCGTTCAAACAAACAAACTCTTCAGCTTTATAATATACTAGCGGTCCCCCGCGACTTCGTCCGCGCGTTTTGAGTTTGCTCCCTCCCCTCGCGTCGCAGCGTCATGTTTTATATCCTAAAGCCTTTCTCGATAAATAAGCTATCCAACACAGAAATATTTTTTCAAACCGGTCCAGCAGTTCCTGAGATAAGCGCATTCAAACAAACAAACTCTTCAGCTTTATAATATATTAGCGCAAGCGCACGTTGTACTTAAGCTGCGAACATTATTTTGGTGCGGAGTTATGTTAAAACTGTGATAGCTCCTAAGATATTTATTGAAATCGAATGATATACTTAAAGGGCAACTTGGTTCCAAATGAAATGCTCGTGATGATGAATGTATTTATTTTGATAAGAATAAATACCTGTGTGTATAATACACCTCTAAAAATAATGCCTTTTTTTTACAAATTTATTAACATAAAAAAGGTTGTAGTAAGTCAACCATAAAAGATAGACATATGCTGTCGCGGACTTTATTATAGAACTCTTAATGCTGAACAATCCTGTCATACATGATTTTTGTGTAACTTAAGCGGTTTCCGCAGCGTATGCAGCGGAAGCTCTCAAAAGGAATATCTTTCTCCCGTTCAAACAAACAAACTCTTCAGCTTTATAATATTAGTATAGATTGAGAAACTGTTATTAAATTATTGCATTGTCATCGGTCCTTGATACGTGTGCAAAGTTTCAAATTAATCAAACTTCTGGAAATCGGTCAAATTTATGCTCAAAGATTCCATTACATACATACATACATATATAGATACAACCCAAGCTAATATAAAAGCGTGGTAAAAACAAGGTGATTTTTAACATTTCAGTTCATTTAGGCACAAGTCTCGAAGCATAATTTTCAAGGAGAAAGAGGTTAAGCAACTTCACGGTACCTACATATTGATTTACAAAAATCGTTCAACCTAGAATCTAGATAAGGTAGAACTATTATTAATATTCCGCCACTGATTGAACTCTCTACATTACGAGGTGGTTGACTGGCAGAGAATGCCATTAGGCATTAAGTCCGCCAATTGTACATTTTACAGTGCAATAAAGTTTAAATAAAAACTAAGCTCTAAGGTTCTAAAGAGAACTCTAAAGACAACTCAGCCTGATTAAGGTTACCTATTTGTTTAGTCATACCTAATAAGTGTTTTATAATTATTTAAAATAGGTTTGCTCTTGTCTCTGCGTAGCACACAATATACTTCTCGCTAAATGTGACGCTTATGGCTTAAGAGGTATTGCTAATAATTGGATAGAGAGTTATTTACATAGAAAAAATAAATAAGGTTAGAATGGCCGCGGTCGGTGCGGCAGCGTGCTAATATTGTAGGCATATGCCTGCATTGAGCCGTAGCTACTTCAGTCGCGTGACAAGAGCGTTGCATTATTTTTTGTCAAAAATGCCGTCTTTTGCTATAATTACTTGAAGAGCGTGAAGCCAGGTCATAAAAAATGAGAGAGAAAGTGTATTTTTGCACCAATGAGTAATAATACGTAGTTATTTCGACATTATTTGCAAAAAAACACTTTTAATTATGATATTTCAAATGATAGCGGTTTTCTTGCACTAAGTTAAAAAAAAATATTCATTGATGACTGTCCACGCATATTTTTAACAAATCTGCTATCTTAGTACGCAATGTATCGCGTCCAATTTGGTTGGTTCGCTTGCATACGCATCACTAGGGATGTAACTCATAGCAAAGTAAAAATATCGATAAATGGTAATATCCCTACTGTTGTATTAAGAGATTAACAATAAATATTTGCAAAAATAAGTAACGTTTATACTTTTTTTGAAATACAATAAATAATTAAATGCAATTAATCTGAAGAGTTTGTATGTTGGGACGCGCTTATCTCAGGAACTACTGGAGCTATTTGAAAAAAAAAAAACTTTATTATATTCTTATTCATGCAACCAAAATAACGTATTCCTGCAATAAAAATATAACTCGGCAAAAACGCACTGCTTAATTCACAACTTTTGTACTTTCGTTGTTATTAATTTCGATTTTAATTTATCGGTTGATCTATTTATTTGTAAAATAGGGTACGACATTTTAATAAACACACAGTTTAATAAATAAATAAATAAAATAAAATGTATTTAACAGAAACATGTCCATAAGTGTTAGTAACATTTTCTCTTAATAACTATGTCAGTGAAAAGTGATTATAATTATTTTTGGTGTCTTTGGTGAGTTGAACCTGAATCCAGTGTCGTATAATGACACTGGATTCAGTGCAACCTCGCCGCGACCGATCTCAGGAGGCTGTTGGAGCTGCCGCTATAATATCGATATGTATTCTATACTCTTTCACAAGTTGTACATTGGTTTACTGTCAACAATGTACTTCCTTCGGTAGTGATATCGAAGTTAAACAACATACGGCTCGCTCGTGTTTTTAATGGGTGACCATTTCTACCATATAAGTGACTCCATATAAGTGCTCGTGGTTTACCTCGAGCATCTCCGTGCTTCAAAAAGCACGTTATGTTAGGTTAGCTAGTATCGGTTGATATTTTCTTACACCATCAAAAAGAAAATTTCCTCAGAAATGGTTGAATTTTGACAGTACTATGGGGTTAAAACTGATGAAATACTTTTGTAAGACAGTTATTTGAAGTCAGTACCTACATATACATTTATTGTTAGTTTGCATATAATTCTGTAATTTTTCAAACCCCTACAACGCTCCTTTGGTGACATGATTAAAACACGAACAAAAACACTGCAAAGTTAACTGTTAAAATCATGCAGTTGTACATTTCTTAAACTTAACCACCATACTAACTTGAGTCATATTTATCTTACTTGGCCTACTGTTTCATAAACAAGACGGGTAGATGGCGCTAAATGTTACGCGTGATGACATATCCATGAGACCACAAATTTCGCAAGGTCGAACAGACACCACGGTAGCTCAATTGGTAGAGCGTTTGGCCCGGTTAGCCAGAAACTTGCTGATTCGAGTCCCGCCCGTGCGCGAATTGTAAGCATTGTAAGATATAATACCTGAATAATTTAGACCATGCAAATATCTTTAAACACTTTTCTTACCCTTTCTTTACATTGGAATCTATATGTCTTATATAAGAAATATTACTTATTTTTAAACATAGAATGATTCAATTATACTAATAAAATTATTTTTAGATACTACTCTTATGTTTATGCGTATTAGTTACTATATTTCAAGTAACGTTTAGCAACTCATTTTTTTCTTTTATTGTTTTTACCGAAAAGCAATAGTAAAACCCTTTCCTGCAGTCCAATGAGCTGTGAAATCATCCAAATTAACTCAAACTTAAATCTTACATGTTGTTCATATTGAGAAACAACATTACACCGGTAATTGAGTTTATCAACGGAAATAATCGACTTTTACCACATCACTAGTATTTTGACATAAAAGAACGAACGTATCTGAATGAGGATTGGTGGTTTCACCGCTAGCAGCTCTGTGATTGGTAGTTGGTTTCAAGTACTAATGACACCAATCACAGAGCTCCTAGCGGAAAATGTGATTGGTTTGTAATATAGATGCGTTGATTCTTTGATTGGTACTTGAAACACTGCAGCAACAGCGCGGTAACTCCCACCGGCGACAGAGGTTCCCATACAAACGGGCCATCAAGCCCATTCTAACCTTATTCATTTTTTCTATGGTTATTTAAGTGATAGGAAACAATATGTAGAAATATCTAAAATAAATAACTAAAATGAACTTCAACAATTTAAATCTTCTATGGAACCAAACAAAGTTGGGGTCCCACAAGGAAGTATCTTGGGTACTTTGTTGTTCTTATTGTACATTAACGATTTACCAGATGTTACAAAATATAACTGCATTCTTTTTGCTGATGATGTATCCGTGGTTATCCCGTGCACTGACATAGAAACATATAATTTTGACATTAATAATACTATTTCTAAAATTATAAACTGGTTAAATATTAATAATCTGAAAGTAAACATAATGAAGACAACATATATACAATTTATTAATAAAAATGGCAAAAAACATAATTTAAACTTAATGTACGCAAACCAAGGTATCCATGAATCTTCTCAAACTCATTTCCTAGGAATCACTATAGACGATAAATGTACTTGGGAGGCACACATCACTCAAATTTGTAAGAAAATTAACAGCTTCTCATATGCATTATGGCGATTAACCAAAATTAGCAGTAGGGATGTTGCCATACAGGCGTACCATGGCTACGTGGGATCAATGCTACGCTACGGGATTTTGCTCTGGGGGAACTCTTATCACATAGATCGTGTTCTAAGAGCTCAGAAGCAATGCATTAGAGCCATTTATAATGCGGACCCTTTAACGTCTTGTTGGCCATTATTTAAGAAGCTGAAAATTATGTCAGTGCCTTGCCTATATATATTCGAGATATGTATATTTGTCAAAACTCATCCAAACCTATTTAAAAAACCGGCCAATATCTTAACACTTCTTAATTGACGACCGTAAACCTTGACTAAATTTTAATGTCATTTAATTAATTTGTTGTAATTTTTTTGAGTATAATATTTTTATAAGCTACAGTGACTTATTCAGATAACAGTGGGATGACTCATTTATTGAAATTGCTAACTTTTAACTTGAAAACTCTTAAAAATGTATCTTTTGCATGCCAGTGTCTGGTAAAAAGTGAGAAACTGTTTCTTATTCAATATCTTTATGTGTACCACTTTTTGAGCGAAATAAAGTATTTGATTTTAATTTAGACCAAGCTAAGTGTAGCTAAGATAGAGACGAAGTTAGAACAAACTCACCAGAAGCCTGTTCACCCTAACTTTAAGTAATTTCGGATTGTAGGTAATTTCACGGAAACGCCGACGCGGCCAGCGAGTTCCACTCCTTTGCTGTGCACATTATTTAAAAAAAAAAGTAGATGAGAAGTGCGAAGTTCATCAACCTAACATTATACTATTGTAAGGTTTATTTCATATCAATAGATCTAGGCTTATTAAACACATGTTGTCCTAGAGCTCTTTTTTTGAATCACTGGCTTGGATATGGCGTTTGATTTTCGTTCGAAAGCGAACTAAAAATCAATGAAAACCGAGCAAAATATGTACGTGAATACTTACAATTTCTTTGTGGAATTTAAGTCTCTCATTAGAAAATCTGACAATAATCAATGAATACCGACACGCAATTTTGACGCGAGTGATATAAATAAATAGGGCCCCTGGTAAGTTATACCATTAGAACTCGGTTGGTACCTACAGACAAAGATTTGTGGATTTGATTGAAGACCTCCTTGCATGCAAAACCTCGTGACGTAACTTATTAGCTTTTCTAAAACGAAATAAAACTAAGATTTAGAAATAGTCCTACGTACGTTTATGTCGCAGCCATCTGGTTAAATCAGCTAGTTAATTGAATGCCTAGGTAGTTGTAATAACTTCCATAAAATAAACTTTAGCGCTATCTCGTGTCGCGTAGTTTACTGATAATACGCTTATTTGTACGCGGACAGACTTATCCTGCCATCTTGTGACGAGTATACCAAAACTTGACTTGGTGGGAACCAATAACATAAATGTGAAAAATGATAACCAAGTTTAATAAGAATGTGTTTGATTTGGACTTTATCGAAAAAATATTGAGACGCAAAAGTGCCAAGTTCCACAGAAAATCCAAAAAGAAGAAAATAAGCATTATACCTACTCGTAGTGACAATCATTGCGAACGTATTTCGTTATTGTAAACTAGGTACCTTTTCGAGGTAGGAGATACAATAGCCTTTTTACAACAAGCCAATTTTAAATGCTTCCATTCATACATTTTATTTTGCTTAGCATATTAAATACGTTTTTAAGTTATAATATGCTATTGACGAGTAAAGGAACACTGTTTAGTTTAAATCGTATTTCTATTTCGTAAATTTCGATAGGTTACGAAAAAGTACGTCGTAAGGCTGATTGTACAATGAGTTGTATTAATAAAGTCCATGTAGGTAGGTTTATATAATTTACGCTATTTGGGATTTTTTTGCAACTCTTTATGTATTTGGGTCACTTTATTACAAAAAGGGCCGATTTTTCAATGGTCAGATAAAACTTATCAGACTGATAAATAAAAATTATAAAGCGACAGATTTTGAAAAATGCTAGTTACGTATGATTGCTGTCAATTAGGTGACGTTTTCAAATTAGTCATATTGAATTTGGTTCGACCAATATTTTTATCTGACTATTGAAAAATCAGCCCTAAGTCAAAGACTTATATGTATTCTACTAGACACGCTGTTCAGAACAAATTTTGTGTCACATTTTAAAATGACAGAAGTATGAAGTGTTGCTATTTAATATTTTTGATTTCTCCTGTTTGATGCAAAATATTGTCGTGTTTCTTCGTGGACAATCAATCTTAAGCTACTATATAGCAAATAGATTTCAACATCGTGATATTTGAAAACGTTTTCAAGCAATAGAGAAAACAAATCACCTAAAAACCAAAAACAATTCCCAAAAAGATATCACATCGATAATTTTTCCCCATTTCTTCTAAACATGACAATAGCCATTACAACAACAACACTGAGCTGTCAAAGGTAGCAAAGAATAATCGAACAGATATGACACCTTGCTGGTGTTTAGTTTTCTGCCCATAATTCGATATATGTACTAGTATTAGTACATATGTCTATTTTTTACATTTTAAATGATAATGTTTATGTGATATTGTTTCCAAAAAAAGGATAATAAAAGGATAATTCTATGCACACCAATATTATAACAACATAATTTGTACCAATTATCTTACAATACTACTCCTGTACGAACAGATATTTACTTAAAGTCCGTTTTATTTTCTAGTCTAATATTGTAAACAATTTTGCTTGACATTCCTTTTTACAAAATGATATATTTTAAAATAAGATAACCCCAAAACTCAAATTTTACATAGGCAATAATTATTTAACACTTAGATATTTTCTATCGCTCGCTTAGAAAATCGGACTTTAATGATAAAGTCAATGGAAATAAAACTCAAACTTCATAAATATACTTGGCCCTATAATTCTGAAGGGTGCACATAGATAATTCATATTCTACCTATAAGAGTTGTGGCATGTCTATTTTTTGTTAATCTTTAGGTTTCTATGAAAATTGTGAGAAAACTTAAATTAATACTTTTACGCCTTCAATGAATCTTTTATTCATTTAAATTTACTACATACAACCAAAAAAAACTAAATTTTCAAATTAGGTTAAAATACGGGCGCTATAACACATATTTAAGTAATTTGTTTATATCGTCTTTTGACGTACCTAAGGGACGTTTTGACATGGTAGTTTCTGGCAACAGACTAATAAACACAGATGCTCCATTTGGCCTTATTAACTTAGGTACTGTAGAACTCAGTTTGCTCTAAACAGCGTGTCTAGAGTGTAACATAGAGGTCGTTGCAATAAGTAGATAGTAAAGAATAGGTAAAGGATTATTTTGATATTTATATTTTGTATCAATAAACATAAATACAACAAGTAATAAGTCAAATATGGTCACTATTTAGTTACACCTCCAAACATTTCGTAACAATATTTCGTTATTACATTTTTGTTACCTACATTTAGAAACACTCTTTATCATTATCAACTACAACAATTTATTTTTATAAAAATATTACATTTGAAAATATGACCCTCGGAGAGGACACCTTACCTTTCATCAACACATAAACGACCTGGGGGCCAATTCTCGTGGCAATCGAACTTTTTTCGTGAGGTAATACGATTGCGAGTTTAACCATTTCACCTAAAAAAATCAAGCTAAATATTTACACGTTAAAAAAACTGCCGCACGAACAAAATCTAAATACATAGAAATCGTAACCCTGAGAAATCATAATCTATATCATAATCATAATCTTTTGTTTAGACAAAGAAAATTCGATCGGTGAATTTTTTTCGTATACGTATGGCCCCCCTGAACCTGAATGCTCCATTGCGGCCACGCATTGCCATCGACTATGACGGGTTATGGCGGCGCGGGGGTCGCGGGGGGAAGTACCTACGTCTCTTGAGCTGGCGATATTCAGTGCGCTTTTCATTGATCGCGTGTGCACACCTAGTGCTCCATAAATTTTATGAAATTGTATAATGTCTTACTGTTTTACTGTTCGAGAGCCGAACTTGAATTACGCTCGAAATTATTGTAAATTGGAGTACACCCACAACTAAGTACCTTATTAATTTTGAGGTCCTTTAATCATGTCGTTATTTAGTTAACTATCACATTTGCATCTAGGATGATTTTCATACCTATACCAATCATCTGGTAGTTCGAAACTCAATCCGAATGTTGTTTGGAACAAAGGTCGCGACCGTGAGACGTCATGTTTTCACGGCCAGCGTAGGTACATTTCAATATGGCGATATTTTTTCGGTCATCGGAACCCACTCCACGGCCAATGGATATCTCGTCAAGCCATGGCATGTATAGCCCATCGTTCTAACTGGTCTTGCTTAGCCCTGCCTGGAATGCCACAGTCAGGGCGAATCGGGGCCACCAGGGAAACGGCCCAATCCAGGAGCCTATGGTAGGTCTCACACCCAAAGCCTTCGAACAGCCTCTGATTCGGAGCGGTCGTACGGCCTTCAATTAGGAGTCTTCGGTGGATGGCATCCAACTCGGAACCGTCGGAGGAACATAAATCCGATCCATTGAGACGACTTCGGATCTTGGTGTCTTCGGACGGCCTCTATCTCAGAGCCTTCGAATGAACCTCCAACTCGGAATTTTGGGATGGCCTCCAACCTGGAGCTCTCGGTCTACCTCCAACTCGGTGCCGTTGTCGGATGGCCTCCAACTTCAAAAAAAGGTGGTACCTAATCATTCAATGTGTATGTATGAGATATCGTCAGAATTTAATAATATTTGAGTTCGTTGATCTATTTAGGTTTCCAAACACGTGTGAAAAATTTCATAAGTGTATGTAAATTTGTATATTCTCGAAAACGAGGGAGATGATTATATCTTACATACTGCCCTGGTACCTGAATCGCATCGTCGCTAATTGAGCTCGCCTTAAGAAATTACTGAGCAATATCGCTAGCGCACGTGAAACCTCCCGTGTGTTATTATTGCCTGGTATTTTCGGTCAGAAAAACAACATGCCCCTCAAGCGAACACCGCCCGCCGTGGCCGCAGCATCACCGGTGCGCAGTGAGTCAGAGCCGGACTTGGCGGCTCCCGCTGCGAGTCGTTTCGACAATACGGGCATTACGCTTAGGCAGAAACGTCCCCGAGAAGAGATTACAATGAACGACCTCATGGACAATATGAAAACCACCCTCAAAGACTTCAAAGATGACCAGGATCGAAGGTTAGACTCAATACAAACCCTGATAACAGAGTATAGGGAGCAACAGGATAAAAGATTGGACTCCTTGCAGTATAAACTCGATGAAATTTGCAAACAAAACGAAGACATACACGCATCTATTGAGTTTCTATCTCAACAGAATTCTGAATTAAAGACTAAAGTAAACAACATGGAAAGTGAACAGAAAGAGAACAGTGCTTACGTTAGACTTCTGGAAGATAAAATTGAAAATGGAACGTCAAAACAGATCAGTATTGATTTATAAGTTTACTGCCCGCTGCTACTCCTGTGTAGCCAGGATCTACAGCATGGCTTAATTGAAAGTCCTAACCAGTGAAGGCTAGGGAGTCCCAGGAGGGAGTTAAAGTGTCTTGGGCCCCGCAACGAAATTAATCAGAAAGAATAATAGAAGGAGTTTGAAAGACTTAGTTCCGATATCCATCCAGCTCAAAGCGGGAGCCAAAAAAAAAAAAAAAAATACACGAAAATTTTCCCTTGTTGCAACAAGATCCGTATAGTAAACGGCAGATACTGAAGTACACTTAATGGAGTTAAGCAATAAATCTCGTTCTTGGCTCCAGAGATTGCACTCCCACAGAACAAGTCAGATACAGTACAGAAAGAGTCAAAACAGATCAGCAAGCATCGAAATACGAAATATCCCGGCACCGAAATCTGAAACCAAAGAAGACCTCCTGAATAAAATTCAAAAAGTTTAAACAACCCTGAAGGTAGAACTGTCTGCCTCAGATGTTTCTGACATTTTCCGGGTCAACACTAAAGTCCCGACAAACAGACCTATTGTCTGCAACTTAAACAGTGTACTGCTGAAGGAGAGAATACTGAAAGGTCTAAAGGACTTTAACAATAGTCATAAGAGCAACAGACTAAGCACTGAACACATCCATATCCAAGGGTCTAATCAGCCTATATTTATCTCGGTCGGACAACCTAACACCAAAGATGAGAAGACTTTTCTTTCTTGCAAGAAACTTTGCTAGCTCAAATAATTACATGTTCTGCTGGGTAACACGTGGACAAATATATCTAAGAAGAAAGAAAGGGGAAACACAATCCGGATTGTATCTGAAGCGGACCTTCACAAACTAGGAATATCCACGTGACTATACCTATATCCACTCACTTGCTTTCGGTAACTAGAGCTACCAACTTCGATAACCTACAAATTGCTTCCGGTAGCCAGAGCTACCACACGACCATTATACAATTTTTGATTTTTAATCTGTAAAGGGCACTTTCTGAGCCGTTTAAACTATGTCCTAAATATACCCAAATAAGATGGCAACACAGAAAAAAATTGGAAGCCAACATGATAGAACAAAATTATTTTTAAATAGCTGTCGTTCTTGACGTTATGAAAAAGTGAAGTTGCGTAAAAGTGCACAGTGTTTTAAAAATGCCGTAAGTATTCAAATTTATATTTTACTACTAAAAGTATACATCAAACGATTCTGTGTTTATCCAACTATCAGATTATAGCTATATTTCAGTCCCAATTCATAATTATGAATTACAATCTCACTTCAAAGTAGTTAAGACAGAGATTTTTTCGGTGACTTCCGATTGAAATGGCCAAGATTTTGAAGAAAAAAGAATATTTCTCGTAATTTTCTAGTGATTAAATTAGTTTAAGTATTAAGTTTCATAAATATATATAAAATCAGTAACATCTATAACTTATTTACACAGGATTAGCGAATTAAACAAGTGACGGTTCATGTAAGTACGGGTACGGGATGGTGGTAGCCGTAGCTACCAAAATCAATTTAGGCAACTACTCGTTTTGACGTTGTAAGGCATGGAGCACACCAGACGCCCTGCGATCGCGTTTGGTACATTTTTTGATTTGGTCCTACTAATGTGTTAACAATGGTGTCAGACTAATCCCGGTTTTTTGTTTTTTTACTAGCTTTCTATTAACTTGCAATGTATGTAATAACTAATGTATGTGTTTGTCTGGGTGAAATCTTGTAACTCAATTTTGAAGCAGATTTATCATCAACTGATCGAGCTGAAATTTTGCATATGTATGTAGGTTTTTGACTTGACCGACAATACAATGATATGGTAGGTACCATGGGGCGGGTCTGATGATAAAGCGGAAGGTGGCTCTAGGAACTCTGAAATAAATAAAGTAATCGTACCGAGTTTGGGCTCGTTAGAATCGTTTTGGTGAGCAATTGATGGATGTTCAAAGAAAAGTACAGTCGGCGATAAAAGCTTGTCAAAAAATTAAATTTTGACAGTAACTTATTTAATATATGTATGTTTTATGTATTTAATATATGTATTTAATATTTAATATAAACATGAGGCCAAATTACTTATACCTACATGCAAAATAAAATTTCATCCAAATCGTTAGAGCCGCTATCGAGATCGCCATATATATATATGTGTATATATATATATAAAAATGTAAAAATTTACAAACATACAAATACAAAATACAAATACAAATTCATTTATTCGCATAATACGGTTACAAGATCTTAATATTATATACAGTACATGCGTATTAAACCTGCATACAAATATAGATACAAGTTTTAACTCATTTTAAGAAATGAGATATTCTTTATTCTAAAATTCTGCATCGACCTGACTGCGCCCGTTGTGTTCCGACCCTAACGAGCCGCCATGTTTGTTTTGAAGTGGCTGTCGGCAGTTGACCCGGTGACGTATCACGTGCTAAGTTTTTTGCGTAACGGCTTTGTTTATTTACCATAAAATCAGTATGATTGTATGTAATAATGGTTTACTTTGTGTAATTGTGTTTTCCTAGGTACAGACTGTGATTTATAATGTGTTTGTGTCGTGTGATATTGTGGTTTTAAGTGTTTTTAGTCGGGGTGAAAACTAAAACTTCGGTGGTACGTACATAATTTTTGTTATCTAGACTCATAGAACCGTAATTTACGTGATTATTGCAAAATATATCCATTCTAATTTATGATTATTAGTTGCTTGTTTTAATTAGAACTATATTTTGGTTCTTGACTTTCTAAATTAGCCACAAATAAATCACGAATCAAAGAAACAATTTAGCCCTGTCGTGCGTTACATACCTAAAATAGAAATGATGTTTTCTATACAATTTTATATGAACACTTATACAGTATTTGGCATCAAATGAAAGCAAAACTAATCTACTTTTTTTTAAATATAAACAAAAATGGGGTTATCGCTTTAGATTTTTTTCTAAAAATACATTTCTGGTTGAAGTCTTCAATTTTATCAGTGTGTCAGTTTTACGCATTTTTTATAAATTATTTTCAATATAGCAATCCATAAAATAAGTAACAAGATTAGGTTATTTGTTTAATTGGCTTTTATGTGTAAAAAAAAACATAACAATTGGTCCAGTAGAAGCCAAGTTATGATTTTTTTAATAAAACTCGGCATCTCGCGGATATTTGCACCAAATGACAGAGCAATATAGGCCACCATTTTTAAAATCCAAAAGCAAGTGAGTGGATATAAAATAAGTTATTTCGATATTTTTTTACACTACTTAATCTTTTTGTACAATATAATAGTACTGCTTTCACACAAACATAACCACGACAAAACTAATAATTATTGCTGCCACCTTAACAGACAATACACACCCTACACAATTCATTTAACACAATCACTGAACAACTCATACACAACAACTAATATGTGCGTCCCTGTACCATATAAATCATACATTCATCACACCCCATTCTTTGAAGTATACCTGATGGAACCCTTGGGCTATTCCCATAATCGCATTTATGATAATGACTATGATACTTCCTTATTTATCCTTGGAATTTTACTAGCTAATAATGAATATTAATACAATTAACAACTTAAGTGAAGAAATAGACAGTTTTCCTTGATTCGATTCCTATTATTCCTCTCCTCACGAATGCTCAATCCATTTAAATCCCAGTATCAAAATGTTAAAGATATGTCATGTGAATGTTCGTAGCACAAATAAAAACTTTGACGAAGTTTTACTATTCTTATCGAGAATGAATACTGAACCAGACGTCATTATTTTAACAGAATCTTGGTTAAGTAAAGTAGATAATCTACCTGTGATCCAAGGTTACAAATCGTATATATCTTCTGCACAAAACCAAAATGATGGCGTATCTGCCCACGTAATACTCGGTTTGGACTGTGTAGTAGCTGTTGCTGATCTATGTGACTCCAGTGGTCTACTGCTCAAGATAAATAAGACGACTGCAGTGATAGCTATTTATCGCTCTCCTTCCAACAAAAATATTGGTAACTTCTTGAATTCTTTAAATGACACACTACTAATCTTAGATAAATACGAAACAACTGCAATTATAGGCGACATAAATATAAATATTTTGTCTGAGGACCGTGAACCAAAACCAGAACCTTATATTAATCTTCTAGCATCACATGGTCTTTTACCAGCACACTCTTTTGTCACTCGTGAAGATAGATGTCTGGACCATGTCATGTCTCGCAGTACTAAGAGGATAGTTACCCTTGTATTTGACTCTAGTTTTACTGACCATGCTCCTATCCTCACATGTATTGATCAAACTAAACCTATGAAACAAATTAAGCTCACTTCGCGTATGAATTTCCAAAATGCTGTTAATGACATATTAATAACAGATTTCTCTGATGTTTTAAACCCGACTGATGCGAATACTGCCACTAATATCCTGGTGTCTAAAATCTCTAATAGTATAGAAAAATACACAAAATTATTAAAGTTCAATGTAGGAAGCAAATTATAAAACCATGGATCACTCCTGGTTTTATATTTCTACTCTCTTGCGATGTATACGAAATCGTGATCGATTACATAAGAAAGCTAAAAATGACCCCAATAACTACATACTGAAGATAACTTACACTAGGTATCGCAATTTTTGTAACAAGCTATTAAAAAAATTTAAACGCATTCATGAACAAAACGAATTACAAAAAGCAAAGGGCAATCTTAAGGCTACCTGGAATGCTATAAAATGTATTACAGACCTTCATAATCGGCATCCACCACCTGAGGAGCTACTCACTTTTTCTAACGAACCTAAAACTTCATTGAACCACGTTAATGACTACTTTAGCAGTGTCGGGTCTAATCTTGCATCTGAAATTCTATGTAGGCAAAATCTAAGAAAATCTACTAATCAGTCAGAAATGAGGGAGAGTAATCCTGTTGGAACTTCTATGGTCTTACTTGAAACAGATGAAGAGGAGGTCGCTAGTCTTATTATGAGTCTTCGATCGGATAGTGCCGTAGGTTATGATGGTATCCCATCCATAATTCTAAAGTCAGCGTGTAATATTCTTGTACCTTTGATCACTCACATTTGCAACCTTAGTATGTGCACTGGTGTTTTTCCCGTTGCATTCAAAAAAGCTTTGGTACACCCTATCCACAAAGGCGGCAATAAGGTAGACCTTAGTAACTACAGACCTATCTCTGTCCTCACGTCTATGTCAAAGATCTTAGAAAAGATACTCAATAAGAGATTACGAAGCTATCTTCATAGGTTTGACATATTGGCAGAAAATCAGTATGGGTTCAGAACTGGTATGTCTACCGAAGATGCGGTCATGGAACTGACTGAGTTTATAGCTAAACATATTGACAATAAAGCTAAAGTGATCGGGACGTTCCTTGACCTCTTAAAAGCCTTTGACACTGTTTCTGTTCCAATATTGATTAGTAAGATGGAGCGAATTGGTATTCGTGGAACAGCTTTAGTTGTTTATTGTGACTATCACACTGGACGAGAAAAATGTGTAAAACTTGTTAATTACACAAGTGATTACCGCCCTTTAAACTATGGCGTCCCGCAGGGTAGTGTCCTCGGACCCACTTTGTTTTTAATATATATTAACAGCCTATGTCAAATTACTCTTCCGAATTGTAAAATTATAACATATGCAGATGACACGGTTCTACTTGTACATGGAGACACATGGAAAAATGCTCGCATTTTGACTGAAAATGCATTAGGAAAAGTCGCTAAATGGCTAGAAACTAACCTACTTACCCTTAACGTAAATAAAACCAAATTCATAACCTTTTCCGCTTCCTTAACTTCACAACCGAGCGAACAATTCAAGGTTAAAATGCACACATGTGAAGACCAGAACTACGACCATACCTGTGACTGCTTTTCTTTGACCCATGTTGATGACATTAAATACCTCGGTGTTCAAATTGACAGCACTCTAAACTGGAATACGCATATAGAGAACCAGACAAAACGATTACGCAAAGTTATGCCTACATTAAGAAAACTCAGAAACTCGGCTGATATAAACACACTTTGGATGGTTTATAACGCCTTAGCACAGTCGATTGTATCTTATTGCATTCCAGCTTGGGGTGGTGCAAGTGCCACGCACCTTCTCCGACTTGAAAGAGCACAGAGGGCTGTGTTAAAAGTCATGACCAAAAAACCCTATCGTTATCCGACTGTTCAATTGTATGCCGATTGCGAAGTCCTTTCAGTCAGGAAGTTATATGTGTGTAACCAAAAATACTTTTTGGTTAGTTAGACTTAAAAGCATGTGTTCTTTATAAAAAATGTCGGTAGTCATAGCAACCTGTGACAAAGATAAAATAATATTTCAAAATGAAAATATTAATAAGTTAATTAATTTATTTATAATGCAGTGAATTTATAAGGAATAGACATAATTGTCGTTTCCTGATGGTTTCAGGTATGTTTTATTATTTTATTTACACAGGGTGAAGTTTTAGTTATTGTAAAGTTTACGAAATAAATTCCTGATTGTTTCAGAGCAACACAAAGTCTATTTCTTTCATAAGAATACACTTATAAAACGACAATTCTGTTTATAATAAGTTAACATGGAAAAGCTACGATTTGAGTTCAAACTATTGGCTGCAGATGATGGAAAATCGAACGTATGTTGTTTGACTTCGCTTATAACCAGTGATGATAAGGTGTATGCTATACCAGAAAACCTGCAGTCAGTAAACCATCACAAGGAAATAATGAAAACTACTGCTTTTAATAAGGTAAAAAATAGTCTGACTAAAAGATACCAGTTAAGAAGAGTTTGGATAACAATGACAGAAGAACTTAAAAAGATTTACATCGATGAAGACGGTAATTTGCAGTTTGGTGATCAATATTTGGAAGAATTAACTCAAGAACGATTTGAACGTCAAGCTGAATCAGATACATTAAATAAGGTATTTGAGAGACTAGAAGTAAACTCACTGGAGGTGAAACAACATAACTTAAGGAACATTGCAGAAAAGTTTGTGATTGAAAAGTTCACTACGAAAAATACCAATGCAAATCAATGGATGAACAATTTTGAAAAATAATGTTTGCGTTTTAATGTTATTAGAGATGAAAATAAAATTGAAATTCTTAGATTATTTATGGATAAAAGTTGCGTGGATTGGTATAGCTCAATGATGATGAAGTTGTCAATGGAAACAGAGTGGTCAGTATGGAAAAACAAATTCACTTTTGTTCAAATATAAAGACGGTTCCTTGCTGGATTATGCAATACGGAAAGAAAAGCTTTTACTTAACATGAGAAAATCCATAGATTCAGGTACATTGGTGGATCTTATTGCGTCTGGTTTACCAGAATTTATCCTGAATAGAATTGATAGAGAGGCAATAATCGAAACGGTAGACTTGTTTTATGAGGTCAGAAAATATGAACACATGGTAAAAAAAGAAGTTTTACAACAAAGAAATATTATGGCAGTTCTAGATCTGATGAAAAAAATGAAATAAACTCTAAATGCAAGATATGTGAGAAATTGAACAAAGGTATTCGTTATCATTCTGAAACTGCATGCTGGTTTAAAGCAAGGGAAGATAACACGAATAGAAGATATGACATTAAACACGTGAACAATTCTGTAATTGAAGCAGAGTTAAATGAAAATTATCAAAAAAACGAACAGTAACACCATTAATCAATGTCAAACTACTTTTGAATGATCAGTTAGAAATATATGGTGTTTATGATTCGGGTTCAAATGTATCTCTTGTAAACTCCAGGCTTTTGAAGTTAAAAGGAAGAGAGAACAACTTGTTTCAAGCAAATTTAATAACGATTAATGGTGTTAAGAAAGCAAATGGTTTGACGAATTTGAAAATAAAAATATATGATTTAGAGGTGAAAGTTGATGTATACATTATCGATGAACAAGATTTTAAGTACGACTTTTTGATAGGATTAGACATGATAAAAATATTTAAACTAATACAAGACGAGAACTTGCAGATAACACAAAAAAAATGTAAGAAATTTCATAAAGATAATACAAAAATACCTCATTATGAAAATAATAACATGTATAACGATGACTATGAAACTACAGAATGCCAAATTAATTTTAATGAACATATTAATGAAGAAAATTTTGAGATGAAAGTAGAACATTTGAATGAAGACCAGAAATCTGAAATTAATAATTTGGTAAATAAATATAACTCTGTTTTTGCTAAAGATAAATATGATATCGGCTCAGTTAATGGATATGAAGCAAGAATTGATTTATTAGTAGATAAATATTGTAGCAAAAGACCATACAGGTGTACATTAGAAGATAAAAAAGAGATAGAGGAACAAATAGCAAAGCTTTTAGACAATAAACTTATAGAAGAGTCATACAGTCCCTTTGCTGCACCTGTTACTTTAGCATTCAAAAAAGAAGATATACAGGAAATCTCGCCTTTGTATTGACTTCCGAGACTTGAATAAAATAGTAGTACCTCAAGCTCAGCCATTTCCGCTTATTGAAGACTTGATTATAAAAACTAGAGATTGTAATTACTTTTCGACCCTAGATATCAATTCTGCTTTTTGGTCCATCCCTTTGAGAATAGAAGACAGAAATGAGACTGGATTTGTAACACAAGATGGGCATTATTAATGGACTTGTTTGCCCTTCGGACTGAAGACATCATCAGCAATATTTCAAAGAATATTAAGCAATATATTAAGAAAATATAAATTGACAGATTTCGCTGTAAACTACATAGATGACATTTTAATATTTTCGAAAACTTTTCCCGAGCATATTGACCATTTGACGAAATTGTTAGAAGCAATAAAAAAAGAAGGATTCAGGTTTAAGTTTACAAAATGTAATTTTGCATCTAATTCAGTTAAGTACCTAGGCTACATAATTCAAAACAATTCTGTCAAGCCTGTTAAGGACAACCTTATATCAATAAGAGACTTTCCTGTCCCAAAAACGCAGAAAAATGTAAGACAGTTTCTTGGAAAAATTATTTTTTACCATGAATATATTCTAAGAAGCGAAATATTATTAGATCCATTACATAATTTACTTAGAAAAGATCAGAAATTTGTGTGGTCAGAGGAATGTCAAAAAGCATTTGAAATAATAAAAGAACTTTTATGTTCACAACCGGTTTTGGAAATTTTTGATCAAAATTTGCCGATAAATATATACACAGATGCTTCCTTAGAAGGTATTGGAGCAATCTTGAAACAAACACAACTTAATGGGAAAGAAAAACCGGTCGCATACTTTTCAAAAAAATTAAATGCAGCACAGAAGAAAAAGAAAGCAATATACATAGAACTGTTGGCCATAAAAGAGGCTGTTACATTTGGCAATACTGGTTGATAGGAAAATCATTCACGGTATATTCAGATCATAAGCCATTAGAAAACATGAATTTAAAATCGAGAACTGATGAGGAGTTGGGTGATTTAACTTACTATCTATCTCAGTATGAATTTAAAATAAAATATGCACCTGGAAAACAAAATTTAGAGGCTGATTGTCTAAGCAGAAACCCAGTTTTAGAATCAGATGACAATGCAGATGAACAATTGAAAGTAGTAAATTTAATTACACTGAATGATATTGTAACAGATCAACATAGCAATGAAGACATACAAAAAAGGTAAAATGCATTTATAGAAAGAAATGGTGTATATTTCAAAAGAGATAAAAGGAAGGATAAGATTGTTCTATCAGAATCATTTAGCATTCAAATAATAAAAAAATACATGAGCATTTTTGCCATATTGGAGTTACCCAAATGCAAAAAACCATAAGTTCTTTCTACACAGCAAAACATTTAACTAAAAATATTAAGGAATTATGTAGAAATTGTGAGATCTGTATTAAAAATAAATCAAGAGGATGTGAAAAGTTCGGGTTGATGTCACATTTAGGACCGGCAAAGAAGCCTTTTGATATAATTTCTATAGATACGATTGGTGGTTTTGGAGGGTCAAGATCAACAAAAAATATTTACATCTTTTGGTAGATCATTTTTCTAGATACGCAATTATAATTAGGTACATCAAAGACTCAGAACGCCAATGATTTTATAAAACTAGTAAGAAAAATATCAGATAACGAAGATATTGGAATGATTCCTACAGATCAGTACCCAGGGATTAATTCAAAAGAATTTAAAAAGTTTAAGAATTTACAAACAGATAAAATTGGTGTTTACGGCAGTTAATTCACCATTTTCAAATGGTTTGAATGAGAGACTTAATCAAACAATAGTTAACAAAATTAGATGTAGAATAAATGAAGCAATGAGTAAGACGGCTTGGACGAGAATCGCCCAAGAATGTGTAAAGAAATACAATGACACTGAACATTCAGTAACTGGTTTTTCACCGAGTTATCTTTTATACGGTAAAAATGTCAGCATTTTACCTAACGAATTTAAGAAGGACAAGTCGCATAGTGAATGGATGAAAGATAGAAAAATTGCACTAGAGAATACAATAAAATCACATCAATATAATAAAAAGCAATTTGATAAGAATCGAAAACATTATAACTTCAATGTTGGAGATATGGTATTTGTAGAGAATGGAAATAAATTGAATAGAAAGAAATTAGACGAATTGAAAACAGGACCTTATGAGATAGTTGAGAAGATTTCAGACACAATATATAAAATTGATACGGGTCATAGGAAAATGGAATCTAGCCTATTCCACATAACAAAGTTAATTCCTATTTTGTATTGAACTAATGATAGTTAAACATATTATGTTAAAAATCTTTTCTAAAGGGGGGAGATGTAACCAAAAATACTTTTTGGTTAGTTAGACTTAAAAGCATGTGTTCTTTATAAAAAATGTCGGTTGTCATAGCAACCTGTGACAAAGATAAAATAATATTTCAAAATGAAAATATTAATAAGTTAATTAATTTATTTATAATGCAGTGAATTTATAAGGAATAGACATAATTGTCGTTTCCTGATTGTTTCAGGTATGTTTTATTATTTTATTTACACAGGGTGAAGTTTTAGTTATTGTAAAGTTTACGAAATAAATTCCTGATTGTTTCAGAGCAACACAAAGTCTATTTCTTTCATAAGAATACACTTATATGTGCTTCAACTAATACTACGAAAACATTCGTCGCTTCCCTTGGATGTGACCTTTTTGAAACGCCGCATGAGACATAAAGTATGTCGTAGTGTTTCCCATAGAACGGCTCTTGCAGGCAGTCAATATTATGTCCGTAGTTGCTATAATGTACAATAAAATAAATAAAATTCTTAATTTTTACAACTGTCCACTCACGAAAGTAAAATACGTCCTAAAAACCTGGTTACAAAAACTTACTTACCTTGAAATAGATGACCTTCTGAAGGTAGCATAGGGACTTAAATGGTGTTTATTAGCTAAATCAAAACAGATTAGAGTGGTTTGGTTTTCCTTTACGGATATAACTAATACTACGTAGACCTAATCCCAGGGCTCACTTTCTATATACTACACACACACCTACTTTTGAGACACACCCGCACGAATCCACGCACGCACGTGCGCAAAAACACATACGCACCCACTCACGCATGATCTCTCTCACACACACACGCACACGCACACGCACACGCACACGCACACGTACACGCACATGCACACGCACGCGCACACGCACACGCACACGCACACGCACGCACACACGCACACGCACACACGCACGCACACACGCACACACGCACGCACACGCATACGCACACACACACACACACACACACACACACACACACACACACACATATGTGAAAAATGTGTTTGGCATTACTTCTCACTTTAATAACATCAGTTATTGTAACTATAGGTATGTGGAAGAGTTGACGTCCGTCGCACAGTTTCTTTGTAAACTAGTTAGACGTCAATAATCCCCATCTTTATACTGAGTCCTTTGTTAGAAGAATGTAACATAGATTTCTTAAGAAAACTTGTATGCCTTTAAGAACTAATATAGATATATATATCGACGGTTTCCGGGCTATTTGTACTAAGCGACATTTTATAAACTTTATACAAGAGCTGTTTAAAGTTTTGATTTTTGAAAAAAAAATATAACTATCGCAATTTGTAAAATTTTAGAAAAAAATGGATATTTATTGATGAGGTTACATAGTCTGCATAATCTGATAGGTTTTTTTTCTGATAATATTCCTATTATTAACGAAGATACATGTCGTTTAATGCAAAATGATCCTTTTATTCTATTTTTTTGTTCCAGGCTAAATGATTTTACCGCCTAAGATTAGTTTTTGTTGTTCCTGGCTAAGTGACTTATCCGCCTAGGTTTATTAATACTTGCTCCAGGTTAAATGACCTAACCACCTAGTACTGAATGTAATAGCTCCAGGTTAAATGGTTTAAATTGAAGAGTTTTTCATATTTCATAGCTGAACTAAATGATTTAAATACCATAAACTATACAATTTCGTGTATGGCCTATTCAGTTTAAGCGCCGATTTACTTACGCCGATTACTAATTTGTTCCTAATCGTGCCTGAGTAATGAAGTTTACTGAAAGGGGCAGTTAAAATATTGTTGAATTTAAAGGAACCTAGGAATTATTATCCTGTCAATAATTAGGAAATGAGAAATAAAACAGATTGTATTGCTCAAATGTACTTTTTATTTTAATTATCATCAGCTAGGAACTACACTAACTTTCCAGTTTACCAGATTAACCTTTTTATCACAATTGTATAGGAATCACAAGTTAACAGTATTTTATTTAAGTAGCCTATAGTCTCATTATAAATTATTTAAACGAACTACATACATACATACTTATTTTAAATTTATTTAGGTACTTAGTATTCTAAACTCAGCTGGGCAGTGACTTCCGAAAACTGTTACCGTTTCAGGCAACGGATTCGCCATATTTTTTTTTAGGTCCTGCACTTTATTTTCCTTAACCATTTTCTTTGTTTTTTGTGGTCATATTAAAATTCACATAAAAACCTAATGTATCAAGTGACCTCATCTAGTAAATTCAAGTATCTAGCTAATTATATTATGCGACATTCTTATGTATTTATGAGGTAAAGCTAATTGTATGAAGCGACATTATTATGTATCTGTAAGGAAAGGCCAATTGTATTAAGCGTCAATCTTATATAATCATAAGGTAAAGCCAATTGTATGAAGCGACATTTCAAAATATTTATAAGGTGAGGCTAATTGGTTTAACGAACATTGCCTGTAAATTTTAATCCAGGAATGAGGGTTAAAGTAACTCTTTGGTATTTCATAGTGAGCTTAAGTACACAGTTTCTCAATTTGACAATATTTTGAGTCAGTACATACATTGCAGTGCAAAATGGGCTCCGAAAATGCGATAGTATGAAGCGGCAAAAAAGTGCTCAGATCGTCACAAAACCCAGCTCAAACGACGCGAAAAAATTCGCTGATTCCGAATATGTATATAAGTCAATTTTGCCCAAAATGTCGCTAATACAAATAGCCCGAGAACCGTCTATATATGTATATAATACTACATATATATATACAGGGTGTGGCGTAAATAGTGGTCCAAATCAAAGGTGTGGATACACTGTACACTGAGGCACCACATACCAGTATTTAAAAAAAATGTATGTACAGGGTTTTAAAAAAAAATTTTTTTTTTAAAAAATCGTTACCTTGCCTTACAAATTTGGTTATAATTTCCAAAAATGACGGTATCTTTCTATGCATTTTTTTTAGTATTATTGCTTATAACATGTACTTAGTATTTCATTTGGTTTTTATTTACAAATTGAATTAAATTTAAAAAAAAATGTGTTTTTCAAAATTCAATACTCACTGCTAGCAAATCGTTTGACTTTAAATGCTTTTGGTGCAAAAAAAATTTACCACACTGTCAGTGCTCATTATTTAAAAAAAATATTCATCTTTTGCAGATTCTAAAATGGTGCAACAATAAGTGTTACGACTTACAGAAAAAAAGTTATTACTTTTCGAAACAGAAAGGAACCTAATTAAGGAAAACATTTTTTCTAAAGTTAGGTACATTACAAGTGTTGTAAATTTTTCTGGACCTATTATTCAGTTCTTTCTTAAATTTTAGGTTACTTTAGTGACAGAAAAACATTTTGCTGAAATCGTCTTTATTAAAAACAAGTCTTAAAAAAAAAATTTTTTTTTTGAAAACCCTGTACTTATTTTTTTTTTAAATACTGGTATGTGGTGCTTCAGTGTACAGTGTATACACACCTTTGCTTTGGACCACTTTTAACGCCACACCCTGTATATATATATATATATATATATATGTAGTATTGTATGTTGTATGGTAGGTATTAATAGGTTTTTTTTATTCGTTCGACATTGGCAGAAAAATCGATTATGAAATTATGATTAAATACAATATCGATTTTTGATCTCGCGTTTTGTGCAATCAATTAAAAATAGTTAATAATGCGTAGATAGAAAGTAGTCAAAAATCGATTTATCAAATAATAAAAATCGTTTTTTCAATTAATTCAAACTAAAAAAACATGCTGTACCTACTTGACATAACGAAAACGTTTACAGAAATAGTAGTAACCAATGAAGTGGTTAAATACGCGTTTATATTATTTTTATCTTATTATTTTATAAATAATAAAATCAGCTTTTTTCTCTGTCGGCCATTACCATTTCGGATAAGATTCAAATAGGGTCATCTATGAAAATATAGGGTAATTTTAGTGTATATTTCATTGCAGTAACGGGTAGGCCCAAAAACGGGTTTCTCCTTTGCGCACGGGCGGGACTTGAACCAGCAACCTTTTGGCAGTATTATATACATTAATTTTGCGTAACTTTTACAGTTTTAGTTATTTTCACATAACATGTAGGACATATAAGAATAATAGTGCCATGGTACAAGTAGTTAAATACATGCTTTCATATACATATCTCAATTAAATTAAAATTAATATTAGCAGCTATAGCTTCCAAGTAATCACTTTTATTGGTGTATTTTGCTTAGTTAGAACTGCGACCATAACGCACGATGCATGTGAAGCCAGAGTCTCGCTCCAGTCATTCAGTCAAGTTCCAGAAACGAATCGGTCCTATTCATAATTATTGGTTTAGGTTAGGTTAGAACTGTAACCACAACGCACGAGCCGAGCGAGCGAAGCGAGCGAGCGTGCCGCGGCAGTGGCCGGCGATGTGCTAGAACCGAATCGGTCCTTTAGTATTTGGTTTAGGTACGGTATAAACTCCCAGGCCATAAACATAACCGTAACTGAGTCGTGTTTCATGAATTTCATTCATTTAAGACAAAAATCAGTGAAACGACCTTTAATAATTCTAAACAGTTGTTTTTTTACAAATAAAATTCTCAGGTATTATAGTAATAAGTATGTAACAATAATAACCCAAAAAAAAAATATGTAAAAATGTGAAAAGTTGTTTTGTAATCACAAGAAATAATTTAAAAACAAACCCTTTCCTTCAAAGCATCAGGGGTGCGATTGTCTAAAGCAATCATATTCATTTGATAGCTCAAAACGTACGATATGATCTGTCAAACCCTTTATTCTTTGCCATTTGACAGACCATACCGTACGTTTTGAACTGTCAAATGAATACGATTGCTCTAAACAATCGCACCCCGGAGGTGGAATTGTGTAAATCAATCGTATTCATCTGACAGTTCAAAACGTACGATATGATCTGTCAAACGGAAAAGAACAAAGCGTTGACAGATCATACCGTACGTTTTGAAGTGTCGAATGAATACGATTGCTTTACACAATTCCACCTCAGAGCTGGAATTGTGTAAAGCAATCGTATTCATTTGACAGTTCATAACGTACGATATGATCTGTCAAACCCTTAGTTCTTTGCCATTTGACAGACCATACCGTACGTTTTGAACTGTCAAATGAATACGATTGCCTTACACAATCGTACCCCTGCGGGCCTAAGATGCGCGCCTATTTGTCATTTATCGATAATTTTCAAACGTCTTTTTTATCATTTTAAAAAAGGTTTTTAGTTATTTTGTTGTATTTATTTGTTTTAAAAAGCAAAAAGGATTGATATATAAGTGAAAAATATGTGTCAAAACATGTTGTTTAGGAAATAAAATTATTTTATCGACGCGATAAACGGTATTGGGGCGTGCATGTTAGGCTTACTGGTTCATGATTTTGTTCTTGGTGCGGTCCTTCCAGTAATTTATACTTATTGACTTCCTTATCGAAAGTGGTGAATTTGTAAATCAACTTATGTAATGTGCAATAAAGAGTTATCTATCTATCTATTAATCTCGCCTTACTTTTATACTTTTTGTTGCTTCTTAATTCACACGCCCAATATTGCTTATTCACTGTTATTCGGTTCCATTCATATATAAATCCATGTACGTCTAATTTTAATCCTCCGCGACTGGTTTTAAATGATTTCAAATACTTTTCCTCCATATTAATAAAGCATTAACACAAACATGCACGCAAAGTTCTTTTGGTCATACTTAAGGAACCGTAAGAATACTACATGTTATCCTTCTTCAATGTTCTATAAGTCTAATACTTCGAGTGACCCCAAGGAAATTTGTAATTTGTTTTCTGACTTCTTTATGTCTGTATACGAACCTTCAACGCTTAATCTTTTTGATGACACTCAACACGCAGACGGCGGGGACTGTGACCTTCTAATCTCTGACATTGGCATAACTCTAGAGAACATCAGAAAAGTACTAAATACACTTAACATATCTAAAGGTAAGGGACCAGACGGCATACCACCGTTATTCTTGAAACTTACATATAAAACTATAAGTGTTCCCTTGTACATCATATTTAATAAATGCCTGCAAGAGGGCAACTTCCCTAGCGTATGGAAAAATGCTTTCATCACGCCTATACCAAAGACAGGGGACGCACGCAACGTGGAGAATTACCGGCCCATTTCTGTTCTGTCCACGTTGTCTAAGGTATTTGAACGCTTGGTTCATAACGAAATATATCCATTGCTGCATCACATTCTAATACCAGAACAGCATGGTTTTGTTAAACGTCGATCTACATTAACCAATTTAACACTGTTTACAAACGACTTATTCACAAGTATGGATAGGAGAACACAAGTAGATGCAGTATATACGGACTTTCAGAAAGCTTTTGATAAGGTGGACCATAGATTGCTTTTGGAGAAATTGGCGTTCAACGGAATCCGCGGCAACCTCTTGCGCTGGTTTGCCTCGTATATATCTAATAGGACACAGAAAGTTGCCATCAATGGACTCGAGTCAGTCAATATTCTGGTCACTTCTGGTGTACCACAAGGATCTATTCTTGGCCCGTTGTTGTTTCTTTTGTATGTAAATGACATCAAAAAATGCTTTAATCACTCAAATTTTTTATTGTACGCAGACGACCTCAAAATATTTAAAGAAATAAAGTCTGTTAATGATTGCATTCTTCTTCAATCGGACCTTGATAAATTAAATGAATACTGTAAGGCGAATAAATTATTTTTGAGTATCCCCAAATGCAATTACATAAGTTTTACTAAAAAGAAAACTATTTGTAACTTTGATTATCATTTGGCCAATAATACTTTGAAGAAAGTATCTGTAATTCGGGATCTTGGTGTTGTCCTTGACTCTAAACTTCACTTAGATATACATATTAACACCATAATTAATAAAGCCTATAAGATGTATGGTTTCGTTTCCAGATCTGCAGTTAACTTTAAAAAACCTAACACATTTCTGCATTTGTACCGTTCACTGGTGAGGTCTCAGTTGGAGTACGCCGTGCCTATTTGGAACCCAATATACAAAAAGTACACCGAGTCCATTGAAAAAGTCCAGCGTAAATTTTTACGTCTAGTAAACTTCAAGTGTTATCGCTCCTGTGACCCTTATGAACAGCTGTTAGCAAAATTTAAATTCTTACGACTTGAATCGCGCCGATCGCTCCTTTCTGTTATGTTTCTTTTTAACTTAATAAATAATAAAATCGATTGCATAAGTCTTAGTAACAAAATAAATTACAATATCCCCAGGCGTGCTGTGCTCAGAAGTACACGCAGACATAGGACTTTTCATGTTAGCGTCTGTAAAACCAATGCAGGCAAGCGAGCCCCATTAAATAGAATGCTTTCCGATTTCAACGGGCAGTTTAATGAACTTGATTTTTCCCAGACTCCTTCTAAATTTAAAAAACTTGTTCTAGATATTCTGAAGGCCTAGCACAAATATGTATACCTCTTGTTTATTTTTACATGCCTATCTTAATATATTTTTTTTTTCTTCCCAAACTTGTAGCTTTCGAGACATAAATTGTTACATAGATTTTTAGACTATCCCAAAATTAGCACGCATTTTACCTCGTATATCTTATTAATTTTATATACTTATACGTGGATTACGCGGTGGGATGTGTTACCACTCATAGTTTATAAGTTTATATGTTTTAATTAATTGTTGTGACACATTTGTTTGTAATCCCTAAAATAAAATAAAAAAAAAAAAAAAAAAAAAGTAATGATAATACACAGACAAAACTTAGCAATAGACAACTCAGTACGTTATGGGGTATGATTTCCCCCTAATAATAATCATATCTTCAACCCACATATATAGGTATTTTTTATTACATTTGGCAAATGATTTTCTGAGTGTGAGTGAAAATATTATGGTAATTATGTTTAGGGATAAAAGAGTTTTGATAAAAAAACATTAGGAGTTTAAATATATTTACATTTATGATATTATTAATTACAATTTTCGGAAACATGAGTGTTATGCACATAGCCGGTAGCACCACAAATAGTATGTATGAAAACTATAGGATGAAAAATTTTAGGAAGAGTGGTCATTCGGTTTACAAATTATTAAAAAGAACAATTTCAGCTAAATAACTTTAGGTGAGCCAATATGGACCCGGTTCGAGGCACATTGAATAAAAAATAATGTAAAATTGGAAAGGTACCGCCTGATGAAGTCCACGCTCCGTCCGCTCCGACCTACTCGTGCCCATATGCAAAATCCCAAGAGCTTTCAAATCGAGTTGTAAAGCCGCTTTGATTGCCTGCCTCTCAGTGGGAGATATTAACAACGGGTTTGTAGAAATAGTCCAAATGATGGGGTCTAAGTTTTTTAGGCCTGGTCGTAGAAATGACCTCAAAAACTCTCGGTCCACACTTTCGTCCTTATGGCAGAACGTCGAGCGATGGCACTGCAGACCTCCGTTAATGCTGAAAACTACGGGCAGCTTAAAAGACGAATTTGGAAGTCCATACGATACGGCATCCGTTCCTGTTCCAACAGTATTAAGGAAACGATAGATTAGGCTGATAGTTAAAAGGCTCCAACGTATTTTGACGAGCAGCGGCGGCCTAAGGGGGTGGCGAACTGTGCAGTCGCCCAGGGCCTCGCTCTTGGAGGGGCCTTGCGCAGCAACCCAAGCTCATAATATTTAAAAAAGTGATAAAAAATGTACCCTAAATTTATTATGCTTTATCCTTTAAAAGTTTAAATATCGTTTGGACATTCCCACACATCGCCATCTAGTCCCAAAAAGTAAGCTACTCAAAGCTTGTGTTATGGGTGCGAGACAACGGATATAATACTTAAATACTTTTTGTTTGTAAATACATACATGATATACATAGAAAACACCCAGACCAATACAAACAGGCATGCACACAAATGTTTGTATTGTGCGGGGATCGAACCCGCACCCGCTGCGTAGTAGGCGATTTCTCGACCACTACACCAGACGGGTAGTCTGGTTAAAACTTTTAACTTAATAATTCTTATTTATTAAGAAAATTAAATTTATAGATTTAGTTAAGTTAATATCCCGATTTGATCCCGTGCTGAGACTCAGGCACGGTCGCAACCTGAAATTTTGGAGCGGGTCGGTCACTACACTTATAAAAAAAACCGGCCAAGTGCGACTCAGACTCGCGCACTGGGGGTTCCGTGCCAACTTTAACTGAATATGGGATTCACCTACTTTCACTTAACCACTTATAATACCACAATATTTAGTTGACATTAAATATATCTTTGTTTTCCACAGTGTTTATGAAGAACAAAGTTACTCGTATGTTTGCTGTTGATGAAATTGTGCTATTTCTCAAAAATTACTGGTTTGATCTCGCGCAAACCAATTTTCGTTGAAAGTATTTGTAATGATCTACAATCATGCACTTTTTTCAAAATGTACACTTGCTAAATTTAAAAGTAAGAGGGGGGACACGTCCATTTACCCATTTTGAAAGCGTCTATCTTACAAACGTTTCACTTTCAGATAAAATATTTTTTCAAACCTCGATGTCATTTTAACAGACCAATCCATAGACACCCCACATAAAAAAAAAAATTGGTTTAACACAAATCATAACATATTACTGTTTCATTGTTGAATTTGTAATGTTTCATTGTATACACAATAAAATATGATCAATTTATAGCTATTTATTTTTTGTTAAATAATGACTCATTAATTAATAAAACTGGAAATGGCATCCGATGTCCAATAAAATTGACCATATAATTTAAAAACTTACCATTCTATCAATAATAAGAAAAGGTACCTATGTTCTATTTTGAATTTTTACAGCCGGTTTCTGAATTGAGCATTTGACGTTGAGAACAACTTAAGCTCGACTTAAGTATGACTCAAAAGTATTTCTGTTTCTGAATTAAGTTTAAGTGTAATTTGAGCATTTGAGGTTGAGAATTCTCAACTTTGACATCAGCTAGTGCTTAACTCGAAATTTGCGTTGCACAACACTACTGACAGTACTCAAAGCCTGCTCACTGTAAACTTAAGCGTCTGACAGTTAAGCAACCCAATGAGAGTACTTAAGTCCTACTTAAATTCAAATTTGGGACATTTTTCGAATTTTGCGACCAGCTTAATTGGGGAAGGCTATAGCTGTAATAGATCAAGCTCCAACAGGTGATGAGGAAGTGCAGACAAAACGCTATAATAATACAAAGTTAAATTAATCTCAAAATATACTATAATTCAAACAAAGTTAATTAAGTTAATTACAAAAATACAAAGATGAACACAAGTAACAGTAAAAAGGATTGGCACACCGGTCGATTTTGTTAGCTTCTTCCAACTCCTTCTTTAAAATCTTTACCTGCAAATCTTGTTTTTTTATCTAAAGTATAAGTATAATATTCTTAATAATTTCACTGTATTATTTTTAAAATCAGGTTTGAAATGGTGTTTATTATTATTTTTCACTACTATAATTTTCCTTCTCTTCCTGTATGTAGTTGAGACATCTTTTTTTCTTTGTGGTTTCCATTTCATAAACTTTGTAACTATTTCTACTTTGAGAAAGAGGTCAATCGTCGAATCCTAATCTGCTGGGCAGCGTTCAGGAAACTGCGCAAGAGCGTCTTCTCATCTGAATTACTTTAGTGTCAATACGAAAGTATTTAACCAGTGTGTGTTACCATTGATGTCATATGGATCCGAAACGTGGTCTCTAACTATGGGCTTCATAAAGAAGCTCAAAATCACACATGCACATGCTGGATGTTTCTCTACGAGATCGAATCAGACGATACAGAGATACGTAGAAGAACTAAGGTAACGGACATATCCCTACGAATTAGTAAGCTCAAGTGGCAGTGGGCAGGGCAGGGCACAAAGCGCGAAGAACTGATGGCAGAAAGTTGAAAGTTCTAGATTGGAGACCTTTCGATTATAAGCGCAGCGTGGGATGTCCACCGACAAGATGGTCGAACGACCTTGTTAAGATCGCGGGATCACACTGGATGCAGCCTGCTTGTGACGTCCTTTGGCTGATAATGATGATGATGAATGTATTTCGAAGTTCTTCAACTAATAAACTTTTCAATCATAAAACATTGCAGGAAATCAAACATTATCAAGTTTGAGTATGACATTGACATACATTGATTGATTGACAAAAGAGATTCCGTTCTCGGCAATCGTTCGCAATTTAATTTTAAGAATTTAATTAAAATTTAGAATAGTGCCTATTTAACTTAAAATCTTATTCGCAAACTAATGCTTTTAGGAATATATAAGTGACATAATGAAATCCAGAATTTATTAATGCCTATAATGAAACCAAATCTCTTTATAAATAAAAACCGGTAAAAATCAGTTGTTTTTACTTGTAACGGAACGTTGCAGTATAATCAAGGATAAAACTCAGTTGAATGTGGTTTGAGACAATCTAAAATTTACGAATGACACGTAGGAAACTTAAGTACTCATCAACTATTTGAGCAGATCTCAACAGATTTTCACTCAAATGCTCAAATCAGAAACCGGCTGTTAGTGTTTCATTGTTCGACACATGACCACACTGGTTATCAATTTCTGTAATAGTTTTGACTCGATACGATTTTTTTTTGTTATTTCAAATATGCTAGGAACACTTGTTTTGGATAACGATCTAGACCTTTATTAGTTTTAAAGCATTTTGTTTTGTATTGATTGTATTCTGTATGTGTTATTATTAAATAAAAATAAAATAAAATGAAAATAGGATAATAAAAATGTTAACCGATTATTTATGCGAAATTTTATAACTGAACAAAGTTAAATGTGTAATGGTGATGTAATTTTGCTTGGACATAATCCGCGTAAAAGAAAAATAAAACGACACAAAGAACACCACAGGTTGATACCCCAAACTTCATAAGGGTCCTAAACGCTCCAAGAGCTTTCCTACCAATCTATGGTTCCTGTCATACCTATGACATTGACAGTCAGTACAACAGTATCTGTCACAATATTATCTGTTACCTGCTATATCCACTTTTTATTTTTCCTTGGGCTTGTTGTTTTCTTGCAGCAACAATTCTTTTTTTTGCCCTGTTTCTTACGTGTATTTTATATTACGACAGCAACCATCGGTAGGCGCGCAAAAAATGCGCGTATCTGATCCGTATGGCTAGTCTGAACGTTGCAGAATGGACGCCGGATCAGGTGGCGGAATGGTTGTCAGGTTTGTGGGATGGTGTTTCTGTGGTTTGTTTTGTGGTGAAGTGAGTCACCGGATAAGTGACGGCTTTGTGATGTGCAGGACTGGGACCGACGGTGGCGCGCTACGGGCCGGCGTTGCGGGCGCGCGGGCTGGATGGCCGCAAGCTGCTGATGCTGCGCTGCGACGACCTGGAGTACCTGGGCATGCACATCATTGGCCACCAAGAACTATTGCTGGAAGCTGTCGAGCATTTGAGGAACTTCGTAAGTCAACAATTTTATATTTAATGTCATCTGTATGAATCAGCTTGGCACACTTTAATTAATTTGTGCAGAGTTCTCAACACCATATCTCAACTATCAGGTAATACCATAGAAAGAAGAAATTATCATGTTGAATATTACATGAAGACTGAGTAGATTAAGTCATTGCAAAAAAATTAGCATCATTCAGATTGAACAGTGTAAATCGCTCTATTAAAGCTTCTTTTAAAATGAAGTAGGCAAACGTTTGGCCACTGTCTCTTGACTTTGTCCTTGTCTGGCCTTCAAATACACAATAATCATTTCTGCATTAATGCAATTCCTGCAGTCAAATGGAAAAAAAAGAACACTCATAGTTTTTCAAGTCTGTCTGCCTGTCCATATGTCACAGCCATTTTATTCTGTTAATATTAGTAATACACAGTTAACATTTTTATTTGACTTAATCCTATGTGTGTGGGGTGCCTGTTGATAGTTTTTTTTTTAAATTTTTAGATATGTATATCACATTTGCATTCTGTTTGCGATCCTGTAATAAAAAAGTAAAATAACTGCAAATATAAATTTGACTTTCATACTAACACTGTGAAAAATCAAGCTTTGTTAACTGTCAACAAAAAAAGTGTGGTATTTTGACTTAAATGGAAGAAAGTAGTGGACCGCTAAGTTAGTTAATGTTGGCACAGAACCCTCCAGTGTGCAAGTCTGGCTCCCACTTGGTCAGTTTTTAGAATGCATTGAATTGTTTCTAGGTATTCTATTTAGTAACTGTAGCAGTAAGTCTAAGGAGACCACTTTAACATCATCATTTAATAAACAGTAAAATTTAATAAATTGTGTATTTATACCTTATTCAATGCTTCAATTTAATGCAGATTGTTATCTTGTGTATTTTTGAACATCTGTGTAGTGGGTTTTAGTCATGCAATCCTTAAGCATTTGTTTTGATTGCCACTAATGTATTCTGTGACTCATTCTTGTGTGAGTGAGGCTCGCCACAGTTGTGTCGTTATCTAAAGCTTATCTGTTGTGGCATTGATCTTATGGACATTGTTATTGCAGTCTCATGTTATCACTTCCTGCTTACTGTATTCAGGTTTAATAATCATAACCCTCACATTTAATACCAACCTATATGTTTTACTTAGTGGTCTTCTATTAGAAAATATATACTATATGAATTCCTGATTCCCACTTTAAATCTTAACCCAGTTTATCCTACTGTTGTTTATAAAGGACACCTAAGTTATTAAAAAGGACATGCTGTCTTATTTAGTAATTTGCTTTTTATCAGTTTACATTATATTCAAATCCAAATTACTTAAAAAAGTTATTGTTACTGTATACCTGAAACTCATATTTACATATATCTTATTCAATTTAACTTTTTTAAAAAATAAGCAGTTGGACCCATTTTCATAATTTGTACTTTGTCAGATTAGCCACCATCCGGAGTAAGATGATAGGATGGGGCCAGGGGCAAAACAAAGTTGGCTGGGTCCGCTACTACATAATAAAGTACAACACATGTGCAAGTAAATAAACTCATACTACTGTGCAGGACTCTAGAGAAATACAGTATTTATTTATTTAAAAATTGGTATACAAACAGATTGTATTCATTTACAGAGCCACAAAGCCAAAATAAAATTATTTAACAAGACAAAGATCGAAAATTAGCTTACACAGCATGCTTAATATTGAATAAAATAATGCAACATTATAACATAATATTATCTAAACTAAAATTAAATTATTAGTACATTAATCTAATAAACACTTATATTAGGACGGGGTCTAGAAAGCTCATTATTAAAAAAACGGTCAAGTCAGTCACACACTGAGGGTTCTTTAACGGAATTAGGGAATCCAATTACTTCCACCACTTAGTAAAATACCCTAATATTTTGTTGACAGCAAATATAACTTTGTTTTTCATAGCGTTTGTTTGTTTGAAGTACCAAGTTATCTTTGCGGTGTTGGTAATGTGCTATGTCTCAAAAACTTCTATTTTGATCCCGTCCGAACCAATTTTCCTTGAAAGTATTTGTAAAGATCTCCATTACGTATTTATTTCAAAATTTACACTCGATTAGTTTAGAAGTTAGATACATCTTCCTACTAAATTTCAACAGTATGATGCTTATAGTAATAGAATAAAATGTCTGTGACATACGGACGGATAGGCAGACAAACAGACAGACTTGACGAAACTATAAGGGTCCCGTTTTTTGCTATTCGACTACGGAACCCTAATATTGCTGACAGCTCTCTTAAACCGCTGAAAATTGCCGTTAAATATATCGATGTCTCTACCACTGCATGCGCTTTTATTATATGAACGGCACATTCTCACTATGGGGTTGAAAAAGGAGGTGCTTATACCTGAAGTGCAAATATTTTTGAGTTTCTAGATCTGTACAAGGTGTTGAAGTTGAGTGAAAACTACAAATCTGGGGAATCAATAGCTGAATTCACTATTTTGTAAAGACAGTGTAGGTCGCATCTGTTTCGACGGGAATGCAGGGATATCATTTCGAACTTGGGAAGCTTATTAATGTAGTCTTTAAGCGGCCGGCCCATGTTGTATCTGTAGCAGGTATACTTTAAACATCTTTTCTGCATACTGGACAGAAATATTCCAAAACACTTCTGATCAAACCAAAGTTCAAGCACAACAAACGAGGCCTTTTGAAATCTTTGGTGGTTCTGATTATGAAACCTAACAATTTATTTCCCCTTTTAAAGATATGTTCGTAATGCTGGTGGAATGTTAACTCCTCATCGAAGGAAACACCTAATTGCCTCACAACTTGTTTTCTGTACAATATGTTTTTCTGAATATGATATTGATGAATGTATCTGGTCTTCTTTTTGGTGAAGAAAATGACGCAACTCTTGCTAACGTTAAGGCTCATTTTATTTAAGACACACCAGTCGGACACAGTAATGAGATCTCTTTGAAGCACTGCACATCTTGATATATCAGTGACACCCGTGTATATTTTCAAATCATCTGCATAAAGCAGAGATTGACATAAAAGTAGCATTGAACAAATCATTTTTGAAGATCACAAATAGAAGTGGTCCTTAATGCGATCCCTGTGGGACTACAGATGATACCGGAATAGCAGTGGATGAAAAGTCCTTTACAGCTACTAATTGATATCTGTTCCTCAAGTAGGACACCACCCAGCTCAACATACACTCATGTATACCGTATAACGAAAGTTTGTGTCATAGAAGTGTGTGATCTACTTTATCAAAAACTTTGCTCAAGTCAAGATAAAGAGCATCGGTTTGACCACCTGTAGCAAAAACATGGCAGAGATGGTTTTTAAATTTTAAGAGGTTGCCCAAAGTCGATCTGTATCTAACAAACCTATGTTGTCTATTAGATATGTGCGCACTTAGGTGATTGTAGAGATGCCCATATACTAATGACTCAAAGGGTTTTGCTATACAAAGAATGATGCTTAATGGCCTGATTTAAATATGGTAATGACACTAGCCACTTTCCAACGGGAGGGAAGCACTCCAGTTGCAGTTGATTTATTAAACAATAGGCACAAAAAGTTCTTTACGGCAGTTCCTCAAAAGCTTATTGGGGATGCCGTGAGGTCCTACACCTTTGTTTATATCTAAGGCTTTTATTTTTAGGGAAATATCATGTTGCGTAAATTTAAAATAATGTATATTCAACAGCTGCACTTTGAATAATTATTAAATTCTCCTAATTTAATGGATATCTGGTATTCTATAGGTAGTAAGGCTATGATAAAACTAACTGAGTGCATGAAACCCTTTTTGAATTATGCGTCACGGCATCATGCTGAGCTCCACACTCTCCTCATTATACTATCACAGCCGCGCGGCTCCCAGGCTCAGCATGCGTTAAGCCGCTTACACGTGCCGCAATGCTTAGGAAGTCTTCTTTACATCTGTCGAATGTTCCAGCAATACGAGTCGCGTCGCGAGTGCGTGCAGCAGCTCGCGGCGCGCGTGTCGGGCGCGGCGACGGGCCTGGCGCGCGCGCTGTCGCGGGCGCTGCGGCGCGCGCCCGACGCGCGGCTCGACACGCAGGCGCTGGCCGACGTGGCCGCCACCGTGCGCGCCGTCAAGCCGCTCGTGTGCTGGCTCGACAGGTATGTACGCACCTTGCAGAGCGGCGGCACGGCGCCAGGCTAACACACCACACTTGCATACTGCATAAATGTGATTCAACATTCAAAGTTGACATTGATACTGAAACCATAATGAGTACAAAGCAACCCGGCAAGGAACTGAATCTACCTTCACGCGTTAAAGTCGGTAAGTGTCGGTGGCCAAATGGTTAGGACTTGTGCTCGGATAGCGTAGACACAGCTTTAATTTTTGGGACGAGATATGCATTCCCGGGTGAACATGGTTGCTGAGATTGACAATTGAATGGCCCACTCCATTGTCTTCATAGAACTTTAAATATCGATTTATTTTAACGAAACTGTATTACACACTAGTGTAATCTAATTTAAATTTATAAATAACAAAATTCGGATGAAAGAAACAAACCACAAATTGATGAATAGCGCAATGCACACATGGTGTGCACGAATGGTATCGTGGTTCTAAAACTTATGCACACAAGGTGTGCATAAACCGCAAGACGGGGTTGATTTCTTTTTTGACTCAGTTGTCGTAAAGGTGGACATTAGCTTCTTACTTTGGAATCAGAGCAGCTCCCAAAGTAAGTAGCTAATGCATTTGTGTTATAGAAATCAGACGCAACGGTGGTACCACAACATCCAGACCCGAGACAAAATAGAAAATTTTGATTTATATATTGATCCGACCGGGAATCGAATCTGGGACCTCGGAGCGGCGACGCCTCCGAACACAGCGTGCTTAGCCACTACACAACGGAGGTCCTCTAAGAATCTCAAATAATGAATCCTGTCTCCAACCTTCAGATGGCCGCTGGTCGGTAGCGCGGGCGGGGCGGGCGGGCCGGGCGGCGCGCTGGGCTCGCGCAAGGCGCAGCTGCTGCAGCTGGCGCTGGAGGCGGCCACGTGCGCGCAGCGCGACCGCTTCGCCGAGCAGCCCGCGCGCGCCGTGGCCGCCGCGGCCGCCGCCGCCGCCGCCGCCGCCGACTACATCGTCCAGGTAAACGTTAACTGGTCACATGCCACACCACGCAACGGTGCGTTATAACAATTTTATTTCTATTGTGTCTCAAGTAAGGCAGCGAACGGGTTTAGTCGGCGACGAGCCGCAGCAGTAAAACTTAACAGAAATACGTTTTGTGCCTTTGTTTGTGTACTTTCAATCTGAATCTCTAGAACTTTGCAAACTATTGCAATTTCGTGTGTCTGTCTGAAGTGGTTAGTTAACTGTTTCGCGCGTATATTGTTCGCTTATTACCTTACTAGCGGTCCCCCGCGACTGTGTTTTGAGTTAGCTCCCTTCCCTCCCGTCGCAGTGTATTGTTTTCAAATCGGTCCAGTAGTTCCAGAGCTAAGCGAGCAAAGAAACAAAAATAAACAAACTCATCAGCTTTAGAGGTATAATATTTGTAAAAAATACCATTTAAAACCAAGTTACAGTCTATTAAAGTCAAAGTGCTTATCATCCTATTTTATTTACGAATTGGTTACAACAAGATGAATGTGGTGGTTTCAGGAAGTGACGGATCCGATGATCCTGCAGCCGGCGTCGCTGGACTCGGTGACGCTGCGGCAGGGCGAGAAGCCGCTGGGCTTCGAGGTGCTGCCGTCGTTCTGCGGCCACCACCAGCTCGGCGAGATCCGCTTCGGCTCGCCCGCGCACGCGTCCGGCGCCGTGCACGCGCAGGACGAGATCGTGCAGGTGCGTGCTGCTGCTGCGCCGAGGAGCTGGCGAGCCGCTGGCTGCGAGGTGCTGCCGTCGTTCTGTAGCCACTGTATTGATCGGCAGCTAGACTATATTTTTCTACCAGCACACCCAGGGAGACGAGAAACGCTCGTGGTTTAATGTTTTAATTTTATTTTATTGAAATTTGTCTTTATTACAGTTTACAATTGCTTTAAGGCTTCGGTAAGTATCTTAGATTTAGATTGACAACCAAATTGTATAATCCTTACATTACATATATTGAAATTAATTTCACTTCTATTTAAAGTAAGGACAGGTAAGAAATGATAATTTTATGCCTTTAAGAGACTATAAATTTAACGTTTTATATCATAAGCGGTTTATAATTCGAAAATTTGATACTTTTACGAATTTTTATCAATGTATATTTTTGATTCAGGTATAGGTATATAAAACAGGTGTTTTGATCCATAATTTTGTTGAGGTTTAAGTCGTGATCGACATTGCAAAAAAAAAAAATAACCAAGTGAGCCACGTTTCATAGTGAAAATTCCAAACACTTTTTACAACTAGCGTTTTGTCATACTAATTTGACTCATTCGTCTCCATTTTCAAGTAGACGAACGACGTTCTTTAAAAGACTCCTTTAATCTGGTAGTAAAGTACTACTTTGTTTATCTAATTATCACTGGTGCTGCAGGTGGGCGGCACGTGCGTGATCGGCTGGAGCGGCGAGGCCGTGCTGGCCGCGTGCGCCGCCGCCGCGCGCCACAGCGGCGAGCTGTCCCTGCGCCTGCGCCGCCGCGCCGCGCGCCCGCCCGCCGCGCTCGCCACGCCGCAGCTGCACCGCGCGCGGCACCGCCACGCCCGCCTCGAGCTGAGGCTCGACAGGTAGGCTGCAGCTGCAGCGTCAGAGCCGGCGGCGAGCTGTGTCTGCGCCTGCGCCGCCGCGCCGCGCGCCCGCCCGCCGCGCTCGCCACGCCGCAGCTGCACCGCGCGCGGCACCGCCACGCCCGCCTCGAGCTGAGGCTCGACAGGTAGGCTGCAGCTGCAGCGTCAGAGCCGGCGGCGAGCTGTGTCTGCGCCTGCGCCGCCGCGCCGCGCGCCCGCCCGCCGCGCTCGCCACGCCGCAGCTGCACCGCGCGCGGCACCGCCACGCCCGCCTCGAGCTGAGGCTCGACAGGTAGGCTGCAGCTGCAGCGTCAGAGCCGGCGGCGAGCTGTGTCTGCGCCTGCGCCGCCGCGCCGCGCGCCCGCCCGCCGCGCTCGCCACGCCGCAGCTGCACCGCGCGCGGCACCGCCACGCCCGCCTCGAGCTGAGGCTCGACAGGTAGGCTGCAGCTGCAGCGTCAGAGCCGGCGGCGAGCTGTGTCTGCGCCTGCGCCGCCGCGCCGCGCGCCCGCCCGCCGCGCTCGCCACGCCGCAGCTGCACCGCGCGCGGCACCGCCACGCCCGCCTCGAGCTGAGGCTCGACAGGTAGGCTGCAGCTGCAGCGTCAGAGCCGGCGGCGAGCTGTGTCTGCGCCTGCGCCGCCGCGCCGCGCGCCCGCCCGCCGCGCTCGCCACGCCGCAGCTGCACCGCGCGCGGCACCGCCACGCCCGCCTCGAGCTGAGGCTCGACAGGTAGGCTGCAGCTGCAGCGTCAGAGCCGGCGGCGAGCTGTGTCTGCGCCTGCGCCGCCGCGCCGCGCGCCCGCCCGCCGCGCTCGCCACGCCGCAGCTGCACCGCGCGCGGCACCGCCACGCCCGCCTCGAGCTGAGGCTCGACAGGTAGGCTGCAGCTGCAGCGTCAGAGCCGGCGGCGAGCTGTGTCTGCGCCTGCGCCGCCGCGCCGCGCGCCCGCCCGCCGCGCTCGCCACGCCGCAGCTGCACCGCGCGCGGCACCGCCACGCCCGCCTCGAGCTGAGGCTCGACAGGTAGGCTGCAGCTGCAGCGTCAGAGCCGGCGGCGAGCTGTGTCTGCGCCTGCGCCGCCGCGCCGCGCGCCCGCCCGCCGCGCTCGCCACGCCGCAGCTGCACCGCGCGCGGCACCGCCACGCCCGCCTCGAGCTGAGGCTCGACAGGTAGGCTGCAGCTGCAGCGTCAGAGCCGGCGGCGAGCTGTGTCTGCGCCTGCGCCGCCGCGCCGCGCGCCCGCCCGCCGCGCTCGCCACGCCGCAGCTGCACCGCGCGCGGCACCGCCACGCCCGCCTCGAGCTGAGGCTCGACAGGTAGGCTGCAGCTGCAGCGTCAGAGCCGGCGGCGAGCTGTGTCTGCGCCTGCGCCGCCGCGCCGCGCGCCCGCCCGCCGCGCTCGCCACGCCGCAGCTGCACCGCGCGCGGCACCGCCACGCCCGCCTCGAGCTGAGGCTCGACAGGTAGGCTGCAGCTGCAGCGTCAGAGCCGGCGGCGAGCTGTGTCTGCGCCTGCGCCGCCGCGCCGCGCGCCCGCCCGCCGCGCTCGCCACGCGCTTTAGAACGCATAGCATGCGCGTACGCGCTCGTTATTCGTCATAGTATATGTACTATGTACTAATTCATTGACCAGTATTGTATCGTATCGTACCGTTTCCAGCATGGTGTCGACGGTGCGCAGCATCCGGCCGCTGGAGCAGGCGGCCCCGGCGGTGGAGACGAGCGCGGCGTCGCCCGGCGCGTCCTCGGACGAGAGCGAGGCGCTGTCGCCGCCCGCCTCGCCCGACCGCACCGAGCCGCACGCGCGGTGAGCTCGCCACTGTTGCCTCTAGCACGCTCCCGCTGAGACGAGCGCGGCGTCGCCCGGCGCGTCCTCGGACGAGAGCGAGGCGCTGTCGCCGCCCGCCTCGCCCGACCGCACCGAGCCGCACGCGCGGTGAGCTCGCCACTGTTGCCTCTAGCACGCTCCCGCTGAGACGAGCGCGGCGTCGCCCGGCGCGTCCTCGGACGAGAGCGAGGCGCTGTCGCCGCCCGCCTCGCCCGACCGCACCGAGCCGCACGCGCGGTGAGCTCGCCACTGTTGCCTCTAGCACGCTCCCGCTGAGACGAGCGCGGCGTCGCCCGGCGCGTCCTCGGACGAGAGCGAGGCGCTGTCGCCGCCCGCCTCGCCCGACCGCACCGAGCCGCACGCGCGGTGAGCTCGCCACTGTTGCCTCTAGCACGCTCCCGCTGAGACGAGCGCGGCGTCGCCCGGCGCGTCCTCGGACGAGAGCGAGGCGCTGTCGCCGCCCGCCTCGCCCGACCGCACCGAGCCGCACGCGCGGTGAGTCGAATCGAATCAAACATTTATTTACCAGAATACAAGTATGCAAGTTACAAACTGCACATCTTAAAAATAGGAAGTAATTGTATTCAGTCTGCATGCAGGCGTGCAAATATTGATAATAATTTTAACAAATTAATAAATAGTCCGTTTATAATGATTGATCACATAATGACAAAATTGTTATTAAGATATCATAAAATTAAATTAACAATGTCATGAATTTTTTTCACACGCAGCTCCTGCCTTTGCGCAGCTCCGCTGGAACTTAAAGAGCATTACACACGGCTGAGACGCTATAAAATTGTCAAATTGTTACTAGATCGTAAGAAAATTTCATCGTGCTTGTTTACATAAGTAGTTCTAAGTTGCACCGAGAGATGGCGCTGTACTAAGATAACTCGCGGTGGTGTTTGGATTTTGTTTTTACTTATAGGCATTTGGTGCCAATGTATGTTCGTTCGCTTTGCAATTAAACCCTGTTATTATTTAGTAAGCAGTGGTTTTATTTAGTAGATTTGGGCCCGTATTTTTACATGGTCCTTCGAGCCGGATGTTAAAGACGCAAGTTGTGTGTCTTCCGGCGACTTTTGTGTGCGGCAACTGCATAGTAATCAGTGATGGATCGTCGCTGAAGTGCAAACAACTCTTCGTGGTGTGAAGAGCGCTTTGGTGGAGAAGCGTCGAGCGGTCACAAGCGCTAGAGGGCGCTGCAGGTGCAGACTGGCGCGGGAAGGTGCCGGAGGAGACAAGGTTGGCGGCGAGTAAAGTGGATCGTGACGTAACAAAGAAGTAATCTGTGTGAGTGAGGTGCATAACTGTGAGTACATTTATTTACTTATAGTCCATTGAATGAGTCCCTCCAAGGGGGGTCTAGAGTGCGTGAGTAGTAACGTAAGATGTTTCTTCGGAAACATGTTAAGAGTCCCTAGGTAATAAACATACTAAAACCCCGGGACACTAGGAGGAGCCCCGGAGTGGGGGGAGGGGGAGAAAGGGTCCATTTTTTCATTTTTCGATTAAATCTCCAAAACGGTACATGTTAGAGAAAAACTTTCAAGGAAAAGTTGAAAGGCCATAAAATTATCTACAAGTTGTACCTAAATCATTTTTTTCTATTAGCAGCCGTTTTCGAGCTACATCCCATGAAAGGTGAAAAATTCGAAAACATAAGCAAACTTTAGCATAAGCTTAACGAGGGCGGACCCCCTCCCATGCTACGTGTGAAACTTCATCGAAAAACTTCGAACAACGGATAATGTTGGGACATTGATGTCATATGAGAGGCACTAGAGGAAAAAAAATAAAAAGTTCAAGTATCGTAACTACCCTAATAAAATTCAATTCCTCCTAAACGCCTCCATGGTGGAATCTGGTTTTTTTATCAATGATAGACCTAATTATGAGCAATCTATCGGTACTGGTCACAAGTTGCACGTTTGAGCTTTTTGGAAGAAAAAAATAAAAAGATCAAGTTCAGTAACTCAAACTACCCTAACATATATTTTGACAATCGATTCCTCCTAAAGGCTTCCATGGAGGAATGTGTTTATTTTACCAATTATAGACCTAATTAAGAGCAATCTATCAGTACCGGTCACAAGTTGCACTTTTGAGGTTTTTGGAAGAAAAAAAATAAAAAGTTCAAGTTGCGTAACTACCCTAATATAATATTTTGACAATCAATTCCTCCTAAAGGCTTCCATGGAGGAATGTGTTTTTTTTACCAGTGATAGACCTAATTAAGAGCAATCTATTAGTACCAATCACAAGTTGCACTTTTGAGCTTATTGGAAGAAAAAAATAAAAAGTTCAAGTATCGTAACTACCCTAATAAAATTCAATTCCTCCTAAAGGCTTCCATGATGGAATCTGGTTTTTTTATCAATAATAGACCTAATCATGAGTAATCTATCTGTACCGGTTACAAGTTGCACTTTTGAGTTTTTTGGAAGAAAAAAATAAAAAGATCAAGTTCTGTAACTCAAACTACCCTAATATAATATTTTGACAATCGATTCCTCCTAAAGGCTTCCATGGAGGAATGTGTTTATTTTACCAATTATAGACCTAATTAAGAGCAATCTATCAGTACCGGTCACAAGTTGCACATTTGAGTTTTTTGGAAGAAAGAAATATTTTTTGATCGATTGATGTGATAAACATGGGTATGTAGTATGGGGAAATTGTTTGAGCCAAAATCATTTTTTACTGCGTGTAACTCAGAAATGGTAGGATATAGGAAAAAATGATTGGGGTACAACTTGTAGATAATTTTATGGCCTTTCAACTTTTCCTTGAAAGTTTTTCTCTAGCATGTGCCGTTTTTGAGATTTAAGCGAAAAATGAAAAAATGGACCCTTTCCCCCCCTCCCCCCACTCCAGGGCTCCTCCTAGTGTCCCGGGGTTTTAGTATGTTTATTACCTAGGGACTCTTGACATGTTTCCGAAGAAACATCTTACGTTACTAACTCACGCACTCTAGAACTTTTTATTCAATGGACTATTATTGAAGTGCCAAGAAAAAATACAAGTTGAAGAATTTCATGGACTTAGAAAATTTCGAATAGTTTCATCTTGGACATAGAATCATTCCGAGTAACTTTATCAAGAAATCACAAGTCGAAGAATTCTACGGACTTAGTAAATTTGGATTTAGATTTATTTCGAGTAGCTTTACTTTAGTTTAAGACTTAGAAAATTTATGCGAAAAGTGAAGAGACGGGGAACCTATGCCCAATTTTGTATCGATGTGTATATAAGTCAAAACAATTGTTGAAAGAGTGGCAAGCTTTCAGATGTGATTTAGAACACATAACTAAGTGCAAAGTACCAAGATGGGTTGAAACTCAAGATGGCGATACTTCAGTGGAATTGCATGGATTCTGTGATGCTTCCATATCCGCGTACGCTGCAGTAGTGTATGTTAGAGTCGTTACTGCACAAGGTGTTGTCAGAATTAGCTTAGTTACATCCAGGACGAAGGTAGCCCCAGTAAAGCAGCAATCAGTCCCTCGGCTAGAGCTGATGGGAGCAGCTTTATTAGCTGAGCTAATCACTGAAGTGGCAGAGGTTATGGAAATAGCAAAACCTAATGTACATGCTTGGACAGATTCATCTGTAGTTCTCGCATGGCTTAGTGGTCACCCAAGTCGTTGGACAACCTTTGTTGGTAATAGAGTTTCCCATATTCTCTCCCTGTTTGACAATACTCACTGGGCTCATGTAGTATCATCACAGAACCCTGCCGACATAGCTTCCAGAGGATCGACTCCACAAGACCTCTATATGAATTCACTGTGGATGTCGGGACCTTCATGGCTTCATGAAGACACTATAACGTACACAAGGCCTAAGTCTATTAGCACAAACATAGAGGAAAGAACAATAAATACACACATAGTTACTGATACTCCCCTAGAGGTTAAGGTGTGGACGAAATTCTCTTCTTTACATAAGTTAATACGTGTCATAGCTTACTGTAAAATATTCATAAACTTAGCCAGAAATAAATTAGGTAAAGGGGACAAAAAGCCTTACCTCACCAGTCAGGAACTATCAGAGGCTTTGAAGGTGTGCATTAGACAGTGTCAACAGAAGAAATTCATGGAAGATATAAAGGAAATAAAAAGAACAGGTTATGTCATAAACAAAAGTAAACTAAAATGTTTATGTCCAGTTTTGGATGAAAATGACATATTGCGAGTCGGTGGTAGGATAACGAATGCTCAATTGGATAATAATTTGATAAACCCCATCATCATTCCGCATAACAGTCATTTCACTGATTTACTTGTGGACGACGCTCACAAGAAAACACTCCATGGCGGTCCAACAGTAATGCTTAATTACTTACGCTCTAATTATTAGATCACTAGCGGTCCCCCGCGACTTCGTCCGCGCGTTTTGAGTTTGCTCCCTCCCCTCCCGTCGCAGCGTCATGTTTAATATCCTAAAGCCTTTCTCGATAAATAAGCTATCCAACACAGAAATATTTTTCAAATCGGTCCAGCAGTTCCTGAGATAAGCGCGTTCAAACAAACAAACTCTTCAGCTTTATAATATTTTAGCGCAAGCGCACGTTGTACTTAAGCTGCGAACATTATTTTGGTGCGGAGTTATGTAAAAACGGTGATAGCTCCAAAGATATTTATTGAAATCAAATGATATAAAGGGCAACTTGGTTCTAAATGAAATGCTTGTGATGATGAATGTATTTATTTTGATAAGAATAAATACCTGTGTGTATAATGCACCTCTAAAAATAATGCATTATTTTTTTACAAATTTATTAACATAAAAAAGGTTGTAGTAAGTCAACCATAAAAGATAGACATATGCTGTCGCGGACTTTATTATAGAACTCTTAATGCTGAACAATCCTGTCATACATGATTTTTGTGTAACTCAAGCGGTTTCCGCAGAATATGCAGCGGAAGCTCTCAAAAGGAATATCTTTCTCCCGTTTTCGCAACATTTTTCATTTCTGCTGTGGTCTTATGAGTCGTAGCTTTATGTTATATAGCCTAAAGCCTTCCTCGATAAATGGACTATCCAACGTAAAAAGAATTTTTCAAATCGGGCCAGTAGTTTTTGAGATTAGCGCGTTCAAACAAACAAACAAACAAACAAACAAACAAACAAACAAACAAACTCTTCAGCTTTATAATATTAGTATAGATTTCCGGAAAAAATAAAACAAAGGCTCACGTGCGTAAGTGCGTTACTTGTGTGAGACATGCCGCTTCAACCAAAAACCAACTCATGGGCCAATTGCCAGCCTGTCGCGTGACACCGGCTAGAGCATTTCTTAAAAGCGGTGTTGATTTCGCTGGACCCATCAGCATTAGGATGTCCAAAGGTAGAGGTAACAAGTCCTATAAGGGATACGTGTGCTTGTTTGTTTGTATGGTAACACGAGCCATTCACTTGGAGGTTATAAGCGATTTAACTTCTGAGGGTTTCATTGCAGGATTCAAAAGGTTTGTTGCAAGGAGAGGACACTGTAGTGAAATATGGAGTGACAACGGAACTAGTTTCGTTGGTGCAGCTAAAGAATTAAACAAGTTAGTAGCTCTTGAGAAATCCACTGTAGCACTTGAAATTAGAAATTGGTTAAACGACAACAGTGTCACCTGGCACTTTATACCTCCCCAGGCACCTAATTTTGGAGGCCTTTGGGAGGCGGGAGTTAAGTCCACTAAATTTCATTTACGGCGCGTTATTGGCAATTCTACACTCACGTTTGAGGAGATGACCACTCTACTTAGCCAAATCGAAGCTTGTCTTAATTCACGTCCAATTTCTCAGATGCCCAGTAACTGTGACGATCCCATGCCTTTGACTCCAGGTCATTTTTTGATTGGCGAGCCTCTTGTCACTGTGCCTGACCGTGAATATCTTGAAACAAACATGGGAAGTCTAAGACGCTGGCAAGTTACACAACGTATGATGCAAGATTTTTGGCGTCGTTGGTCAAATGAATATTTATTACACATGTTGCAACGCTACAAGTGGACAAAGCGTACGCCAGAACCTGTAATAGGCGATATCATTCTTGTAAAGGAAGATAATCTTCCTCCAGCGCGTTGGCTCATGGGCAAAGTCGTCGAAAAGCACCCTGGTTTGGACGGAATTACGTGAGTTGTATCTCTCAAATGTAATGGATCCGTAATCAAACGACCAACAAATAAATTATGTATCCTTCCTGTAATAGATAAGTAAGTTTACAAAATTAATCATAATACTATTAATATATTATTTATAAGTAGACTTTATTAATATGTTAGTTATAAGTATACTTAATAATAAGAAGTAAGTTTTCAATGTTTCATTTGATTAAGGACATAAACAGATGTCCTTGGTGGGCGGTATGTCAAATTGTTACTAGATCGTAAGAAAATTTCATCGTGCTTGTTTACATAAGTAGTTCTAAGTTGCACCGAGAGATGGCGCTGTACTAAGATAACTCGCGGTGGTGTTTGGATTTTGTTATTACTTATAGGCATTTGGTGCCAATGTATGTTCGTTCGCTTTGCAAATGAACCCTGTTATTATTTAGTAAGCAGTGGTTTTATTTAGTAGATTTGGGCCCGTATTTTTACAAAAATTTTATCAAATAAAATATCGCTTTCGTATACATTTTGTATGAACCATCACAGACGGTTAGAATGCTTTTATATTTAAAAAAGGTGACTTGTAATTCGACGTATTCCTCTCGGCATGTGATAATATATCTAATTTCCAACAAAATTCATCCTAATGTCCCTTCCTTGATAAATGAATAATCTATCACGCGCGTTCAAACAAACAAACTCTTCAGTTTTATAATCTTTGTATAGACTTGCGGTCATGGGGCGCCTTCGTTCGCACATTTTGAGTTTCCTTCCTTCCTCCCTGTCGCAGCGTGATGTCTTATAGCCTAAAGCCTTCCTTGATTAATAAGCTTTCCAACACTAAAACATGTCTGAAATTGGTCCAGTAGTTCCTAAGATCAGCGCGTCTAAACAAATAAACATACTCTTCAGGTTTATAATACTAGATAGATTTTTATTTATATTTTGATGATATGTCTCACTCGCCGCGTCTTCCGAGCGACGAACGTATTCGTTAATTAATAATAATTTTTTTTTTACCATGTTTTTTATGTTTTTTAGCATGTATCCGCCGAAACCCCGGTCCGTCGTGCAACGCCGCCACACCGTCAGCTGCGGCAGTCCGCTGTCGAAGCGGACGAACCTACCGATCGACCAGGTGAAAACTATATTTATTTTATAATGTTATTATCAATTTCACTTGTTATTAATTACACACAAAAGCGACTTTATCAGATGTGTGTTTTTTCCGTTTTTTTTTTATTCCGAAACTAGTGGTCCTCCGCAACTTTGTCCGCGCATTTTTAGATTTTTTCTCGCCTTTTAAACCTTCCCTAGACCTCCACGAACATTTTAAGACTAAGATAAGATAAATCCGTTCAGCAGTTCTCGAGTTTTATTGAGACTAACGAACAGCAATTCATTTTTATATATATAGATGACGTTTTTTTACGAAAATGGAAGTACTCAATTCAATGTTTATGTAATACGTATGTGACTTTGTTAGAATTTGATAATTTTAGAGTATGTTGATCTAGTAAGGCTCCCAAACACGTGTTCTGAATTTCGTAAGTGTATGTATGTCATTATGTTTGAATTTTTGTCAGCGGATTTCTCGAAAACAAGAAGTCATAGCGAGATGATTATTTTTTTTAGTTCAATTAGGTATATTTCAAATAAGGGTATAGTGTAAGTTTCATCAGAATCGGTTTAGTAGTTTTTGAGATATGGGTAATAACTAAAAAACATGAAAAAAATTAAACAGTTTTTAAAGAAACTGCACATCACGCACCCGCCTCAAATGCGTTATTATAAGCTTTTTAGTCATATTTTTCGAAGGCGGTTTCTTATTGAGTGTTGATAATCTGGAAGGCTGGGGTCCACTAAATAATGGAAACGCAGAAATAAGTTGTATATTTTTTTGCATTTTATTAAAAATTAATTTATAATTGAAAAAGGTACTTGTTTTTTTCAGTTCTGGCATCAACTGCGGGCACATAAATGGGAAGGAGGCGATTCATCGGACCACGATGATTCGACCCTTTATCGAAGAGATAAGGTACTTATCCGGCTATTTTTCGTTCGAATCGAATGAGCAGTTTTTTCTCATAACTTAATAGCTCACTATAGTCCTTTTCACCTTACAAGAGTTCTGTGACACTTCATCGTTTTCCGAATGACGCATTTTACGTTTGTAAATTAATAATATTTAAAAAAATATATATTTTAATTTTATTGCTCTGTTTTTACAAAAAAATATAAAAATACAAGTATTTGATCCTAAAGCCGAAGTAGTATCGCTTGGTTTAATTTATTGAAATTTAAAACAAAAACCATTCAATTCTATGCAATTCGTGTAATGGAACGGTTTGCTAATAGAGGTGGGACGCTCGTAAATCGGTAGCCATTTTGTAATCGCTTGAAATCGCATCAGTCAGTAGGTCCGAGTGCGTCAGCCTTGTGTGAGAGTCGTGTTTTCGTTGTGTTCGCTTTGCATAGTGTTGGTATTGTTATTGTTGAGACTATTGTTACTGTTGAGTTTATTGTTGATTCGTTGCTGTTTTTGTTATCTTTGCTATAATGCCGAAAAATCGAAAAAGACTGTTTTAAAGTCGCAATCTCGTGAGTTGGTCGTTCGACTGAGGGATGACTTTTTTTTTTTATGAGTGAGAGCGACAAAATGGGGGTCTAATGGTTCCGCTCGAAAATGTTGTCGACCGGGTTGCAGAAACATTGGATATCAGGAAGGCCACGGTTAGTCGAATAATAAAAAAAAATTTGGTGAAACTGACGCCGATGAAAAACCGTTGTCAACGCCAAAGAAGCGAAGGCGGAATGAGCCCATTACCGATGTGGACAGTTTTGACGTTGTAGCTATCCGAAACCATATTTATAGGTACTATGAAATGCACGAGTTACCCAGTTTATCGAAATTGACAAAACGTTAAAAGAGGCTGAATTATTTACTGGAAGTATGAAATCGTTATGGCGAGTGATGAGTACGATTGGATTCACATGGAAAAAAGTAAACGAGAAAAATAATCATGGAGAGAGGAGATATTACCCTTGAACGATTTACATTTTTAGAAGTAACGAATAAATCGAAAATTGGGACAACATCGTCATTTTAGATGAGACATGGCTAAACGTCAATCACACCGTCTGTAAAATGTGGTCAGATGACACTGTACTCGCCTCCGTAAAGGTACCAGAGGGTAAAGGTGAGAGATTAATAATTTGATTAATATTTACAGTTTTGTTATTTTATGTAATGAAATCGATTTCATTTTCTTATAAAGTAAAATCGATTCTCAGAAAAAAATTGGTACGATTTTACTATAGGACATCTCTAGAACTGTCGAAATTGAACTGTCACAGAACTCTTGTAAGGTGAAAAGAACTATAGATGACTTTAGAATAGCTTTAGGAACACTTTTTCACGTTGGCCGAAAATCATAGACAAAAAAGGGCTTAAGTAAATATTTTATATGCCGTCATGATCTTTGTATTAATTGTAATACTTGTTATTTGTATACATTTATTTATTTACTAAAATACACATTAATATTACTTTACTATTTATTATTTACGTTAGCGGAAAACCTTACAATTACCTTCTGCTATAATACTTAAATATAGTTTATAAAGATAATTCCAAAAGTGACGCTGGCGCCATCTCACAATGACAATAATAAACATTTGATGAAAAAAAACTGGCCAAGTGCGAGTCGGACTCGCGCACTGAGGGTTCTGTGCCAACTTTAACTGAATAAGGGAATCCACTTACTTCTTCTTAGTAAAATACCACAATATTTTGCTGACTACAAACATAACTTTGTTTTTCATAGTGTTTGTATGAAGTACAAAGTTATGTTTGCGGTTGTTGAAAATGTGCTATATCTCAAAAACTACTCGTTCGATCCCGTCCGAACCAATTTTCGTTGAAAGTATTTATTAAGATCTACATCATATTTTTTTTTCAAAATTTACACTTGCTTGGTTTAGAAATTAGATGGGGGGGGGGGGGGGGGAACGCCCATTTTAACAATTTGGAAGCGTCTCGCTATGAAACGTTTGACTTTAAAAGAAAATGGTTTTAGAAACCTCTATGTTATTTTAAAATACCTATCCATTGACACCCCACACGCATAGGTTCGACAAAAAAAGTATTTTTTTTGGTTTTAGTTTCATGTATGAGAGCCCCTCCTTAACTAATGCTTAAGAATGTTTTTAACACTAACAGTGTCATATTTTATATTCATCTTTATGAATTTCACCCTCCTTAACTGTCATTATTTTTTATTTTTTGTATAAGAATCGGTAAGCGGTTAACAAGATACATCTTCCTACCAAATTTCAATTGTGTAATGCTTATAGTTACAGAATAAAATGGGTGTGACATACGGACGGACAGACAGACAGACAGACAGACTTGACGAAACTATAAGGGTTCCGTTTTTTGCCATTCGGCTACGGAACCCTAAAAAGCGGCCAAGTGCGAGTCGGACTCGCGCACTGAGGGTTCCGTGCCAACGTTAACTGAATTAGGGAATCCACTTAGAAAAATACCACAATATTTTGTTGACTGCAAATATAACTTTGTTTTTCATAGTGTTTGTATGAAGAACAAAGTTATGTTTGCGATTGTTGAAAATGTGTTATGTCTCAAAAACTTTTCGTTCGATCTCGTCCGAACCAATTATCCAACAAAAATCTGCGTAGATTGCGCGCGATGCGAATGACGCGCAGGCGTTGTAATATATATAAAAAACTAGTATATGCCATTGAGATAGCATAGACAATAAGCAATTAAATAATTTTTAATTTTTATTTTACCACCTCATTGCTCATAGAATTGCTTAGAATGCGATTTTTTATCGACGAGTTTCGATTTATTACTGCGCACACGTAACCGCTCATTCAAATTTTTTTACCGCCCATTTAATTATTTTCCTGCTCAATTGTATAGTCACTGATTCATTTCGATATTTTTATTACCATTTATGTTTACTTTACCGCTTAGTTTTAACTGCTGAAATAGTTATTAAACGTCCCATTTTTAATTTTTAACTTAACATAACTGCTATTTACAACTGCCTCTTAAAATCAGTGCCATATTTTATCCGGATCAATGTTACTTTAACATAACAAATGACTGTCTTACAATATTTCGAATCATCTATTACAGTGGTACAGGACAATAATTGTAAAACATATGTACACAAATGAATTAAGTAGACATATGTAATGTCGAATGAAAAATAAAAATCACAATAAAAATACATTAATACATTCAAATCATAATTCAAAACATTTAAGAAAAAGACCATAATACTAATATTGCAATGATAAATAAAATAAAATTACAATTAATTAATAGTAACATAAAATAATAATGAAACTAATATATTATATTTTAAATTAAAGACTACTTAATAAAATATCATCAATGTTAATGGCGAATACATCACACACCTCCGTTTTGCCGATGATATAGTCGTTGTGGCAAAGACGCTGGACGATCTTGGCACTATGCTCGAAGACCTTGACCGAGTCTCCCAACAAGTGGGTCTTAAAATGAACATGGGGAACACGAAAATTATGTCGAGTTCCCTTGTTGTACCCACTCCAGTATCCATTGGGAACTCAACTCTCGAAGTTGTCGACGAGTACGTCTACCTGGGACAAGTGATCCAATTGGGTAGGTCCAACTTCGAGAAAGAGGTCAATCGACGGATCCAACTCGGCTGGGCAGCGTTCGGGAAATAACGCAACAGTGTCTTCTCATCTCATTTACCTCAGTGTCTAAAGACGAAAGTCTTCAACCAGTGTGTGTTACCAGTGATGATATACGGATCCGAAACATGGTCTCTAACTATGGGCCTTATAAAGAAGCTTTGAGCTTCACATTCACTACACACAACGAGCGATGGAGAGGGCTATGCTGGGTGTTTCTCTACGTGATCGAATCAGAAATGAGGAGATACGTAGAAGAACTAAGGTAATGGACATAACCTTGAGAATCAGTAAGCTTAAGTGGCAATGGGCAGGGCACATAGCGCGAAGAACTGATGGCCGTTGGGGCAGGAAAGTTCTAGATTGGAGACGCTTCGACCAAAGACGCAGCGTAGGACGTCCACCAACAAGATGGACAGACGACCTTATAAAGATTGCAGGATCAAACTGGATGCAGACCGCTAGTAATCGGTCGCTGTGGAAAGCCGTGGGGGAGGCCTATAAATGACAATGAACCCGTCCATATCAATTTTAATAATCCTCAAACTATATTTCTGAATCCGGTTGATGCTAAGGAAGTGCATGCATTGATTATGTCGCTAAATAACAGTAAAACTAGTGGATATGATGAAATTAATACAAGTGTACTTAAAGCCTGCGCCAAATGGATATGTCATCCACTTTCTCATATTATTAATTTATCTTTTTTGAAGGTGTTGCAACTTAAATAGTCGATTGTCAGGTCGCTTTTTAAAAAAGGGGAAAGGTCAGACACTAGCAACTATCGGCCTATAACATTGGTTCCGATTTTATCAAAAATTTTTGAAAAGGCGATTGTCCCGCCTACTGTGAGGTCCTCCCAAAAAATAACGAAACGATTCTCGGTAATGAGGTGTTTATTCAACCCCGCAAAACTTAGTTACAACACTTTCTAAACTCTTATAGTAATTCTGAAAAATCCACTCGATAGCGCGATTCAAAGTACACTCAGCGCCATCTAGTGTGATTGTATAGCAAACAGTTACTCAAACATATCGCCGGCCAAGGACATCGTGATGTCCTTCATAAAATGTAAACAAAAAAAATCGATAAGTATAAGATACATATAAAGTAAATCACTACTTAAGTGTCCATAGAACAAATGAATTAATTTGGAAGGTAACACACTTTAGTTATTGGTCTCTTAACAATTGAATTTTTACACTTCACTGCTATCACTCTCACTAAATTATCTTCACCGGGGTATGCTTCTATTACTCTTCCAAGCGTCCATTTGGAGGGTGGTAGATTATCGTCTTTTAACAACACGAGGTCTCCTGTTTTGAAATTTGGTTGTTTGGTCATCCATTTGGGACGTTGTTGCAAACGTGATAAGTATTCATTTGACCATCTTTTCCAAAAGTTTTGAAACATCCTTTGTGTTAATTGCCATCGGCTTAATTGGTTAATATTTGAATTTAAATAGCTCTCTTCTGGAACGGTAGTTGGAGATTCACCCATAAGGAAATGTCCAGGTGTTAAAGGCAAGAAATCTGTAGGATCATCACTCATTGGAGATATTGGTCGAGAGTTTAAGCAGGCTTCGATCTGTGCAGTCACTGTAGACATCTCTTCGTAGGTTAATGTTGTACTTCCAAGAATTCGTTTTAGATGAAACTTTATTGATTTTACTCCGGCTTCCCATAATCCGCCGAAGTGTGGCGCTGAAGGCGGAATGTGATGCCATGTAGTTCCGTCGTTAGCCAGGATATTCTTGATTTCAGGTAGTAAGTTTTCAGTACTCTTATCTATTAATTTTCTAAGTTCTTTGTTTCCAGCTGTTAAATTTGTCCCGTTATCGCTCCACATATCTGAACAGTGTCCTCGTCTAGCTACGAAGCGTTTAAATGCGGCGATAAAATCTTGGGTGTTTAAGGATGTAACAATTTCAATATGTATGGCCTTGGTAACCATGCAGATAAATATGGCAATGTATCCTTTCTGTGTTTTGCAACCTCTACCCTTTGAGAGTCTCAAATCAATCGGACCTGCAAAATCAACGCCACTGTGTAGAAAAGGTTTGCAGGGTGTCACGCGAGCATCAGGTAAGGATCCCATCATCTGGTTTCTGGTGCCGGCTCGGACTCTAGCACATTTCATACACTGATGAACGACTTGTCGAACGAGACTTTTAGCGTGAACTATCCAATATCGTCTGCGTAGGTTACTCAACAACATCGTTGGACCACCATGTAAGGTGCGTATGTGGTAATCGGTTAGTATTAATCTGGTAAATGCATGGTTTCCAGGTAGAATAATTTGATGTTTCGTAAAATCAGGTAAGTCACTATTTTGTAATCTACCTCCCACTCTTATTATTGCTTTATCGTCTAGGAAAACGTTTAGACTACGTAGTTTACTATCCTTTTTTAAATCTCTATTTGTAGTTATTCTTTCAATTTCATCTCCAAATACTTCATTTTGGCATAGTTTTATACAAACTTCTTTTGCTTTATTTATTTCTATACCAGTAAGATGTATTTCCTTTGGTTTCTCCTTTGAAAAGACTCTTAGTATGTATGCTGTTACTCTTAGTAGTTTAGTTAGCGTAGAATATCTCTTTAATAAATCAAAATCTTCATTTACTGTTATTATATTTTTTTATACATTAATCTTTTCTTTTTTCTTTTCCAGGTCTGTGGTATTCTCCTTCAACTGTTTGTAAATAATATTTTCTTTCAGAAGTTCTTCGGGTCCCTTCCACCATAAGTCAGATTGTAAAAGTTGACTTGGTGAAGCTCCTCGAGAAGCTATGTCTGCAGGATTTTGCTTCGATTCTACATAGCTCCAGCATTTCGCAGGTAAGATGGTTAGTATTTCAGAAGTTCGATTAGCTATGAATGTCTTCCACTTTGATGGGTGGCATTATAGCCAAGCCAGTACTATAGTTGAGGCGGTATAAGCGTGGATATCAGCATGAGTTATACCAAGACATTCAGCTGTTTCGTAAAGCAATTTTGTCAAGAGTACGGCGCCGCAGAGTTCGAGTCTAGGAATGGAAACAGTCTTGATTGGCGCGACTCGAGTTTTCGCTGTAATATGGTTAACATGTATGGTTCCATCAGCCTTGACCACACGTAGATATATAGCTGCTGCGTATGCTCTTTCAGATGCATCACTGTACCCGTGTAATTCTAACTTCTGATCATCATTGTTTGTATGGAGCCATCTCTTTATATGTATATTTTTTGCTTGTTCTAGATCATTGCGAAAGTTGTACCATTCGTCCTTTACATCCTTTGGAACTTCTTCATCCCACGTTACTCTAGCCAACCACAGTTTTTGTATGATAATTTTAGCTACTACAATGACTGGCGCTATCCATCCCATTGGGTCAAACAGTCGTGAAATCTCACCAAGTATGAATCGTTTTGTGCATGATTTAGATGAAATTCGTAGATTTATATCATACTGGAATTGATCTGTATGCTTGTTCCACCGGATTCCTAGGGTTTTTATAATAGTCTCTGATTTTAGTAAATAAGTTTCATTTGTTTTAGAATCTTTATTCTCGATATGTTCTTCAAACTCTAATTTGTTACTGGCCCACTTTTGCAGTTGAAACCCTCCAGCATTCATCAACTTCGTCATTTGGGAATGAACTTCAAAGGCATCTACTAAATTGTCGACTCCAGATAGCAGGTAGGTCATCCATGTAAAAATCCTTTTTTGTAATTTTTGAAGCTATAGGGAAGCTTTGCTCTTCATCGACTGCTAGTTGTTGAAGCGTCCTTGTGGCAAGATAAGGTGCGCTAGCTGTGCCAAATGTAACTCTGGTAAGTCTAAATTCCTTTATTTCGCCGTTCACTCGCCATAAAATTCTTTGATAGTTGGCACTTTCATTGGTCACTTTGATTTGACGATACATTTTGACACAGTCGGCTATAACGGCTATTTCATGTTTACGCCATCTCATTACTATTTGTCTCAGATCTTGCTGTAGTTTGGGACCAATTAACATGTTGTCATTGAGGGATTTCCCATTAGGACCCTTGCATGAAGCATCATATACTATTCTCACTTTAGATGTTGTTTTCTCCGGTTTTATCACTGGGTGATGTGGCATGTAGTAGTAATTGCGTGTATTGTCATTCTCATTATGTGTTATTTCTTCCATGTGGTTTAGTTGTATATACTCGGATAAAACTCTTGTGTATTCTGTCTTCAATTCCTTGTCTTTATCAAGTCTCTTCTCTAAATATTCTAATCTCTTCTCTGCTATTTGTTTCGTGTTCCCGTAATCAAAGTTCTTTTGTTTGAACGGAATCTCAACTATGTATCTGCCTTCGTTATCTCTGGTATAAGTTTGTTCGTAAATTGTCTCACATTGTTTTTCTTCTTCTGTTAATTGTTTCTTGTTTTGGTATGTATCTCCAGATTCAAGTTCCCAGAATTTTTGTAAAATGTCATTGTCTTCTTGTTGTGTTGATATGTGCATGTTGATTATGTTATGTTTGTTACAGTCTCTATATGTTGAATTAATCTCTCCAGATAAAATCCATCCAAGTCTGGTGTTTTGTGCTAACGGTGAGTTAAAGGACCCAGGTTTCACTCCCTCTAATATGATGTTACTATATACTTCAGCTCCAAGCAGAAGTTCAATGGAAGCTGGTGTGCCATAGTGTGGATCAGCTAGTTGCAGATCTTGTGTTTGTTTCCATCTTATGTTCACTTGTCTTGACGGTAGAAGGCGAGTCAATGTCTTAAGCACATATGCTCTTACTGGTAGGTTGAATGTTTTGTCGTACTCTGACTGTAAATTCAATGTTACTAAATGTTTAGCTCGCATCACTATGTTGTTTCCAATACCGCTGATTGTGCCATTGATTGTATGTTTCTTTAGACCAAGAGCTTGTGTAGCTTTCTCCGTGATGAATGATCCTTCAGACCCTTGATCAATCAATGCTCGTAGTTGTAGTGTATGTCCGTTCTCGGCGGTCACCTTAACAAGTGCCGTGGCTAACAAGATGTTAGTTGTGTGTTGGACTCCAGTTTCCATCGCGTAGTGTGTTGCTATGTTTTCTTTCGGATCCGTGGTTTGTGTGTTTTTGTACTCTTGGGTTGAATAATCTTGTCGTTCGCAATTTTAAGGAGGTGTGTTGTTGTGGTATTCAGTATGAATCAATGTGTGGTTGCGTTTCCCACAAATGCGACATCTAGATTTTTGTTTGCATTGTTTCACTCCATGATTCGGTATCATGCAATTAAAACAAAGATTGTTTTTCTCGATACACGCTTTCTTATCCGTGATGGGCATTTGTATAAAGTCTTGACATTTGTAAATGTAGTGATCACCGCCACAAAGTACACAACCCTCTTTAGGCGTATTGTAAAAAACTCTCTTTTCTGTAGTCGTAGTCATAGGTTTCGTCTCTCTCGTCAGTGTGCGTAAGTTTCCTTTTGTTGATTGAATTCTTTCTAGTGATCTAAATCTCGACTCTAAGTATTTGGCAAGATCTTCGAATGTTGGTAGTGTTTCGTTATCATATTTACTTATTTCTTGTTCCCATCCCTTCAAAGATTCACTGTCTAACTTGCTTGTTAGTAGATAAATAACAACAGGATCCCAAGAACTTGTATCTACTCCTATTCCTTTCAAACCACTTAAACAGTCTGTTGTTGTGTCTAACAAGTTCTTGATATAAGTCGCATTTTCAGTTGTTATGTTCTTAAGTGACATCAATCTTTGTAAATATGAATTAATTATAACTCTTTTGTTGCTGTATCTATCCTTCAGTTTTAACCACGCAGAGTCATAATTCCCTTCGGTGACGGATATGTGTTTTAGCAAAGTTGCAGCTTCTCCCTTTAAGTTTTGTTTCAATAGATGTAGTTTGTTTACTTTGCTAAGAGTTTTATTGTTATGGATGAGTGACACAAATTGATCATGGAAAGGAATCCATTCACTGTAATTTCCATCAAAGTTTGGAATTTGTATTGGAGGAAGTTTAATCTGTTGCGTCGAAATTTCGGAATCTTTGTTCTCAGAACTATCATTTGATTTTATTGGACGTGGATATTCACACTGCTTCTTCAACATTGTCTCCTTAGTACAGATATACTCATCTTCTGTCTCACAGTATATGTTAAAAATCGATTCATCTTGTGACTCTTCGCAATCGTTTTTAATTAACTTGAAGTGGTTATTTTGAAACTTCTCCCACAGTTGATCAATTAACTTTAATTTCATTTCTATGTAATTCCATGACAAGCGATCCTTAGGTGTTTTCTTAGAATTGGTGTGTGATTTCTCTATTTGTATTTGTAAACCAAGTTGTAATTTTTTTAATTGTTCATAGACACTGTTTTTATCATCACTTTCAGACATTTTGTTTATTTCAAACTGTCCTTTTAAATACTAAGTCCAATTACTTTTTTTTTTTAAATGTCTTTTTTTTCAAGGTTTTTTAATAAAGTCTAAAACTATTAATATTTTAATTTTATTTTGCACTGGTAACACTGATGGTAAACTTCACTGACAGTTCTACGTATTTATTGTCTTTGATAGCTAATGTCACTTGAGTTTGGCATATGTCACAGTTTGACAGTTTATGTCACTTGTCACTTTTAAACGTCAATTGAATTTGACAGCTACAGTACGTTCACTTTTTTATTTACTCACTTTACTTTTACACACTACTGATAGATTCTAAGTATTTCACGAAAACCTGACAATTACGCGAACCGGCTCGGGAGGACCATGTCCCGCCTACTGTGAGGTCCTCCCAAAAAATAACGAAACGATTCTCGGTAATGAGGTGTTTATTCAACCCCGCAAAACTTAGTTACAACACTTTCTAAACTCTTATAGTAATTCTGAAAAATTCACTCGATAGCGCGATTCAAAGTACACACAGCGCCATCTAGTGAGATTGTATAGCAAACAGTTACTCAAACAGCGATGCTCGGTCGATTACTGGGTTTTCTTGACAAACACAAAGTATTACACGAGAATCAGTTTGGTTTTCGTAAAAATAGCTCAACGACTTTGTCTGGGTTCAACTTGATCAAATTTGTCACGGAGGCTATAAATGACGGTAAAAACCCAGTTCTGTCATTGTTTATGGACCTTAGTAAAACCTTTGACTATGTAGATCACGTTATACTTCTAAATAAACTCAATTGCTATAGTATTTGTGGGAAAGCTCTCGATTGGCTAAGCAGTTATTAAAAAAACAGAAAGCAGAGCACGGAAATAACTAGAGCGGTCCAGGATACCAAGAATATTTTTTGTAGGCATTTTGACTGGAAGTAAGTTTTCTATTAATGTTCAAAATTGTACACAATAATGATAATCCTTCCGACCGATTTAGGCCATGGCGACCACTTCGACTCCTAGTCGGTACGGCGCTCGTGCGCCCAAAAATGGCTGATGTAGCCAATTTTCGCAGTGAACTTGCGTGCGCACTTAGGGCACGTGAGTACACCTTGTTCATAATGGTATTGAATGGCAGCAGGTTGGCGGGACTTCAGCTCGTCGCGTTTAATGTCGAGGTCAACTTTACGTTGCTCCTCGAAATCGCTGACTCGCTTCTGTATCAGCCTGCGCCATTCGGGACGTTGTGCTGCCAAACTCTCCCATTTTGTGGGCTCGATATTGCATCTCTTCATATGCCGTTTCTGAACATCCTTAAATCTGAGGAGTTGGCCGTCATGCTTCCGCTTGCCGTCCTCCAGTTCAGAATAAAAGATGCGCTTCGCTACTCTCTCCTCCGCCATACGCGATACCTGACCGCACCACCGAAGCTGGCGACGCATTAAATAAGCCTCAATCCCACCAACTTTGGCTCGTCGCAAAGCTTCGGTATTTCGAACTCGATCAAACCATTTGATGTTCAATATCTTACGTAGGCATTTAAGGTGGAAACAGTCTAAAGTACGAATGTGGTGACGGTACACGCACCACGTCTCGGAAGAGTAAAGAAGATTTGGCAGCACAATCGCCATGCACACAGAAATCTTTAAGGTCGTGCGAGCAGAAGACCTTGGAACACAGCCTCCCAAATGTTGCAGCTGCAGCACTGATCCTGCTGTTGATCTCAGCCTCAAGGTCACAGTTGGATGTTAAAGTGCTCCCCAGGTAGCGAAACTTGTCGACCTGCTTCAGCACGTCTTCACCAAGCTGTACGGCCAGTGTCTCGTGACCATGTGAGTCTAAAGACATCTTTCTTTTTCACGGGCATTTGACTCCATCAGCATTCCCCTGCTACTCTCGAAGCTAACTTATTACGGACTAGATTCCAAAGCTGTTAGGTGGTTTCACAGTTATCTTTGCCAGAGACAGCAGTATGTGGAGATATGTAGATTGGACGGAGTCAAAGAGCAATCTGCACCACAAATGGTGAGCAGAGGCGTCCCTCAGGGCTCAATCTTGGGACCAATTCTCTACATCCTGTACAGTGCCGATATCACCACATGTGTAACTCAATGTAGCCACCATCTTTACGCAGACGATCTGCAACTGTACCTCTCTTTTGATCCTAAACATTACAGCAGTGCAGTGACTACAGTGAATAATGAGCTGGAAAATATAAACAAGTGGTGCCAGAAGAACTGTCTCACACTCAATCCCAAAAAGTCCAAACTCTTGATTATAGGAACACCCAAAAACATTTCAAAACTAGACATCAATTCAATAAATATAACAATAAATGGAGAACCAGTAGAAAGGGTAGACAGGGCAAGAATAGAGTTGGGCAGGTAAAAAAACAAAATGGTAAGTAATGAAAAATATGGTAATTTATGGTAAAAATGGTAAAATACTCGTAATTTACCAAATAGACCGTAAAATATTCAGTTGCTATATTTATTTATTTTATAATTTGTGCATGATTAACCTTTAATCCAAACGGTTGTTGGCGGTGTTGATGGTAGAAAACACTTCAAAAATTGATTATTTTTTACGTTACTTGGGTCACCATATAAAACAGAAAACAAATATTCGTGCGCGTTGTGTAAATTATTCAATGGCATTTAACGTTCGCGCTCGCTTCTCGTCTGGTTATTGAGGAAACGTTCGAGGAAATATTCGTGCACGAGAGCTGACGCGAGCTTGCTGTTCACATTGATGTTCACACATCATCATCATCATTATCAACCAAAAGACGTCCACTGCTGAACATATGCCACCCCCACGGCTTTCCACAGCGACCGGTTGTGAGCGGTCTGCATCCAGTTCGGTCCTGTCGTCTGTCCATCTTGTCGGTGGACATCCCACGCTGCGCTTTTGGTCGAAGGGTTTCCAATCTAGAACTTTTCTGCCCCAGCGGCCATCAGTTCCCTGCTATGTGCCCTGCCAAATTGCCCACTGCCACTAGAGCTTACTGATTCGTAGGGATATGTCCGTTACCTTAGTTCTTCTACGTATCTCCTCGCTTCTGATTCGATCACCGAGCATAGCCCACTCTATTGCTCGTTGTGTGATTTTAAGCTTCTTTATGAGGCCCATAGTTAGAGACCACGTAACGGATCCGAATGTCTTCACTGGTGACATACACTGGTTGAAAACTTTCGTCTTCAGACACTGAGGTAATTGACACGAGAGGACGCTCTTATGCAGTTTCCCGAACGCTGCCTAGCCGAGTTGGATTCGTCAATTGACCTCTTTCTCAAAGTTGGACCTATCTAATTGGATCTTTCATCTAAGGTAGACGAACTCGTCGACAACTTCAAGAGTTGAGTTTCCAACGGATACTAAGGTAGGTATAACACGGGAACTTGACGTAATTTTCGTCTTTTCCATGTTTTCTTCAAAGATGGGATACTTGGTCGAGCATAGTGCCAAGATCATTCAGCGTCTTTGCCACAACGACTATATCATCGGCAAACCGGAGGCGTGTTATGTATTCGCTATTGACGCAGATGCCGAATCCTTCTCATTCCAGGAGCTTAAAGGCGTCTTCCAATGCCGCTGTAAACAGTTTCGGAGATATACGGTCTCCCTGTCTTACACCTCTCCGCAATGGAATCGCCTTCGTATTTTGTTTCTGTACTCGGACCGACCATGGTGGCGTTGTTATACAGACACTTAAACACCTATCGTCTATGTGACACCACTGAAGAGGCCTTAGCACCACCCAAGTTTTGATCGAATCAAAAGCCTTCTCATAGTCCACAAACGCTAAACATAGAGGCATATTATACTCGTACTTCTCGGACTTCTGTATAATTTGCCTTAATAGATGTGGTCTATGGTATTGTAGCCTTTTCAGAATTCGGCTTGTTCGGGAGACTGGAAGTCATCAAACCTACGTGCGAGACGCTTCGTGATTCACACATGCGCGAGATTAATCATAGCATTTGCTGTACATAAAGATGCCGAAGGTTGAATTAGTTGTAGCTTGCGCTCTGCAACTCGTTAGTTTGTTTAAATACTTGAATATCTTGAGTAAGAAAGTGAAAAGGAACCGGCGACGCAGACGATGGTGAGGTGAATGATAAGCTTAGCTTTTAGGTCAGTATGATAAGGAGGCACTTTTTTTAAAAAAATGTACCCTTTTTCGTCATTTTCAGTTATTAAATTAATAACATATAAAACGAAAACTACTGGTTTTGATGGAACTTACACTGTAGGTACCCTAAGTAGCAATATATCTGATTGAACAAAAAATAATCATCTCGCTATGACTTCTCGTTTTCTAGAAATCCGTGGTGAAAAAAACATTAAAACACACATACACTTACGAAATTTTGATCACGTGTTTGGAACTTTGGAAGCCTTAAAAGATTAACTCACTCGAACATATAAAATTCTAACAATATCACATACCTTATAGGTCGAATTGATAACCTCCTTTTTTTAAAAATAAACATTAATATGTTTATATTACAAACACAATATCACTCATAAATTACAAAGTACAAAACAAAAATAAACCTAATAAATATATTTTTGTGTGATGTGAATCCAGCTCAAAAGTTCGTGTTCGTATTGGCATGTAAAGAAGTATCACCATGCTAAGACAGTAAAAATGAGTGAAATGTTATTCATGGTAATTTGGTTAAGGATTTAAGTATATTTATACATTAAGTTTTGTAATTAAAATCATTTGAATATTTTCCCAGTCATCGGTAATTTTACCAAGTAAATTACATGTTTTTGGTAATTTACTCGAAATTGAGTAAATTACCGGTCACAAACCCAACGCTAGGCAAGAAACTTGGGCCTACTATTTGATAGCAACCTGAGATTTGAGAGCCACATAGCAGAATGTATGAGAAACTGTTTTTATAGACTTAGGCTTCTATACAAAATAAGACCATATCTGAGTGAGGCAATCAGGAAAACCCTTTGCGAGTCACTCGTGCTATCCAAGCTCAATTATTGCGACACAGTGTATGGTCCGTGTCTGCTAGCGAGGTCAGCGAAGATGATTCAGCGAGTGCAGAATGCCTGCGTGCGTTTTTGCTATCCTATCCCACCTCGGACTCATGTCAGCCCATACATTAGTGATGCAAGCATGCTTCGGATGGAGGCTCGCAGAAAACTCCACTTAGCAAGCCTGATGTTTGAAATCATTAAGACACAGAAACCAAGCTACTTACATGAGAACTTGGTATGGGCTCGGGGCGGGAGGGGGCGTGGGAGAAGGGAATGTGTAGGCGTCTTTCTGACCCCAAGACACCGCACAATAACTTTCCGCGGCTCTTTCAAATTTGCTGCGACACGGTGCTGGAACTCGCTGCTTCCGCCGTTGCGCGCCCTGAAGGTGAAATCAACGTTTAAAATGAAACTAAAGCAACACTTATTACAAATCCAACGTGAAAACGAAAAGCACGCGTTCACTTACCAACGGGGTATGCGCGTCGAGCGAGGGGGTCGCAAATCCAAACATAGTTGAGCCCGTGCAACGTGTCACCGTTCACGCCGAAAAACACTTATCATTACATGATTTGTCCGCGTAAGCTCCTTCAGGACCCCATGTGTCCGTCGCCGTCATTCGTACAGTCCGGTTATTTTGCGCGATTGTTTGGGGTTATCCAGGGCTCCCCTTCCTTGTAGACTGAAGTCATCAATGTCAACGTGTTTCCTTATCTTGTATTGGTAAATTACGTAGGTACGTGGCAGCCGTGGCACTATCTTTTACGTGGCATTTTTATCTCGGTGAGCCTCGGACTTTGTCGGATTCGTAAATAAAATGGCTGCCGGACGAGCCGAGCCCAAGAAGAACGGAGACTTTTTTTTTTCTTTACTTTTTCTTCTCCGAATCTTGAGTTTGGCCACGTTCCGTTCCACGAACGCAGTAAAAATCGCAGAGCTCACAATAGGCTCACCAAGGTGACCCGAAATAATGGTGTATTATTATTAATTAAATTAATTGTTATGCTATTTGATTTGATTTATGTTTTTATTATTTATATTATAATTTGCAATTGTTCATACAATATGTCAAAATCAATTTGTGATTATTCGAATGATAGATTAATGTTTTGTTTTTGTGCTATTTTATGTCATTTTTTTTGTACCCACAAAGGCACTCGCTGAAAATCAGCGTCGTGGTATGAGTTCTGCTGCTGCCACGACCAATGCTAAGCGGGTGCCTTATTCGGCCTAAGTAGACTAGTACATGTATTTTTGTTAATGTTATTCATTTTTGGGTCGAATAAATTCATTTTCTTTCTTTCTTTCTTTCATATCTGTTATCAGTGCATGCGATACCTTAGTGCGCGCCTTAAGTCTGGCCAAATTGAAGAGACCGCCATCTGTGCGGAAGCGGATGCGGACTCCCTCGGAAACTGTCTGTAAGACTTCTCGGACCACCACCGCAAAGTATAAGGCGAACAGTGTAGGTGCTAAGACGCATCCTTGTTTCACCCCACAGGTAACGGGAAAGAAACATGACTGTTCGCCGTCTACGGCGACGCAACACTGCATGTCGTCGTGTAGGAGTCTTAGAAGCCTCACAAACTTCTCCGTGCATCCCAGCTTACTTAGAACTAACCATAAGGCTTCACGAGGAACACTATCAAATGCCTTTTCCAGGTCGATAAAGCAGAGATATAAATGACGACCTTGTTCTCTGCTTTTTTCTTGCAATTGACGCACAGAAAAAATAGCTTCACAGGTTCCTCGGTCAGGTCGGAAGCCGAATTGGGACACAGGCAAGATACTTTCAGACAAACCCGTTAAGCGGTTTAGCAGTATCCTAGCAAAAGCCTTCCCAGGTGCTGACAAGAGTGAAATACCACGGTAAGAGCCACAGTCAAAACGGTCACCCTTGTTCTTGTAAAGAGCTTGGATGCGAGATACTTTGAAATCATCCGGGACTCGCTCTTCCTCCCACATGCGAACAAAGAGGTTCCACATATGAACATGCAACACGTTACCGCCGTATTTTATCAGCTCTCCGGGTATAAGGTCAATGCCAACTGCCCGCTGGTTTTTCTGCTGTCTGATGGCAGTGACAACCTCATCACGTGACAGGGGCTCATCCAGCTCATTAGCTAGAGGGAGTTGGGACAATAAACTGACGTGTTGTAGATCAGCTGAACGATCTACGTTGAGCAAAGAGTTAAAATGTTCTGCCCAACGTGTCAGTACGTCTTCTTTGCTCGTCAGCAGCCTTCCGCTATCTGCTGATCGCAGAGGCACCTTCGCTCGACTACACGTACCTGTCAGATTACGCAGGCCACAGTAGAACTCCCCGAGCTGGATAGTGTCAGCGAGCCACTGCATGCGACAAGCCTTATCGCGCCACCACTTATCTTTAATTTGCCGAGACAACCTACGCATTTCAAGGTCACTCGCTTTGACTACGTCATCACGTCCACCTCGTCGTCTGAGTTGCCGCAAGAGGTCTCGATGTTGATCGAATGCTGCCCTGAGTATGCCGTCATTCTCGTCAAACCAATCTTCGTTACGTCGACTCTTTACGCCCAAAGTAATCAAAGCGGTTTCCAAAATGCGAGTAGACGAAGCCTTCTAGGCCTCAACGACATCTTCCCCGTCGTTAGCTGGCAGCAGATTGTCGGACAAGACTTCAGCATACTCCTTACTAACCTCGCGATCTTTCAGCCTTTCCACGTTAAGAGACGCAGGCTTTTTTATTTTGGATCTACGTGGTCGTCGGAGGCGGAGTCGCAGCTTCGTAACAATAAGCCGGTGGTCAGTCCAACAGTGTGCTCCACGCATTACTCGCGTGATTTGCACCTGACTGAAGTTTCTTTGCTGTACGATAGCGTAGTCAATCAGATGCCAGTGTTTGGACCTTGGGTGCATCCACGTAGTTTTGTGCTTAGCGGCAAGCCTGAACATCGTGTTTGATATTGCCAGCTCATATTGAGCACAAAAACTGAGTAGCAACTGACCGTTACTATTCATGTTGCCGACTCCGTGTCTACCCAAAACTCCAGGCCATGCCTCATAGTCCCGTCCAACTCTGGCATTGAAATCGCCCAGTAGTAGCACTTGCTCTTTGGCATTTATGCTATCTAGGCATCGAGATATTTCCTCGTAGAAATGATCCTTAATGTCATCAGACTTGTCTAGCGTTGGAGCATAGACACTGATGACATTAAGATAGTTGTCTTTATCCAGGTGAAGGCGCAGTGTGGTAACGCGGTCCGAGATGTGCACCGGGTACTCCTCAAGTCGCTTTAATAAGTTGTTCTTGACGGCAAATCCTACACCTGAACGCCGAGGTTCGGTGGCTGCGGTACCTTTCCAGAAGAAAGTGTAGCCACCACCATGTTCCACAAGCTCTCCTTCGTCGGCAAGGTGTGTTTCGCTGAGCGCAGCTACATCCACGTCATACCGTTGGAGTTCTCGAGCTACTATAGCGGTCTTGCGTTCAGGACAGGCGTTGCTGCCTCGATCAATAAGCGTTCTCACGTTCCACGCACCAAAAGTCGTGATAGATGTTTTCATGGGATTCTTTTTTATGCTACGTCGACCACGAATTAAAGTGATGCGATGGCAGCCGTGGCTACTACCACCTTCCCGGTAGGGACGAGCATTTTCTTGGGGCACCTTTTCTAGCCCCCTCCCCGGCTGAGCGGGGAAAGCAGTGCCTCCCTGAAAAGGGCTGCTTTGTCATCCCGGGTGCTGCCGAATTCGTACTGTCGTCCCAAGTTTGCAGTACAAAAGCGACCACGGCATGTACTCACACCCCCGGAACCGCCCATGTGCAGGAATCAGACAAAGCCCAGTGTGTATCGCACCAGACCACTCTACCACTTCCCATCGCCACAGGACTTTGCGTAGATCGGAGTCCATTATTCGGAAGCGGTCAAATGCGCAGGATATATTTAAGTGCATAAGTGTACGCGCAAACACAGATGCACTCTCTCGTCCTCACTCTTCTTGATCCAGTGGAACGGAGAACCGCTACGACTGGAGAAGAGATGGATGCAGTGTCTGGCCGACGATTGCTTTTGACCTCTATCGTCGCCCTCAGCCTTCTACATTGCCTTGCTGTCTCGCCGCATCCGCCAAGGCTCGTTGCTAATCAGCGTGAGTTGCCTTCTGCGTAGAGACAGACTTCGTGCTACTAGTGCGGGAGGCATCCGCATCAGACCTTTCTGCCGAAGCAAGAAAGGCCCCCCTCGACCAGGTTTAGCCCGCGAGCCGACGCGGTTTACCGGGATGTGGCCGCTGCGAGCACTGCAGCTACTTGGAGCCACTGGCGAGAGTTGCAGGCCGCCTGTACCTGGTGGTGTACTACCCATTAGGGTCGGCTAGTACACCTAAGCGGAAACAGACGCCCCACTACACCCAATAACACTTGTATTTAAATAAATAAAAATTATAATGTTTGCATGCCTGCTTGCAGGCGGAATACGAGTACACTCACTATCATAATTATAAGATCCTATTTTGTAAATTGTATTCTTTGCAAATAAATGTTTTGATTTGATATGTTCAGCAGTGGACGTCCTTTGGCTGATAATGATGATGAGGATGATGAAATAAAATATTATCAGAATTATTTTAAAAGTTGAAAGGGTTCATTTCACTCGAGGTAATTTCTATGTATACACTTTTCATTGCGACTGTGAGGATATGCATTATTTTACTTAGTTACGTTATTTCTTCTTCTTTATCACCAAGAGCTATGGTCTCGTCAGTAAAGTTTATTTATTTATTTATTCCGAGCCATCTCCTATTAACTTGTATCCAATTTTCGATATTTGCAATTCGCTACATTATGGACTACAAGATTGTAGGTAATTGAGTCGGTCCCGTTCGTTCCCCCTCGGTTATAAAAAATGGTACTTCGGCGGGTAGACGAATACAGTGTGTCCGGGATAGGTATAGCGATTTTGAGGGTACGTATTTCAAAAGCAATTTTGTAGTGTGTGACACTAAACAATACCGATAAATTGCAAATAAAAATCGCTTATTTATACTGAAATCTTACCTACCTCGATGAATTTGCTTTTAAATACGTTCCTCTAATATCACTTTACCTATCCCGGGCACACTGTATTGATAATAATACTGATCGAGTCGATTGACGCCGAAGATCGAGCGTGTGACCTGCGCAAATTACGTATCCTACTTAACCTCGAATACGGGCTGTCAAAATTCCAATCATCGTCAGCCGAATATTGCAAGATTACGGAATCGCTGACACTGCAGCACATGCATCGCCACCGATAACGCGCTGCGGGAGACCGAGCGCCCACCGTCTTCGTCAATTCGCATCATACTTCGATCGGGTCAATTAGTTGGGAATTAATGTAATTCTTTTAATTTAATGAACCATTTTCTCTGACGGCCAACATCTTTATTCGCATGACGTGTCGTGTGTCGGCAGGCGGTGTCGTACAGCACGGGGCTGGAGCGGCCGCCGCGCCCGCGCACCTGCCTCGCCGCGCTGCGCCGCTCGCCCCCGCCCCCGCCCGCCCCGCCGGCCCCGCCCGCCGGTAACTATGCCACTTGCGCTAGCCGCGTGCCTATACAGCACGGGGCTGGAGCGGCCGCCGCGCTGCGCCGCTCGCCCCCGCCCCCGCCCGCCGGTAACTATGCCACTTGCGCTAGCCGCGTGCCTATACAGCACGGGGCTGGAGCGGCCGCCGCGCTGCGCCGCTCGCCCCCGCCCCCGCCCGCCGGTAACTATGCCACTTGCGCTAGCCGCGTGCCTATACAGCACGGGGCTGGAGCAGCCGCCGCGCCCGCGCACCGGCCTCGCCGCGTACCTGGGTTTTTCTTTCTAGATATTCTAAGGGCAGCTTGGAGTATGGATGTTGGCGATGTTTCACCCCCGTGCCTCGGAAAACACGTAATGCTGTTAGTCCTGAATCTGATCTCTCTCCGGTCGTGCCAGATTGCTGTCCAATCGTGCTATGAGAGTGAATCAGAATAGAGAGTGCACCTGTGTTTGCGCACACACTTGTGCACTATAATATGTCCCGCGCTATCTGTGTGACTGGCCTCCGTAGTCGAAATCGCCTAGAGGGAATACTATAGCCGTGCGGCTTCGAAACTCCGAATGCGTCAAGCTGCTTGCGCGGAAGTTAATGTTGTTTAATTGGTGTAGGTAACGGGGCGAACTGTATCTCTGCGAGCCGCGGGCGGCTCGACAAGAGCCACTCGACGCCGGCGTACGACCTGGAGGAGGGCGGCGCGGCCGGCGCGCTCGTCGCGCAGGTCATACCCGAGTCGCCCACCGCCACGCACACGCCGCAGGACAGGTGACAACGCACAGTCAATACTGCCTTTAAGCTCACTAGATTATTAGACAATGTTAGTTCACTAATGCATTCATAGATGGCGCTGCACCCAGTTAAATTGCGATGAACACATTTATAACTGTTTTCTCTTAAGTCTAAAGGTTCGTTGTAAGGGGTTAACTCTCCTAATGCGGTAACTGTCATTTTCATGACGTAATAAACCCGTTGTGTACTACGTAGGGTAAATTTTTAAGCTAGTACATCCTCGAGATCTTAACTTATAGGGAATTATGTGTATAATTGTGTATAATATAAAATGTAAGTGTTTACATTTTATAAATGTGGGCAGATTGTACAGTCCATTTATTGTTTGAAGGAAACATGTTGATATAACCGTAGTGTAAGTATTATTAGTTCTGTGTGTTGCCGAGAGATGGCGTTGTACACTCTTACATCGCGGTGAACATTGGTTTTTTTGGGATATATATATATTATTTTGGGTCAATAAATAAAGAGTTCTATAAGGCTCCTGATTACTTTGAATCTGTGGTATTATTTGAAATCCCTGATCCCAGTATATCACAATTACTCGGAGGACAGTACAGGCTAGTACATTGTTCCTTCGAGTGCCGGATTTTCGGCAGGGCACTTTGGAATAGTGCAGGATTTTTGTGGAAACAGTCGTCACGGATAGTGGTTCGCTATCGAGAACGTGACGTCATTTGGCTGAACAAAGCGTCAGTCATATCAGCGCTGGACATCGCGCTGATTGGAGTGAAGGAGGTGTTTGGCTGAAATTCAGTACGGCGTAGAGCGGCAAAGGAAGTGGCGCCGCCTGGTGGATGGACACGGAGTTATCAGTGCAAGTATCGTTTTATGAAGAACTTTGGTGAGCGAATTTGAACCTTATTTACTTTAGACTTTTAACTTGTGAAATCAGTGTTGTGCGCGAAGTTCAATCAAGATTTCAAGGAAATTTGAACTCTATTTACAAAGACATTTTAACTTAGAAATATTTGTGTTCGTAGTTAGTTTTTTGTATGGTAGTTTTAGGACTTAGAATAATTTCGCTAAAAACGGACGTACGGGGAACCTATGCCCGATTTTTCATAGAGCTTGTATAGGTGAAAACACTTAGAAAAATTTCATCTATTTTCGACTTGTAAAATTTTAAAGAAATTTTAACTTTCATGTGAGACTTTATACTTGTACTGATAGCACCACTTTAAGTTAACTTTGTTTTTGTGTTCATCTTTTACAATGGAGTCTTTAATTCAATTTCAAGATAATGTGTACAGTCGGCTAGTTAAAGCTAAAGCTAATTTTTCAAAGACTCCTAAAGAACGTATCACATTATTATATGTTGAGGGCAGATTGGAATTGTTAGAGGAAATTTGGTCGGACTTCACATCAGGTCACAAAAAACTAATGCAATCTATTACTTCTGAGGAGATGGAAGCGACCAATAGTAATTATTTTAAAGCCGAGGTTTTCGATCAAGCTGAGGAATTGTATTTTGAATATAAGCTGAAATTAAAAACTATTTTAAAAGCTATAAACAAAACTAGTGAGCCATTAATAGAGAAGTCGAATAGTTCAAATAATGATAAAAAATCTATGAACGTCAAATTGCCAAAGGTGAATATACCTATATTTTCCGGAAAGTATTCTGAATGGAATACTTTTCGAGATTTGTTCTCGTCCTTAATTCATTCAAACACGGATTTAGATAATGTACAAAAACTATTATATTTAAAAGGTTACGTATCTGGTGAAGCCGAGCAGTTGTTGTCAAACATTCCTACCACTGATTGCAACTATGAAAGATGCTGGAAGTTGCTGGAGGAACGTTACAATAACAAAAGGTACATTAGTCACCATATTATAAAACGATTATTAAGTCAGAAGAATATTACTCATGAATCCGCCGGTAATTTGAAGGAATTAATGGATACGACAAATGATTGTTAAGCGGCTCTCTCTAATATTGGGATTAATACGAATAGTTGGGACATAATTATAATACATATTTTAACTCTGAAACTGGACCCAGAATCGAGACGGCAGTGGGAATTTAACGCCACAAATTGTAACTCATCAGATGAGTTACCTACTTACCAACAATTTCAAGATTTTATAACGAAGCGCTATCGCGCAATTGAGTTCCTCGATTCTCGGTCAAGTAATAACGTAAATAAAAATGTACCTATCAATAAAACAAAGTCATTGCACGTTGCAAATGTTAAATGCCCGTTTTGTTCGGAAGAACACAAAATAAACAATTGTAAAAAATTTAGTAGTGAATCTGTTGAGTCAAGGCGTAATTTTGTTCAGACAAATAATATTTGTTTTTGTTGTCTGGGTAGTAATCACACTGCCAGGAACTGCCAAAGTAATGGAACGTGCCGTATCTGTAAAAGAAAACACCACACTTTGTTACATCCTTCGAGTAGTTGTACGGTGGGGGATCAGATTGTTAAACCAAAAGTTACTACACCTAATCAGGAGTCATCTGATGGTGTGGAGAACGCGGAGCCGGTTGTGTCTTGTTTTTCTGCAGGAAATTATAAAATTAGTCAGGTTTTACTAGCGACCGCGCTGGTAGAAACCTTAGCGAAAAACGGGCAAAGGTATATGATTCGTGCGCTCTTGGATCAAGGCTCACAGTCATCTTTTGTGACCGAATCAACGGTCCAACTCTTAGGATTAAAGAAAACTCCTATTAAGAGTATAATATCTGGTGTTGGGGGCGAAAACAATTTCGTATCTAAGTCCATGGTTCGAATTAAAATTAAGTCACGTGTTGATCCCATGGTTTCTATTGTCGTAAATGCATATGTGTTGCGATCCATTACATCACTAATACCATCTGAAAAGGTAAAGTTGATGGAGTGGAAGGAATTAAATGAAATTATTCTGGCCGATCCAGAATATCACACGCCAAGTCGTGTTGATTTATTACTAGGTGCTGAGGTATACAGTAAAATTCTACAAGACGGTATAAAGAAGAGTCCTCAGGGTGCAGTTGTTGCGCAATCAACTTCACTCGGATGGATAATATCTGGTGCTGTTGGGACGGCAGGTCAATCTGAAAAAATAAATACATTACATTGTCAAGTGACCGATGATAATGATATTCTAAAACGGTTCTGGGAACTTGAAGAAAGTATTCCTTTGCCTAAAGAGAGGTTATTTAGCGAAAAGGAAAAACGTTGTGAAGAATTTTACGCTGAAACTACTATAAGAGACCACGAAGGTAGATATGTAGTAAGACATCCATTCAAATCGGAATTTCCAGAAGTTACTAACTCCAAGATGATAGCTGAAAAGAGATTGAAGTCATTAGAAAGGCGATTAAGAAATGAAAATTTAACAGAAGGCTATAATCAAGTATTAAATGAATACTTAGAGATGGACCATATGGAGTTAGTACCAAAGGATGAAATTAACAATAGTAAGGCGATCTATTTACCACATCATGTTGTCGTACGCGAGGACAAGGAAACGACAAAATTGCGAGCTGTCTTTGATGCATCTTGTAAGGGCACCAACGAGAAATCACTAAATGATAATCTTTTAGTTGGACCAACTTTGCAGCCAGATTTAAGGCACCTTGTCATTCGTTGGAGAGTCAAACCGATCTGTTTAACGGCCGACATTGTCAAAATGTACAGGCAGGTAAAAGTGAATGAAGCAGATGTTGACTTCTTAAGGATTTTGTGGAGAAAAGATGTCAATAAGGAAATAGATCATTACAGAATGAAAAGAGTTACCTTTGGAGTGGCTTCTTCACCTTACCTTGCAGTAAAAACATTGCAGCAAGTAGCACTGGATGATGGTCATGACTACCCATTAGCAGCTGAAAGAGTCGCAACTGATTTTTACATGGATGATTTAATGTCATCTTGTGAAAATAGAGAAGAAGGATTAAAACTATTTAATGAAATGAATGAACTTTTAGCTAAAGGTGGGTTTATTTTACAAAAATGGACTAGTAATGATCAGGAACTATTAAATAAAATGCAATTAAGTCAAGAAAAAGAAGCTGTAAGGGAAAGCCTGAAAATAAAAACAGACGAAGTAGTAAAGATAGTTGGACTTACCTGGGACCGAAGCGACGACTCTTTCCGCTATAAGGTGAAAATGGACTCATTGGAGGAACCTGTAAGCAAAAGAAAGATTATATCTGACATTTCGCGATTTTACGATCCTCTAGGTTGGGCTGGACCGAGTATAATAATTTCTAAAATTTTTATTCAAAGGCTATGGTTAGCAGGTTTGGATTGGGATGAAACTGTGCCCTCAGATATATTAAATGAATGGTTGACTTACCGTGAAGAACTGAAGATGTTGCAAAATATAACTGTACCTCGATGGATGGGAATAAGAGCTAGGGATGAGATAGAGCTCCATGGTTTCTGCGACGCTTCTAAAGATGCTTTTGCAGCTGTAGTGTATTGTCGTGTTATTGGCTATGATGGAGAAATACGGGTTGCTTTAGTCTCGGCGAAAACAAAGGTTGCGCCCGTAAAACAAGTCTCAATTCCAAGGCTTGAGTTGTGTGGAGCAGTTTTACTTACTCGACTTCTTACTGAAGTCGCTGTCGTAATGGGAGTAGACAAGAGTCGGTTACACGCTTGGACAGATTCTACGGTAGTACTAGCATGGTTGAATGGTCATCCAAATCGCTGGAAGGTATTTGTGGCCAACCGTGTGTCCGAAATTATTTCAAATCTAGATTCACATCATTGGTCCCACGTATCTTCGAATAATAATCCAGCTGATGCAGCATCACGAGGACTTTCTCCCAAGGAATTGATTGATAGTAACATCTGGTTTCAGGGTCCAGATTTCCTGAAAAAAGATACAGTTGAGTATAAAAAGCCAAAGGATATAAGCACAGATTTAGAACAAGTAAAAATCAAATCGCACTGTGCGACTGCATCTGAAAATAGTTCTATTTTTGATAGATTTTCATCGTTGACAAGAATGATAAGGGTGTTGGCGTATTGCAAGCGGTTTATACATAATGCTAAAAATGAATCTACGGGTAAACGTGTTGGAATTTTGGATGCACAAGAATTAAAAGAAGCTATGAATTGCTGTATTCGTAAATGTCAAAGGGATCATTTTGAAGAAGAAATAGAAAAATTATACAAAAAAGAAAACTTACCCAAAAGAAGTTATCTCCGAGCGCTGACTCCTTTTCTTGATGAGGAAAATATTTTGAGGATTGGTGGAAGGCTTGAGAATACACTTTGGAGTGGAAATCGAAAACATCCTATTCTTTTGCCTAAGAAATCTCATTTTACTAATTTGATTATTGATAATGCACATAAACAAACCCTTCACGGTGGACCACAACTAATGTTGTGCTATTTGCAGACCAAATATTGGATATTAGGCATTAAACAGCTTGCGAAGACCTACTATAAGAAATGCGTTACTTGTTTTAAGAATGCCAACAAGTCACAAACGCAATTAATGGGTCAATTGCCTGCAGCGAGAGTTACACCCGCTAGACCGTTTAAGTCAAGCGGAGTAGATTACGCAGGCCCCATCCAAATAAGAACTACTAAAGGACGAGGACATAAGTCACATAAAGCATATATTTGTTTATTCGTGTGCATGGTTACTCGCGCGATGCACTTAGAGGTAGTGACCGAACTTACGACCGAAGGCTTCTTACAGGCATTTAAAAGATTTGTTTCTAGAAGGGGATACTGCACTGATATCTGGAGTGACAATGCCACAAATTTTGTAGGAGCATCAAGTGAACTCAAGAGGCTGTTCACATCGGAAAAAAGTTCTATGCTTCAGGAAGTAGCTGAAGCTTTAGCTACCAATGGATGTACTTGGCATTTTATTCCATCCCGTTCGCCTAATTTCGGTGGATTATGGGAAGCGGGTGTAAAGTCGGTAAAGTACCATTTGAAACGTGTTATTGGTCAAAGCACACTAACTTTTGAGGAAATGACGACAGTTTTAACACAAATAGAGGCCTGTTTGAATTCAAGACCTCTATCAGTGATCACTGGCGAAAACGATGACGCTATAGTGCTAACACCTGGACATTTTTTGATCGGAGAAGCGTTGGTCACACCACCAGATAATGACTTTCAATCCTCGAATATATCATCTTTGCGTAGGTGGCAATACACTCAAAGGATGTTACAAGATTTTTGGCATCAGTGGTCGCGTCAATATTTAACTAGATATTTTCATAGATATCGATGGTCAGAACAGAATCCCGAACCTAAGATAAATGATATAGTCATTATTAAAGAAGACAACTTACCGGCTTGTCGCTGGTTATATGGCAAAGTGATTGCTACCCACCCAGGTCAAGATAATATAACACGAGTTGTTACTTAAGGGTTAAGAATGGCACGGTCAAGAGACCAATATCAAAAATAGCTGTTTTACCTATTTCTGATTAATTAGTTATATTTGTCATGTAGTTGTTTTGTTTAGTATAAGAAGCTATTTATTTTTGTTTACAAACTCACTTTACACGTTGTTATTTGTTAAAATGTGTTCGTCCAATTTGTAGAAGGACAAGCTTTGGTTTGCCATGGTGGGCGATACTGTATGAAAAAACAAACCGTAGTTTGTCTTTGGTGGGCGATGTATGTACAGTCCATTTATTGTTTGAAGGAAACATGTTGATATAACCGTAGTGTAAGTATTATTAGTTCTGTGTGTTGCCGAGAGATGGCGTTGTACACTCTTACATCGCGGTGAACATTGGTTTTTTTGGGATATATATATATTATTTTGGGTCAATAAATAAAGAGTTCTATAAGGCTCCTGATTACTTTGAATCTGTGGTATTATTTGAAATCCCTGATCCCAGTATATCACAATTACTCGGAGGACAGTACAGGCTTGTACACAGATTAAAAAGTACATTTTGGTTTTTGATGTTCAGTGACGTGAAAAAACACGCAAAAAATATCGCTTTCCGATCCTTTTAAGCGTGGAATCGACCACACATAGGCTTACACGCGCGTAACTAAACGATATATATATTTTTTTCACCTCGATTACGGGCTGATTTTTCAATAGTCAGATAAGAAATATTCGTCGAACAAAATACAATATGGGCAAAGTGACTAATTTGAAAACGTCACCTAATTGTCAGCAATCATAGGTACCTGTTTTTTTTTGTAAATCTGTTGCTTTATAATTTATCAGTCTGATAAGTTTTATCTGACCACTGAAAAATCGGCCCTCAATATAAAAGTAACTCAGTGCTTTTGCAATGGAAAAAAATATTAGTGTAACTCTGATTATACCATTTGACAATTGCATGTTGAACGAATTTCAGTCCAACGATACTAGTTCACTCGGCCGAGAAGGCGGACCAGATACTGGACTTCAAGAAGTCGAGCTGTCAGATCGGCGAGGCGATCCTGCAGCAGCAGGGCCGCCGCGACCCCGACCTTGGCGACCTCGACCTCGGCGACCGCGACACGGACGACCACGACGCGGACAAGGTACGAGAATAAGGCGATGCTTTTCCGATCGCTAAAAGGATTTAAGCAGCGTTACCAGACGTACCGATTTTGGAGGGGCGTCCTGATTGTTTAATCAAAATTACATTACCCACGCGGGACAGGCTCAGTCCCACTTTTCGGGGATAACTTAACTGTATCACTATTTTTGCTATATTGGCTACTTGACTGTTGTAACAAATTAAGATGAAATGTGTTGCAAATGAAACTTTACAGCCCTTAAATAATGGCAAATATCTATTATCTCAATAAAAGTTCTCTTAAATATTTTATTTTTGCAATATAACTTTGAATAAAACATTTATAACTAAAACTTAACCAGCTTTTGACCAGACCTATCTGTATAGTGACGTAAGCAGTACCAAAGATAAAGTAAATTCGCTGTCAATCCAAGTTCAAGCAACGGAACTGGCTAGCCAGCGCCGTTTTTCACTTAAAAATACAACTAATGTAGTGAGGCGGTAAAACGAGACCCTGCGTACTTCGCTATTCAGGTTTTATATGCTATACCATGCCCTTGCAGATGCCACGATAAGTTACGGGTTGAGTAGTTAGCATTCCCAGTTCACTTGAATAAAATTCAATCAATACACACAAGAATGCTGAAAATATTAGTTAACTTTAATTAATTTTAAAAAAATATATGAAAAAAATGTTTCAAACCTGTAAAATTTTATCTATTAAAAGAAAGTTAAACTAATGCAAATACTTGAACAATATAATTCTAACAAATACAAAACGTGATCATAACTACCCAACTCGACTAGCTCAGAAAAATGTGATAATTGTACCTAATCAACAAAATAACTTAGGTAAAATTACAAATGAATTAGATAAGAAAGTGACCTTGACGTGCTGTTGCCGGCACCTACGTATGAAACACTGTAACTGTACGCATGTTCAGTCTAAAAACAAGCTACCTAGTTTTAAAACGAATATACCACGAACGCGATTGCGGATAAACTGCGCAGAAATTTGGCAGACTAGAGTTAAGTAAAAAACTATATATCTTTTTTGAATAAATTAATAAAATAAAGGTGTATTTTAACCATAAAGCAACGTCTGTTTAAGGAAATGTCATTGGTTTTCTTATGGAGCACTTCAGCTATTTTCGTATTTCCGCTTTATTCTGACATTTTGAGGGATTCAGCCAGACTATAATCAAATCAAATCAAATTATTTATTTATTTCAGGCAAATTACACCCATACAAGTTACATATCACTTTTCTAAAATTACATAGAATGGAATGTCACTGTTTATTAAATTAAATACAAATTTCACTATAATTGATTTGCAAAATTAAATAAATAATAAATAAATAACATTGAAATTATAATTTAGAATGTTACGTAAATGTCATTTTAACCTAAAATACAAGTTAAATACAGTCAGTAAATCCTTTTTGGCATCGGGACAGTGCCATGCCTTTCACAACAATGACGAATATAGCACGAATCCGGTCTTGCGGCTATCATCGCCAGGACGGTGTTGGAGCTGGCCCGGACTCTGCGCACCAAAGATGCAGCTCTTTTGCGCATCGTCGAGTGAAAACAGTCAACGCGTGCTTCCGCAAACATACTCGAGACACTGCAGAATCGGGTCAGCCCCATCACCGCCCTGAACGCATTATTGAATTGGACGCGGAGAGCGTTGTAGTTTTTTGCCGTCTAACTAGCCCACAGGCTGCACGAATATAGCGAGCTGCAATACGCCCGAAAGATCGTCGCTTTGATCTCTTTTGAGCACCTGGCGAACCTGCGAGCTATCATATATACGCTCCCGCTCCATATCAACATGATCGTTGAGGTTGGTGGTGAGTATATGCCATAGATATTTAAATTGTATTTAAGGTGTCCGGGCACTTAGCACCAACAGCCTCGAAGACCATGAGCTGACTCTTGCTAACATTATACAGCAAACCGTGACCAGACGCATATTCCTCACATATACGCATAAGCTTCCGTAGACCGCAGATCGAGGCGCTCAGCAGCACCATATCGTCCGCATAGCTTAAGTTGTTAACACATACCCCATCAATATGGCATCCAACACGATGACCGAACGTCGAGACCCAACATTTCCGTATCTACACATGACCAACGATGCTCTTTACAAATTGACATAAGTTCATTGTAGAACAACTCGCCCGGGTCAGCATTGAAATCTCCCAAGATAAACACTGAGTCAGTTCCACTTTCATCGATAATTGCGTTTATGGCACTCATACAATCAGTAAAATTTTGTAAATTATCTGACGAGTTTGTAGGCAAATTAACACTCATTATAAGGATTAACTTATCACTTGTAGATATTTCAATAGCACAAATACGCGGATTATCGCACTTCAACACTGACACTTGTTGGAACGCAGCATATTGCCATAATAGCGCAACACCCCCGTAAGGGCGGCCACGCACGATGCCCGCAGAAGTGTCCATTCCTGACGTCGCCGTATAACCGAAGCCGCTGTCGATCGTGCCGATAATGGGTATTTCGTCTGTTTGCAACCAGGTCTCTTGTAGACATACCAAGTCACACGTACGGCAGAGACCCCGAATGTCATCAATAGAACGCTTGACGTTTTTGCAATTAAATGTGGCTATGGTATAGGGGCCCTTATTCATGTTTTGGTATATTTAAGGCGTTATCCTCTCGAATACGAGTACTGTTCGTTTTCCTATTTTCTGTTCTTAACTTTGACATATCCTTCAACAGTTTCGAGCAGTCCAAATGATCAATTAAAATCAGTGGTAATTTGTCCAATTGCCTGGCGACATAAACGGGAATAGCATCCGGCTATGACGATTTAAAAATATTTATCATGTCTATAACGTCACGGTCTTCTTTCCCCTTGCTTTTGCGTAGTCTTTTTCTGACGTCCGTTGGCGTCGTCTCGAACAGGAGTGTTTTCGAATATTTTATTTCTTCGCTTTTGAATGCTGACGTACACAATCGCACCATTGTCACTTCATCAACAATCGAAACATTATTTTGTAAGTAACAGAGCAACTCATCAACGACGATGTTGCATTGAGCACATTTAAGAATCTTCGTCATTTTTGCTACACGAACCGCTATCGGTGCGAATTGACACAAACACGCTCGACCTCAACGAATGCGCGCGCGCGACTCTAAGCTATTCGTAAAATAAGGTAAAAAATAAATTCTGAAAGTATATCGATGACCGTTAATTTTCAAAAATAATTTAAGTGGCGGACCGGACTTTGACGCAATTTTGTATGATATTCATTTATATGTTAATATGTATAAATATTTTTTATATGTTCAGGAGCGAATACGCGAGACGATCAACATCGCGATGATGGAGGCGCGGCGGCGGTCGCTGCTGGGGCGCGCGGGCGCGGGCGCGCGGCTGCAGTTCTTCGGCGACGAGCCGCCCAACGCCGAGGCCGCGCCACGGTGAGCCTCACTCCGTATTCTACTCGATTCCCATATACGTAAAGTCATTATTTGCAGTTCGAAAAGCTAGCTCCGCGCAACATTAGTCATATATATAAGCAGAACAGTTATTATTCATCACTTCAATTTATCTATACAAAAATATCCTCGCAAATATATCGTTATTCCGAAGATATCATTAAAGGAGTGAACATTTTTTTTCTCTGTCAATGTTGATGATGATCGACGTAAAACAATCATGACAAATTCGATCGAAAGCAACCTTTCGCCGTTGCAGATGGGCTACCGAACGCGCGCCGTCCCCGCCGCCGCGTCCGCCGGGCACCCGCGCCGGGCCCAGCGGCGGCTCCACGCCGGCCAGCCCGTGCGCCGCGTACCCCGTGCTGCGGGCCGTGGCGCGCGAGCCCGGCCCGCCGCGCGCGCTGCACGCCAGCCAGGTACTAGCGGCCCCACGCCGGCCAGCCCGTGCGCCGCGTACCCCGTGCTGCGGGCCGTGGCGCGCGAGCCCGGCCCGCCGCGCGCGCTGCACGCCAGCCAGGTACTAGCGGCCCCACGCCGGCCAGCCCGTGCGCCGCGTACCCCGTGCTGCGGGCCGTGGCGCGCGAGCCCGGCCCGCCGCGCGCGCTGCACGCCAGCCAGGTACTAGCGGCCCCACGCCGGCCAGCCCGTGCGCCGCGTACCCCGTGCTGCGGGCCGTGGCGCGCGAGCCCGGCCCGCCGCGCGCGCTGCACGCCAGCCAGGTACTAGCGGCCCCACGCCGGCCAGCCCGTGCGCCGCGTACCCCGTGCTGCGGGCCGTGGCGCGCGAGCCCGGCCCGCCGCGCGCGCTGCACGCCAGCCAGGTACTAGCGGCCCCACGCCGGCCAGCCCGTGCGCCGCGTACCCCGTGCTGCGGGCCGTGGCGCGCGAGCCCGGCCCGCCGCGCGCGCTGCACGCCAGCCAGGTACTAGCGGCCCCACGCCGGCCAGCCCGTGCGCCGCGTACCCCGTGCTGCGGGCCGTGGCGCGCGAGCCCGGCCCGCCGCGCGCGCTGCACGCCAGCCAGGTACTAGCGGCCCCACGCCGGCCAGCCCGTGCGCCGCGTACCCCGTGCTGCGGGCCGTGGCGCGCGAGCCCGGCCCGCCGCGCGCGCTGCACGCCAGCCAGGTACTAGCGGCCCCACGCCGGCCAGCCCGTGCGCCGCGTACCCCGTGCTGCGGGCCGTGGCGCGCGAGCCCGGCCCGCCGCGCGCGCTGCACGCCAGCCAGGTACTAGCGGCCCCACGCCGGCCAGCCCGTGCGCCGCGTACCCCGTGCTGCGGGCCGTGGCGCGCGAGCCCGGCCCGCCGCGCGCGCTGCACGCCAGCCAGGTACTAGCGGCCCCACGCCGGCCAGCCCGTGCGCCGCGTACCCCGTGCTGCGGGCCGTGGCGCGCGAGCCCGGCCCGCCGCGCGCGCTGCACGCCAGCCAGGTACTAGCGGCCCCACGCCGGCCAGCCCGTGCGCCGCGTACCCCGTGCTGCGGGCCGTGGCGCGCGAGCCCGGCCCGCCGCGCGCGCTGCACGCCAGCCAGGTACTAGCGGCCCCACGCCGGCCAGCCCGTGCGCCGCGTACCCCGTGCTGCGGGCCGTGGCGCGCGAGCCCGGCCCGCCGCGCGCGCTGCACGCCAGCCAGGTACTAGCGGCCCCACGCCGGCCAGCCCGTGCGCCGCGTACCCCGTGCTGCGGGCCGTGGCGCGCGAGCCCGGCCCGCCGCGCGCGCTGCACGCCAGCCAGGTACTAGCGGCCCCACGCCGGCCAGCCCGTGCGCCGCGTACCCCGTGCTGCGGGCCGTGGCGCGCGAGCCCGGCCCGCCGCGCGCGCTGCACGCCAGCCAGGTACTAGCGGCCCCACGCCGGCCAGCCCGTGCGCCGCGTACCCCGTGCTGCGGGCCGTGGCGCGCGAGCCCGGCCCGCCGCGCGCGCTGCACGCCAGCCAGGTACTAGCGGCTCCACGCCCGAGCGCCGGAGCGAGCGTTACATGAAATGCTCTTTGAACCGTCCACACGTAGAATTCATGTTACATTTCAGGGTGGATTACATTACGCGTTAAACTCGTCTGGACCTGGCTTAAAAGGTTGAACGCTCCACGCGTTGTCTTCTGTTTATGTAACGTTGTTATGTGTGCAAGTTTTGAATGAAAGTGGTTACGAGCCAGATACCTAGACGGCACGAGCCGAGTGGGGTTCAGGCGTCCGAAAAAAAAAAAAATAATCGTCATTGTTAATATTGGTTATTGGTATAGGTAAGGTTTGAAACCCAATATTTACACGAAGATTGCTGAAGTTATAAGATAAAATCTAACTTAAAAGTCCTCATATTTAAGTGAAGTTCAAGTTACACTGGTAGTGCTCAATTGGCTACTAGACAACTTTTAGAAAAGTAATCTTATATGTGGGTAAGATGATTATGTATCCCCTTGAAATTTGCTAGGAATAATACATTTATTTGAAGTTTTTTGTGATCAATCTTGAATACGCGTGTAAACGATTTGTCACGTGTTTACAGGTTGTGTGTAAGGAGACAAATAATAACAACGAGGACTGTATAAAGGCTGGTTTTATTGATTGAAGTAATTCATTTATATACTTATGACTAATACCCCATTACATCTACCCCTTTATGAAAAAGAACAATATTCGTAATACATTTAGATTACACACATAATTATAATAATTATAACTACTTAACTATCATGACAATAATAACATTGATGCGCAAAACAAACCAAATACAATTGGTATAACGGGAAGGTAAGTTTACAAGTAATATGAGGCCGCTTACAACGACAGCTGATCACTATCCGTGTCTATTTTTAGATACAATGTTTAATTTATTTACTTTCTAATTTCGTTCTATTTTTATGAACGATATCTTCCTTACCATTTTTTATTATTTTTACATTACAACTTAAATCTTCTTTCACTATATATGGTCCTAAATATATTGGATCCATTTTATTATCAGAAGGATTTCTTAACAGTAAATAATCGTTTTTCTTATAACTAATTGGGTTACTTTTTACATCATAATGATTTTTTCGTTTTATTTTGCTTTTAATTAGGTTATCCCGAGCATCCCTTTGTGCTAGTTGTAATCTGTATTTGAACTCTAATGGATAGCTATTATGAGCGTATAAAGGATCAACGACGGTGCCATCAAGGTTACCTGGCATTTTACACCGCTTACCAAACACCAGCTCGTGTGGTGTGTACTGCGTTTCACAGTGTACCGTGTTGTTGTAGGCAAAGCACCAGTACGGCAACCAGCAACTCCATTCACCTGGTTTGTTTTCACAATAAGTTCTTAAATACGCACCCATAGTTTTGTGTGTGTTTTCCAAAGCTCCGATACTCTCGTGATGGTATGCTGTGGAGGAAATTTGATTTATTTTTAAGAGTTGGCATATTTCCTTCATTGTACTAGCTATGAACTCGGTACCGCGATCGGTTGCAATTACGCTAGGAATGCCAAATCTTAAAATAAATTTGTTTACGAAAGCTGAAGCAACACTTACCGAGTCTTTATTTTCTAAGGGATACGCCTCAACAAATTTCGTTAATTCGCATTGCAGTGTTAAAATATAATTAAAGTTAGAAGAATCTTTAGATAATGGTCCTACAATGTCCAAAAATACTTTTTCGAACGCTGAATTCGCAGTTGTTGTAATGACCATGGGTTGCTTGGTTCCGACTGAATATTTTTGTTTGTTACACTGGTCACACTTTGAAATGTATTCAATGATATCTTTTTCCATACTCGGCCAGAAATAAAACCTCTTAATATTATTCGTCATTCGCTTGATACCTGCGTGGCCACTAGTAGGTAACAAGTGAAAATCGTTTAATATTACCTTTCTGTCGTCTAAGTTATTTACTCTTTGTGCGTTGTTCGCTATGCATATGCGTTAATTGTCCCAGTTTGGGTAATCTCTAATTGCATTTATAAGCCCATCAATAAAATCTTGATTTATCTCATTTCTAAGTATGCATACTTCACTTATTTTATATCTTTTACATATAAATAACAATTCTCTCATCAATTCGTCTCGCGTAATCGATGATCGAGATATTGCATTCAAGTAAATTTTTGAACTTTTAGGCACATAGATAAAATATTTATATCTTTCGACTGTTTCTTCTCTTAATAACCTTTTATACTTTAACTCATTACATAAGGACAGTTCTGTGAAATGTTTTGGTTTTTAATTATTTCCACAACTCTCGGTTGATCAGGCCTCGAGTTAGTGTCAATATTATCGACCGAAACATTACAAGTACTTCCGACATTCCTATTATCATTGTTTTTTCTAACTTGTGTTCTAGTCATCACATTTATTTCTTCGCTCATATTTATTAAATCGTCAGATGTAATATTAATTCGCGACAGGGCATCTGCTGCCGAGTTCGATTGCCCTTTTATGTATTCTATCTCAAACTTGTACTCTTCTAATGACAATCTAAACTTAATGAGTCTGCTCGATGGGTCTCGCATGGAAAACAAATAGACAAGTGGCCTATGGTCGGTCTGTATCTTAAACTTTTTTCCATATAAATAGGGTCGGAAATATTTAACACTCCACACTATTGCTAAGAGCTCCTTTTCAATAGTTGGATATCTTGTTTCCGCCTTATTTAAACTTCGGCTAGCATAAGCGACAGGCCGACCATCCTTGTTACACAACACGGCCCCTATGGCTTTACCTGATGCGTCTGTTTGCAATAAAAATTCACTTGTATTAGAAAAATCGGGATACTGTAAAACTGGTGGTTTTATTAAAGCTGATTTTAAATTTTGGAATGCGTTTTCGCATTCTTTTGTCCAATTAAAAGATATATTTTTACACGATAATCTGTTGAACCGATTAGCAATTTTTGCGAAATTTGGAATGAATCTACGATAATAGTTCGCAAAAGCTACGAATCTCTTCGTTTCGTCAGTATTTTGTGGTGTGGGATAATTAACTACTGCTTTATTTTTTTCTGGGTCAGGTAAGATACCCTCTTTAGAAACCACATGCCCCAAGTATAACATTTCTTTTTGCAAAAATGTACACTTACTTGGGTTTAACTTTAAGTTTATTTTACGTAATCTAGTAAAAACATCCATGAGATTTTGATTATGAAGGTTTAAATTTCTTCCAAAAACTACCAAATCGTCTTGATAAATTAGGCATTTATCGTAATTAAGGCCTGACATCGCAATAGTCATCATACGACTGAAACTGTTAGGACTAGATTTGAGACCCATCGGCATTCTAGTCATTTGATATTGATTTTTGCCTGTGGTGAAAGCTGTACAAGGTCTACTACTTTTTTGAAGATTAATTTGGTAAAATCCTTGGTACAAATCTAGGTGCGTAAAGTACATTGCACCGGATAATGAGTCTAAAATTTCGGTGATGTTAGGCAGGGGGAATTTATCGTCCTGGATCTGATTATTAAGTTTACGGTAATCTATTACGACTCTCCATTTCTTTTTTCCTGATGAATCTAACTTTTTGGGAACTAAAAGTAATGGACTTGACCACGGGCTTTTTGAAACTTCTATTATACCGTCATCTAACATATTTTGAATTTGGTTATCGGTCTCTGCTTTTTGTGCATATGGCAATCTATATTGTTTAGTATAAATTGGTGCGGTATTTGGCTTCAGATCAATAGTTTGTTCGTAAACATTTGTGACTGCTAGTTTGTCTCCCGGTAAATAAAATACATCTGGAAATTTTGCACAAATATTTTCTATTGACTTTTGTTCTTCAATAGTTAAACCATTTAAATTTAAAAACGAAAATAATTCTTTAACTCTTTTTGCATTCATAATTGGTTTTTCGAAGTTGCAAATAATGTAATCATTTAACTTATTGGTATTTACTTTAAAATAACTTAATTTAATCTCCTTTTCTCTAGTGTTTAAAATTCTAATCGGAATTTTTCCATTTTTAGGTCTTACTAATGTGCTACCTAAGTAAACCCCTTCACAAAGCTCTTGGGGATGTATAAAACAATTTGTTTTCTCGTCAGAACTTATGTAATGGATGGATTCAGACCGTGGTGGTACGACCAAATATGAATCTGACGTAGGTGTCATGTACTCAAACTTTACGTTAACATAGTTTTTGTTTTCTGTATAAAGTTCTAATGTGTTTAATTCGAAATCTAATTTAGCTTTATAGTTGCTGAAAAAATCGTGACCCAAAATTCCGTCAGTTTTGCACGGTAAAGTATCAAAAACAAAAAACTTTTGCCTGAAAATGTTGTTGTTAAAGTTTAAGTTGAGGTGCACGTAGCCCAAAGAAACTATATCACCTCCAATACCTTTTACGTTCACTTTATTTTTATGGAATGGTATTTGTAAACTTTTGATACACTGATACTTAATAGCAGAGATCGATGCCCCCGTGTCAGTCAACCAATCGTATCTATATTTGTCAATGAAACTCTTTACTTTGCATAAGCTGTTACATGAGTACACAAAGCTATTCTCGAAAAAAATGATTCAGAGATTCCAAATGTGAATCCTCTGAGGGGACATTGTCCGTTGTTGCCATGAAGTTCACGTTGTTACGTGGGTATTGACCGCGATTACGACCAAAATTTCGACCTCTGTTATTACGAAAACTAGTACCGCGATAATTATTATTCTGTTGATAAGACCATACCTGATTTTGATGACTGTTACTGCCACTGTATGGTGGCCGCTGATATCCTCGCGACCTATTAAATCTCCGAAAGCCCCGCTGTCTGATATTATGACCCCTTTGGGACCTGCGCTGAGCTGACCTGAAATTCGATTTTTTGTACATACCCATGATGCCTTCAGATGTGGATGGAGAATTGACCTCTTCGTCCTTTGCAGCTTGAATGGCATCTGTTAAAGAACTATAATTACGGGCAGTTATTACGGTGCTCAATCGACTATTTCGCAGGCCGTCACTAAAACTTTTAATAGCCATTTTTTCGTTTAATGGTCTTAGGACCTTGTATTTTTCTGAATCGCCATCAGCTTGCGAAATAGTTTGATCGGCAAATAGCTCGGAAATCTCTTTTCCAAAATCGTTTAAGGTCCTATTATTTTGTTTGCAATGTAATAATTTTGATTGCAAAGCTGTGTAGCTTTTTTGTGGCAATAATTTGCGTCGCATATCCTTTATCAACTCATCAATAGAATGATATTGCTGTGATAGCTGTAATTTTGCTTGCTGGGATAACCTACTCTTTAGCACAAATTGTATTAATTTAATTTTACAATCCGTTTCTTTCAAAATAGAGTTGTAATATTCTACGCCCTCTATCAAGTTTTTAGTACTGTCAGCATCATTTGTCATAATAGGTAAAATGCTCAAGGCAATTTTTAAATCAAACTTTTCGCTAGCCATATTGTCACTAATTTCGGGACAGGAGTCCTCTTCTTTCACACAACACAAATTTAAAATATCGTCATATAAATTAGTGAACTCTTCACAAATTTTATTTATTAAAGTTATTTCTGTATTATTTATTTGTTTTAAAGATATTTTATTTTTACATAAGGTGGTATAATCGTTATACTTTACCAAAACCTTATGTGCTTCATTCCTTTTAACTTCTAAAATATTTCCTGACCTCCTACTAGGGCCAATCTTTATTAGATAAGTTCTAATAGATTTTAACTCTTGAAAAATAACGTTTAATTCTTCGGCCATCAAACTAATTATAACGTGACATTATGACTAACGCCTAGTACACACAATATAAGCGTTTATACCTAAACATTTATTGATATGAGATTAAATATAATAGCGCTAACTTACACTGCGCGATTAGACATATGAGTAAATAAGCATTTATACGAGTAAATAATGTTTTTACGTTACCGACGCCACTTTTTCGCACTGCACTTTCGAACCGAAACACTTTCTACACACTTCGTTGGACTGCCGGTCCTCGAGCTCCTTCTGCTGTCGACCACGGAGTAGGCTCGCATATCTTCGTAGATTGTACTCGTTAAGCTGCCGCTGAACCAACTTTTTGTGGCATCTCCTGTACGTTTTATAGAGGACTATGATGAGAGCAACTCCCATCATCAGCACGATGCTCAATAAGATCAAATTCGTAGCGCTCGCGTGAACCTTCAGTTGCTCCAAGTGTGAGGAGTTTTCGCCGCCAGCTGCATTCTGAGCAATGATCACTCTATCTTCTTCTTTACTATGCGAAGAACCCATTTTCAAATATTTTCGAATTGAACGGAGCACTAACAGTCAGTTCGTCACTGCGAGAAATTGAATAATCCATCTTGAAATTATTTCGTGACGATCGGTTCAAACGTTGTACTTAATATGGTAATGAATGCGCGTGGCTCCTGTTACCCGCGCGACGGCGGCAGGGTCGCCATTTACAGGTTGTGTGTAAGGAGACAAATAATAACAACGAGGACTGTATAAAGACTGGTTTTATTGATTGAAGTAATTCATTTATATACTTATGACTAATACCCCATTACACGTGACTTATGTCACCTTATAATATGTTATACAAACATATAATGACACAAACGAATACAGTGTAAACACATTTATTCACAAATAAGCTATGTTGTTTATTATTTTGCTTAATAAATAACTTAACTATACTACAAAGGCCAGCATTTGCCCCTGTATAGATTATTATCCCTATTTAAATGAAACTTGAGTTACAAATTAATGTTCTTTTCTGCCAGGAACAACGATTTTCTCTTTTTGAAAATAATTTTACTGTACGGTTTAGTAACCGCACAATAATTTACATATCAATACAAATCAATTCATGTTCTTTTCTAAACGTATGTGACCAGAACTTACACGAACACTATTTGTGGTAATGGGTAGAGGATATGATTTATACAAGTGATGAGAATGTGATAGAATCACGTGACCGTTCGCAGATATCCCTCCCACTGCGACACATCACGAAACACGACATCATGGTGATCCCGAGCGAGCGGCGCGAGTTGCCCCCCATCAACGCGGAGGCGGAGCCCCCCGCGCGCGCGCGGCGCGACAGCGGGCCCGACGAGGCGCGCGGCCTCACGCTCTCGCCGTCCGCCGCCTCAGTCAAGAGCATCTTCCCCTCCTCCAAGTCGAGGAGCTTGAAGAAGAAGAATTCTATTCTTGCGAGTGAGTACGTAGTGTAACAGTTAGAAATGTAACTGCTAACCGTAACCGTGCTAACGCTCTGCGCTTTAATTTAAGTTTTATGCAAAGTTTTTAAAGCCGGTTTAATTATATAAATTGTGTAACTTTGAATTCAGTAAACCTTTAAGTGATCAGGTTATTTTCCGAAACGTAAGTAGGTGTGGTATATCCCCAGAGCGCCGCAACGTTCCGGCGCGGGCGCTGCTGGCGGCGGGCGGCGCGGCGGGCGCGGCGTGGCAGCGCGTGCGCGGGCGCCGGGCGCAGCAGCCGCGCTGGGCGCGCCGGCACCTGCTGCTCGCGCACGCCGCGCTCTACGCGTACCGGGCGCCCGCGGTGAGTGACACGTGCTGTATCCCCGGCGCGCGCGCAGCAGCCCCGGCACCTGCTGCTCGCGCACGCCGCGCTCTACGCGTACCGGGCGCCCGCGGTGAGTGACACGTGCTGTATCCCCGGCGCGCGCGCAGCAGCCGCGCTGGGCGCGCCGGCACCTGCTGCTCGCGCACGCCGCGCTCTACGCGTACCGGGCGCCCGCGGTGAGTGACACGTGCTGTATCCCCGGCGCGCGCGCAGCAGCCCCGGCACCTGCTGCTCGCGCACGCCGCGCTCTACGCGTACCGGGCGCCCGCGGTGAGTGACACGTGCTGTATCCCCGGCGCGCGCGCAGCAGCCGCGCTGGGCGCGCCGGCACCTGCTGCTCGCGCACGCCGCGCTCTACGCGTACCGGGCGCCCGCGGTGAGTGACACGTGCTGTATCCCCGGCGCGCGCGCAGCAGCCCCGGCACCTGCTGCTCGCGCACGCCGCGCTCTACGCGTACCGGGCGCCCGCGGTGAGTGACACGTGCTGTATCCCCGGCGCGCGCGCAGCAGCCGCGCTGGGCGCGCCGGCACCTGCTGCTCGCGCACGCCGCGCTCTACGCGTACCGGGCGCCCGCGGTGAGTGACACGTGCTGTATCCCCGGCGCGCGCGCAGCAGCCCCGGCACCTGCTGCTCGCGCACGCCGCGCTCTACGCGTACCGGGCGCCCGCGGTGAGTGACACGTGCTGTATCCCCGGCGCGCGCGCAGCAGCCGCGCTGGGCGCGCCGGCACCTGCTGCTCGCGCACGCCGCGCTCTACGCGTACCGGGCGCCCGCGGTGAGTGACACGTGCTGTATCCCCGGCGCGCGCGCAGCAGCCCCGGCACCTGCTGCTCGCGCACGCCGCGCTCTACGCGTACCGGGCGCCCGCGGTGAGTGACACGTGCTGTATCCCCGGCGCGCGCGCAGCAGCCCCGGCACCTGCTGCTCGCGCACGCCGCGCTCTACGCGTACCGGGCGCCCGCGGTGAGTGACACGTGCTGTATCCCCGGCGCGCGCGCAGCAGCCGCGCTGGGCGCGCCGGCACCTGCTGCTCGCGCACGCCGCGCTCTACGCGTACCGGGCGCCCGCGGTGAGTGACACGTGCTGTATCCCCGGCGCGCGCGCAGCAGCCCCGGCACCTGCTGCTCGCGCACGCCGCGCTCTACGCGTACCGGGCGCCCGCGGTGAGTGACACGTGCTGTATCCCCGGCGCGCGCGCAGCAGCCGCGCTGGGCGCGCCGGCACCTGCTGCTCGCGCACGCCGCGCTCTACGCGTACCGGGCGCCCGCGGTGAGTGACACGTGCTGTATCCCCGGCGCGCGCGCAGCAGCCGCGCTGGGCGCGCCGGCACCTGCTGCTCGCGCACGCCGCGCTCTACGCGTACCGGGCGCCCGCGGTGAGTGACACGTGCTGTATCCCCGGCGCGCGCGCAGCAGCCGCGCTGGGCGCGCCGGCACCTGCTGCTCGCGCACGCCGCGCTCTACGCGTACCGGGCGCCCGCGGTGAGTGACACGTGCTGTATCCCCGGCGCGCGCGCAGCAGCCCCGGCACCTGCTGCTCGCGCACGCCGCGCTCTACGCGTACCGGGCGCCCGCGGTGAGTGACACGTGCTGTATCCCCGGCGCGCGCGCAGCAGCCCCGGCACCTGCTGCTCGCGCACGCCGCGCTCTACGCGTACCGGGCGCCCGCGGTGAGTGACACGTGCTGTATCCCCGGCGCGCGCGCAGCAGCCGCGCTGGGCGCGCCGGCACCTGCTGCTCGCGCACGCCGCGCTCTACGCGTACCGGGCGCCCGCGGTGAGTGACACGTGCTGTATCCCCGGCGCGCGCGCAGCAGCCCCGGCACCTGCTGCTCGCGCACGCCGCGCTCTACGCGTACCGGGCGCCCGCGGTGAGTGACACGTGCTGTATCCCCGGCGCGCGCGCAGCAGCCGCGCTGGGCGCGCCGGCACCTGCTGCTCGCGCACGCCGCGCTCTACGCGTACCGGGCGCCCGCGGTGAGTGACACGTGCTGTATCCCCGGCGCGCGCGCAGCAGCCGCGCTGGGCGCGCCGGCACCTGCTGCTCGCGCACGCCGCGCTCTACGCGTACCGGGCGCCCGCGGTGAGTGACACGTGCTGTATCCCCGGCGCGCGCGCAGCAGCCCCGGCACCTGCTGCTCGCGCACGCCGCGCTCTACGCGTACCGGGCGCCCGCGGTGAGTGACACGTGCTGTATCCCCGGCGCGCGCGCAGCAGCCGCGCTGGGCGCGCCGGCACCTGCTGCTCGCGCACGCCGCGCTCTACGCGTACCGGGCGCCCGCGGTGAGTGACACGTGCCGTATCCCCGGCGCGCGCGCAGCAGCCGCGCTGGGCGCGCCGGCACCTGCTGCTCGCGCACGCCGCGCTCTACGCGTACCGGGCGCCCGCGGTGAGTGACACGTGCTGTATCCCCGGCGCGCGCGCAGCAGCCGCGCTGGGCGCGCCGGCACCTGCTGCTCGCGCACGCCGCGCTCTACGCGTACCGGGCGCCCGCGGTGAGTGACACGTGCTGTATCCCCGGCGCGCGCGCAGCAGCCCCGGCACCTGCTGCTCGCGCACGCCGCGCTCTACGCGTACCGGGCGCCCGCGGTGAGTGACACGTGCCGTATCCCCGGCGCGCGCGCAGCAGCCGCGCTGGGCGCGCCGGCACCTGCTGCTCGCGCACGCCGCGCTCTACGCATACCGGGCACCCGCGGTGAGTCACTCATTTTAGAAGGGCTTCCAGAGCGATAAATTTTCGTTGGCATAAGTATGATAGTCAGCTGCAAAAAAATTTGAAAATTGCATTTTATGATAAAGACTCGCAACACAGTGCGCCGGGGGAGAATGAGAATCAACACAGACTAAAAAGCTTTTTTCCAAATATATTTCAAAGTAATTTGAATCATGGCTAACTCTGTGTTTGGTTGTACCACCAGAGCGAGCGCGCGTGCTGCATGATCTACCTGGCGGGCTGCACGGTGTGCGCGGCGGGCGAGGTGAAGTCGCGCGCGCACTGCTTCAAGGTGTACCACACCGGCAGCGCCTTCTACTTCGCGTGCGACTCGCGCGAGGACATGCTCGCCTGGATCCACCTGCTGCACCGCGCCACGCTGCAGGCGCCGCCCAAGCAGGTACGCACGCACGCACACACACACGCACACACACACACACACGCGCACGAACACATGCACATACACATACGCGTGCTTTCGCACAAACAGACAAAATTTGAGAGCGTTGTGAAAAATCTAACTTTATTAAATTTTTGTAGCGACCATGAATTAGACTGTTAGGCCCCAATGACGTGATGTCGATTGTGATCAAAATTGTGTCTTGAGTTAAAACTAAGTGCCTGACAAATTTGAGTTTTATATTTCCAGTTTTGATGTGTCATTCCTCCTAGAAAGTTGATCATAAGAATTTTGATTCCCACCTATGGAAGTTTAAATTTTAGTTTGTTTAAGCTAGCAAACAAATATTTTAGAATTAACTATTCGTACCTATGGCATGTACAAATAGTTGAATATTGGGTAAATGTATCGTTCTATTTAGATTTTTTGTGTAACTGTTTTAGTTCTGTTTCTTTACTTGTTTCTGTGTAGTTAAAAATATACTTACTCAACATACTTTTTGCATGTATGCATTTCCAGTCGGAAATATCGAAGCAGTTCTCAGAGACCGAGTACTCAGAATCCGAGTCAGATTCGGACAGCCCGAAGCGGGGTGAGCGAGACAAGGAGCGCGCGCGGGACGAGCGCGACAGAGACAAGGATAAATCCAAGTTTGGGTCTTTGAAAAAGCTGGCGGCTCGCAGCGTACCACGGAGCGAGTCGCACGAGAGCGTGCACGCCGCTAGTCTCGACCGAAAGTACCTGCGCTTCTTCTCGCGGAACAAGAGCAAAGACGACAAGACGGCCAAGGTGAGTCCACTTTCTATTCCTATTTCTCACTGTTCGCTGATTAGGGTTAGCTAATGTCAGAAATATGACAATCTTTCTGCGTTTCTATTGTATATTCATAGTAATTCGTAATTATTTGCTTTTTTTTGTTCATTGTTGTCGGTCTCTTCATAGTCTTTTAGCATAGAAAGAGAAAAAAAAAACATATACAAGTACTGCCGTATATCAAGTACAATGAAATTATTTGATTTATAATCACAAAATATAGACAGTAACAGGAGTTAAACTCATGCAAGTGCTTTACTTTTGACACACATTCTTGCCGTTCGCGCGACCTTGGCACACGAAAGAACTATCGTGGTTGTCGCACTCGCATCTGGTTGTTTGATTTTTGTTGAGAATGAAAATGAGGAAACGAAAGTATAAACCAAGAAACTAATTACCTAAACCTCTGTAAGGCAAGAGTGAACAGGCTTACTCCTTCTAAGCAGGCGCTGCTACTAAAAAGAAATGCACCACCCTAGACTTCATTCACATCTGCCATCGGGTGCGATCGAGGTCAAATATCTGCTTACCACGAATTAAAAATTAAATACACAAAAAAACGAATTCGAATTTTACATATGTACTGCTACATTTCATTCGGTCACGGTAAGGGCGGGGCAGGGGGTGCTAAGAATCCCCGGAGCGATCGCGCTGCCACCCCCGACGACAACTGGCCCTGGTAACGTACAACACGTGTACACTGAGGACAGATGAGAAGTTGCTCGAGCTGGAGGAAGAAATGAGCAGGTTACACTGGGACATAATGGGTTTATCAGAAGTCCGTAGAGAAGGCGAGGACACGATAACTCTACAGTCCGGAAACCTGTTCTACTACCGGGAAGGCAACCAACGAAAGTCCCAAGGTGGTGTCGGGTTCCTCGTTCACAAGTCCCTCTTCAACAATATCGAGACCATCGAGAGTGTGTCGAGCAGGGTAATATACCTTATACTCAGAATATCCAAGAGGTATTCGCTGAAGGTCATACAGGTATATGCACCGATCTCGAACCACCCGGATGAAGAGGTGGAGGAAGTGTATGAGGACGTAAGTAGAGCCATACATACTTCCATAACCTATTTTACTGTTGTAATGGGGGACTTCAACGCGAAACTGGGCAAGCGAGGCGAGAATGAGTTGAAGGTGGGACCTTTTGGATACGGGCAAAGGAACGCCAGGGGACAGAGGCTGGCCGACTTTCTGGAGAAGGAGGGACTCTTTGCGATGAACTCTTTCTTCCAGAAGCTGCCTCAAAGGAAGTGGACCTGGTTAAGTCACGATGGCTATATGAGAAACGAGATTGACTTCTTCATGACCTCCAAGAGACGGTTATTCAATGATGTCTCCGTGATCAACAGGATGAAAACCGGAAGCGATCACCGAATGGTTAGAGGCACATTGAACATAAATGTCAAATTGGAAAGATCTCGCCTGATGAAGTCCTCACTTCGACCGACTCGTGCTCATATCCAAAATCCCGAGAGCTTTCAACTCGAGTTGTCAAACCGCTTTGATTGCCTAGAGAATTGCGTTACAGAGGACGAAATTAACAACGGGTTTTGTGGAAACTGTTCAAACGGTGGGGTCTAAGTATACTGTCGGTCCACACTCTCGACCTTATGGCAAAACGTCGATCTATGGCACTGCAGATCTGTCTTAATGCTGAAAACTACAGGTAGCTCACAAAAATGGACAAATATGGAAGTCCCTGCGACACGACATTCGTTGTTTTAACACTAATAGTGTTAAAGAAACGATAGAGCGGAACCAAGGCTCCAAAGTGTTTCGTCACTACACCGAAGACATCCCGGACATTAGCCTCTACGAGATTAGGATTGCCCTTAAACAGCTCAAAAACAACAAGGCACCTGGCGAGGACGGAATCACAGCAGAGCTTCTGAAGGCGGGTGGACACCGGTACTTAAAGTCCTTCAGAGACTCTTTAATTCCGCGCTGCTAGAGGGCATCACGCCTGAGGCATGGAACAGGAGTGTGGTGGTGTTGTTCTTCAAAAAATGAGACAAAACCTTATTGAAGAACTACAGACCCAACTCCCTCCTGAGCCATGTTTACAAGCTGTTTTCAAGGGTCATCACGAATCGTCTCGCACGTAGGTTTGATGACTTCCAGCCTCCCGAACAAGCCGGTTTCCTAAAAGGCTATAGTACCATAAACCACATACATACGCTTAGGAAAATTATACAGAAGTCCGAGGAGTGTAATATGCCTCTATGCTTAGCGTTTGTGGTCTATGAGAAGGCCTTAAATTCGACCGAAACTTGGGCTATAGGTATATAGAGGTGTTGAAGTGCCTTTATAATAACGCCACCATGTCGGTCCGAGTACAGGAGCAGAACATGAGGGCGATTCCACTGCGGAGAGGTGTGAGACGGGGAGATTCCCACCTCCGCCCATGAGTCTTCCTGCCGTCTTGGCATACGACCCGAATCGTGGGAGACGCCGACCGGTCTTTCTCCTCCGTGCCTGCTAATTAGGCTGCTTCACCGATCGGCGCTTGCTTCAGGCTCCCTACAAGTTTCTGTTTCCTGTCCCCTCTGAATTTCACCTCTCCCCCTTCTGGGGCGTGAACACCACAAAAACGAATCCGTTCTAAAACTAGGTGTGTAAGGAAAATCTTTATATCGCGAACGCTGCCTATTAATAATATGTCCATTTCTCTTCTTCCTTGAATGAATGAATGAATGAAATGACTTTATTCGACACAAAGTACAATGAAAGGAAGAGCAAAAAAGAACAACTATCCAAATAAATATAATGATACTTGTGTTGAAAAGGTCCCCGCTCGGTATAATTTGTGAGAGCGCGAGGCATGTCACGATAGTGGTATTCTGCGCGAACCCTTTCGATCGAGTGTACACACATAAATTGATTGGTGAAAAAAACAGACAAAAAAAGTAATAATATAACAATCATTTATCAATCAATAAAAATAAATATAATCCTTCGCGTCTTTCCTTTCTCTGATGTCCATTGTGTTAAAATTTTATAGTATTCCTACGAACGTAGTATTCTTGAAAATGTAGTAACATATCGTCTCCACAATATATAACGTATAAACAAAATCTAGAAAAAAATCAAGCATTATTTGTTAAACATTTAAATTACCGCTCAATCAGATCATTCGAAAATTATGATGATGCATGTAGTTTTCATGGAATCTCTACCCTTGAGCATAGATGGACGCTAATTGATATATCTTTCTTATTTGATGTCCGTAACGGGGACATCGACTCTGTAAAGTTATCAAATTCATGTTTGTAGTTATTTGCTCCAGCCACCCGCACTAGACACACGGCCTCATCCTTGTTTCATTCACCACTTTCACGGACCAACTATGCACGTAACTTTGTAGTGTCCCGAACTTTTGATACGTATAATAATCTCTTATTTTTGGTGGACTAGAGAGAATGACTGAAACCACCTATCAAAGGTAGCGTTCAAAAAAAGTGTTATAAGAGTACCTGAGCCACTCTCTCATTGAAAAAAAATAAATATACTTCTTATATTTTAAAAATGACTAGTAGATTAAAGAGTTGTATTTAGCCTTAAATTTAATTCATATATAAATAATAAATAAATATAAACACATATCTAAATTTTAAATAAAAATAGAATTTTAGACTATTATTGGCAAGTCATATAATATCACTTGTAGTTTGTGTCAAGTCAAAAGTTATATAAAGTAAATTTATTATTGGCTTGAAGTTTAGAACGTAAGATTAGCTTAGTTTTTGGAATAAGAGCTGTAAATTTTATAATAATAAAAAAGCTTGAATATGAACGGAGGTTATTGTTTTTAATTTGTTGTTGCATGAAACCAAAAATATCTATGTTACCCAAATCCTTCACAACTGCCGATCCATCCTCAAAACCAGAGCACAAGAAGCAAGACTATCCGGCAAAAAAAGTTCAACACAAAAACTATGGTTAAAGGTCACTGAGGTTACAATCATTATCACCAAATTGTGTCTGTACAACTTACAGGCACACATAAAAATGCGAAAACCTGAATAGCCTGACTCGCCATATCAAATTTTGAATGAGTGATAACCGATTAAAATTATTATTTTATTGAAAACTATTTTCTTTTATTGGAATCTAAAAAAAATGAGCTGATTTTTTTTCAATTTGATCAATGTAATTATTGTACTAGGGATTCCATGCTTGGCTCGCGTACTCCAGTTAACTCCTTACAAAAGAGCAGTAAAGAATTTTTCTTGAATTTGCCAGTGTGAAATTTTTTGGGTTCCGTAGCCGAATGGAAAAAACGGAACCCTTATAGTTTCATCAAGTCTCTCTGTCTGTCTGTCCGTCCGTATGTCACAGCCGCTTAATTCTGAAACTATTAGTATGACACAGTTGAACCTTACTAGGTAGATGTATCCTGTTAACCGCTTTAGGATTTGCATACAAAAATATAAAAATAATAATATTTAAGGGGTCACCCATACATGAAACTAAAACCAAAAAACAAAGTCAAACCTACGCGTGTAGGGTCTATGAATTGTTTTTTAAAATGACATTGAGATTCATAAAACTATTTTCTATTCATAAAGATGAAAATAAGAAACCAAAAATTTGCGCACGGGCGGGACTTGAACCAGCAACCTTTTGGCAAACCGGGCCAAACGCTCTTACCAATTGAGCTACCGTGCTGTTAGTCCGACCCTGCGAAATTTGTGGTTTCTTATGAAAACGTCAATTGCGTGACGCTTAGCGCCATCTAGCCGTCTGTTTATGAAATAGATTATTTTCATCTTTATGAATATAAAATATGACACTGTGAGTGTTAAAAACATTCTAAAGCATTAAACTATTTTCTCTTAAAGTCTAACGTTGGATAGACGCTTCCAAAGATGTGAAATCGGCGTCCCTCCCCCATCTTACTTTGAAACTAAGCAAGTGTAAACTTAAAGATGTAGAAACCAAAAATTTGCGCACGAGCGGGACTTGAACCAGCAACCTTTTGGCAGACCGGGCCAAAAGGTTGCTGGTTCAAGTCCCGCCCGTGCGCAAAATTTTTGGTTTCTTATTTCATCTTTATGAATATAAAATATGACACTGGGAGTGTTAAAAACATTCTAAAAGCACAAGTGTAAACTTGACAAAGACTTTGAATGAAAATTGGTTTGAACGAGATCGAACTATTAGTTTTTGAGATAGAGGTCATTTTGAATAACCACAAACATAACTTTGTTATTCATACAAATACTATGAAAATCAAAGTTATATTTCGTCGCCGTAGAATGAAAACCTCGTATGTGTTTTTGAGTAAACTTTTTAGGAGGTGAAAAAAACCGTCTGGGGAAAAAAATTGAACTACGTAGATCTCTGTTTTAATTGTTATTGTGAGTAAAACTAAAGAACGTTCAAACTTGATTAATGTATATGCATATACACTTAATAATGTATATTCACTTTGAACGTCTGTATTCACGATTTTAACATGCTCCGACCTGTTGTCTCGAGGTAATCACACCAGACTAGTTCACGCGAGCGAATTCGAGGTTCTCATTGAACGTCATAGACGGCGCTATTTGTATCAGATGAGCGTGTGAGTTACTCTAGAATGTGCGTCGCGAGGTTTTCTTTCAAATAATGTAATAAAAAAAAATGAGAAAAAATGCACTCCCGAGGTTTTCACTCTACGGCGACGATTTGCTGACAACAAAATTTTGTGGTATTTTGGCTAAGAGGAAGTAAGTGGATCTCTTATTTCGTTAAAGTTTACGGAATCCTTAGTGTGCGAGTCCGACTCGCACTTGGCGGGTTTTTGGTAAATCTTATTACAAATCCAATGGGTGTCATGGCTTTAAAAGCTATATAGTCCACGTGTTTATCGAAAAGCAGTTTATCATCCAAAATACCAGATTACATTCGACACCTAGCTAGGTCTCGAATGTGATCAGTGCGTTGGAGTGGTGGCTGGTTCAATGAATAATCAAATCTAAGTGATGGACGTGATCTGGTGTAGGCGATGCAAGAGCATTTCGGTATATTCAAGTCAAACTTGTTACTGATGCAAGTCATGAAATCTGTCTAGATCTTGTTCCACTTACATGAGTTCACAGACGCCTGTCTGAAATGAACGGCATTGTTCTGAAAAGTCTCGTGTACGTAATCAACGTCTATGTGTGCGTGGTATGTAGATTGAATTCTGTTACTATCTTTCTTTTGTAATATAAGCTACTTCTGGGTGCGCTCGCTCTATCGTCGACTCTGTCTAAGCCCAATTAGTTTTAGCCTAGAGTCAAGAAAATTTATTTATTTTGTACATAAGTTATTGCTAGCACTTTTACACGTCCCAACGTCGGTCCTACCACAGCTTCGGGATAATTCATTAGTCATTAAACATTGTTTAACAATCGATTTGAATTTATATATCAACAAATCAACTTCAATTATATTCTGAGGCAAGGATTAAAAAAAAGATAAGGCATCTTTTGTGTCGTATCGTGACATAACTACTGCGTACTCACTCCCAGAACAAGCAGTCCGGCGTGCCCGTGCCCACCGAGCACTACCGCAGCTACCGCCGCGTGGCCCCGCCCCCGGCCGCGAGCCCCGCCCCAGCGACGAGCCCCGCCCCCGAGCCGGCCCCGGCCAAGATCCCGAAGCCGATCAACTACATCCACGCGTCAAACCCGAACCTCCTCGACTTCGAAAAGAGCGACTTCGTGGCGCGACCGCCGCTGCGCGCGCCGTGCCGCCGAGACCTGCCCGCGCCGCCCGGCCTCGTCACGCTCGAGGAGTTCATGCTGCAGAAGCAGGCCGAGGAGCGCAAGCAGGTGAGCCGCCCGGTGCGAGGGTAGCCGTCCCCGCAGATGTTCATGCTCGGGTTAGGGAATTGGGGGTCTTGCGTTCTGGATTAAACTGAAAAGCGCTGAGAACCGCGCTCGCGTGTTTATAGTTTTTATATACGACACCGTTTTACATTTGTATTTGTGGAATATTTGCTTCCTATTTTAAGAAGATGAAAACTTTGGCCCGGTTAGTCTAAAAATGCTGGTTTGAATTCAGCTCTTCCGCTTTTTTTCAAATTCTGAGCATAGTATTTGGTAATTAATATATGATCTCTCGGCAGGTGTACACGAACCGCGTGCTGCTGGGCGTGGAGCGCGGCGCCGCGCGCGAGCTGCAGCGCGGCCTCGAGCGCGTCGCGGCTGACGTCATCTACGGCGAGCTGCCGCCCTCGCACATGCAGGTCGCTTCAGTACTCGGAGCACAGATAGACATAGTTCGTACTGACAGGCTCCGCCCGAGCTGCAGCGCGGCCTCGAGCGCGTCGCGGCCGACGTCATCTACGGCGAGCTGCCGCCCTCGCACATGCAGGTCGCTTCAGTACTCGGAGCACAGATAGACATAGTTCGTACTGACAGGCTCCGCGCGAGCTGCAGCGCGGCCTCGAGCGCGTCGCGGCCGACGTCATCTACGGCGAGCTGCCGCCCTCGCACATGCAGGTCGCTTCAGTACTCGGAGCACAGATAGACATAGTTCGTACTGACAGGCTCCGCGCGAGCTGCAGCGCGGCCTCGAGCGCGTCGCGGCTGACGTCATCTACGGCGAGCTGCCGCCCTCGCACATGCAGGTCGCTTCAGTACTCGGAGCACAGATAGACATAGTTCGTACTGACAGGCTCCGCGCGAGCTGCAGCGCGGCCTCGAGCGCGTCGCGGCTGACGTCATCTACGGCGAGCTGCCGCCCTCGCACATGCAGGTCGCTTCAGTACTCGGAGCACAGATAGACATAGTTCGTACTGACAGGCTCCGCGCGAGCTGCAGCGCGGCCTCGAGCGCGTCGCGGCTGACGTCATCTACGGCGAGCTGCCGCCCTCGCACATGCAGGTCGCTTCAGTACTCGGAGCACAGATAGACATAGTTCGTACTGACAGGCTCCGCGCGAGCTGCAGCGCGGCCTCGAGCGCGTCGCGGCTGACGTCATCTACGGCGAGCTGCCGCCCTCGCACATGCAGGTCGCTTCAGTACTCGGAGCACAGATAGACATAGTTCGTACTGACAGGCTCCGCGCGAGCTGCAGCGCGGCCTCGAGCGCGTCGCGGCTGACGTCATCTACGGCGAGCTGCCGCCCTCGCACATGCAGGTCGCTTCAGTACTCGGAGCACAGATAGACATAGTTCGTACTGACAGGCTCCGCGCGAGCTGCAGCGCGGCCTCGAGCGCGTCGCGGCTGACGTCATCTACGGCGAGCTGCCGCCCTCGCACATGCAGGTCGCTTCAGTACTCGGAGCACAGATAGACATAGTTCGTACTGACAGGCTCCGCGCGAGCTGCAGCGCGGCCTCGAGCGCGTCGCGGCTGACGTCATCTACGGCGAGCTGCCGCCCTCGCACATGCAGGTCGCTTCAGTACTCGGAGCACAGATAGACATAGTTCGTACTGACAGGCTCCGCGCGAGCTGCAGCGCGGCCTCGAGCGCGTCGCGGCTGACGTCATCTACGGCGAGCTGCCGCCCTCGCACATGCAGGTCGCTTCAGTACTCGGAGCACAGATAGACATAGTTCGTACTGACAGGCTCCGCGCGAGCTGCAGCGCGGCCTCGAGCGCGTCGCGGCCGACGTCATCTACGGCGAGCTGCCGCCCTCGCACATGCAGGTCGCTTCAGTACTCGGAGCACAGATAGACATAGTTCGTACTGACAGGCTCCGCAGCTCACAACCTACATACGTTATTTATCGTTGGACTCTGGAGAAATTGATAAGAATTTTATTCACAGATAGGTATTGATAAAAAATATGTAAAAAAGTTATAACATAAAGTCCACTTGACAAAGCAACTGTGTCAGACAAGGAATCAAACCCCTGTATCTTACTCCACTGACATCTTCCAAACATGCGCCCGAATAGCTTAATAGTTGTTTATATTTATCGCCAAGGAAAAAAAGGGTTTCTTCAGTATTGGTGGTTGCAGCGCCCATTTAGGCGGTTCCATCGACTGCGTCACTGTCCATTGAGTTGCTATGCTCCATCTCCAAACAAAAAAACTTATTGAATTTCAATTCCTAAAACTACCTACGAGAATTTTTCGTAAAAGCTAAAACAGTAACAGTACGGTAGCAGCTTACGAGGGTCAAACTGAAAGTTCTTAGAAAATCAAAAACTGATTACATTAGCCAGTTATTAGTTTTATTATATCTTATCAAAATATTGTCCATTGACGTCAATACACCGCTGCATGCGATGGAACCACTGGGAAAAGCACTTTGCCCACTCGTCCTTAGGGGTCTCTTCAATGGCATCGCGATACGCAGCCACCGCTTCTTCAGCATTCATAAACCGCTTTCCTTTAAGTTTTTCTTTAATTTTTGGAAATAAATAAAAATCACAAGGCGTGAGGTCGGGGCTATACGGCGGGTGACCCAGTAATTCAACGTTTGATGTCGTCAAATAGTCGATCGTTCGCTTGGCGGTGTGCGACGAGGCGTTGTCGTGGTGAAGGAGGATCCTACTGCGAGGTCGTTTCTCTCGAACTTTTTCCAAGACAAGTGGCAAACAATTGGTAGTGTACCATTCTGCAGAAACTATTTTTTGATCCTCTAACACAATTGTTGCGAAATGACCTATCCTTCCAAAGAACGAGGCCACCATTTTTTTTCCCGCACTTCGATCTCTCTTCACTTTAGTTGGCAACTCCTCGAAAGGAAACACCCACTGAGCAGATTGTCTTTTGGTTTCAGGATCATAACAGTAAATCCAGCTTTCGTCACCTGTTAGTATGTCGAACACAGCATTTGAGTCACCTCCGTTAAATCTTTCAATCATTTTACGGCACCAATCCACACGATGGAGTTTTTGAGCCTTAGTCAAATTATGAGGTATCCACCGGGCGCAAAGCTTCCTGACCGCTAAATGTTCGTGGAGGATTTTGTGCACTTGACTCATACCGATGCCTAAGCTTGTCCGAATCTGCTGATAGGTCACTCTTTTGTCAGTCTCTATCATACGCCGTACAACACAGATGTTATTTTCAGTCGTCGCCGTAGAAGGCCGTCCCTCACGTACATCATCAGTGAGATTAGTGCGACCACGTTTAAACTCATTAAACCAGTTGTAAACAGTCGCACGAGATGGGGCTTCATCGTGAAAGGCCAATCGTAGTCTATCATAACTTTCTTGTTGACTTAAATGACATCGAAAGTCATAAAAAATCATTGCACGAAAATTTTCTCGTGTTAAATTCATGTTGACGTGACACAGACAATTTTCAATTTGCCACCAAATCGTAAAACAAATGACAAATGAATGAAATATATACTCAGTAATATTGGCAAAGAGTTCTATTTTAAAATTTTAGAATATTTTTTTTATTATATTGTTTATAAGTGGCCAGTTCTAAGAACTTTCAGTTTGACCCTCGTATAATAAAGAATGACTTCGTGTGGAATACAAAGAGTGTTATCTCTATAAATAAGAGACAGTCCCATACTTTTTGTAAAGTAACTGAAAGCGTTTTGAGCCGATGAAACCAACAACACTAAACAGGCATTCAGAACAAACTTTGTAAAACAAAAAGTAAAATAAACCAGATGGAGCATCCTTTTCAAAGCGTTGACTTGGTGATTGTCGTGTTTGTGCTTACTTTGTAAATTTAGAAAATGTCTCACAAAATGTGTTCTGAACAACGTGTCTAGTATAAATACATATAAATCTATGGATGAAACTGATTAATCGACGTAACGTTCTGCAAGAATCGTTTATATTCATCAGTATATGAAAACCTAACGGATTTAACTTCAAAAACGCTTGTAAAACTCTACAGGCGGTTTCAAGAATTGCTTGTTAATTGCCGTTAGGGCAGTTTTGTAGCGTTTAGCGTTCGCTAAGCTCACTTTTCTGATTTTAATGATGTTTGTGTATCCAGGGCCGGAGCCTGCCGCCCGCGCCCGCCGCGCCCGAGCGCGACGCGAGGCCGGCGCGCGACCAGGCCACCAGCAAGCCCATCTCCGTGAAGGGGAAGGACGGGTGAGGCAGATTTCTATATTTTATGATATGATAGAACAATATTAAAAAATCTATTTGAATAATAAGTAACTATTTTTGTAAAATTTCATGTTCTTATTTTCATCGCTGATATTAAAGCGAGGAAGGGGCTGAACAGTAAAATAGCCCACATATCGATTCTATCTAGCCCATAGGTGGAAGAGAATGCAATTCAGTGTTAATACCACTTTTGCTTGTGCGATTTTTTATCATGTAGTCACGACGAGTATTTAAAAGCCAGAAGTAATTATTTATATAAAAACGGCAACCCGTTTCGATCGTGGTGTCATTCTGTCATTCTTCAGATAAGTTGTTGGCAACGACGATTCAACTCAACAACGTGGACTTCAAAAGTCGGAAGTTTCGACCGTTCGATATTAGAGTATTATCGTAAGGCGCGTATCGCACAAACGGCGTTTAATCCTTCTGGGCTGGGTTACCCTGAAAGTGAGCTGACATATTTCTGCAGTAATTAGGTAGGCGTCATGGGTGGTGACTTGTTATACTGCAGTATAACAAGTAATAAATATGCGCCAGACAATACTCAAATTGTATGGTTTCATGCTAAAGAATTTTCTTCCTTTTGTTACGAAGTACCAGACATCGATTATTTGTGGCGTCTCACATAAATATATAGGCACGAAGCCAGAATGCGAAGGATTAGTATCATTGTCTGGGTTTTGTGAGTCCATTGCAGAATAATCTTAGATGTGGGTAGGCGTGGACCGTGGGTTAGCGGGCGAGGAAAATCAAATGTTTTAGGTACACCGAGCACGCCCGTCGCGATGTTCTTGAATACGTACCGAAATCGTATATGTTTTTTTTTTGTATAATATTCCCCCTGGCCTATTTCGACTACGGTGGTCAGTTACAACCGGTTACGCGGGACATACTATAGTGCACAAGTGTGGCAATCTGACACGACCGGACAGATATCTGGCGCAGGACCAACGGCTTTACATGCTTTTCCGAGGCACGGGGTGAAACACCGTCAACTTCCAAACTCCAGACTACCCTAAGGATTTCTAAACATTTCTGAAAAACTCAGGTATATATATTTGGCCCGACCCGGGGAATCGAACCCGGGATCTCTGGCTCAGCCGTCGCTTAATGTGCGATCCGATGCGGCATTGAAGCAGTTAATCCCATTATTTGTATACTAATTGCAGGTACGAGAAGCTGGTGTACCCGCTGGAAGCGGAGGACGACGCGGAGCCGGCGCCGGCGCACGAGCGGCGCCGCGACTCGCTGCGACGCAACGACAAGGTGCGTGTTACCGGCCTACCTCTCTGCCACTCGCTCGGCCCGCCCGGACCGGCGGGAGACTATATGTTTAGCCGCCCCGGCTAAGCTAATTGAGTTTTCCACTGGCAGCGAATGTCAAACTCCCTGACTTTAAGTCCTTGACTGTGAGTCAGAGGGAACTGATAGTGACGGAATTGCGTTCTCCGGGCGGATAAACTTTGGTTCGCGGTTTGAAAATATCCACACTTTGATTTTTATTAGATAGACCATAATAACAACAAAGATCACACTTTTTCTTTTCTTATGTTGCAAGCGTAGTGCAATAGTGAACGATTCAATTGAGCATAATTTATAGAACTTGTGATGTAAGTTTTCAATAATGTAATTTTACTATAAATACTACATGCGATACATTGCATACAGCTATAGAAAAATGGTATACTAATGAGAAAAAATTACATAAAACGGTTTTACTAATGAGTATAAAATATTAATTTTCTTGTATGATTTTTAACTAATTAACTTTTCACTTCTCTTTATACATAAATAATTAGAAATAATCATAACATTTGTAAGAACCATGCCTTTAAAATATTTTGTTTCTTGTAATTTTTTTGTAATATCATTTTCACAACACATATTCAAAAATACAAGTATTTATTTTTCGACAGTCAACTATAAACAACGATTGAACAAAAAATGTAATATTTCGGTTATTCACGCACAACGCTATTTTTAATTTATGAAAAAGTTTCATTGCATCAAATATGATTTTGGTCTCTCTAAATAAAAAATCAAAGTAGCCTACGAGAGGTTAATTATGCAGACTGTCGTAGTACCCTTTAGTAAGATAGCGCGGCTTTAGAATTTATAATAATAGAATTAAGAGGATTTAACCAATTTATATTCGACACGTCGACTATGAAACTGTGTGTGCTCACTCACCGTGTTGCGGGCGATAACGTTTTTCAATTTGTAAACCTTTATGGAGTGAGTCAAATTTGGTCTCATTGGTTTCATACATCCCTAATAAACTTGTGTCTCCGTTTTTTTTTAAATTAAGGATTAATTGGTTTACAATTGGCGAAATTGTGAAGAGTTTTTTTTTTGTCAAAAAAGTGAATGTTTAGGTTATTATATTTATTAAAATCTATTTTTTTTATCAAAACGTCCAAGCTTAATTGATGATGTATGAAAACGAATGAGACCAAAGGAGATGTCCCAAAAATGTATGAAGCCTCGGCCAGGTCCATGTACGCTATACCTAATTATAGGCGAATATGTGTAGTAAAGTTTTAATAAGACTAATTTCTATGGAGAGCCTTAGTTTTTTGGCTGAAACAATAAAATAAACCACATTATTGCAACTCAATACAATATGGCGGAGGTCGCCATCTTTGACACTTGAGTGATTTTGTCTGTCAGTTTATTTTTGATAGTACCTACTTATTTTATTTCACAAAGTATATTTTTTTTATCAGAACAATGGACAAATAATTAGTCATGCAGCTCCAGATCAGCTGCTATACTATGATATTTCACCTACTTAACACCTTTCCGATCTCGAAGCAGGCCAGCGAGAACAATATTCATCTCCACTACGAAATCAGCAGTGCAACGAGTAAGCTGTGATACATTAAAACAAAAGCCAGGTCAACAGATAGGGCAGGTAGGTCAGTCCAATTAATGCCTAGTAAGTCACGGAGAAAAAGTTATCAAATCTAAAAGAAAGCGAGGTTGTTATAAAGAAGCAAGAACTCAAAACACTTTAAACGTAACGAACAAACTGAACGAACGAAAATAAATACCTGGAGCAGCACTGATCATGACAGTTGAAAGTTTTTTTTTATTGGTATGTAAATCCCAGTAATGAAAAAATTACAGTTGCCATCTTTACAAAGAAATAAGGTGTTTGATTTTATTTTTAAGCCACTAAACTATGGACTAAAACATTTTTATTGTATTTTTACTGGAAATAGCAATTTTTTAGCGATTTTTTGGTACTACGTACATGGTACAGGCCTGGGATGGGACATCTCCTTTGTCTCATTTCATAAAGGTTTTCGAAACCGATAATACAATAACGGTCGCAAGCATATTTCAATCGCAAATGTAGACAACTCCGCCAATTACTCAGGCTGCACGCGACGCGTTAACAAACTGATGCATTTCGCCCTCCGCAGGTGCACTCGGCGCAGCGGCCGGCGGCGCACGCGCCCCACTCGCATCTCGCTTCGGAAACGTGAGTACAAGCATTCATTGTAGATTTAAAATAACATTGAAATGGATCTTAATGCTTCCTACGTAATGTTGTGAATTGATTGACATAAAAAAATATTATTTACCGGTTTGACGACGTGTTCGTGGTCGCGGGTTTGAATCCCGCAAATTATTGTGTGATGAACACGAAAGAATCTTGACTAAAACTCTATAGAAACTCGGCCCACTTTGCGTCTCCATGCGTCTTTACAAAATGTTTGGACAAAATATATAAATAATTGAAAAAAAAAAAACAGACAAAAATATTTTTGAAAAATAATTAGGGGTTTACGTCTAATTCAATGGCAGATTAGACATTTTGAAGTTATGTTTTGTGATTGCAGAGTTATTGCACCTCACGTACATTCATTTTAATACATTCAGAAGGTAATTGTTATTTACTAAAGTAATTCAATACTTACTTACCCTTAAATACCAGTGCAATTATAATTCAAACAATTTTTTTGAAATATAAACTTCAAAGACACAATCTGGGCCCGGCTTTGGTCAATATCCTTTGTACCTAATTCGTGGAAGTTTATATGTGTTTAAGTATTTCTGATAGTCGTAATTAAGACGTATTCCCTGCCATAATCTTAGTTCGGTATTCGGATCATAAGGAAGAAAATTACTAAGCTCGAAATTAAAATTGTGTGTTGTCTAGCACATTTTTATTTAACCACATACTGTTATCAATCAGAATGTACCTGTCCGTCACACTTTCAAACTAAACATTTCGGTGGACAGTAATCCAGACACAATATAGTTATATTGTTTGTTCACGCGTATATGGACTGTGCGCGACGACAGCGTCACAAACTATTGGCGGACTTTGAAATAAAAAATGGCTGACTGTCATGCCGAAAAGACATTAAACCTAAGTTATTTCAATGAAAGGATGTATTACCCATTTATTATATTCAATAACTTAACTCTATAGTGTCGACTTTTACTTCTTTTCAAATAAAATGCACGGCTATGTAAATTATCTACTAACATGCTATCCACCAATGTCGTTAATTTTTTTGTCACTGCAAGCTCTGTCATCATTTGGGTTTCCATGCCACCTACTTCGCTCTGTATGCGAAGTACCTAATTAGGTAGTAAGTAGGTATTTACTGTCCACTAAAGTGTAAATCCGTTAAACATTTTCAATAAGCTGAGGGCCAAATAGGTCTCAGTGTCCTCCACCATCAGACACCCATCTTGAGACAGGCTGTATACTAACATATAACTCCCCCCCTCCAGCAACTGGAGCGGCAACAACGGCGGCGGCGTGGACGGCAGCAGCAGCCCCGGCGTGTCGCGCCTGCGCCTCGTGTTCCGCCACGCGAGGCAGGTCGGTACCGCGCGCGATCGACTCCGCTCGATCAACGGTTCTATACTCTGACTTTTTAATAAGATACACCAGAATGACAGCTTCGATCGAACTTTTTTTTTAATGTTGCAAGCGTACTCACATTTGTGATGTAACATTACAATTGTACGCGATTAATTGAAGTTATGATATGAATTATAATGGATGTTATTTTACTATTAGGATAAATAATACATATAATGGTTTAGAATGTTTTTTTTTTAATACTCACAGTGTCATATTTTATGCTCATAAAGATGAAATAAGAAACCAAAAATTTGCGCACGGGCGGGACTTAACCAGCACTTTCTGGCTTACCGGGCCAAACGCTCTACCGATTGAGCCACCGTGCTGTTTGTCGGACCCTGTGAAATTTGTGGTTTCTTACTGATACGTCATCATGCGTGATGCCCAGCGCCATCTACCCGTCTGTTTATGCAACAGTGGGCCTAGTAGTTATTCTTTACAGAATAAATTCACCTTGGACATTGATGACGCTTCGCTATCATATAATGGCTTAGAATGTTTTTTTTAACACTCACAGTGTCATATTTTATGCTCATAAAGATGAAATAAGGAACCAAAAATTTGCGCACGAGCGGGACTTGACGGGACAATAAATACGTTACATTTAGTTATAAATAAACGTAATAATACATAAAACAGTTTTTGTAAGGATTATTTAAATCTAGTTTACTCTTGCAATAGCAATATTCTTGTATAAATTTACCTATTTTAACTTTTAAATACTTGAATTTAATAAAATGAAATATTAGAAATAATGATGATCTTTGTAGGATTTATTATTCATAAAACAGTTTTTATTTGAATACTAAATCATCGATAAAAAACAACAATTGAAAGAAAATTGAAATTTTCGATTATTTAGGCACAACACTATTTTCAAATTACGATAAAGTGGCCACCCACCAAATGTCATCTTGGTTGGCAGAGGTTAGGTAGGTTAATTAAAAATCAGAGGTTAGTTTATATACTCGCCGCACGGATAACGCTATTGAGCAGCTTTCATTTGACAGCGGGCTGTGCGAAGCCACCATTACAGACATCTCGTATATTTGTGATTAAAAATAACCCGTCGTGCTGTGGACGTGGTGTGAGGTCTTGTGATTGTGTTAAATATGATTTATCTGTCTGCATTTTGACCTATGCCTGTCTCTGTATGACGCAACTGTGGTGTGTCCTTTGGGCCGAATGGTCCTGATGCTGCACTCTGTGCGCGCTGCAGCAGACGCGTCGAATACTAGTGACGAAGACTGCTAAAGAGAAATTGACGAGAAGTCAAAATGTAGTATTTGGGCATGATTTTTACAACATCAGGTGAGGTATATTCGTCGAATATAATACAATAAGATTAATTTGAAAATGTCACCTTTTTGACAGCAATCATTTGTGTTAACGTCATTTTAAAATAGGTCCTTTTATAATAATATTATTCAGTCGGAAAATTTATACCTGACTTTGGCAAAATCTACCCACAGTAAAATAAATTATGTTTTGGTATAAATATTATTAAAAAAAAATATACGGCCTCACCGCTCGTCCATAGTGACAACAACTACTAGCGACCATTTATGAAACCGAGACGAGATTGGTCTATCTTACAAGATGAAAACTGCGCCCGGGCGTGATTCAAATCTGCTACCTAACGCTCTCTCCAATCGAGCTACCGCGCCAACGATCCGATCGCGTGAAATTTCCGGTCTATTATACTGTACGTTGGCTCTGTTTGCCAGATATTGTAGGTTCGAATCCCGTCCGTGCGCAATTTTGTGTTTCTTGCACTGCAACACTGCGAGCGACAAACGCATTGTAGTTCGGTGCGTCATGTGGAGCATATACAGGGTGACTTTTTTTATCAGTACCGAAATTTTGTGTAGACTCCATTGATGAATATAAACAACTATTACTATGGGAGCAATAGTGAAATCGAGAAAAAAATTATTGCTAAAAGTTCCATACAAAAGTTTAATTGGCGCGCGGTCAAAATGTATGGAACAGTTGTTTTTTTTTTCTCAATTTCACTATTGCCTCCACTGTAAAAGTTGTTCATATTCATCAGTGGATTCTTTACATAAATTTCGGTACTCATAAAAAGGTCACACTGTTTATAATGTACTTATTGGACAGTCGCCGCCGCCGGCGCCGCGCGCGGGCGCGTGGGCCGTGTACCCGCACCTGCAGTGCCCGCCCACCTTCCAGCCAGAGACCTACTCGCTCGCGCGCCTCGCGCCCGCGCCCGCCTCCGCCTCCGCTCCCGCTCCCGCGCCCGCCTCCGCGCCCGCGCCGCAGGACGACGACCGCGACGCGGACAGCTAGCGCGACGACGCCGAGCCCGGACCGGAGCCCCGGTGCGGATCCGACCTCGAGTGAGTCTCGCGACCTGCACCCGTCCACGGAGTGGAGTATGGTTTCCTTTCATTCATTTAATAGCTCTGTCAACAGTAAAAAGTTTGTCAGTTGGATTTTGAAAACTATAACGTCATATAATCAAATCGCCATTGTAAATCTATGTAATAACAGCGTTTTGTCAAAAAATTAAAAGTGTGTCGACGATTGGTGGTGGCAACTGGCCTGTTGAGAACTGACAGTTGACGGCTGCCCGGGTCCTGGAAACAAACCCTCGTGCATTTCGCATACGAAAAAAATAGAATACTCTTTGTTTTTATTCCTCAGGAACACGATTTCTATGCAATTCGATTTCGTTCGTGTCATTTTTGTACGTTTAGATATTATTGTACTTGATTTTTTGAGTAAAACTCTCAATCGAATTAACAACACACGAAAAAAGTTCGATTGCTGTAAAAATCTCCGGCCTGGGTCGCGTCTGATAATGTTCGGATCTGTTGTCTGAAAACGTTCGCGCACAGCGCCGGAATCGAACGACGTATTACCGTATCGTACGAGATCCTAAAAACGTAGGTCGAAACATGACATTTTTTTTCGTTAGATCTTTATTTGTTTAAAAAAGTCGATTATTTTCCAATTTCGAGTAACTCGTTTCATTTCTTACTAAGTAAACGTTTTGTAACATACAGCGAATCAATATGAACTACAAAAAAATACAAATGTTACGGGGCGCCTACGATTCATAACCGGGACCCGGAAAAAACATTTTTTATTACTTTCCTACTACATATTTTGACATTTAGCTTGTATAAAAAGTGACAGATAACCAAAACATTTTGACATCGGCACAACTATAAGAGGTGGTAAAGGCTGAGTGACTTCATGTCCCTAAGAGACTAGAGTGGGTTTTGAAAGCCTACATTCCTTTACATGATAGTTATAAACAGTTTTGAACCTGTTTATTATAATATCTTATTAACGCTGTAGATATTATCTTCTATTCAAAAATAAGAATTAGTTCTGAGTGATGGTTGCACCCAACATTTTGTACCCATCACCTCACCACGGCAATGATGTATAACTTTAACATATCTATCAGTAACTTGGAACTATGATATACGGCTTTATAGTGTTATAAACGTTCAATTTAACGAATAATCTTATGAAATTGTGTGTGCGAAAGTGAATAACTGATCTAAATAAGTTAAAACATTTGATATTGTATGTAACAGATTTTTGTCAGCCGCTCAACCTATTTTACCAGATAACAGCGAAGCAAAGACTTGATTTATAATTAAACAATCGCCCTGAATAAAGATAACTCTAAAGCAAAATTTTTGAATTGTTTAACGCGTGCTGCTTTGGTAGTAAATCAAAATTTTACATTTTAATTACGCATGGTTGTGACCGTTTCTTAAATAAATATTATAAGCAATTCTATTGAAGTATGTAAGTAGATAGAAACAAATTGTGGATAGAATTATTGATGGAATTGTTTTAATATCTTTGTCATATTCATTGAATTGTTATAGCAGCAAAAATACTCTTATAAAATGTTAAATATGTTCATTTTAATAGTTTTGTACATAATTCGTAGGTAGTAAACTTAATTGTTATTATTTGTTGATATGAAACGCTTGCTATAACTAATCCAATTGCTCAGTGAAGCACAAATGAAGCTATACGAACGAGTGTACATATTTACCAAGAATGGAGATGTATAACCAGAAATGGTAGACAGCCATCCTTGTCAAATGTATAATGAGCCTCAAAAGTAACTAAATATGATGAGATCACGTGAGTGTGGTACGAGCAAACATGCCGAAAGATACATGAAAATAGTATACAACGTGTTATGTTAAATGCGGAAAACCTCAGACACCCCAAAATGATTGTATATTCAAGTCCTAATTCTGAAAATAAAAGGTTTTATGTGGTGTTTTAGTTTTACTGGCACTTCTGATCATTTCTTGCTCTGCGGACGACGCTACGTCAAAAAAAGAATCGCTAGGTAGTCAAATCACCAGGCCACTGCGTCGTGCTGACATTATTATTATTACTTTCTACACTCATTAAGAACTAACTATTACTTTAAGTATTTTGGCGGGTTTGCACACGTGATGGCTTGTCTTATTAATAAATAGACAGGGCAATATGTGTGTAAAGATTTTTTGAAAAATGTGACCTATACTAAAACGTGGTTTCATTGATTGTAATCGTTAATACAATCAAACTATTTTCAGGTTTTGCGCATTTAAAGTTACACGTTGTAAACCAGACTTGCAGCATGTTGCTGGGAATTGTGTTATTGAACTGACCAACCATCAATGACTTGAAAAGTGATTCCAGTTGAAGAATCTTAAATTTCAACGTTTTTGAGGCTTGCTGTTAACTGTGGTGCTGACTGTGTCCTATTTTTAAATTTTGAAAGGTCGAATGCATAGTAGTGCCAGTGTGTTCGGCTTTCCAATAAAAAAATAATAATTTCGCGATTGTTTTGATGATGTTACAAACTGTATATTGTAATGTTATTTAAATCATTGTGACACCAAAATATTGGTGATATGACAACATTATAAAGTAATGCTTTAGCGGCAAAGCGTCGAGTTCTAAATAGTTGGTAATCGCGCGTTGGAGGTGCAAACATTAGCGTTCATACGGCTATCTTCAACGCCGTGTTTAATATATTTCTTGGAAGCTGGTGCGTAGTAGACGGTTATGGATCGGCTTTAGCCGTGCGTCCGTGATGGAGTTGCTAACGAAGTTATGACGTAATAAATACAACAGACAGATAGTAACAGAAGTCAATCTACGTACGACGCGCGCTCGAGTAACGCACACATAGACACCGTTCATGTACACAAGATCTCGGAACTTTTCGGGACAGTGCGAGCGTGAGTGCCGTTTGTTTTTGGTCAGTTAGCAATAAGCTGAAAATATGTTGGTAGGTGACTACTTCGGGTATTTTTGTGTAATATTTCTATTTCAGCTAGTTTATACAAATAAAAAGTAAAAAAGGTTTCTTATTTATAAACGAAATGACTATATTTTTTTAGGCAACTTCATTAATGCCATAAAATATTACGTAAGATTGGATCATTTTATTTACTGAAACAGATTTTGTGTATTTTTATAAAACGGATAGAGCAAAAAAAAAGCGTCAATAAAGTTGACCGCTCAAAAGTAGTGATGAATTGATTTGACATTACAAATGTAAAATTCTATGTTTTTGTGTTGTGTAAACTTAGTTTCTTGGTTCACATTTTCGTTTCCTCATTTTCATTCTCAACAAAACTTCATACAACCAGATGCGAGTGCAACGACCTTGATAATACTATTATAAGCCAATGTTGACATCCCTAGCGCGACGGGCGAGTGTGTGTTTCAAAAGTGAAGTAATGCACGAGTTTGACTTCTGTTACTGTCTATCTGCCGTGGTAGGTAATAATATAGTCGATAGCCCCCTGCTATCAGAGAGGCGAGTGCTAAACGTCCAGTATTACGTACAATAACGGTGGGTAGGGGATTAGTTAGGCTATATTCGCTTCCAATCTTATAATGAAAAACATATTTTGAAACGTAGAAGAAGTATGCTATTAGAACCGGCATTGGAAACAGGCTTTTTACTTTTTAGATAGCCGATGCAGTTTAAATTATAAACACTTGATCGCCCTCTCGATCTGCACCGGGGCCACCCAATATTTAATTAATACTAATCAATCAAATTTTTCACTATACAAACTTAATAATATAAATTGCAAATTGCACTTGTAAAAGGCAACTTTAGCTGTGTGTGTTTTCTCGTCTGTCACACAGCCAAAGTTGCTTTTTGCAAGTGCAATTTGCAATTTATACAATCATTTTTTTTTATATTTATTAGTGTCGGCTCAGACACTATAAAAAAATTTATTTTAGGAAGTGCCTGTTTCGCCATCGACTAATATACACTAACAAACGAATAATTCAAATATGGAACGTCATTTCGTATGAACTAGTAGACAGATGACGCTAAAAATAACTTGTACAGAGTTTGTGAAGCAGGCCGTTAGAGTAAAACAAATATCTGCGACTATTTACATATACACCGTGTTCCTGAGTTTTAACATTAACTTCGGCATGTTATTCTGACTATTAAATTGATATTTTTTTACCATGGACACTTACGAAAATCCAATTAACATTTTTATATTATTTGCATACAAAATAAATGCTTAGATGTAATTTATCTTATATGAATTATTCTTAACCTGAGCTAGCAACGTCGCATTTCAAAGTTGGTCCACATCTCCACATAAACTTTTCTAAAAATTTCTTGACGTTAACAAATTTTAATATTTTGATTAATGGATTCATGACATAATGACTATTGACAAAGAGTTAAGTTCAGAAATTCAGTTTGATAGTTTTTGTGGCATAGCGTGGCAACATCTCACAGATAAGGACTCTTTCTCACTGCACAACGCAATCAAATTGGTTAAACTTAAATTATCAATAACTTCAAAAAATAATGCTATTTAAATTAATACTTGCTTTGTACGATATTATGTTTAACAAGAGCTATAGAAGAATTACTCAAAGTTAATGTATATCCTCAGGAACACGGTGTATACAGTATTTATCTATGATTGTGCTCAATATGTTTAATTCAATATTTAACGTTTAAACCTGTTGTAGTGATAGATGTCTTTTTATACTGTAGCGACTCATCGGAAACTTGTTTTACCTCAATAGTGTCAATAATAAATGTTTTGATTTTTAAATACAGGCTGACTTTTTTATCAGTACCGATATTTTGTGTAAAGACTCCACTGATGAATATGAACAACTTTTACTATGGGGGCAATAGTGAAATCGAGAAAAAATAATCAGCTGTTCCATACAAAAGTTCAATTGGCGCGCGGTCAAAATGTATGGAACAGCTGATTTTTTTTTCTCGATTTCACTATTGCCCCTATAGTAAAAGTTGTTCGTATTCATCAGTGGAGTCTTTACACAAAATATCGGTACTGATAAAAAAGTCACCCTGTATAATGCTGCTGGTTGGTATCATTGTTTGTAACGAGCGTAGCTCTGTTTCACAAATGATGCAAATGTTGTATTATGAAATATGTACCCTTGTAACAATTTGCGTTAATCAGTACTTGATTTTTCCGTGAAACGGAGCCCAGGTGTCGTTACTTTTACATGGTGTAAGAGAAAAGTGCAGTGGGAGTCTAAGAGAGCAAACCTTCACTTTTTGTTGTAGATGTTATTCAATGAAATTTATTTACTCGATAAATAGAAATATACGTTAGAAAACGTAAGTAAATATTTCTCTTAATCAATTGCTAAAACGTTTTTAGTGATGTTCGTAATCAAAGTCGATATAAGAATGTCGATAAAGCTCTTCTCTACTGACCCTTATTTTTTTTATGTAAGGGATCCGTATTGGATATACCTAGGATGTTATTCCCTCAAGCGTATGTGAACGAGACACAATAGAAATTCTATTGTTATGCGGTCTCATGCGACCGCTCGGGTGTTAAGGCGGCTCTAGGTTCCACTGCACCATTCTGTTACACCTATAATATTACTATATCAATTGTGAGATTTTGGTGTCATTAAAAACAGTTACCTAGCAATAGAGGCTATCTATATATAAATATCATAAAATCCTTATAAAGTTGAGTTTCTCATTCCACTATAGTATCCAGATCCAGTTTATTTTACGTAAAAAGCTTATAAATAATATGATATTTTAAAAGCGTGTAGTTTTATAAATCACCTTATTTTAGTAGCAGTAAGTTTGAATTTTATATACTACCCAATTAATATTACATTATATTTATAATATGTTTGATTATTACCTATTGCATATACATAACTGTCCTATTAGGTAATTTAAGGATATTATTCTACAGTTGTACGAAATGAATATAATTTTATCATGCATGCAAAGCATGGACTTCCAATATGTATATCGGATGAAATACATTTTATAAAGAAACATTTTGTGCTTTTTATTTTGTGATTTAAGCCGAAGCAGACAGAGTAGGTCAAAAACTGAAAATAGGTTAATAAGACGTAAGATCGAGTCTTAAATACTTTTGAGTCCGCTCGGGAGCTGAAATGAGACGCAAACGGAGGGCTCAAATTAATTCAAGGCGGGCGACTGTCACAAAGAAACGGAGCCTCGCAGCCGCTTAATTCATTATTAGATTAGCCTGAGCGCTTTAGGGGCCTACCTTTATTTGAGTACCTTTGAAATCTAGCGTTTCCTGAAAATAAACTTAAAAAAAAAAACAATTAATATGTAATTTTTTAAGCGGGCTTCATATCCTAGTGTATATCCTCCAGTAAGTAATGCCTAGTGTAAAACATAGTGAGAGAACCCTCTCAAGTAAAATGGTTCCGCTTAGCGCTTTTTGCCTCTTTTTGTTCGAGTCCAGGTCATGTCTAGTCGTCTACTGCTCCTTATTATATTATTCATGGAGGATAATTGGGTGTCGCGCGACATTTAAAGCAGATTTGCCTTTAAATAGTAGGTATGTATAAACTCCTAACTACAGGATAAAATGTATTTAAAATACAAAATATAGGTAATGAATAGTGGAAGGTAATTATAGTTTAAGTTAATGGCCAGTTTCACTATCAACAAATAGGTACCAACGAATAATTACAAAATTGAATGTCCTTTGAATATATAAAATTCTAAACTGACTGACACACATTTCAAACCGCTAGACCTAGAGATTTGAAATTTCGCACATAGATACCTTATACATATAGTTTAGGCATCGAAAAAGTTTTCAACATTCTATCCCTGAGGGGGTGAAACAGGGGTTGAAAATTTGTATGAATTTTCTTATTCCGTGATTGGATTTGCTTGAAAATTTGTAGGTAGGTACACAGGTTTCTTAAATAATGCAAGTGAGCACCACGGAAGGTTTTTAGGGTTCCGAAGCCGAATGGGAAAAAACGGAACACTTATGGTTTCGTTAAGTCAGTCTGTCTGTCCGTCCGTATGTCACAGCCACTTTATTCTGAAACTATTAGTATTAAACAGTTGAAACTTAGTAGGTAGATGTAGTTCGACGCTTCCAAAGTGGTAAAACGGGCGGCGGCGGCCCAAACCAACTTTTAACTAAGCGAGAGTAAATAATAAAAAAAAACATAATTTATATCATGGCAAAGACATTCAACGAAAATTGCTTTGAACGAGATCGAACTAGTAATTTTTAAGATAGAGCACATTTTCTATAACCGCAAACATAACTTTGTTATATTTGCTGTCAACAAAATTTTAGGTTACAGTATATGTAATAAATGACAGTAAAACCTATGCTTTGCCATCAAAAAATAATAATAAATACAGACAGGTGAAGATTTATTCTTTCGCAGAAGTAAATCTACATTCAAGGTTCCTTATCTTATCTTCTTAAAACTCGCTCCATTCTCGCCACTGCACCGCACCTCCTGTCCTCGTCCTCCTTATCTGGATGGAAATCTCAACTTGCTTAGTATCCTCTACTTGAAACGGAATGACCAGGAAAAGGATGGAATCTTCAGGATTTGGCAAACTGGTTGCGGTCTGCGGTCAGGTCATAACGAAAATTCCCGCAATCGCTCATTATTATATCCGTATAATAATAATGAGCGATTGCGGGAATTTTCGGACCAGAGACCGCAACCGTGCCGAAAGTTCTTATTAGAGGCAAAATATACAGAGTTTGAGCCAGCGAGTTGCCGCTACGACGTATAAAGAAGCTATGAGAAGCAAAAATGTGTCGCAAGTACGACAACAAGATTGTGACGTTTTCCTTGAAATTCGAATTTCGAATAATGAATCCGTTACTATGAGTTGTCTGTGTCGTCACTTCATGGAGCACGAAATTTGTTCGTGGTGTCACTTCCATACGCTAGTAACAGTAGTTCAATGGTTTGAGCATAAAATTAATATTCCTATCGGAATAGAAGGGCAAGTAAAAGCTGTCAAACGAAACCGATTTAAGATGTCAGTAACTAACATAAGTAAGTAACATTTGTAGCTTTAAATGAGATAACCTTTCGATCAGGTGATTTAAATAACAATGTTCCTAAGTTAAATATAGTACTTTACTGCATGATAAACAATCGACACAAAATATTGAACATGAAGCTCTAGTGTAAAACTAAATATTATTTCATTATCTATACTAATATTATAAAGCTGAAGAGTTTGTTTGTTTGTTTGTTTGTTTGAACGCGCTAATCTCAAAAACTACTGGCCCGATTTGAATTTTTTTTTTTGCGTTGGATAGTCCATTTGTCGAGGAAGGCTTTAGGCTATATAACATAAAGATACGACTCATAAGACCACAGTAGAAATGAAAAATGTTGCGAAAACGGGAGAAAGATATTCCTTTTGAGAGCTTCGGCTGCATACGCTGCGGAAACCGCTTAAGTTACACAAAAATCATGTATGACAGAATTTTTCAGCATTAAGAGTTCTATAATAAAGTCCGCGACAGCATATGTCTATCTTTTATGGTTGACTTACTACAACCTTTTTTATGTTAATAAATTTGTTAAAAAAATAATGCATTATTTTTAGAGGTGTATTATACACACAGGTATTTATTCTTATCAAAATAAATACATTCATCATCACGAGCATTTCATTTAGAACCAAGTTGCCCTTTATATCATTTGATTTCAATAAATATCTTAGGAGCTATCACAGTTTTAACATAACTCCGCACCAAAATAATGTTCGCAGCTTAAGTACAACGTGCGCTTGCGCTAATATATTATAAAGCTGAAGAGTTTGTTTGTTTGAACGCGCTTATCTCAGGAACTGCTGGACCGATTTGAAAAAATATTTCTGTGTTGGATAGCTTATTTATCGAGAAAGGCTTTAGAATATAAAACATGACGCTGCGACGGGAGGGGAGGGAGCAAACTCAAAACGCGCGGACGAAGTCGCGGGGGACCGCTAGTACAAAATATTCGTCGATATAGGTACATTCCCTGTGTTATTCAGTCTTTATTTTTTACGTAAATTAACGTTTGTAGAATACAATAATCAAACTGCGTACTTTAAATTTGAAGCACATTGGTAAATATAAGTAGTTTATTAAGAGGCTTCGATTTGGACTAATCTACCTGTTAAATGATTATTTGTTGGGGTTATGCCGCTGTAATGCATAACAATCAATCACCGATCAAGTCACCATGTTTCAGACGCATTATTTCTCCAAAATATACTCAATTTCACTTTTAAATATAAAATCAAATGCACGTAATTTTCAGCGAGCTTCTGCAGGGCGGTCAACTGTTTGACATCTGACAAAAATGGTTCTGCTACCCATCTCTTTTTATCACACAGTTTGCTGCTAGTGACATCTCGCTTTTGTCGTTCTATTCCAAAGGGATAATAATTTTATGGGTTTGAGCAAGCTGTTCCTGCCGAGATGTGCGAGCCTACGCACGGGCAGCATTAGCATCGAACAACGGACACTATTCAAATGAGACCGCTTTATGTAGTATCGGACACGGAATCTGCGTGATTCGGACCCGCAGCGGCCCGGACAGTTGTTGCGCCCTGTTCGATTTATTATTATCTAGGTTAGGGTAACGTGACAGCAGGCCAAAAATGGGTTAGTTTTTTAAATTAAAAAACACAATGAAAAACTTTTTATATACAATCACGTTTTTTTAGGCCTTATAAAGAATACTATATGCTGAGTGTTTCTCTACGGGATCGATCAGAAATGAGGAGATACGTAGAAGCGGTAGAAGAACTAAGGTAACGGACATAGCCTTGAGAATCAGTAAGCTCTTGTGGCAATGGGCAGACATGTGGTCTGCCGATGCTGATGAGCTCGAAGAACTGATGGCCGTTGGGGTACCTACATGACTATTTATTGAAAACTTTACTGTTAAAAGTAAAAGTAAAAGCTAAAAGTATCTTTCTCTCCCAGTCATACCTTTAGGTCATGCTATTATTTTGGCAAAACGTTGAAAGTTGAAATCCAAACGGAAGTTGAAATCAATCGTACCTATCCATATTTTTCGCGATCGTGATGTTTTCCTCTCGTTGGGCCCGTATCGGAGTAAATATGCGTAATTATCCATCAGAAGGATAAACCTATCTAGATAGGCACGGGTAACCTCTCGAACGTAAGTTACGTAGGAACGTTTGTATGCACTGGCGCCGACTCGAGCGTGTGTTTACTTTTGTCTGGATAGCGCTTTGCTCTAAACGCGCTGTGTTAAGGCACTTTAGGTAAGATCTGTGTGCTTAATCCAAAAAAAGGTTCAACAGTGACACTAAATTAGACACTAGATAGACACTAGATTTTTAAACCACCTTCTTTATAGGTTTTGTCCTAAGTCTTTTGAAAGCACAAAAGTCAAACCAAGAGGCTCAGTGCAAAAAAAAGTAATTAACCCAAAAAAAAACATCACTTCGGCTGGAAGATAAAAATACTACATACATGCCATGTCTAATTACAGTTTTCTATTACTTATTGTCTCTGAGCTGGAAAGCGGACAAATGGACAGATGAACCAACGAACAGACGGATATGGCGACACTTTATGGGTTCCTCATTCTCATATGGGATACTCATTTACTCCTCTGTAAAGTTCAAGAATCTGCGATCATCTAATTGACGGATTTCGTTTATCGTAGTGCCTACTAGCGCTCACACTACAAGTGTCGCAAATTCACAGAAATATACTGCCAACGTTGTTTCTGTTTGTTAGCTTGAACACACCATAACTCGACTCCTCGGATCGTGCCATTAGTCTCAGATATGCGTCCCCCGGCGACCACAGTTGCAGTGACGAGGAATCGAGAAATTAGTGCACTCGGCTTTGTGCTGTGTTTGCGAGAGGCGGATAGGTGGTGGGTAAGTACTCCGTCTGTCTGCTAAGCACACAGCCTCGGCTGAAGATCGCAGTATCCACACATGAGGCGACCTGCGACTGTGATGGAGCACTGGTTGTTTGCCGGGCATGCATTAATTCCCAGCTACTGATTAGGCGCTTGGAGCTTGCTCTGCGCAATCAAACTTAATGCATGAGCAGTTTTCGTCTATACCTTCGGCAGGTAAGCTCAGCATGGATTAGGGTTTGCCTTAATACCTAAGAACCTGATGTTAAGTCGCCCAGGGAATGCTCATTCAAGTTAGTAATAAAATGTGTGGAAAAATATTTTAAAATCAGTATGAGCCAATTTGGTTCAGCCGTTCTTAACTCTTAGAAATACTAACGACTTTGAAGCAAGATACTTAATAAATCTTTTTTTTTCCATCGTCTTCTAAAAAAACACTGAAAGGATTAAAACAATGTTAGTAACTTACTCATTTGAAGTCTGTACCAGATGTGCGTGCAAATACTGTTGCTGTCCCTTAAGATTGGTTTGGTTTGATGGCGATTCAACATTTCAAAAGAAAACGTATTTTTACTTTATATTGAAATTTTAATGTAACTTACTCCGAAATGAAACCAAACCAACACTAAACTTCTATGAAAACTGCATCATAATCGGTGGAGCAAAACGCGCGATAATAGTGGACAAATACCTATATCTTCATACAATCTACAGGTCAAAAAGGATCCTTTTTGTTTAAAGTCAGTCATGCAGGGTAAATTATTTCATTAGTTTTGAATTAGCATGGCATCGTATAAAACTGTTTAACAATATGATCACGTCTTGAATAAAAGAAAACCAGATCGCTTATCCATTTACATGTGTGAACTAAACTGAAGTGTTCTATTTAGTTTGTGTTGCTAATTTGTATTGTTTACCCGCGTAGTGTCCGCGCAGCTGTCGGCCACAAATAAGCGTTAAGGCGCTGTTTGCGCTGTATCGTTGTATGTAGCGCTGTAATCGCTGACACAAACAGATTATCGCACATTGTCCGCATTAGCGAGAATCGTGCTGCTCTCTTGTGCAAACCTATTCGCCACAAATTATATTTTAGTGGCGCAATCCGGATTTCATTGGGAATTAAGCACCTGGCACAAAAGCGGCGCTTCTTTTACTCAACGGTATTTTGTTTATCTATTAACAGAAGTAAGACTAAATTCTCGAAATGTGTATGATATTACTTTATTTGTAGTGTACTTTAGTAATTAAAGCGATTTCGTTGCAACCACAGAGTAGATAAATAAGTAGGTATCTAATATATCAGGTCTGTGGTTGCGACTGTATGCCCTTTGTAACTGCCTGTAGATCTACGAGTATTGAAAGTGTCCGAGCAGATGTTACTCGTACCTATTTAAAAGCTAGTATCATCATCATCATCATAATCAGCCAAAGGACGTCCACTGCTGAACATAGGCCTCCCCCACGGCTTTCCACAGCGACCGATCACTAGCGGTCTGCATCCAGTTTGATCCTGCGATCTTTTTAAGGTCGTCTGTCCATCTTGTTGGTGGACGTCCTACGCTGCGTCTTTGGTCGAAGGGTCTCCAATCTAGAACTTTCCTGCCCCAACGGCCATCAGTTCTTCGCGCTATGTGCCCTGCCCACTGCCACTTAAGCTTACTGATTCTCAAGGCTATGTCCGTTACCTTGGTTCTTCTACGTATCTCTTCGTTTCTGATTCGATCTCGTAGAGAAACACCGAGCATAGCCCGCTCCATCGCTCGTTGTGTAATTTTGAGCTTCATTATAAGGCCCATAGTAAGAGACCACGTTTCGGATCCGTATGTCATCACTGGTAACACACACTGATTGAAGACTTTCGTCTTCAGACACTGAGGTAATTGAGACGAGAAGACGCTCTTGCGCAGTTTCCCGAACGCTGCCCAGCCGAGTTGGATTCGTCGATTGACCTCTTTCTCGAAGTTGGACCTACCCAATTGGATCACTTGTCCCAGGTAGACGTACTCGTCGACAACTTCGAGAGTTGAGTTCCCAATGGATACTGGAGTGGGTACAACAAGGGAACTCGACATAATTTTCGTCTTCTCCATGTTCATTTTGAGACCCACTTGTTGGGATACTCGGTCGAGGTCTTCGAGCATAGTGCCTAGATCATCCAGCGTCTTTGCCACAACGACTATATCATCGGCAAACCGAAGGTGTGTTATGTATTCGCCATTGACGGAGATGCCGAATCCTTCCCATTCCAGGAGCTTGAAGGCGTCTTCCAATGCCGCTGTAAACAGTTTCGGAGATATAACATCGCCCTGTCTTACACCTCTTCGCAATGGAATCGCCCTCGTATTCTGTTCCTGTACTCGGACCGACATGGTGGCGTTGTTATATAGACACTTTAACACCTCTATATACCTATAGTCTATGTGACACCGCTGAAGAGACCGAAGCACCGCCCAAGTTTCGATCGAATCAAAGGCCTTCTCATAGTCCACAAAAGCTAAACATAGAGGCATATTATACTCCTCGGACTTCTGTATAATTTGCCTTAGCGTATGAATGTGGTCTATGGTACTGTAGCCTTTTCGGAATCCGGCTTGTTCGGGAGGCTGGAAGTCATCAAACCTACGTGCGAGACGATTCGTGATGACCCTTGAGAACAGCTTGTAGACATGGCTCAGGAGTGAGATGGGTCTATAGTTCTTCAATAAGGTTTTGTCTCCTTTTTTGAAAAACAACACCACCACACTCCTGTTCCATGCCTCAGGCGTGATGCCCTCTAGCAGAACGGAATTAAAGAGTCTCTGAAGGACTTTAAGTACCGGTGTTCCACCCGCTTTCAGGAGCTCTGCTGTGATTCCGTCCTCGCCAGGTGCCTTATTGTTTTTAAGCTGTTTCAGGGCCATCCTAATCTCGTAGAGGCTGATGTCCGGGATGTCTTCAGTGTAGTGTCGGGTCAGGATAGCTCGTGGGTCTCCGGTCGAGCTATCAACGGGTTTGGCTACTGAGGTGTACAACTGTCCATAAAACCTTTCGATCTCCCTCAAAACCTCTGCTTTCGTCGACGCTACACTGCCGTCCTCCGTCTTAAGCTTCGTCAATAGGCTTTGCCCAATAGACATGTCCCTTGCAAACACTTTGGAGCCTTGGTTTCGCTCTATTGTTTCTTTAACACTAGTCGTGTTAAAGGAACGAATGTCATGTCGCAGAGATTTCATTATTCGTCTATTAAGCTGCCTGTAGGTTTGAGCATTAACGGAGGTCTGCAGTGCCATAGATCGACGTTCTGCCATAAGGTCGAGAGTGTGGACCGAGAGTTTTTGAGGTCTATTTTTACGGCCAGGTCTAAAAAACTTAGATCCGACCGTTTGGACAGTTTCCACAAACCCGTTGTTTATTTCGTCCACTGATACGCAATTCTCTAGGCAATCAAAGCGGTTTGACAACTCGAGTTGAAAGCTCTCGGGATTTTGGATATGGGCACGAGTAGGTCGGAGCGTGGACTTCATCAAGCGGGACCTTTCCAATTTGACATTTATATTCAATATGCCTCGGACCATACGGTGATCACTACCGGTTTTTACCCTGTTGATCACGGAGACATCATTGAATAACCGTCTCTTGGTGGTCATGATGAAGTCTATCTCATTTCTCGTCTTGCCATCCGGACTCAGCCAGGTCCATTTCCTTTGAGGCGGCTTCTGGAAGAAAGAGTTCATCGCAAAGAGTCCCTCCTTCTCCAGAAAGTCGGCCAGCCTATTTCCCCTGGCGTTCCTTTGACCATATCCAAAAGGTCCCACTTTCAACTCATCCTCGCCTCGCTTGCCGAGTTTTGCGTTGAAGTCCCCCATAACAACAGTGAAATAGGTTTTGGAAGTGTGTATGGCTCTACTTACGTCCTCATACATTTCCTCCACCTCTTCATTCGGGTGTTTCGAGGTCGGTGCATATACCTGTATGACCTTCAGCGAATACCTTTCGGTTATTCTGAGTATAAGGTATATCACCCTGTTCGACACACTCTCGATGGTTACGATGTTGTTTACGAGGGACCTGTGGACAAGAAACCCAACACCACCTTGGGACTTTTTGTCACCCTCCCGGTAGAAGAGCAGGTTGCCAGACTTCAGAGTTATCGTGTCCTCGCCCTCTCTACGGACTTCTGATAAACCCACAATGTCCCAATGTAACCTGCTCAATTCTTCCTCCAGCTCGAGCAACTTCTCGTCTGTCCTCAGTGTGCACGCGTTATAAGTTACCAGGGCCAGTTGTCGTTGGGGGTGGTAGCGAGATCGCCTCCGGGGATTCTTAGCACCCCCTGCCCCGCCGTTACCGTGACCGCTACCGGAATCAGGAATAGCGGGGCTGCCGGAGACTGGGGGCCTGGTTTTTTTGTGTACTAACATATGAGGGGGGTATTTGCCAGTACTCGCCACGCTTGGCAGGCGGGTTGGCGAGCGCAGAGGCGCAGCCCCTTGCAGCTGTGACGCTGCTGCCCGTCACAGCTCAACATTTTACTGCGCCTTTTGTTGGATGGTTATCCCGCCATCGATCGGTCGCCAGAGCCTCGTCTGTTGAAACAGGACGCACCGCGTGAAGGTGAGGTTGGCTTGGAGCTTTGGGTCTTGGTTAAGCTCCCTTACGTCCCCTAAAGCTAGTAAGTAAGTGTTTATTTCAAAATATTATAGTGAAAATTATCGCAATGCGACAAAATCTAATTATCTATCATGATTTTACAGCGTGATTTTACAGAAATCACAGCGCCTCTAATGGTCACTTGCAGTACTAAAATCGATTCACACAAAATTTTACTTGGCAAAATACGTATCAAAATGTTTTCGTTAACATTTGATTGGAAGAAAGGTCGTCATAGCATCGAGGCTACTGAGCGGTCAGCCTCCTCGCTGCGGCCAATTAGCGCGCCAGCTAGTCAGACCGCGCAGCCTCTCCGACGATATTGGCAGCTAGTGCCGCGGGCTAGCGGCTAACGGCTAACGGCACAAGACAATGAACTTCAGGGAAAACAGCTTGTTATTTAAACTACTCATTGTTTTATTTTTAAAATGTCACAACAGTGTATATTGACAGGCAGCTTTAAAAAACACTATGCTTGTCTCTTATATTGTATTCAGTTTTCTATTAACCCGGTTATTACGGAAATATTATGCCTCGATTAGGTCCTATGTACAAAATAGAAATAAAATTAGTTTGTTTATAATATTTATTACTTTATTTAAATATTTTTTATATTTATTTTAAATGTAATTATACTATATAATATATACTACTTTATACTTTCATATGAGTTTCAGTTTTATAATAATTTGGATTTGAAAAAAAAAAGTGATAAATTGTAAGCTACTTGATAAAATGTCCTTTTTTATAACTCAGGTGTTCTTTATAAAGAACAGTAGTAATTACTGGGTTAATAGGTACTTAGATTGAACTGAGATTTAAAGAATCGCTACAATAGTAAAGGAGCCTTTTGATGATCTTTATGTATATCACCAAACCATGACTGTGTTGACCTGTTTACAGCGTCCACCGGCAGTTACTGATGCATCTCGACACTATGTTTACGCAGACGACGAAATATACACATAGGGACCTGTGCAACGCTATCCTCTATTTATCTATAGGTACTATAGGAGTGATGTCCCGTCCACGGAACCCTTATATAAGGCCTACCTATTGCTATAGAAGTACGGGATACAGATATTTGTATGTAGTTTAATTGCATAATGTTACGCTGTCAAAATTCATCGGAAAAATGTAGACATAAATCATTTAAAAAATCAGATAAATGTGATTAAGTAATAAGTACCCAAAAAGCGTATTCTCATTATAGGAACATACCTAAGTACTTATTAACGCCATGAAACTAGAAAACTAACGTTAGCAGCATTATTTAAATGCTTACTTACACCGACAGTAAGTTGAAACGAAAGCCTTTGTGCGCGAGTCCGACTCGTACTTGGGGTTTATTGTTTTTAGATAATTATGCTGTACGTACCCTACCTTACCAAAAAATTGCATAAAGGATTAGAATTGAAAAGAGCGGGTGCACGAGTTTCAAGTAAGGATCGATACGGGCGTAGGGCGCGGCGGAAAATATAAAAACTTGTATCTTTCCCTGCAAATCTATACTATAATATTATAAGGCTGAAGAGTTTGTTTGTTTGTTTGTTTGAACGCGCTAATCTCAGAATCTACTGGCCCGATTTGAAAAATTATTTTTACGTTGGATAGTCCATTTATCGAGGAAGGCTTTAGGCTATATAACATAAAGATACGACTCTTAAGGCCACAGCAGAAATGAAAAATGTTGCGAAAACGGGACAAAGATATTCCTTTTGAGAGCTTCCGCTGCATACGCTGCGGGAACCGCTTAAGTTACACAAAAATCATGTATGACAGGATTGTTTAGCATGAAGAGTTCTATAATAAAGTCCGCGACAGCATATGTCTATCTTTTATGGTTGACTTACTACAACCTTTTTTATGTTAATAAATTTGTAAAAAAATAATCATCACGAGCATTTCATTTAGAACCAAGTTGCCCTTTATATCATTTGATTCCCATAAATATCTTAGGAGCTATCACAGTTTTAACATAACTCCGTACCAAAATAATGTTCGCAGCTTAAGTACAACGTGCGCTTGCGCTAATATATTATAAAGCTGAGACCGATTTGAAAAAATATTTCTGTGTTGGATAGCTTATTTATCGAGAAAGGCTTTAGGATATAAAACATGACGCTGCGACGGGAGGGGAGGGTGCAAACTCAAAACACGCGGACGAAGTCGCGGGGGACCGCTAGTAGTGTAATAAGCAGACGTGGCCATTGACGGCGTCCCGTCAATGGCTACGTCTGCTTATTGCCACGTAACGTGGGATCAACTATATTTAGACGGGGGTCTAATAAAGTTTACACTTCGTCATTTGCATGTCATTCGACGCGCGTGTTATGTTGGAAACAGTTTTGGGTAGTGTAAATGTACCTACGTATTGGACCGTGCCGGAGCCGTGACAAAATCCCACCGACATTCCAGCGCCGTGCCCCGTGCGGGCCCGGGTGGAACACGGTTAGGCATGAATCACTTCATACAAAATGTATACAATAATGTTTGACCGTGTCCCGGCCGGCGCCCGGCCGGAGCCCGGCCCGGCGCCGGCACGGTGTAACGTGAATCAGCCTTAAATCAAAACAGAATCTGCCAAGGTTCTGTTTTCAGTTTTGTCAGAATATAAATTTTAAGGCGCTTATTCACCTCCATGCGGATTGATGTTGCTGCCCAAAAAGTTAGCATGCAGTTCAAAAATGTATAAAGATTTAACTTGACGAAATAATCTTGTGGATAGGAAAACCCGAATACAATTGCTACAAATGGAAATGGTTTCGTTTTTGAATAAGTAGATTTAAAGTTTTTTTTTAAGTTGCATGTTTTAGTTTTATTTCTTGTTTGTTATTAATAAAGGTAAAAAAATTGCTACTTGTTTCGGTAGAACAAAAGAGAATTCTAAATAATTTATACATAATTCGAGTAGAAGTCGGAAAAATCACCATTGAATGATATCAAACTATAATATTATTTAGAATTTTTCATTATTAAGCGGATGTGAAAACATATTTTCATTATTTAGTACATTATTTAAAGGGCAAAAATCTGTAAAAGTAAGTCCCTTTAAATTATCGTTCGTGTTGGGCCCCTATAACCTCGTGTATAAAATATACACAATTAAAAAACTTAGGTTCATATACAGTTAACCCTTTGTCATGGACAATCTGCTGTCTCGGAATTTCGCAAATTACGTAGATATAATAATTGCTAACATGTCAAGGTCCCGCGAGTTGAAAACGGCGGCATCTCGGAATATTCCGAAAGTTGTCGGCCGCGCCCGCGGCGCCTCATCGTTACCCTTTTCGTATAATTTGTTAACAACTCCCTCCCTTCCTTCGCTCCCTGAAGCAAACATCTCCATATCAACCCTAAATTACCGTATCATATTTTCTGGGAAGCAAATTTTATGCATGTAGTAAAAATTAAACTGACGTAAATGAGATTGACGCGAGCAGTAGGGTTTAGCTAGTGTTTGTAATTAAATGTCAATGCAGATGCAAATGCAGTTATCAGGGTTAGTATCAAAAATAGGGGCACGGAAATAAAATTCAAGGTAACCGATTGCCGTCTAATTGAGAACTGAAGTAAAAATCTATAATGACAAATGCATAAAAAAATGTAGGTCGCAACAGCATATGCACCTCTGCGCGGGTTTGTTCCACTGCAAAAATGTGCATCTTTTATACATATTTTTACATACATAAACCTTACTCTTGAATCAATCGCATCAATATCCGTTGCGTAGTTTTAAAGATTCAAGAATTCATACATACAGGCAGCGGTAAGCGACTTTGTTGAATACTATGTAGCAATAGTCATTACTACAAAAATAACATAATAAATTGAGTGTTCCAAAATGTTATTTATTATGCGCGGGTGGCCAGCGCACGATTTCTTTGAAGAATGCAGGCAGTCAATGACCCACATATTAATATCCCAATATAAAATATCCCACAATTCCAAAACCCCACCGCCACTGGTCTCGTCAAAAAACTAAATGTCAATAGTCTCGTTTTAGTACTATTTTAAAATGATTTGCCCTAGTCCAATATGATAAACAATCTTTTTATAACTTTTTCAACACACTTGCTCAAAACGACGTTTTTATTTCACCGATTTTTGACTCATAATCATAGATATTAAACACGCGTGCTTTTTCAGTATAATATTGCACTAGTGCTTTTAGTTTATTAACCTGACCTATTTACATTTTTACCCTAGTACTAAGTCGTAAGTAAGCAGAAGAAGCTATATAATTTAGTCGGGTTATACAATACTTTTATTTTAGCAACAAACAGTATTTATGCGAAAAATAAAATTATCTACATATTTATTACTAAAAATTGCTCAAATTCATTTAACATTTTCTGTGATTTGTGTTTTAAACACGAATTATTACATTTTTATCTTGGCTTTTGGCCGATCTAGTTCGCGCCTAAGCCTTGCGCGCGAATCGGTGTCGCGGCAAGAAAAAAAACAACAACGCGGTATTTTTCGTAAATAATAATTGTCGGCTGTGACGAAGTTTGGATTAATTAAGAAGTTTAATATTAATGAAAATGTCTACTTCAAGTGAAGAAAACCTATGTTAGGATAGAAAGGTATTTACATAATATGTCATATAATATGTAGTATGTGGGGGAAGCCCACAATATTATTAACTCCGCCGGACATACGTAACGAGGCGAAAAAAGCGCGCGAAAGTCTTTGCCATCAAAATCGAGTGAAATGTATTTTTACTGTTTCAATAATTAAAAACTTAGTAAACGAAGAGTCTTGTTTTTTCCTCGCAAGTGTGTTGAAAAACGTCGTATGAAACACGTGTGCCTGTGACCATAATATACGCGGCTTTCTTATGGCGCACTCGCTGTCGCTCGTGCGCACACAATATCGCCTTGTATATAATGGTCAAATTAGCACACTTGTATCATAATGTACTATTAAAATAATATCAGTAATTAAAACTATTTTTTAATCGTTTCGTTTAGAGGAATATCAATGTCAAGATTGCTTACAATATTAGACTTGCAAAGAAAAACGGTCTTTAAAAAGCTTCTTCTTTCGCAATTAAAAATTGGAGTCATTCAATAGCGTCGTCTAACTCTAACGAACCTGCATCATCTACCAATGATGTTAACTTTATTTGTGTTAAATCATTACATAACACATGGTCTAACTGTAGCGATACAATGCTGTGGTGACGGCATAATACGTATTGGTACGAAAATTCGATAGCACTAACATCTTTTTGAACTGGTATCCGTCCGGCACCTGCTTATACCCTCATAAAGTACGATCCTCTTACCGCTGCGCCACCGAGGCAGTTAAACAGCGACGGCTGTGCCAGAGGTCCCGGGTTCGATCCCCTGGTTGGGCCATAAATATATACCTGAGTTTTTCTGTTCAGAAATTCTTAGGGTAGCCCTGAGTTTGGAAATTGGCGGTGTTTCCCCCCGTGCCTAGGAAAAGCACGTAAAGCAGTTGATCCTGCGCCTGATCTCCCTCCGGTCGTGTCAGATTACTGTCCCATCGGGCTATGAGAGTAAAAAGAATAAAGAGTGCACCTGTGTTTGCGCACACACTTGTGCACTATAATATGTCTCGCGCAGTCGGTTACTCGTTGTTACTGGCCACCGTAATCGAAATCGGCTATGGGGACTATTATACCCCCATAATAGTTTGAGTAGGGTTAAACAATGAACCGGGCCGAGACGGCGCGGGCTCAACTCGCAACTCACTTTGCAGCTCGTTACGACATCAACACAAGACTGATTTGCACAACTCGATAACGGACCACGACACGCCACAACTTTGCGTGCATTGATAAACTTTACATGGAGTAAAAAACGATACAAGTTCATAAAACAATTTAATATGATACCATTAATACCTGATAGTCGATTCCGTCCATGGCTGAAACCTTTAGGAAATTTCATATTGCAATAAAGACCCTGCTTGGCCCTCGGCCTCGTCCCCGTAACTTTAATAGTTATAGTATCCTATTTGGGGCGACAACGAATCGAACAAAGTAAAAATCATGAAATTCTGTCAAAAGACTTAAACTATTAAAACCAGAGAATTATTTATTTACGACCACAAAACAGCCTAGCCCTAGACGGTAAATGTAATCAATAAAATATGGAGCGTTTCACTAATGTCGCTGTTGCGTTTACTGTATGTTAAGAATACCGCTTTGTGGATCAATAAATTGATAAATATCATTTAAGACGTTGTTTTGCTCTTTTCTAAAACAAAAATAAAAACGTTATCCTGTTTTTAAAATTAATTCTATGATGGCGGCTAGGTATCTAATTGAAAAAAAACTGCCATGTTTACAAATTAAAAACTACAAAAGTCAGAGTCCTGGATGTCTACTTTTTAGACTTTATATGTTTACAGGATGACTGTGATCATCAGCCCCAGAAGCAGACATGTGCACATAATATCAACCACTTTTTAGGGGTCCGTAGCCGAATGGTAAAAAACGGAACCCTTATAGTTTCGTCAAGTCTGTCTGTCTATCCATCCGTATGTCACAGCCACTTTATTTTGTGACTATAAGCATCACACTGTTCAAATTTGGTAGGAAGATGTATCTTGTTTACGCTTTACGACTATACAAAAAAAAGAAGATATTGTAGGCGGGGCTCCCATACATGAAACTACAAGATATATATTTTTTATAGTCAAACCTATGCGTGTGGGGTGTTTATGGATAGGTCTTTTAAAATAACGTAGAGGTTCCTAAAACCATTTTCTTTTAAAGTCTAACGTTTCATAGCTAGACCCTTCCAAAGTGGTAAAATGGGCGTCCCCCCTAGTGTTGCCCAAATTCAGTCTTGGTCTTGCAGTCTTGGTCTTGTTCTTGCGTTTTTGCAAGACCAAGACCAAGAACAAGACCGCGTATTTTTAGCAAGACCAAGACCAAGACTGACCGTGCAAGACTTGAGCAAGAACAAGACATAGCCTGCAAGACTCTTGCGTCTTGCAGCTAGGACTTAGCGCTATTTCACTGAGTAGTTAGGTGTAACAGTTCGGTGTATAGGTAGGTACGCTTAGGAATTCTATGAGACGCAAAAAACTGTATCAAAGAATATGAAAAACTGGACCTATGCGCATTACGACTAATACCATAAACATAGCGAATAAAAAAATATCTATTAAAATCAAACTGAGTGCATGCATAGTTATGTTTTAACCATCGGCACTTTGATAATGCGGCATCAAAGGTTTTGTACTTACTTCTCAAAGAAATTTGCCGCTTTTCGGAAGTACATGGTTATGATACACGCGCCGGCGGCTTCTTTTGAAATCTAAAACAATCGTTGCCGCCACGCCGAAATCATAACATTTGACACTATTTGATTGCCGCCATAGGGCGTAGGTATACTCATGCAAAATAATTTCGAATTTTAAGAGTAACTACAGGTGTTCCAAAGAATAAATAAGTTTCAGAGTGCTTAGAATGAAAATGAATACATTATACTGATCACGCAAGTAGTATTATGATTGGGATAAAATGGTAAGGATAGGTAGTAGATGTCATATTAATTCATTCTAGTAAGTGTATATTATAATATTATAATATTGATTACTTATATGGTTTTAAACTAATTACTTAGGTACTATTATTGTACATTTAGTCATTATATTTCTTAAGTTTTTACAAGAAAAAATAGCAAAAAAGTGTTCAAATATCACCCCGCACCCGTTTAATAAATATTGTAGCCACTTTTAAATATACTTGAAACGTGTAAAAAAATTCTACAAAACTAATAAAATAATATAAAAAGCGTAGGTACTTACCTACTAATAAAATAAAAAGCCTGCGATAAGAGTTTTGTATTACTTACCAGCCCGAATATCTCTGAGAGAGATGATGAGAGTAAGTATTTACTAGCTGTGCCCGCGACTTCGTCCACGAGGAATAGTAACTTTGGAGGTATAGTGACGTTCAGGACTTATTTATTTATTTTAAAACTTCTGTCATCAAACATACAAACGAACTCTTCAGCTTTATAATATTAGTATAGATGTACGCCAAAACATTCACTTATATGTAAAGAATAGTGATTGGCACTAATTCTTTACATATATTTTATTCACGCGTCGCGTCTGTACAAGTAGGTAATATTTAGTGTGTGTTTGTACGCCGCACGCGGCATTGTTTGATTTGCGGCGGCATCCTTTTCATAGAGCCGGCACGTGGCGAGGCGGCGCGGTAGAAAGCAAGGAAACGTACTATAAATAAAGGAATTATTTTAATTCCAGTCATTTCCAATTGAGCTGTGCTTCGAGTCTAACTTAATAATTGTTTTTACTAATTCTCGTTGTTTTCTAAAAACGTATCACGTGTACAATTTAATATGAGTGACGAAGATTCAAATTATTCTAGTCCGAGTAACGAGAGTTTGAGTCACAGATCTAAAAGACCCAAAAGCAAATTTGAGGAGTTTTTCGAAATAATTCATGCATCCCAAACTGCCTTCTGTAAATTGTGCCAACATAAAAAGATTGAAATAAAAATGAAAAACAGAAACACTTCAGGCTTAAGGAAACATCTAATATCTTTCCACAAAAAGGAATCAGAAATATTTCTTCCTGTTAAACCAAAATTAAGTGGAGATATCACAAGCTTTTTAGTAACCGCTGGAAGAAGTGGACAGGTAAGAATATTTTTTTAACAGTTAAAAGAATTTTAACTCTGCGTAGCTATTCATGCGATACTTTCAAAAACGCCATTAACTTACGTAAGTATTTTTGAGTTAGTGGTGTTTTCATCTAGGGGTGCGACATATTAAGTATGTAATTATCGTCTTAAATATTTTTTATAAACACCCATATTTTCATTTAATCGGCCAGTAACAACTAAGTACTTTATTTTGGTAAATTACAGTACAGTGCAACCTTAATATAACAAATATCAATTTAACGATTTTCTCGATTTAACAACAACAAACCTTCTCCTCTTATACGCTCAAACCTAGTATGTTTTAAATAATAACACAAGATTTATTGTTTTGTTTCAGTCGGAAAACAGCAGTGACAACATCACGACAGCTACAGTTGATTGGGTGGTGAAAAAATATCTTCCCTTCTCATTTTTCGATGACGAAGCTACACAAGTATATTTTCGACGTATTTGCCCTAATATGGTGTTTCCTAAAAGGTCTACACTTAGAAGGAAAGTCAAAGAGCGATTTGAAGAGCTCCAATTGAATCTCAAGGAACGACTTCAACAATTATCATCTAAAATGTCTTTTACCATTGATGGGTGGACGTCAATTGCTGGTAGGAGTTACTACGGGGTTACTATTCATTATATAGACAACGAATGGAAGTATCAATCTGTAGTTCTTGATTTTATACCATCACGCGGTCGACATACTGGGGAAGATATTGCAACGATTTTCCATGAATGTTTATTAGAATATGGCATAATTGATAAAATACAAGGTATCACGGTCGACAACGCAACTGCAAATACCAAATTTATGTATGAACTGGGCAAACAGCTGCCGCCACACTTTGATTCAGACAATCAACATTTCCGGTGCTTTGCTCACATTTTAAACCTTGGTGTACAAGATTTATTAAAGACCTTAGCATTACACTGTGAGTCTGACACTAACGCGCAAGATCAGCAGTACGAAGACTATGCAGACGAAACTGAGGATGAGGAAGATGAAGAATCTGCACCAAATATTGCTGACTCGCGTACATCTGTAACAAAGTTACGCAGTATTTCCAGTAAAATAAAAAGAAGTGAGATAGTGAAGAAGAAGTTTCAGTCTGCTTGTGAAGCAGCTGGCGTGCCATCAAATCTAAATGCCATTCTTGACTGTCCAACGAGATGGAATTCCACACATGATATGATTGGATTTGGTTTAAAAGTGAGAGCGGGCATTGACATATTGTGCAGTTCTGTCACCGAATTAAATGATTTTCAAATCACAGCTAATGAATGGCAGGTACTCGAAAAATTACATAAATTTCTAATAAACTTTAAACTTTTAAGTACAAAACTTGGTGGAGACAAATATGTTACATTACCGCTAGTCATTGTATCATTCAATCTCTTGCTAGATAAAATTGAATCTATGGTAAAACAGTTAGATGAGAAACCTAATCGATCTGAAGTGGATGAAAGGCTCATTCTAGCTTTCCAAGCAGCTCGAGACAAAATGCTTAAACATTACAAGAAGAGCAACTGGATTTATTGTACTTCTTTAATTTTAGACCCAAGGCATAAGGCTCAGACTTTTGACCTGACAATGTGGGGGAAGCAACTTAAAACAGAAAGTCTGCGCAAGTTCAATGAACTTTATGAAGAATATAAAAGTCTACACTCACTGAACAAATCTCTGGAATTACCAGAAAAAGAAAATAAAGTATGTGATGAAGATGAAGACGTAATAGACTTTGATAAACTCTATGAATGTCCCTCGACGTCATCTGGATCTTGTCTTCAAGGCTTAGTGATAGACGAGTTGGAGGAGTACCTGAGAAAACCAAGAACTGCCAGCTCGGAAGACATTTTAGATTGGTGGAGGACGCATGAGACAGAGTATCCGATTTTATCGAAAATGGCCCGTGATTTTCTCTCAATACCTGCAACTTCAGTACCTGCTGAGAGGTTATTTTCTAAAGCATCATTAGTAATTAGAAAACATAGGAATAGGTTAAGTGATGAGTCAGCCAGATGGTTACTTTGTATTAATTCTTGGTCAAAAAAATTGATATAAAGTATCATAACCTAATGATAAAGCTGTTGATTAGTGTTGTATTTTATTTTTTATTAAAATAAATGATAAATCGTAAAACTCTTTTATTAAATTTCTTATAAGTTGAGGGTTCAATCTCTTTCTAGACAGATAAGTATTGTTCTTTAAAATACAGTCAAGTTATTGTAATTAATTTGTTTTTTTACATGTTTTAGCAAATGTAAGCTTATAAATCATAAATGTTTATTAAGAAACAGTTACTTCCATGGAAAACGACATATAGGTCAGTTGATTTTTCGAATTTCTTATCAAATCTTCAGTTATTTATTAATCTGCTTGATCTTTACTATGGCTATGTTAATTCAAGCTCACAATGTTCCAATTCTAATACGTTTTTCTAAGATTTAAAGTAAACTTTAATAAATAGTAATAGACTAATAGGTAATTGCAAGACTTGCAAGACTCTTGCTGCAAGACGAAGACCAAGACCAAGACTGGGAGCGCAAGACCAAGACCAAGACCAAGACCAGGTGTATTGGCGCAAGACCAAGACCAAGACTGGCTAAGTCTCGTCTTGTTCTTGCATTTGGGCAACACTAGTCCCCCCCATCTAACTTCTTAACTAAGCGAGTGTTAATTTTGAGAAAAAAATATAATTTCGACCTTAACAAAGACTTTTAACGAAAATTGCTATGGATGAGATCGAACTAGAAGTTTTTGAGATTTCAACAACTGCAAACATACAAAAACTATGAAAACCAAAGTTATATTTGCTGTCAACAAAATAATTTGGAATTTTACTAAGTGGAAGTAAGTGAATTCAGTTAACGTTGACACGGAAACCTCAGTGCGCGAGTCCGACTCGCACTTGGCCGTGTTTTTTTGTTTAACTTTCGTGAAACGTTTAAAATTGAGAACGCAGTGCCACCATGGTCACAGGCGAGGTTCTTGAAGTTTTTTAGGGTATAATCATCGCTATTAATCTGTCTGCCACGTGTACCGATCATACTGAAATTGTGCTCGACAGCTCTGTAACGCGAATATGGCCCTTTACAACATGTCATTAAAATGACTTTTTTCAAAGATATTACAGATTTACAATACAGGGACAGTGGTTGCGGCCTAACGGCGGTACAAGCCGGGGCCGGCCGGCCTTAGATTTAAACGCTGTTTGCTTTTCACATGGCCAACTATATATTGCTCTAAAAAGAGTATAATGGAAAGAAATTTTATTTGTATTGTCTTATCACAAAAAAACTCAAAAGTTGCGTTAAGACAGCATTGGTTTACAATGTTTATAACACTCACAGTGTTTAACACCACAACACTAAAAAATCACAGTATTTTATATTCTTAAAGATGAAATAATGAACTCAATTCATGGTAGCTCAATTGGTAGAGCGTTTGGCTTGGTTAGCCAAGAGGTTGCTGGTTCGAGTCCCGCCCGTGCGCAAATTTTTGGTTTCTTATTTCATCTTTATGTATATTAGCAGCATTATCAGCTTTGCGACCGGGGCGGGTCGCTAGTTAATTAATATGGTATTTATTCTAGAAAACTCCTTAAAACTATAAAAACACGCAAAATTAGCTTTTCGGTTAGTTTCCTTAAAAATTAAGCTTTACTTGCGTTATTAAGGTGGGGAAGTGGGCATGAAAGTTTACTTTCTCCTTCGAAGGTATACAAACTATTATGGTGTTAATAACCATACCATGGCGAAGCGCTGTAAGGATATTAAGCCCTGCTACTCTAATACATGTAAAAAAATATTAAACACTCAAATGCGTAGCGTAGTAAAATTAAATGTATGTGCGCCCGCGCCAGCTTAATTGCTGCGCTTTCTGGCGGGCGTGTGTGCAAATAACAATTACGTATTTAATCTTTGACAAATACGCCTCGGTGCATGCCGTACGCGCACGACTGCAAAATATTATATTATGTCGACTTCCATGTTCTATGGCATAACGGCACATTTCTGTCTTGGATTAAAACCTACAGATTTTTCTTGCAAGGTGACAAGTTTTTAAAATGAATCGTATCAAGTACCATAAGAAAAAATAGGTTCTTGTAGTTAGTGCGCGGCAAATGCGTGAGTTCCCCAACTAATTTGTTTATCCGGCCGGCGCGCGGTCTTGCTTGACCTGGCTCGAGTTCGTTTGTAGGTAACTGAACAACACCATTTGCCTTCATTTTTACCGCACGCTGTTATTTACTGCCCTAAGCAAATGGTTTAAATGAATAAAAAAATATTTCTTTAGACATTGAAACTGAAACCAAATTCTGATCCTATGGTCTTTTATACTTAAATATATCTTTGATAAAATTAAACTTGTAAGTTACTTCTACGCAAATTTCCAGAAAATAAAAAACAACTTACACGAGTAATGTTGTGACTATCAAATCATGTAAGGCCAAAAATATGTCTAGTTGGACATGCAAATACAATCAAAGCTCTATAAACACACGGTTATTAAGAGGCGCAAGATTGACTCACACTTGGCCTTTTCAGCGCTAGCAATATGCTGGTTAATATGTAAAGAGTTATTAAAGAAGTTTGAATTGGACACGAAACCCATAAAGTAATATCAAAGGGAACAACGACTCTGCTATGGTTAACACGCTTAATGCCAACGACTCGCCTCGCGAGTCGACATACATTTCGTTCCTGTGCCGGCGTCTCACCTGGCGAGTCCACCGTGAAATATAGGCGGCACATCTGAAGGAATTAAGAAAATCGTAGTGGCATTTAACGTGTTAATTAATAAATAACATAATGTCCTGAAAACGCCACGCACTACATATTGATATATGCGTGCAATACGCGGATACCTGCGAGAATATATATCGTAATAATAATACATTTAGGGCATTTAAAAATCATAGTCGATGGACGCCTGCTGATGCAGTTTTTTAAGTACCTACAGTCTTACTAAATATAGACTTTTTATTTTATATAAAAACTAAGTAAGTATTATTTTTTATGTTTATATTATCTTCTTCTTTACTAACATCGATATGGGCTTTCTGAAATAAACAGGTATAATTGAATCAGTAAGCAACTTATTCATTCCGTTCCATAATTAAATCAATCAATAAGTAATCGTATCTAGTCAATAACTTAGCTATGCACCTACAAATCCCCTCAGCTATAAAAATCCGGACAAAACGTCAGCCAATTGTCTGCGACATAAACTTTACATCCTCTTAACACCTACAGCACCCAATTCCTTCGCTCTTCACCGTAAAGTATGTGTGATGTTCGTTTAACGCGTCGACAAGTGAACTTCGGAAGTTAATTCTTTGTTGGCTCCAGGGCCGGCGCGAGGACGGGCCGGCGGGCGGGCGGGCGGCTGGGGCGGGCTCGTCGAGAGGCGCACTATCGCGTCGCGGCGTGTAAACAGTTTATGCAAAACGGCGAATTGAATAAAGGGACGGGTCGTGGGACGCAGCCGGCGGGCGCGAGCTATTTTTTTGTCACACCGAGTAGAAAAAAAAAACATGTTTGATTTCGATTATTTAATAGTTGTGTGATGATTTTTTTAAGATAAAAGACGTAATCATGTTTTGACATCGTTTTCATGATTATTAATCCTTTAATTTTAACTGATGATGATACCAATTAAACACCTATTATTAACCATTTTTGTTTTTTTATTATTCTCCCATATTGTGTGTTAGTCTTTAAGTTGTTTATTCTTTGGGCCAAATTGCTTATGTAATTGTTTGGAAACCCATTATAAATAAAAATAAAAAATAAAAACACTAATTGGTGAACGTTAACAGTGCTCTAGTGCCAGGCGATAGATTGAGTTGAGGAGAGTGCTCGGAAGAGTTATATCGCTCGTATTTGCAGTGTTAGTAACTGAATACCCAATAAATAAATAAATAAATGTTGATTTATTTCAGATCAATGATCCATATTTAAAAAGTACAATAAAGAATACAGTAAAATTAAAAAATAAAACTAAAGTAAAAAAATACAAATGATTTAGGTACATTATTAAATAATAATAATAGAGTTACTTTATTCGTTTCTCGATAAATCAGTCTCAATTCAAAAAAATGATTGCAAGGCTGTGGTCTTTTTAGGTTAGGTTAGGTTAGAATTTTTATTTTTAAATATTGGTCAAACACCAAATAGAAACAGTCTCTTATCTATCTGCTCGTACCGGTGTCACTCATGATAACCTATGCGTCGTTTGATATGCCTAGCGCGTGGCGGCGGCGCCCGCGGCACCAATACTCGCGTAATACTCTCAAAACGCCTACCAAATTGTTTTCTTATCCATTGCATCTTAACTAGCTTATATTGTGGGACACTCAATAAAATTTCACTAAGTTAGGGATAAAATAAGTACTATAGTAGCTATAAGCTCGTATCTGAAATTGCACAATGAGCTGACAGTAATTGAAAATAGTTGTGAAAAAATATATATTTACGCAAACCAAAGTCAGACTTCCAAATCTTACATTTTTAGCAAGCAAAACGCACCTCAAGAACAGATTACATGACTTAACGAAGATTCCAATTAGAATAAACCAATTAATTAGTCCAACAAAGTTAGTCGAACGATTTAATTTAAACAACAAAAATGAGCGCCTCGATGGCCGGTACCTGAGACAACTAAGTTGCGAGCGAATTTCACTAAGCTCCCAACTTCGTCGGGTTCATCAATTGCAAACTGAATTACAGTATGGAACACAGGGCCGGGCTGAGGAAAATACTCGAGGGGCTATTAATTTACTTTATCTCCGTAAACGAATCGGCAATATCAAAAAAATTTATCTTATGAAAAGCGAAGGCTTTTTACTCAAATTTCAGGCTGTGCTTTTTTAAATAAAAATATTAACTAACAAAATTATCTGGTGTATATTTTGATATTATTTGTATGCACATGTTCTACATAATATGTTTCTGACCCGCTACTGAATAACTAGCGTCCTGCCCTGCGTACGTCCACCGCTTCATTGCCCGAATTTGTGTAATTCCGCTGCGGGAACTTTCGACTTAGCATTATACTTACCTAAAAGCCGCGTCAAAGTGCTTGCGTAGTTGTTGGCGCCTCCTTAAAATGTCGTTTGCTACAAAAATGTAAATGCGCTTGTACTTAAGTATATCACAACCACCTGTCCAGTACAAATTCTTATTTCAACCCTTGTGAAGTGAACATGTACTTCCCTAGGTTTCAATGTTCTCTTTGACCGACTTCAAAATGGAGGTGTTATCAATTCGACTGAATGTTTTTTTGAAAGAAGAAAGAAAATGAATTTATTTGACCCAAAATTAATAACATTTTTGTGGCTGTGTTACCTTAATCGCAGTCATTTGTAGACCGATTTGAAATTTTTTTTCGCCGACCTTTAGGTCATAGCTTCTAGTTGATCTCAATGTTGTCAAGTCAGGATCTGATGATGGGATCTTGGTGCAATCGAGGGAAAATCTTAAATTGTATAAAGGCACGTATAGTGTTTTTGTACTAGAATATAAATGTTGACGTATTGTTACAACTGATAATCAACATTATATGGAGCTGAGCTGGTGGTGGAACTCCTTAACACTTAGGAGTTCAGTAATTATAATGACAGAACTTATGAAAGGAAATTTGTAGCTTCTTCAAGAACAGAGCCATAAGGTGCGTCCCCCCCCCCCTCCGCCCTCATGTAATGAAGAAATGAAATTGACTTTAAAAAAAAGTAAAAACTGACTTCAAAACCAAAATGCACTATAAATTCTTCTTACTCTTGGGCCTTTTAAAGATAGGAATCCATTTTAGGCGGATATGTTTTTGGTCGGTTGGAGTCGTTGCCATTACATTGACCATCTTAAGCATCAACTATTAGAGCACCGACTCCAAAAGGTTCGCCTAAAAGGTCAGAAGTTTATTTAAAAATTTTAGTGCATTTTTGTTTTGAATTCGGTTTTTACTTTTTTAAAAGTTAATTTCTTTAAATGGAGGCATTGTTGTCCCTCCTACGTGTCTAACGTTAGCGAAAGAAAATCACTTGTTGAAACGTTCCCATTTTGAAACATTTTATTATGCAAAACAAAAACTAATTTGTAATGGTAGTAAACGACTAAATTAATTTGTACCGCTATAAAACACAAATAGAGTGCTTACTTAATTCAAAACACTCTTAGTTGTAACTCATCTGAATTTTACGAGTTCTCGCCTTCATTGTGCTCAAATTGTTCTCTTAATTACGTAAAAGATATGACTCAGTTATCCTATTGAATAATAACTGGGTATGACTTATATCACGAATGACTTTCATGTGATGAAATTTGCTTTGTTATTTTGCGAGATTCTTTATGTATAAAAGCTTTTTGATCCCGGAATACTTTGTTTTTGTTAGTTCAGCATGTAAATTACGCGTTAGCTCATGAGAAGCGTTTAAAATTCAAGGGCGGAGATGTGAGCCCGTTGAAGGAAAATTACAGGCGGCGTTAGTGGGCGGGCGGCAGTCAACTAGCTCTATGAAGGTTAAAGCACATTTATCCCGTAATGGGAACAGCATCAACTAGGCGTCAACTATACGGAAGCATGTTACGTTAAGGGATAAACAACGCCTGAAAATGGGATCGGCGACCCAAAGCGAACGCTTCGCCTCGGAGCTCGCTTGCTACAATTTATGATAGTTTTTTCTAGTGAATGACAGCCCGTTCGACAGGGTGGGCGCATCGTTGACTATAGTTACCATAGGGCGACTCGCCTTAATCGCGTTGTGCGTGACGCTGGTCGAGAGCGGGTCCCGAGTAGATCTCAATCCTAGGTGGTTACGTTACGAAGTTGTAAAGTATAGAGTTTAACAAATAATACTTTTTGGAGTTGGGGATAGCGAGTGTTTATTCCACAAATGTTAAAATGTTAATGTTAAAATGTTATGTTATGAGCGCGCCCGGTTGCTATGGCTCCGTGATTTGCACTTATTAGGTAATGGAAATGCATAGCAAATGAGTGCGCTTTTGACACATGTTCGGTTATTTCAAATTACACCGAACAATACTGAACGCCTCGAGTTGATATGTTGTGTTCCCGTAACAGGTGGATAGATGTGCTTTAACCTTAGAGTGTTCATTAACTCCAATAAATTGGGCTTTGTGTTTCATTCGAAGAATTTATCAAATGAGTATGTAGAATTCCAACAATTATCATTTCTGACGCATCTGACAAGGATCTATAAGATATAGGAATTTTATGACCTCATAAAATAAATTAAAACCGGCTAAGTGCGAGTCGGACTCGCGCACTGAGTGTTCCGTGCCAACTTTAATTGAATTAGGGAATCCACTTACTTCTACTTAGTAAAATACCACAATATTTAGTTGACTTTGATTTTCATAGTGTTTGTATGAAGTAAAAATTTAAGTACTAGTTTGATCCCGTCCGAACCAATTTTCGTTAAAAGTATTTGTTAAGATTCTACATTCCATTTTTTTTTCAAAATTTACACTTGCTTCGTTTAGAAGTTAAATGGGGGGGGGGACGCCCATTTTAACACTTTGGAAGCGTCTAGCTATGAAACGTTAGACTTTAAAAGAAAATGGTTTAAGGAACCTCAATGTCATTTTAAAATACCTATCCATAGACACCCCACACGCATAGGTCCGACTAAAAAAATTTTTTTTGGTTTTAGTTTCATAAGTCATAAGTCATTTATTCCATTGTAAACAAAATACATTGTGTTGGAAATTAATTTTAGATTTAAAAATAATATGTAACTAATTAATAACATTAAAATTCAAGCAATACTACTCAATGAAAATATCCACATCAAAATAACAAAATTACAAATAAAGAAATACCTATGTCAAAATAAATAAACATACCATTCTAAAATATTATGTCAAAATCATGAAAATTACATTATCAAAGCATGTCAATGGTTAAAACAATAAAAGTTGTGATGAAGAAAATGACAATTATTCAACATTAATATCAAAAGTCCAATATTATCATATCTTACAATTTGACTTGGAATTAACATATTCTTCTATACTATAAAAACTATTTTCCAGAAGATACGCCCTCAATCTGCTTTTAAATTGGATAACATTAGTAATGCATTTTAGATCAATTGGCAATGTATTAAATAGTGTGACCGCTTGATATCTTGCACAATGTTTAACTATTTGTAAGTTAGGCTGTATCAGGTTCGCAATATCTTTTCGCCTAGTGTTATGACGCTTTACCCTTTCTTCCGTGGTTTCATATCTGTCTAAATTTTTAACAAGGTCCGTGAGAAGAACTAGAATGTAAAGACATGGCGCTGTAAGTATTTTTAGGTTTCGAAAGTGTTCTCGGCATGACTTTCTTTGGGATATGCGCACCATTGTCTTATTGCTCTCTTTTGTATAATAAATGCCTTCTTAAGATTATAGTCATAACTATTGCCCCAAAATGTAATGCTTTATCTTAGACGAGATTCTACTAAAGCATAATATACCATTTTCAGTTGTTTCAGTGTTAGCTCCTCTCTCAAGCTTCGCAATGCATAACATGAAGAGGATATTTTCTTTACTATGAAATTTACTTCTTGTTTCCAGTTAAGAAGAGAATCTATGTGAATGCCCAAAAATTTTACCGATTCTACAGTAGAAATACAGTCATTATTCAATTTAATATCCAAGGCATCTCTTGAACTAGCAGTTGTTTTAAAAAGGATGGCTCTGGTTTTTCTGGGTTTAGTTTAAGATTATTTGCCTTGAACCACTGAGCAAAAGCTTCCAAGACACAGTTAACTTTGTTACTAAGATCATGAATATTTTGTGCATTTACAACAGAATTCGTATCGTCAGCATACACTACAAGTTCAGTATCTGGTATAGAGTTGTACATAAAAGAAATTAAGTCATTAATAAAAATTATAAACAAAACAGGTCCCAAAATTGAACCTTGGGGAACACCTCTTATAATCTTATTTAGTTTAGATTTAAATATTTTCTCATGTGCATTATTTGCACACTTGATCTCTACATATTGATATCTGTTACTCAAGTATGACTTAAAAAGCTCCCAAACCTTTCCTTGTACACCATAATGCTGTAATTTTTTAATTAAAATTTGGTGATCCACCATGTCAAAAGCTGAACTCAAGTCTAAAAAAAGGCCTGCCACCTTTTTCTTTTTATTTAAATTCGTCATAATATCATCAATTAATACATCTATTGCGTTATTTGTTCCCACATTAGGCTGATATCCAAATTGTCGCTTATTTATTATATTGTGTTTATGGAGATGTTTAATTAGTCGTGTTTTTATTAACTTTTCGAAAATTTTTGATAGAATTGGCAGTAAGGAGATGGGTCTATAATTTTTCGAGTCTGTTCTGGTCCCATTTTTATATACTGGCAAAACTTTGGCTATTTTAAGTTGGTCAGGGAAGACGCTCAGCTCATAACATTCATTGTAAAAACTAGCCATGGCACTTGCCCATAAGTCAATATTTCTTTTAAAGATTGATATTGGGATGTCGTCCCAGCCACAAGTTTTTTTGTCCTCCATTTTTCTTACAATTTTAGTAATTTCTGTGGGTGTGATTTTTTCCCAAATCATGATATTTGAACAACTTTGAATGTTCTGTTCAAGATATTTCATCGAACAGCTCAGACTACCTGATGTGGGAGAATCTGCATGATTAAATTTTTCTGAAAAAATATCCACAATTACTTGAGGATTGTCAGTGTAAATGCCGTTTTCCTTTAATGTAATTTTATCCTTCATACCAGAGTCTTGTTTTCTATGTTTGTTTACTGTGCTCCATATAACTTTAGCGGAGTTCTTAGATAGCTTTATAGCAGATTGAACTGCGCGTTTTTTGGCGGCTCGTATTACCTTCCTTAAAATTCGAACATAATTATTTCTGTAGTTCACTATAGCACTATCAGTAACAGAACGATGAGCCGAGTTAAGAAAGCGTTTCATTTTGCTAGATGTTCTAATGCCCCGTGTAACCCACTTTAGAGACTGTGTACTACAGGTTTAAACTCTTTTGGTCATCTTTCTGTAACTCAGTGCAAAAATTTCATTGAGATGCCTCAAAAAAGAATTTATACCATATTGATTCCAGTCATGATTTAGAACATGTTCTCTAAAAATGGTATTGTTCGTCTCGTTAAACACTCTTAGTTCCTTTAATAAGACTGTGTCATCCTTATTTTTTTGACCTCGGGATGGTAGAGAAACATTGCAAACAATTGCAGCATGCCCATCCGAGATACCATTGTGATCCACTTTGGTGTCATTAATACAAGCATCAGGGAGATTTGTTATAAAATTGTCCAAGCAAGACTGTGCAATGCCTTTTATATATGTGACTGAAGATATTAGTGGTCTAAAATTGTAACATTTAAGCAGAGATAAGAACTTTGACGGTTGTTTCGTGTCTTTCAGCAAATCAATGTTGAAGTCTCCACAAATTATGCATTTCTTATTGAAGTAATATTCCAATAACTTCTCCAATTGTTCCATAAAAGCACTGAAGTATTCATCTACTGGATTTCTATAAATACAGATCAAGTTAAGTTGTGTTTGCATATCCGTAACACCACAAACCTCGAAATAGTCCATTTTGTATATATTTTTACAGAACACTGATTCAGCAAAGTCACTTTTTCCATTACCTAAGACTAGACTACCTCCTCTAATCTTATTTAATCTTGTATTAAATGATATCATTTTATATTGATTCAAATTAAACAATTCAATATTATTACTGTTTAAAAAATGCTCAGTTATACATATATATTGTGACCTTAAAGTATTCAAGGTATCCAAATACAACTCCAATTCATCCTTCTTTGTTGTTAACCCACACACATTTTGGTGATATATAGAGACATTACAGATATTATTATATGACTCATTTTTATCGTCCCTATCTATTAACTTACAATGTGAATTAACTTCTTTTAACTGGTCAACATAAGTATACTGATTTTCACAACAAACACTAGTTTGCTTGTATTTCTTAGAAACGAAAAAACCTTCTATTTAGATTATCAAAGATGTTTATGATACCCATATTATTAATCTTACCCGTCATCTTAGAAAACATATCAAATGACAAATTTAAATTAGAGTCAAAACAGTGAACATTTTTAAGCGATTGTAGGCTATAACTCAGAGCATTGTTGAATACCTCCACTCTATAGTTGAACAAGGGAGCCCCACATACATATGTAGGTACAACAAGAATTATATTCGTGTGAGATATTTTAACCAGTGTCTTCTTAATGTCATTTATGAGTTGGGTAATGTCTTCTGTTTTCTTAAAATCTTCTTCTCCTATGAGAATAACGCAATAATCACTTATAGTAAAATTTCTTAATTTCGTAGGTAGATTGTTTAGTAATCTCTTAATTCCTGAATTCGGTTCGATGAAATGACAATATTCGAAATCATCATTAGTATCCAGTCTCTCTATTGCACGTAATATTTGATTCCTATTATTATTGCTGACTACGCATAATTTCACATGTTTGTTTTCACTTGTGTCTGTTTCTTCATAGGTAATTTCTATTGACCTTGTCGATAAATCTTTACTGTTTTCTTTGTTAATGTCATCATTTGCTCTAATTACTTCTTTTGTTACAGTAGTTACCTCATTTTGATGAACATTTATTTTTGTTTTATTGATGTTTTTCTTTTTTTCCTTTTTCCTTGTCTGTCTTCGGTGTCGAGCGGCATATATAAGCCAGTCTATTTGTTTTCATTTCGTACGCTACTATTTGTTTTTTTAATGAACTATTTTCAAGAGACAAATTTTCTATTTCCTTTTCAGCAATAAGTAATTTCTGTTCTACGTTATTAAGTTTAAGTTTTAATTCATTTAGCTCTTCCTTCAGACTAAGGCTTATTTCAGGACAACTTCTGTTTAGAATACGTGTTTCTATGTCCGATTCTTCCACTTCACTATCCGAAAAATCTGATTGTAGCGATTGAAAAGAATTATCTGTAGGAATGTTTATTTGGCATTTAGTACGTTGAGTGACAAAACAATCTGTTTGGGAGGTGTTTACTAATGAACTCAACAGATTCGGTGCAGCATCTTCATGATGTTCAACAGTTTGCACAGGGGTTGTATAGATCTGAGGAGGACCGTGCATATCACTTTTGGATGTAAATGCCGCCGGTGAGTGAACTGTAGGTGTATTTTTCATTGCTGTTGTTGATGTGTCGTTCAATTTCTTTTGCATTGGAGTTTTCTTTTGAGAGCTTACAGATGCTGCTGATGGGGTATAACTGGTGGTAGCAATGCATACCCTTCGCTTACGTATACAATTGTCACACGTCCATTTGCTGTTCTATTTTCCTTTTATCAGATAATACAATTTTTCTGATATGTTAGCGCAGTCTACGTGATATACTTTTGCACAGTTGTAACATGTCAGGATTCTGTTATCAAACAAAACCCTTTTACATTTTCCACATTTGTTCAGCATTTTAAGTCTTTAAAAAGTCACACAAAAATATGTAACAAGTTAGTATAAAATCGCAAAAAGACTAATTGCCCTTTTTGTGATGGCGAGGTTTGAACCCAGAGGTCCAAGATTTGAGTCCACGGCAGTAACCGCTTAGTCGTCTGAGCGATAGTGACAATAACGAAAATTCGGTACAGTACGCTCACCTAAAGTTCGGAGCGAGCATTCATGACCATATATGGTAATGTTCTTGAACATGAGCACACACTATGAGTCACCAACACTTGAATTGCGAATAGCAGTTATTTTGTCCCTACTTGCACTATGTTTTCACAGTTTGTTCACTAACTGTACTAAAAATTCACTAATTATTTTATTCAGTTTTCATGGTTTTTAAAAAAGTTGCGATGAGTACAGTTTTCATCTTAAGATTTTCACTTTTTACCATTGTAAACACATGATAGAAGCCCCCCCTTAAAAGTCATTGTTTTTTATTTTTTGTGTAAGAATCGGTAAGCGGTTAACAGGATACATCTTCCTACCAAATTTCAATTGTGTAATGCTTATAGTTACAGAATAAAATGGTTGTGACATACGGACGGACAGACAGACAGACAGACTTGACGAAACTATAATAAGGGTTCCGTTTTTTGCCATTCGGCTACGGAACCCTAAAAAGAAACCAAAAACGTCCACCCAGGCAGTGGCTGTATTTTAAAAAAAACTTCGACGTATTTATTGTCGTACTGTCTAACTGTAATTATTACATGATCTGGAGTATAAAAATATTGTAATAGGTAATTCTCAAGTAATCTTTAAAAAATATTTACAATAAGAAACATAACTAAATAATAAGTTGTGATGTAAGTAGCTTGTTCTGAAAATAGTCTTATAGATTGTCTTGTCTTATCTAGCAATAATTTAATTTGCAAAATTAATGATTATTATCAGCACATAACTAGTACTTATCCTTAAGTAATCAGTTACAATCCTTGTTCCTGATTTTTAAACACTGCAATATACGCTCCCATCCCCGCCGTCGGTCAATTAGCATTTAGATTAAACAAATAAACGGTATCGCTCGTGACCCGAAAGAATTATCTGCCTTATTTATTACTTAATGAATTTATTTATTGCCATTTTAATTGTTACAAATTGCGCTGAGAGCGCAAACCTCGCAAACGGTTAGTAATATATGGAGTGCAGAATTATTAAGGCCGAGTATCGTATGGCAGGAATTTGTATTCGAATAAGGTTTTGCGGGTATTAGAATAACAACTGATGGTTGAAATTCATCACGCTTTTGAAAATACCGCTTAAATAAAGTATGAAAATATTTAAAGAACTTTTTAAGGCAGCTTCTTGACCTGAAGGTCAAGATGAATAGGTACCCGGTTCTCGTGAAATTCGTATATGATAAAAGTTAACCTAATGTATTTTCTAGTGTTTCGGTTTGCTAGGGTCACGATTTCTACGCATTTCAATTCCGTCAGGGCGAAAATTATACATCATCAACCATCTAAATCATGACCCTGAGAAATAAAAAAAACCTCGGCAAAACTGTTTTCGTATACAAATTGCCCGAGAGTCTGCCCCCTCATTTAGATTTTGCATTAAAGTATTAGCAGCTAGACATAATATAATTTCGGAACGAATGCCTTTTTTACCCCTAAATACAAATTGCTATTAACTCTAGCAAACTTGGTCAAGTTTACCCTGTCTGTTATTTACAGTTGCTAAGCCCTGAAGTCTGGAAAGTGGGAGGCGGTCCGGGGACCGAGTCGGCGGACAATCGCTAAGCGTCCGTAATTGTGGCCGCGAGAGGGCGCGACCGAGCCGCGGGTCGCTGAAGCCTGAATCTGGTTTAAGTCACGAGTTTTTAGCGAATTAAATAAATGTAGATTCGTAAGTTTAATTCATATTTTATTTTATTTATATAAAGCCAGGCGCTGCGCTTACAATATAATAACGGGTTCAAGATTCTGTTCGGTCTTATGGCAATACAAGACTAACGATTTCTAAAACTAAACTAATTTTCATTGGGAAATCGGACATTAAACAATGAATATCACACGCCATCTTGACGCGAGTGATTCAAAAATAAGGGCCCTGAGTGCGTTAGTTCGATGCACCAATGCTGAAACATTTTATTTCAGTATTGGTGTATCGAAATAATGTTTTCTGAAAAGTAAGAAATGTTTTAATTTAAAATTATATTTGTAATTTCTAACTCTTATTGTATACTAACAATTATTGACCATTACTTGGTAAAATAAATAAACTTTCATTATTTTATTATTTTTATTATAAAAGAGTTCATACACAGGTTTTTGTCATCAGAGCTCTGCGTTATTTCACAACAAGTGTCACTTGTAGTACATTGGGTATTTTAAGTCGCATCTAAGTTTGGCTTCCACATTATATAGATATTAATTAACAATGAACGAGGACGGAAGTAGAATCATTGCGTGCTATTATCGTGTTTTTATTATTATTTTACGACACGTTTGGTTACCACTCCTAACTACTATGCCAGTGGTCGCGGGTCTCGCAAGGGGCAAATGTTTGTGTGATGAGCACGAACATTTGTACCAAAAGTCGTGGATGTTAAAGTATTAATGGGGAATGCCTTAATATGTTTTTAACTGGAGATATAAGAATGTTTAATCAGACTGACCTTAGCCTGATGAACTGGGAACAGGACAAGTGTCTAAAATTTTATATCCGCTACCGCCTATGCCTCGTTTTTGCATAAAATATGAGCGTTGTTAACACACATGTATCATTATCGGAGGCATTGTGCGTCGCGGCTTATCCCCCGGTGTTAATACTTTAATTAATGCGCCTGCGCCCCTCACCCCGCACCCTACAGCCTCCCTGGGCCCTTAAGACCCGCCACCTAAGGCTTTGGGCTTAAACATATATTAACAAATCAGCAGAAGAAGCCAAATAACTAATATAAAACATAGCTATGATGTAAGTACAAAAACACCCAGTACACGATAACGTACAAAGGACATAGAAGAGAAAAGTTGAAAAAATTAATGGAGCTTTACAGGGTGTAAAAAAGTACGAGCCATATTCAATCGAATTTGCAATACAGAAAACATATGTTTTCAGAAATGTTATACAGATATAATCTTTATTTCCTTTTAGACAACTCTGAACCGCCCCCTTGAATTTGTCCCGTATTTTTTTACACTCGAAGAATACAAGACAAGAATAAATCCTACGTATATGTGGATGGATGTCTGAATGTATGTTTGTTACTCATTCAAGCAAAATCTACTGAATAGATATTTATGAAACTTTACAAAAATGTAGCTTTTACATTAGAATAACACATAAGCTATATTTCATAAAGACATATGTTTTAATATTGAAGTTGACGATAAATGTTAACGAAGCTGGAAGAAATCTGTACATTTTGAGTTATATTTGCGTACGATGCAAAATCTGTAAGAGTTATATAAATATAATATATATTACATACATACATTTTTGGCATACATTTTTGCCTTTAATGGTTCTACAGAAAAGTACGCGACATCATATACCTATCTCTTAAGGTTTGGTCACTATAACCTTTATTATGATAATAAAAATTGATTTACAGCAATTCACTATATTTTCCATGGTATTTTCATGAACGCAATATTAATCCTTATCCAAATAAACACTATTTGTAGTAACAAATAGCATATCATTTTAAATACTTTTTCCCTTTAAACCATTGGATTCCTATAATTATCCTAGGAGATCTCTTCATTTTAAAATACCATGCGCTCATGGACGAAACGACGCGCGTCGTGCTAGTCGGTCTGTGGCGTTTGTGAGTCGGTTTCAATACTACGGATGCAATTTTCACCCTATAGTACTTTTAAGAACGCCCTTATCACCCTATGTCAGCTTAGTTACACTTAATAACAAAGGAAATACAAGAACCCGCACCAGGGCAGCATTATTTTCACCGAGACAATTGCATTACTTGCGGAAATATGCATGAATTACAGGAGGCTGTTATCAATAAGAAACTGGTGAAGGTTATAGGGAAATCTCACATGACGAGTGAAACCGCGGGGGGCTGCTAGTATCCGCGGATCACTAAAATTCTATGCAGGATGTAAAAATTCTAGAATACTGGAAAAAAAACATAATAATCTTTTTTTAAATTATTTATATACATATATATTTTATATCTTTCCTGTATTCTTAACACGACTGATAAACACTCCCTTGAATTTAACTCATACTTTTTTTTACATACTGTCAAAACGACTGAGTCAGAGCACTATTTATTGAAAACTTGTATAAACGGAATATGGAATAACAGGTACATAGAGATATCATACATTGTAGAAATGCATGCAATCACAATAATACTAGTCAATCAAAAGTCCAAATAGGTTATCTAAGCAAGGGACGACTAGTTTACTAGGATAACATTGAAACTTGTACCTATAGTATACTAAAAATAGATCTAGTTAATGTTGTTTAAAATTCACTAATAAGCATTAAAAAATATTTCATTTTAATATATATTACGGCTTTGATTGCACAGCTTTTGAAAATAGCTTGTTTAGCCGACACACCCCACCTTAAAATGCAATTTGATTCATTAATATTGCAGAATGAAACATCAACGCGAGCCTGAGATCGGATAATGAATACACGGAGAAGATCGGGGATTACCCTTATTCATTAGTTAGTAATTTAGAGCGCGAGCGACTGCCGAATACCTACATCTTTAATTCTGACTAATGTTGTATCTGGAGCGATGTCTAGGTATTAAACTATTAATATTTCAAGCGTTTAGTTGAAGAATATGTTCTTGAGAGGCATGTTTTCTTTCAAAGACTAATCTAGAAACATTTGAATAATTCCGAAACGTGGAAAAGAATAGATGACGTTTGTTTTTATTAAGTAAAGTATTGTAAGATGTTTGATTAATGTTAAGGACTGTTTTTTTATAGGTTTTTATAGGAGTACCATTTTCTGTTATAGTGTGTTAATTAACTTCTACACTAAACAAGTTTTTGCTACCAATAATTTGAGATATTTTCCTTTAAATATTTGTTTTTTTAACTTGTTATGAAACGGCAGTAGGTATTTTATTTAAGATTGACATTAGGACTATATGTCGGAGATCATTGAACTGTGTGCCTAATTTAATTAAGAGGGTGTGGATTGGAATTAGTATACCCTACCGTTTGCTCAAATGGTAATTAATTGGAGGATGTTTTATTTCAGCGCGTTCACTAGTCTCAAAACTTTGTTGTAATAAAATTTGTTATTAAGGTTGGAGTATGAAATCCACGACACGTTTTCTCAACCCACTATGTATTCATACACGAAAAATCTATATCTAAAAATAAATCTTATATATAAAATTCTCGTGTCACAATGTTCGTTCCCGTACTCCGCCGAAACAGCTTTACCGATTCTTACCAAATTTTATATGCGTATTTAGTAGGTCTGAGAATCGGCTACTATCTATTTTTCGTACCCCTAAGTTATAAGGGTTGTTCACACTTATTTTTTTTTTTAAAAATTGGACGATTTTTTTCGTTTTTATATTTTTTACTGTTATCAGCAACCCCTATTTTTTATAGCCATTTTAGTAATTTAATCATTTTTCATCCCGCTCGATGACTGATCAAATATAGTGTTTTTCTTAACTTTTAAAATTACGAGGCTGGGCGAGATGGGGCCGGGGCGGGACGGTGCCCGGGGCGAAGCAAAGTTCGCTGGGTCCGCTAGTAAAAATATGTTTATTGACCAGAAAGACATTTAAATCAATTAGCTTAAATTAAAATATAAATGAGCAAGCACTTTTAAATTACACACATTTCCAGGGGCTCTCAAACTAGGCTATGCCTGTATCTTGGGAGACAAGTTACAAGTACTTGCCGAAGGTATGTGGCCCGTTCTAGTGTTTGAGTGTGTGCGCGCGCGTGTCTGTGTGCGTGTGTGTGATGGAGTGATTATGCTAGCTATTACAGATTAGCAATTCAGTTTCTTAATAATCGTGTGAGCAGAGTAACTGAATCACGCGTTTCTTTGCTTCGTCTGTGAAGCAGTTCTTTAAAACGCAGATAGCTGCCAAGTTTTTATACGTTGCAACCTGACAGTATCTATATATATAAAAGAAATTCGTGTTAGTTACACTATTAAGAACTCAAGAACGGCTGGACCGATTTGGCTGAAAATTTATGGAAAGGTAGCTTAGAATCAGAAAAAGGACATCAGATACTTTTTGTCTCGTTAGACGAGACCGGAGCTGGGGTAGGATGGGGCCGGGTCGAAACGGCGGAGAGGTAGCTAAGAGCCAGGAGAAAGACATATGATACTTTTTATCCCGTTCAACGGGGCTTGGGCTGGGCGGGACGGGGCTGGGGGCGAAACAAAGTTCGCTGGATCCGCTAATACTAAGTAATTGTAACTTAAACTTTAAACCTTTGCATGTAAAAAATACACAACGACATTCCTAAATGCGAAAAAGCCAAGATGGGGTCTTGATATCAAGACGCGCGAAGCTGACGGTCAAAACAAATTGATATTTATTTATTGTTGGGTACACCGACAGATCACAATCAAAACATGCACTTTATATAATAAAATACTTATTCTTAAGACTAATTGCCGATTAATACGATTGCCTTATTGCGTCTGGCGTCAAAAGCGTTCACGTAAGACAATATACAATTTGAGTTTTTAGGAAGCTACCTTCTAACTGAATTCAGTTAATTTTGCAATACAAGATTGGCATAATTTAGATCGACGCTTACTAAGGAAACTGTTTCGTCTTTGTTTGCAGTAACAAATAGCCCAATAAACCGGCGAACTCGTCGTTTATTCCCTCGGGAGTGTTGCAGCGATTCAGCTAACTGTCGGCGCCGGCGCACAGCGGCCCGCTTTCTACAGGCGTATTATATCTGTCTTATTGCAATCGTCATCTGCGTAAGCATGACTAGAGTACTTTAAGCGCTTAAAGCGAAATAGGTAATTCATCGTTTAGCACTGATGTATTTTAAATGAAATAGTAAATGATTTTTACTGACTGATATAATTTAAAAGTTATAAAAAGATTGTTTACATCATTTTGCTAGCAAAGAAAAACGGTCCTTACGTGGTTTGAGACGCAACATGTTGGCGTGACAGCTCACAGGATACACAAAAGCAACGTGTTACACTATTTGTACGCACCACGAAGGAGCATGCAATTACTAGCTACCTCTATTCTCTATCTATCTATAGAATGCGTCGCTTTACTCTGCTACGAGCAATTCGTAGCTGTTGCTACGGAATCTCGTAGACTACAGGCCGTAGACATCCTCTAGGTACATACAATATACGTTCGTAGCCGACTGTCTACAGAAATGTACAATGATCAAGTAAGTTCGACATTTTAGGAGTATATGCTGTTTAAGAATTATCAATTGAGTTAGTAAGTTAGTTTTTTGATCAACATAATTGTCTTTCATTCCCAAATGCAAATAAAAATATTCATTTTCCTTTGATTCAACCGTAGCGAATTAAAATTTTCATCATAACATATCGCACAAGTAAAGCCCCGGGAGTAAAACAAGTGGCGAGAATCAAAAGCTGAATCCGTACAAGCGAGCGAGCTGCGTCAAATTATAACACGCCTCACCTCGTTTAATTAAACCAACGTTATTTACGCATCCCAATGATACCCAAAAGAGCCGTAATACCAACTAACAGAGTCGAAAATCGAACGCACCTACTACAGTATTCTTTGAAGCAATCAGTCAGGAGCACTGCACCAGAAATATCACATCTGCCTTATCACCAGCCAACTAGGTTTAAATTTGAACGAGTGTGGACACAAAAAGAGGTATTGCATGCTAGTACCTACAGGTATGCGATGATAATTATTGCAACAAATGGCCTTCAGCAGTCGCCACCGGCAAAAGGCTATGTTGAGGGTATGCCTACCGAGCTTTTAGGGTTCCGTAGCTGAAGGGCAAAAAACGGAACCCTTATAGTTTTGACAAGTCTGTCGGTCTGTCCGTCAGTCCGTATGTCACAGCCACTTTATTCTGAAATTATTAGTATTACACAGTTGAAACTTAGTAGGTAGAGATGTATCTTGTTAACCGCTTTATAGGTAGATTCTTATACAAAAAATAATGATATTTAAGGGGCGCCATACACGAAACCACAAACTAAAAACTTTTTTAATCAAACTACGTGTAGGATGTCTATGGATAGGTCTATTAAATTGAAAAAGAGGTTCCTAAAACCATTTTCTCTAAAAGTCTAACGTTTGAGAGATAGACGTTTCCAAACTGGTGAAATGGGCGTCCTCCATCTAACTTTTAAACTAAGCGAGTGTAAAATAAAAATAAAAAAAACCTGATGTAGATCTTGACAAAAATTTTAAACGATAATTGGTTTGAACAAGATCGAACTAGTAGTTATTGAGATAGAGCACGCCATTTTCAATAACCGCAAACATAACTTTGTTTTTCACACAAAAACTATAAAATCAAAGTTTTATTTGCTGTCATCAAAATATTGTGGTATTTTGGCTAAGTGAAAGTAACTGGATCTCTAATTTAGTAAAAGTTGGCACGGAACCCTTAGTGTGCGAGTCCGACTCGCACTTGGCCCTTTTTTTTACAAATCGATCCAGTAGTTTCTGAAATTAGCGCGTTCAAGCAAATAAACCAACAAACCTTTCAGCTTTATAATATTAGTATAGATTTTTCTGAATTTTTTGCATGCATACACTTGAATACACATGTCGTCTTCGCATTATCGCTCATAAAACAGTAGTAATTTATAGATATGAATAGCTTTTTGTTATCAAGCTTGCTATAATCTTTCCAACCATGCCAAGCGTGTTCACGTGATGATGACAGCACGTGGCACATGAGTCGCTGCTCATTAGTAGTTACTTACGGGCGGAGTTCACACGAGGAGCCTGTGTCGACATAGGGCCGTTTTCCAAGGCAGTCCATCATCATCATCGTCTTCATAGGCCGCCCCCACGGTTTTCCACAACGACCGATCACAAGCGGTCTGCATCCAGTTCGTTCACAAAAAGGATTAAAAATTATATGTTACCTATGACGGTGGTGTCTCTAGTTTTCTGCCAAACTAGAGACACACCACCGTGTCTGTTGCAACTTGTTGTATTGCAGAGGAACCTTACATTTTCATTCTTGATTACGAATCTCTTGCTATACGAATGTCATAAAGTGCCGTGTGAGGGTGAGGACGCTTGAGTTCGAGACCCGCGCACGCATATACAACCAATAGACGCTGTTAGCTACATATTAATTATCTTGCGCAAACACCGCGCTTGTTTGGATTCGCAACTGCCAGGGCTGGGGTGTGAGGCCTAGAAATGAATAAGCTAAGGTCTAGTGTGTGTACTAGATCTGTTTTCTATTTACAAATACTAACATGGAAGCAGTCATATTAAGACATAGTGTAGAGTATTTTGGAATATCTGTTGATTCAAAACCGTAATGAGTTGTAGAGCTCATATATTTTTTTATAACCTTTGTAGAAAAAAAAATCAGTTAATCAAATGGGACGTAAAAATCTTATATGATAGCATCTCAGTCTCAGGCATGTGTTTCATAAAGAAGCGTGTAATATTATTAGTTAGATGGACTCTAAATATGCAGTTAAAATAAATAAAACCAGTAGGGTGGTCCTTGTTATCAGCGGCGCGTCCTGCCCGCGAACTAATCGCTGCACTCACCGCGACTCGCCTAACCACACGACAGCCTGAACCGAACAACCAAAGTTAATAAGTTTTACAACATTAAGTAATCAATGTTTTATAATACGTGTAATCTTCACAGGAACTACACTACTTAAGTACGATTTACAAGTTCAAGAATCGCCAATACTTGGCAAAGATCCTGCTAGATAAAAATACCTTAAAACTCCTTTGAAAAAAAGACTTTCACAAAACATTTTTAGGCTTGGCGCAATGGTTAGAACTCCTGACTACTGAACCAGCGGTTGCGGGTTCGAATCCCGCAAGTGGAAATCTTTATTCTTTACTCTATACAAGCAAGAAAAAATAAAACTAAGACATAAAACATAAAAAACAAAGGAAACAAAGAGGTTTGTAAATTTGGTCTCTTTTGCCTTTGTTGCCAGCAAAGCGTGGGGCGTCTCGTCCGCCACGATATATAATGACGCCATCAGAAGAGCTCTTGCCACCATTAATGTTTCCCCACGTTGGAACCACGAGGTTTGGTCCGTGATGATGTCAAGAGACCCGATGGCCTCACGCTCATTCCCTGGGGACGGGGTCGGGCCTTAGTTTGGGATGCAACTTGTGTCGATACTTTGGCTCCCATCTTAAAGAATCAGCCCTTAAAGCTGGAGCGGCAGCAGAGTTGGCTTAAAACGCTAAGCGCCTTAAGTACATCTCACTTGCAAGTGATTATGCGCTGTTTGGCGTTGAAACATTTGGGCCGTGAGGCCGTGAGACCATCTGCTGCTAAATTGCTGTTTAGAAAAAAATACGCCAAAATTAAATTCTGTAAAAGCCAAAAATAAAGCTGGCTAGTTCCTAGCTTTAAGGATTAGCATAGCTATCAAACGCGGCAACGCAGCCAGCATCATAGCCTCCTTGCCGCAAGGAAATGGTTTCGTTTTTTAATAGGTCGTTTTTTTTTATATACTTAAATCATGGATGTTATATTTATTTATGGGAGACTGTCCCGTCATAAAGGCTGTCTTCGTAACAAAAGGAAGAAAATTCCTTACTCTGAAACTAGACAATTGGTGTGTTGTCTGGCGCATTTTTATAAATATATCTTGAAAATGTGTTGTCTGTTATAATACCACATGTGTCACAGATCAGACGATCGGTGGAACTCGGTAAAACTGTAATTAACCGCCGAGATACGCCGCGTGTTTGCGCTGCGATGCTGTGTGTCTATCGGATGAGGTATAAGCTAACTTGAACGCTTTCTTATTGCAATTGCTAATAACGTTAAGACCCCTCAACACCCGAGCGGTTGCATGCAACCGCATAACCATAGAATTTCCATTGTGTCTCGATTACATACGCTTGAGGGATTATTAGCCCTCATGTAAGCATTGTTCATTGACAAATAACCGACTTGAATAGGTACGCTCTACGTTACTTACAAGCGCTACTATCAATGCAGGGTTAAGCTCGTCATTACGACGGATAGATGGCGCTAAACGTCACGCGTAATGACGTATCCATAAGAGACCACAAATTTCGCAATGTCGGACAGACAGCACGGTAGTTTATCTTTGTGAACAAAAAAGTTGTATGTTTATGCTTTTGTCCATTTGTCTCAGGATAAACGTTAGCATAGCGAAATTGTAGCGTTTGATATTTTTCAAGCCATTCCACTCCGGCAATGTCACATAAGAATCGCAATCCCATCGCGATTACTAACAAGTTATGAAATAATTCTGTGTGGGTAAGATAAGATACCCTTGTATACTTTTTCGCGCCGAGTGAACTTAGAGTTTACTTGATATGGGATGACGTCACTCCGATACTGCTGATATTTGGTTACAAGATGAGTAACGCCGAGATTCAAATGTAATAGGTATTTTATAATTAAAAGTGATGAAACTGTGATTAAACTTCTTTGATTAATTTCAACTACTTTGGAAACACATACCGAACTAGCCTCTAAACCAAGGAGGTTTAAAATTCCGGGTCGGCCCGAAATTTGTTTCCAGGTTTTTTTGTCTTAAAAATTCACAGCTTGGAGTCAGGAATTTGGTGATGATGACATCTCAGAGCTTGGCAATGCACGTAAAGCCGTGAATCCTGCGCCTAATCTCTCACCAGTCATCCCAGATCACACATCTGGGGGGCATTTCTTGTGCAATTCGTATACGGAAAAAGTTCATCGCTGGAATTTTCTTTGTAGAAGAAAAAAATGATTTTGTTCACGACGGTTCATCTCGCTTCAACTTACTGTTACATAAAGTCATAAAAAAGTCATTTATTTATGCAAATAGGCCCATTGAGGACACTTTTACACGTCCCAATATAAACCCTACCACAGCTTCGGGACAATTTTGGGCTAGTGCTGAGAAGAAGCTGCGCAACAAACTCAGTCACTATTGTCAATGCCTCTTTTCAAAAGGTTTACAATGTTTGTAGTATTCATGCGAGTCCATACATTATTATCTTTCAAATAATCATCTACTTTATAATACCCTTTCGTCATAAGGGTTTCTTTAATGACAGTTTTAAATTTATTGATCGGTAAGTTTACAATGTGTTCTGGTAGTTTATTAAAAAATTTAATACATTTCCCTATGAAAGAATTACCAACCTTTCGAAGCCTTAATTGTGGAATAGCAAGCTTATTTTTATTCCTAGTATTATAATTGTGTATATCACTTTTTTTCCTGAATGAATGTAAATTTTTGCGGACATACATTAAATTTTCATAAATATACTGAGAGGCTACAGTTAATATTCTAATTTCTTTAAACACCTCTCGTAGGGAATCTTGAGGTTTTAGATTATAAATAGCTCGCACGGCTCTTTTTTGTAATACAAAAATTGATTCTATATCAGCAGCCGAGCCCCACAGTAAAATACCGTAGGACATCAAGCTATGGAAATAACTAAAATAAACTAACCTAGCTGTTTCTATATCAGTCAAACGTCTAATCTTTCTTACAGCAAAAGCAGCTGAGCTTAGTTTCCGTGACAAGGCCTCTATTTGAGGACCCCATTGTAGTTTGGAGTCTAAAGTGATTCCCAAGAATGTTGTGGAGTCTATAATATCAAGCGATTTGTCTTTTATCTTAACCTGAGTTGATGCCTGTCGGACATTAGGCATCGTGAACTTTACACATTTAGTTTTACTTCCATTAAGAAGGAGATTGTTAATCGTAAACCAATGTAACACTTGTGAAAGAGTATTATTTACATCGTCAAAATTTTCTTCACCTCTTGGAATTCTAAATATAAGTGAAGTATCATCTGCAAACAATACTATATCACAAAGATTTCCTACAACCTTCCTACACTTCAACTGCTGCGCGCCGCGCGCGTGCGCCGGGGCCTGGTGGCCGAGGGCGGCGGCCGGGTGTTCGTTAACGAGCGCCTGACGCGCTCCAACCGCCAGCTGTTCCACCAGGTGCGCGAGCAGTGCCGCAAACAGCAGTGGAGGTACTCCTGGACGAAGCGGGGTCGCATCTACGCTCGAAAGAGTGACGGCGCGCAGGTATACCAGCTTCGGACGCCGGCGGACATCGACAGAGTGTTTGCCGACTCGTCTGCATGACTCGATTTCTGTGACAGGAAAAAAAACATTATTAAACAAAAAATAATGCAACTATGTATTTCACTTTATTTAACTTACATGAATAAGATTTTAGTAATTATTTACCTATCCAATGTATATCTGCTGTTTGCAAGTCATATTCATGATTTCGAGTATCATGTATGTGGTTGGTTGGTTGCCATTTGGTCCGTTCTGTGTCGCTACATGAACCCCGATTCTCTGAAAGTAGAAAATGCACTGGTATACTTAGAACAAGTTCAGTTTTCGTTTGTTTTGTTTTTGTTTTGTTTATTTTACTTTAATTCATATAGTTATCTTGATGCATTTCTAATTAAAATCAAGTATAATATCGAAATCAATTACTTTATAAATTTTATTATTGTCTACCATTTGAGTTTATGTAAATGCTTACCAACATCACAGGCCTCGGGCTAAAGAATCTGTTAGTAGGTCTGTTTAATGCAGGGTCTTTGGGTACTAAGCAGGAGGAGTTTGTGGTGGCAGTGGAGGAGACTGAGCCAGATCTTCTAGCAATAAATGAGACTTGGATGGAGACCGAGGAGGACTGTCGAGCCCCTAAGCTAGCAGGCTACCAGCTAAGGCACATACCAAGACCGAGTTGTGTGCCTAAGGATCGTGGGGGAGGTGTAGGTTTCTACATCCGCAAAGGTATGAACGTCAAAATGTGCCGGCACCCCGACGACGAGCCATCAGTGCAGCAGATGTGGTTGTCCTTGCACCTTCAGAACCAGGTCATCATTGTGGGCACGGCTTATAAGCCCCCATGGCAGTGTGTGGGTACGTTTCTTGATGCCATCACCGAATCGGTGATGTTTTTTTCAAGGGCAGATGGAATCATTCTGGTGGGAGATTTCAATATTAACTTGATGGATAGCGCTAAGTATAAGGCCTTTGTTCAATTTACTGAAACTCTGAACCTGACCCAGCTGATTGATAAACCCACACATTTCACAAGCCATAGCAGTACGCTTATAGATGTGGTATGTACTGATGTCCCCGCCGTCCGGGTGGCCGTCAGGTACACTCCGGATATGGGTGCTCATGCGATGTTGCTGGCAGAATTTAAGATAAAAAAGGAGAAGCCTTGCCCGAGGTGGGTGACATACAGGCCCCTGAAAAATATACTTGTGGACCTATTTAACAGGAATATTGCTCTGGTTCCATGGACTAACTTTGAGGGACTCCTTGGAGTTAATCAGGTAGTTGATGCATTTGAACTATGTGTCAGGGGACTCATGGATTTACATGCCCCCTTAAAAACATTTAATTTTAGACATCCTCCTCACCCCTGGATTACAAACACAGTTAAAGATATGATGCACATCAGGGACAAATATTTCAAAAAATATAAACAGCATGGCACTGCTAATCTAAAGGAAAGCTACAAAAAGATGAAGCATATAGTCATTGAAGCCATTAAGAAGGAGAAATCATGTTTCTTTGCCAAGCATATAAACAACAATCTGAAAAACTCGAAGAGGTTGTGGAAAAACCTCAAAGGCACTATCCTACCTAGCAAAAAGACTGAGACTGACCTGCCCCCTTCATTCACTGACCCTGACCAAATAAACTCACACTTTTTAAATGTACCTGGTAGTGGGAGGGTCACCATAACTTAATTTACATATTTCAAATATCAGAGATTCAATGAAAATGCTACTTTCTCCCTCAGGCCTGTGGGTACGGACTTGGTTCTAAAAACCATAAATAAACTGCGCTCGAATGCACAAGGTCATGATGGAATCTCCTTGGATATGTTTAGGCTGACTTTGTCACACTCACTAGATGCTATCACTGATATGATAAATAGATCTCTTCTGGAACACATTTTTCCCGATAGCTGGAAGATAGCAGTTGTCAAGCCACTACCTAAAGCCATTCCTTCCGTAACAATGCAAGACCTCCGCCCCATCAGCATTCTTCCATGTCTCTCGAAAGTGCTGGAAAGGATTGTATGTGATCAACTCACAACATATTTAGAAGACAACAATATGCTGCCCAAACATCAATCTGGCTTTTGCAAGGGCCATGGTACAGGAACTGCTCTTGGAAAGGTGGTAAATGATTTACTGACTGCTCAGGATCAGGGATATGTGACTTTCCTACTGCTACTTGATTTCACACGGGCATTTGATGCTATTAGCATCCCCTTACTGACGTCTTAACTCAGTTACTATGGGCTTGACAGTGGCGCCATAAAATGGTTCCATAGTTACCTGCATCAGAGGCAACAATACGTAGAGATAAGTAGAGCAGATGGCACAAAATTGCACTCTAAACAGCAGATAGTGCAAAGAGGAGTGCCCCAAGGCTCAATATTGGGTCCAATCCTGTACATTTGTACAGTGCCGACATCACTAAGAGCATTTTACACTGTAAGCATCACATCTATGCAGATGACCTTCAGCTTTACCTGTCATTTGACCCTGCAGAGTGCCACAATGCCGTAGTCACGATAAATAATGAGCTACAAAGGATTTCAGACTGGTGCGTGAACAACTGTCTTACGCTAAATGCTAAAAAATCGAAACTGATGGTAATAGGAACACCAAAGAATATTGCTAAACTTGAAGATAATCTAATAAAGATTAGAGTGAATGGGGAGGAAATAGAAAGGGCGGAAAAAGCAAGAAACTTGGGCATGATCTTCGATAGTAATCTGAGATTTGAGAGCTACATCACAAATTGCACAAGAAACTGTTTTTTCCGACTTAAACTTTTATACAAAATAAGGCCATACCTTAGTGAAGAACTCAGAATAACTCTGTGCGAATCACTTATATTGTTTAAGCTCAATTACTGTGACACTGTCTATGGCACATGCCTTCTCGCCCGTACAGCGAAACTTATCCAGCGAGTACAAAATGCCTGCATTAGATACTGCTACCACATCCCTCCTCGGACTCACGTTACACCATACATTAACGCTGCAAACTTACTACGGATGGAAGCCCGCAGAAAGCTTCATCTTGCAACCCTACTGTTTGAGGTCATTAGGACACATCGACCACGCTACTTACACGAGGACTTGGTATGGGCACGAGGTAGGGATGGACGTGGGAGTGCACGAACGTCTTCCTGACCCCGAGACATCGTACAGTCGCATTCCGGGATTCCTTTAAATTCGCCTCTACTCGATGCTGGAACACTCTGCCCCCGCCGTTGCGCGCCCTAAAGACAAAACAAACGTTCAAAAAGTCTTGTCGGTCTTGCCGCGCGCACGGTAGACAGAGGTCGATGCGAGTGTGTGCTGTCAGTTTACTGTAAACAATGACGAATATAATAAAATGTTCGTCTTGTAATATTGTGATAAACGAAATTCTTGCATTTATTTGTAATAAAATAGATGTGATGGACGAAGAAAGCCTTAGTCGTATTTGTATTAGTGCCTTTTCGGATAGTGACATAGTAATCGCAAAACGGTTGCTATTTGAATCTTTGTCAACTGTGAAAAGTATGAAGAACCGGCGAAGAGATGGGAAAACATTGCGGGACATAGACGACATAATAAGCCTCGTCAAACAGACAGATCCAGAGAAATTGCCTATCTTCGTGGCAAAAGAACTCCAAAAGTTGCCACCGGTCTTATTTGACCATGTTGATGTTACTCGGATTCTAAAAGATCTCGTCAAAATGCGCAGTGAGATTGACTTAATAACTCATGAATATGCCACCAATATGCAACTTAAAGCATTACAATTGGACGTCGATAACCTCAAGAAAGCGTCCCTAGTAAATAACTTTACGAATAACGTCAATCCCAGAAGAGGAGCCTGTTTAATGGATAGCTATAATAACTGTGACAGTGGACCAATGGGACTATCACCAATATACCAACAAGAGAAAGATAGAAAATATACGGATTGTCTGTCTACATTTCCCTTATCGAATGAAAACCTTCATCATGTAACCTTTCTGAAAGAGGGTACTTCGGAAATTAAATTGCCAACCGCTGCGGAACAACTGTGTCCAGAGTCTACACTTGAACAATGTAATGAAACAGCTGATACCCGGGCGTCGAAAAGCGACTGCAAGGCGATCGACCGGTCTATGACTCACGCGTTATCATCACAAGCGAATACAGTATCGAGCCACTCTGTTAATATAGTACCGAGCAATGGGAATAAGTTGTTTTCAGAGTGCCTACGTTCAGATGGCGATAGACCAATGTGTGAAACCGAGTGGAAACTTGTAGAAAGGAAAAAGAAAGCCAAAAATCGTTTTATAGGCAGCAGGGGAAAAGCTAGATCTGACTTGAACTCTAACTTCAAAGCTGCTGATACCAACATCACAATGTATATCTATAATGTGTCAAAAGAGACGTCGGAAAGTGACATTTTGACGTACATTGAAAGGACGGCAAGACTGACCGTGACACTTGAAAAAATGAAGTTACATACTGAAAAAAGTTACGACGCGTATAAAGTGTATGTCCCTAGAAGTAAATTGGAGTTGTTTATGGAAGAAAACTTTTGGCCCCAGGGAATTGCTTTTAGACGGTTTTATGAGTTTACCAAGGAGAAACAAGGCAGTGTGTCAACACTGAATAGAAACGTTAACACTTAACTTAATGAATAATACAACAAAGATAGTTACTTTCAATTGTAAAAACTTTCAGAGATCGGTCGATTGTATACGAAGACTCTGTAAGTCTGCAGACATCATTGCACTGCAGGAGACGTGGTTGTTACAGCATGATATATCATTTCTTGGAAGTATAGATGACAACTTCGCTTTCACGGGCAAGACTGCAGTTGATACTTCTGTCGGAATTCTTCGTGGAAGGCCGTTTGGTGGAGTAGCCATACTGTGGCGGAAAGCTATTTTTCCGTCAGTAACAGTGATTGAGTGCAATAGTGTGCGTTTAACTGCTATTAAAATATATCTAACTAATAGCTCGTTTCTCGTGGTGTCAGTTTATATGCCGACAGCGTCGGTTGATAATCTCAGTGAGTTCACGGATTTGTTAAGTGAAATTAATGCGTTGATTGAAAATAACAGCGTCGAAACGGTCCTTGTGATTGGGGACTTCAACGCGCACCCTGGTGAGCTTTTTTCAAATGAACTACTTGACTTTTGTGCTGATCAGACCTGGTCATGTGCTGATATTGAGATTTTACCACCTGACACTTATACTTTTGTTAGCGATGCGCACGGCTGTCGGCGCTGGCTCGATCACTGTGTAGTGACGAGCGCCGCACGGTCGTTAATTGTTAATGCATGTGTCTTGTACGATGCTTATTGGTCTGATCATCATCCATTGCTGATTGAATGTAATATTGATTTAATTAAACCTAAAATTCCTACTATCATGAACCATAGCAATAAAATAATTTGGGGGGAAAGAGATGGTGATCAGATAGATAGGTATCGTAAGCATTGTCATTCAAAGTTACGTCTGTTAGATTTTCCTGCTGATTTTGGCGAATGTGCAGACAAACCTTGCTCAAACAAAAAACATAAATGTTTAATTAACTCTATGTATCAAAACATTGTATCTATACTTAAGGATGCTGCAGAACTTAGTCACACTGGTGCTAAACACATAAAACGTAAATATGTAGCAGGCTGGAATAAACATGTGAGTGGGGCTCACGGGGAGGCTCGCCTTTGGTTTCGTAATTGGGTACTGTTTGGTAAACCACTTTCAGGCTACTACTACGATAAAATGCGCGAGTCTAGAAAAATATTTAAATCTAAATTAAAATATTGTCAGAAAAATGAGCAACAAATAAAATTAGACATAATTACTAAAAATTGTACAGACAAAAACTTCTCAAAATTTTGGAAAAACACAAACAAACCTAACTTAAGGCCGAGCCTTCCTGTGAGCGTGGCAGGTGTGCACGAACCCTTAGATATTGCCAACGCTTTTAAGCGTCACTTTACAGTTGAATCACCGCTTGCACAAGTGCATCAGGGGCTTGGTATAAAGGGGCGGCCCGCGGACCTGTCGGTTAGATTCTCTGCTAAGGAAGTTGCAACTGTTATCAGAAAAATGGTTCGAGGGAAGTCTCCCGGCCATGATAGCCTCAGTATTGAGCACTTGAAGTGCGCAGGCGTGCACCTTCCTCGACTACTAGCAATGCTCTTTAATCTGTGTATTAGTCATGGTTATTTGCCTGACGATCTCATGTACACTGTGGTTGTGCCGATCATTAAAAACAAAACGGGCGATGCCTCCGACTTATCTAACTACAGGCCTATATCACTAGCGACCATTATAGCTAAGGTGTTGGATAGTGTGCTTGATAAGCACTTGGGTCTGCACTTAAATATTCATGATGCGCAGTTTGGATTTAAACCGGGTCTTTCAACTGAAAGTGCGATCCTGTGCCTTAAGCAGACTGTACAATACTACACAGCTAGGAAAACACCTGTCTATGCCTGTTTTTTGGATCTGTCGAAGGCATTCGACCTGGTTTCGTACAATATTTTGTGGAACAAGTTACGAAACGAAACCAATCTGCCACCTGAATTGTGTTCTATGTTTGAATATTGGTATGAAAACCAGCGCAACAGTGTAAGATGGGCAGGTTCGCATTCGGATGTGTACAGGTTGAAATGCGGGGTGAGGCAGGGGGGGTTGTCATCGCCAAAGCTTTTTAATCTGTACATAAACCGGTTGATCGGGGAGCTCAGCAGCACCGGCATTGGTTGTCATATAGACAGGGTCTGTGTCAACAATCTTAGTTACGCTGATGACATGGTGCTGCTCAGCCCGTCGATTGGTGCAATGCGAAGATTAATGGGATTGTGTGAAACATATGCGGAGTCCCACGGACTTATATATAATGCTAAAAAGAGCGAGCTGATGGTATTTAAAGCTGGCAACAAAAATTATTCAAATGTGCCTACTGTGTCTCTTTGTGGTGTCGCGCTGAAAAGAGTTGGTAGCTTTAAATATCTAGGCCATTGGCTAACAGAGACTCTGGCAGATGATGTTGATATTGAGAGGGAGCGCAGAGCGTTGAGTGTGCGTTGCAATATGTTGGCTCGCAGATTTGCACGGTGTAGTAAGCAGGTCAAATTGACACTCTTTAAAGCATACTGTCAATCATTCTACACCTGTAGTCTGTGGGTTAGCTTTACGCGGCGTGCATATGATGCACTGCGCGTCCAATATAATAACGGGTTCAGGATACTGTTTGGGCTGGCGCGATACTGTAGTGCGTCCACGATGTTTGCCGAGGCGCGGACTGATTGTTTTTATGCAATAATGCGCAAGAGGAGTGGGTCGTTGCTATCGCGCGTGCGCGCCAGCCCGAACAGTATTGTGCGCGCGTTTTCTGAACGGTGGGACTCACCGCTACTCAAGCGATGGGTACATTTGCATACGACGGCTGCGACATTGTAACCTAATTTGGATTCAGTGTCGCAGTCGATGGATGTTTTTGTTTTTATGCCTTATTATTATTTCTGTTAATACTAACACTAGAATATAAGACCTATGTTACTAACACTAAATATGGACGTAAGTCTGAAATAAAAATTAATTATTATTATTATTATTAAAAATAACCTAAAAAAACACCTTTTGAAAATCCAATTTAACGAAGAAAAGCACAGGTACACTTACCAATAAAGAATGCGCGTCATGCCGGGGGACAACAATTCCGGGCAGAAATCATCTGCATATGCAGCCTTCCACATATTACAATGGAGCCATCCTCGCACACGAGTTATGCTTTGCAGTGTCAGTCATGTAGATCGGCATGTAGACCATGCTGCGATACGGTCGCTATTTTTCCTCTGTATTTGTCGCTGAGCGAACAGAACGGACTGTAACCTGGCTACACCCAGATACTCCAGATACCTACCCCAATGATGCACGAAATTTTTAATGTCAACGTGTCGTACATAACGTGGCAAAAACGACATATTTTGTAAAGAGGACGGGGCGTGGCGGTCGGACCGGATGGGATGCAAATGACATTTAACATTCTGTCATTTTTTTATTTTTTTTTTATTTTGTTATTTGCGTACTCACCGGTGCGTTCCGCTACGCTTTGGCTGCCGTGGCCGCTTGCAGCTAGGTAAGCGCTTGCGTTTTGTTATTCTTGATTTTTTATTTTATTTTTATTCTTAGTTAATTGTTATTATTACGTTTGTTTTTTTGTTATTTTCTTATGTTTTATATTTTATTGTATTATATTGTATTGTTTTTGTTGTTTCTATACCCACAAGGCACCCTACGAAAATCAGTGTCGTGGCATGCATCTTGCGGCCACGATTAATGCTGAGAGGGTGCCTTTTCGACTCATACTCGATGTTAAATGTACCTATAATAAGTGTGTGTGTCTGTTTTATTGTTTAGGTGTTTACGTGTAAGTGTTTTTGTATTTGTCTGTGAGTCGAATAAATGTATTTTCTTTCTTTCTTTCTTTCAAAACTTACTGTTTCAAATAGAAATAGAAACTACCAAAATATGCACGACTAAATTACCTGACTTTTATTGACGCGCGATACCATCTTCACATCGACGTCGGAAACGTTTCCGACCGCCTATGTATGTGGTACTACCACCATTTATTTGCGAAGATTTAGGCATATAGGCAGTCAACTTCAATAACTGTTTTTAAAAATCGCCTAAAAGAACATCTTCTCTCTTCAAAATAATTCTCCTTTTTTCTGGTGTCTCGGTAAATTTCTTTCATTTCACATTGGTTTATATGTATGTATAATTATGTATATAGTTTATATTGTGTTGGTATATAATTACATTAATTTGTTTTATTTAAAATTATGTATTTTGTTTTTTATTTTTATGATTGTATTTATTAATATATATACGAAGTTATGTATGTTTAATATAATATATTATTAATTACATAATTTGTCTTAATTTATTATGCACATAATACCCCTTCTTATGAGATCATTATTTCTTTACCCAAAGGTTGTCTGGAAGAGATCGCTTATAGCGATAAGACCGCCTAAATTGTACATTTTCTCGGAACGAATTTGTTATTTACCTTTCTGGTGTACCACAAAGAGTTATCTTATCTAAGATTGAAATACGAATGCTCAATCGCACTTCTGCAAGTTAAATATCTTCCGTAAGCAGCTGATATTCAAAATATTGTTTTTATGTACACAATATCCATAAAGCAACATTCCGTATGGGAACGAAATCATCTGGTGCGAGTTTATTGAATTCAACTTTACATATTGCGGTTTCGAATTCTCAATTTAACCCTTAGAACATTCAAATAAGGAGCAAAGGCAGGAAAATAGGGTTGGTGGATAAGTTTGTAAGCAAAGTTTCTTAGCTAATATTTGTGGTACATTTTCGCCGAATACATTTAATTTAATCATAACATTAAATGTTGTTGCGAAGTTCGAACCGAAGAAATACGGCGTTCCGGAGCGGGGCCCGCGGCGCGCCTCATGAGGGATCCACTGACGCGGATCAAGTGAGGATAACAGATATGAAGATCATATCTGTAATTTGGCTCTTTACTTTGTATTTTGTTTGTTCATATCAGTTTTACATAGCTGTAGGGTAATCTAAAGTATAGCTGCTCAAACATGTTCAAACTAATATTCTGATGCGCAAGACTAGGGAATGGAATTAACTGCCAGATCTTACCTTATCAATTCTTTCATTCTCATTATTAAGATATCTAATTTTAACAATATATAACACTTGTTAGAACGCGCTAATCTTAGGAACTACTAGACCGATTTGTAAAATTATTTAATAATTTATTTTTGTGTTGGATAACTTATTTAGCGAGGAAGGCTTTAGGCTATAAAACATCACGCTGCGACGGGAGAACAAATTTAAAAAACGAGGACGAAGTCACGGGAGACCAGTTGCTGATCAAATCGGTCCTCTTCAGCTCTATAATCTTATTATAGATTTGTAGAAAATCCATACGATAATGCAATATTTCACCTGTGCAGTCAGCATCAAGTAAAGTTACTCCAACAGAAAGTATCTACTCGTGGCAGATGTTTCGCTAGTCGTAGTAATGTTTTACGTTAATATTCAGCGGCGGGCGCGCTGGGCGGCACGTCCGCCCGCCCTCGCTGCTAGGGCGCCCGTAAATATCTCGTGCCCGCCGCGACTTACGCATACGACGTCTGCTTTTAGTGATGAGATGAATGGCATCGGCAAAAAATGATAAAAAAACAATCTATACTAATTTATCAATCCTTTTTACTTATTTTTGTTGTTTGAACGTGCTTCACTCGGGAACTTTTAGTCCTATTTGTAAACATAGCTGTATTTTGTTAGCTCCGAAATGTATGCTGCTAGTTTGATAGCTCTGAAGATTAATAAATCAGGGCCCTTATTTTCGAAGCACCCGCGTCGAGATGGTGTGTGATATTCATTGATTAATGACAGATTTTCCAAAGAACAGAAGTATAATTCCACTCGGGAGTAATTCGAAAAAAGATAACTGAATTATGTGAGTACAAACGTCTTTATTTCGAGTTATTTTCATTGATACGTTGTATAACTAATTTTACAAGCCCTATTCAAGCGAGATATTTAAAAATAGGGCCCCTGGTCGGATACCTACAGTTGACAGTGCGTTAGTCAATTACCTAAGCAATTACCAAGCAGTTACAACTTTCAACAAAAAAAAAATGATTTAAGAAAACGATGATAAACAGTATCGAGTATGTCACATCTCTAGGACGCATGAAATATAGTGCGGTGCGTTTCTTATTGACATTGACACCGGCGTACTTTATTATTATTGTATCGCGTGATGTATGGGCCGATCTGCTCACACGCCGGGGATTTGGACGGGTATTGAACCCTGGACGGAGTGTTGTACAGTTATTACTTTCACGTAAGTTACATTAGTGATGACTGGGACCTGCTATTGAGAATGACCTGAATATTATATGCGTTATAAATAAACAACAGTTTATCGAAATTATTTATCCCGATAAGAGCTCGGTTCACCATCCGCAAATAAGCAGTCGCTAACGATCAACGACCACCAATTGAAAAATAAAACGTTCTTATGTATAAAGTATATGGCAGATAGCACAAACTAGAACTTACTTAGACTTTGTAAAATATAAACTCGAACACTATCACTTCGGTACTGCTGAAATACAGACAATGATTGAAAGATTAAGTATCAATCATTAGAACAGGCACCGTGCATAAACTGGCGTTATTATCCCGACAGTACAGACACTGTGCGAGTAAAAAAAGAAACTCTCCAGACAAATTGGATGCCACTGTAGTCTGTAAATGAAATTTTACGATGAAATTATAAAATTTGTATAATATACAAGTATAATATTCAAAAGGCCAAAAGCTATCTGTAATATTTATGACTAAAATAAAATATTAGTTAGAGCGACACAGTCGTCGAATCATGTAAGCTCAAATGAGTACAAACAGGTATTGTTATTGTAGGTCAAGATAGTACGACAAAGAACCGCATTGATACGCATCTCAAGTTAATTTATTTGATCCAAGTTTATGATATTTTCTTCATCAGGAAAAAATGAAGGTACATACAATGGGTGTAGATGATTTTCAGAATTTATGTTTCCAATAACATGTGGTAGTTCCGATGGTGGTATTTTTAGACGGGAACCAGTTATTTGGATGTCTACCTACAAAGAAACAACAGTTATAGGTTATTTTCAATGATCATCGAAAATGGAACTATTTTAAATAAAAAGTGTTTCTAATACAACAAAATTGGTACATACAGTAGGTACTTTTTAAATACTTAAATAAATACATATGTGTGTTTTACCCGTCGCACAGAAAGAACAAAGATATTTATTAACTAACTATATACAGTTGGGTCAATATATACTAAAATAACAAATAAAACAAAAAAATTAAAACTAAAATCTCAAAACGAGCCTGAGTCAGATTTTTCATTTATAAGTTATTATCAACCTACAAATAAAAAATCTGACCCAGGTCACCGTCCCGTGGAAAGGTGCCCATGAGGCTGGCCACATTGCCTCTTTGAATGGCCAAGCTTATACGCTGGCCAAGGTAGAAAACCAAAACTAGGCGTTTTGAAATCTCACGATACAATTTATGGGCACTTGGTCCCCACGGCCCCAGAGTTTCGACCCCAAACGGCTCAAACATGTAAGTCTCACTTAGACATTCATATTTGCGCCGTTAGAGGACTTCAGCAGAAGCAGCTGCTGATCCAGCCCTATTACCAGTTAAAGGAAGATGAGAGGGTGCCAAAGTGTCGACGCAAGTAACGTCCCCTAGTAAGGGCCTGCCCATCATCCAAGGAACTAGAGTCATGCCGTCGGGCCGCTTACCATCGCTACGCACGAGGCCGTTAGGTTCCAAAACGGCTGGAATACGTGCGCTAGCAAGCGCCCGACGGATGACATCGTTCAAACTGGCATGTCGGGGGATCCTGCCGGCGCTTCTGCTACACGAGAGGCCATGGTGAGCGAGTTGGTCGACCACCTTTTCGCAGGTACAGCGATGTGCCAACGTGTTGAAAGCACCTAAACGTAAACTTACAGCTACTCGAAAACTAATATTATCAAAAAGAGTGCCGAGGACAGGTGAGGGAATCGTCGTTAGCCACAGATTTGATTCCCACTCCCCAACGGCTAAAAGACGAGCACGGTCTGCAGAGTTCGTAGCGGTTTCTCAAAGATTTGCGAAACCGTACGTACTTCTCTGCAGAGAGGCTCGTCCCATAGCCGCTGGATAGAGTGGTTATCCGGAATGTCTTCGGGAGTTATAGTTCTCCAAGTGTCAACAGCTTCGGCTAAAAAAGGAATGTGAATGGAATTGAACTGATGAGAATTTGTTAGAATTTTGCAAATAAGACCAACATTTTTATGACAAGATGATAAAAATGCTGGAAGACTGACCGCGGATATCGACCTTATACCCAAGCCACCCTGCCGAATAGGCAAGGATGCCTGAGTCCAGACTTGGTTCTATAATTGTGTGTTTTATAATTGCATTTATCCATTTAATTCTTTAATCCCTGCGCCATGGCATGTGAGTATTATTGGAAGGGAAATACTTAAATTTAGATCCTTTAAGTTCTTGTTGGATGTATAACATCCAGAAATGCAAAAATATATTTTTATAACTGAAATAAGCAAAATTTAAAAATAAAATTTAGATTTTTTACCGTAGTTTGTAGTAGTAGAGTAGTTAAGTAGTAAAAGTCAAAGATGGTAAAAGTTTTGGTTACGAGTCACGAGATGGCACAGTCATCACTACGCACGGTGCCTATAGTTAATCACTGCTGTTCCTTGCGTTTCAGGCCTAAACCAGATTCAGACTCATTGCTAAATAATACAATAAAATCATAAGTACAAAGACTGGCTTCGATTAAAAATGTAAAAATGTATTTTAGAACCAATATAATATAGCTTGTCTAGTACGCAGTGTGCGTGAATTTATTTGGGGCGATCGATGTCCCTTCAAAAGACTTCAACGCGACACATACTCGCAGAAAATAGAAGCCGTATTTAGAAAACACTTAGTTTCTTTCATGAATATTATTTGTTTAGATGTGCCATATTATTTAATTGTTGCGATAAAAACAATCTCAAAATTTAAGGAAATCTTTTAAAGCTCTTATAATAATAAATTAATGGACTTGCTTGTATAAGGAATAAATTTGTATCAATTTCAAAAGGTTCTGATTTTGTTAGATGAGGTATAAACGCCAAAAGTGGTGTTTATAATTTCTACAGCTTTTAGCTATAGGCATTTAGAACAATAGACGGTGAAGTTCAGTTTTAAGACCAATCCTTCACGGCAAGTTTTCATTTCAAGGACTCAGACAGCAAATGCTCAGTTTCGAATTTCCCATTAAGTTAGTTTCTGGCGAGCGCCGCCGCTGCCGACTATAGGTGCCGGTAATTGGTAACCGACACCGCCGCATCGGGTGTCACTGCGCCGGCACAGCAGATCTACTATAATGTGCTATGTTAGCCTCATTTTGACCTTCAAGAAATATACTATTTTAACCCCTGACACTGCGGCTTTTAGCATGGATGCAGTCGTGCGTTTTTAAAACGCGTTCCAGCATCGCGACTCACGCAATGAATAATTTTATTTTGCTACAATGTAGTCGCGCGTTAGTATCGATGCAGTCGCCAAAATACAGTACATAACTGCATCGATGCTAAAAGTAGCACAGTGTGTATAGGTTGACAGTTTGCGACTGAATCGATGCAGCATGCTAAATGTCTCAGTGTTTAAGGGGTCTTTGATATTGAAAAACGCTATAAAATTAGATATTTACAGAGAATAGAAACTCTCAGGATACTTGTAGCGTCAGCTACGTGACGTGTCGTCACCTAAAATTACCAAGTGAGATTTTATTTGAATTTATGAATGTTAAAAAGTTTTTTACATGCCATAATTGGCGAGACATGTTAAGCTCCCTTTTTTAAATTCAACTAAATGTACCATATTGTCATGCGAATAAATGAATCTGATGCTGTCATAAATATTTCAAGCAACGATGCATGTAGCAATACTTAGGGTACCATAACATCTTACTGTTTGTTGAGCTTACAGAAAGCATACTACAACGTACTAAGACGATGAAACGAGGATATATTCTCACAAACTGCATGCCGGGTTCCTAAATGAGTTCGGCATAATTTTTGCGAGTGCAGACGCGGCGCGGGCAAGCGTTTGTTAGCATCAAGTTAAGCGCAGCGCGTTCCATCACGCGGCCGCGCGTGTCTCAGCAGGGTTGACTAATGTCCACTTCATTTGGATCTGCTTGTTTTAGATTGGCATGCAACTGAAATAAGGATAAGCAACTTGCGTGATAGGCAGCAGTTCCACATTATAATGCATTTAAATTGAAATGTAAAAGGGGTCGAGCTTGCAAGAGGTTCGGTTATTCTAAATTTGTATATGTTTTTAAGATCTATTCAAATACCAGATTTGTAAACAAAGACATGTTTTTTCTGTTTTGTTATTTTGAATTGATTTATTACGTGGCAATCCCGTAATTTTCCAGTATTTTTTTCCGTAATTCTTGGACACGACCTCCCTTTCACCTATAAAGTAGTGTTAGTATGAACCATAGCGAAAGTCGAAAATATGGACATCAGGCTAGGCTACTCACAAATCTATACTAATATTATATAGCCGAAGAGTTTGTTTGTTGTTTGAACGCGCTAATCTCAAGAACTCCTGGACCGGTTTGCAATAATATGTTTGCCTTAGATAGCTTATTTATCGTGGAAGGTTTTAGGCTATAAAACATCACGCTGCACGGGGAGGGGAGGGAGCAAACTCAGAACGTGCGGTTCAAGATGCGGGGGAGCGCTAGTTTAAGTATATTTATTAAATTATGCTAACCTCCTTGTTTAATTCACAACTAGCCAAATTATTCAGCACTTAACCAGTTTTAGCAGCCCTACCTGCAGTAAATCCGGCGCGGTGACTTAACGGTGGCATAAATACTAGCGGCGGGGCGGGAAGAGGGGTAATTTACTGTTTAATTGCGCGCCATCTATTAGCTGGCGCGCGCAACTCCCGTCTTGTGATAAAGGATGCAAGTCGATCTCGCTCCGTCGCTAGTTTATATTTGGTGGGTTTCGGCTGTTTACTAAGCGGAGCCATTACGGAATAACTGCTGAAGTTACTCCATTAGGACCGTAATGTTTCGGCTATGTAGCTACTAAAAATGCTGTCTGTTTTAATGCATTTTAATCCACTTATGGCATTATACCATTTAGTATACTTATGTCAAGCCCAAGAAGGTTGCAGGGAACCTATTTATGAATCACCGTCTCCAAATGACGTGTCTAATTCCAAAAAAATAATGTTTCATAATAAAAATAAAATATTACTCGCTTTGTAATCACTCCTGTCACTACTTCACGTGATTTTTGTTAATTTTTTATTGATTTTCAAACAAAAACCATTAGTAATATTCTTGGGATACTTCTCACATTTACCCGATTAATGCGAAGGAAATGATTTTCTCACAACAGTCAAACAGTAGGTTAGGTAACATTGGGGACGAAATATATTATTTTGATCTTAGGTCTAGGTGTTCTTATAACCTAAGATCGTCGAAATTGTAAATTTAAATGGTGTGTTATGATAAAAAATAATTTATTTACAGAAAGTGTTAGAGTTGTTCTAATTTAAACCAGTACCAAGTATTTTTATGATCTCTACATACAAAAACTACCGAAAGACTCTCCTGCCTGTTAATGCGCCAGCTTTCAGGTTCAGGTAATTTATCAGCCTTAAAATACAAGCTGCCTTCCAGTCAACGCCGGCACTGCAAAGCTGAACTCTTAGAGATGCTGTGTACAAGCAATGGAGGCTTTTTGTCAGGCTTGTTCAGCATCAGTGCTGCGACACTGACACGACGCAGGCACCGCGCCAGCCACCGCAAAAAATAGCACGGTAGCACATGCTCTGATCGGATTCCCTGTGTTTGGGGTTTTGACTAGGTAATTTCCTTGTTTAGTCTTGTATAATTGTGGGGATTTCTGAAGTCAAACTGTAATCATTTATTTTAGACGACTCAAGATCTAACTTATAAGAAGGTTTGGAGCAAATAAAATACAAATATTTTTAATTACATTTATGTTTTTATTGTGTTTTGTCACCTATACAAACTTAATAATATAAATTGCACTTCTGAAAAGCAACTTTGGCTGTGACAGACGACGAATCGAACCCCGTGTCTTACGCTTTCCGAGTGTATGCCTATACCACTCGGCCACCGTCACATTAGCAATCATGTTGCATTTTGCAAGCGGTTACTTTTTAACGCAAAGGCTGCGTGACACCATGTATGTTACGAAATTGCTGTCACAATATCCGAAGGAAATATTTTTACAAATATTCCTCGTTTGTAACAGCCAAAGTTGCTTTTAACAAGTGCATTTTATATTACACATATTTTTATTAACAAAAAATATCATTGTTAAACAGACATGATACATATATTAAATTAAGTTTTACTCAATACAATATTGTTATGGCAACAACGATATACACTTACAAAGCCGTGGGCACCCGATAGTTTTTACAGGGCCTTTATGAATCACATGCGTCAAAAGGCGTGTGGTATTTAAATGAATCATCGATTAATGAATTATTTTTGAATGAATAATAGTTTAATTCCACACAGAAGATTTAACAAAAAATATATCAATTTTGTGAATATTAATATATTCGCTTGGTTTTCGTTTAATTGCAACTGATGCAAGTTTAATAGTACCTATGCAACTTGAACTAAATTTAATCTGTGCAAGTTACTATGTGTAAAGAATTCAATACAATGTAATGTGCGCACGCGTGCGTGCGTGAATTCTTGCGTGCTTGCGTCGCGCGGGGGAACTTCAGATCGCTTAGTTCCCCAAGCCTTCTTATTTTTTTTCAGGATGCCCAAAAACTAAACATACTAATAATACTTTAGAATGTTTTTAACACTTACAGTGTCATATTTTATATTCATAAAGATGAAATAGCGCAGCAATTAGATAGCGCAGCGACATCAATTTCCAAGTTGAATGGGCCATCTGTTTCATAAACAGACGGCTAGATGGCGCTAAGCGTCACACAATTGACGTTTTCATAGGAAACCACAAATTTCGCCGGGTCGGACTGACAGCACGGTAGCTCAATTGGTTAGAGCGTTTGGCCCGGTTTGCCAAAAGGTTGCTGGTTCAACTCCCGCCCGTGCGCTAATTTTTGGTTTCTTATTTCATCTTTATGAATATAAAATATGACACTGTAAGTGTTAAAAACATTCTAAAGCATTAGATAGCGCAGCGACATCAATTTCCAAGTTGAATTTATTCTGTAAAGAATAACTGCTTGGGCCATCTGTTTCATAAACAGACGGCTAGATGGCGCTAAGCGTCACGCAATTGACGTTTTCATAGGAAACCACAAATTTCGCCGGGTCGGACTGACAGCACGGTAGCTCAATTGGTTAGAGCGTTTGGCCCGGTTTGCCAAAAGGTTGCTGGTTCAAGTCCCGCCCGTGCACAAATTTTTGGTTTCTTATTTCATCTTTATGAATACTAATAATACCCACAATAAGCATCTAGAAGGTAAGCTGGAGTGATGATGGGATCAAAAGATCCCATTTTCGCTAAATCAACAATTTACAGAATGCGTAAAAGAGTATTGGTAAACCTCATTGCGTCACGACAAGTAAGTTATACGAGTAGATTATATTAGAAATTCAGTTCATGAATCTTATTATATTATTGCCTCAAAGTTCAAACGAAAACAGCTAAATTTGGTTCTATTAATACTCAGCACAAAGCGTTTCTATAGCTCGACTTAGTTACGTCTGAACTTCCGAATTAATTGTCTTGAAGTGTGTCTAATGTCTATTAGTGGAGAAGTTTCTGTTACAAGCGAGGCAGCTATTCCAGTCACGTCATAAATATTAGACCGTGTATCACTTCAATATCTCAGACGAGACACATACAATATGCAGGCCCTGAACGACGTTTAATTCAGCTAATGGAGCCGTGAGCGGCCGCTTAGATGTTCATTTATCGCGAGGAGACCTATTTGGGAACCATGCGGTGTGTACCTTTTTGTAAGAGTTGTCGTATGCGAGATTGGGTTGTAACTGCAGAGGTCAGTATTTTTTAAATTGCCGTTGAAAACAATTACTAGAACGATTTAACGATTTAAAAGTTGCAGTAGGTAATCGTACGTAGAGAAATATTATGTACTAAAAACATAAAGGTAACTTTTTGAGAATTGACATTTAAAGTGAAGTGAAGTATTAGATGAACAGAAAGAGATAGAGATATAAACAGAAGATATAAGAACCTCAAAAGGTAAAAATTTGCGATCATACCGTAAGAGCAAATGTAACTTCTAAAATTTTTACCCAAATTCTTATTCACTACAAAATTTCATTTTATTTCACAAATAGTTTGTAACATTTGTAAACTCAATTCGATTTCCTTAATCATTAAATGCCACTTTATATTATTTAAAATCATTTGATTATATAAAGGGGTTTACTTTCAATGAAAATCCATAAACACTGTGAATTGTATTAAATCGTAACGCGTTTCATTTAATTTCTTATTACAACATTAATTCCCTTTAATTTATGTTTTGATAATGCATTGCAAATCAAATCTGCAACATCTACTCTTATTTAGTAACGATGTAGAAATAAACACCTGTTTAGGGTAAAATGTTAATAGTAAAATTCTACCGCCACCAAAATAGCCCCTCGCTGCCTCTCCCCAAGAGTGATGTTTATAGATGGCGCCACTTATTGTCGCGGGCTGTCCGATCCCTGTTTATTATTATACGCACACATGCACGGCGAGTGGAAGACGGATGTCACTCACACACGCACATCCTCAACCAAGTATTGAAGTTGAATGGGGTGGCGATTTCATTCATCGATGTCCATTCATAATCATGCATGAAATCTTGCTGCTTATCTATAGATCGAGGTGAGGTCAATGGGAACTATATTTTCTGTCACCAAAATTTATATTTGTCATCAAGTTGTATCACCAAATAATTAGATCTATCGCCACAAAATATTTTCGATCTCAGATAAACAAAATGTGTTCCCAGGTATGAATTACCAAATTAATTTTAAAATTTATGAATAAACAAAGAAATTGTTGTGCATTGATTGAATATAAACTTCGTCCTTAGAATAATAATTTTTAATGATAATGATGATAATGATAATTATCATTAAATAATAATTTTGTTACTCAAATAATAGGTTTATCCTCAAAATGGTAGATGTGTCACCTAATAAATCGATTTTCGAACCCAGACTGCGATTCCCTTTCATTTGTTACTTTGTCACCAATTCAGTGGTAACATTTTATTTCATTGAGTTATCAAAATAATATTGTTCGTTTCCAATTTAATACATCAATTGTCAATTTGAATGAAGAAATGTTCCAATAGGCGGTGCCAAATTGGTGCGCTTTAAAAATTGACCAATCAAACTTCAGCGATGGGTCGTAAGTAACTAGGATCATGCGCTGCGCGCGGGCAGCGAGACGCAACTTTACTTCATTCGCTTCATGATTATTCAGTAACACTTGTTTTATTAAATAATGAATGTTGATTATTTTACGCAAAATATGTGTTTTACTTACTATCCTACTATAAATTTGATAAAAATACTGCTTTCATGTTGGGGGAGGCATATGTCCAGTAAAGTAGTAGGTAGACTGTTTTCGTTGAAACGATGCTGATGATGATAATAAGTCATATTTTATTTACCTTTAGGAAATTTTCTAGCGACAAAAACATTTTTTTTTTTTTTTATGACTTATTAGAACCTATTGAAATGCATTCAAAAATATTAATTTGATCCTAGACCCTAAATCTTAACGATATTAGGTGTTTTTTTGTGGAACTATTTTTATTTTGTATGGTGACTAGATTTTGGTGACAAATCTATTATTTTGGGGGCAAAGTCTATTTTTAAGGAAACAGAATACGACTTTTATTGGTGACAACTTAAATCATACCCGAGGTCAATGTTTATTCAATTTCCTTCTTTAGTATTATTTCCGAGTAAGATAAGTTAGTAAGTTAATATTATTTATTCAAAAACTTCATGCACAAACAAACGGTACACATGGCGGACTTAATGCTAAAAGCATTATCTACCAGTCAACCCTAGGTCTTAACAGACGGCGCTAAGAAATGACACAAAAGAAAGAGCGTGACGTTAATAACTACAAATTAAAAGATATTTCTAATATGCCTAGTACGTTAAACGAATTTTCGTAGATTTTGAGATATTATGTATTATTTTTTTCGCAAATTTTAAGAACTCTCAAACAAATAATTACTCCACTTTTTATGGTATTATGGTGTTTTTTTTCTTGCAGTATGATCGTTATAAATTAAATTTACTTAGATAAAATTATGTGCTAGCTAAAACTAAGAATAACAATAATTTAGAAAAAAAAAATATTACCTTGAAAACTACAAAAAAATGATTATCATAAATATGGTATATCAAAATATATTATCAAAATAACCCTGGATGAACGGCTTCCAAAACTAAAATTAATTGAATTATTAGTAACGATAGTTAACATTCATACTACTTATTACACGAATACCATATATACCATATACTATATATAATAATGGTGGTACACAATGTCAAATAATTTCTTCAGTCAATGTGAAGTATTAAATATTTAACTAAACAAAGCTGTTTCAATTTGTTTGAGTAATAACATGAACCCTTTTCTTTGGATTACTTCGTCTATCTAAAGGACGCTATTTCTGCATCACAGAAATAGCGTCAAGTCTGAATTCCAGAGAAGTAGCATTGGAAAAATAAAATAATTATCTTCATGGTAGCAGGTAAGAAAAAACTAACTGAGGGTGCCAACATAAGCATAAGCATCGCGAGCACTTTCACTGCATCGAGGGGCGGAGGGGGGCGGAGAGGGGGAGGTGTCACAAAGCGGGAAAATGTGCATCTCACGAGATGAGCCGCGCGGCTGCACCGACCTTGCTTATGCAACCGAACACACGGAATAAGATAACTAGATGAGACGAACAGGTGTAATTCAAACGTTTTTTTTTAATGAGTTGAAGTTTTCCTAATACTTATCTTTTAGTATAAGAAATTATTTCAATTACTGTCTACAGCTACAGTACTAATGTTTTCTGTGTGATCCGTGTTCTGGGGCCCTATTTTTGAATCGCCAATAAAAATCATAAGGATGAAATAATAAATAATTAAAAAATAAAAAAAACAATATTTAGTCATTAAAAAAAATATGAAAATAACGCAAAACACAGACGTCAGTACTCACTAAATTCACTAATATTTTTTTAATCACTTCTTTGTGGAATTGTACTTATATTCATTATAAAATCGTACATCAATCAATGAATATCCATCCATCTTGACGCGAGTGGTTCAAAAGTAGAAGCCCTGGCCCTGGTTCGTAGGTACCTACAAAACTACAAACGTTTACCACGTTTTATAAATGGCGCGGAACCTTATCTGACAGATAACCAAAAACCAAAATAAAAAGAAATAAACAAGACAATAAGCAAAAAAAAATATGAAAAAGGGAAAATGAAACTGATAGTACTGAGAGATTCATGTTTTGGTTTTGTGTAACTATGTATTAAACTCATAGTGTCATGAATTGATTATTTCAGATGCCACATCTAGTCCCATCTACTAAAGCTGCGGTGCGTCAACGCGGGAGTGTCGCGAGGTTTGCGTTTTGTTGCGTCAATGGCCGAAGAAGACATACTATGTCTAATGCACAGGGCTGTCTGTCAGGACTCCAGCGTTATGCGCAATCGTCTGATCGAGATGTGTATTGGAGATGTAACGATTTTCATAGAAGGTGTTAAGGATCTACGAGACAGGAGCTGGGGCTATTACAAAAATTTGATCTAAATTAAGGTTAAAATTTTAAGGCCGCTTTCTGACATCAAAGCAATAACAAAATTATTATTATTAAAAATTATTAAATTTAGAATTGATTAACCAGAGATATAAACAAATAGCAGCCCTGCGTATGCACATTGCACGCCTTAAGTAATTTGTTTATTATGTTTGTGCGGCGCCATTTTCCGTTCGCGACCGTGAGGATAGGGAGGGGAGTGGAAATATTCATAAGAAATCCAATTTAGCCTGCATTTACTCGAGGTGCCCGGGGATATCATATTCCTCGCCAAGCACTGCTGTTAGTGGAAATTCATAGCACTATTACCTACGAGGTGATACTAAGGACACCATTGGATGGAAAAAGGTGATGTCTTGATCAAGATAGATAAGACCAAAATATCTTTCTTAAAGTCTCTGATATTTTTTTCCAATTAATACATAAAGTTTTTTTGTAGTTTTGGAAAAGAAATGAACAAAATAACATATTTGGTTACCAGCTGAAATTTGACATATCGGTCAAGTACTATTTTTAATACATTAACATACTAAGTTTGAACGCAACTTTGTACGAATCTAGGAAAAATATCTTCTATTAATAAAGATGACATAAGAAACCAAAAAATTGCGCACGGGCGGGACTCGAACCAGCAACTTCTTTGCTAACCGGGCCAAACGCTCTACCAATTGAACTACCGTGCTGTCAGTCCGACCTTGGGAAATATGTGGTCTCTTATGGATACGTCATTATGCGTGACGTTTTATCTAAATTTATCTTTCCCTACTTTGAAAACTGTTCATCTGCCGACAAAGCGTCCACAAACAGCCGCTGCATGTCTTTGTCATCAGAGCACAGGTGATGTTATTTTTGCGCTCAGCGGAGCGTCGCTTGCGCACCACAGAACGAATGTTTCCGCGCTCCGCTTACCCAGGAAGACACAGAGTACCGCGTTCAGATGCTAAGCAAATCTACACAAATATGCTCAAATGTTTGCGCCTTTTGGGTATTCCTGGCAGCGTTGAAAGTTAGTTCTGGCCGAAAGTTAGTTCTCAACTGATTTGGAGCTACCCGTTGAAGGTGTGCAATTGCTGTTTATTTTAATATGTTTTAAAGCATTTCTGTATACGCTAAAAAGTCAATAAACAGACGGCTAGATGGCGCTAAGCGTCACACAATTGACGTTTTCATAGGAAACCACAAATTTCGCCGGGTCGGACTGACAGCACGGTAGCTCAATTGGTTAGAGCGTTTGGCCCGGTTTGCCAAAAGGTTGCTGGTTCAACTCCCGCCCGTGCGCTAATTTTTGGTTTCTTATTTCATCTTTATGAATATAAAATATGACACTGTAAGTGTTAAAAACATTCTAAAGCATTAGATAGCGCAGCGACATCAATTTCCAAGTTGAATTTATTCTGTAAAGAATAACTGCTTGGGCCATCTGTTTCATAAACAGACGGCTAGATGGCGCTAAGCGTCACGCAATTGACGTTTTCATAGGAAACCACAAATTTCGCCGGGTCGGACTGACAGCACGGTAGCTCAATTGGTTAGAGCGTTTGGCCCGGTTTGCCAAAAGGTTGCTGGTTCAAGTCCCGCCCGTGCACAAATTTTTGGTTTCTTATTTCATCTTTATGAATACTAATAATACCCACAATAAGCATCTAGAAGGTAAGCTGGAGTGATGATGGGATCAAAAGATCCCATTTTCGCTAAATCAACAATTTACAGAATGCGTAAAAGAGTATTGGTAAACCTCATTGCGTCACGACAAGTAAGTTATACGAGTAGATTATATTAGAAATTCAGTTCATGAATCTTATTATATTATTGCCTCAAAGTTCAAACGAAAACAGCTAAATTTGGTTCTATTAATACTCAGCACAAAGCGTTTCTATAGCTCGACTTAGTTACGTCTGAACTTCCGAATTAATTGTCTTGAAGTGTGTCTAATGTCTATTAGTGGAGAAGTTTCTGTTACAAGCGAGGCAGCTATTCCAGTCACGTCATAAATATTAGACCGTGTATCACTTCAATATCTCAGACGAGACACATACAATATGCAGGCCCTGAACGACGTTTAATTCAGCTAATGGAGCCGTGAGCGGCCGCTTAGATGTTCATTTATCGCGAGGAGACCTATTTGGGAACCATGCGGTGTGTACCTTTTTGTAAGAGTTGTCGTATGCGAGATTGGGTTGTAACTGCAGAGGTCAGTATTTTTTAAATTGCCGTTGAAAACAATTACTAGAACGATTTAACGATTTAAAAGTTGCAGTAGGTAATCGTACGTAGAGAAATATTATGTACTAAAAACATAAAGGTAACTTTTTGAGAATTGACATTTAAAGTGAAGTGAAGTATTAGATGAACAGAAAGAGATAGAGATATAAACAGAAGATATAAGAACCTCAAAAGGTAAAAATTTGCGATCATACCGTAAGAGCAAATGTAACTTCTAAAATTTTTACCCAAATTCTTATTCACTACAAAATTTCATTTTATTTCACAAATAGTTTGTAACATTTGTAAACTCAATTCGATTTCCTTAATCATTAAATGCCACTTTATATTATTTAAAATCATTTGATTATATAAAGGGGTTTACTTTCAATGAAAATCCATAAACACTGTGAATTGTATTAAATCGTAACGCGTTTCATTTAATTTCTTATTACAACATTAATTCCCTTTAATTTATGTTTTGATAATGCATTGCAAATCAAATCTGCAACATCTACTCTTATTTAGTAACGATGTAGAAATAAACACCTGTTTAGGGTAAAATGTTAATAGTAAAATTCTACCGCCACCAAAATAGCCCCTCGCTGCCTCTCCCCAAGAGTGATGTTTATAGATGGCGCCACTTATTGTCGCGGGCTGTCCGATCCCTGTTTATTATTATACGCACACATGCACGGCGAGTGGAAGACGGATGTCACTCACACACGCACATCCTCAACCAAGTATTGAAGTTGAATGGGGTGGCGATTTCATTCATCGATGTCCATTCATAATCATGCATGAAATCTTGCTGCTTATCTATAGATCGAGGTGAGGTCAATGGGAACTATATTTTCTGTCACCAAAATTTATATTTGTCATCAAGTTGTATCACCAAATAATTAGATCTATCGCCACAAAATATTTTCGATCTCAGATAAACAAAATGTGTTCCCAGGTATGAATTACCAAATTAATTTTAAAATTTATGAATAAACAAAGAAATTGTTGTGCATTGATTGAATATAAACTTCGTCCTTAGAATAATAATTTTTAATGATAATGATGATAATGATAATTATCATTAAATAATAATTTTGTTACTCAAATAATAGGTTTATCCTCAAAATGGTAGATGTGTCACCTAATAAATCGATTTTCGAACCCAGACTGCGATTCCCTTTCATTTGTTACTTTGTCACCAATTCAGTGGTAACATTTTATTTCATTGAGTTATCAAAATAATATTGTTCGTTTCCAATTTAATACATCAATTGTCAATTTGAATGAAGAAATGTTCCAATAGGCGGTGCCAAATTGGTGCGCTTTAAAAATTGACCAATCAAACTTCAGCGATGGGTCGTAAGTAACTAGGATCATGCGCTGCGCGCGGGCAGCGAGACGCAACTTTACTTCATTCGCTTCATGATTATTCAGTAACACTTGTTTTATTAAATAATGAATGTTGATTATTTTACGCAAAATATGTGTTTTACTTACTATCCTACTATAAATTTGATAAAAATACTGCTTTCATGTTGGGGGAGGCATATGTCCAGTAAAGTAGTAGGTAGACTGTTTTCGTTGAAACGATGCTGATGATGATAATAAGTCATATTTTATTTACCTTTAGGAAATTTTCTAGCGACAAAAACATTTTTTTTTTTTTTTATGACTTATTAGAACCTATTGAAATGCATTCAAAAATATTAATTTGATCCTAGACCCTAAATCTTAACGATATTAGGTGTTTTTTTGTGGAACTATTTTTATTTTGTATGGTGACTAGATTTTGGTGACAAATCTATTATTTTGGGGGCAAAGTCTATTTTTAAGGAAACAGAATACGACTTTTATTGGTGACAACTTAAATCATACCCGAGGTCAATGTTTATTCAATTTCCTTCTTTAGTATTATTTCCGAGTAAGATAAGTTAGTAAGTTAATATTATTTATTCAAAAACTTCATGCACAAACAAACGGTACACATGGCGGACTTAATGCTAAAAGCATTATCTACCAGTCAACCCTAGGTCTTAACAGACGGCGCTAAGAAATGACACAAAAGAAAGAGCGTGACGTTAATAACTACAAATTAAAAGATATTTCTAATATGCCTAGTACGTTAAACGAATTTTCGTAGATTTTGAGATATTATGTATTATTTTTTTCGCAAATTTTAAGAACTCTCAAACAAATAATTACTCCACTTTTTATGGTATTATGGTGTTTTTTTTCTTGCAGTATGATCGTTATAAATTAAATTTACTTAGATAAAATTATGTGCTAGCTAAAACTAAGAATAACAATAATTTAGAAAAAAAAAATATTACCTTGAAAACTACAAAAAAATGATTATCATAAATATGGTATATCAAAATATATTATCAAAATAACCCTGGATGAACGGCTTCCAAAACTAAAATTAATTGAATTATTAGTAACGATAGTTAACATTCATACTACTTATTACACGAATACCATATATACCATATACTATATATAATAATGGTGGTACACAATGTCAAATAATTTCTTCAGTCAATGTGAAGTATTAAATATTTAACTAAACAAAGCTGTTTCAATTTGTTTGAGTAATAACATGAACCCTTTTCTTTGGATTACTTCGTCTATCTAAAGGACGCTATTTCTGCATCACAGAAATAGCGTCAAGTCTGAATTCCAGAGAAGTAGCATTGGAAAAATAAAATAATTATCTTCATGGTAGCAGGTAAGAAAAAACTAACTGAGGGTGCCAACATAAGCATAAGCATCGCGAGCACTTTCACTGCATCGAGGGGCGGAGGGGGGCGGAGAGGGGGAGGTGTCACAAAGCGGGAAAATGTGCATCTCACGAGATGAGCCGCGCGGCTGCACCGACCTTGCTTATGCAACCGAACACACGGAATAAGATAACTAGATGAGACGAACAGGTGTAATTCAAACGTTTTTTTTTAATGAGTTGAAGTTTTCCTAATACTTATCTTTTAGTATAAGAAATTATTTCAATTACTGTCTACAGCTACAGTACTAATGTTTTCTGTGTGATCCGTGTTCTGGGGCCCTATTTTTGAATCGCCAATAAAAATCATAAGGATGAAATAATAAATAATTAAAAAATAAAAAAAACAATATTTAGTCATTAAAAAAAATATGAAAATAACGCAAAACACAGACGTCAGTACTCACTAAATTCACTAATATTTTTTTAATCACTTCTTTGTGGAATTGTACTTATATTCATTATAAAATCGTACATCAATCAATGAATATCCATCCATCTTGACGCGAGTGGTTCAAAAGTAGAAGCCCTGGCCCTGGTTCGTAGGTACCTACAAAACTACAAACGTTTACCACGTTTTATAAATGGCGCGGAACCTTATCTGACAGATAACCAAAAACCAAAATAAAAAGAAATAAACAAGACAATAAGCAAAAAAAAATATGAAAAAGGGAAAATGAAACTGATAGTACTGAGAGATTCATGTTTTGGTTTTGTGTAACTATGTATTAAACTCATAGTGTCATGAATTGATTATTTCAGATGCCACATCTAGTCCCATCTACTAAAGCTGCGGTGCGTCAACGCGGGAGTGTCGCGAGGTTTGCGTTTTGTTGCGTCAATGGCCGAAGAAGACATACTATGTCTAATGCACAGGGCTGTCTGTCAGGACTCCAGCGTTATGCGCAATCGTCTGATCGAGATGTGTATTGGAGATGTAACGATTTTCATAGAAGGTGTTAAGGATCTACGAGACAGGAGCTGGGGCTATTACAAAAATTTGATCTAAATTAAGGTTAAAATTTTAAGGCCGCTTTCTGACATCAAAGCAATAACAAAATAATTATTATTAAAAATTATTAAATTTAGAATTGATTAACCAGAGATATAAACAAATAGCAGCCCTGCGTATGCACATTGCACGCCTTAAGTAATTTGTTTATTATGTTTGTGCGGCGCCATTTTCCGTTCGCGACCGTGAGGATAGGGAGGGGAGTGGAAATATTCATAAGAAATCCAATTTAGCCTGCATTTACTCGAGGTGCCCGGGGATATCATATTCCTCGCCAAGCACTGCTGTTAGTGGAAATTCATAGCACTATTACCTACGAGGTGATACTAAGGACACCATTGGATGGAAAAAGGTGATGTCTTGATCAAGATAGATAAGACCAAAATATCTTTCTTAAAGTCTCTGATATTTTTTTCCAATTAATACATAAAGGTTTTTTGTAGTTTTGGAAAAGAAATGAACAAAATAACATATTTGGTTACCAGCTGAAATTTGACATATCGGTCAAGTACTATTTTTAATACATTAACATACTAAGTTTGAACGCAACTTTGTACGAATCTAGGAAAAATATCTTCTATTAATAAAGATGACATAAGAAACCAAAAAATTGCGCACGGGCGGGACTCGAACCAGCAACTTCTTTGCTAACCGGGCCAAACGCTCTACCAATTGAACTACCGTGCTGTCAGTCCGACCTTGGGAAATATGTGGTCTCTTATGGATACGTCATTATGCGTGACGTTTTATCTAAATTTATCTTTCCCTACTTTGAAAACTGTTCATCTGCCGACAAAGCGTCCACAAACAGCCGCTGCATGTCTTTGTCATCAGAGCACAGGTGATGTTATTTTTGCGCTCAGCGGAGCGTCGCTTGCGCACCACAGAACGAATGTTTCCGCGCTCCGCTTACCCAGGAAGACACAGAGTACCGCGTTCAGATGCTAAGCAAATCTACACAAATATGCTCAAATGTTTGCGCCTTTTGGGTATTCCTGGCAGCGTTGAAAGTTAGTTCTGGCCGAAAGTTAGTTCTCAACTGATTTGGAGCTACCCGTTGAAGGTGTGCAATTGCTGTTTATTTTAATATGTTTTAAAGCATTTCTGTATACGCTAAAAAGTCAATTTATTTTTAATTTTATATTTTACCATACCATAATAATTTCAGCGGGCCTAATATGCGCGCCTATTTGTCATTTATCGGTAATTTCAAACGTCTTTTTCATCATTTTGAAAAAGGTTTTTAGTTATTTTGTTGTTTTTATTAGTTTTAAAAAGCAAAAAGGATTGATATACAAGTGAAAAATATGTGTCAAAACATGTTGTTTAGGAAATAAAATTATTTTATCGACGCGATAAACGGTATCGGGGTGTGCATGTTAGGCTTACAGATTAGATGCTTTCAATTTTATCGTTGGATAAGAACTTAAGTCATCACAACAAGTAGGTATTTAAACACCTATTTTAACGACAGTATAACAACATAATTTTCCAAATCGTTTACTTAGTAAACCCAGTGAAAAGATAAATATTTGTATACTAATTCTAAACGACAGTTATATTAAGATTCAGTTAACTTCGCGCCAATTTAATTATTAAGCGAACTTTATACTGCTCTTTGATTAAGAGGACTCAATAATTCATAGTCTAGACTTTACTCTTACCCTAACTAGGGTTAACCTTTGTAACAAATTCACAACCCGATATTTGCCTTCTCACCTTTCTACACTGCGGCGCCAGGTCGGGCCGCACGTTAATTTATGGGCGCCGCGGGAAATTAGCGCCGCGACACGGCGCGACACGTCGCGATGCGGTGCGGCGCGAAGCGACGCTAACGAACGCATTTTGACGACGCGCTAATTGGGGCAAGATAAACGGTACCCTTGCAACCGAAAACCTGACGGCTTACAATCACTGGCCAATAAAACGGTTAACGATACTAAAGAGCTGCTTACAATTAGACGATTTATTACACTTTTTTTAAATAATAAGCAGTAATGATACAAGAAACTTTTATTGCACCCTATAACGTAGATAATCATGACGTATTGCGATCCAACTTTAGCCGTTCAATTTCCAGGCAGCTCAATTCCGACGAACGCACGAATATTAATATTTATTTTGTGTTATTATAATGATATTATAAATATCACGCGAAATCGCAATACGAATTGCATTTTTGAACTGCATCGCAATACGCGCCTTGTTACTATAGTTGGACCGTAAAACCACAAATCCTTTGTTACAAATGAGGATCAATAGATCAATTTTACTATTTTGAGTGTCCCTGTTTTATTCTTGGCCGCTTAGATCTAACGGCTGAAGTCTAGCCGCTGGAATCGCTTCCTAATTCCGTGGCGAACCATGTTTGTTCCGCGAGTGTTCGCTGTGTAATCAACACTGTCTGTTTGCACTAACTCGGGCTAAGTTTAGAGGAAACAGCTCGAGCTCAGTTCCGAACAGCGAATTTATTCGATTGCGCCGTCTGCGTTACAAGAGGAACTCAGTTTGCAGCTAGTGAACAAAGTTTTTAAGATTTGTCGTTTGCTTTTAAACGATGAGAAGGAACTTATTCATCTTTCTACTTCCATGTATGCTGCGTAAGGTAACAAATTGTATAGACATGTAGCTATATTAAATGAAAAACAGCTGTTATCAGGTATTTTTACCAGAGATATCAAATCTGTAGTAATTGCCTATGCCATCTCTTTGTTCAATTTTGAATATCAAAAAATATAATTAAGGAAACCTACATAATGTATCTGTCTCGATTTAAAAATCATTCATACAATATTTAGAAACCACAAACTCGTAGATCTGTAAAAAACCGGCCAAGTGCGAGTCGGGCTATTGCACGTGCCGTGTTTACTTACACTTAGTCATAATATCATATTATTTTGATGTCAGCAATAATGACTTTGTTTTTTTACAGGAAGTGAACAGGAAGTTTTTGAAGGAAGGACAAAGTTATGTTTGCGGTTGTTAAAAAATGTACTTTATCTCAAAAACTACTATTTCGATCTCGTTCAAACAAATTATCGTTGAAAGTATTTGTAAAGATCTACATCACGTACTTTTTCAAAATTTACACTCGCTGAGTTCAAAAGTTAGAGGGGCTCATTATACCACTTTGTAAGTGATTATCACTCAAACGTTAGACGTCAAAAAATTGTTTTTGTAATCATGATGCCATTTTAAAAGAGCTATCTGCAAACGCCCACACGCATAGGTAAGACTAAAAATAGTTTTATACGTTTTATTGTCATGTTTGGGAGCTCCTTCTAAAATATCATTTTGTTTTCATTTTGGTTTAAAAATAGTAAAGCAGTTAACACAATACATCTACCTACTAAGTTTCAACTTGTTAATACTAATAGTTTCAGAATAAAGTGGCTGTGACATACGGATGGACAGACAGACAGGCAGACTTGCGAATCTATAAGGGTTACGTTTTTTGCCACTCGGCTACGGAACCCCAAAAACGGTTATTACGGGGCAGATAATCGTAGCCACGACAGATTTTCTTGGTTTCGCAGTTAATACAATAATAAATGGAAGTGAATACGTATTCACTTTAAGTCGGGCATTCCCGAAATTTTTGTTTTTTCAATAATGAAGAATGTATTTCAATTTCTTATCACTCGTTGTAGGTTATTTAAAAATAAAAATAAAGTCTTTTACTACTTAGAGCATGAAATGAATCTATGAATGTCAAAATGGACCAATCAACAATTTGAGGGCAGAACTATTGTGCTGCCGGCGATCGAAAGAATACAAGTAAGTACATATCAACAAAAATAAAGGTCCTTCTAATTTCCGTCCCTACAATAAACCACCCAGTACATGTCTGCAAACACATAAATCGTGCTCGCACACTTTCCTCATCGAGCCAGCAGTAGCCGTGCAAATTGAGAGCTCCCGGCGCAAAAAGGAGTAAGAGCGCGTTTCCGATGTTGGCACGATTTTTTTTTCATTGGACGAATATCGTCTTTGGCTGTTCCTACGAGACTGTCTGTTTATTGGTAATCAATGTCCAGTTAAAACATTTATTTTTTTCCGTTTGTTAAGAATAAGTAAACAATTAACTAACCACATAGGTCCAAGCAAAAACTATTACTATTATGCTTACTTCTGAACGTACATACAGTGTGGTAAGTAAAGACTATGTCTGACAGGTGCTATCGAGTAAATTGTCTGCAGCATAAGGTTACTATCTTCAACTTTATTTCCACATATACGTCAAGTGAGAGAGGCACAACAGAACCGAAATGGTATGAAGTTTGACGTATTTCACCGTCGTGAGTCTTGTGCAGTTTATGAGGTTGTATTTGCAGCAATAAACTAACAGAAAACAGCACCTACTTGGCCCCAGGCTAGCCAGATGTATTGCGTAAGAAAATATAACACTTAAAAGTGTCCAATATTGTTACAATTTGGTATCTTTAATTGCACTTCTTCTTCTTCAAATTAAGAGCCGCGCTCTTGTCGGTGGAATAATCGCCATTCTTTTCTGCAGTCTGCTTTCATCTTTACTTCCTGATATGACATGACATTAATTTTCTCCTTCACGTGGTCGAAAAAGCTTATCCTAGGCCGTCCTCTTCCCCTCTTCCCTTCTATTTTTACTTCTATGATATTAGATCATTAAAAATCTGTCATGTCGTATCAAGTGTCCTATCATATTGCCTCGTCGATTTTCTATTGTTTAATTGCACTACTAGAATTAATTAATTTAACTACAAGTATTAAAAAATGTTTTAATTCGGTTCGGTGAATAACCTTGAAAAGGAATTAGAAACCTTTTTTTAGTTCCAAGGTTTTAGTAGATATCTGTTGCACTTTGACCGGCGACCGTTGGCTGTTTATTTTTGCCTTTTTTATCTCCAAGGTAAATAGTGTATTTACAAGAAGATGCTAGTTTTTATTATTAATTAAGTCTATGTATATAATATTTAAAATTACAGTAAAAGTAAGCTTTGTTGGCTGACAGTTTTTTTTCACAGTCACCTCCACGTTCTTTTGCCTGTTTTTTTAATGTGTTTACGACAGTTAGTAGCGACACACGATATGCTGTCACTATAAACGTTTTTATATTTTACTCCTGACTATAGCCGTTTCAATTAACTTGGTAATCGGTTGAAAACTAAAAAAAAGTCAGCGTTTCATCAGATAAGCGTGTTGTTTCTACAATTTAATAACTCTAGCAACGTACGACGCTTTTTAAACGTCACGATAATTTGTCTTCATGGTGTAATGGGAACGCGTCGAGGGCAAACAGTCGACAAACTAGCTGTGTTTGGACAGCGACGACTTTTTGTACACGCCGCTCTGACGGGACACCTCTGAATTTAGGACTTTATAAGCACTTTGCTAAACGTTTTTGTGACGTCAGGAATGTGTCCGAAATGTAAACGGACGGAGGATTCACTTGGATATTCGCCGATTCTATCATTCTTTTCCATCGTCAAGTTTATTGTGATTGTGCTTTTACAAGACTCAGGTTTATTATATCAATTTGTGACGCGGTCTAGTTATTATTCTACAGTGAAGCAAACCGTCATAAATGATCGACAGTTGTTTAATAAAAAACTTTTGATATATTTTTAAGATCTTATTTGATATTATCCTACTTCAAATAAATTAAATGGTCAAGGATTACTTAAAATTCCTTAACAGTGGAAGAATTAAGCTATCTGCAAATTCTGTGATTTATCATAATAATGATAACAAAGTGTACTTCCATAACCGCATGAACCTTTGTATCGAGTTACTCCTAAACCGTACCGAGTTGACCGTAGTGTTGTACCATACAATATAATAACAAAAAAATATTATCGATAGTAAACATAAAATAAATAAATAAAATAATAGTTTTAAAAATAAGAAATGACTTACCGCATTGTGCACCTACCGCGGCGTACCGGCAAAGAGGAGGCGGTGACCGTCTTTCAATTGAAATTAAAAAAAATAATTAATAAATAAACTGACTTCAAAAAACTGACAAAAAGCTTTAAATAACGCATTCGTTCTCTATTTCGGAGAAACAAATTCTTTTGGAGTCGTTTCATGATGTTAAGCTTGCCGACGAAACACAGCATGCACCTACTCCAAAATTATTTTTATTTCATGATTTTTAGTTATTACCCATACCTAAAAACTACTGAACCGATTTTGATAAAACATACACTGTACTCCTAGTTAAAGTATATCTGTCTGAACTAAAAATCAATCATCTTGCTACAGCTTCTCGTTTTTCAGAAACCCGTGGATAAACATACAGACATACAAATATACATACACTAAGAAATTTTGCACACGTTTTTGGAAGCCTAAATAGATCAACATACTCAAATATTATCACTTGTGTATAACAGATGTTATACACAAATGTTATCTCGTATCCAGATAGATGTGCGTATCTTTAAAGGCACGTACTTATCAGTTGCAATTCATCTAGCAAGTTTTAGCATGGTTAAGGGCTATTTTTGGCATATCGATAGAAATATAAAACAGGAAATGTAATCAAAGTATTACACTGGCCGTAGCACGAAGCAAGCGTATCCATCTCTGCCTGTCCCGCGGTCCCACCGACTCAATGCAATGCTGCTTTATCATTTTGTTCAGCAGCTGGACGTGAGGAGGTGCTGAGGAATTGTATCGTAAGCTCCGTACAAGAGTGGATGAAACGGTAAAAGTGTGCTTTTTGGCGCATGAAATGTATACGAATTTCAAAAAAGAACTCAAAACGAATAAATTAATTAAACACGAGACTAGTTCTGTCGCAAAAAAGTGAAACGTTTTTTTCTTACTAACGACACAAGGAATGTTCGTCGAATAAAATACGATTCGCCAAATTTGAAAACGTCACCTATTCTTCAGCAATCATTTATGTCAATGTCATTTAAAAATCGGTCATTTTATGCTTATTTAGGGTCGATTTTAACAACGCCAGATTATACTTATTCGACTGAATAAATATAAAACGACCGATTTCAAAATGCCATAATAATAAATGATTGCTGACAAATAGGTGTTATTTTATTTATTTTGGCGTTTTGTATTATATTCGACGAATATTCCTTGACGGACGTTGGTAAAATCAGCCCTTAAGAAAATAGCAGCACGCTCAGTATTACGGTAAAAAAATACTTTAAAAAAAGTAATAACCGACTTCAAAACCAAAATGCATTAAAAATTCTTAAATAAACTCTTGGCCCTTGGAAATGAATCCATTTTAGGCGAACCACTTCTTTTTTGAAGTTGGTGCTCTGATAGATGGTCAAAATGATGGCATGGCACCGACTCAAAAAATAAATTGTTCGCCTTAAATAGATTCTTTCTCTTTAAAGGGACAAGAGATTATTTAAGAATTTTAGTGCATTTTGGTCTTGAAGTCGGTTTTTACTTTTTTTAAAGTTAAATATTTAAAGTTAATTATAAGATAAGATAATCATTTGGTGTCTCAAAACTGTGTACAATAGTCGTTAAAATAATGTTTCAACAGTTTACCCATTTCGGGCATACAATAATTAAAAAGATGCAGTCTAAATTGATAAATTAATAACATAATTTTAGTCAGAAAAATAATTGTATCGAATACTCAATTAAAATTATTAGTTTAAGTTAATATCATTTCTTCATTTTTAGTGATTACATAAGGGGGGGGGGGGGGAATGCACTTTATGTTATTACTCTGTTCTTTAAGAAGCTACAAATTACCTTTCATAAGTTATGTCACTATAATTACTGAACTCATAAGTTTTAAGGAGTTCCACTATCAACTCAGCTTCACATAATGTTGACCATCAGACGTAACAACACGTCAACGTTAAGATTCTAATACGAAAACACTAAACATGCCTTTATTTTAAGGTTTCCCTGGATTGCATCAAGATGCCATCATCAGATCCTGACTTGACAACAATGGGACTAACTAGAAGCTATGGCAAGGTTTATATTCATATTCATATTCATATTCATTTATTCACTTCATAATATAACATTACAGCAGACAATATATAACATATAGGCAAAAGATGGTTATTTTGTTACATTATGACCTCAACGAGGTATTTGTGAATTCAAGTTATTAAATTCAATAATTTACAATTAAATCAATTCTTCATTAAAATAGTAGGTAATGTCAATAAGTATTTTGTCAAATTGTTAGTATGTCAAATATAAAGTCATTTCTATCTATCTAAATAATAATAATGCAGTCATGTTAAATTCAAATTAAAAGAAAAAAAAATACAATCAAATCATGTCAATTTTCAATTTAAATCACAGATTAGTAAGAGTTTAAATTATATAATGTCATATCTAAATATATTGAAATTTATCATTGAAATATTCATTTATATTATAATATGCCTTTTTAACTAAAAACTTCTTTAATTCCCTATCAAATTTAATACCTTGGAGGGCTTTAATAAAGTTAGGCAAATGGTTATGTATCTTTATAGTTGACCTCTAGGTCAGCGAAAAAAAAATTCAAATCGGTCTACAAATGACTGTGATATGAGGTAAAACAGCCACAAAAAACGTACAGTCGAATTGATAACCTCCTTTTTTGTAAAGTCGGTTAAAATGTTTGTGAATGTCAACAACATAATAAAGTTAGGATAGAAGAATATCGGGGTTAGACAGTGTTTGGCAGTTTAGTACAATAAGGCAGATACACGTTTTATCGTTCCGGCACCGGACCGGGCTCCGGATAGGCGCCGGCCGGGCACGGTCAAACATTATTGTATACTTTTTGTATGAAGTGATTTATACCTGAGGCGCTGTTGCTGGTGTTAGTAAACGACACGAAATGGCATCATTCATTATCAATTATCGGAAAAAAACAAAAAACTACTAGTTTTTTTAAAGAAATTACTGCATGACTGCCTATACCTACATAATCTTGTCGATCAACATTATATCAATATATGCATACGCTACAAAATATCAATTTGCACGTGCGCGTAGCATTTCACCTTTGATCGCTATTGTTCGCCGGCGATAAAAATAGCAGATAGTGATATTGGCAGCCATCAGCACCCGCCTCGGTGGCGCAGTAGGCAGCGCGTAAGTCTCATAATCTTAAGGTCGTGAGTTCGATCCTCACCCGGGGCATACTTTTTGCCGATGGTGTTAGTTAAATAACAATGTGACAACCTGGCCATGATCCATTGGTAGTAAAATCGTCATTAATTAATTTATTTTATTTTATTAAACTGATTATGTTAAAATAATTTCCAAAAATAACAAAACAATACAAAATATCATTTGATACAAAAGCAAGTTGTGGAAAAGTACAAAAAGATTTGTTGTCTTTGAAAAAAAGATACGAATTTCAAAACGTTTCTTTGATATTACAACTTTTTGCTAAAGCTTCTGAAAAAATGGCGATTTTAAAGTTATTAAATTTTGACTGTCAACAAGAAATACAACCTACTCTTAATTAATTCTATTTTGACTGTCAATAAGAAATACCTACTCGTAATTAATGAGCAACATTTATCGAAACGAGATGACATTGTTCGGGAACGAAATTATTGTTCCGGCAAGAATTATTTTTGATACAGTAATTTCCTTGCGCGTGTATCCATGTTTATTAAACAAGCGTTATTTTTGTTTTTGATTGGCCTTTCTGTCGCGTGTTACCGTAATAAGAAAATGTTACGTAGGTTTACGTTAAGGTATTAAAAAAAAAAGATTGAATGGGTAATACATACAAGCTTTTGGTAACTTTTACATAATCTTACTAATATCATAAACTCAAAAGTTTGTCGTGAGGATGAATGTGTGTTTGAATGTTTGTTACCACAACGGAATAGCACATAGGCTATTAGCCAATGATATTTTGTGAGATGATACGATGATGACGACGCGTTTGGTGTATTGGTTAGAGGTCCTGACTAATACGCCGGCCGTCGCGGGTTCGAATCCCGCAAGGGTCAAATGTTTGTGTGTTGAGTATGAACATTTGTACCTGAGTCATGGACGTTAAATATGTATTTAAGTGTTTATAGGAGACGCCCCCGTATTCGTAACACAAGAAAAATCATTACTTCAAAACCACGAAAATTGGTGTATTGTCTGACGCATATTTATTACTATGATTTACGCGAATAAATATAAATTCACAACACAATATTTTTCATTTAACGTAGTTTTTGTATCAATTCTTTTACTGTCTTAATAATACGAAGAAAATAACCCTTCAAACCTATTTTTCTACTCGTTATTTAATAAAAAATGTTTAATAATATTATTTAAAAAAAAACATAGACACGCGAGTCTAGTGCTCGTCACTTTACGAGTTACGTAAAAATGACTGATATTACTGATCTTTCGGCAACTGTGGTGCGTCTGTTTGCTTTCCATCGGGTGTTATCGGGTGTTGTGTCAGTGCTAGCCCCGCCGCCGCCGCTCGCCGATAGCGAAACAATAAAAACGATAGTATTACGTTACCATCGCCAATTTAGTTTTAGAGGTGAATTAGCTGATCATTTAAACTGGGTACTCAAAAAAATATTGCTGGCATCTTATAAGGCGCTACCCGGATTGTCAACGCGCACACTAGCGCCACTTTAGTAGAAAAATCATAACTCGTTAAATAAAAGACCAATCACGTTACGTATTATGGCTACCACAGCCGCAACTCGTCTTTCACAGAAACACAGAGGTAAACAGCCCTGAAAAGAGCTTTTATACGACAGAAACACAGATGGTAGTTCTGATAAGAACTGTTTTTGTTATCACACGAAGACTACGCATCGCAGCGCGACACGCACCGTGGCGCGCGCTCCCAGCTAGCACACGTCTTGTCACTACTATTTCCGTCGCCGTAAGAAAGAGCCGAGAGAAGCCGCGGAAATACTTATGGTGGCCTACATTCGCGCGCTCCCTCGCACTCCCGGACGCCGTCTCGTTCCACGCTCTCGCCGCGGCCGGCCGACACTGCCGCAATAAGGGAGATAGTGTAATGATTAGACAGAGATGTGTAGAAAACATAGGTGGTTAATATGCTGTAACGGTCAATAACGGTCAAATACTGTGTCCAAGTGCCCTGAATGGCTATAATGTATATTTTCCTATTGGTCAACTGTGTACATATTTTTATATAAATACTAGGTTAAGTTTACTTCAATATACATTCCTTCTACAACCTTCAACGGAGTTATTATTACGCAATCCTTGGTAGTCATCTAACCAAACCCTACCAAAGTGGTGACCACCGACTGAACAAGAAGCAAGTATCAACAAGGAATCCCTGCCGCTCCAGCTCAAAATGTGCGACCAAAATGAAGCTGCCACCGCCACCGTCGAAGAACCACCGACGCCCACGACGAGACACGAAGTCGCCAACATCGCGCTTTCGCTGCGTGTCCCTCCGTTCTGGAGAGATCGACCAAGGCTATGGTTCTATAGTTTCGAGGCCGCTACGCACGATACCAAGAAAGGGCAGGCACAACTGGCGCAGATGGTGATCGCCCAGCTCGAGAGACAGGATATCGAGCAGATCACGGACCTACTCTATAACCCGCCAGAAGAGAATTTCTACACCGCACTAAAAGATAGACTCATTGCCGTGTATGAAGAATCTGACAGCCGGCAGTTCCAGAAGCTACTGTCAGAAATGGAGCTCGGAGACCAAAAACCGACGCAACTCCTACGTCGCATGCGAGACCTTGCCAGAAACAGATTACCCGACTCCACACTCCGTCACCTATGGACAAACCATCTTCCGTCACACATCAGATCCGTACTCGCAGTGAGTGAATCCTTTAGCAAGCAAACTGCACTCGAAGAACTCGCCCTACTTGCCGACAAGATGATGGAACAGACGAGAGAAGTTGCATCCATTCATCCGTCAACGCAGTCTACAACATCTTCGCAACAATCGCCGTACGACAGTTTGATCGAGGAAATACGCAAACTACACATCGAGATCGCTGAAATAAAATCACAGAATCAGCGCCGCCCGTGGAATCGCTCCCGATCCCGCCAACGAGCCGCTGATAATATATCGCCATCCCGCTCGCGCGGTGAGTCTCGCTCGCGCGCTGAAACGCCGTCGCCGTATTGTTATTACCACCGACGCTTCGGAGCAAAAGCAAAGAGATGCACTACGCCGTGTTCATACAAAAGTGATAACAAGACGGAAAACTAGATCGAACGTTGGCAGAGGCGGAAACCGGCGTTCCAGAGTTTTCCCACCGCCTATTCATCACCGATAAGAAAACTGGTTTATCTTTTTTGGTCGACACGGGTGCCAATATCTCCGTGCTACCGAGAAGAAAAGGACAAGTTACGACTCCACTGCCGTTCAAACTATACGCCGCAAACAATACTGTTATACCTACTTACGGTGAAAAAACGCTCGAGCTTGATATACAACTACAACGACCGTACAAATGGAAGTTTATCGTTGCCGACGTGTCAAAACCAATCCTCGGTGCAGACTTTCTAAAACATCACCAACTCATCGTTGATCTGAAAAACCGAAGACTCATTGATAACGTCACCAACCTTAAGGTAAACGCTCCACTTCGCGCTACGCACCAACCCACTATACGTAGTATCGACATACAACAGTCGTACCACGATATTTTGGCTGAGTTTCCCGGTACCACGCGACTCACATCGATGCATCTGAACAATCAAATCAACGTGCAACACTACATAGAAACAGAAGGTCAACCTGTTCACTGCCGTGCACGACCCCTACCACCGCATCGTTATGAGAAAGTGAAGAAAGAATTCGAGAACATGATTGAACAAGGCCTATGTCGTCCGAGCAAAAGTCCTTGGGCATCGCCGCTGCACGTTGTACCGAAGAAAAATGGTGATATAAGGGTAGTAGGTGACTATCGCCGTCTCAACTCGATCACCAAACCCGACCGCTACCCAGTCCCACGTGTCAAAGATTTCACGTACCAACTCGCCGGCAAGACGATATTCTCGACCTTGGACCTCAACAGAGCATACCAACAAATATGCGTACGAGATGAAGACGTAGAGAAGACAGCCATCATCACACCGATGGGCCTTTTCGAATTCCCTCGTATGTGTCCAGGTTTGAAGAATGCAGGACAGACGTTCCAAAGGTTCATACACGAAGTACTTAGAGGGCTTGATTACGTGTTCCCGTTCGTCGACGATGTACTTGTCGCATCGAAAACCGAACCTGAGCACCGTGAACACTTACGCACCGTGCTATCAAGACTCGAGAAACATGGCATCACAATAAACCCAGCTAAGTGTAACCTTGGTCAACACGAAGTTACGTTTCTCGGTTATACCGTATCCAAAGATGGAATTAAACCGCCACAACAGAAGGCCGAAATTATCAACGCTTACCCCAAACCGAAAAACATCGAAGAACTACGTAGATTTCTCGGTATGATTAATTTCTACCGCGACCACATACCTAACGCCGCTGAAATTCAAGCACCGCTCAACGCCTATCTACATAACGTGAAAAAGAGAGACAAGACACCAATAGAATGGTCCGACGTCGCAACAAAAGCATTCGAGAAGTGTAAAGAAAGCGTTATCTAAGCTACTTTACTCGCTCACCCTTCACACGACGCTCTCTACGCGTTATCGTGCGACGCGTCTGATAAGGCGGCCGGCGCGGTACTACAACAACATGTCGATGAAAAATGGCAACCACTTGGCTATTTCTCAAAGAAGTTTTCCGATGCGCAAGTTAAGTACTCTACCTACGATCGTGAGCTACTCGCAATGTATATGGCAGTTAAGCACTTCAGAAAGATGTTTGAAGGTCGACCACTTATCATCTTCACCGACCACAAACCACTCACATACGCCATGAGCAAAGTGCAGTCAACTACAGAGACGCCGAGACGCACGAGACAGCTATTGTTTATCAGCGAGTTTACCACAGACATACGTCACGTAAGCGGTAAACAAAACATCGTAGCCGACGCTCTCAGCCGCATCGAGACAATATCTACGCCGACATCACTTAACTACGAAGAAATCGCCAAGTCACAGCTACAAGATTCGTCATTGCAACCACTACTCCATCAAGACAACATCACTTTGAAAAAAATAGTCATACCTAACACCGATATAGAACTCTACTGCGAAACATCTGCAAGCCAAATTCGACCTTATATCACCGAAGAATTCCGACACGACGCGTTCAAAAGTGTACACAACATAAGCCACCCCGGTACAAGAACGACCCGCAAGCTTATGTCACAGAAATACTTTTGGCCGTCTATGAACATAGATGTTGCTAAGTGGACTAAAAGCTGCATTGCGTGTCAAAAAAGCAAGATACAGCGACACACGCATTCTGCGATTTCAAAGTTCCCGCCAACTGACCGATTTCAACACCTACACGTAGACATCGTTGGACCGCTACCTACTACGAGTCAAGGTCACCGCTACTTGATTACAATGATCGACCGACTCACTAAATGGCCAGAAGCGATACCTACCGACGATATAACCGCAGAAACCGTCGCCGACGTTATCTATAAACAATGGATAACTCGATTTGGTTGTCCGACGACCCTAACAACCGATCAAGGCCGTCAGTTTGAGAGTCAGCTGTTTCTCAACTTAATGAAGACTATCCACTCGACTGTCCGCGCTGTCAGACTATGATGTGGGAAAACTGTCCGGCGATATCGCGCGACGGTTGCATGATAAAAATCGCGCGACATGTCGCGCGATAAAAACGATTATATAAAGAAAAGTATAGTTGTGATTACGAAAACAAAAATACTGGTAGATAGGTAATAGTTATAAATATATAAAAAGTTGAAAATATAATATACTTTCTATACTATAATATATACTATACTTAATTTATATATATACTATACTTAATACATACTTTTCAAGTGGTGGGCACTGTAGTACCACGGACAGTTTACCGTAAAAAAGAAAATGGCACTGTAGTGCCATTGGACTGCCGAGCGGCTATGGGTATCAAGAAAACTCGAACTACACCCTATCATCCCCAAAGTAACGGTGTTATCGAGCGCTGGCACCGAGCATTGAAGACATCGTTACGCGCGAGATTAATGACCGCTAGTACATCGTGGTTCGAGCAGCTACCAACCGTGCTACTCGGACTGCGCGCAACTCTACACACCGATACCGGCGTCAGCGCAGCCGAACTTACCTACGGCTACAATCTACGTTTACCTGGAGACTTTTTCGATATACCTACCGAAGTACCTACAAGTGCGTTGGATTATACTTACGTGGAGAAGTTACGTAACATAATTCAAGCAAACAAGCCGCAAGTCGCTACATCGCATCACAACAAGCAGCCTATCTTCGTGAGTAAAGATCTCGCCGACTGCAGCCACGTATTCGTGAGGACTGACGCAGTGAAAAAACCTTTACAATCGCCGTACGAAGGCCCTTATCTTGTTGTCAAGCGAGAAGAAAAGTACTTTACCGTTCAATTACCAGACCGTCAATCGAATATCTCAATAGACAGATTAAAACCAGCTTACCTGTTACCAGATGTGAATACCACAAATACCACCATACCTCAGGACGAAGCCTTACAAAACCAGTCAGTACCACCAATACCGTTACCAGTACCTCAACACTGCAACCAGACCACCAACACCAAGCTTTCGAAACCAGACTGTGTGACACCACGACCAGACTTGAAAACACACACAACACGTTCTGGGCGTAACATCAAACCGCCTGTACGTTTCACTTGAAGGGGAGTCCTATGGCTACCACAGCCGCAACTCGTCTTTCACAGAAACACAGAGGTAAACAGCCCTGAAAAGAGCTTTTATACGACAGAAACACAGATGGTAGTTCTGATAAGAACTGTTTTTGTTATCACACGAAGACTACGCATCGCAGCGCGACACGCACCGTGGCGCGCGCTCCCAGCTAGCACACGTCTTGTCACTAGCGTTGGGTTTGTGACCTGTAATTAACTCAATGTCGAGTAAATTACCAAAAACATGTAATTTACTCGGTAAAATTACCGATGACTGGGAAAATATTCAAATGATTTTAATTAACAAAACTTAATGTATAAACATACCTAAATCCTTTACCAAATCACCATGAATAACATTTAACTCAGTTTTACTGTCTTAGCAAGATGATACTTCTTTACATTCCAATACGAACACGAACTTTTGGGCTGGATTCACATCACACAAAAATATATTTATTAGGTATATTTTTGTTTTGTGCTTTGTAATTTATGAGTGATATGGTGTTTGTAATATAAACATATTAATATTTATATTTACATATATTTTTTTTAAAAAGGAGGTTATCAATTCGACCTATAGGGTATGTGATATTGTTAGAATTTTATATTGTTTGAGTGGGGTAATCTATTAAGGCTTCAAAAGTTCCAAACACGTGTTCAAAATTTCGTAAGTATATGTGTGTTTTGATGTTTTTTTTCACCACGGATTTCTTGAAAACGAGAAGTCATAGCGAGATGATTATTATTTGTTCAATGAGATATATTGCTACTTATGGTACCTACAGTGTAAGTTCCATTAAAACCAGTAGTGATATGGGTTATTAATTTAATAACTGAAAATCACGAAAAAGGGTACAATTTTTTAAAGAAATGCCCCCTTATAATACTGACCTAAAAACTAAGCTTATCATTCACCACACCATCGTCTGCGTCTTCGGTTCCTTTTCACTTTCTTACACTAGATATTCAAGTATATAAACAAACTAACGAGTTGCAGAGCGCAACCCACAACTATTGTTGGGCAGGTAAAAAAATAAAATGGTAAGTAATGAAAAATATGGTAAAATACTCATAATTTACCAAATAGCGGTAAAATACTCAGTTGCTATATTTATTTATTTTATAATTTGTGCATGATAAAAGTTTTAATCCAAACGGTTGTTGGCGGTGTTGATGGTAGAAAACACTTCAAAAATTGATTATTTTGTACGTTACTTGGGTCACCATATAAAACAGAAAACCAATATTCGTGCGCGTTGCGTAAACTATTATAAGGCATTTAACATTCGCGCTCGCTTCTAGCCTGGTTATTGACGAAACGTTCGAGGAAATATTCGTGCACGAGAGCTGACGCGAGCTTGCTGTTCACATTGATGTTCACACATCATCATCATCGTCAAAGGACGTCCACTGCTGAACATATACCACCCCCACGGCTTTCCACAACGACCGGTTGTGAGCGGTCTGCATCCAGTTTAATCCTACAAGGTCGCCTGTCCATCTTGTTGGTGGACATCTCACGCTGCGCTTTTGGTCAAAGGGTTTCCAATCTAGAACTTTTCTGCCCCAGCGGCCATCAGTTCCCTGCTATGTGCCCTGCCCAAGTGCCCACTGCCACTAGAGCTTACTGATTCGTAGGGATACTTTAGTTCTTCTACGTATATCCTCGCTTCTGATTCGATCACCGAGCATAGCCAACTCCATCGCTCGTTGTGTAATTTTGAGCTTCATTATAAGGCCCATAGTAAGAGACCACGTTTCGGATCCGTATGTCATCACTGGTAACACACACTGATTGAAGACTTTCGTCTTCAGACACTGAGGTAATTGAGACGAGAAGACGCTCTTGCGCAGTTTCCCGAACGCTGCCCAGCCGAGTTGGATTCGTCGATTGACCTCTTTCTCGAAGTTGGACCTACCCAATTGGATCACTTGTCCCAGGTAGACGTACTCGTCGACAACTTCGAGAGTTAAGTTCCCAATGGATACTGGAGTGGGTACAACAAGGGAACTCGACATAATTTTCGTCTTCTCCATGTTCATTTTAAGACCCACTTGTTGGGATACTCGGTCGAGGTCTTCGAGCATAGTGCCTAGATCATCCAGCGTCTTTGCTTCAACGACTATGTCATCGGCAAACCGAAGGTGTGTTATGTATTCGCCATTGACGGAGATGCCGAATCCTTCCCATTCCAGGAGCTTGAAGGCGTCTTCCAATGCTGCTGTAAACAGTTTCGGAGATATAACATCGCCCTGTCTTACACCTCTTCGCAATGGAATCGCCCTCGTATTCTGTTCCTGTACTCGGACCGACATGGTGGCGTTGTTATATAGACACTTTAACACCTCTATATACCTATAGTCTATGTAACACCGCTGAAGAGACCGAAGCACCGCCCAAGTTTCGATCGAATCAAAGGCCTTCTCATAGTCCACAAAAGCTAAACATAGAGGCATATTATACTCCTCGGACTTCTGTATAATTTGCCTTAGCGTATGAATGTGGTCTATGGTACTGTAGCCTTTTCGGAATCCGGCTTGTTCGGGAGGCTGGAAGTTATCAAACCTACGTGCGAGACGATTCGTGATGACCCTTGAAAACCTCCTTTGAATTGATAACCTCCTTTTTTTAAAAAAAATATGTAAATATAAATATTAATATGTTTATATTACAAACACCATATCACTCATAAATTACAAAGCACAAAACAAAAATATACCTAATAAATATATTTTTGTGTGATGTGAATCCAGCCCAAAAGTTCGTGTTCGTATTGGAATGTAAAGAAGTATCATCTTGCTAAGACAGTAAAACTGAGTTAAATGTTATTCATGGTGATTTGGTAAAGGATTTAGGTATGTTTATACATTAAGTTTTGTTAATTAAAATCATTTGAATATTTTCCCAGTCATCGGTAATTTTACCGAGTAAATTACATGTTTTTGGTAATTTACTCGACATTGAGTTAATTACAGGTCACAAACCCAACGCTAGCCACAACTAATTCAACCTTCGGCATCTTCATGTACAACAGAGGCTATGATTAATCTCGCGCATGTGCGAATCACGAAGCGTCTCGCACGTAGGTTTGATGACTTCCAGCCTCCCGAACAAGCCGAATTCTGAAAAGGCTACAGTACCATAGACCACATCCATTAAGGCAAATTATACAGAAATCCGAGAAGTACGAGTATAATATGCCTCTATGTTTAGCGTTTGTGGACTATGAGAAGGCTTTTGATTCGATCAAAACTTGAGCGGTGCTTAGGTCTTTTCAGCGGTGTTACGTAGACTATAGGTGTTAAAGTGTCTGTATAACAATGCCACCATGGACGGTCCGAGTACAGGAACAAAATACGAGGGCGATTCCATTGCGGAGAGGTGTAAGACAGGGAGACGTTATATCTCCGAAACTGTTTACAGCGGCATTGGAAGACGCCTTCAAGCTCCTGGAATGAGAAGGATTCGGCATCTGCGTCAATGGCGAATACATAACACGCCTCCGGTTTGCCGATGATATTATATAGTCGTTGTGGCAGTCATTGTCGTTGTGCTCGACCAAGTATCCCAACAGGTGTGTCTTTAAAATAAACATGGAAAAGACGAAAATTACGTCACGTTCCCGTGTTATACCTACTCCAGTATCCTTTGGAAACTCAACTCTCGAAGTTGTCGACGAGTACGTCTACCTTAGATGAAAGATTCAATTAGATAGGTCCAACTTTGAGAAAGAGGTCAATCGACGAATCCAACTCGGCTAGGCAGCGTTCGGGAAACTGCGTAAGAGCGTCCTCTCGTCTCAATTACCTCAGTGTCTGTTGACGAAAGTCTTCAACCAGTGCATGTCACCAGTGAAGTCATACGGATCCGTTACGTAGTCTCTAACTATGGGCCTCATAAAGAAGCTTAAAAGCACACAACGAGCGATGGAGTTGGCTATGCTCGGTGATCGAATCAGAAGCGAGGATATACGTAGAAGAACTAAAGTATCCCTACGAATCAGTAAGCTCTAGTGGCAGTGGGCACTTGGGCAGGGCACATAGCAGGGAACTGATGGCCGCTGGGGCAGAAAAGTTCTAGATTGGAAACCCTTTGACCAAAAGCGCAGCGTGAGATGTCCACCAACAAGATGGACAGGCGACCTTGTAGGATTAAACTGGATGCAGACCGCTCACAACCGGTCGTTGTGGAAAGCCGTGGGGGTGGTATATGTTCAGCAGTGGACGTCCTTTGACGATGATGATGATGTGTGAACATCAATGTGAACAGCAAGCTCGCGTCAGCTCTCGTGCACGAATATTTCCTCGAACGTTTCGTCAATAACCAGGCTAGAAGCGAGCGCGAATGTTAAATGCCTTATAATAGTTTACGCAACGCGCACGAATATTGGTTTTCTGTTTTATATGGTGACCCAAGTAACGTACAAAATAATCAATTTTTGAAGTGTTTTCTACCATCAACACCGCCAACAACCGTTTGGATTAAAACTTTTATCATGCACAAATTATAAAATAAATAAATATAGCAACTGAGTATTTTACCGCTATTTGGTAAATTATGAGTATTTTACCATTTTTTACCATAAATTACCATATTTTTCATTACTTACCATTTTATTTTTTTACCTGCCCAACTCTACTTGTCACTACTATTTCCGTCGCCGTAAGAAAGAGCCGAGAGAAGCCGCGGAAATACTTATGGTGGCCTACATTCGCGCGCTCCCTCGCACTCCCGGACGCCGTCTCGTTCCACGCTCTCGCCGCGGCCGGCCGACACTGCCGCAATAAGGGAGATAGTGTAATGATTAGACAGAGATGTGTAGAAAACATAGGTGGTTAATATGCTGTAACGGTCAATAACGGTCAAATACTGTGTCCAAGTGCCCTGAATGGCTATAATGTATATTTTCCTATTGGTCAACTGTGTACATATTTTTATATAAATACTAGGTTAAGTTTACTTCAATATACATTCCTTCTACAACCTTCAACGGAGTTATTATTACGCAATCCTTGGTAGTCATCTAACCAAACCCTACCAAAGTATGTTTAAGAACGTTTAAATTGTTTCTAAAGTAGTTTACTATAGTTAAAGTTAGAAAAACTGCTAAATACGGCCACTTTTGGCATTTTTTCTAACTGTAACTGCAGATAACTCTGTTTTATTGAACTTAAACATTGTATCTAAACCACATAACCAGAACTACAATCGCATCAATCAGATTTTCGATTGGTCTTTTATTTAACGAGTTATGATTTTTCTACTAAAGTGGCCTTATACCTTTTGATGGGTATAAGATATTTATGAACACCTAACGTAATGTTTTATGTTGCTTGCTTAAAATAATAGTCAAAAATGTACTGGTCAGATTTCAAAGCCATTCACCAAATCCACTAAATGCACACTAACACACACCGGTATGAAAGCTAATCATCTGCAATTGCAAGAGGAAACTGGACAATCAAGATGCTTCCAAACATTCCTCCCAAACATTCGGACAAGTTCGACGGCTGCCAGCTGCGTGCCGCGCGCGCCTTGACCAGCAGGGGTATAACATAACTTAAGAACGATTGTAAAAATTGCAAGATCGCACTGGATGCAGACCACTCGGGCCCGGTCGCTGCCGTAGAGGACGCCTGTATTTAGCATAGAGAGCCTTGATCTGGCAATTGCGATAGATAGTTCTATTATAGCCGCGCTGCTCTGAAGCTCCGTATGCGACGATAAGCCACGTATGCAGGCTGAATTGCAAAAATTTCTACCATTACTTGACTAGAAACCATGTGGCTTGCACCATCAATTTTAGCTATGGGAAAGCAAACTTGAAATTTGTATAGTGCGACAATGAAAGATGTATGTCTTGATGAAGCGCATGTAAACTGGCGGACACTCTATCTTGTGTTTTTGTTCGTGAATTTTATTTGTTCAATTCATTAGTGTTCCACAGCGACTGTTTGCATCGGTCTTCATCCATGTGTTTGCTGTATACGAAAGTGAGCGAGTTACGTAATAGGTCTGAAAACGGCTGCAAGGCAAGTCTGGGCGCCTACGGCTTTGACTACGCGGTAGGTAGGTACACGCTAAAATTCCATGTCAATGAGAGAAATTAGTTAACCCCTCTGTAAGTTAACCCCTCAAGCGTATGTGAACGAGACACAATAGATATTTTATTATTATGTGGTTGCCTGCAATTGGATATTGAAAAGTTAATGTGCAGATATTTAATCATGTTAAATCATCGATATCTTAAGTCCATATGATAAATAGGTTCGTATGCTTAGACGGCTCGCATTCAAGAAATAAAAAGCATAAACGCCCTATCAGTTATTCAGCCTTAAAAAAAATTTATATGGTACTGTGCAGTATCTTGGCGGTCTCTCTATAATTGATGAGACTCCCTGCTGATCGTTATATTAAGATCACCTTTCGAAACTAATTATTTACATTTTATTTATAGACATCAGGAGCTGTCTGTCAACTGGACCCAAGAAAAACTAGGGATACACACTGGAGATGATGATGTAAGGTTATATTCAATCACATCTTTTACACATTATGTGTTGCTGTCTATACTTAGTTAAGACATAGGTGCCTTGACCAAATAACTAATAGCAAACAAATTTACTGACGTGTCAAGAATCAAACACGCACTAAATTTGCCGTAGTAAATGCAATTATGCTGACGCTTCTAAAATGTATTCAGAATTAGTATTTTTGTAAATTATTTTTAGGTGATGGTTTTATTTTGACTTTGTTTTATTTTTTGAATTTTGTGCAAGTTTAGTAATTATTGTTAAATTATGTAAGCCTTAAATAACTTGTGTAAGCTCTATTTAGCCTGAGATACAGGTTTATCCTAGTTCAGGTAAATAAGAGAATGCACTTAGTAATTAATTTTAAGATCTATGATGTGGCTCAGGACCAATGAATTTTAAGAAACAATTTATTTATTATTATTATTATTTGTAGGTACATCTATCAAACAACAAATAGAAGACAACAATATCTATCAAAGTTCCGTGGGAATCGTCCGATGCATCTTGGTGCTTAACGCTGGAAGGCTTTGCAAGAAATTCACCTGTAGCCATCATGCTCGCACGTACCGTCATGCAAACATGAGCAACAAGAACAGCTAGTGTCAGAAACAGTATACACGAACCTCATTTAACAGGGTAACCCCTGATAAAACGAGCGGAGGTGAGGGTCTGATCGATCACCTGAGCTGGTGACCAAATGCGGGCGCAATAGAGCATTGCTCTAATCAAACATTTGAGTTAAGCCTTCATCTCCTATGCGATTATCAGTATGAGACTATCGACCCCAAAACCGAGACATTTCTGACGACTTTTATTTCATAATAATAATATGAAGTACGTAATTTGGGAGAAGACGACGACAAGTGACGTCAGAATCGTCTCAGTTTCGCGGTTTAACTATAGCAAGTTTTGCGACTTGCTCCACTGAATTTAACTTTAAACATACAGCTAGCTAGATCATCAAATAATGTGTTCACAGCTAGCTGATATGTATACATCAATTGATGATCCAAATCTCGCGTACTATTTATTGCAGAACATGGATTAATTGGAAGTTTTTTGACAGGGCATACTTATCTATCAACTAAGGCCTTGTTTCGTGATCGATGTTAACTCAGCTAATGGTTGACTGTCGTTACCAGCGGTTGGAAATATTTTGATTGTGCGTGTTTTGAATAAAAAAAAAATGCACTCCGGGAGTGCCGGCAGAAGTGAAAACTTGAATATCAACGTTGTGCATTTTTGATTTTTTGGAATAGTTAGGGAATAATTTTGAATGAATTGCTCTTATTATCAATATAAAAGTACTATCATTTTTGTGATAGAATACAATAATAATAATACAACAATAATAATAATAATAATAATAATAATAAATAAATACTGCGGCAAAAATAAATGGAGCTAAACTAGAAACACAATATCAATCAGAAGGAAGAATTAAAAAACCTAGAAGCCAACCCAGATGGCAGCAAAGGTTAGAAAAGGAGATAGAAAAGCTGAGAGGTAAAATAGGTAGACTTACACATTATATTAACGGAAATCGAAGTAATAAACTGAATAAATATGTTGAAGAGATATTAACAAATTACAAATTACACACCATACACGAATCACCTAACACACATTTAAATGAGTTTCTCGACACACTTAAACAGAAACTAACAGTAGCGAATAGTAGATTGAATAGGTATACAACATGCACTCAACGAAAAATTCAAAACACTCAATTTAAATACAATGAAAAACAATTTTACAGATCAATTCAGGCATCAACATCAAGTCATACTACCAACACAAGTAATGCAGGTGCACTACAAGCAGAAGAACTCAAAGAATACTGGTCAGAGATATGGCAAAATCCAGTTGAGCACAACCGTGAAGCTTCGTGGATCGAAAAAGAAAAAACTAGGACCCAGGATATGGAACCGATGGAATTTGAAATGATAGCCATAGAAGTATTTCAAAATGTGGTAACTAAACTACATAATTGGAAAGCGCCTGGAACAGATCATGTACATAACTTCTGGATAAAAAAATATACATATCTTCATCCGTTTCTTCACAATTACATAAACAATTTCATTCAAGACCCTCATTCAATGCCGGAATATATATCCGAAGGTATTACATATATGCTCCCAAAAGACCGAAATGATCCTTTGAACCCAGCAAAGTATAGACCTATTACGTGTCTACAAACACTGTATAAAATTATCACAGGTTGTCTAGCACAAATCATCTATAAACACCTTGAAAACTTTAACATTCTTACGGAACAGCAAAAAGGATGCCGCAAATATAGTCAGGGTTATAAGAAAAACTAGTGATTGATTCAGTAGTTCTACAACAGGTTAAAAAAATGAAAAAATATTTGTTTACAATGTACATTGACTACAAAAAGGCATATGATTCAGTACCTCACACATGGCTGCTCGAAGTTTCGGAAGTGTACAAACTAAACCCTCAGATTATTGCCTTTCTTAAAATAGCAATGGCACAATGGACAACCAGATTGAAATTAAATACTTCAACAGATACAATAGAAACCGAACCAATTAAGATTCAGCGTGGTATATTTCAAGGAGACTCGTTAAGCCCCCTGTGGTTCTGTCTCGCCCTTAACCCTTTATCTAATAATCTAAATGAAATAAGTACAGGATACAAACTTAGCTGTCATAATAACATCAATGAAAATAGTAACGACGAAGCACATACATATCTCAATCATTTGTTTTACATGGACGATATCAAGCTCTATGCATCATGTCAGAACGATCTACGACAACTAGCAGAAATTACCGAAAACTACACAAAAGATATATGCATGGAGTTTGGCATCGATAAATGTAAAATAAATTCAGTGAGAGCGGGACAGAGCTACAAGCACACTTACCAGTTAGAGACTGGAGAAGAAATTAAAGCGCTGGAAGAAAATGAAACTTATAAGTACCTAGGATTTAACCAATCAAAACAAATAGAACAAAAACAAACTAAGGAAACGCTTACTAAGAAATTCAAACACAGACTAAATTCAATACTCAAAACGCAGTTATGTGCACAAAATACTACTAAAGCAGTAAATACGTTTGCCATCCCAATTCTTACTTACTCATTTGGTCTCATAAAATGGACAAATTACGAACTGAAAAGTCTACAGCGCATAATTAATACTTCAATGAGTAAAAATAGGAAACATCATCCACGTTCCTGCATCCAAAGGCTGACCTTGCCTAGAAGTGAAGGACGCCGGGGTTTGATAGATATAGCTAATCTACATAGTAAACAAATAAAAAACCTGCATAGTTTCTTTCATCATAAAGCTGATACGTCACTTCTCCACAAAGCAATAAAGTCAAATGATCAACGTTTAACTCCACTTAATTTTCATGACAGTTCTGCGCAGAAAAATGAACAAATAATTACCAAGGAAACAAAATTGGCTGAATGGGCAAGGAAATCTCTTCACGGTAGACACTTCAACGACTTGAACCAAACAAACGTCGACAAAAATGCGTCGAACGAATGGTTAAATCGAGGCGAATTGTTTCCTGAGACAGAAGGATTCATGCTGGCGATCCAAGACCAAATAATAGAGACAAGAAATTACCAAAAATATATAATTAAATTACACAATCTCCCTACTGATCTATGCCGAAAATGTACTAGCGCTTCTGAAACTATCCAACACATAACCGGAGCATGTAAATCCATAGCCCAAACAGACTATAAACACAGGCATGATCAGGTTGCAAACATCATACACCAAAAACTTGCAAAAATGTTTAAACTTCTACAAGGTCCTACTGTTCCATACTACAAATATACTCCTTTGACGGTAGTCGAAAATCAAACATACAAACTTTATTACGATAGGGCAATTCTAACAGATAAGACTACCCATTTTAATCGGCCGGATATTACATTAGTAGATAAAATTAATAGAACTGCCCATCTGATAGATATCGCCATCCCCAACACAAACAATCTGCAATCAACAATAGCGGAAAAAATGACCAAGTATACAGACCTTAAGGAAGAAGTGAAAAGAATGTGGAAATTTCAAAAAGTCACTATAGTTCCGATAGTTTTGTCAACAACCGGCGTGATACCTAACCAGCTTCACCAATCACTTCAGACCCTTAATCTTCCTAAGTACACATACATTCAATTGCAAAAAGCAGCCATATTAAATACATGTCGGATTGTTAGAAAATTTTTACAGGTCGATGAAGATACGCAGCTCTACTCACTCCATCCACCAACTTCTTTAACTTAAATTAAAACTGAATATTACTTGGCCTCGGCCCGTACTATTCAAAAGTACCAGTTGATATGACTGAGATATGAAAATATATACAATATAATAATAATAATAATAATGATAATGATAATAATAATAATAATAATAATAATAATAATACTAATAATAATAATAATAATAAAGTTTCTGCAATCAACACCAAATTCGTAAATATAATTAAACTGTTTAGAACTGGTATCCACTTGGTCCCGACCCGTGGATATCATAGAAACACCGATGTTCCTTTAACATCGAGATGAAAAATATAAAGAAGAAAAAGATAATAATAATAATAATAATAATAATAATAATATATTTATTTATTGCGCTATCGTACACAAACATTACAATTTATATTATATTAAATTACATTAAAAAGTTTATCTCTCAGAAAAATCAACTTACATCCATAATTTCGCCAACCGTCTTACGGTTTTTCGATCAGCCCACGTGTCCTGACGCGAGTTTCACATTTTTCCCCCATCCCACAAAAGTGCTCAACGCCGCTAAAGAAGTTTTCACGTCAAAAACCTTAAACTGTAATTTTCTTAGGTTTATTATGTTCGAAACTTTTATAATTATATTATATTTTATTTAACGATTTTAACCATTAGTTGGGTATCGATCACGTGACCGGCGCTAAGAGCAATCAAGAAATTAAATCCTTCCAATGGGTTAAAACGTAGGTGAAGTCACGTTGGGAACTTTAGAGTAAGTCGAAGTCGTCGATTAAAAAAAAAAGTAAAACGATTTTGCAACTGTTCTTATAATATCATCATTCATCATTATCAGCCAAACGACGTCCACTGCTGAACATAGGCCTTCTCCACGGCTTTCTACAACGACCGATCACTAGCGGTCTGCATCCAGTTTGATCCTGCGATATTTATAAGGTCGTCTGTCCATCTTGTTAATGGACGTCCTACGCTGCGTCTTCGGTCGAAGGGTCTCCAGTCTAGAACTTTCCTGCCCCAACGGCCATCAGTTCTTCGCGCTATGTGCCCTGCCCATTGCCACTCGAGCTTACTGATTGTCAAGGCTATGTCCGATACCTTAGTTATTCTACGTATCTCCTCATTTCTGATTCGATCCCTTAGAGAAACACCCAGCATAGCCCTCTCCATCGCTCGTTGTGTGATTTTGAGCTTCTTTATGAGACCTATAGTTAGAGACCATGTTTCGGATCTGTATGGCATCAATGGTAACACACACTGGTTGATTCTTTCGTCTTTAGATACTGAGGTAGAGGAGATAAGATATATATAAATAAGTTCTTATAATATAGTCAAATGGTATATACAACATAGTTGGTCGGTTTGCTCTTGAATCCAGATCAAGCCAAGTATGACTAAGACAGTATAAGTTTCAATTTTTGCTTATCTGTGTATTATCATTGGTAAGACTGCAATATATTTTGCTCTATTAAACAAGGGAGTCTGAAGCCTTTACTTACATGAAGCCGTTATAACTCGAGTGGTGGATGAAGACTCGAGTAATAAGGCTGAGTGAGCCGGTTAATAAGCGGCGCGGGGACAGCGTCACCCGCGCGCTCGCGTGGCAGCGACTAATGTCATCATTTGGTGCTATTACAACATACGGACTGGTGCTTGTACGAGAACGCTGCGTTTTAAACGCATCGCCTGATAGTCGTGACTCGAGTACAGTGTGAGTTTAAAGACGCAGCGTAGGACGTCCACCGGCAAGATGGACAGACGACCTTATAAAGATCGCAGGATCAAACTGGATGCAGACCGCTAGTGATCGGTCGCTGTGGAAAGCCGTGGGGGAGGCCTATGTTCAGCAGCGGACATCCTTTGGCTGATAATGATGATGATGATGTTGCTGTTGTGTAAGATACACAAGCATTATTGAGCGTGAACGCCTTGCATTGATTATGCGCACGCGTTTTGGACGCTATGCCACTAAGTGCAAAGTTGCGATCATCATAAGCTGCTGCTGCGGGACATACATTGTTTTGCGACTGAGAAACACTGCGTTACAAAGGCATCGCAAGTACCATGTGATAAATACTCTAACAAGGAATTGTAACAGCATGCATCGTTCATGTAGTTTTTCTACAGTGAGTTTTACTCACAGCAGCAGTCGGTCTCAACAAGTGTCCTGTTTTTAGGGTTCCATAGCCGTATTGCAAAAACACGAAACCCTTATAGTTTCGTCAAGTCTGTCTGTCTGTCCATCCGTATGTCACAGCAACTTTATGCCATAAATATAAGCAGCAGACTGTTATAATTTGGTAGGAAGATGTATCCTGTCAACCGCTTTACGATTACAAAAAAATAAAAATAAGTTTTTTAAGGAGGGCTCCTATACATGAAAAAAAAAACGCGTTTTGCGTGTCTATGGATGGATAGGTATTTAAAAATGACATAGAGGTTCCATACAGTTAATTTATATGTTCTTATTAGGATAAGTTAAAAAAGTAAAGTTTTTTGAAGATTGGAAAATCATTGCATGATTGTAGCAATTATAACGAGTTGAAAAATACACACTAATGTCAATTCTTGACGTCTTAAGGCTTATAGCGATTTCCCGCTTACAGCGCGTTTTTCGCTGGGGTCGATCGTACTATCGGGGATTTTACTGAATTTACCGCAGTGGCTGCATGTCAATAAGGGTCCCGTATGTTTCCCCTCACTGCAGGCATGGCTAGAGATATGCGCGGCAATCAGCCGACACGGAGCAGAAGCCCATGAGCATTTGTACACGCGTCTCGTCTATTAACTGAGGGAAATTTTTCACGACATTTTAGAGTGTATTTATTTACTGGGTCGCTGTTATTTTTGCGAGAGAAACTTATTTATGATGTGTGCTTAGAGCAAAAACTTTGGGTAAATGTATATTTTGACATAATACCCTTTTATTACTGTGATGCCACTTGGAGTTTATTATTAATACCTCTAACTTTACTTACTTTTTTAGTATTTTTCCTTTGAATTTGAATAACAAAGGACCAGAAGCCCTGTTTTTGAATCACGCGCTTGAATATGGCTTGTGATTTTTGTTTAGAAAACGAATCAAAAATCGATCGACATTACGAAAATGTATACGTTAGTAATCAAAAAATTCAGTTTTCTTTTATTTTATAACTTCTGTTTGGAATTATACTAATTTTCATTAGAAAAAATTACTGATTTATACTAATTTCCAATATTTTTTATTTATTTTTAGAATCAAATTATACGTCATCTGGACGCAAATAATTAATATAAAATAATTCAAAAATAGGCACTCTAAACGGGAGGATAGAAACCACTAGCTAATAAGGCTAGTGTAACTGATACAAATAATTATAATTTCACATTTATTTATTTATTTCACACAACATATAACGAAATATATCAATGTGATTTGAAACTGTTTTCTTTAAAGTTACTGTTGAGAAAGCATCAAAACTTGTTTCCTCATGCCAAACATATGGGAAACTGTATTACCAAATGCGTGGTCGGAGCACTAAACAGGAATACATCAATTTTAAATATGCCAAAGCAAATTTACATGAACGGGTGCCTCCGAAGTTTTACTATCGAGTTCCGTTGTTCACGAAAAACTGGCGTTTCTACATGGAACGAACTAACTTGCCGAGTGATACATCAGTGGTTCTTATGCTGTTGAAATATGGTTCAAATTGGCATGTTCCGTGCGGCGAGAACATTATACATGCGGCGAGCGGCGGCGGAGTTATCGTTCTACGGCGAAGGAATAGGAAAACGTTTACCTGGAGTATATGTAAGCAAATTTAAAGGGTTACTCGAGTCGATTTGTATGTGCTCAATTGATACGAGAATAATGTTTTATGCCCTTTTAGGGTTATTGAAAAGCGATGCCTACTCTTCCCTCCGGAAAGATATACACCACTAGTAGTGCTTTTTTAAACAAATATTACCAGCCCTCCGCGGCTTCACCCGCGTCATGTAAGATTAAATAAATAATAATAAATATTGGACACCAATCACCTCCATTGATTTGATCCCAGAGAAAGTAGCTAATAAACTTGTGTTATGGATATCAGACACAATGGTGGTACCACAACACCCAGACCCGAGACAATATAAAAAAAATTGATTTCTATATTGACCTGACCGGGAATCGAACCCGGGACCTCGGAGACCTTGGAGATTTACCATAAAAACTTTCGAATCGCTTTCTTATTCATCCATAATAATATGTAAGTAAGGTGAAGGTAGAAAGACAGATATTAAATAATTAGATATCAGCATTCTATATTGCACATTTAATTGGAATTATTGTTTTAATCTTGATCGTGAGGTTTGAACGTTCATATTTCGAGACTGGAATATGTTCGAGTAGTAGTTACTTACATAAATAGTTTTGTAGCATATTTTTTAAATATTTATTCCAAGCCAATTGTGGCAGCACACGTTCAGGACGCGACCCGTCCGGTGACCCCACGTCAGCGCTTCGAAGGGCAAGGCACAGAATTTACTCAGTGTTTTATTTATTAAGAGAACACAACATCTGGTAACCAAGATTTTGTTATTTACCAAAAAATGAAGAAAAAGACAAGTATTGAATTAAAGTAGTAATCATTTCATACGATGGCCGCAAAAATATAACGTAGTAAAATAGGTTGGTATACTCTGTAGGACGCATTACTATGCAAGTACAATGATACGCATAGTCAGTTTTTTATCATTTTTCAAACTACACATAAAAATGAAGAGTTTGTTTGTTTGTTTGATTTGAACGTGCTTATTTTTAAAACTACTGGACCGAAAAAAGTGTTATAATATCTAATTTATCGGGGAAGGTTAGGTTAGGTTATGCTATAAAACATCACGCTACGGGAGAGAAGCGAAAATGCGTAGACGCAGTCACGGGAGACTGCTATTCAAAAAATAAAACGCAAACAAGCTAGATTAAATAATATAATGAAAATTAATAAATTGTAATGCAGTTGTAACCCTGGTAAAAAACACACCAAATTCATATTCTAAGTCAGCTCATGTAATTTGCCAAAACACAAAACCTGAATTCCACTGCACAAATGAAACAAAACAAGAACTCCAGACATTCTGGTGTGTACCACGCAGTCGCGGCTACTCCTGGACTATGAATCCGAGTGTCGTAATCAATCATTAATCGTTTACACCTACCCTCGGGATTAGCAGTTTCAAATGTTCAACTAGCCCCGTCTCTTTCCGATCTAGTACGTGGGACGGGGACGGTGAATGCGGAGCTGTGGTACAAGCCGTGAGCTTGTAAATAGCGTGCCAGAAGGGTCAGATTCTGGAAGTGTTACTGTTATTCAAATATTTAAATATCGTATGGAGTGAAACAGCTCATTTGTTGCGGTCTGAGAATGTAAAAACTTAAAAAAATATGATCGCTTGGGTTAAGTACCTATCAAAATAACGAAACGGCTTATAGTAAATGCGCGATCGAGGCGAACGATTCTTCAAAAGGAAAAATATGAATGATTTCGCTTCACTGGCGTCTTTTAAACAGAACTCACTATGAAACTTGCTTCTAGGTTTTTACTGAACTAGAGCCCGCAAGGTCCACTTTATTTCATCCTGGCAAAGAAGATGTAGTCATATTCATTAGGAATGTTCAATATTAAGTTTATTACTAAAAGTAAGTCAAGTTAGCCTGTAACATCCCACTGCTGGGCAAAGACCTTATCTCAAGGTAATATGAGCCATACTCCACCACGCGGGCTCAGTGCGGGTTGGTGGAGGGGTGTTTGCAAGGCAAACGACTAACCCTGCTGTCAGATTTTATCAATCTGCCCAAAAGGCCTCTGACTCTTAATTAACCGATATTAGCCGGGATCAACGGCTTAACGTGCCTTCCGAAGCACGAAGATGCTCGTGATGTACGTCACATATATGGTCGGAATGGTCACCTATCCAAACACGACTGCGCCGTAGGTTGCTTCACTTCGGTATCACAACCAAAGCGCTGCTATCACTGCGCTACGAGCACCTCCTTTATCATTATCAAATTTATTATTATTCATAAGATATTAATACCTGTTTTGAAATACGGTCAATGCCAGAATAGTCCCCTTGCAGGTCGTGCAGTGAATTAAACGGTGCATTTGCGAGATAAATGCGCTGCAGCGCTGCAGCCGCGGCGGGCGGCCGCGGGGCGCTAATTCTGTTCATTAATCATTTCGCTGTTTACCACTTAATCTCTGAGGTGAGAGGTTAGTGAAGGCTTCATGTATGCTCTAACGTTATTACCCTTTCTTCATAGCCGTTTCAAGAACCCTTTCCTCATAGCAGTTTCAAGAACTGGATGAAGAAGTTGTGGGCAAATTTAGGTAAATTCAGAAATATGCCCAATTTTTTTAACGAGTCACGAGCATGACATGCCAACTTTTTTACTTCGAATTTATTTTCTTGTGTTTTAAGACAGTAACACTAGAAACAAGTTTTGGTCTATCCTGTGATGGTTGAGCAGTTACCTGTTAAGGGGCTCCCCGATTTTTTGACGCGCACACTAGCGCCACTCTATTTAAAATAATTATTACTCCTTGATTACAAAAACAATCAAAAATCTGGTAGACACGATTGTAATAGAGGTTCTATAGTTTATTTAGTACGTTTAAATTGTTTTAAAAGTAGTTTACTGTACTTAGAGTTAGAAAAACGGCTAAATATGTCATTTTTTTTCTAACTGTAACTGCAAATAACTCTGTTTTATTGAACTTAAACATTCTATCTAAGCCACACAACCAGAGCTACAATCGCATGAATCAGATTTTCAATTGGTCTTTTATTTAACGAGTTATGGTTTTTTAATTAATATAGCGCTAGTGTGCGCGTTAAAAATTCGAGGAGCCCCTTTGACCACAATATTCCGACCCGTCTGGTGTAGTGGTCGAGAAATCGCCTACTACGCAGCGGGTGCGGGTTCGATCCCCGCACAATACAAACATTTGTGTGCATGAACATGTCTGTTTGTATTGGTCTGGGTGTTTTCTATGTATATCATGTATGTATTTACAAACAAAAAGTATTTAAGTATTATATCCGTTGTCTGGCACCCATAACACAAGCTTTGAGTAGCTTACTTTAGGACTAGATGGCGATGTGTGGGAATGTCCAATGGATGGATGGATATATATCAACACTGGATGGAGTTGTAGTACACGTTTGATAAAAGCGCCGGCTGCAGCGCTGCATCCACGGAGGCGGGGTGCTTATTCCTGCTCGTTAATCATTCGCGCTGAGAAACTGTTTACCACTTAATCTCCGTAATGAGAGGTTAGTGCTAGAATTGGACCCGTTTCACAGGACTTTCAAATTGAAGGCTTCTTGATGATCCTTTGTTTATAATAAAAGTCCCATTTTAAGCGAATGGCATAATGCCGGTTGCGGCTATCATACTCATTCACACGTCTGCAGGTAAAATGTTGTTTAGCTCATATGAGTACGCAAAGACGATATCTATTCTTTCACCCTTGAAGTACAGTAAAACTGATAAAGATATTAAGACAGGAAAACCTAGAAACGAAGTTTTTGTTGACTCAAGTTTTGAATTCAGAACCTCTCGGATATAGAGCCAAAAAAATAGTTAAAAAAAAGTGCATTTGCTAGATAAGCGCTGCAGCGAGGATGCTGTGGCTTATTATGAATTGCTCTGAATCCACATGAAGTACTGAAAAAAAAAAGATATTCATGACTGACTGACTTTATTGAGTACTAACATCTGTATTTCGCGTGATTCCCCTTGATTTTCGAACGAAAATTACACAATTATTCAAGCGAGTGATTAAAAATAAGGCCCTAGGTTTTTATCAGAACATAGCAACGTCGTTTAGTTTAATTTATTAATATACAGTTTTAATTTATTTATTTTTATTTATTTATCCTGCGATCTTTACAAGGTCGTCAGTCTGTCTTATCGGCGGAAGTCCTACTATGCATATTTGGTGAAAGGGTCTCATCAGTGTTCCCGCTTTTTGCCCTGCCCATTGCATATGAGGCAATATTCACTTATAACTGCTGCAAATTAGTTACTCACTAAAACGTATTCACCTGAGTGTAAGTTAATAATGTTGAAGCATTGATTGAGTACCGGTATGTAACAATCTAGAAGTATCTTAAACACACACATCCACAACTAAATATTGAACACATCCTATGACATCCAACTCGATACCAACAACTAATATACCCCTTAAGTTACAAGCGCGATTGGCTCCACAACGCAATGCACTTTAAAGTCGGTCGCAGACGCCGCGACATCGCATCGCTTTTAGCCGCTGCGTCCGTCGCGTGTAGCTGTCACTCGCTCCGGGCAACTTGCCACTTATGAGTGCAACTTTGTGAAGTGGGCTGGAAGAAGTGGGTGTTCTAATTTTTATTTTGTTTGAAGTTACGTAATGGTGGGAGAATCCCGATCCCGATACGGCAGCTATTGTATCAGTATTTTTCTTTAGAGCTTTTTTGTATTTATTTATTTTTATTTTATTATTACAACAAAATCCACAGCTCTGAAAATTACGGTTTAACGTGTTTCTTAATACTAAATACACATCCAACATTGGATTTTCATTTTATAAACATATGTTTTCTATATTTGTGCAACATTTTTTTTATCGTCAAATATCAAAATTAAAAAAAAAACACATATTTTACTTCTGATTAACTTACTTATAAATGCTGGGAGTATAATACCTGTCGTTCTTTTTATTATCATTCAAAATGGTAACAAAAGGCACAATTAAATTACCTACTAACTCATATTTATTGTTAAATAATGATCGAAGGGCTTATGATTAATTTTAGTTTGTTTAATACTAACAAAAAGAGTTTAGTTTTATTTCACACTATCATCAGTGCATCACTATGCCACTACAGTTCGCTTGTTCACTTTGAGCCACCAGAAAATTCGTTTTAGACCAGTAAAGTCTGGCACGCAGCGCCATACAAATAGCCAGCGCCGAGGAAAAAGCTAATTTCCTCCACATTATAAATTCATGGATTCTTTGTGCCCAAAATAAGTTGTTTGTTTCGACAACAGAGGCACAAAGTGGACCTGTAATTGCTACCTTTTTGATCCCGTTCAAATTCTTTTTCGTTCGTTCCGTCGCGGAAATGTTGCAGCGTAGGCATCTGGATAAAACACTGTTGATTTTTATCATTAATTCGACAGAGTACTCAAATTTTGTAAACGTTGACGAGGCCTTTTGCAGTACGTAGCACAATATTTAAAGGTCGTGTTTTTTTGATATCACTGAATGTTTTGTTCATCATCACAATAGTCAGCGTGATGTCCACTAATATATTACTGACTTGGGACAGCAACCTAGTAAAGGTCGTAGGATTCGGCTAGATGCTGGTTACTTGCGAACTGCGTTTTTTAAATATATAATTAAAAAATCAGAACTTTTCTACATTTTTAATGGCTAAGCGGATATTTGACCTCGATCGACGCACCTAATGTCAGGTACGGAAGTCTTGACATAGTTTCCCTGTCGACTGGTTATTCGACAGGGAAACTACACACATCAAAAGTGTCTTGGGATCAACATATATTTTTGCAATAACTTTTCTCCTGATTGATATTAATTAAAATTTCATGAGTTCATCCAAATCACGCTGTGGAATGGCCGCCCATGTTCGTTGCAAAACAAAAAAGGTCTTCTTGCGACTGGATACCCTCCATATTCGGCAGAGCTCTTCTCTGTAGCATATCCCATGCATGCTCAATCGGGTTCAAGCCTGGCGACTGAGCAGGCCAGGGCAGGACATTGATGTTAGCTGCGGCGAGAGTCTGTCTTACAACTCTTGCGGTGTGCGGTCGTGCATTATCATGCATTAACTGAAATAAGGGACCGATTTGCACTTGTAGAGGAACGATGACGTCTGACACAATCGTCTCAGCATAAATTTGAGCGTTGAGGTTGCCTCTGATCCGAATCAAATCAGTTCTTCCGCCGATCCAAATACCCGCCCATACCATGGTGGTGGAACCCACTATAAGGATGTACTTCCTGAAAGGATTTTAATCGCTGTTGGCGTCTAGGGGTTCTCCAGTGTCGTATACGACTTGTATCCGGTCTCATACCAAAACTCAGACTCATACTAATACCGAGACTCATCAGAAAAGCACACGAAACGCCATTGTTCTTCTGCCCAATTTCTGTGTTCAAGAGCCCATTGATATCGAATCCTACGATTGTGCATTGCTATAGGTGGTACCCGTAGCGGTCTTCGAGAATGAAGGTTCACTTCATGCAAGCGGTTTCTGACTGTTTGGTCGCTAATTAAGTTCCCTGAAGAGTGATGAAGCCTCACGGCTAACATCATGGCGGTTATTGTTGGAGCTCTTCGAGCTGTGATTTGAATGTATCGGTCTTGTCTCCGTGTGGTGCAGCGATACCGTCCTCGATGGCGCTTAGCCACGGTACCAGTGCTTCGGTAACGTGTCCAAAGGCGACTGATAACACTCTGACTTGTATTCAGAGCTAAAGCCACAGTACGTTGCCGGGAACCAGCTTCTATCATTCCCACGGCTCTGAGCATTTCTTCCCTGCTTAAATGACGTCGCCGCTCCATAATAACGTTGGTTTTAATCAGTATTAGGGAAACAGTAGCACTAATAATGACTTCAATGCGTGGTATGTTTTTATAGGGAAAATATTGACAGCTGATTTTCATCTTTTACTCGAATTTGATTGACAGTTCCTGTTTCAAATTATGAAATGCACCAAAAAGGATCCATATAAATTTATAAAATCATAAATTTATTACAAAGCCACATCTCAATCTCAAGAAATCCGCATAAAAATGCTTGATCCCTAGACACTTTTGATGTGTGTATTTCGAAATATAGCGCTCGAAAAAGGTTGAGACAAAATTGGTGTTTTCGAGTATTTATTAAGCCTATAGAATTACAAATATTTTTAACAATGTATTAAAGACTAGCGGTGCCCCGTTACTATGTCCGCGCGTTATATATATATATAACTCCTACCCCATTTTATAGCCTAAAGGCTTCCTCATAATTTCATTTTTTTTAAATTGGTCCAGTAGTTCCTGAGATTAACAAACAAACTCTTCAGCCTTAAAATATTAGTAAAGATATATAGCTAAGTAAGTAAAGGAGATAATTGATGCAGTAAAAAAAACAATAAAATGAAATTCTCTAAGTGAGATGTAATAAAATTGTAAATTGTGTTTTTGTGCTTCTGACTTCGGTCGCAGGTGTGGTTGAGGTTAAAAAATAAACCCACTATTAAATATTCCAGATAACAAAAGATTATTTATCATAAAAGTGACGACCATGTAGAGTCAAACTAGGATTCTTTTGCATTTATATACCACCCATTCAATGAAATAAGAACATCCGTCAATGTGAGTACTTCGAGTGTATGAGTAAGGCAATTTGTATTTCCCTAAATAAAGGGCCACTGCCCCCAGAGGGACGAGCCGTCCCGCAGCCTGCCAGCGACCCTCCAAATAAAACATGTTCGCAAAATATTTTATTATTGTCCTACAAATATACGAGGATGCCTTCCGTTTGTTCGAAAGATGAACAAGCTAAGTAGATAACGAAATATTTGATTTGACGTGTATTTATAGTCTTTGTTTGGGCGAAGTTTCTCGTTATTTCAAACTGTAAACTAAAAATATTGCGTAAATTCCACTGCATCGATATTAACACGTACTGCATCGGTGCTAAATTAAAACTGTTCAATGCGTGAGTCGCGATGCTGAAGCGCGTTTTTCAAACGCGCGACTGCATTGATGCTAAAAGTCGCAGTGTGTCTAAGACTCCGCGCGGACTGCAGACTTTTTGACCCTTTGCACACTGCGAACTTTTTGCAGCGAAGCAGTCGCGATATACTATGCTCTTATTATTTATTTAAAACACTTCATGCACAAACAAAAGGTACATATGGCGGACTAATGCTAAAAGCATTCTCTACCAGTCAACCATACGTTTATACAGAGAAATGGCTGGCGGCGCGAAGAAAGTGATAGAAGGGCAAAACTGAGCGCTTGATTGAACCTATAATAGGTATTTAATAGTATTTTATTTATGCTCTTGTCTCTAGACTTTACCAGACGAGGGATAAACAGAGACGACGATGAAGCGAGCTCACACAGAAGAAGACTGTTCACTCTTTTTTTGAAAATAACAGTATTGTAGACTGTTGGAAACACAGATGCGGGTAGGTAGAAAAATCCACTCTTTATTTATTCTCATATCTCATGCTTTTGACAAATCCTACTTCCTTTTAATAATTACAACTTTATTAGGAAAGAAATAGAGAAAAAAAAATATTAATTCCTCATTGTCACCACGGATAACAGAGTTTTCATAATAAAACGCAGCACAGAGCGGCGGAGTTGTTCGCGCCACTATTAGAATTAATATCCGACAACTTTACAATATAGACACCTTATTCAAAGGAAATTATAAAGCAAAGCAAAGACAGGGCATTTATTAAGAGAGAAACATATAGCCACGAAACTGGCGGTTAATAATCGCTACAAGTGTTTTTGAAATATTATCAATATTCACAACTGTATTAGTTCGATTTAGAATCTGGAAATTTTAAAAGAATAAGCTGGTCACATGGAGCTGAGACACACATCACATATATAGCTTGGATTAGAAATTAAGCTAACTAATGCGCTTGTGTTATGGAAATGAGAAACCATAACGATGCACACGTGTACCAAAATACCTGCTATAAGCTATGGTTTCGATGGTCATAATAAAAAAATAACATAATTTATTGTTTGTATAAAGTGTTACTCCATGAGTATGAAAGAAAAAAGCAGATATTCCTTAATGTTTTTAAAAAAATATATAAACTCATTGAAAACAGACATGGTAAAATAATGTTCACGACGCACAGAATTACCTACTATTACAATTTACTAAGGAAAAAGCCGGCTTAGGATCGATGTACGCGACGCATTTAAGAAGAAGGAATAGCCCGGAAATACCATCTGTCAAAGTGACTGATAATTATTTCACCGTTGCCGCCTTGACAGGAAGTGTCATTCTGTTGTACTCTTATTGATATCGTTTAGGATGATCTCTTAATCGAATGTCTTATCGATTAACACTACTTTTGTGTTGTGTGCGGCTTGTCCAATACATGGTCACGCACCCGCATCTCATGCCACACCGAATGCCAGCGCGCCATACATAGTATGCACATTGCAGAATGATAGCTAACAGCGGTACACTTTGAGGTACGAATAGTAGTCAATTTCAGTCAAGGGTCGTTTCCAGGGCCCTTATTTTTGAATCACTCGCTTGGATATGGCGTTTGATTTCGTTAGAAAGCGAACTAAAAATCAACGAGAAACAAGCAAAATGTATAAATAAACACTCACAAAATTAAGTAATATTTATTTCAATTACTCCTGCGTGGAACCTTACTGTTTTTATTTAAAAAATTGGACATTAATCAAAGAGTATCGGACGCCATTATGAAGCGAGTAGTTCAAAAATAGGGCTCCAGGTCTCTCAAATCATAACTATGTTTTAAGCGTAACGTAAGCCGCTTGTTTAGTGGCCCCACAGCACGCGTCCGCTCTAGCAGTGATAGATCACCCGCCACGGGCAGCCGGCGCGATCTGCATCCGCTTATAACGAACACCGGATTTGCAGTACCCACTACGCTCTACAGTTTATTTACTCGTTCATGAGCCGTCACGCTGCCCAGCTGCAGGATGTTAGATTATATTCAAAACTTGTACAGGATTTTTTCTAAATTAAATGTGTTATGACTGAAAACGCTTCACTGCAAGCTATACTTTTAAAAAAAAAAATACAGCACGTGTGTAGAGCCGCTGGTGTGAGTGCCGACGGTGCTTGCTGGGTCCATCGGTCAGCCGCTGCGATGTAGGTCGCTGACCCCGAAGTTGTCGCAATGTACGCTGCTAGCTCGTACAACGTGTACGCATTGAAGTAGTTAGATTACATTGCTTTTAACAAGTCAGTGTTATCTTAGATTGCAACTCAAACGTCTTTCATTTCCGGCACATTACCGTCAGACATAAAACAAAATTATCATCCAGAACATACCAGAACATAAGCGCGGAACTGCAATTTAACGCATGTGTAAGATTATCAAAAAATAAATTAATTAAAAAGAATAGGGCAAAATATAATACAGACAAAATTTACACTGGTAAAAAAACAAATTAAATTATTATTAAATAAAAAAATATCACTAAAGTAAGAATTAAAATAACAAATCAATAGAATTCAAAACTAATTATAAACATTTGAGTACAATAACAGTATATGTAATATGAAATAAATTAAATAAAAATCAGAAATAAAATTAAATAAACATTTTCAGGTTCAAATAATAAAAGCGAGGAAGAGATGATATTTATCAAAGGAATTATGTTCCTTCACCATTTTATTATAGCTACGGCACATTCTCATGATTAGGTTATAGAAATAGGTATTATTCGTGTATTCCTGGAGATCAAAGCAATTGGGATTTCGAGTCCTAAATCTAATATTAAAGTCAAAGAGAACATGTGAGCTCGCTCCTTCGTAAACTTATCATCGCTTAGTTTGATTAAGTCTGTTCTATAGTATCCAGCACGATAAGAACATATAAGACCACTAGAAGGGTGATAAAAATCACTGTGAAACTCTAAACACAGTGTAAGACGATAACAAAGTATTCAAATCAGCATTGCAACGAAAGTTTCATAGCTTCTCAGCGTAGCTAACAATTTGAAAGTGTTATTAATTAAAACCTGTCCTCTTTTCTAGGTCACGGCCGGACAATCGTAGCGAAACACATCTGAATTGTTTCCGTAAGCCGGCACATGGTCGCGGTCGCAATTTTCGGGCGGTAAATCAGCCGGGGCTTAAGAATTTAGTTTAATGGCGCCCGCCCTCGTGTGCCCGCCCAACGCTTAACGCGCGTGTTTATGAGCTAGTGTTCACACAGTTACAGTGCACCACTTGAGAGCGGTAGGTGGACTTTTTGTAAGGGTTAAAAATGCTGGGTTAAAAGTTGGTTTAGAATGCTTTTAACACTCACAGTGTCATATTTTATATTTATACTAGCGGTCCCCCGCGACTTCGTCCGCGCGTTTTGAGTTTGCTCCCTCCCCTCCCGTCGCAGCGTCATGTTTTATATCCTAAAGCCTTTCTCGATAAATAAGCTATCCAACACAGAAATATTTTTTCAAATCGGTCCAGCAGTTCCTGAGATAAGCGTGTTCAAACAAACAAACTCTTCAGCTTTATAATATATAGCGGTCCTCCGCGACTGAGTTGCGCGTTTTGAGTTTGCTCCCTCCCCTCCCGTCGCAGCGTGATGTTTTATATCATAAAGCCTTTCTAAATAAATAGGCTATCTAACACAGAAATATTTTTCAAATCGGTTCAGCAGTTCCTGAGATAAGCGCGTTCAAACCAACAAACTCTTCAGCTTTATAATATAATTAGCGCAAGCGCACGTTGTACTTAAGCTGCGAACATTATTTTGGTGCGGAGTTATGTTAAAACTGTGATAGCTCCTAAGGGATTTATTGGAATCAAATGATATAAAGGGCAACTTTGTTTTAAATGAAATGCTCGTGATGATGAATGTATTTATTTTGATAAGAATAAATACCTGTGTGTATAATACACCTCTAAAAATACTGCATTATTTTTTTACAAATTTATTAACATAAAATAGGTTGTAGTAAGTCAACCATAAAAGATAGACATATGCTGTCGCGGACATTATTATAGAACTCTCAATGTTGAACAATCCTGTCATACATGATTTTTGTGTAACTTAAGCGGTTTCCGCAGCGTATGCAGCGGAAGCTCTCAAAAGGAATATCTTTCTCCCGTTTTCGCAACATTTTTCATTTCTGCTGTGGTCTTATGAGTCGTATCTTTATGTTATATAGCCTAAAGCCTTCCTCGATAAATGGACTATCCAACGTAAAAAATAATTTTTCAAATCGGGCCTGTAGTTTTTGAGATTAGCGCGTTCAAACAAACAAACAAACAAACAAACAAACAAACAAACAAACAAACAAACTCTTCAGCTTTATAATATTAGTATAGATAGATGAAATAAGAAACCAAAAATTTGCGCAACGCGAGCGTGTGGGTGTATGACCGCGCGAAACTAAGGATCCGTCATTACGCGTAACGGTAGCGCCATCTACCCGTCTGTTTCTGCAACAGAAGTTGGCCAGAAGTTTCGCGCGGTCGGACCGACAGCACGGTAGCTCAATTGGTAGAGCGTTTGACCCGGTTAGCCAGAAAGTTGCTGGTTCGAGTCCCACCCGAGCGCTAATTTTGGTTTCTTATTTTATCTTTATGAATACTGTGCTAACTGAAGTTCATGAGAGCTTCTTAATTTTTCACAAGAATAAAATATTTCTCACAAATATTTTACTTCGATTAATGGCAGCATTATCATCATCATTATCATTATCAGCCAAAGGATGTCCACTGCTGATCATAGGCCTCCCCCACGGCTTTCCACAGCAACCTGTTGTGAGCGGTCTGCATCCAGTGTGATCCTGCGATCTTTACAAGGTCATCCGTCCATCTTGTCGATGGACGTCCCGCGCTGCGCTTTTATTCAAAAGGTAATGGCAGCATACGTACGCTTAATCTAATGTGTCGACAGCTTCAATATGGTAGTACGTCTTTAATTTACTATGAAAAAAAAATTGATTTACTTTTTAAATCTAAATGAAACTTGAGGTATTTTACAAAGTAACTGAAGTATTATAAAGTAATAAAATACTATGAATAACTTTATTAATGACAAACGAGCCTTTTTATTTATAAAGACATGCTTTATCCATACTAATATTATAAAGCTGAAGAGTTTGTTTGAACGCGCTAATCTCAGGAACTACTGCACTGATTTGAAAAACATTTTTTGTGTTTAATAAAATACAACAATTCACAATCGTTTCAACTGAGTGGGAGTCTTTTTAACTCGAGAGGTCTAGTTTTTGCAATCATTTAAATATATTCTAATTTGCGGTCGAATGAAAGTATTTTCTTTTCTGTTATTTCTTTCTTTCTTACTTTAGTAAAGAACAAGGTTAGTTTTTGATAAATTGATTTGTTACCGGTAGCACAAAATACTGCATATTATTAGCAACAGTACTTATCTGTCACAGATAACTCACTACATATAGTTACTTATAATAAGTGAGAAAGCCTAGTTGACTACCGCGCTTCATAATGTTGACTGTGGTATTAATGTTGTCTTTGATTATACTGGGTCGTGTGTGTAGTGACAATATTCATTATTATCTATTCCACTAAGTGTTGTACCCTTTTGATATAAATAACCTTAACTTCTTCAATCAGTTTATTCTGGTAATTTTACGATGAATTATGTTTGGAAAGGATTTTTTTTTGATTTAACAATGCTTTACTGTTTTAATTTAAGTGCCAGACAAGTTTTGCTTAAATAACCTACAAAAAACTTCAAGTTATCCTAGTCCTTCATAACAATTTTTTTAATATCCTTTCACTCAGTTTTTAAACCAATGCAAAATCGTAATACTTCAATTTATTTTTATTTTTGTAATACGTCGAAAGTTTTCAACTGCTAGATTCCATTTATCATAAATAATGTATATTTCTACTTGGCAAAATATAATATGCGTCTTTAGTATTTGCATATGAACATCTACAGGCAGCACCATAGAAAAAATGAATAAGGTTAGAATGGCCCCGGTCAGTGCGGCAGCGAGCTTAATTGTAGGCATATGCCTGCATTGAGCCGTAGCTACTTCAGTCGCGTGACAAGAGCGTTGCATTATTTTTTGTCAAAAATGCCGTCTTTTGCTATAATTACTTGAAGAGCGTGAAGCCAGGTCATAAAAAATTAGAGAGAAAGTGTATTTTTTCACCGGTAAGTAATAATACGTTAGTTATTTCGACATTATTTGCAAAAAAACACTTTTTTATTATGATATTTCAAATGATAGCGGTTTTCTTGCACTAAGTTCAAAAAAAAAATTCATTGATGACTGTCCACACATATTTTTAACAAATCTGCTATCTTAACACGCAATGTGTCGCGTCCAATTTGCTTTGTTCGCTTGTATACGCCTCACTAGGGATGTAGCTCACAGCACAGTAAAATTATCGATAAATGGTAATTTCCCTACTGATGTATTAAAAGATAAAAATAAGTTTTGCTTATTAATTATTTGAAACGTAATAATGATAAAATAAATACAATAAAGTTGAAGAGTTCATATGTTGGAACGCGCTTATCTCAGGAACTAAAAAAAAATGTATTATATTATTCTAATTCGTGCTGCCAAAATAACGTATTCCTGCAATAAAAATATAACTCAGCAAAAACGCACTGCTTAATCCTCAACTTTTCTACTTTCGCTGTTATTATCTTCGATTTTAATTTATCGTATGGTCTATTTATTTGTAAAATAGGGTACGACAATTCACAGTTTAAAATCTATATGTGTTCAATACTCTTTCACAAGTTCTACATTGGTTTACTGTCAACAATCTACTCCCTTCGGCAGTGATACCGAAGTTAAACAACTTACGGCGCGATCGTGTTTTAATGAGTGACCATACCGACCATATTAAAGTGACCTAAACAACGAGCATCTCCGTGCTTCATGAAGCACGTTAAGCTAGTAAGCTAGTATCGTTTGATATTTTCTTACAGCATCCAAAAGCATTCGGTATTAATTTTACCATAATTTCGAAATCTCGTTTTCCTACAAAAACTTAAAAGTAAATTTCCTTAAAAATGGTTGACTTTTGGAAAGTATATTCTGGGATCAAGATTGTCCCAAATGAGCTCCCCCATCAACTCTTAAAAGGATCCGGTCATATTATCAATAACCCTGCATACCAATATTTTTGTAAGAGTTATTTGTAGTCAGCTATACACTTATTGTGAATTTGTGTATAATTTTGTAATTTAACAAACCTCTGCAAAGCCCCTTTGGTGATGTGATTTAAATGCGAACAAAAGCACTGTAAGGTTAACTGTTGTATCATGCAGCTGTATATTTCTTTAACTTAACCACCATACTAACTTGGGTCATATTTATTTATTTAAAACTTGCACATGCACGAAACATAAAATTGTACATGTGGCGGACTTTATGCCAAAAGCATTCTATACCGGTCAACCATACGTCTATAGGTATATTGTATTTTTTTAATTGTAATCTTAACAATTTTCGATTTGAGTTTGTTCTCTCCCCTTCCGTCCCTGCGTAAAGTTCAAGCCTAAAGTCTTTCTCGATAATTTAGACATCCAACACAAACTTTTTTTAATTGGCCCAGTAGTTCCTGAGATTAGCGCGATTAAACACATACAAACTCTTCGGATTTATGGTATTAGCTAAGAATACAAATGAATAAATAGCATGGTAAGATACCTGAATAATGTAAACCATGTTTTATACCTTTAAACATTTTTCTTTACATTGGAATCTATTTGTCGTATATAAGTAATATTACTTATTCTTTATACAAAGAATGATTTAATTCTACTAATAGAACTATTTTTAGAAACTAATGTTTAAAGGTATAAGTTAATCTATTTCAAGTCACGTTTAGCAACTCATTTTTACTTATATTGTTTTTACCGAAAGGCAATAGTAGTACCCTTTGTTGCGATCAAATGAGCTGTTAAATTATCCAAATTATTTCAAACTTAAATCCTACATGTTTATTCACAAAAAGAAACAACATTACATCGGTAATTGAATTTATAATACGAGGGTCAAACTGAAAGTTCTTAGAACTGGCCACTTATAAACAATATAATAAAAAAAATATTCTAAAATTTGAAAATCGAACTCTTTGCCAATATTACTGAGTATATATTTCATTCATTTGTCATTTGTTTTACGATTTGGCGGCAAATTGAAAATTGTCTGTGTCACGTCAACATGAATTTAACACGAGAAAATTTTCGTGCAATGATTTTTTATGACTTTCGATGTCATTTAAGTCAACAAGAAAGTTATGATAGACTACGATTGGCCTTTCACGATGAAGCCCCATCTCGTGCGACTGTTTACAACTGGTTTAATGAGTTTAAACGTGGTCGCACTAATCTCACTGATGATGTACGTGAGGGACGGCCTTCTACGGCGACGACTGAAAATAACATATGTGTTGTGCGGCGTATGATAGAGACTGACAAAAGAGTGACCTATCAGCAGATTCGGACAAGCTTAGGCATCGGTATGAGTCAAGTGCACAAAATCCTCCACGAACATTTAGCGGTCAGGAAGCTTTGCGCCCGGTGGATACCTCATAATTTGACTAAGGCTCAAAAACTCCATCGTGTGGATTGGTGCCGTAAAATGATTGAAAGATTTAACGGAGGTGACTCAAATGCTGTGTTCGACATACTAACAGGTGACGAAAGCTGGATTTACTGTTATGATCCTGAAACCAAAAGGCAATCTGCTCAGTGGGTGTTTCCTTTCGAGGAGTTGCCAACTAAAGTGAAGAGAGATCGAAGTGCGGGAAAAAAAATGGTGGCCTCGTTCTTTGGAAGGATAGGTCATTTCGCAACAATTGTGTTAGAGGATCAAAAAACAGTTTCTGCAGAATGGTACACTACCAATTGTTTGCCACTTGTCTTGGAAAAAGTTCGACCTCGAACGACCTCGCAGTAGGATCCTCCTTCACCACGACAACGCCTCGTCGCACACCGCCAAGCGAACGATCGACTATTTGGCAACATCAAACGTTGAATTACTGGGTCACCCGCCGTATAGCCCCGACCTCGCGCCTTGTGATTTTTATTTATTTCCAAAAATTAAAGAAAAACTTAAAGGAAAGCGGTTTATGAATGCTGAAGAAGCGGTGGCTGCGTATCGCGATGCCATTGAAGAGACCCCTAAGGACGAGTGGGCAAAGTGCTTTTCCCAGTGGTTCCATCGCATGCAGCGGTGTATTGACGTCAATGGACAATATTTTGAAAAGATATAATAAAACTAATAACTGGCTAATGTAATCAGTTTTTGATTTTCTAAGAACTTTCAGTTTGACCCTCGTAATCGACCTTTACCACATCACTAGTATTTTGACATAAAAGAACGAACGTATCTGAATGATGTTTGGAGGTTTCACCGCTAGAAGCTCTGTGATTGGTAGTTGGTTTCAAGTACTAATTACACCAATCACAGAGTTCCTAGCGGAAATTGTGATTGGTTTGTGATATTGGTGCGTTAATTCATTGATTGGTACTTTTATCACTGCAGCAACAGCGCGGTAACTCCCACCGGCGACAGAGGTTCCCATACAAACGAACGATCAAAACCATTCTAACCTTATTCATTTTTTCTGTGGGCAGCACCGCAACTATTAACATGAAATGTATCAGAACATCAACTACTTACTACGAAGAAGCTGCTACGAGTACCGCTATGGCAGAGCTACGATGGTTGCTACGAATATTAATCAAACACTTCACAGCTAACATTAATGACAGGTATATGTCGTAGCCCTCTAGTTTAATCAGCCAGACAGTTGAATGACTAGGCAGTTAAAGTAACGCCGGCATTTGATTGGATCAAATGGTTAGACCGATGATCAATGCGACTAGAAAAACTCAACGATTAACAACTTGCCGTATTGAAAGTTTCTTGAAGATGACTGACCAAGATACAGCCAAATGATTCAAATTTAGTACAGTATTTTTCTACCGCAGCGCCACCAAAACAAATATGGCGGCAATGCACAAATAACGAATGATACGCATGAATTATGTTCTCGTGTGCAATTTCACATTAAATTCAGCTGTCAAAATAGCTTAAAAATATCGAGGTTGCAAAATAAAAATCGCGGCTTTTAGTCTAAGCTTACTAAATACATATAACTTACTTAATACGATCAACAACATTACGTTTTCTGTTATGAGTAATATTCGTGCTAGGCGAATTTTTGCGTTGTTGTGAAAAATAATCATACTTACTTTATGAACTCATACTCACCGTTACCAAAAGAACAAGCTTTCGCCAATATCTAAATGTGCTAATTAACTTAAATTCAATGACTTCCTAGATGACGTTCATCCATTTCATTGGATGCTGGCAATTCATTTACTGCTTAAGCGTTCAATTGACGGTCTGATTTAAACAGCTAGCTGCGACATTTAAACGAGTAAGACTATATGCTACTATGACTATACGAAGTAGGAATTATGAACTTTAGAATAAACGCCTTAGCTGTTGCAATTTATTTTATAAGTTGCAAGAAGATGTTTTGGTGTAACTTTATAACAACACAAACTATCTCTCGATATTTTCGCCTGGAAAAGGAAGTTGCAAGTTATGTTGTGCTGTTAAGAACGAAATCGGCGAATCGGAGCAACGATTATATCGGAATTGTCGTCTTCGGTACAAATCGCGAGCCCGGCCAGGAGAGAACAACCGTTGGGAATTGCCATTACAGACAAATAAATGTAGGTCAGGTTTGTGGAGACTTGTTGGATTTATTTAAGTCAAGTGTTTGGTCATTTGATAAATCCTGTACAAATAATACGTGTGTATGTACTTTGTTAAGAATAAATTAAAATTATTTCATTTTAATTTATTTTTAACAAAATAAATTTCACAAATTAAAGTGTACAAAAGGTGAACTTACAGCTGAAAGTATTCTCTCTCAGTCATACTTTTATTCATAGCTACTTCTCTTAGTAGCTTGAATGCCTTCACTAATCTGTTGTTATGTTTAACAGAACACGGTTTATAAACAAATGACTAAAATAACACTTTCTGTTGTTGACTAATAGTCAGTCAGCATCTACCTGTTTTTTTTTGTTTATTTATTTATTATACTTTGTTAAAATATTTAAATCGAATAGAATTATGATTTGTTATCAGGCTGACTCACAACATTGTGTACAAACCTTCATGGTTTATTACAATGTATTTTTAGTGTTCGTGTGTTGAAAGGTAAAGTTTCTTGTTTATTCAGTAATAAAGAGAAAAAACGTACTATCTATTTATTTCTATCCAAAACGGAGAAAGTTATCAAGGTATTAAGTTATTTCAAATTAAACTTTAGTTTACCTACTTTGATAAATTGCTAACAAAAACACATGACAAATAATACCGGAATCATCTTCATAACATAAAGCCATTGCCCCCGCGCCAGGGGAGGCTAATCTGTGTAACGCGTTAATCGCAGGGCCATTAAAAAACCTCGTTAGGTAGCACACCCCTGCCGAATTAGCATTTATATTGTCCGCGTCGCGGGCGCAAGCGGCCTTTTGCGACCACGGAGGCGGCTGACGCTTACACCAAACGCATAAAAATCTGCATATTTTTATTTGTAGGTGGGCAAGAACAGCGTCCTAACCCAGTCAATAACATAATAGTAGCATTTGTTAAAACATTTCTAAATAATACTACTATTGGTTACCCCTTGGCAGAGCCCTCCGGCAGGGTCGCCATAAAAAGTTGGGGTTTCGTCGTCTCAACGAAACTAAAAAAGAGCACAACCATTCAGTAAAACTGTAATTTATTGTCTAATTAAAATCAAAACTCATGATTTCCAGTCTTTGTCTAGTAGCCTCGTATAGTAGTTTCTCACGTAAACTACTCAAATTGGGGTAATTACAAATAATGCACGAAAATAAATTAATTAACGAGGATGCCTTTTTTAGACTAACTTATGGTGATGACTTAACGTTATTATATAATTAGTAAACAGATTGATCTGGCGATTCAAAGCCGAATGAAAATCAAGATTTAAGACGTCATGTTCTAAACATTTTTCTAGTAAAATGCATTATTTCTATAAATCATATCTTTGCCTCTGGAAACTGTCTTAGTAGAAAAATTCAAGTTTAAAACGTTAAGGCGGCTATTTTAACTGCGTTTAAAAACCATAAAATAAAAATTATAGTGAGATCAGTACACTTTGATAACCTTTCGTGGTATGATTTATAACTTACGTGTGCAATTGACCACGAGAATTGTGCCACGCAAGTGACGAAAATTTTACATTTTCAGAAATAATAAATTAAGAAAATAACACTTATGTAATCTAATCAGCTCAAATGAATCTTGACTATGAGTTATATGATTCAATAGTTGACATTTGTTACTAACGCTGACTTATAATCTTAAAACATCACCCATGAAGGGTCACATGAACTAGGGTCTGAAGAAAAAAAATAAAAATCAAGGAGCTGTATAAGGTATATCATAGCTATGAGATATTTATTTGTCTTCTATTGGTGTTTTGACACGTCTTAAATTTCTGCGGACCTATGGTTTGTGTCGATAGGTTGAACATTTTTAAAGTAATGAGCATTGATGTGTCACATTTTCGAAAATGGTAAAATCGTGTGACCGACACAAAATTAATTATATTGAATTTAAATCTAAAGACGGATTTTTTCGACCTCAATATTACTAATTCTGACTATATGTCCAATTTTTTGACATATATTATGTTAATATAATGTAAAAGCCCAGAAAGATATCAGTCTTTAAACCGAGCGACCGACTCGTTGTGACGCGCGAAGAAAAGCAGTTTTACTCCCGATTCCGATGGTAAAATATTTTTTCCTACAAAACTAAAAACATAATTACACATTTTAAAGTGAATTCATACCGATAGATACATGATAAAACATACAACATTTATTCTTAAATAAAACATTGAATATATTTGTAATTACAAACGTGTGACCATCAAAAACGGATCTTATTACACATTATTTAAACTACTAAACGAGGTAGAAAATGTCACAAATAAATAATATACTTGGTCTTCTACCCGTGAAAACTGAGGTTCAGAATCACAAAAAAAAACTGAGAAACTAATAATCTTCTACCATTTAACTATTACAAATGTAGTCTTTAATTAGTGCTGGTCGCCACAAACTGTTACAGTTCGGTGTGAGTAGCGACGCCTGCAGCTCGCAACAGCGTAGCGTGCACTGAGGGCTTGTTATTGCCGCTGCCTTTAGTGCTTCTTTTGCACACTACACACAAATATATCTGTAGAAACGTACGTGTATTAGCACTAACAAATACAATTAAAGCAAAACTTTGAGTCCATGTAACTAAAAGTCATACAATTGGTATTTAATAACATGTCCCTAGAAAATATCTATCATCATTATCATTATCATTATCAGCCAAAGGTCGTCTACTGCTGATTATAGGCCTAACCCACGGTTTTCCGGTTGAAAATCTGTATGAATGAATGGAATTTATTTGCGTAAGAATAAGGTTACATCTTCGGTAAAATAACAGGTACAGTTAAGTTTATCCCTTTAAAAAATATATCTAGATACTGTCACATTTTTTTTATGATTCCGATATTTTTTAAAGATAACTTTGTTAAAATCATGTTTTTTCGTAGTGCGCGTACACAAATAATAAAATGAGAATACAATGCAAAACTTGTTATTGTGGTGAACTTTTACGCATTCATGAACTGGGTATTTTCTATGTCCCGAAATAAGGTGCAGTTAAATATTTAAAAAGCAAAGCACATGAATTCCTACTAACGCGTCTCTCTGAAGTGTTAATTTCAAAAGTATTAGCGACGTTGTTAATTTGATATGCCGTTTTAGCCCCCAGCGGATCCGTCCAAATTAGCAGAATTATGTTATGCACGGATAAAGCGTTCGGACATTCAAAAGGCTGCCTAATTAGTACCTAATGGAGCTACATGAAGTACATTACTACGACAGAAACCATAAAAAAGTCAGATCATTTTTCTCTCAACGCAAAGGATGGGCCGGTCGCTCGAATATCGACCTTATAATCACGTCCCCCGAAGCATCTCGGACGCTTTTCGTGAGGCACTGTCCGGATGTCTCGAGGGTAACAATTTCTTTCAATAATTCGCGGTAATGGCCTAAGTAAGCCAGTTAACAAGGCTCTCTGAGAGGCTCCGCTCACAAAAAATAACAATTTCAACTTTATTCAATTATTCAGAGTTGTGATTTTAGCGGGATAAGTAGTGGACATTAGAGTTATAAAGCTACCATTGACCAAATGAAATACCTGCCACCTTTTCATTTCATCATCATCGTCTAATTTAAGAGCTAAGCTCTTGTCGGTGGAGTTTTTTCCATTCTTTACGCTTTTCCGCCATTCCCTTGACCCGTCACACAGAAGATCGACGCCATACTAGCAAAGGGACATAGGCAACTTAAATATACATGTGTCAGTTTTGTGTAAAAAACTTATGCAGCATTTTCTTATTGGAATCTTATATTAAGAGTTATGGCACCAAACGTGATTTCTTGGTATGGGAAATGGCATAAAAAATAGTGTATCTTCGAATTTTCTTCGTGTTTTGGCTTGATTTTTTTATATGGTATTAAAATACATATTTGCTATATTTTCTACAAACAAACATGGTGCGCCACACGCACTCCTTGCGAGGTACAAGCGTTGGCCTATTTTTTACTTCTTATGGAGAAATTGATTCATAAGTTATTACTTTGACATATTTTATCTCCGAATTTCACTTCAATGGTGACTTACTAATAAACGGTCAGGCCATAAATCATCGGTACACTGATAACAGATTACCAGAAGACGTTAACGTTAGCGTTAACAAAACTGACACATGTATATTTAAGTTGCCTATGTCCCTTTGCTAGTATGGTGTCGATCCACTGTGCGTCATGTTAAGTTCTTATTGTAATGCAACGCGAAAGTTTAAAATCTTATATTCATATAAGATACGAAACAACATTAAACTTTGCCTTTATTTGATGCATATATCTTATCCTTGGTCTTCCTCTCTTCATTCTTCTATCCTAACATTCTCTCTCTTCTATTCTCAATTGTTTTTGTTAGTTTTCTATTTTCCTTTACTATGTTTACAACTTCCTCATTCGTTTTTTTTTCTCCGTCCAGCTAATTCTCTACATCCTCCCCAGCACCACGTCTCAAACACTTCCAGTCTCTCCCCATCTTTCTTGGTGAGTGTGAATAGAGTTCCATTCTCTAGATGTACACTTCACAACTTTTTGTGAACACTGCGTGATATAATGGGTTTTAGTAAGCGCTTTTTTAAGTTTAAAGCTTGCCTTGCCACCGCAATCCTTGCTTTTATGTTTGGTGTACATCTGGAGTCTTCAGTTATTAGGATGCGTAGGTATTTTAAGTTTTACCCTGTTCCACTTATCTATTATCCATGGTGATAGATAAGGCTTTATTTTTCTTTCTTTGATGTTTATTTTAGTTTTTGTTTTTCTTTTCATTTACCAGTCAGATAAATACCTTTACGTTGATTGTGAAGGATATAACTTTTAGTACCTAAATTAAAATCTGGGGGCACGGCAGTGTACAGGACGACTTTAATAGACCGCGCGAAATACCGCAAAATTAATTAAATAATAGTAAGCTATACTTATACGGTAGCTATAGGGAGCGCGGGCGCCGAAATACAATAGAAACATTCGAAAATCCGCAATAAGCACGCGTCGCATTCCAGACTCCGCCGTCAGTCGACCGCCGCAAATGAACCGTATGTTTCGAAAGATAAGGACCAATTTCGACTGGCAAAATAGAACCGCGAACTATACCGAAACTTCTATCGCATCCCGAAGGACGCGGCGGCGCGCGAGTTTTCTAGAAAACAGTAGATAGACATCGCGCCGGGTATAAAGGCCGAGCGTTTCGCCGCTCCTGTATTCAGTTCTCATATACAGTTCTCATGTACAGTTCTCATAGTACAGTTCTCAGATTCAGTTCTCTGGATACTCAACGAGCATTAACAAGCAAAGAAGAGCTCAAGGCGACTCCGTAATAGTAACCTACAGTAATAGAATAGCGAATAAAGAATATCGACGACCTCTGCACCGACCAAGGACACCGATCGACCTCAACGTTTGGAAACCGTACAGAACCGACTCCGCTGCCGTTCCACCGTACTCCGCTCCCGTTTATAGTACTTCCACTCGACGTAACAACGATCCACCCACCGTCTACGTGTGCTACGGCCATTGGAGACACCGCACACCGGAGCTACCCATCGACACCGTACCAGCGCACATATACAGTCCACGCCGTTACTCCGCAACACTCCGGCCTCCACTCCAATCCGTCCCGCACAGGCAGTGTCCCCACCAAGTCGAGCAAAAAAGCGTCACGGCCGTGCCATCCTTTTCTCGAAGCAATTCAGACCATTTTCGACCCCCTGTAACTTCGTTGTGGATAAAACTAGAAGACTGAAATTTTCAGTAACCATGCAGGCATTGTAAAGACACGGTATATTTCAAATTTAACCAGTATTTTAAGAATTATGACGGGTCAAATTTCTTGATTTTGTCACTCACTGACTCACCGATCATCAAAATTCTAAGGCACTTCTAGCTGACCTAGAAGCTTCAAATTTGGAATATGAGTAGTGTTTGTTGTATGAATCAAGGAAAAACTAAAAAATCTAGAAAAAACCGCAAAGAAAATTAAGCCCATACAGCCAAGTCTTCAGTTAAATTTTTCAATATTGGCTTTATTCGTAACGATGTTTTACGGCAGTTATTATTATTGCGTGCGAAACCACGGGTTGAAGCTAGTCCCATATAAATATAGGCGCATGGTATTGCCCCTGCCAAATCGAGCAAAAAATGGGTATTCCCGTCATGAAAACACGTGTAAATTAAATTATTTAATGCAAAAAACGTACCTACGTGTGTATACGTACTTATTACGAGTGCGTAAGGTTGTAAATTAATTATTATACCACGCGCTGCGATGCTAGCGAGTGAGCGCGGGCCGTTACTACGCGCTGCGCGGTGCTAGCGCGAGGGCGCGGGGCGGGGTCAGTGGCGGGGCGCGCGGAAAGGTGAATGTCGCCGAGCGAGCTGTCGCGGTGCTAGCGCGAGGCAAAAAGTCCATAAGTCATAAAGAGGGCTTTAAGAAAATTCGTTGCTGGTAGATACACATATATACAATAAGTAGAAGGTACCGAAAAGGAAACAAGTAGAACTGTCTACAAAATACAAAAAGAAATGAGATCCCATCAAAAACAATATTTTTTGTATTTGACCCGACGGGTATTTGACCCGTCTGGTGTAGTGGTCGAGAAATCGCCTACTACGCAGCGGGTGCGGGTTCGATCCCCGCACAATACAAACATTTGTGTGCATGAACATGTCTGTTTGTATTGGTCTGGGTGTTTTCTATGTATATCATGTATGTATTTACAAAAAAAAAGTATTTAAGTATTATATCCGTTGTCTGGCACCCATAACACAAGCTTTGAGTAGCTTACTTTGGGGCTAGATGGCGATGTGTGGAAATGTCCAAAGGATATATTTAAAGGATATATTTAATACTCAACTCAGTTGTTCTGCGGTAAAAAGTTGTGAGATCCATGTAATACCAAGTCGGTTATTAGTTTATTCAGTCTCTACTTAAGCGACTTTCTGTCTTAATACATCCAGTCTCTAAGACCACGATCGTGGTCCAAAACAATTGAAAATCAATTGTGTCTAGAATCTCCGTATTCGAAGCATTAAGCTGTTACGTAATAATAAACAGCATCTTATAGTGACGCATATCAATATTAAAATTCTTTAATGTTTTATATAAATTATTGAGACTTGGCCATCGCCTGAAAACACGTGTAAATTCAATCGCCTGAAAACACATGTAAATTCAATTATTTAGTGCGATGGCCAAGTCTCAATATATTTATATAAAACATTTAAAAAAAAATATTGATATGCGTCACTATAAGATGCTGTTAATTATTACGTAACTACTTAATGCTTCGAGTACGGAGATTCCAGACACAATTGATTTTCAATTGTTATGGACCACGATCGTGGTCCTAGAGACTGGATGAATTAAGACAGAAAGTCGCTTAAGTAGAGACTGAATAAATTAATAACCGACTTGGTATTACATGGATCTCACAACTTTTTACCGCAGAACAACTGACTTGCGTGGTTTTTTTGACAAGTATTGTTTTTGATGGGATTGATCTATACTGACGAGAACATTCAGGGCTCGTGTAAGTGTCATTACAGGTATGCTAAAGAAAATTTTTTTTTTTTATTTGAAGAAGATTGAAGCTTTTCCGAAAATCTCTATAACGATTTGGCGATTAATTTAAACCTCGTTAAAACCGGTAACGGCAGCGGAGCCGGTGTTCCTACTTCCTAATGACTGGAACCGACACAAATGTAGGAACAGATTTATTAACCGCCCTCTACATCGGTTTTAAATGTAAAACATGCTCGGAACGAGTTTCAATTAATTTAAAGTGTGCAGCGGCAAATACAAGTGGATTTTATTTCAAGTGTTACAGTTTTGCCGGCAATATTAATGGCATTTTAGATTTAAAACCGCTAGGAAATCGAAACGGAGCAAGCATGCTCGAGGTTTGGATTTAATGATTTTTGTTTTAAAATTATATGCTGAGTTTATAATTTTACATGCAAACATAAGTCGGATTACAAGAAATACTTCAAGAGACCGCGCCGAACTTAGAATCATCGCACAACCATAATTGCAAATTTAACTAAAAAAAAAGGTATTTTTGTAAATTTTTGGCACTAAGAGCCTACGCTTTTTTAACCGACTCCAAAAAAGGAGGAGTTTATCAATTCAACTGTATGTTTTCTATTTTTTGTATTTATGGTACCTCAAATCTCAGTCATTTGTCGACCGATTCGATATTTTGTTCGCCTACCTAGAGGTTATACCCTCTAGGTAGTGCCATTGTTGCCAAGTCGGGATCTTGGTGCAATCGAGGGAAAACCTCAATTTTAACAGGCACGTGAGTGTTTACTTATTAGAATCTTTATGAATTAGAATGTTTATGTATTAGAATCTTTATGAAGACTTGTTGCGTCTGATGGTCGACATAGTGTGGAGCTGATGTGATGTTGGAACGCCTAAAAGGTTAAGAGTTCAGTGATTTTAATGACATAACTCATGATAGGATATTAGTAGCTTATCAAAGAACAGTGTCAAAAGGTGCAAGTCCTCCTGTGATCACTTAAAATAAGCAAAAGTCTTAAATAAACTCTACATTCTTTAAAAGAAGACTCTATTTTAGGCAAACAATTTCTTTTTGGAGTCGGTGCCCTGATAGATGATGCTTAAAACGGCCAAAGCGATGGCACCGACTCCAAAAAAGAATTTTGGTTTTGAAGTTGGTTTTAACTTTTTTTTAAGTTATTTTTTAAAGTACCAAGAAGGTTATATCAAAAATACACAAAATTAATCATTGCAAAATTATTGGAAACGACATCCTGACACATTTGATATGGGTGACCTTCCACAAAATTGGATAGCATTTCTTGATGGACAGGTTAAGCGCTAGATTGCGCGAAACCGCCGCGGCCCGCAATTTGCCGATCACTCGTCTGCAATACCACTTAAGTGCCGCTTAATAATAAAAACTATCACTGTCACGTAGTTTCTGAATTAATCTTCTAGTAGCAATAAAAGAGGCAAGAACAAAGATGAAATAAGAAACCAAAAATTTGCGCACGGGCGGGACTTGAACCAGCAACCTTTTGGCAAACCGGGCCAAACGCTCTTACCAATTGAGCTACCGTGCTGTTAGTCCGACCCTGCGAAATTTGTGGTTTCTTATGAAAACGTCAATTGCGTGACGCTTAGCGCCATCTAGCCGTCTGTTTATGAAACAGATGGCCCAAGCAGTTATTCTTTACAGAATAAATTCAACTTGGAAATTGATGTCGCTTCGCTATCTATGCTTTAGAATGTTTTTAACACTCACAGTGTCATATTTTATATTCATAAAGATGAAATAAGAAACCAAAAATTTGCGCACGGGCGGGACTTGAACCAGCAACCTTTTGGCAAACCGGGCCAAACGCTCTTACCAATTGAGCTACCGTGCTGTTAGTCCGACCCTGCGAAATTTGTGGTTTCTTATGAAAACGTCAATTGCGTGACGCTTAGCGCCATCTAGCCGTCTGTTTATGAAACAGATGGCCCAAGCAGTTATTCTTTACAGAATAAATTCAACTTGGAAATTGATGTCGCTTCGCTATCTATGCTTTAGAATGTTTTTAACACTCACAGTGTCATATTTTATATTCATAAAGATGAAATAAGAAACCAAAAATTTGCGCACGGGCGGGACTTGAACCAGCAACCTTTTGGCAAACCGGGCCAAACGCTCTTACCAATTGAGCTACCGTGCTGTTCAAGTTCAAGTCCCGCCCGTGCGCAAATTTTTGGTTTCTTATTTCATCTTTATGAATATAAAATATGACACTGTGAGTGTTAAAAACATTCTAAAGCATAGATAGCGAAGCGACATCAATTTCCAAGTTGAATTTATTCTGTAAAGAATAACTGCTTGGGCCATCTGTTTCATAAACAGACGGCTAGATGGCGCTAAGCGTCACGCAATTGACGTTTTCATAAGAAACCACAAATTTCGCAGGGTCGGACTAACAGCACGGTAGCTCAATTGGTAAGAGCGTTTGGCCCGGTTTGCCAAAAGGTTGCTGGTTCAAGTCCCGCCCGTGCGCAAATTTTTGGTTTCTTATTTCATCTTTATGAATATAAAATATGACACTGTGAGTGTTAAAAACATTCTAAAGCATAGATAGCGAAGCGACATCAATTTCCAAGTTGAATTTATTCTGTAAAGAATAACTGCTTGGGCCATCTGTTTCATAAACAGACGGCTAGATGGCGCTAAGCGTCACGCAATTGACGTTTTCATAAGAAACCACAAATTTCGCAGGGTCGGACTAACAGCACGGTAGCTCAATTGGTAAGAGCGTTTGGCCCGGTTTGCCAAAAGGTTGCTGGTTCAAGTCCCGCCCGTGCGCAAATTTTTGGTTTCTTATTTCATCTTTATGAATATAAAATATGACACTGTGAGTGTTAAAAACATTCTAAAGCACAGGCAAGAACAAACTTTTGGAGTCATTAATCGTGCAGCAGTGAGACTGTTTGTCTAAAAGTAATAATTACGTATCCAAGTACTTATTATGAAGGCGTTGTTGGCGGTCTTTTTACTGATACGAGGTTTGGAATGTCTGCAGTCAGAAGTCGTTAATTTGTCAGTTGATTATTTTACGTTTAAAGATGTAAATTTTTTGTGTTTCTTATCCTGTGAGAGTGTGACTAGTAAGTATCAAAATGATTTTGTTTTTGGTTAATACAAAATGAGTTTGAAAATGCGACTGATTCGTTGGTTGTCAGTAAGCTGGTCGATATCTTAAATATTGGAGGTTTCGATCCTGGGTTGGATCCATATATTGTTTCTAGGGCTTGCCGTCTATAAATAATTCATTAAAACTTTACGTGCAATTCTAAATTGTCCGTTATTTTATGTTTCTTCATATAATCCGTACTACTTACACAACTTTTTGTTCTATAGGTGTCAAGCTAATCTCCAAAAAGTTTTTAGACAAGAACGTGCGAGTTTCAGTTCGTCAAACTGACAGCTGCAAGTCATCTCTGGAGAGATTCCTCTTTCAGTGGAATGTACCCGTCGGGGTTTTGTTCGACGCGACTTGCGATGACTCGTACGAAATACTTGAAGAGGTAAAACCGATTGTTTGATACGGAGCCAAATATTTAGCCGTAGGTCCTAGCAAGGCCAGCCAGACATGTATATATGACGATTTATAAAGTCCAACACTAGAGCGGTTCATAAAATATGAAACAATTTATTAATTATAGATACATAAGTAATGTCTAAGACTCCTTACACACTGCGACTTTTAGCATCGATGCAGTTGCGCGTTTTGATAACGCGCTTCAGCATCGCGACTCACGCAATGAACAGATTTAGACCCTTTACACACTGCGAATTTTAGCAGCGATGATAACGCGCGTTATTATCGTTGCAGTCGCAAAATGACAACATTTACATACTGTGCTACATTAAGCATCGATACAGCTGTGATGGAGAAAATGGAAATTGACAAATTATGTACTGAATTTTGGCGAATGCATCGATTCCAACGCGCGACTGCATCGATGTTAAAAGTCGCAGTGTTTAATGAGTCTACTGATCGTAACTAAACGATTGAATGATTGTTATGAACTCATCAGATCAATTCTTTTAGTTCATTCATAAGGTCTCTGCCTTGATTGATTTTCTAAACCATACTTCTCCTTTGCCTGGCCTTTTCTTATTTTATTTGGAGTCGGTACTCAGCGTCACGCGTCTCCAGGCTGCTCGGTCCTGGGTCATTTCCTCACTAACTAGGGTTTCTTGGAGGTTCTACTTGACTATGGATATCCATGTGATTCGGGGACTTCCTCATCCTGGGGGTTTGGTTTAACAACTAGTACTTTTCTCGTCGTGTGGTCGGATGGTGGCCTCATAGTATGTCCCTACCACCGCAGACGACTGTCTTGTAAATTATCCAGGATAGGTCTAAAATTAAAAGTGCCTCTTATGTGCATGTGTCTAACATGATCCAGCATTGTTATACCAACTGCATCTTCAACTCTTCGCAGTGTAATGGATTTTCATGCTGTTTTTGGAGTGGCCGGTCGGTGATTATTATATTAGGCCAAATCGTTTGTCGTGAAAATCATTTAATTGTGTCTTTGTATACATCATAGAAACAAGGCACTATTATTATTTCTTCGAAAATTGTTTTTTTTTTCTCTGACAAAGAAAATGTTTTTTTTTTTAAAACAGCACCCTATCAATTTTAAAAGTTTTCTACTTTATCAGTTTTACCCTTCCATTTCAGTGCCCAATCCTTTTTTTCCCTAATCTTACGTTTACTTAGTAAATAAAAAAACTGCAAAAAATATTACCTTAATCTCTAATGTTCTCAAAAGATTGTGTATAAAAACCTAACGTGTTTTCTATAATGAATTATTCATTTTTAGTGCTGAATCGGCCCAATAAATGTTAGCACTTAAAACGAGTTAACCTTATGTTCTTATGTTATTTTTCAAAACACACTGTTTTTTTACGCTATATAGAATACTATTTCAATAGTCACTCGCAGTCAAATAAGTCCATCAGTATCCACAATTTTCCACCAACATAATATGTCACATTTGTTTGCGTATATTTTCCATTCGTATTTCCTATATATTTTCAATGCGTAAATATTTTCCATTTTGAACTATTTTGTTTCTTATACTGAGCTGTTATCATGAAACCAGAGATAATTCCCTTTGTGTACATGAATAATTAAGGTAAACTGACCGAAATCCGCCTCGATACCGCCCGTATCAAAGAAAAGCCTCTTACAGTCCATTTTGTGTAAAAGCCTCCTCTCTGTTTGCTTTTGTTATTTTATTATTAAACTTGTAATAAAAGGATACTTAAAGAGTACCTAGAAAATTTCCTGAGGCAATATTATGACATGCATAGAAGTATGTGACATGTATACTTATTTAATTCAAGAACCTAAACACTTTTTGAAACGAAACTGGTTAAATATACAATGTTGTATACGTATTTATCAATAATGTTCACTTTTTTATCAAATATATTTTACCTTTAAGATCATAACCCTGGAGTGGAGTAATGATCTTAATATTCCTACGTAGTTTAACACTCTATCATTGTTAATGTGATTCACAAGTAGATACATGAAATGGTTATGATAACGACCAAAGATTGAACATTATCACAAAAATAAGATAGTAACAGAAGTCAATCGACATACAAATACGAGATCTCGGAACATTTCGGGACAGTGTGAGCGCGAGTGCCGCTTGTTTCAGACACGTATCTGTGAACTTTTATTAGTTGAAAATATGTTGTCAGGCGACTACTAGTTCATTGAAATGAAAGATTTTACGGATTTATTTCGCGGTAAGCCTGACGTTTCGAATGCTTTACAGAATCCGTGGTCACAGGCAAGACTACAGTGATGAAAAATAAAACTACTATCAATTATTATTATTCATTGATGATCCTATCCACACAGAAAAAGAAATACAAGAATAGAATTGAGATGATTAAGAAAAGCAGAAATACTATTGGTGGGTAAAATAATAAAAGTGTTATCTACGTACCGTTTATAAAACCTTTGATGTTGATGTGCTCAGGGCTCTGGCTTTAAAATCTTCTATGAATATATCAGCAATACAAATTGCAAGATCTCAAGCCACAATAAGCTCTTTCTATCAATTAATGTGTGATGTTTTTTTTTTCATAACTATGTTATGACAAATAACACCTTATAGTCATACGTCTTATGACTTAAAAGCTGCATTTTATGATTAAAGCATGCCGCTTTGCACAGTGATAGAAGGGACCAAAATAAGCGATTTCACCCGCAGCAGCGAAAGTTTGACCCCTTAGGAACAGAGATGGCGCCACTTCTTAAATACAAAATTTAAAAAAATCTACAAGCTTAACCAATGCACTGATTTTAATAAAATGGGTATCAAACGAAAGGGTATTACATAGTCTATCACCGAAAAAAAAAACGCATATGTATCTTGAAAGAATGCTGAAATATTTTAAAAAATAGAAGTTTTTTTGTTCTTTTTTTTAGCTTTTTGCTTAATAGTTTTAAAAAAATATATGCACGATATATGTTTTATTCACTGCGTATTGAAGCCAATTATATACTTTATTTTCTAAAGAAAACTGCATGTCGTAATCTTCCAAAATAATGGAGATATAATTTTTTGACTGAGGGCAGTAATTTCTCGGGCGCACCGATTTCATTGATAATAGTTGTATGAAATGTCGTTTTTTCATTATTTTGGGTAAGATAAGTATATGAATATTTATTTTTTATTTAGAAGTCACCTTTTAACCGACTGCGTCAGAAGGAGGGCAATGTTTTTCTAGAGTACCTAGATTAAATTTAAAAATAACAGGTTAGGAGTGTGATATTAAAAAGAATGAAAGTGCTTAAGCTAAAAATATGTTTTATTCGTCAATATCTTCGACACAATTATCGATGATGGTGATTGAACTGAAAAAAAAGAAACCTTATCAAAACAAATGTTTGTAACTTAAGTTCAAAATAGGTATCTACTGAAATGAAAAAAAAGGATTTTTTTTTTAATAATTATTTTGATATTATTAATTGACCTTTTATTTCCACAGCCGCCTTTGCAAACTTTGCACTGCAGAGTACATGGTAGACCGACGCGTCGACAGCTGCATCTCAAATTGTCGCAGGACATTTTGCACCCACAATGGACAAGCATGCTTAATTTTGACCATATCGGAGTGCCTGTGGACCAATCAGGAGTCCATCCGCCTTGAGACTGTTTATGCCATCCCCAGGATGATGGACATGGAATTAAGGCTCCTAAATTTAAGGCGTTACCCCATATATGGCCTGCTTGGTAAGCTGCACGCAAGGCATGTTTTTTGAGTGCGGCTAACGTCGGAGGAAGGCCTGTTACCAGCTTATTTTTGACGGCAAACATGTCTTTACGTACAGCGTTGACACTGGTGTGATTTGTCTGGGAATCGTATAATTTGCAAGTAAATCTAGAATCAAAATAAATTTTATACTATACAAATACATTTATTCTTCGTTTCAAGCCATATAATAAAAAATACGCACATACCGTTCCACTAGTACCATTGCCTCTTCGGAGATTCTTTCGAGAGGGTTGGACATGCTAGCGAAAGCAGTGGTTACTTCAGGGTATGTCATCCAAGTCTTGAAACAAGTTTTTTTCCCTTTTGTATTAAAATAGGATGTGGTGTCACACCCTGTAAAAGCATGGAACCCTCTGAGTGCAGTAGACTTATTGGGACCCAAAGCATTGGCTATTTTATGAACCGCCACGTATCTTCGCTTGTTACCTATCCCAGTCAGCAACCATAATTCTGCCAGGCCATGTTCTTTTAGTATTTCGAAATATGAAACTAGCAAAACTAAAACGTCCGTATCCGAAGAGCGAACAAGAACACTGGTAGTACCGTGCTCAGTCATATCTTTCGTGTGCCATACAAGACGGCCATCAGCTTCTTCCATGTGGAACGGAATGGTTTTCTGAGCTATAGTTGAAGACAAATTGTCAGAGGTAGATACTTGGTTGCCCAAATTTGTTACTACCATAGCTTCAGAAAACCCATCAAGGAATTTGTGGCCTAGCCATTCAAATAACTCCGCCTTATTTTGATCATTTTTTAAAAAATCTGACCAATTAGGGGGCAGGCGGCCATCGGAAGTTACTTGGCGTCGAATCCCGGTCCCCCTTCCTTCTCGCTCTTGACTTTTAAGGCTATTCGGAAGGTACAAATCCCATACAAGGTCTATTCTCTTGCACTTAAATTTTTGCGCTTGACGTTGAATGTTTGGCATCAAATCTAAAGAAAAATATTCTTGAAAGAACTTCGAATTTTTAGGTTGCATCATCTGCACAATCGCTGCTCCATCAAAGATTATGCCATCGAACTGACAAGGAGTCCTGTCTTCAGTTTCTGCCAACGCCTCAAGTTTTTCAGCAAGGTCAGCCTTGTTGCCTGAACGAAGCCTTCCGTTTATTGACAATGACGGTGGGCATACTTGGTTTTCGTATTTAAAGAATTCATCTAGGTCAAGCTGACGTTCTCTCGCAACAATAAAAAGACGGGAGTACAGTAGGATGTCAACTTTTAAAGATTTTATTTTATCAAGAGGCTCATTTTTTTTAAATTTTTGGTCAAAAATTCTGATTTTGCTTTTTTTAATTGGTTCATACAGTGATTTCGATCCATCCACAAGTCGCTCTTTAACGAATTCTTTGTACTCCTCGTTTCCTGACTTTTCCGCCGTTATCAAATTTGTAACAGCCGCTGGAGGTGCTACTACTCGCGTGTCCAGAGCAATAAGTTCAGTACCATTATCTAAAAAGGGGTTACCAGTTTCATCAAAACACGTTTTTAATGAGACACATCGGTTTAAAAATGTCTTTTGGTAGCTTGCTGTTTGCTCATGATGTGTATACATGCCCTGAGTTTTCTCAAATTCATTGGACTGAAACTCTTTTAGAAGTGCACAAATTTCGGGCCCCGCGATTGTAAATCGACGTAGAGATGCTGGATCTTGAGTCAGGCCGATAGCACCACCAGAACCTTTCATTTCAGCGTTATACTGTTCGTGAGCTTGATCAATTGCCAATGCGGAGAATGGCCGGCCTGTTTTGCGGATCACGAAGTTTGCTAAAAGATACAAAAGTTAAGTAATTACTAGTCGATTTATATAATTGATCACATTTTCCAAACGAAACCTTACCGTTGTTTTGAAACTCTTCATAAACAGATGGCACTTTTTGAGCCAACTCTTCAATGTCCTTTAAGTGTATTGCTAACCATCGAGCATAGTTAGTGTGGTCAAAGGCAAAAAACCATGGCATCATTTTTTTCAAACACTCTCTATATAGGGAAAAATTTCCCTCCCTCACAGCCCTGACAAATGATAACAATAGTATTTCGAGGTTTAACACTTTAAGCCAAAACATAGCGGTTGGAGACTTAGTAGTGACTTCTTGCAGCCAGTTATCAATGTCATTAAGTTCGTCTTGCTCAAAAGCTTCTTTCAAAAGACTGTGTAGTACAGCAGCAGTCACTTGGTGCATAGCTCGCGCCTTTGTAACATGGACGACCTGTAAAAGTTTTATTAAACGTAACCAAATGATAATAGGAAGTAGTTTTTGTCAGCAAAAAAGTTCTAGGAAAGTAGTATCTTACCTTCAGGATTGCTTCAGCAGAACCTTTCTCCAATATGCCACTGGTAGCCACCACACCCACCCACCCACTGCCAATTAGGAATTGTCCAAGAACTCTGAGAAAATTTTGTTCAATGTGGAATGGACCAAAAAGGAGGACAAATTTGTCCTCTCCAAATCGTTCTGGACAATTCCACTGTATCAGTTTTCCCAATGTGTACAAAGGCTGATCTGCGCACATAATTGGTATTTGACCTGGATTAACACGTGCTGTGATATTTTCTATAGTTCTCATTGCATGGTGTATCATAGATGCGGTTGCAGCATGTTCATGGAATAGAGGCAAAAGTGTGCCTACGCTGGGACAAAGTGGATTATTTTGAGCTTTCATACTATGGAAAGCAGCCCAAGATATATTATTCTCATCCAATTCACGATCAACAATTTTTTTCTGAATATGTTCTAGCCATTGAGTTTCATCTTTCCATATTTCTGATGATTCTGAAAATAAACAAGTGTAAGAAAATTATTTTCATCCAACAATAATAAACGTCATACAAACTTTTATTTATTATACATTCGAAAAACTGTTCAAAAAGACTAACCAGAAGATATAATATCATTTATAAGTGTCTCCGATCCCAAGGGATTAGATGGTTGTTTGTTGTTGAGGGTGTAGTCACTAACCAGTCCAAAGCATTCGGGCAAAATTGGTACACTCCGATCTCCGGGAATTTCAACATCCTTGTAAGTTATGCTCTGAGTTCTTTCCTGTCCTTTATTCTGAGATGTTGCAAGTTGGTATACAGAGAGACTTGTGCCATGAAAAGATCCCGTAGACGTGGTACTGCTAGGATTGTGGTCTATATTGTCTATAGCAGCAACTGTGAAGAGGCCTGATTTAAAATTACTTGGACAAAGAACTCTTTCTTCTTCACATTTTCTCACGACCAAACGTGCATACGTCGATGTTATTTCCATTACTCGTTGCGATGAGATGGAAATTCCAAGCTCGTGTAGTCTGTCGATTAATCCTTGCGCCCTAAACTGACTGTAAATATGTAGCCCAATATACAATGGTATGCTTGTTTCACTAGTACTCGAGTGACGAATGCTTTCCGTTGTAGGTGGTTTTGATTTTGCATTGTACATAATTAACTCACAGATAGTGATCGCAGGTTTCGTATGACGTCCGAAAGTCTGAACGGAGCTTCCATAAAGTAAAGTATTTATCACAGCCAGTAGCGCTTGTGGGACATTGGTTCCTGGTTTGGTTAAATTTCCATCAAATTTAACAGGATTTTCTTTCATAGTCTTTCTTACGTTACGAATAAATCTTCTAAATGTAAGAGCATCACCATCAAAGTCTGGTTGAAACTCTGAGAATATATTTACCGTGTCTCTTACAAGAACGTATTCTCTTCCAGACTTTATTTCTTTTAACTCGGGCAAGCAAGCAAGAATCTTTATTCTAAATCTTGTCGAGTGTGGCAAAGTTAAAGCGCCTATTGGTTGTTCAAAAAGTTCAGAGAGTCTTTCCTGATACATGTGTATCAAGTCTGGAATTTTGAATATATAATCAATTTCTTCAATTCGCATTTTCTGCTTCATGAAGCCAATCAACTCTTCAAAAGCTATTCCTTCACATATACTAGTTCCAGTATCACTCTGTGGTTCACTTTTTCTGCATTGATTAGAAAGGCGAGTCAGACATGGGTTATGATATTTGGCCTCTTGAGCCACAAGATCACCTGCACTCAAGGTTGCCAAGAGCTTTGTGTCTTGAAGAGACTGTGCGTAATAGGTTATATGGTCAATGACGTTAGTAGTAGCAATACTATGTAATATATTATTCCAGGATTTTGGTTTGCCACACAAAAAACATAATTCTTCTTTAGTTGTAACCAATGGAGCTGATGAGCGAGTAGCCCGGGAGTAACTTGAGCTTGGCTTTTCCAATTTTTGCTTTTATTTCTTTAATTGTGCCCCTACATACTTTGTGTAGCATTTTTTGTGCCATTTTGCTTGTTTTTCAATTAAAGTCTGAAGTATCCCATCACCTTGGTTTAAGCTGTCAATTTGAAACCCGGATGGCAAAGCATGCTTAAAAAATTTTAATTCTTCTAAAACAGGAGCAATATTTTGATAGCCGGAATTTAATTCTTTGGGGTTAGGATTTTTCGCGGGGCAAACAAGAGCTTTTGTGTCTTTAGCTTGGCATAAGCAGCAGCGGGACCAGTCTACACACGGTGGTGTTAGAACATCTGGCACTAGCACTTGAACTTGCTTTAACATGTTCCACCTATTAACCAACACATGCGAAATGTTAGTAACTAGCACCATTATTGAAGTAATGCTTCTTAAAGAAAAATGAATGTTAGTTTTGCAGACGTAGTGGTGCTTAATCTACCTACAAATATTTCTACATAAGTTCAAAACAGCCACGCACTCGTAGGTACTAAATTGGTATTTTTTTAAGCAAAACACTTACCTTTTACCGTTTAACCTATGTGTGGGTACCTACATGTCATGCAATTTTAGTAATAAACAACAATAACTGCAGTGACGTAGGTATTTTCGCCCAAACCGGTCGCTCACCGGCTAGATTGTACATCATACTCTATTTTTAATACTTACTTAGTAAATTGATACTTTCAATGAGTTAAAAGTGGCCACTGTGTATAAAGAGCGACACTGTTTGAGCAATTACAAACAAACAAATGCATCTAAAACAAAAAACTGTAATACCTACTATTACACATAAAACCTTTAAAACTCACCCGTTTATTATCTTACGCCAACGTTATTTTTTTCTACGTAGGTATTTCCTCCGTGGAATATCTGATTTATTTTAAAGAAAACACTGAGAGCACTGAGACGTAGGTACTATCCGCACACGCAACAATCGAAAACTGCGCGAATATCTCGACATTTGGGCGCGCTCGTTCGGGTGGGGGCACTGACCCCTACCTTGCCGCATCAGAGAAGTTTTTACTTTAAATCTTCGTAGTTTTAAGAGATATTAACATGATTTTTTTTTTCTTGAGAACTGTATTTATTTGACAATAATATTAGTGAAGAAAAATATACCCCCAGGAAACATTTTTATGTTTTAAATGAATAAAATCCGACAGTAATCGCATTTTTTTTTTCAAACAATGCTATTTTTTAGGCATAATTGATGTGAATAATATTTAAATATTTTTTTTGATAATAGACAATGTAATTACCTTTTAGTTGAGACCTAATTCGTCGAAATCGGTGCAGTAGTTTGGCCTGCAGATTTTTTAAAAGTTTTTTTTTAGAAGTGGCGCCATCTCTGTTCCTAAGGGATGAAACTTGCGCTGCTGCGGGTGAAATCGCTTATTTTGGTCCCTACTATCACTGGGCAAAGTGCCTTGCTTTAATCACAAAGTGCAGCTTTTGGTCGAAATTTCGCCATAAGACGTATGACTATTATCCATGTCTTTGACCACGGATGCTGTAAAGCATTTGAAACGTCAGGCATATAGTTTTAATAAAATATGCGAGAAATATATCCATAAAGCCAATGAGTATTCGCGTCAACTTCAAAAAAATGATTATGTTGATTCATTCATGACGATACACGAGATATAAGTGAGTGCTACGACCACGATAGTTTTTAGGGTTCCGTAGCCGAATGGCTAAAAACGGAACCCTTATAGTTTCGTCAAGTCTGTCTGTCTGTCTGTCTGTCCGTCCGTATGTCACAGCCACTTTATTCTATACCTATAAGCATCACACTGTTGAAATTTGGTAGGAAGGTGTATCCCGTTAACCGCTTTACTACGATTCTTATACAAAAAATAAAAAATAATGATATTTTAGGGGTGGCTTCCATACATGAAACTTAAACCGAATTTTTCTTTTACTCAAACCTATGCGTGTGGGGTATCTATAGATAGGTCTTTTAAAATTACAGTAAGCTTCCTTAAACCATTTTCTTTTGAAGTCTTACGTTTGAGAGATACACGCTTCCAAAGTGGTAAAATGCGCCCCCCCCCCATCTAACTTTTAAAATAAGCGAGTGAAAAATTTTGAAAAAAATACGTAATGATGATCTTAACAAATACTTTCAATGAAAATTGGTATGAACGAGATCGAACTTGTAGTATTTGAGATATAGCTCATTTTCAACGACCGCAAACATAACTTTGTTCAAACACTAGGAAAAACATAGTTATATTTGCTGTCAACAAAATATTGTGGTATTTTAGCTAAGTAAATTCCTTAAATCAGTTAAAGTTGGCACGGAACCGTCAGTACCTACGCGAGTCCGACTTGCACTTGGCCGGTTTTTTGAGTTTATGTCAAGATTACCATCCCTAGTGTTATCTGCGAGAGTGTGTCAAAAGTGAAGTACATGCATGAGTTTCTGTATTGCAAGAGAAGGCATTCAAGCTTTTAAAAAAATGATTCTAGGCATCCAGGAAGTCGTTGTTCGACGCAGCCCACATGTGGCTCGTACTGACGAATGACAAGGACAGTTCGATAGTTGAAGAGACATTTCAACATCTCAACTTGAGTGTGGATGCTGATATTGTAGTAGTGCAGAAATATGGTACGTATTGAACGACAATTTGATATTGAGTTATTATAATGTCAACTTACGTCAGCTCAGACGCCTTTTTTATCTTGATATTACTTCATACGATTTTTTTAATTAGATAGCTGGCCATCTAATTAAAAAATTTATTCGTGGCCAATTATCTGGATAATGGGCCACGAATGCACCTGATGTTAGGTGCCAATGCAGCCTATGATGGACTATGTCTGCCTAGTAACTACACCCAAACGGTCGCATGAGACCGCATAACAATAGAATTTCTATTGCGTCTTGTTCACATACGCTTGAGGGATTAACAAACGATTAAACAATAAACGATTATTATGATTTATAATTATGAAACTTAATAAATTGGCTATAATTGACTAAAAATACGTGATTTACTTCACATAATCATAAAAATACATTTTAAAAATACAAATAAATTTTAGATAATGTTACTTCTGTCTTGAAAATTCAATAACAATCCAAAAGTCGTCAACAGATCAGGGGTTTTATAGAAACAAAGATGTATGATATATTCTTGTAGATACATTTATTACAATAGTTTCCTAACAAGGTCAAGGCTCTATGAAGTATTAATTAGGACTAAGATCCCTTAGTAACATACTAATTACTTTATCTACAGATATGACCATTAGTAGGCTCATCCGTTTATGTAATGTTTCGTTAATACTCACATCAACACAGAAAGCCGTTTGTTATTATACTCTAATGGATATTTAAACGAAAAAACTTGACAATTCTATTAGCAAGTTTATTTGAAGTTTATCTCGTGTAGGTTATCGTATTTTATCTTCCAGGTGATCACTACCAACTCAAAGATGTGTTCAACTTTGGTCGTATCCAAGGAAATAGTCTGGAGATAGAGCATATCGGCGCTTGGGCGAATGATACAGGTGGAATAAAATCGTTTATTTACACAAAGAATGGTCAATTAAATGTGTATCAAGAATTTTATGTTAGACCTCATGCTTTGCCATAGGCGGCATGCAAACTAGGAATATTTAAGTTAACCAATTAATTATATTACATAAAATAACTAAATAATTTCACTCATTATTATAATTTGTAATTCAAGTTGCATATTTTTGGTTACATGAATTCAATATTATTCATGGTCATATAAATAAAATAAAACACATATATTTATTTATTCTTATACTCTCACTAGTGGTCACGTAGTCCATAATTTTATTTTTATGTTAACATTTGTGTTCAGGAATTCCTTAATGGAGTAAAAGCATTTTTTTGGCTTCGTTTCTATCTAATCCCAAGTTACAGGCCACTTTTACACATATGACATCATTGATTTTTGGATAACCAACAATTGTTACATTTTACGAGCATAACCGTTAAGAAAAGAAATCCCGTTTCAGGTTTGAAAATGAAAGAGTCTGGTTTCAAATACTACATGCGCTGGAATTTCCATAATTTAACTCTGCGGGCTGTGTCTGTGGTATGTAATGAAGATTTTAAAGCTTTTGATTGCAGCTTTTAACTGATACAAGTATCATTTTATGTACGTATTTGTAATAGATTCTAGAAAAACCAAAAGTCTTTCAACCGGAGATGTTACTCGATGTTCGCTACACGGAAGGGGTCGCTGCTATGACGAAAATCTCGGCGCAACTGTTGAAAGCTTTAATGGAGAAACACAATTTTAGGTAAAAATATTATCTATTTATAGCATGGAATTGAAATATTAACTGATTTTTTTTAAAAGGCTATAGTTAGCGTTATGGTATGCAAAGAACAGAGTGCGTATTGCGATGCAGCTTTGACAGTTAAGCAGCTATGCTTTACTGTCAAATTGGCAATTTGTATTGCGATTTCGCACTTTGAGTATTGATAATATTATTATAATATAATAACATAAAAAATAATATTCATAGCATTGGTACTATTATAACACTAGCGGTCCATCGCGACTTCGTCCGCGATTTTGCTTTTGCTTCCTTTTCGTCAGAGTGATGTTTTATAGCCTAAAATCGTCCTCGATAAATAAGCTATCCAACACAAAAAGATTTTTTTACATCAGTCCAGTAGTTCGAGAGATTAGCGCGTTTAAAAAAATAAGCAAACAAATTGTTTATCTTGATAATATAAGTTTAGATTATTAACTGCCTCGGTGGCGCAGCGGTAGGAGGGTCGCACTTTAAAGCGACGACTGCGCCAGCGGTCCCCGGTTTCATACCAGAAAAACTTTTCATATTCAAAAATATATACCTGAGGTTTTCGTTCAGAAATTCGTAGGTAGTCTGGAGTTTGGAAGTTGGCGGTGTTTTACCCCCGTGCCTCAGAAAAGCACGTAAAGCCGTTAGTCCTGCGCCTGATCTCTCACCGTTCGTGTCAGATTGCTGTCCCATCGGGCTATGAGAGTGAAAGGAATAGAGAGTGCACCTGTCTTTGCGCACACACTTGTGCACTATAATATGTCCCGCGCAGTCGGTTAGTCGTTGTGACTGGCCACCGTAGTCGAAATCGGCTAGGGGAACTATCATTATATTGATAATATTCGTTTATACGGAGTGGGAATTGAACTGCCTGGAAATTGAACGGATTTAGTTTGATAACAATACGCCCCCGGGATTCACTTGTGCAAAGACTGATTATATGTTTTACTTTGCCGTATTTTGCTTTGACCACTTTATTGACTTGTGATATTTCATTAAGGAGCGAACCCAAATCGCAATCTAGTAACGGTTGCAGAGAATACTTTTCAATTACCAGCGATAGCTAATGCAGCACTCTTATCTATGGCAATTTCAAAAATGCAAGCTCATTCTGTGCACTAAGCCATATGCAGTTTCACAAGTCGTTTCCACGCCCGTTTCCCGAAAACTTAACGGGAATGCACTTCCTTCATTCTAGTTTCATAATACCATCTCACGAGATAGTGAGGTGATGTTACGTAATGTATATTTAAAAAAAAAACTCGTGACGTGATTGTTTTCTTCTTTTAATTAAAAATTACATTTGCGTCATACTTTTATTTCTAGGTTTAATTACACAATAGTCAGCCGTTGGATTGGCGAACCAGAAAGAAATTCTACCTTGGTAAGAATCCTCTTTTAAAAATACTTATCGAATAATTCGTAGACAAGCTATTAAATTAGTCTAAGCTTAATTCATCTTAATATAATATTGAGATGTACTTTACTAAAAAGTTGGTATGTACGTTACCAAAATGAACCTCAACATGTTAATATGAACAAACCTCTCTAATTGGCGAACGTAGCATGTAACTTTGACATATGTACATCAAACTAAAAGTTACGTATTACTCGTATGTTTGGCTTAGCAATACAGTGAGAACACTCATGTGTAGTGACTCGTAAATCCATGGGTTAGTTTATCTTTGGACACAGCCATAATTCAGTTGCAGTCAGTTTCTTCTTATGTTGACGGCGATAAAAATAATGTTGATATTTTGACTATTTGATGAGATAAAATGATAGCTTTGTTTTTCGCAAGTCGGCCCAAAAAGTGATAGTATACGAGCCTTTACATACTGCCTCGATACATCGATGCCTTCGCAAAATGTCAACCTTTACACACTGCGCTACTTTTAGCATCGATAAGTCGCGCGTTAGCATCGCGACTGTATCGATGCTAAAAGCCGCGGTGTGTAAGGTGTCTAAGATATAATAATACAATACACATATATTTTTTTGTCATTCCAGTTTGAATTTAATAAATAAATAATTCTTTGACCGTTGTTTCGCCTTAAAAGTTGATCCATACTGTTGGAAAATGCAACATCAATTAAGAAGGGTGCAATGTATCCCATAGGCAGTGACCAACTCTCTGTACTGGCGCGAGCAGGACATCTCGTGCACCACGGCGAGGATCTTCCCCAAGTGGCTTGAGTGGGTGGACATATTCTACCCTCCCGCTTCGACGCTCGAGTAAGCCACTGTTTTAATTACTTTTAAAATGTGCTGGCCACTACGCCCCTGTCTCCCAACGGCGACCCACTTAACATGATTATTGCGAAAAACGTGTTGATAAACGCTAAGACATCAGTTCCAAATTTGGCCAACAGAGGCACTAGTAGACCATAAAAATTGAAAAAAATGTGGTCCCATCCAGATAGATATTTTGCACGGAAAATCTAATATTTGGGCGGGTTGAAACCGCAGGCAGCAACTTTTTCTTTGTCTGTTATCAGTCATTTGAACCGTAAACGACATTAATTATTCTATGCACCCAGGACAAAGTTCTACTACCTGATCCCTGACAAAGGCGTGGGTGACTACGAGAACCGTTTCCTGACTCCGATGTCTCCTAGCGTGTGGTGGTGCTCCTGCGCAGCCGGAGTCATGTGCGTCTTGGTGCTGGCTGCATCAGCACTGATGGAGGGGAGGCCGAAGCCTGGCACCTATGCTTTGTTTAGCGTCATCGCTGCTCTGTGTCAACAAGGTAGGTAGAAAGTAATAAGGGAACGTCGGTGCTATAGTAAATAAAATAAAAAAATAAAATACCATACCATTAGGCCAAAACAGAGGCACTAGTAGACTATCGAAATGGATAGTCACAGGAGTACTACACAGAAGTAGTACAGGAGAATGTAGTAAAAAAGAACTTACCCCTATGAGTGGGAAAGGACAAAAATGTGGTTTAGCTAAGCTTTCTTCACCAGTAATCAATGAAAATATTAAATAAGCCATTTAATGAAACTTTTAATTCATAAGTCTTGTTGCCAATTTGTGTTACTCGACGTCAGCTGTTAGTTATTAGCCAACATCCGAACATTTCCTGCGCTGATGCTAGACTATTGAGTAAAACTTTTAAACACTTAACAAGGCAAAGCACTCCGTCCTAGAGAGTCTATTTTTAAGCAGTCGCCGAGTTATGTTTAGCGATATGAGTGCTGGCATTGTTCAGGGAGTAAAAACAATGTAGTGATCTCATTCACAAGGAAAAGATGAAATAGAAAATGTTAAGCAGATGACGATGTGTGTACATGTCATGTGTGAGATATGAATTGATTTATTATAAATGGCTAATTAATAGTAGATTATTTAAAGATCTCTGAAACGTTAAGGGCTCTATAGTGTAACGTTGTATTTTGTTGTTGTATGAGTTCGCATGAAACCGAAACGCCAAATGTACGACTCCCGTCCATGGTCGTAAAACTTTTTCTTAGCGATCTGGATTTAGATCTAATCTATTTCTCAATTAAATAAATGCTATTTAAATATTCAAATATTGAAATAATACAAATATTTACAATATATACGAATAAAATTAAAAATAAAAATCACTAACAACAAAAAACAAAACTAAACTACTTACATATATACATCGAAAAGCTCGTTGCCCTGTGGAAAAGTGCCCAAAAGGCTGGCCACATTACCTCACTGGATGGCGAGACTAATTCTCTGGCCGAGATAGAGACCAGCCTTTGCTTCATGAGAAGTCTCAACAAGCCGTTGGGACAACTCACGAAACAGTTTGTGGGCACTTGGTCCCCACGGTCCTAGCGTTTCTACCCCAAACGGCTCAAATAAGTAAGCTTCGCTGAGACTTTCATATTTGCGCCGTTTGAGGCATTCAGCCGAAGCGGCGGCTGAACCCACCCTACTGCTAGTCTGTAGAAGATGGGAAGGCGCTAATGTGTCGACACAAGTAGCATCCCACACCAAAGGCCTGCCCATCTTCCACGGAACGAGGGTCATGCCGTCAGGACGCTTGCCGTCGCTACGTACAAGACCATTCGGTTCCAGAACGGCCGGAATACGAGCACTGACAAGCGCCCGCCGAATGACGTCGTTCAGACTAGCATGGCGTGGAATTCTGCCAGCGCTTCTGCAACAGGAAAGACCGTGGTGAGCTAAATTGTCTACGACTTTTCCACAAGTGCAACGATGGGGCACGGCATTAAAAATCCCAAGCCGAAGGCTAACGGCAATCCTAAAAGCGTTGCTGTCGAAAAATGTTCCCAATGCTGGACACGGTATGGCTTTCAGCCAAAGGCTGGACTCCCATTCAGCCACGGCCATGAGACGGGCACGATCGGCAGAGTTAGTAGTCGAGAGAAGAAGATTATTACGCACTACTCTGCAGAGGGGCTCGTCCCACAGCCGCTGAACTGTGGGATTCAGAGGGAGCTCATCGATTGAGCGACTCCCCCATTCGGCGATGGCATCTGTTAATTTTGTGATGTGAATCATATTGAAAAAATGTGATTTACAGAGAATTTTACTAATTAAATCAAAAGTTTTATGCGATGATGACAAAAATGCCGGAAGAGCTACACCAGACAGATCTCTTATACCCAGCCCACCATGGCGAATCGGCAAGGAAGCCTGGGTCCAAGAGTCGTCTGTAAGCTGAATGTTACAAGTTAATGAAATTATATGTTTAATTTTAGTGTCTAATTTTGATAACAAAGAGGGATGATTCCAAAAAGGCGATGATCGTAAATAATATGTTAATTTTGGCACAAAGAGACAGAACCGCATGATGGTGTAGGCAAAGTGGCTTCTTAATTTAGTAACTCTGTCCGAAACAAAATTTAATTTAGAAATTTGATCTTCTATAAAAGGTGCAAAAGACCGATCTGTAATAGGGCAGCCAAGAAGCCGAAAAGAAGAATGGTCGATGATTTTAATACCTGGAGCTAATTGTTTGAATGAATTGACCACAGCATCACGATCAGGACAATTTTGAGGGACCAGAAGCTCACATTTTGAAAAATTTAGATCTAAACCGCATTTACTCAAATTATTAATTAAAAAAGTAAAATCCTCCAAAACAGTAGTATGAACGTCACCAAGGGTTCCATCATCTAGGTACCAAACATTAAATTTTGATTGTAATTTGGTAATCATGGGATGAATAGCCAGACTAAAAATCGCAGGACCTAAAGGGTCACCTTGTTGACACCCAACTTCAGAGGAAAGAGTGTGTCCCCTGTACATCAGTTTAGTGGGAGTACTGTAACACTGCCACAAAAAAGAATACAGAGAAGGCATCTCCCTCTGAATTTCGGTCAACAAGACGCCTCTATCTACGGAGTTAAATGCATTTTTGACATCTACTTTTAAAATAACATCATTAGGCCGAAAGTTTAAAAAAGAGCGGATGGCATGAATAGCAGCTTCGCAGCCCCCAGATACTCCAAAACCGAGTTGAGTTGGTTGAAAAATATCTTTGAGCGAGCCAGAAACCGCCCGACAGCATAATTTGGCTGCAAGACGGCGATAGGTAGTACCCACGGCAATGGGTCTTATGCCTCCGTCCTTTTTTTTTAATGCACAAAGATTGGCTCCGTAGATGGTCTTTGTAATTTCATCATGTACCTGACCAGCAAGCATGATGTTCAGGAGAGCCGTCAACGCTTCAAGAAGGCTAGTGCTAGCCTCACCTGGCGCGTTTAAAAGGTCTTTGAGGTGCTGTGCGGATAACCCATCAAGGCCAGCAGCGGTGCCACTACGAAACACATTTAAGGCTTGCAAGACATCAGTTGCCGAAATCTGCAAATTAGTAGTGACATCATTTGGGGGCGACGGTAAGGAAATGTTATTAGATGAAAAAGGGTGCTTTTCCTGGAGTGCTGACAAGGTTTCATTGTTATCCGGAGCTAAATCATCGTCGCAGAACAAAAGGCGCGCAGCACCCTTGATGTCACCGTCACTTACTTTAGCTTCGATATGATGGAATATGGATTTATTTGAAACATGAAAGGCATTGTTTTGTTGAAAAAGAATAGGGCTAGCATGACAGTTATCTTTAATTCGGGATGTAAGGGAATCAGGGCGAGAGCTAGGCCGAACATGTAATATTCTATATGGAAATGTTAGTAAATTTTCCCAAGCTTCTATGGAATTTAAGTTGACTACATCTCTGATTTCCAAAGTTAATTTTTGAGCAACACATATGCGAGCACCTCTAGGCACTCTTTTTATTATAGGCACACTATGTTTTAATTTGGAAATTCTAAGCCAAAAGGGTTCAGTTGAAGGCGAGCTATTGGGTTGTGATGGGGACAGAGGTGTAAAAAGTGGAGGAGAAGCGTTAGGCGAGCCAGTGCGTACATGCGAAGTACCTTTGGATGAGTGGCAGCGGCTTTGATGGATTTTTAATCCCTTCTGTCCTTTAAAAAATCGAGGGTGAGGACAGCACTCGCACCTTATGTATTCATCCGCATTGGAAGTCGAACTCATAAATATAACTTATGATAAAATTAAAAGTAAAAATTTACAAACTTAATAAAGAATCAAAATATACTATAGGTAAAGTAAAAACTGAAAATTTCAAATCCATTTGGTCAGATTTAGTTTGCACATCCACATACACAACACATTGTGACATTTTGCACTTCACTGCTGCTGGTTGCCATGCAGCGCACATCACCTCTGTGCGCATGTGCAGCGCGAGAAGACCGCGCTCTTATTGGACGGCTGGCCGGCGATTGTGACATCTCATGGCTTCCTTAGCAACTTCAAATCAGCTGATTTTGATTTATATAATTCACTCAAAATTGCAAAGTGAAAATGATGGCCAACAAGTGATGCAATGCCCCAAGTCTTAAATATGGTAAAACACAGATCAAGACTGTAAAAACATAAGGATATTAATTATTTTTCCAATTATTCGCGGAGCTACAATTTGACAAGTCAAGTCAACGTCAATAATTTGATTAAATAAATTGATAAAAGACAATGTTGATTCAATCCAGGATAAAACTAATTTTAAATTGTCGTATTTGCGCAAGTGTTTTTAGAAAAAATCTGTTATTTAAAAGAGACTTATTTTTAAATAAACTGGTTTATGCATAAGGTTCACCATTTTACCATGCAATATTTGAAAATGTTTAAGTGACCCTTTTACTTTCGTTTCTGTTGTGCCCTGACCCTATTCCGCAAGTGTTGGCTAGAACGCGCTTCCACGCTTTAGCTACATTAATCACATCTATTATGCTTCACCGGGACATTACCTACATATTTCTTTCTTTTTAAGAAAATTACCACTGCGAAAAAGCTCCATTTTTGACATGATTTACTTAGACCGAATATTGTGTAATTTGGTATCATGCTGGTTTTCAATAACACTTGTAATTTTCCTTTGCTTGTAGCATACGAGGATGGAGTATTCTTCCTAGAAGAAAGATTCTCTAGTCAAGGTACGCTGAATGCTTATAATATTTTTAGCCAACTATAGCATAGCAGAGCAAGAACATTTTAAACGAACAACATAACCAGCTAAACACAATACCAGTGTCGGAAGTCTCGACATAGTTCCGTGTAAAACCACCAGGTGGCGCTCGAAAAATGCTGTGACAAAATTGGTGTTTTCGTGTATTTATTGATTGTGAAGAGTTTTTGAATGATGCTTAAAAAACTACAAATATTTTTTAAGATTTATTTAAGATATAGCTACGTATGTTAAAATGATATTTGATGAATGAGAAAATCATAAAATTGAAATTGTCGACGCGAAATGTCAAAAATGATGCATCAGACTTCGCCCGCAGGAAACAAGTACCCACTAAACAAGTTACACTCCACCAATAGTTGGAGTAAACAACAAAAAAACTAACCAGCTCCATAAATAATTAAAGTGACCACCGCACTGCATATTTCTAGGGCGACGCACCACACTCTTGGTGATTGGTCTGACCAGCATGCTCCTGTACAACTATTACACCAGCAGCGTGGTGTCGTGGCTGCTGAACGCTGCTGCTCCAAGCATCGCGACCATGGACGGTCTCATCGCCAGCGACCTGGAGTTGGTCTTTGAGAAGATAGGTTATGCGAAGCAGTGGCTTGATGTGAGTTGTCCACATCAGAAGCATAACAAAGTATGATAAGGTCGCATTCAGAAAGAAAACTTGTTGCCATAGTTGGAAACTTATAAAGTTGACGGAAACTCCATGCTTACTATAAATTTTATTTAATAGTGTCGTGTGATTAAGCTTTATTGTGTATTTTTATTAACTCTCTTAGTTTTTAAGATAAAAATGCAATATCCAAGAGTCATTAAGTATCAAACTGTGGACTAATTTTAAAACTCCATTGTACACCTAATGGCAGTAAAAAAATGAATTTATATCGGCGCATGTAAGCACTTGTAATCGACACAAGCTCTACAACAAGTTTTTTAATGGTGACTTGGTGAATGGTGGTGTGTTAAGGGCATCATATCGTGTTATTCGGATCTTTTGAATTAGGAGGTGGAGACCTAGTGTCTTGTATTACGGATTGTCTCAATCCAGAGCAAGGACGTCTTCACAAAAGTTTATCTGTAACACTATTCATATTAACTAACTGTTCAAATTATGTAAAAAAATATATGTGAAGAACTAAACACGTTTTTATTATTCTTATTCTATCACTGAAAAAAGACGCTAACGAAGTCTCTGAGATCTCCTCTTCCCCTCGGACCTCAGTACTGAGTAAACGTATCTAAACCCGTTGCAAATTTAAATATAAATTACAATTAAACTAATCTAAATAATAAATTCAGTGCAAATAATAGGAGTGCAGCAATCTCAAGGAGTACAATACACCAGAGCGCGCGCCGTCACTGTTGGTGAGAGGAGCCTTACATCTGTCGCACTCATTCAAACTAAGTCATCACGCACGACGCATAGCGCCAAACGATGTTTCAACTGTACTGATTTATGTGAGCCTGGTACTTTGCAAGACGCGAGTTGAGCGCGGAGCGAATAACATTTTCTGTCCCGCCTCCTCACTCTCGTAGACACGTCGTAGCGTCCCTGAGCCTTTCCGTAGCATAACATTACTACGAACCAGCGTTACGGACAAAAGAAGCGCTTGTACACAGCTATATACTATGGCATCGCAAAATCTTGACAAAACACAATCGGAACCAAATCTCACTCTGGCTGATCAAGATTCTCCCAAGGAATTCGTGTCCGTTCGCTCTAAAAGGAAGAGATGTGATGAGTTTTCCGATTTTCGTGAAGATATTAGGGAGTTATTCGCAAATTGGTCAGAAAAACAGAACGAGCAGCTACAGAAACTGTTTCCCATATTAGCTAATATACAATCAGCAAATGCAGGTATTGAAAGCTCCATTGCCTTTTTGGCGGAACAAAATTCGGCTTTCAGTAAAAAAATAGAACAGCTGGAGATAGAATTAAAGAAAAAAAATGAATATATAGCCATTATTGAGGACCGGCTTGAGGACGTCCAAAGAAACTCGAGAAAAACTTGTGTTGAAATCAAAAATGTCCCTATTGACACACCCGTAACAAGAGAAGGGTTAATTGGGATGGTGGCTAACCTAGCGAAGACCTTAAACTCAAGCTTGGAAAAAAATGATATTCGAGACATATACAAAACAAAGGGGACTACTGAAAGAAAAACTGTATTTGTGGAACTGAGCTCTACTATAACCAGAGATGAACTCCTTAAGAGTGCCAAAACCTACAACTTGCGTAATAAAAATAATAAGTTGGCTGCGAAACATTTAGGACTCAATAAATCTCCTGACACGCCGATCTTCATTGGTGAAAATCTAACCCCGAAAGCTTCAAGACTATTCTTTCTCGCAAGAGACCTCAAAAAATCTAAGGGTTTCATATTCTGCTGGACATCGTATGGCAGGGTGTTTTTAAGAAAAGATGAAAAATCTCCCATCATTCAAGTTCATAGTGAAGCACAAATTCAAAAACTGATAAATGACTGACTAGCCGCCGGTATGAATATTTTTTATGTACATTGTAATTGTATTTTCTTCTACCCATTTAGTCCTCAAACTGTTGTCTTCCTGGTTCGAATCAATTACAAAATGGAAACGGTTACAATTAACTCAATTAAGTCACCTTGCACCAATATTGTCACTATTAATTGCGTTAATAAACATAATATATCTATAATATGTCACAAACCAATAAACATAATAAATTTCCAAACAATATACGGTATTCTATGTTATCCTCATGTAAAAACTATAACTTTATCTTGCATCAGCAAAATTACCCCCCCTTTCGGAATATTACGTCAAATAGTCATTTGTAACTTCTATTTATCGGATAAAGCACCTCAATCGATACCCCATCTAGCCTTTATTAAGACCAAATATGAGTAAAGACAACTGTAACATCATGCATGAATTAGACTACCTATCGAACGTAAACAGCTTTTCTTGTACTTCTGATAACCTACATGATCACTTACCGGCGTTAAAACCATTGTACACAATAATTAATCAAAATATAAGAAGTATATATAAAAACTCTGACGATTTAAATGCAAACCTAACTCTATTCCGTCATCAAATCGACATTATTATACTTACAGAATGTAGATTGAACCCCGATATACCAATACCTGTTCGATCAGGTTACTCATCCCATTGCACTACATTCAAAGTTACGCAAAATGACGGTGTGGTCGTATATGTTAATAACTTTCTCCAACACAAAGTTAAAGAAATATTTCTTACTGATGCCTCTTGTCTAGAAATCACTTTACCAGACTGTTTGCTATTGTGTATTTATCGATCTCCATCAAATAAAAACACAAAAAAGTTTTTGGACTCACTTGATTCTCTTCTCAAAGATAGCAAGTATGTTAAAAATGTTCTCATCTTAGGTGATATCAACATTAATATTATGGATGATTTGGGCAGCAATTATTTGGAGATGTTGTCAGACCATGGCCTTATGCCTGGACATAAATTTAACACCAGAGTAAATAGCTGTCTAGACCATGTTATTACTAATCTTGATCCCAAACTCTCTGCCACCATAGCCGTACTACAAACAACTATCACAGATCACTTTTTGACATTGGTAAATATCTATTCTAACACTAAACAGATGCCCAGGATAAATACTAAAAAGGTCATAGACTTTCCTGGAGCTCTCGATACTTTGCGTGAATTCAAACCCTTGGAACTACTAGCTAATGATGAACCTGAAATTGTAGCTCAAGATATTATAAACATCATAACAAAATCGCTTACGCAAAATACAAAAACCATTTTTTTTTTTCAAATTCTTTATTAATAAAATCAAATATAAATATACAGTGTAACTTACGACTAACCGCATCATTACATGTAAAAACATCCAAGCAATTAAACTACTTTGGGCTGAGATCACCCTTAAAAGTAATACAAAAATGAGTATCATGCTATTTAAATCATACATTTCATATACATTGTTATCTTGTCGCTATGGTCCTATTATGCATTATTGAATAAAAACATTTACGGCTTATACATTGTTATCTTGTCGCTATGGTCCTATTATGCATTATTGAATAAAAACATTTACGGCTTCTTATTGAATTTACATGCTACCGCCGCTCGGCTAAAATAATAGCTAGTAATCAGCGTAGCGAGGACTCCATCCGACCGGCTTGCGCCTGCGTAGATAAATGCAGCGCGGGGGGGGGCGGGCCTGCTCACGGAGATCTCGTTAACTGGTTATCATGCGTTCGGGTGGCAGGCGCGCGTTCGCTGCGAACGCTCGGTACTGCGTCATTCGTGAATAGGCAATAGTGATGAGGTAAACGGTAAGTTCCATACTTGTCGATATAGGGTAAATCATTATACGGTGGGTGTTCGGATGATTAAAGGAAAGACATTGATGCCCGACTAAATGATATTTATTACTGTAGTAATTTGACAGTACATGCGTTTATATATGGATTAGCCTTACACATAGAAATAGTATTATAAAGATATGCATACACACACTACATGACCGCCCTAAAAAATAAAATAAAATAAAAGGTTACAATTTTATTTTATTTTCTAATAACTACTGAATAACACAAACATTATATAATGTAACAAGTCATTACATTTTTTTTTTTTACATAATATTAATATTATAAGGTCTAGTTCTATTTTTATGGATTAACACTTCCTTACCCTTGTATTCAATCTTAAGGTTAGGTTCACAATCTTCAATCACATCGAATGGTCCTATGTATAGTGGTGAAAATTTATTGGTACAATGTTCATTTTTCAAAAGTATTTTATCTCCAACATTATATTTCACAGAATTAGTATAGTTATCGTATCTAATTTTTCTTTGTTCTTTACTTAACATCAAATTCTTTCTGGCGTCATATTGTGATTTTTGTATTCTGTATCTAAGTTGCTGTGGATAATCATAATGATTATACAATGGTTCTATATCTGAAATGAGATTATTTGGTAAATTACATAGTTTTCCAAAAACAAGCTCATAAGGAGTGTACTTTGTTACTGTATGCACGGTTGTGTTAAATGCAAAGCACCAAAACGGTAACCAATTGCTCCAATTATGTGGTTCATTTTCAGTCTGTATCCTAAGAAATGACATCAAATTTTTATGGCTATTTTCTAAACTTCCTATTGTCTGATGATGATAGGCCGTTGAGGTTATTTGGGTAATATTAAGAATCTTACAAACTTCTGCCATTACTTTAGAAATGAATTCAGTACCCCGATCTGATATTTTTTTCGTAGGTATGCCGTAACTTAATATAAAGTTGTTTACGAATGCATTCGCCACTGAAAAAGTATCCTTATTACTAAGTGGATACGCTTCTACGTATTTGGTAAGATCACACTGTAATGTGAGAATGTAACTGTAATTATTGCTATCCTTAACTAAGGGCCCAACTATATCTAAATATAATCTATCAAATGCGGAACAACCTGTGTCCGTAATAACCATTGGTTCTTTTATGTACTTGAAATGTTTTTGACGTAAACATTGATCGCACCGGTTAACGAAGTCAATGACGTCTTTATCTAATCCTGGCCAATAATAACGCCTCTTTATATTATTTATCATACGTCTTATTCCTGCGTGACCGCTCGACGGTAGCATATGATAGTCGTTTAGGATTACACGTTTCGTATCATTATTACTTATCTCTTTGACACCGCTTATAATGCATACGCGCGGGCCTGACCAATTTTGTATTCTATTTATAATACGAATTAACTCTTGTATTGTATCTGTATTTGAGCTATTCTTTACGATATAAACACTATCTTTTCTTAACTGATTACAAAATATTCCCAATTTCCTCACAAAGGCATCTCGTGCGCAGTATGATCGGAATAATGGGTTTACGTAAATAATTTTCTTTGATGCATTAAAAGCAAATAAATTACTTCTATTTTCTGCTTTAACTACAATTTCCTTCCATTCTTTTTCATTCGTGAAAAATAATTGTGTACAATCCGGTGGTTTTTTAAGTTCACTCACAACGCTTGGGTGATCAATCCAATCGTTGGTGGTGCCCTTGTCTTGTTCAGAGTTTTCACATTCATTCCTCTCTCTTTCATTCATCCTTTTCATTTGTCCTCTTGTCAACACACATAAGACATGTTCGTTCATAGCTTTCAAATCGTCACTCGAAATTCGTATGCGTGACAAGGCATCGGCCGCTGCGTTGTCAGCTCCTCTTACATACTCAATGTCATAATCGTATTCTTCCAAAATTAATCGAAACTTTGTTAAACGACTGGATGGATTAGTCATGTTGAAAAGGTATATTAAAGGTTTGTGATCGGTTCTAATTAAAAATTTTCGTCCATAAAGGTAGGGCCTGAAATATTTAACTGACCATACTATGGCAAGTAATTCTTTTTCTATGGTAGGGTACCTAATTTCTGCTTTATTTAGGTTGCGACTTGCATAAGCTATTATTGCTATTGCACAAAACAGATCCAATTGCATACCCCGACGCGTCCGTTTGTAAAATGAAAATATTTTTATCATCAAAATCGGGATATTGTAATATTGGTGGCGATATTAAGGCATTTTTGAGAGAATCGAAAGATTGTTGACATTCCGGTGTCCATTCAAAATTAACATTTTTACGACTTAGTTTGTTGAGTGGTAGCGATAATTCTGCAAAATTTGGTATGAATTTGCGATAGTAATTCGTAAATGCTACGAATCTTTTTGTTTCGTCTGCATTTTGTGGTAACGGGTAATTACGAACGACAGCAATTTTTTCTGGGTCAGGTTTAATACCTTCAGGAGAAATAATATGTCCTAAAAACTGCATGTCTTTCTTTAAAAATTCACATTTGAGGGGATTAAGTTTTAGGTTTACTTTTCGAAGTCTAGTTAAGATATCTATTAAGTTTTTATTGTGGGTTTCTAAATTCCTTCCAAAACAAATCAAATTGTCTAAATATATAAACAGTTTTTCGTAAGCCAGACCTGACATAGCAACTGTCATTAATCGGGAGAAAGCACTTGGACTTATTTTTAAGCCCATAGGAAGCCTTGTCATTTGATACTGGCCTGATGGTGTAGAAAAAGCCGTATACTTTCTAGATTCTGGGTTCAAATTTGATTGGTAGTACGCTTGGGATAAATCTAACTGTGATAAATACATAGCGCCGGTCAGTGAATCTAAAATATCGCAAATATTCGGCAAAGGGAATTTATCGTCTAAGATTTTACAATTTAATTTCCGATAGTCCACAACTAACCTCCACTTTTTAGTATTATCTGATGATTTTTTGGGTACTAATAATATAGGACTAGACCATTCACTTTTTGCTGGTTCAATTATATTATCGGATAACATTTTACTAATTTGTTTTTCAATTTCTTCGCGTTGTGAAAATGGTAGTCTATATTGCTTTGTGTACACTGGTTCAGTATTTGGTTTCAAGTGAATTGTCTGGTCGTATAAGTTACAAGTTGTTAATTTGTCATTTGGTAAATGAAAAACGTCTGAAAATTTTGCACAAATTTTTTCTATGGTAGATCTTTCTTCAAAGTTTAAATGGTCTAAATAGAGATGTTTAAATAATTCGCGTACTCTATCCCCGTTGATTGAGTCATCCTGTCGAAAGTTACAAATATTGTATTCAGATAAACTGTGCATTTCTGGCCTAAAAAAAGAAAGTTTAACCTCTGTTTCGCGAGTATTTAATATCTGTATGCAAACTTTGCCATTTTCAGGCTTACTGATACATCCAGCCATTAACACTCCCTCACATAACTCGTTCGGTAAAATTACACATTCATCCGTTGTGTTACTATCTATCCAAAATATTTTTTCACATCGTGGTGGAATGCATAAAAAGCTTTCCTGTAACGATCTATTATTCATTGACAAACTGACAGTATTATCGAACGTTATTGTATTATTTTCATAATTTAAAATGGCTTTATACTTTTGCAAAAAGTCTCTACCAATTATTCCCTGTTGGGTACAAGGTAAAGATTTTATTACGTAAAACTTGTGTAAAAAAATCCTGTCCACCTATATTAAGTGTGATGTTAACATATCCAATCGTTTGGACTTTGCCTCCAATTCCATTTATGTTTATGCTATGATTATGGATCGGAACGTTCCACTGTAAGACCGTGTCATATTGCAGCGCCGAGAGCGATGCTCCTGAATCAATGAGAAAACCATATTTGGTGCCGTGTACCGACAGCTCAATTGAACTATTGTATTCACAGGCTAAAATGAAATGATTATCGAAAAAACAATAAGCTTTCTTCATTAGATTTTTCCTGGGTTGAAGGTTGATTTGAAGTTTCAGAATTAGTATTTATCATGTCGTTGTCGTTTCCCATAAAGTTTATATTATTGTTTCGATACTGTTGATTACCATTGTTTCTACCGCGAAATGACCTAAATTGGCGATAACCATATCCACGACCTCGCTGTGACTGGTATTGTTGATTTCGGCCGTGATTTGAGGGTTGACTATTAACGAATGTCTTACCTTGGTTATTTGGTATGTTATGGTAATACGATGGCCTAGCATGATTTCCCCTGTAATTACCACGCTGACCACGGTTGCCATTCGGTCTCCCACGATGGTTAAAAAACATAGTAGGTTCTGTATTCTGACGACATGAGACCTCCTCGTCTTTAGCCGCCCTAATGGTGTCTTTTAATGATGTGTAGTTGCGAGCCGATAAAATAAGGCTTAATTGACGATTTTTCAATCCGTCGGTGAAGCTTTTTATCGCTAATTTTTCATTGACAGTTTTTAGAATATTAAATGCTCCTGTATCACCATCGGCTTGAGAAATCGTTAAATCGACGAATAACTGCTCGATTTTTGACCCGTATTGATCTAAAGACATGCCGTTTTGCCTAATCTGTACTAATTCGTTATGGATAGACGTGCTAGACTTTTTCGTGAGCAAATGTATTCGCATGTCATTAACGAGGGACTCTACAGTCGTATATGAATCCGATAGTCTCAACTTTGCACTTTGATTTAATCGTGTTTTTAGAACAAATCTAATTAGCATAGTCTTACCTTCGTCGTTGAGAGAAGCGCTGTAAAGTTCTATTGCGTCAATTAAACTTAAGGTAGTACCTTCATCCGCTGACGGGGGCATCACTGGAAGCAAGGACACAGCTGTTTTGAAGTCAAAATTCGCCATATTGGTTGCTTTGCTTTTAACACCCTTGGTACTCGTAGATGATTGGTAAGAGCTGTAATCTTTGGAGCAAAATTCTTCTATTTGTATGTATAAATCCCTAATCAAATCACAATATGACAGTACGTCTTCTAAAACCTTACCCTGAATTTGTTTTTTCTCAATCTGTTCTAATAAAATCTGTGAATATTCCTCAAAATAATTACGTAATCCTACTGCATCATTTAATTTTTCTTGCAGTGTTTCTTTTGTTCTCCTAGCATAACTCAATTTTACTAAGCTGTCTTTAATATGTTTAAGTTTTTCGTATACATCTTTAATTTCATTTGCCATTACACATGATGTTACGAGTGGAATTAATAATTTAATTAATAAAATAAGAGAATATTTAAGTACATAACTCAGTTATACTTAACTTTATATTATTATTAGGTAGTTAGAACATAAGATTACTTCTCAAATAACTATATAAGAGTCATATTGACTTTTTCATGGTCTTTTTTTTACTTTACTCACTCACTGTAATACTCACAACACTGGCCGTATCACTTTACTTAGCACTTGGTCCATGGGGCGCGGCGCACTGGTCTCGCGGCGGGTTGCGGCGGTGTTGGCACTCGAAGCAGATGCTGGCCTCCGGGTTCGGTCGACGACGAAACGAGCGCATTAAGTTTTGAGATGTAAATTCGTTTCTTATCCACTCCTGGTGGCAGCCTTTGTATAATCTATACAATGCGTATAGTCCTGCTACTGCGATGAACGTACATATGAGGTACAAAACGATGCTGATGTTCGATAAGTGATGATCAGAACTTGCTGCATTTGAACCGTCGCCTGATGCACTTTGGTTGATGAAAACTTCATCTTTTTCCACATTTGAACGGCACATGATGGATACTTTATATCATTTATTTTATTTGTCCAGCTGTATGAAATCACTGTCGCGATAGAAATACTTTGTCGCCCGACCGAACACCGGCAGACCCGTCTCGAAAGGCAGGGTCGCCATATACGGTGGGTGTTCGGATGATTAAAGGAAAGACATTGATGCCCGACTAAATGATATTTATTACTGTAGTAATTTGACAGTACATGCGTTTATATATGGATTAGCCTTACACATAGAAATAGTATTATAAAGATATGCATACACACACTACATCATCCTTGCTACTTTGACCAATACTTTTAACTAATCGATTGCCATGTAATTTATTCTTAAGATAAAATTTACGTGTTAATTTAATTATAAAATCTTTGAGTGTAGGAAAATTTATTTTCGAGTGAAGTGTACTCAGATTTGTATAAAAAGGAGTGTTGAAAGCTATCTTAAGCGCTTTATTTTGGACTACCTGAAGGGATAAATAGTTCGTATTACACGTACTGCTCCAGACGGGACACGCATATGTTAAACATGGCCTGACTAAGGTCGTATAAATCCTGAGTTTGTTTTGGGCACTTAGTTTCGACCGCCTATTTAATATGGGGTTAAGCGCTCCCATGACTTGAGCTCCCTTGACCCGCACTTTGGAAACATGTTTTGACCAGTTCACTTTGGTATCTAAAGTGACTCCCAAATAACGAACTGCACTGTTCCACGGGATGACATGGCCGGCCATTTTTAACTTGCGAGTTGGAGGTTTTCGGTGACGGGTGAATATTATAGCTTCTGTTTTCGAAGCATTTAGTCTCAGTTTCCACTTGGTGAAATATTGTTCTAGTGACTTCAGCGATAACTGCAATCTATCTACGATGAGGTCGTAATCATCAGAAGATGTATATGAAGCGGTATCATCAGCGAAACATGCTAGATGTGTTCGCGGTTGTACAGGTAAGTCTTTGATGTACATGATGAACAAGTATGGTCCTAGTATTGATCCCTGGGGTACACCTGCTGGCATTATGTATGACGATGATTTGCAATCACTTATATGAACCTGGAATGCGCGGTTGGAGAGGTAAGACTGAAGGAGCTTGACTAAGTCCAAAGGAACAAATTTTGAAAGTTTATGCAATAGACCATCGTGCCATACCGTGTCAAACGCCTTCTCGATATCAAGAAGGAACATACCCGTTGATCGTTTAAGGTTAAGGTTATGGGCAACATGTTCAACAACTCTGGCTAGCTGTTGCGTTGTGGAATGACTTTCACGGAAACCAAACTGCTCGTTAGGAATGAGATGACTAGTATGCTGGGCAAGACGCCTATAGATCACCTTCTCAAACACTTTACCGATTGTTGGTAAAAGGCTGATAGGCCGATAGCTTGCAGGCTGTTGATCATCTTTGCCAGGTTTTTTAATGGCGATAATTTTAGCTAATTTCCATTGCTCGGGAAAATAACCCAGGCGCAGGCAACTCTTAAAGATTTTGGTAATGTATACTATGGACTTTTGTGATAAGTTTTTCAAGAGAATATTATTAACTTCATCGAGACCCGGTAATTTACGACATTTTAGTTTGCGCAATATATTCCACACCTCTTTGGGGTACGTTAGTCGGATATTGCCGACCATTTTATGTTTATCTAAAATATCAGAAGATTGCCGGACCTCTGCCTCTAGTTCAGCGTTGGTCCAGTCTAGGGTCAGGGTCATATTTTTAAGAAATGCATTAGCAAGAGCATCACATTGGTCTAATGCACTATGGGTCATAGAACCATCTGAGAGTTTGAGCGGGGGAATGTTGTGATGCTTAGGTTTTATGGATTCGACTATTCGCCATATATCTGAAGAGGGGTTATCAACTTTTTTCAATTTGCGATCCCATACTTCATCGTTATGATTCTGAAGACATGTATGAATTTTAGTTTTTAAGCAATTTATTCGGGCGCGAATCAACCTCTTTTTATATTCATTGTCAAGAAATTGATCTATGCGACGAAGACGATTTTTGTGTTTGATGAGCTTTTTAATGCGACGTGGCAATTTAGATTTATTGGTAGCCTCTTGACTTTTAGGGATATTATGATTTTATTTTTTATTTTTTTTATTTTTATTTATTAAGGAACACAAAACAGAACAACATCATTAAACATACAATATCAACTAGGCTATAATATTAAGCTAGATGCTATTCCAAAATATGTGTCCACAGCTTGGTTAGTTATAAAAAATTACAAATACTTGAATACTCAACAATCACCAGAATCAAATGTTCCTCCAATTTTTTAAAATACATTATAGTTTTTCCTCCTTAATGAATTCTTCAAAAAGTATGTCAAGTATCGCCCGTCTGAAACGGGGCAGGTTATCGTTGAATATGTCTATGTTCATGTAATTATCTGTAAGTAGTTCATTATATAGGCGACACATCCTGGTAATCGGACTAAAAAAAGATATGTTGTTTTTGCAGACATTTAGGGTGAAAGTTTTAAGAAAAGGCTCACGATGCCTCGGACTAATATTGAAATCGATGCTTGAAAGGAGATAGGGCGAATCTACGTGTGAATTAATAAGTTTGAACAGGAAAGCTAGGTCGAGATATTTGCGCCTCGTCACGAGAGCAACAGCGTTAAATTTTTTAAGTTTTTCAGAGTAAAGTGGAAGACTTCGTCTGAGACCGAATCTAAAACAGAGCATGGAGAAGAATTTTTTTTGGATTTTTTCTATGCGTCTTGTATGGTTGGCGTAAAATGGAGACCATACGGGTGAATTATATTCCAAGATACTGCGCACTAGGGAATTAAAAATAAAGATGAGGCTGTAGGGGTTACTAAAATCCTTAGTAATTCTAAAAATAAAGCCAAGGAGTTTAAAACATCTAGATGTTATATCCTCGTAGTGAGCGTGGAACGAGAGCTTCTCATCAAAAACCACCCCGAGGTCTCGAGCTGTAATTTTCCTTTGTAGTGCATGTCCGTTCAGATGGTAATCATGTAAAATTTTAACCTTTTGGTTGCCAAAACTTAATACAAAGCATTTGTTGACGTTAAGATGCATACGATTGGTACTGCACCATTCTTCGATTACATTTAGGTCAGACTGCAAAATTAAAGAATCGCGAGGGCTATTAATGACTGAAAAAACCTTAAGGTCGTCAGCATACAATAGACACGGGCAAGCGATTCGATCTATAAGATCGTTAATAAACACGATGAAAAACAAAGGACCTAGGTGTGATCCTTGTGGTACTCCAGATCCTACGGTGGCAGGTGTAGATGTAAAACCCTTTATGGCAACTAGCTGGCTTCTATTGTTAAGGTAAGATTTGATCCAACGTAGAAGGTTACCGTGTATGCCATAGGAGGCTAGCTTAGCGCATAGGATGTTATGGTTAACTTTATCAAATGCCTTGGAGAAGTCAGTGTAGATGCTATCAACCTGGCATCTTTTGTCAAAGGCATTACAAAGATAATTTTTGTATTCAAGCAGGTTAGTAGTTGTTGATTTTTTCCCAATAAAACCATGCTGTTTTGGTGAAATGTAAGGTTGTATGTGGTGATATAAGGAATCATAAACTAAGCATTCAAATACTTTGCCGAGGCAGGATAGGATACTAATTGGCCGGTAATTTTCGCACTTTGATTTATCTCCCGTCTTATGAATTGGAATTATGTGGGCCGTTTTCCATACAGTAGGGAAGGAACCCGCTTCTAATGAGAAATTGAATAATATGTGAAGTGGGACACTCAACTCTTGGCTACACCTTTTAATTAGCATAGGTGGTAAACCATCCGGACCCGCACCCTTACTAGGATCGAGCCTTTCAAGCTTGGACTTGATTTCATCAGGGGTTATCTTGACTCTGCATAGAACATTATGACTACGATGTGGTACAGAATTCAGACCGCACGTTTCAGTGTTTGTATCGAATACAGAGCCAAAATAAGCCGAGAAAAGTTCGCAGATTCCTTGTTGGTCGGATGATGTTAAATTGCCATACTTCTAGCATTAATCATGACTCTGGTTATATGATTGACTGCATCAGAAATTTCGGAAGTAGATTTAAAAGGTTTTGATGACAGATGAATATTACAATCGATTTCAGCTCGAAAACCTTTCCAGTTAGCATCGCGGTATCTATAAAGCTGTTTTTTTGGTTTTATTTGTAATGCGCCTTTGATTGTAAGTACAGTGGCAAGTGGTTTGATGACAGAGCGGGTATGGCTTTAATTTCGCTAATGGCTATAATATTTTGAGCAAGAATTAAATCGGGATTAGTGGGATTCAGATTACATTTGTAGTTTAACTGGGTAGGTGTATCTGGCACGTGAATGATGTAGTCATTAAGAAGCATATGTTGAAATAGACTTCTACCGCGAGTGTTGCTATATGAACTATGCCAGTGATCGTGATAGCTTCAAGGTTTTTAGTTTTTGGTATAGGGATCAGTGAATGAACTAGGTCCTGACGGATAAGAATAGCCACCCCTTGGCCCCTACCTGAATGGTGTTTATCATTACGATAGCAAGCAAATCCGGGAGTATGAAGCTTCGTTAAAGGCGATAATCTTGTTTCACAAATAGCAATTAAATCGACAAGTAGGGAACTCACCGCTAAGTCCAGTAATTCGTCAATTTTTTGTCGCAGTCCATCTGCGTTCCAAGATAATATTCTGAAATCCTTACGGTTGTGTTTACACATATTGAGCAAGATGTGTTAGTACTAGCAGGACTTTGTCCAACATGGTCGTGCATGACTTAAATTGGTCTTTAAGTTTCTTAACAGCCATCACTATATCTAGCATTTCTTTTGTAATCATATCATTTTCCGTATCATTTGTTGCTATTAGAGGTGTCCTTGAAGCTTCGCAGACATCAGGTTGGGTAGTTTCGACTGGTAGATGTGGCTTCAGATGGCCGGCAACATAAGCCCATGACTTTGCACCTGCTTGTACCGTAACATGTGGGATGTTCTTTAAAACCGTGTCTGCAAGCTTTGGAGCTCGCAGTTGTTCCTTTTTCTGTTGTAATTTCTGCAAATAAGCAAGACGGGCACTGCATTTACGGTAGTTGGCCGGGTGGTCTTCTTTACAGTTACAACAGCGCGCTGGATCCTTGCGGTCGGTTTTTGGGCATTCAGTCGTAGCGTGATTGTCAGTACACTTAACACACCGCGGTGGCATGTTACAGTTCCTTGCGGAATGGCCAAACTGTTGACACTAGCACTGAGTTCCAGATGCGTTTCTTGGCATAAACTTTATGATCGACACGACACATTGCATCAGGTACTTGATTTGGCGGAATTTTAAAATATCCGTGCCAGGAGGTAATTGCACGAGGTAAAGTGGTCTATCAGTATCATTGAAGTTGGATGATTTTAGTTTTGTTACAACAGCGCCGCTGAAGCCAATGTTTTGGAGTTCACCAGAGAGTTGGTCCTCAGCATATGATGGTAAACCTTGGATAATTACCTTTGGGGTCTTCTCATCTTTTCTTGTGTAAGTCAGAAAAGCTATTCCTTCGTTACGTAGTAACTCTTTCACAGCTTGGTGAGCTTGAGGAGTGTAGCACATGATCGCTACTTTGCTGCGGCCTCTGTATTGCAGGTGGTATTTGACCTCACTTTTAGAAATCAGAGTTTTTAGCTTTTTGTGTGTCCATTCTGGTTTAACTTCTGTAATTATCGGGGGAATATGTCCTGTTTTCTTTATTGTAGTGGTTGCTGCATGATATCCGGTACTAGCTGCTTCTTCGTCATCATCTACAGGAAGCTGCTCAAAGGTGTTGTGAATGTTTATGCTGCGGTGCTGGTCGTAATCCTTAGCTGGAACAGTACGCTTTGCGGTATGCCATTCTTGTTGGTCTTCAGCTCCTCGTTTAGTCCTTGGATTTATTTCAGAGGAGGGCTTGGTAAGAAATTTATCCATTTTTCTAAGGGGGTAAAGTTCCGATGATGATGTGGCACATCACTAGAGTAGTAACTTGCGTAGCGAGGATATTTGAAGCAAGCGTGCGATCACAGCGAGGCTCGCACACTGACTGACTGACAAAAACCATTAAAATCCCACACAGTAAACGGCTCTTAAAGCCATGGATCACAACCGGTATGTTAAAATGTATCAAAAACAGAAATTCACTTCAGAAACAATCTCAGCAGGATCCAACTAACACAATCTTACAAATTACATACAAAAGATACAGAAACTACTGCAATAACTTACTGAAAAAACTGAAAAGACAATATGAGAGAGAGCAATTAACTAAATCAAAACATAATAATAAACTTTTATGGAATACAATAAAATCTATAACTAACTTAAATGTAACCAAACCTAAACACCAAGAATTGATTAATATAGCAAGCTCAGAAATAGAGTCCTCAAATATAATTAATAAACATTTCATTAACGTAGGTAAGACACTAGCAGAGGAAATATCACCAAATATAGACACCGACGAGCCATTAGGCTCTATCATTACCAATCCTGTTAACTCTATTGGTATTATTGAACCAGATCCAGCAGAGATTGAATGCGTTATTATGAATCTAAAGTCTGACTCTGCCTGTGGATGGGACAATATACCAAGTAAATTCATAAAATTGGCGAAAAATGAATTAATCCCTCTCTTGCATCACTTGTTTTCACTATGTTTTAGCAAGGGAGTGTTTCCTAAAGTTTTCAAACGTGCCATAATACATCCCGTTTATAAGAGTGGGGACAGGGTCAGTATCAATAATTATAGACCAATATCAGTACTCAGTGTTCTTTCTAAAATATTAGAAAAATTAATCAATAAACGTCTCGTAAATTTCCTTGATAAATATCAAATAATTTCTGACTCCCAATTTGGCTTTCGGGAAGGAAGAAACACTGAAGATGCAGTATTGTCTTTGACTAGTAAAGTAGTTGATTTAATTGATAAAAAAAAGAAAAGCCTATGCGTCTTCCTAGATCTTAAAAAGGCGTTTGATACTGTCTCTGTTCCTATCCTTCTAAAAAAGCTTGAAAAGCTTGGTATCCGTGGGCCTTTCCACACCATCCTTTCCGATTATTTAAGCAATAGGTCCCAACAAGTGAAGCTCGATAAACATATATTTAGCTCAGTAGAGCCTACACTGCTATATGGCGTGCCACAAGGTAGCGTCCTTGGCCCTACATTGTTTTTTCTTTATATAAACGAACTTACTACACTAAGGCTTGATAACGCATCCATCATCTCATATGCTGACGATACGGCTCTTCTTTTTTATGGTAATAGCTGGACTGAAGCCTATAACAAAGCGGAGAAGGGTCTTCAAACTGTAATTAAATGGCTCAAAAATAACTTACTAACATTAAACACAGAAAAAACTAATTACATTGCATTTTCCATTCTAAATCACTTGCAACCTCCAACTAACCTTCACTTAACGGCTCACAAATGTAAAAATTTTCCAACAACACCTTGCAACTGCTCTTCTCTTAAAAAAGTAACCTCAGTGAAATATCTCGGCGTTTATATTGACCAACAGCTTAACTGGCATAAACAGATTGAAAATTGTATTTCTCGAGTTAGAAAATTACTATGGCTATTTAAATATCTCAGATACGTTTCTGACAGACCACTTCTAATACATTTATAAAACATTGGTGCAGTCAATTATTTCTTATTGCCTGCCCATTTGGGGTGGAACTCATAAAACGAAACTGATTCAACTTGAACGCGCCCAAAGGTGTATTTTAAAAGTTTTACTTCTGAAAAAAATAACCTACAGTACTGTAAAAGTCTACGAAGATTGTAACGTGCTGACTATTAGACAACTTTACATATTTTTATCTACATTAAAAACCCATAAAAAGACGATTCCCGATCCTATTATTAATGCTAAACGTAATCCATATAATGTTATTGCAAATCTAAATACCAATACAAATTTCGCACGCAACCAATTTAACTCTAAATCAATAAGTTTATATAATAAAATAAATAGAATACTGCATATTTATAACATGACCTACAACGACTGTAAAAAAACTTTACATAATTGGTTAATACAGATGAATTATACTGAAACAGAAAAGGTACTAAACTTAGATTTGTAAAAGCAGAAAAATAACGCATATCTACTGATAAATAATTCAAATTGTATCTTGTAATTGTCCCATCTCTGGTGCTAATTATTCAAGTGCAATAATATTTAACTTAGTTTAAATTTAAAAATCTTAAAGCTATTTTTTATTTTATTGTTTTTAAGTAGGTACTTTGATACGAGGAAATTTGGAAATGTAACTTACATGTTATGTATTAGTGTAAATGGCTGAAGAGCGGCTTTATCCTAGCACAGGTTTATATAAACTTAACTGGATAAGGCCTATTTTTTGTGTTAACGTAACATGTATTTTTACCAATAAAATATTTTGTATTTTTGTGATTTGTATTTTTGTAGATCTGGGCTAAATAAATCATAATATAACCATACTAACTAACTTTTGCTTTGATATGATATTGAATTTGTATTCATATCCATGTATAAGGTATTAAGGCTTCTTGTGTGTTCTAGGACCCTGGATTTTACTATTTTAGCGGTTTCAAGAATGCAAAAGAAGATGAGCTAAGAGAAAAAAAGGTTATTCGAGCAAAAAGGACCACAGCTCTTTTGCAGTCTCCGAAGGATGGTCTAGCTCTTGTACGAGGTGGTGGTACGTACGTTTTAGAACGTATGTATACTTTAGAACTTGTTTTTTGAAAATATTTTTTTTATAGACTCGTGTAAAATTTACTTTACGCCTGGGACTCCATAGCCTTATTTATCTCAATTAGCTGTAGCTAAAGAGAATATTGTAGTTAATAATAAAACTGTAGCTTAGAATCTACAGAAAATCTCTGTAGATTGGTATGGTATCTCAGGAGTTGTACCAGTACGAATAGTCCTATAATTGCATTAATTCTGGTGCTGGCAATGTTCACAGGATACGCATACCATACCGAGCCATACACGGCTAGCCAGGTGATCTCCAGGACCTTCGAAGATCGCGAGCTCTGTGCTCTCGGCTCTCTACAAATGATGATGCCAGCTCATGTCTACATCATGGGTCAAAAGAGAAGTCCTTATGGACAGTTCTTTATATGGAGGTAAACTCACTTTTTTGAGTTGGATATAAATCTCCTTTTCTGAACTTTCGTGATACCACACTCGAAGATCTATTCTCTTCGCACGACATTAAACTTTCCTGAATTCAGCTATTAATTCTTATGTATTCCAAGGGTTTTCGATATTGGAAAGTATTTGCATAGAAGCTCATTTTGTATGGGGATCACCTGCAACATTTTAAGTTAATTTCGTTGAAAACTGTATATTATGTGATTTGTAATAGGAACAAAAATTGAACTATAGGCCCTTTAAGTATCTAGTAATCGACTGTAAATGGTTTTAGTTTATTAAAATGAAAAATAATTTTATTACTTTTGTCTTACAAAATAAATAGAACCAGTAAAATATTACAAACAAATGTCTTCAGACATAGCACTAGACATTGTCATTCACTACAGCGAAATAGCGATTTTGCAATACATTGATTAGGAATTATAATTTTAGATTACTATATATCTGAGTCAAAACATTTCAGAGTACTACGACCAGGTCAAGGTAACTACGTATACTCTGTAGAGTCATAGATAAAAAAAAATTGCTTCTATTTAAGGTAACGCGCCGAATAATGTCGTAATTTTTATTTATGATGTGTTGCTTTCCCTATAATCGAGATTTCTGCCACTTTAACGCTGTCAAACGAAAATCGCTTGCACACAAAAAATGGGCGTCTCTACATCAAAAGTATTAAGATAGTTAGGTGACGGTGACTTCGATATTACATCAGAAAAGCACATTGTCTAACTGCATCTGATTATGTTCTAGTCTGATGCGGCTGCAGGAGCGCGGCCACATCAAGGCGTCAGGCGCGCGCGTCGGCGGCACCATGCCGGTCTGCTCGGGTCGCACGCCACGTGCGCTGGCGCTGGGGCAGGCGGCGCCCGCGTTCTTGCTGCTCGCGCAACTCACGCTTCTGTCGCTGCTTATTCTCTTGATGGAGATCCTTTGGCACAGGTAAAGTTACTGACTACCATGTTTGGATTTCTACGATGCAGGTTGTGTAGTCTGAATTTTGAGCATTTATTTCTCTCAAGATCCTTGCCTTTTGCCAGAGCTTGGTATATCATCATCATCATTATCAGCCAAATTAAAATAAAATAAAATGAAAAATGATAATAATAATAATAATTCAGACTTTACATCCATAATTTGTTAGTAATGCAGAAAATGACTTATAAACTATGTTAGTGTCTTCTTAATTAAATTCAATTCAAAGGACGTCCACTGCTGAACATAGGCCTCCCCCACAGTTTCCCACAGCGAATGGTTGTGAGCGGTCTGCATCCAGTGTGATCCTGCGATCTTTACAAGGTCCTTGTTAGTGGACGTGGTTGTATGGTGTACTTGAAATTTTAGTCATCTATTTCTATTACGATCCTTACTCTTGGCCAGAGTGTGTACCAGTCCCTTGCAAGAAAACAGCCATCAATATCAACAACAGGTCTTTTTTTTTGTAAACAAGACTATACTTAATTTTATTGAACCATCAAACATTCCAAGACCCACAACATTTTTTTTACTTCCAGAATCAAGAAGAACCACTCTATAAAAAAGCGATCGCGAAATAATCGCGCACATAACGCGCAGCTCGGCGCGGCGTCTTTTCAAGACATAAAAAAACAATAAGGGATGTTTGACGGAGCATCTTGAGCGATGAGCTTCGGTGCAAATAGGGTGACAATGGATTAGATCCAAAAACATATATAGGATAGTTGCACAAAGAAAATAATTGAAAAAATCTACACCAAATGTTGAAAATGACAGTTCAATCAACATAAAATCGTTGATGACAAATATCAGCGAAAATTCGGATGCGCGAAGCTGCTTAGATAAAAATAATTCATTACTTAACAAGGAAGAAGAAGAAGAGAAGGAATAATGGATCGCTATGTGGAACGTATTAATTTATCACAGCTTAAATACATTACATACTTATTTTCAAACAAGTAGTATATGTGTTACAGTCAAAACTCATAGCCGGTCAAAACCACTTTTGACTGCAAAAATCAGTCAATAATGGTTTTGACCGATGTCGTTAGTCAAAACCACTTTTGACGGCCGAAGTCAGTCAAAACTTTTTTTGACTAACGCTCTTGGTCAAAAGTAGTTTTAACAGTTATTTTTAGTCAAAAGTGGTTTTGACTGACTTAAGGTTTAGGCTATCGGTCGAAACTCATAAAAAGTCAATAACGGTAGCGAAAATTACTATGGAAAACATTCATAAAGTTTAAGTTAAACTATTTTCGCGGTGCATTATTGAAGTTTTTTGTTTATTAAAAAAAACATTGTACGAAACCTGTGAACTGTTAACAGTTAGAAATACTACTTTTAAAAAAAAAATTGAGGTTAATAATTTCTTTTTAGACAAACTTGTGTACACATGTGTTGAATTGCAGTTCTGCACATATGTTTTAGATAATAATTATGTTCCATGTTTAACTGTAATTTGTTTTGTGTGCCTTATAAATAAATGAAATAAATAAATAAATGAAATGAAATAGAAGAATGTTTTCTTTTTTCATTGGTAGATTGTTACTTTATGGGGGATAGAGCTGTTCGCGTCCGTGGGTGTAATACCTACACGTGTCCCCTGGGTAATGCCAAATGAACAGCAACTGATGTGGAGCTAGGCGGAAAGATGGAGAAGTTGGCTTTTTATAAAATTTGTGAAACTTATGGAAATACTGCGCCATACCGCCCAGGCCCACACCAGGATATTGACAAAGGCTACTTAAACGTGTTTCTCCTGACATCAAAAGAAATACGTTTAAGTAGCCTTAGCCATTATTATGGATACTGTATAGGAATTTTGAACCACCCTTTATCTTAAGCGGTGGTCCATAATTCATTCACGGAGTAGTACTAGAAGTTACTTCTGATCTACTTTATAATATTGGAACAAGGGATATTGGATAAATTATACTGCAGGTAAATATCTTTTTTCTATCAAGGTATACAATAGTATGTGTTTGTGACTGTAAGCGTGTGTGGGTGTGCAGTTTTGTGAGTGGATGTAAGTATGCGTGTGTGGATGTGTGGGTAGGTGTGTGGGTGTGTGTGAGAGAGAGTGTGTGTGTTAGAAGTCACTTCTGAGCAACTATATAAAACAAAGGATAAAATATACTGCAAGTAATTACCTATTATTATTTCAAAGTGGATGATAGAATGTGTATGTGCATGTGATCGTGTGTGGGTGTGCAAGTGAGTGTGTGGGTGTGTGGATATGCAGGAAGGTGTGCGGGTACATGAGAGAGAGAGAGAGAGAGAGAGCCAGTATGTAGGTATTTGAGTGAGTTTAAGTGTAAGTAAATGTGTATAAGCACATTATTTTATATCTTATTACAGATTTGAATTTGACGGATGTATTGAAAAATTCATCTGCCTGGAAGAAGTGCCAAACGTCGTCATCACATTAAGAACTGCTGCAAGGAAATCAGCTACTGGAACCGGGCAAGGTTTTACACGTGTGTGTTCTAAGGGTTGTAAGAGTAGCAGATGTCTGTGCAAGAAAAAAGGATTTCTGTGCAATTCAAAGTATCATAACAGTTCTGGATGTGCAAACAAATAGGATCCAAATACAGCAGTTATAAGTTTAAGATTTTTTTTTGTTATTTAAGTCTCCAATCATATTGTAGTAGACAAATGAAACGTTGTCCAATTTGTTTTGTTTCAGGATAATATTCTTAATAATTACTTAAAATGTTTATTACATTTTTTTTAATAATAAACGATTTCGATTATATTATCTATAGTTTTTTTTATTTACTTTTATCAGTTACAAGTAGTTTTGACCTAAATTCTTGGTTAAAACCACTTTCGACTGAGACATCTTAGTCAAAATAATTATTTCCCAATATTTTTCCAGTCATAAGTGGTTTTGACCAATGTCCTTGGTTGAAATCACTTTTGACTGCCAAAGTCAGTCAAAACTGTGTTTGACTAAAGACATCGGTCAAAACCAATATTGACTGATTTTTGCAGTCAAAAATGGTTTTGACTGGCTATGAGTTTTGACTGTAACATATGCACTCAAAATGTTTCATATAAAGAAAATAGTGAGTTTTTAAGTGAATTATGTGTAGCATTTGCTTTCATTTTAAATTCAGACATTCTTCGTAGTCACCCTACCCCTGGCGATCAAATCGCGTCTTTATAAATGACGCTATCAATCCTCGTTTGCCCCGCGCCCGGCGGGATGCACTTAATACTTCACCTCGGGAATAAATTAAATTACGCACCGATAAGTGTTTTATTACCCCTTAATTGACATAATTAAGAGTATAAGACATATAGACATTAAATAATGTACCAATTTTTAACAAAAATGAGTACAGTTTTGGTTAACGGCAGCTGTGTCGGAAGTCTCGACATAGTTCCGTGTAAAACCACCAGGTGGCGCTCGAAAAATGCTGAGACAAAATTGGTGTTTTCGTGTATTTATTGATTGAGAAGAATTTTTGAATGATGCTTAAAAAACTACATATATATTTTAAGATTTATTAAAGATATAGCTACGTAAGTTAAAATGATATTTGATGAATTAGAAAATCATAAAATTGAAATTGTCGACGCGAAATGTCAAAAATGATGCATCAGACTACGCCCGCTGGTTGCGCGTAAGCAGTATATTGACATTGGAGTAGCAGTGTGTAGTAGTAGAGTACTGTTACGAGTATGTCATATTATTGGCTAGCCGGATCAAACATTTAACATGATTTTCAGCCAAAGGTCGTCCACTGCTGAATATAGGGCTCCCCCACGATTTTCCACAGCGACCGATCACAAGCGATCTGCATCCAGTTTGGTTCTGTTATATTTACAAGGTCGTCTGTCCATCTTGTCGGTTGACATGTAACGCTGCGTCTTTGGTCGAAGGGTCTCCAATCTATATTTTTTCTGTCCTAACGGCCATCAGTTTTTTGCGATATTGGCCCTGTCTATTGCCGCTTGAGCTTCCTGATTCTCAGGGCTACGTCCTTTACCTTAGTTCTTCTACACATCTCCTTATTTATAGTCAGTAACTATTTCACGACCAAACATTTTGAAATTGTTCTTTATGTGAGTTTCAAAAAAATTGCAGTATCTCGTCCTCTTCCTCGAAGGAAGACTTCATATTGTGAAAAATTGACAAACGCGCAAAACAAAGGCGCATTACCGCCACTATGATGGAGATATTATTTAAAGACGTATTCATTTGCCGCACTCCGCATTTGCATACAGATGGAAACTGTCACGGTGATATTATATTACTTAAACAGACACAAAAAACAACAACCATCTTATTTCTTCGCAAAGAGAGTTCAATATCGTGGCGACTTTCAAAGTTTGTGGGAGTTTGTAGTTATTTATTGCTCGGTTACAGTCTGGGTTCGGAGGAGTCAAAGTCGTTTATTCGTCGGGTTAAGATATTTTTTCGGTGAGAAACTTTGAATAAACTCACACCCCTATGTGACAACTTTAATTTCTTTTGTCTTGCTATTTATATTAATTCAGATATACGTCAATATATTTGGTAGGAAAATAGTTCTGTACAGTGACTTCCAATATTATGTACAGTTGAAAATTAAAGTAAAAGAGGAATAGCAGATGTTCCCGTTAAGCAAACCATTCATAGTAATAACACGTCAAGTTCTGCGCATAACAATGAAACATAACGTTATAAGCCCACGCGTGTAATATGCCACTAAAATTTAGTAATAATACGGCTGGATCAACTAAATATCACAAGATTAGAATTGCTCATTTAATATTAATGGCGTTCAGGATATTCACGCCGCACACCCAGCGGGCCATAGACTAATAATTGGCTAGGCTTACCGCGCGCCGGGCGTAATTACCTCATCAAATGTAATTACTCCGTGATAATCAAGACTCGGCGAATCAATTTTACACTTTATAATTCTAGAACGTTCCGAACAAACACATCTGCGCGCAAAAGAAACATTCCTAAAATTAATTGGGTGTTAGTGTGTAATTAGGAATGTCTTTGGCAGCTGTATTGGATTCCTGTTTGTACAGTATATTGGAACAGGTTTTGGGAAACGGTGGTTAATTAGAAATTGATCGAAATCACATAGAAGAGAGGTCGTCGCGGCAAGAGCGTAGCGCTCGAGATTGGGAAATGTCACGATTCAATATTTTGGGTGGGGAAATACGAGATTTAAGCCCTGAAGAGACCTAACGCAGATCGTGGCAAAGCTGTATGATTGAGGGAAAAATAATAGGTAAAACAAAACTTAAGATACACTGTGATTTTTAGCATCTATGCAGTCACGCGTTTTCGAAACAGGCGACTCACGCAATCAAACAAATTTAATTTGTCATTGATGCTGTCGCACGTAAGTATTGATGTAGAAGCGCGACTGCATCGATACTAACGCGCGTTAGCATCGCAAATGTATCAAACAATCAACAACAAATAAAAATGGATATCATTGCTCAACACCATTTCAGCAAGGACTTTAAGCAATTCTGGAAGTCAACAAATAAATTAAATCCAAAGCCGAACCTTCCTGTAAGCGTGGCGGGCATTGATAATCCAGTTGGCATAGCAGAGGCTTTTAAGGACAACTTTAAGATGAAATCTCCACTCGGATCTGCCCCTATGTTGCTTGACGACAACAGACCCGCCTCATATTACCTGAATGTCTGATTTACGGCTAAAGATGTTGCACGTGTAATAAAAGAAATGGTTCGTGGCAAGTCACCAGGGCATGACAATCTGAGTGTCGAGCATCTACGCTTTGCAGGAGTCCATCTACCGAGAGTGTTATCTCTGCTTTTTAATTTGTGTATGAATCATTGCTACTTGTCTGATGACCTAATGCGACAGTAACAGTTCCTGTAATTAAAAACAAAACAGGCGATGCATCGGACTTGTCGAACTATAGGCCAATATCATTGGTGACTGTGGTGGCTAAGGTGCTGGACCGCTTGCTTGATCAACACCTAGCTAGGCACATACAATTAAAGGATGCTCAGATTGGTTATAGACCAGATTTGTCTACTGAAAACGCTGTGCTTTGTCTCAAGCAGACGGTCCAGTACTACACATCCAGAAAGACGCCGATTTACGCATGTTTTCTGGACCTGTCCAAAGCATTCGACCTAGCATTATATAATGTTCTATGGGAAAAGCTGAAAAATAAGACTACTGAGCCTTATGAAGTTGTGTCACTATTTCGATACTGGTACAACCACCAAAATAACTGCGTAAGGTGGGCAGGCGCGTATTCGGACATGTATAGGTTGGAGTGTGGAGTGAGGCAGGGGGGCCTATCATCTCCTAGGCTCTTCAACCTATGCATGAACGCGCTGATCGGGGAGCTCAGCAGCACTAATGTCGGATGTCATATAGACGGCGTGTGCGTCAGTAATATCAGTTACGCGGACGACATGGTGCTGCTGAGTCCCTCGATTGCGGCGTTGCGTAAATTAGTGCGTATTTGTGAGTCCTATGCTGTGACCCACGGACTCAGGTACAACGTGGTTAAGAGTGAGTTTATGGTGTTTAAGGCTTTCAAGAGGTGCCCCCTTACAGTGCCTCCAATTACTCTGAACGGGTCTCCTCTTAATCGCGTGTCACATATCAAGTATCTGGGGCATTGGGTCACGTAGGATTTATGTGACAATATGGACATAGAGAGGGAGCGCAGGGCGCTGGCCGTCCGCTGCAATATGGTGGCTCGTAGGTTTGCTCGCTGCATTCGGCATGTTAAGATGACTCTTTTCAAGTCATACTGCCAGTCCTTTTATACGAGTAGCCTATGGGTAGACTATACGCAGCGTTCATACAACACGCTGCGTGTTCAATATAATAATGGGTTTAGGATGCTGATGGGGTTGCCGCGGTATTGCAGTGCGTCTGGCATGTTTGCCGACGCAAATACTGATGGTTTCCACGCTATCATCAGAAAGCGGTCAGCGTCGCTTGTACACCGCCTGTGAGAAAGCACCAACAGCATTCTAAATGTTTTTGCGGACAGGTGGGACTCTCCGTTGCTGAAGCACTGGATTCCTCTCCAAACGTTTGTGAGGTAGGCCCAACTACACTCAGTAAACACAGTACTCCTGTCTAACTTTCAATAATGTATTTTTAAGATTTAACTAACTTTTAATTGTTTTCTATTTATATTTATCACTAACAAAATTTATGGGTCTGTATACTGTTCTGTGTCCGATACCTGAAATAAATGCTTTTGAATTGAATTGAATTGATGTAAAAGGAGCGAAGTGTGTAAAAGGTTGACATTTTGCGACTGCGTCGATGTTGCAAAGGGTCTAAGAGTTACGTCAGTTTTGAGCGACCCGGAAACGGCGCACAAGCAGTTCTGTGTGGTACAATCATTTTACGATGCGGTCATAACAGTTGGCAACAGACCACTCGGGCCCTTTGCAGCTGCCTCTTTATTTGTTGTGTCATCTCCTGCGCTACTGATCTGACATTGATTTAGTTTAGGTACTGATGTACCTAACTATAAATAAATATCCTTTGTACATTCCCACACATCGCCATCTAGTCCCAAAGTAAGCTACTCAAAGCTTGTGTTATGGGTGCCAGACAACGGTTATAATACTTAAATACTTTTTGTTTGTAAATACATACATGACATACATAGACACACCCAGACCAATACAAACAGACATGTTCATGCACTGTTGTATTGTGCGGGGATCGAACCCGCAACCCGCTGCGAAGTAGGCGATTTCTCGACCACTACACCAGACGGGTCGTCTATATGAAATAATGATACCAAACCGTTGCTACAGGCATTACATCTCATGGCCAAAGTCATCAATACCATTCACGAGGGCAGAGAAACAAAAAAACCGGCCAAGTGCGAGTCAGACTCACGCACTGAGGGTTTCGTGTCAACTTTAAATTAATTAGGGGGTCCACTTCCACTTAGCTAAAATACGAGAATATTTTGTTGGCAGCAAAGATAACTTTGTTTTTCACACTATGTGTATGAAGGACAAAATCATGTTTGCAGTTGTTGAAAATGTACAATATCTCAAAAAGTACTCGTTCGATCTCGCTAAACTTTTTTTTTTTTTGTCTTACTTCCATTATTATTATTTGTATGGGAATCGTGAAACGGTTAGCAAAACACATCTACCTACCAAATTGCATCTGTGAATTGTTTGAGTTTCAGAATAAAGTGGCTGTGACATACGGTTGGACAGACGGACTTGATGAAACTAAAAGGGTTCTGCTTTTGGGCATTCGGCTACGGAACCCTAAAAAGGCGTGGAATTAAAGACTGTCGATTTAAATATTTTATGAAGCGGCGGCAATTTGCCGACAGATCGCGAGTCAGTCAATATCCAGCTTTATGGCGCAATAAAACTTTTATGTTCCGCATGAAGTGCATGTACTGGAAATAATGGATATTTAAACTTAACGGTAGGGCTTTTTTGTTTCTAGAATTACATATTATCATGTGAGAATTCGGCTCGGCTGGGCAGCGTTCAGGAAATTGCGTAAGAGTCTCTTCTCGTCTCAATTAACTCAGTGTCTGTAGACGAAAGTCTTCAACTAGTGTGTGCTACCAGTGATGACATACGGATTCGAAACATAGTGGTCTTACAAGAAAGCTCAAAATCACACAGCGAGCGATGGACAAGGCTATGTCTGATTTTTCTCTACGAGATCAAATCAGAAGTGAGGAGATACGTAGAAGAACACACATAGCCCAGATAATCTGTAAGCTCAAGTTGCAATGGACAGAGCACACAGTTTGAAGAACTGATGGCCGTTGGGGCAGAAAAGTTCTAGATTGGAGAACCTTTGACAAAAGACGCGGCAAAAGACGTCCACCAAAAAGATGGACAGACGATTTTGTAAAGATCGCAGGAACAAACTGCTATAAACTGCTACTGCTGTAATCAGTCGCTGTGGAAAACCGAAGAGGAGGCCTATGTTCAGCAGTGGATGTCCTTTGGCCGAAAATAATGATAAATAAATTAAAGAAGATTGTGAATTTACTTACTTTCAGCTAGCTTGTTAAACCTGACTTTAAGTTCTTCCTGTAAACAAAAATAAACTAAATTCGATGTAAAAGTAAAAAGTAGTAAAGTTAGCCAGTAACATCCCAGTGCTGGGCGGAGGCTTTACCTCAACCATTAGGTAGTTTGAGCCATACTCCACCACGCGGGCTCAGTGCGGGTTGGTGGAGGGGTGTTTGCAAGGCAAGCGACTAACCCTGCTGTCTGAGGTTATCAAACCGCCCATAAGGCCTCTGACTAGGCTTAACGACTGATATCAACCGATATTAGCCAGGACCAACGGCTTAACGTTGCTTCTGCACAAGCACGGAGATGCTCGTGATGTACGTCACTTATATAGTCGGAAAGGTGACCCATCCAAACACGACCGCGCCGTAGGTTGCTTCACTTGGGTATCAATACCAAAGCGCTGTTACCACTGCGCTACCAGCACTTCGAAGCAAGATTGAAAAATGCATTATTTTCGTTACATTGTAGCTAACGTTTTATAATGGTTTGCTCACTATACAGGATGTTATTTTAATCAGTGACATCCAACTCAGGCACGATAATATGATTTATGCTGGAAACTTCATATTATATGCAAGTTTTATTAAAGAACACCTCTTCACAACATTCTAAATTAAAACCAAAACGAATGGGGAAACTTGCACACTCGTTCATACTACACCGTACCAGACATCTGTGAATACTTCACCGAAGCTAGTAAACTATGAAGAGCTGGTGTTAGTAGTTTTGCAATAATAAAGTGATTTTATGGGTTTATTACATTTAAAAAATATGGCATCAGTATCGTTTGTACAGCCACCCCTGAGTCGTTCGTCGCTGACCAAAACAACACCCTGTATTGACCTACGCATTAATATTAATAAAATTAAAAAACTCCCGTAGCTTCATGTTTGTGAAATTACGGCTAGACGGCGGCTACGGTATTTTCGTAGTGTAGTATCGTAGTAAGAGGTGTTTTCGTAGTACAGCTTCGTAGACAGCGGCTACGGAATTTTTGTATTGGAGTATCGTAGCATTCGTAGCAAAGGTTATATATAGTAGGTACTAGCGATTCCTCATTGTTGCACGCGCGTGAATACAAATATCATTATGAATAATTGCCTTCTGCTATTCCTAGGTGTAATATAAAATTACCTAAAAATAGCAGGGTATTGAAAATGTATACCAAAATCCATAAAGGTCTGCTTTTTCGTATTTCCCGTGGTCGAATTTGATACTTATTTTCCGGGGTTAAATTCACGTTCCCGTCTTTCGAATCAATCCACCAGGACGGGTCCTAAAAGGCTGTTTAAAAAGCGAGTTGGCAACAAGAAGGCTAAAGTGGCGAATTAGCAGAACAACGCGGAGTGCGCCGACCGCGGATCGGATGAGCCGAGCTTTTCACTTTGTCCGGATTTCGAGACTTGGGGCCGTATCTGATCTGTCACGTGGCCGTAAGTGATAAGATACTTATGAGGTATTATGGACAAAAGTATCCAGCGCTCACACATCAACAAACTTGTATGATTTACACAAACCTAATAACATATCTTACACTCGTAAAAAGCAACTATGTCAGACAAAGAATCGAACTCTGTTCGGCAAGACTGCTGAATTTTGCGATTTATGTTTGAAGTTTGTCTAGTGATAAAATACTATGAAAACAAAAACAAAAATTATTCAAATTGGCTTACTTTATCTTAACCGATTGTTAAAAATTGTAATACTATTTCCAATTAAATTTCAATCTCGCAACATTAATGAGGTCACGTAGCCTACGCGGTAAAGTAAGCGCTTGCAAAATTCAACAGGCCTGCCAAAATATCGGTGTTCCAGTGGAATAGGCAGGCGCCCGGAGAGCGTAAGACGAAGGGTTCGATTCCTTGTCTGATGTAGTTGCTTTTTACTAGTGCAATTTATTGTATTAAATCTGGATGACAGGAAATACAATTGTAATTTATAGATACTAATTATTCTACTAGTTACAAAATTGTATGCAACCAGCAGTTCCCCGAGGCTTCACCCACGTAAATATAAGCCTTATTACTGTTAATTATATAAGCCTTATTATTGGAAGGTGGCATTTAAATTTATAATCTTTAATAATATTATAAAGGTGAAGAGTTTGTTTGTTGGAACGCGCTAATCTCAGGAAATAATAGATCGATTTGAGAAAATATTTTTGTGACGGATAGCTCGTATAAAACCTTAAAACATCACGAGGGAGCAAACACAATAAGCACGGACGAAGTCGTGAAAGAACGATTGTATATCTATATAGCTTTAGCATGAAGGAGTAAAAAACTTACGTTTATATATGTATCTTCACAAATTTTCATGTTAGTAATATAGGTAGGATTCTAAACCACTAAAAAGTGGATTTCCTTAAGTCTGTTCGATATACGTATAAGTATGGAAATCGTCTAATAGTATAAAGCAAGAGACTAGGTAGTTTATAGTTTCGCATTATAACAGTTATGGTAATAATGCGGTTATATTACATCCAGGGACTTGTTGATAGCTTTCTTGTCTAATGATGATTGAGCGGACGCCATTAGGTTTTCAACTACATATACCCAAAAAATATAGATGTACAATACTTTAAAAATAAGTATCACACAATCTAGACTTTCTCTCGTAGATAACAATAATACGCTGTTTATAAAACAAACATCTGATAAAAGAACATTACGCTGCGAGAATTAAAGCCTTAACGGACTTTTAATGACGTTGTTTATCGCTTTCCTCTTGATCCCGTATCGTTTTCACATGAATCTGTGGAAAGGTTCCGTACTTGGGGAACTACAGCCGCTATGTCCGACCAAGAGGTCTATTTTTGAATCACTCGCTTGGATGTAGCGTGTGATTTCCGTTCGAAAGCGATCTTAAAATGTACTAAAAACGAGCGAAATATATATATCACCGTAATATTATAAAAACCACTTGATAACAATCTTACGGTTTGAAATCCGTTGGATTAAAATCTGTCGATTAAATCTGAACTGCACCAAACTTCATACATTATAACATAAACTGGACTGACGAATTACTGAGCCATTTGGTAGGGCAAGCGAAATCCCGTTTATTCGTCGTGTTAGTTGACATATAAGTACCAAAATAATTCATAAATGCTGAACTTTGTCGAGATTGTTCGCAATAAATCATCACATTACAATGTAACAGATTTAAGAACCGTTATTATCTCACGGATTTTACAATTCGACGGTGACATTAATAGGTTTGTTTAATCAAGCTTTAAATTAACAACACGAACGGTCACCGCGTTGAGTATTAGTTCAGGCAAATGCAGGATGCACCGCCCGCCCTCCCTCAATACGCATGCGGCACAGCTAATGGAATTTTTAGTACCCACGTGCAAAAAACCTCGACGCGTTTCGCCATCACACGTGGCATCCTCAGGAGATGTTGTCGCCTCGGCGGAGCATGGACGATTGTTTTTTTTTTTGGACATTGTGATTTTCATTGATTATTTGGACATAAATCAATGACAATCACACGCCATTTTGCCGTGAGTCCTTAAAAATAGAACCCCCGACTCGACCGAACTTTGTAGTGACATTATCGAGTTTATCTTTGGATATATTATGGTTTCTTTTCTTTGTCTGTTTCGTTGTTCGGTTTTAAATGACAGTAGTCTGTGCTAATTACAGGATTTTTAAATACAGCTGCTCTGATTAAAATGAACGAACTTTGCAATGCTAGGTAATAGATTAACATTTCCTCGCAAACATTATGCTTTTATTATCAAGCGATCATTTGAATTATAGTTAATGCATCTCGATTTTCATTTATTGATATCCAAATAAACACTACTGGGTATTTGGAAATTAAAATCATTGTATTATAAATATTACAGGGTGGTTATTTGCTTTTGAAAACGCAGATCAATCCATTTATTTACAGAGTACAGCACAGCGTATAACTTACTTTCACTTGTTAAGAAACAACTGGCCTAGATTCTGTATTATTTATGGTATGATCAAAGGTGTGTGTATATAAAAAAGGAGACTAAATCTTTCATAGGTATTAATACGCAGGCGCGTACATAAGTTTAACGTATTAATATATTAACTGCAGTATTAATGCGGTAAACATTATATTGCAAATACTGTAGCCATAACTTCACCGACGTCAACGTTACAGTTTTTAATCCTTCGAACACTGATCCACAAACGAATTGGCACCTTATTTCACAGAGATATGACTTAATAGACAGTGTGCTAATGAAGTATGTAATGTTTGCAACAGTGACTTATGACACGAAGTGCGGCGCGGCGGCTTATCACAAGTGACGAATGAGTGCTGGCCAGACAGACTTTTGCAAACATTTTTTTTTCTATTGAAGATAGTAGGTCGGTGGATTGCAAATGTAGGTTAATCAAAATAGTTTAATGATGGCCAGTGTTTTTTACCGTCTAAAAGAAGGTAATCAATTTAATGTGAATGAATGTGATATTGTTAGAATTTGATAATATTTGAATATGTTGATCTATAAAAGCTTCCGAACACGGATTTCTAAAAATAAGAAGTCACAGTGAGATGATTATTTTTTGTTCCATTAAATTTATTTCAATTTAGGGTACAGTGTAAGTCTCATAAAAACCAGTCCAATAGTTTTTGAGATATGGGTATTTAACTAAAAATTATGAAAAAAACATATAAAAAAAACTTAAACGGACTGACTAAAAAGCTTTAAGGGATTTAAATATAATAGAATATAAACAGTTTTTTAAGTACAATCGCTTAATTAGAGTATTTATGTAGTCCATTGAGAAAAATGAATTCTATAACGTTTCACTTTAGTTCCTTTATCCCTTGCGACAGACTTGCAAAGCACATCGAGATTTTCATCGGAAAATGGCGCAGCAGCAAAAAACGTAAAGCAAAACTGTTATCTTTCCCATAATTATTGCCACAATATTCGTACATGCGACGCGGCGCAATCCTGCAGCGATACAGGTCTCTGATTACTGCGCTGGCCCCAAATTTGCTCGTAAATCCGAACGTTTTAACCGTTTACTGCAGACCAGCTGGTCTTTTAGACCAACGAGATACGAGAAAAAAAAACAAGGGGTAATGTTGATAAAGCTAGAACAACGTTAAGAAACTTTTAGAAACCAGAATATCCTTTACCGTGACCATAATTCTTTGACTTAAATAAACAGACGGGTAGATGGCGCTAACGTCACGCGTAATGACGGATCCTTATGAGCGAAAAAGGGAAGAAAGAGCTTTCTCTTTCTCTAAATTACGCACGTTTGGACCGTCAGCACGGTAGCTCAATTGCTAAAGTGTTTGGCCCGGTTAGCCAGGTTGCTGGTTCGAGTCCCGTCCGTGCGCAAATTCTTGGTTTCTCATTTCATTTTTAAAAATATAAAATATGAAACTACTCACAGTGTCAAAAACATTCTTTACCATTAAAAAAATCAATTTAAATAATTAAAGTTTCAAAAACAAAGGATAAAAAAGACCGGTTCCTTAGTTTCCTTTTTTCATGACATTACCTTAGACATATAAGTAAACATAAATGGATTTGACCAATGATCTCTTTGGCCACTCACTAGTAAAAATTGCAACTGAAGCTGGATGGCAAGCGGAGGGTTGGACAAACGGTCGCTGCAACCGCCCTGCAACATCAGGTGCTCTGCGGACGCAAACAGAAAGACGCAAACAGAAAGCGCAAAACACTGTTGAATTACCACAAATGGAAAGTTTTACGTCAGACCTCTGGATCTATAAGGCTTGTCAGAGATCAACATGACCTTTTCGGCTTTCTAAGATGGTTGCCACTATAGCATTCCCTGTGTCGCATGCACCAGTCTCTTTCGTCTAGCTGGTCGTCGTACATTTGTTGCTTAAATAATTTAAAGAGGTCTTACGTCTTGTAACTATTAATATTATAAGTATGTGTTTAAAAGAAACAGATTGATTTGTAATTGCAATCTGAATATAGAATAACTAGCTGTGCCCGCGACTTCGTCCGCGTGGAATAGTGACTTTTAATTATTTAGGCTAATTATTTTACAAAACAAAACACATATTTTCAAGTAAGTGAGAAGCCACCAACCATACTTAGCGCAAGCTCGCGTTGTAAGTACTTAAGCTGCGAGTATTATTTTGATGTGGAGTTATTTCAAAACTGTGATAGCTTCTAAGATATTTATTGAAATAAAATTATGTGAACTTCGTTCAAAATGAAATGCTCGTGATGATGGATGTATTTATTTTGATGAGAATCAATACCCTTGTGTATAAACTAATGTTCGAATGACCTTCGAAAATAATGTTCGAATAAAAATACTCGTAGTAAAATATTTTAACGCAAAACATACGCAGTTTTATTGTAACTAAGAAGCCAGCAACCATAGCAATTAGCGCTAGCGCACGTTGTACTTAAGCTGCGAACATTATTTTGGTGCGGAGTTATGTTAAAACTGTGATAACTCCTAAGATATTTATTGAAATCAAATGATATACAGGACAAATTTGTTCTAAATGAAATGCTCGTGATGATGAGTGTATTTATTTTGATAAGAATAAATACCTATGTGTATAATACACCTCCAAAAATACAAATTTATTAACATAAAAAAGGTTGTAGTAAGTCAACCATAAAAGATAGACATATGCTGTCGCGGACTTTATTATAGAACTCTTAATGCTGAACAATCCTGTCATACATAATTTTTGTATAACTTAAGCGGTTTCCGCAGCGTACGCAGCGGAAGCTCTCAAAAGGAATATCTTTCACCCGTTTTCGCAACATTTTTCATTGCTACTGTGGTTTGAGTCGTATCTTTATGTTATATAGCCTAAAGCCTTCCTCGATAAATGGACTATCCAACGTAAAAATAATTTTTCAAATCGGGCAAGTAGTTTCTGCGATTAGGGCGTTCAAACAATCAAACAAACAAACTCTTCAGCTTTATAATATTAGTATAGATTGTCTATGACATATAAGGCACCAGGCCTTATGTATCTTTGCCACCTCCATAAGCAAGAATAATAATGTAAGACCGCGGCGCGCGAAACAGAAATATTTAAATCGAGACATTTATCTACCCTGAGTGTGAACTCCTTAAAATCCCGTTCCGTTATAACTAAACCGAATAAATGGCGCGCATAATTCCGCTATGACGCACATAAAAATTCAGGGGGCCGTGTCGGGAGGGAGAAAAAACGTGATATGAAGACGCTGAGAAGTGGTGGTAATTCCCGCGACTTTTGACTGACATTTGCATTCCCAAATTTAATTTAGGCACCTGAGCCTGATGCATAAAACATGTCCGACTTTTTCCACATTCATTCGGGCGCTTCGGCTCCGGCTTTGTGTTTTAATGAGCTGCCATAATAATTTTTAAGGCTCGATTGTCGTGCGCGTAAATATTTGTGACAGAGCGACCTTTTTTTAATTAAACAACTTTTTGGCAGCCGTATAAAGGGCGCGTTATTGGCTCACTTTTTGTTGTGTTTGGTTAGGTCTTACGGGTGCGATCGCAAAGAAAATTGTGTCCCATCCATATGCGATTAGGGCAACGGCGATCAATCGCCTTTTTCCGGCAGGTCAATTATTTCGCCCTTTCATTATCTGATTTGTAGGGTTGACAGCGATTGAATTTATAAAGGAGTCTTAGTACCGATTTTTCAATGATCAGATAAAACTTATCAGACTGATAAATTAATATTCTTTCTTTAATATAATATTCTTTCTTTGGACATTCCCACACATCGCCATCTAGTCCCAAAGTAAGCTACTCAAAGCTTGTGTTATGGGTGCCAGACAACGGATATAATACTTAAATACTTTTTTTTTGTGAATACATACATGATATACATAGAAAACACCCAGACCAATACAAACCGACATGTTCATGCACACAAAATGTTTGTAATGTGCGGGGATCGAACCCGCACCCGCTGCGTAGTAGGCGATTTCTCGACCACTACACCAGACGGGTCGTCAAATTAATTATAAAGCGACAGATTCTTCTTCTTCTTCTTCTTCTTTGATGATAATGGCAATGTGCGTTATCGCAATTATTCCGCCAATGTCACGTGTGAAGCTTTTGCAAGGGAGCAGAATTTTAAAAAGAATTTAACATAATAAATCCATATGCAGATTTAAGTTAAAAAAAAAAAAACAACAACACAAATAAGACAACACTATATATATATATATATATATAGATATATGTAACATATAATACATAGCATAAAAAAGGTAATTATAATTATAATGTTCAAAGCTTGATATTATATTTTATGATAAATTTTGCTAGGATGTTTACAATTGGGGAAAAAGAAAGGGAAAGGATATTATTAATATTACAGGGCAAGGGGAAATTATCTGGAAGGAGGTCATAGAGAGATCCCCCAACTTTCGGACAATTGAAAAATATGTGATCAAAGCGACAGATTAAAAACAAATAAGTATGATTGCTGACAATTAGGTGACGTTTTTAAACTAGCCATATTGTATTTTGTTCGATGAATATTTCTTATTTATTGCTATTGAAAAATCAGCCCTTAATCGACTGTGTATATTTTGATTTATGTTTAAGGTGTGATAAAGATGAAATAAAGTTTCCTTGTTTTTTTGAACGCGCTAAACTCAGGAACTACTGGACCGATTTGAAAAAATCTTTTTGTGATGGATTGCTTATAGATCGATAAAACATTACGCTGTGAGAGGAGGGGAGAGCAAACTCAAAACGCTTGGAAAAAGTCGCGCGGGACTGCTAGTTTGAGATATAAATAATATAAAATCCGTTTAAATACAGGTACTTAGTGACCCTAAAAGCCGTAGTAAAAGAAGACGAAACTGCATATGAAAACGAGACAAAGTTGTCTTTCCAGAAATCAACATAAAAATACTTATTATTTATCTCGCACTATCGAATTTATCTAAAAGCGAACTCAAGATGTCTGCGACCGACTTCCGCTCAAACTTTTTCCATAACAAACCCATCCATGCCGAAGCGATTATCGAATCCTTCCACTTACAAAACTCGATTAATTCCTTTAATTTTACGTCGACTTAATTAAAAAACTGCGTCTCTTTCCGTGTAAATCATTTTTTATCTCTGGAGTAACCCATAAAAGTGGGACTCAGTGCTTTCTGCAATAAATTGTGTAAATATTTTATAGAGACGGCTCCGGAGCGAAAGCTTGGCTCCCTCGAGGCCTCCGGTATTTATTACGTAAGAACTAAGTTCCGAGTCGAGTCGCAGTTTTGAGCAAGTTTATCAATCTACCGCCATTTTTAATGCGCCACTTTAAACTTGTACTGTGGCGTGAAAATTAAAGCATTGTTAAGAAGAAATACACGTATTTTGTATCTTATACATGAATTTAAATATAGGTTTCTAAAAAACTTACAAAGAAAATCCAACACAACACTATATGTATATTAAAACGATGCACTTTTCTCTCGACATGAGAGACAAGAGAAACATGTAGAACTATCTAAATGTATTTTAAAGCGTGATCCAATTTTATCACCCACGTGGGTTGCATTGCATAACACTTGGTAAATGTACAATGAGTTTAATTTAACGCACAATAAGAAATAGAACTCCAATTCGTAAGCAGCACCGAGTAAACAAATCCGATGCAAACAATTCACGGACTAACAAGACAATGTCTCGCTTTCGTCTGTTTCGCAGCGCTGCAGCGGCGTCGAGCTCGCCGACGAGCCCAAACAATAGTTAATGGAAGCGGCGCAATTAGTTCTCGGCCAGCGCCGGACACTGCTTGTCCGGAAACTGTTTACATCGGACGCTATTTTAGTATTACTTGCTAAAGATGCAGCTTCGCCGGAAGCGATTACATGGATATCTATAAATATGCCATATCTACAAAACAAGTGTCGAAAGAAATATAATTTAAATTAGCGGTCAAAATCCAAACAAAAAAAACATACATGCCAGTTATGTATAATTAATTAAAGATAGTTAAATCTATTCAGCAAGATGACTGCTATAGTTCAGTCGCTTGCTTTCTCGCGACTGTGTACGTGATAGACTGTTTTTTTAATCCCTTACGACTTCGTGCGCTCGTTTTGAATTTGCTCCCTTCCCTTCCGTTGCAGCGATATGTACTATAGCCTAAAGCCTTCCTCAATAAATAAACTATCCAACACAAAAATATTTTTTTTCCAATCTGTCTAGTAGATCTTGAGATAATCGCGTCAAAACAAACACGCTGCGACGCGAGGGGAGGGAACAAACTCTAATCCCGCGGACGAAGTCGCGAGAGACCGATAGTCTGTACTAATATTATAAAGCTGAAGACTTTGTTTGTTTTGTTTGAACGCGCTAACCACTGGAATTACTGGACCGATTTTGAAAAATATTTTTGTGTCAGATATCGGAAGGCTTCAGTGCTATAAAACATCATTTGACGACCCGTCTGGTGTAGTGGTCGAGAAATCGCCTACTACGCAGCGGGTGTGGGTTCGATCCCCGCACAATACAAACACTTTTGTGTATAAACATGTTTGTTTGTATTGGTCTGGGTGTTTTCTATGTATATCATGTATGTATTTACAAACAAAAAGTATTTAAGTATTATATCCGTTGTCTGGCACCCATAACACAAGCTTTGAGTAGCTTACTTTGGGACTAGATGGCGATGTGTGGGAATGTCCAAAGGATATTTAATTATTTATTTATCACGCTGTAACGGTAGGGAAGGAAGCAAGCTCAAAAACGCGAACGCAGTTGCGGGGGACCGCTAGTTTGCTGTATTAAACGCCTGTAGTGAAGCCGCGTTCTTCAGATCTTAGACACAGTGAACTAGCGCAAACTTGTAAACTGTAAGACGGCGCACTAATCATGATAAGATTACTTGTACGAACAGGTGGTTTAAGCACACACCGCAGCTTTGCTAATTGTGTTTCCGATCTCAAATACCAGCTCATCTGACGTACCGTCGAGTTAGGGTTAACTTTGTATGGGTTGCGCAAGGTTAATCGGTCTTGAAGGTAAAAGGGAGTATTAAAAACTTAAACACTTGAAACAATACAATTTATACTTAGGCTAGATTTTTCCTACGTCAGATAAGAAATATTCGTCGAATTAAATACAAAACGCCTTATTTGAAAACATCACCTATTTGTCAGCAACAATTTACGAAAATGTCATTATAAAATTGTTCGTTTTATACTTATTCATTTGGAAAAGTCTTATCTGACGTTGGTTATATCTGCCCTAAGAAAAATACAGCTTTAAATCATTGGGTATCCATGGCCATTTTGGTACTTATCATAGAGTCACAGCATAAACTGACGAAGGATTCTGGTTTTAAAAAGGTATTGCTGACTATAACGATCTTAGCATTAAAATGGAAACTAGCGCTAGTTAACGAATTTAAGGAACGCGACTGAAAAGCACGGGATATTGGGTGACAGCTTGAATTGATTTTTAAACTAGCAGTCCTCTGCGAATTCGTACACAAGTTTTGAGTTTGCTTTCTCCCCTCTTACTGCAGTATGATGTTTTAAAGCTTTAAGTAGTTCAGTAGTTCCTAAAATTATCGCGTTGAAACAATTAAACTCTTCAAATTTATTATATAAGTACACATTGGACAAAGTCGTCTTATAAGAACGTCATATAAAACCACAAAGTTAATCAAACATGATTTTTGCGTTCGCCATACCACCAAGTGAATAAAAATCGTCGTTGTATTAATCTTTCGTAAAAACACTTGTAATGAAAACATCCAACTGCTTTTCAGTATTGATAATGGCATTATTTATGCAATGGCAATAATTTATGGGTCAGATAATTAAGTCGTGTATTGTGGCTTTCAATGTAACGAATTCAAAATTGATGTGTTGATTCCACGCACGCACCGTTTGTCATGTTGCAGCGTTTGCCGCGCGACAAAATGTTTGCCAACTCCGCTGTCGCGCGTTTGCAATCTGCTGTTATTTATACGCACATCAACAGATTCGCGCTTGGAATAATAAAAAACTCAATAGCTGCGGTTTCGGCTTTACTGTTTGGCTTTGCCACTGCAAAATCAACGGGCTTGGGATATAAAAAAAGTAAAAACAGACTTCAAAACCAAAATGCACTAAAAAGTCTTAAATAAACTCTTCACTATTGAAAGGAAAGGAATCCGTTTTAGGCAAACAATTTTTTTTTTGGAGTCGGTGCTGTGATAGTTGATGCTTGATGGTCAAAGTGATGGCACCGACTCCAAAAAGAAACTGTTTGCCTAAAACGGATTCCTTTCCTTTCAATGGTGAAGAGTTTATTTAAGACTTTTTTGTGCATTTTGGTTTTGAAGTCGGTTTTTACTTTTTTTTAAAGTTTATTTTATTTCTTCGTTTTTAGTGATTACGTAAGAGGGGGGGGGGGTGTTGTGATTCTATTTTTTAAGAAGCTACAAATTACCTATCATAAGTTCTGTCATTATAATTACTGAACTCCTAAGCGTTAAGGAGTTCCACCATCAGCTCAGCCCCACGAAATGTTGACTATCAGACGTAACAACACGTCAACATTAAGATTCTAGTAAAGAAACACTGTACGTGCCTTTAAAATTTGAGGGTTTCCCTCAATTCCACCAAGTTCCCATCATCAGATCCCAAAATAGAAAAAATGGGACCAACAAGAAGGTACACCCTCTAAGTAGGTGAAAAAATTTTTCGATTCGGTCGACAAACGACTGAGATATGAGGTAACATACATACAAAAAAAAAAAACATAAGTCGAATTGATAACCTCCTCCTTTTTTGAAGTCGGTTAAAAATAACTATTTTGATGATTACCATCAAGTTTTTTTTTAATTCCCAGTAAGCTTTTTATTTATTTATTTATAGAACAACAAAATAAAATAAAAACTAGTGTTTTGTTGTATATCTATCCCTGTCACAAGGTGATATACAAAGATAATGTGGTTAATATGTGCATATTAGTATGCAACCACCTACCGGACGATATAAAAGTGTTAGAGGGTCTGACATTCAAGAAGAAAGTAACTCAATGGCTAATGTTTCATTGTTTTTATAGTGTTAAGGAATTTCTAGACTTTAAGACAAATACATGGTGTATTTAAAAAAAATGCACGTCTGCATGCAGGCTGAATACATTTACTTTGTTTATATTAAGACCTTATATAATGTATGTTTTCTAGCAAATAAACTTTCTGATTCTAATTCTGATAGTGTTTGAAACAGAAATTGTTGCGGCAGGCAAAACAAATCATTTAAAAACATGACCTAAATCTAGACTAACGTTATTTATATCCTGACGGTAGCTATGGTACTTACTGTAAGTATACAAGCCGTTAAAGGGACAGGCCTCAGATAAATCTCAGTACTCACTAGAATAATGACATAAAATTGAAATGAACCATCAACATCATCCAGCCATCAAACAGTCGAAATACCGGCCACAAACGAGTTTTTACACGCGGAAAACGGAAAAACGAAACGCCTGTCCAAACAAAAGTGTTTAATAAATTCATCAGATTGATTCAAAACATTAATTTTGGAATGAAATCGCACGCCACGGAAGCCGCGAACTGGAAGCGATGCGCGAACATGGCGCCCTATAGCTATTTCGCTGAAAAAATACAATGTGAGGTCGAACCCACGCGGTATTTTTGGAACAATTGTTATTCTAAAGTAACCCACAGTATTTTAATAAATATTGTGATTCCTCATATAACTAAGTCGATGAAAATCTGTTTTTTATTTACATTGACAGCTTTTATTGAACCACCAAAACCTTAGATTTCATTAAACAAAAATATAATAAATATTTTAACAAATAAAATTAGTTTAGTATAGTCTCAGGTTCTTATTTTTACGAATTCGATAAAATGTGGTCGTTTTAGGATTTATTACGAGTAAATGCTCAAAATATCAAAACAAAAAATTCATGACCAAAATAGTAATTCGTAAAAAAAATACATACTTAGATATTTTAACCTACTCCAAGACAAACACCATCGGCTTTATCCTTTAAAATTAACAAAATATTGTAGCTAGAGCTTCAAAAATATTTCCCGTAAAAAAAAAACGAGGAAATTTTTGCTTCCTGCTGGAAGTGACCTGAATCCAAAATATTACGCTGTGAGTCGTGCGCGCGACACGAGACAAGCCAGTTTGACAACTTATTTTTTTTTTTTCAACTAAGTATACATTTTTATTTGAAATTCTAATTTTTAAATAGCTTCCTGGTACCTATGGTACCTATCATTTATTACTGGTACTGGTATTATTATACCTGGTACCCATCTTTTATTTAAATTAGAAATTGGACAGAATTCATATACGTTGCTCCGATACCAAAGTAAGTAGCTAACGCACTTGTGTTATGGAAATCAGAAACAATTAACAACACCCAGACCCAACACAACGTTGAAAGTTCTGATTCCTACATTGACCCTACCGGGAATCGAACCTTGGATCTTGGAGCGGCAACGCCTTTGAAACCCAGCGCGTTTAGCCACTACACTACAAAAGTCTTATACTTTTAGCCATGGGCCATGAACTGCCTTTTGCTAATTTTAAAACATGTAGATAATACTTTCAGCAATATAATTATAAAACGAATTTAAAAACGTAAAACCACTACAAATGACGTGTTTTCCATATGAATAAATAAATAAAGCAATTTCCGATTTGCGAAACACAGTATGTGTTAATTGTTATATGAATTGACAATTTTTTATTTTGATTTCGCGGTGGAATCAAATCTGCATATACATGCAGAGCACCGAGGCTTATCACTTTTAGCATTGTATAATGCTCCAGCCTCGGTAACTGTGATGTTGTGGTTTAGAAATAGTGATGCCGATGATTATTGCTACATTATGCTTAGAAATAGTACAGCATTCATTTCTTAAGAGATTCTTTAAAACCATCCATCCAACCAACCATCCAACCAGACCATCGAAGTCATCTCAAATCAATTCTTTGTTAAAAATTATGATTATTATTTTGTAAATGTCATTTGTATTAATTATAATTACTTATAAGAAACATCAGTTAATATAAATCTTTTGTTACTTATGATTTGTTTTGATCCCTTTTAATAGGTAATTCATGATGATTTGAGCTGTGATTAACTCGAATTGGAACCAAATAACGGGACTAAGAAACACAAGGTCGACGCGCCGCGTGATCACCCAAATCATAAATTGTTTTCTTTGTTTTTTTCTCACGTTACAGTTATAATTGCTATAAAAATAACAATCTTTATTTTTCAGATTAAAAGTGTCCATATAGCCCCTCGACTCAGAAATATTCGGTGACGGATCCGTTTACAATTCAATTACTTTCACTGTTTACAAATCATGTAGATTTATCCGATAACACTCATTTGTTATTTTATTATATTTGTTACCAAACTGACAAATCTAAATCCGATCAAACTACGACATTTATTTAAAAATAAATAAAAAAGTAGCCGCAACTCACGCCAAATGGCTTATCGAACGTTTTAAATCGCCTTGCAGGTAATTAGCAACAAACACTCTAAGAAAACCCTCAATCTATCTTAATCAGTTGCAACAGTAAAAGCAATTTTTAATTCAGGTAAAAGTAAAGATAGTTCTCCGATTCGCACATTTAGTAACATGTAAATGTCAATACATCTCAAGGACGACAAAGTTCATCCTGTCCTCAATCAACGCAAATCATAGCTATGGCTTCATCGACATCTACAGATAATTAATTGACACCATTATTCAAATCATTTCGGTACTGCAATTTTTCGTAATGCCGCAGTATGGTTTCGTTTAATTCCCATTTGAGCCGGGAATAATTCAAGCCAGAACTGGCACTAAACAAACACGCACGAATGTGACGCGCGGCGTGACGCCTCAAACCACTAATTCCGCTCTAACGTCATTTTAATTATGCTATTTGGACAGAGAGGTGTTTATTTTATTTGAATTGTGAAACCATACCACATTACGCTTGGCTCTGACCAGAGTGTAATCAAGCCTTAGAAAATAGAGTCAATGTCACAAACAGACGCGTAACTAATCTATAATATTATACATTTATAAAGCTGAGGAGTTTCTTTGTTTGTTTATACGCGCTCATATCACGAACTACCAGACCAATTTAAAAAAAAGGTGTTTGAAAGCTTATCAAGGAAGGTCTTAGGCTATAAAACATCACGATTCGACTTATAAGAGCAGAGCAACAATGAAAAATGTTGCAAAAACGAGGGGATAATATTTCTTTTGAGAGCTTTCGTTGCGTACGCAGCGTAAACCGTTGAAAATACATAAAAATCATGAATGACGGGGTTTGTTACGCTTCAAAAGTTCTACGAGAAAATCCGCGGCAGCATATGTCTGGCCGATATAGTTTATTTTCTGCAAACTTTCTTATTATATCTCATAAATTTAATAAAAATAATGTAATGTTTTTAAAGATGTTTTGATGCGTACGGGAATTTATTCTTATCAAAATAAACATATTGATCATCACGAGTATTTAATTTGGGCCAATTGTGTTTTACATCATTTCATTTCAATAAATATCTTAGAAGCTTTCACGGTTTTAAAATAACTCTGTGCCTGTAAATAATGCTCATGAATATTATTTTTATTATTTGTTCTTAGTACAACACGCGATTGCGTAATCGCTATGGTTTTTGACCTCTTACTTACAATGAAATTATTTGTTTCGCATTCAAATATTTTATATATCCGAAAATAACGCGGGTGACCGCTTGTATTTTTATATTTAGTTAAATAATAATAAATAAACAAAACTCTTTAATCATGTTTGGCTATTTATATTGCTATCAAGGTCGGGTTTAAATCGATCTTAAGAAATTTATCCATCATATTTTGGTCATGCCCACAAATCAAGATATAAGATTAAGTTAAAATAATGTATTGTAAATCAGGCTGGCCCGGTGGGTCTTAGGGCTTATGCCCGCCGTCGCGACCCATGTTAGTGACTGCCGCGCGACTGACGTTTTAATTCTGACACATTTAGCTGCCGCGCAAAAAATTTGACGGTTGTACACATGCCTGTGAAACGAATCAGTAGCTTGCATGCCAGTTGCCACTGTCCTGTGAAAGTTTAGCTATTTGCGTCTTCTCTATATTCATACTGTTGAGAAACACACGTGCCAGTTTTACAGACCCCCGCGTCTCCTGCCTCACATGGCATGCCAGTAAGCGTAAACCTACACTAGAAGTCGATGGCACGTGCAAGGAGCTGCCATGCAAGCGTGCGAGCTACAGGTTTGTGCATCGCCGCCTTAAGTCTCTATATTTATTGTTTGTTTTTTATAGTGTTTTATCACTATTCAAACTTAATAATATAAATTGCACTTATAACAAGCAACTGCGACAAGGAGTCGAACGCTGTTTATTACGCTATTCGTGCGCATACCTAAACCACTCGTACTATACCACTTGCAAAACTCAACAGGCTTGCCAATGTGTCGGTGGCAGAGTGGTATAGGCATGCGCCCGGATAGCGTAGGACTCAGGGTTTGATTCCTTGTCTGACACAGTTGCTTTTTACAAGTGTAATTATGTTAAGAAATTCGCTGTTCAAACTTATCACAGGCTTCGATTTAAGTAACATACAAGCTTAAAAGAAAAACGCAGATGGCATAGTATTTTTTTAGGAGAAAATTCCGGTTATCTTAGCAGTTTATCTTTAAAGAAATTATATCCTGTGGTACAGAAAGCGGCTTCATTTTTTAATCACTCGCGTCAAGGTGTCGAAGCACCAGTTGAAATCCACACAGAAGAGATTTGAATAGCTGAAACTGGTACCCATTGCCTTAAATTTATCTTTTATCTTTGTCACCTCTTTGGTATAATTATTCATTTATTTTTAATTTATTTAAGTGCACATTTCATTTTGTATTTGAGATCATATTGTAGTTATGTAATTATTCGGGCAATAAATGATTTTCAATTTCAATTTGAAAAAGATAGTTTAATTTTGTTAGAATTAATGTCTATATTTCGCGTATTTTTTTATTTTCGAGCGAAAACCACACGCCATAATCCTGCGAGTAATTAAAAAATTGAGGCCCTGGTCACTTGTCAAATTAAAGGGCAAAAATAACAAGAAGTTTATGATAGGCTTAATGTATTTTTTGAAAGGATATGTTTTAAAATAACTGTAATTATTCGTGTTAAATTATTCCTGTTGCGGTATTTGTGAGGCTTACCACCTCTCTCACCTGTAAGCCGCGGTTAAAGCCACGGGATGACACTTTGTCCTAACGCAGACCATTTTCGGGTTGTGGCTAATCTTACACCTAATAAAGCAATAATTTCACTGATTTTACCATACAAGTGAAAGGCGATATTTTTAGAAAGTACATAGTTACCGATAGGAAACGAATGCGTTTTTTTTAGCTTTTTGGTCAGCTTTTGAAGGCGACTTAATTCTTGAAAATATTTTTCTTTTCCATGTTTTTAGTTATTACTTATCTCTCAGAAACCACTTTAGCGATTTTGAACTAAAAAATAATCATTTTGCTATGACTTTTTGTTTCCAAGCAACCCTGAGATAAACATACATACACTTACGAAATCTTGCACACGTACTAAGAACCCTTAATAGATCATTACACTTTTTTTTTCAATTCTGATGATATCAAATACATACAAGTCGAATTAATTATCTCCTTTTTAAAGTCGGTAAAAGCATATTTTCTCACACTTCCTTAGGGCGACTTGTTTAAATTGGTACCATGTCAGTTCTAAGGCTCACTTTATGCAGAAAGGAAGATTATGCTGGATAAGAGTTTTTAAGATAGTGACGTGATGACATCGATCATCATCATCATCATTATCAGCCAATAGACGTCCACTGCTGAACATAGGCCTCACCCACGGTTTTCTATAGGGATCGATCACAAACGGTCTGCATCTGGATACACACTTAAAAACCTGATTTGTATTTAAAGTCTGTTGTCTGTTGTTGCTGTGTCTGAAGAATGCTGTCGTCTGTCCTGTCCTACTTTAGCGCTATTGCTCGAAAAGTTTGGTCAAATTGATACACGCATATGGTTTTATTAACAAAACGATAGAAGTAAATCACGAAGAGAAATAAAATTAAGCCGCTGAGTGATTGAAAAATTGGTAACAATGGTAACTGTCATACGAAAATACCACAACCGGGAAACAAATCCGGGTACGCAGTTATAGCGCGTAAGCCTGTGTCACTACCTAAGCCAAGCGGTTGACACCAAGTAGGTGTTTAAATTATTGTAAGCCTGGCTGCGGGCTACCAAAGTGTCTGAAATCAGTGATATTTTAAGCTTCGGCGGTAAATTTGTGCTGTAGCGTCATAAGTTTTTATTTTCTTTTTTACTTTAAGAGATGGGTAAATACTAACTTCAAAAAAGGAGGTTTCCAGTTAGACCTCTATGATAGGTTGTATGTTTTTCCGCGATTATCTCGCGTGCGGCCGACCCTATACCGATACCAGTTTCCATAAAAGTATTTGTTACATTAAGGAGAAGGTTTAAGTCACTTTTGAAAAATTTTTTTACACAGTTTATTTATTTATTTATTTTATTTATTTATTTTAAAACTTCATGCACACAACATAAAATTGTAGGTACATATGGCGGACTTAATGCCAAAAGCATTCTCTACCAGTCAACCATAGGTCAGGACAGAGAAAAATATATATACAGGCGGTGCAAGTAAAGTTATAGAGGCAATAAAAGATAAGAGAATAGCGATAGAGATAACTATAATACGATGATAAACATACATACTGCCGATTACTTATATACGATTATATAAAAAATAATGAAATAATATATTTATTATATAAACATACACATCATTTAAATATACATAATATGGTACACATAGATAAATTAATGTCAATGAGACGGGTCAGTGAGTTCGTCTCTATATAGTGTTCGCAATGCCTTTTTAAAGGTAAATTTCGAGGTAGATGTTTGGACACTTTTTGGAAGCCCATTCCAAAGTCGAATGGCTGTGAGAGTAAAGGAATTGGACATAAAGCCAGAAGTGTGACGGGGAGTGAATAGTTGAAGAGAGCTACTAGAGCGAAGGGACCGGTCATGAGAAGAGTGGAGGTATGAGAATTTATCTTTAAGATAGGACGGAGAGTTAGAATCGAAGAGAACGGAGTATAGCATGCAAAGTGTCCGAATGTGCCTACGCTGCCGAATGGGAAGCCAGCCTAACTGGTTGCGAAACTGGGATATATGGTCAAATTTACGTAGACCGAACACAAATCTTATACAATTGTTGAGGAGCCGGTCCATTTTACTAAGGAGATCTTGGGAGACATTTGTGCAGCAAACGTCGGCGTAGTCGAAAATGGGCAGAACCAGAGACTGTACGAGCAGAACCTTCGTGCTAGAAGGGAGGAAATGCTTGAATCTGTATAGTGCTCGTAAAGTTCCGGTAACTTTCCTACTCATTTCTTTCACGTGGTGACCCCAGCTTAGTGTGCAGTCGATGTGAAGCCCAAGGTTCTTCACATGAGGCGAATAGGCTACCACCTCACCGTCGAAGACGATAGGAGGCAGAGACGTCATGTCAAGTTTTTGGAGCTGACCTGGACTGCCAATAAGAATAGTCTGACATTTGCTGGGATTCACCCTGACGCCAAATTTACTGGACCAGCTGCTAATGGCACGAAGATCCTCGTTAAGTTGAAGAATAGCGCCATCAATTGCAGATGGATCAGCTTGAGAATAGAGTTGGAGGTCATCGGCGTAGAGGTGGAAGGAAGAAGCGAGAAGAGGAGTTAATAGATTAATGAATATAGAGAACAAGATAGGAGAGAGAATACCTCCTTGCGGCACACCAACCGGCATATCAGTCCAGTCAGAAAAGGCCTGACCGAGGCGAACAGCCTGCTGGCGACCGCGGAGGTAAGAAGAGAACCAATCCACAGAAGAAGATGAGACTCGCAGATGAGAAAGGATGGCGAGAAGGATATCATGATCGACCGTGTTGAAGGCATTGGAGAAGTCAATCAGGACAAGGATAGTCACTTGTGACTCCTCCATGCCCGCCCTCACGTCGTCAATTATTTTTAGGAGAGCCGTGGTCGTGCTGTGCCCTGGCCGAAATCCAGATTGAAACTTGCTTATGAGATTGTTGGCTAGAATAAACTTAGAGAATTGTTGTTGGGCTGCGGCTTCGAGGATTTTGGAAAGAAAAGGTAATATGGAAATGGGGCGGAATTGACTAACAGCACTGGGATTGGAGACTTTAGGTAGAGGAATTATATGAGCACGACGCCAGATGGATGGAAAGCGGCCACTGTGGAATGAAAAGTTAATTATGTGCGTGAGAATGGGAAGGATGTCCTCTAAGATGTGAAAAATCATGGTTCTACTAACGTTGTCGCATCCGGTGGCCTTTGATTTGATGGATAGAAAGATTTTGCGAGTCTCATCAACACTCACTGGGGAGAAAGAGAAAGTGTTATCTGATTGGCTTGGGAGTCGTTCTATGTAAGAAATAGTTGAGAGTTTTATAGTATCATCGAGAAGAGGAGTTGAAGAAAAGTGAGAGTTAAGTTCATTTAAAGAGAAACTAGAAGAAGGTGTGTTAGAGGATTGTCGACCAAGACCGAGAGTCTTTAGAAATTTCCAGATATCGGAACCCGAGGCATTAGCTATATTCTCGTGAATATGGCGGCGCCTGGCAGCTCTAACCAAGTTATTGCAGCGGTTTCTGGCTCGTTTATACGCATCCCACTTATCTAAACAGCGATCTTTTTTAAAACGACGAAATGCGCTATCTCGCCTAGTCATCGCTTCGCGAACTTGGCAGGTCATCCAAGGAGCTGGTGGTCGCTTAACTCGAACAGTCCGGATAGGTGCATGAGCGTCAAAGAGCTTTAACCTCGTAACGCCCAGGCCATTTTTACAAAACATAAGCTTACAGCCCAGATGCCTTTTTAAAGGTTCACATGGTGCGAACCCGGGGGTGATGAAAATTAAAAAAAGTGTTTTATGATCTCCGTATGAGCGTGGGATTATTTCTGCATGTAAAAGTATGTCAGTGGAAGGGTTTGTGACCCTAAATAACCCCAAATTCGTTATCCTTTATTTAGGCATATGGGCTTCAATATATACAAAACCCGCTTTTTGCAAAATTCATATTTTTAAAGTTTTGGAGTAACAGTAGACAATACTGGGTTTATTTTATATATTACAAAAGACAATGACATAGATATTTGGAATAAAACATGACTTCCAAAATTTAAATGGCCGAAAACATATTTAACACTAGCACTATGACAATAAAATATCAATTTTTGGACAAAATGATCATTATTTCCTGTACTATTTATATTTTTGTGGCTCGTTTATCACCATGTTTTAAGAGTTCCATCGGAAGAAATCCATGTCCAACAAAGAACAAAAGCATAAATTGACAAGTTTCTAAATCGGGACCTAAAATCACTATATCAACCCATATGCCTTTTAAAATCAACACTATAGCAAATGGAGATATTCTTATAGATAAATTAAATATTTTTAGAATACGAGCAGATATTAATGAAAAACTGAATGTACCAGAGTTATCAAGTCGTTTATTGTAGGAATAAGGCTTTATAAACATCTTAAATCGGCAACATCATCATCTCCAAATGGATCATCCTCTTCTATATCTGATTGACTTAATACTTCTTAAGCTTCTTCGATTTGCTGATCTCGCATTAGGTTACCTTAAAAGGATAGATTACTGATAAATATTCTGTACCAGACTAAATAATGGACTACATAATGAAGGAGAAAACGGTCAAAGTCATACAATGCAAAAACAAATTTAATTGATTAGTGGTATATTCCCTTATACCTTTTAAAATCTATGAATATGTAAATACTCTTTTACCTTTTAAAAGGTGACCGGATTTAACGGAAGTTATTTTACATGTTAGTGCTTTATTTTCGCGTAAATCTTTATGAAGTTGTAATATTTACATATTTTTCAACAAGCAGAGTAACATACTTTCAGCGAAAAAACCTAAGATTACATCAATAATCATGGATTTACTTACCACGTCATCTACGTCTGTCCGTCTTGACGGACATTTCACCGGAAATTACAGATATTTTATTTTTCTGTCGGCACTTTTGCATAACCATATACAAAATTAGACTTTCCAGTATCCGAATTAAAAACGTTAACAGATTTGCCGCGTAATTTTAAATGTTATGGTGCGTTCAAATCAGATACCCTTTAAAAGGTAGTGTGGGCGTTTATATCATGAATTATGACAACGTCTTGGGCCCGTACCACTTATGAGCTACATACCTTTTAGTAGGTATCTGGGCGTTACGAGGTTAAGATATTAGCATTGAGCATGTCAACTTTCTCATCAATGGTATCCGCTCGAGACACCAGCGACCAGTCAAGCGCCGAAGAGTCCCGCTCAAGTTGTTGCTGGTTTATTTTTGCAAAACATCGCAGTTGCACGGTCTCCGGCTTACGTTTGGGAGGACGAAGGTTATAACAGAGGTAGATAAGGTCGTGATGTGAGAATGCGGGAGCGAGTAACTGTCCATGCTTACTACAAAGCTCCGGGCGCGAGGTGATGATATGGTCTATCCACGTATCATCTGTATAAAGATTGTGGTGTGTAGGTTGCAACGGTAGTAAGTGAAGTTTCACAGAATCTACGATCGACTTGAGCTGCGAGGAGCGGTTATCCTGCTTAAGGAGATCAGTATTAAAGTCTCCCAAGATTATAGTATGTGAGTACTCAGAACAGATAATTTCAAGAATGGATTCGAGTTTCGAAAAGTAATTAACTGTGGGTGGAGCACAGACAACTCCAAGAACAGCTTTGGTTCCTTTCACAGATATTTCAAGAAAAATATATTCGAGAGAGTGAGAGTATTCACCTGGTGTAGTGTGTATAATTTTAAAAGGAACATCACCGCGAAGGTAGATTGCCACACCACCGCATCCTTTTCCGATTCTGTCATTTCGAATGAGTACGAAACCAGGAAGAGAATACGATGTGGAATTGAGATTGGGCTTTAGAAAGCTTTCTGAAACTAGAATAGCATTAACTGTATCGGAGGAGAAAGTGCTGAGAAGATCAGTGTAATGGAGGGGGACACTTTGAGCATTTATATGACAGACTTTAAAGTGGTCTTCAAAGTTTTCAAGTTCGGAACAGATGTTGTGATGGAGTGAGACGGAGCTGTCAAGCGAATGAAAGGAAGAAGACATGTCAAATGCAGAGTGAAATGACTCATCACTAGACATTATAATGTGTACGCAAATATAAATATATATATATATAAATGAAAATAAGTATAATTTACTAGAAAATAAAATGAGAGTAAATATATTTAATAAATCTAGACAGTATCTTATTTCAAGACCTGCCGGTTAACTGTTTACAAATTTACAGTGACATTGAGATCCAGGAGACTAATATAAGAAAAATGCAACACTAATTATAAATAACATACCGTTACAAATAACGTTATTTAAAAGGCTGTATAAACATTGGTATCTTTGCATTTGAACAGTGAGGCAACATTACAAACTATCAAATGTCACTGTCAAGAAAAAAAAACATTTCACAACAAACAAATTACAAAATAAATGAAGGTTAGCACAAAACAAGCTTTACACGGATACCTCTGAAGTTGCGAGAAGATGAGGAGAAAACTGTGAAGTGTGGGTAGAACAAGAGTACGTAGAAGGCCTTTGGAAGACTAGAGCATGTTCTGGTCAGCTAATTTCTGCACGAACGTTTTGCCTTTTGAGGCCCGGGAATGGTGTTCGTAGCGCCGGACTTGATGTTCGAGGGGCTGGGCTTGACGTTGGACGACCCGGCTTTGGGGAGCGCAGGGTCAGCAGTGGAGGCGAGAGGCTTGGGGCCCGCATTCAGAAGGGCCCTGGGGCCAGCCGACGCAGCAGGAAAAGCTCCCCTAAGTCGGTTCAAATGCTCCTCACTACCAATGCGCTCACGGTCTCCGTTAGGCAGTTTGACGTAGATGTTTCCATCCAGCGTCCACACTCGTCTCATACCAAAATGCCTTCTTGCATCTAAGAAAAGAGTTTGTCGTGTCCTTGTCAAAAACTCGGAGATGACGAATTGCGTGCCTTTCAACAAGGTTTTCTTACTCCATACCAGTGCCCTTGTCATCTGACTCACAAACTTGATGATTATGGGCCGAGTTCGGCCCTCTTTGGCACTACCAAGCCTGTGACAAGCTGCAACAGATGACTTATCTATGTTGGAGAGACCAAGATTCTTGCTCATTATAGATAGAATGGAGGACAGTGGATCATCATTCTCAGCCTCCGGAATGCCTGCTACAAGAAGATGTTTACGCCTGTGTCTTGACTCGATGACATCAACTGCTCTGCCCAGCTCTGTGATTTGCTTCCGCAGAATATTCATTACATTAAGAGTGTGTTCACGGAAGGCGTAGAATTCCTTGGAGAGTGTCTGCAGGCACAAACCTGAGGTCGGAGAGGCTTGAGCTGCTTTAAGATTTGCCTCAAAATCTGTCATCCGCTGCATGAGGGATTTCTCCAGGGCCTGCTGTGTGTCCACAATGCTGCTCATGTTCTCCATTGTGCTTCAGTGTTGCAGTGAAGTGTTGTAGTGTGAGAGGTAGTCACCGGCAGGAAGTTGGACTTATCTTGTTAAATATTCATGTGATTATATGCACTACACTTGAGGTGATACTGGACTTAGTAACAAGTAAGTTTTTAATAAAATATTTGAGTAAAATAGCAAACAACTTATTCTTTATAATTTTTAAAATAGAGCAGCTGTTATCGCGTTCACAACTACCGCCGAAAAAAAACACAGTTAGCTTAATTCTGCGGAAAAAAAAGGGTGGAAAAAAAAACTTTCAATTGATCCTACTAAAAGGATTAATAACGGTAATAGGAGAAACAAACTTTTTTGCAGTCGGTGCATGACGTGAGTACGTAGACTACTGCTGTCCGTTAAGGTTGACATCATGCACAAACTCCAAAAAAAGAGATTGTTTCTCTCATTAGCGTTATTTTGTCGTTTAAGTGTTTTCTTAAAAACAGATAAATTATTTTGATATTTTTTTCTTGGGTTTTTTTTATTATATAAATATTGTTTCAGCTAAAATAGTTATTTAGACATTTTACGTTATGTGACAAATACTTATGTGAAAACCACATTAAAACCAGTTCAGCGAAACGCAAGATAATTGCAAACAAACATTTCTACTAACATAAAAACATACCAGAGAAACTAAGAACCACTTTTTTGAAGCCGGTTATAAATTCCAACAGGACGTCCTTGTGTCTTTCAATCCGACGTTTGAATATTTTTTGTTTTCTGTACCTATAGATAAGTATTGTTTTTTTTCTGAAAAATAAAACAGACACAGTTTTCCAATTACAAACTGAAAATTAAGATTAATCCAATCAAGATCTAACTCAGCCAGGCTGAAGTTAAAGTAGTTCAAAAAAAGATGTATAAAAGTGCATTGTCTTACGAAGGGTCCCCTGCGGAGGCTTTTAGCGCCGGAAATAGCCGGAAGCAGAGCGTCGCAATCGCTCTACAATTTAGTTTGAGACACTTCCGCGCTCACAACAACTCGGCACAGTTTTAGAGGTTACAAATTAGTCCATTTATGGAAATAAAAAAAAAATACTAAAGATAATAGTATATTATGATACAAGTGTGCTAAATTGATCATTTAAATACAAGGCGATATTGTGTGCCATAGGAAGCCGCGTATATTTTAGTCACAGGAACACGTGTTTCATATAAGGTTTTTCAACACACTTGCGAGGAAAAAACAAGACTCTTCAAGTTGAAATTTATAAAATTATTTTGCTTTAAATTTCCGCGAAGCGGCGCCGGCACAGGCATGCAGCACAGCTGATGCAATTATTAGTACCCAAAACCCAACACCAAAAAAGGTTTTTTTGCACGTTGGTGTTGGGTACTAATAATTGCATCAGCTGTGCCGCATGCGTATTGAGGGAGGGCGGGTGGTGCATCTTGCATTTGCCTGAACTAATACTAAACGCGGTGACGGTTCGTGTTGTTAGTTGCCTGCGCCGGCGTCGCTTCGCGGAAATTTAAAGCAAAATAATTTTATAATTTTCAACTTAATAATGAATTTCCGCAAATTAACGCCTTATTCCATTAATTTAAGACTCTTCATTTAGTAAGTTTTAAATTATGAAAACAGTTAGTAAAAGTACAATTGTTCGCATAAATACTGTTTGTTGCTAAAATTTAAACATGTCAGGGACTCTCACAGGAATGCACGCCTCCGTCTCCAAATTTGGCATCTTCACGGGAGTCCACATACTGGGCCCATTTACGAAAATATGGTTGAGTCCAGGAGAACTTTTAAGTCTAAACTGAGATGGTGCCAAAACAATCAACAACAAATAAAAATGGATATCATTGCTCAACACCATTTCAGCAAGGACTTTAAGCAATTCTGGAAGTCAACAAATAAATTAAATCCAAAGCCGAGCCTTCCTGTGAGCGAGACGGGCATTGATAATCCAGTTGGCATAGCAGAGGCTTTTAAAGACAACTTTAAGATGAAATCTCCACTCGGATCTGCCCCTATGTTGCTTGACGACAACAGACCCGCCTCATATTACCTGAATGTCTGATTTACGGCTAAAGATGTTGCACGTGTAATAAAAGAAATTGTTCGTGGCAAGTCACCAGGGCATGACAATCTGAGTGTCGAGCATCTACGCTTTGCAGGAGTCCATCTACCGAGAGTGTTATCTCTGCTTTTTAATTTGTGTATGAATCATTGCTACTTGTCTGATGACCTAATGCGACAGTAACAGTTCCTGTAATTAAAAACAAAACAGGCGATGCATCGGACTTGTCGAACTATAGGCCAATATCATTGGTGACTGTGGTGGCTAAGGTGCTGGACCGCTTGCTTGATCAACACCTAGCTAGGCACATACAATTAAAGGATGCTCAGATTGGTTTTAGACCAGATTTGTCTACTGAAAACGCTGTGCTGTGTCTCAAGCAGACGGTCCAGTACTACACATCCAGAAAGACGCCGATTTACGCATGTTTTCTGGACCTGTCCAAAGCATTCGACCTAGCATTATATAATGTTCTATGGGAAAAGCTGAAAAATAAGACTACTGAGCCTTATGAAGTTGTGTCACTATTTCGATACTGGTACAACCACCAAAATAACTGCGTAAGGTGGGCAGGCGCGTATTCGGACATGTATAGGTTGGAGTGTGGAGTGAGGCAGGGGGGCCTATCATCTCCTAGGCTCTTCAACCTATGCATGAACGCGCTGATCGGGGAGCTCAGCAGCACTAATGTCGGATGTCATATAGACGGCGTGTGCGTCAGTAATATCAGTTACGCGGACGACATGGTGCTGCTGAGTCCCTCGATTGGGGCGTTGCGTAAATTAGTGCGTATTTGTGAGTCCTATGCTGTGACCCACGGACTCAGGTACAACGTGGTTAAGAGTGAGTTTATGGTGTTTAAGGCTTTCAAGAGGTGCCCCCTTACAGTGCCTCCAATTACTCTGAACGGGTCTCCTCTTAATCGCGTGTCACATATCAAGTATCTGGGGCATTGGGTCACGGAGGATTTATGTGACAATATGGACATAGAGAGGGAGCGCAGGGCGCTGGCCATCCGCTGCAATATGGTGGCTCGTAGGTTTGCTCGCTGCATTCGGCATGTTAAGATGACTCTTTTCAAGTCATACTGCCAGTCCTTTTATACGAGTAGCCTATGGGTAGACTATACGCAGCGTTCATACAACACGCTGCGTGTTCAATATAATAATGGGTTTAGGATGCTGATGGGGTTGCCGCGGTATTGCAGTGCGTCTGGCATGTTTGCCGACGCAAATACTGATGGTTTCCACGCTATCATCAGAAAGCGGTCAGCGGCGCTTGTACACCGCCTGCGAGAAAGCACCAACAGCATCCTAAATGTTTTTGCGGACAGGTGGGACTCTCCGTTGCTGAAGCACTGGATTCCTCTCCAAACGTTTGTGAGGTAGGCCCAACTACACTCAGTAAACACAGTACTCCTGTCTAACTTTCAATAATGTATTTTTAAGATTTAACTAACTTTTAATTGTTTTCTATTTATATTTATTACTAACAAAATTTATGGGTCTGTATACTGTTCTGTGTCCGATACCTGAAATAAATGCTTTTGAATTGAATTGAATTGATGTAAAAGGAGCGAAGTGTGTAAAAGGTTGACATTTTGTGACTGCGTCGATGTTGCAAAGGGTCTAAGAGTTACGTCAGTTTTGAGCGACCCGGAAACGGCGCACAAGCAGTTCTGTGTGGTACAATCATTTTACGATGCGGTCATAACAGTTGGCAACAGACCACTCGGGCCCTTTGCAGCTGCCTCTTTGTTTGTTGTGTCATCTCCTGCGCTACTGATCTGACATTGATTTAGTTTAGGTACTGATGTACCTAACTATAAATAAATATCCTTTGGACATTCCCACACATCGCCATCTAGTCCCAAAGTAAGCTACTCAAAGCTTGTGTTATGGGTGCCAGACAACGGATATAATACTTAAATACTTTTTGTTTGTAAATACATACATGATATACATAGAAACACCCAGACCAATACAAACAGACATGTTCATTTCATGCACACAAATGTTTGTATTGTGCGGGGATCGAACCCGCAACCCGCTGGGTAGTAAGCGATTTCTCGACCACTACACCAGACGGGTCGTCTATATGAAATAATGATACCAAACCGTTACTACAGGCATTACATCTCATGGCCAAAGTCATCAATACCATTCACGAGGGCAGAGAAACAAAAAAACCGGCCAAGTTCGAGTCAGACTCACGCACTGAGGGTTTCGTGTCAACTTTAACTTAATTAGGGGGTCCACTTCCACTTAGCCAAAATACGAGAATATTTTGTTGGCAGCAAAGATAACTTTGTTTTTCACACTATGTGTATGAAGGACAAAATCATGTTTGCAGTTGTTGAAAATGTACAATATCTCAAAAAGTACTTGTTCGATCTCGCTAAAATTTCCACTAGATTGGCCCAAAAGTTAGAGGCGCCCAATTTACTACTTCAGGAGGGTCTATCTCACAAATGATTAACTTTGAGATAAAATGGTTTTAGAAACTTCCATTTCATTTCAAAAACATAATTTTAAGCAAAATTATTTTTGTCTTACTTCCATTATTATTATTTGTATGGGAATCGTGAAACGGTTAGCAAAACACATCTACCTACCAAATTGCATCTGTGAATTGTTTGAGTTTCAGAATAAAGTGGCTGTGACATACGGTTGGACAGACAGACTTGATGAAACTAAAAGGGTTCTGCTTTTGGGCATTCGGCTACGGAACCCTAAAAAGGCGTGGAATTAAAGACTGTCGATTTAAATATTTTATGAAGCGGCGGCAATTTGCCGACAGATCGCGAGTCAGTCAATATCGAGCTTTATGGCGCAATAAAACTTTTATGTTCCGCATGGAGTGCATGTACTGGAAATAATGGATATTTAAAGTTAACGGTAGGGCTTTTTTGTTTCTAGAATTACATATTATCATGTGAGAATTCGACTCGGCTGGGCAGCGCTCAGGAAATTGCGTAAGAGTCTCTTCTCGTCTCAATTAACTCAGTGTCTGTAGATGAAAGTCTTCAACTAGTGTGTGCTACCAGTGATGACATACGGATTCGAAACATAGTGGTCTTATAAGAAAGCTCAAAATCACACAGCGAGCGATGGACAAGGCTATGTCTGGTTTTTCTCCACGAGATCAAATCAGAAGTGAGGAGGTACGTAGAAGAACACACATAGCCCAGATAATCAGTAAGCTCAAGTTGCAATGGACACAGCACACAGCTCGAAGAACTGATGGTCGTTGGGGCAGAAAAGTTCTAGATTGGAGAACCTTTGACAAAAGACGCGGCAAAAGACGTCCACCAAAAAGATGGACAGACGATTTTGTAAAGACCGCAGGAACAAACTGGATGCAGACCGCTTGTAATCGGTCGCTGTGGAAAACCGAAGATATGTTCAGCAGTGGATGTCCTTTGGCCGAAAATAATGATAAATAAATTAAAGAAGATTGTGACTTTACTTACTTTCAGCTAGCTTGTTAAACCTGACTTTAAGTTCTTCCTGTAAACAAAAATAAACTAAATTCGATGTAAAAGTAAAAAGTAGTCAAGTTAGCCAGTAACATCCCAGTGCTGGGCGGAGGCTTTACCTCAACCATTAGGTAGTTTGAGCCATACTCCACCACGCGGGCTCAGTGCGGGTTGGTGGAGGGATGTTTGCAAGGCAAGCGACTAACCCTGCTGTCTGAGGTTATCAAACCGCCCATAAGGCCTCTGACTAGGCTTAACGACTAATATCAACCGATATTAGCCGGGACCAACGGCTTAACGTGGCTTCTGCACAAGCACGGAGATGCTCGTGATGTACGTCACTTATATAGTCGGAAAGGTGACCCATCCAAACACGACCGCGCCGTAGGTTGCTTCACTTGGGTATCAATACCAAAGCGCTGTTACCACTGCGCTACCAGCACTTCAAAGCAAAATTGTAAAATGCATTATTTTGGTTACATTGTAGCTAACGTTTTATAATGGTTTGCTCACTATACAGGATGTTATTTTAATCAGTGACATCCAACTCAGGCACGATAATATGATTTATGCTGGAAACTTCATATTATATGCAAGTTTTATTAAAGAACACCTCTTCACAACATTCTAAATTAAAACCAAAACGAATGGGGAAACTTGCACACTCGTTCATACTACACCGTACCAGACATCTGTGAATACTTCACCGAAGCTAGTAAACTATGAAGAGCTGGTGTTAGTAGTTTTGCAATAAAAAAGTGATTTTATGGGTTTATTACATTTAAAAAATATGGCATCAGTATCGTTTGTACAGCCACCCCTGAGTCGCTCGTCGCTGACCAAAACAACACCCTGTATTGATCTACGCATTAATATTAATAAAATTAAAAAACTCCCGTAGCTTCATGTTTGTGAAATTACGCCTAGACGGCGGCTACGGTATTTTCGTAGTGTAGTATCGTAGTAAGAGGTGTTTTCGTAGTACAGCTTCGTAGACAGCGGCTACGGAAGCTTTGTATTGGAGTATCGTAGCATTCGTAGCAAAGGTTATATATAGTAGGTACTAGCGATTCCTCATTGTTGCACGCGCGTGAATAGAAATATCATTATGAATAATTGTCTTCTGCTATTCCTAGGTGTAATATAAAATTACCTAAGAATAGCAGGGTATTGAAAATGTATACCAAAATCCATAAAGGCCTGCTTTTTCGTATTTCCCGTGGTCGAATTTGATACTTTTTTTCCGGGGTTAAATTCACGTTCCCGTCTTTCGAATCAATCCACCAGGACGGGTCCTAAAAGGCTGTTTAAAAAGCGAGTTGGCAACAAGAAGGCTAAAGTGGCGAATTAGCAGAACAACGCGGAGTGCGCCGACCGCGGATCGGATGAGCCGAGCTTTTCACTTTGTCCGGATTTCGAGACTTGGGGCCGTATCTGATCTGTCACGTGGCCGTAAGTGATAAGATACTTATGAGGTATTATGGACCAAAGTATCCAGCGCTCACACACCAACAAACTTGTATGATTTACACAAACCTAATAACATATCTTACGCTCGTAAAAAGCAACTATGTCAGACAAATAAATCGAACACTGTTTCGTACGCTATCCACTCGGCCACCGACACATTGGCAAGACTGCTGAATTTTGCGTTTTATGTTATGTAGTTTGTCTAGTGACACAATACTATTAAATCAAAAACAAAAAATATTTAAATTGGCTTACTTTATCTTAACCGATTGTTAAAAATTGTAATAATATTTCCAATTAAATTTCAATCTCGCAACATTAATGAGGTCACGTAGCCTACGCGGTAAAGTAAGCGCTTGCAAAATTCAACAGGCCTGCCAAAATATCGGTGTTCCAGTGGAATAGGCAGGCGCCCGGATATCGTAAGACGAAGGGTTCGATTCCTTGTCTGATATAGTTGCTTTTTACAAGTGCAATTTATGGTATTAAACCTGGATGACGGGAAATACAATTGTAATTTATAGATACTAATTGTTCTACTAGTTACAAAATTGTATGCAACCAGCAGTTCCCCGAGGCTTCACCCACGTAAATATAAGCCTTATTATTGTTAATTATATAAGCCTTATTATTGGAAGGTGGCATTTAAATTTATAATCTATAATAATATTATAAAGGTGAAGAGTTTGTTTGTTGGAACGCGCTAATCTCAGGAAATAATAGATCGATTTGAGAAAATATTTTTGTAACGGATAGCTCGTATAAAACCTTAAAACATCACGAGGGAGCAAACACAATAAGCACGGACGAAGTCGTGAAAGAACGATTGTATATCTTGCTAGCTGGCTAGATGTTATATAGCTTTAGCATGAAGGAGTAAAAAACGTACGTTTATATATGTATCTTCACAAATTTTCATGTTCGTAATATAGGATTCTAAACCACTAAAAAGTGGATTTCCTTAAGTCTGTTCGATATACGTATAAGTATGTAAATCGTCTTATAGTATAAAGCAAGAGACTAGGTAGTTTACCAGCGGTAGTTACGCATTAAAACAGTAATGGTAATAATGCGGTTATATTACATCCAGAGACTTGTTGATAGCTTTCTTGTCTGATGATGATAGAGTGGAGTGGACGCCATTAGGTTTTCAACTACATATACCCAAAAAAATATAGATGTACAATACTTTAAAATAAGTATCACAATCTAGACGTTCTTTCGTAGATAACAATACGCTGTTTATAAAACAAACATCTGATAAAAGAACATTACGCTGCGAGAATTAAAGCCTTAACGGACTTTTAATGACGTTGTTTATCGCTTTCCTCTTGATCCCGTATCGTTTTCACATAGATCTGTGGAAAGGTTCTTTACTTGGGGAACTACAGCCGCTATGCCCGACCAGGAGGTCTTTTTTTGAATCACTCGCTTGGATGTAGCGTGTGATTTCCGTTCGAAAGCGATCTTAAAATCCACAATAAGCGAGCGAAATATATATATCACCGTAATATTATAAAAACCACTTGATTACAATCTTTCGGTTTGAAATCCGTTGGATTTAAATCTGTCGATTAATTGTGAACTGCACCAAACTTCATACATTATAACATAAACTGGACTGACGAATTACTGAGCCATTTGGTAGGGCAAGCGAAACCCCGTTTATTCGTCGTGTTAGTTGACATATAAGTACCAAAAATAATTCATAAATGCTGAACTTTGTCGAGATTGTTCGCAATAAATCATCACATTACAATCTAATAGATTTAAGAACCGTTATATTCTCACGGATTTTACAATTCGACGGTGACATTAATAGGTTTAATCAAGCTTTAAATTAACAACACGAGCCGTCACCGCGTTGAGTATTAGTTCAGGCAAATGCAGGATGCACCGCCCGCCCTCCCTCAATACGCATGCGGCACAGCTAATGAAATTTTTAGTACCCACGTGTAAAAAACCTCGACGCGTTTCGCCATCACACGTGGCATCCACAGGAGATGTTGTCGCCTCGGCGGAGCATGGACGATTGTTTTTTTTTGGACATTGTGATTTTCATTGATTATTTGGACATAAATCAATGGCAATCACACGCCATTTTGGCGTGAGTCCTTAAAAATAGAACCCCCGACTCGACCGAACTTTGTAGTGACATTATCGAGTTAATCTTTGGATATATCATGGTTTCTTTTCTTTGTCTGTTTCGTTGTTCGGTTTTAAGTGACAGTAGTCTGTGCTAATTACAGGATTTTTAAATACAGCTGCTCTGATTAAAATGAACGAACTTTGCAATGCTAGGTAATGGATTAACATTTCCTCGCAAACATTATGCTTTTATTATCAAGCGATCATTTGAATTATAGTTAATGCATCTCGATTTTTATTTATTGACATCCAAATAAACACTACTGGGTATTTGGAAATTAAAATCATTGTATTATAAATATTACAGGGTGGTTATTTGCTTTTGAAAACGCAGATCAATCCATTTATTTACAGAGTACAGCACAGCGTATTACTTACTTTCACTTGTAAAGAAACAACTGGCCTAGATTCTGTATTATTTATGGTATGATCAAAGGTGTGTGTATATAAAAAAGGACACTAAATCTTTCATAGGTAGTAATACGCAGGCGCGTACATAAGTTTAACGTATTAATATATTAACTGCAGTATTAATGCGGTAAACGTTATATTGCAAATACTGTAGCCATAACTTCACCGACGTCAACGTTACAGTTTTTAATCCTTCGAACACTGATCCACAAACGAATTGGCACCTTATTTCACAGAGATATGACTTAATAGACAGTGTGCTAATGAAGTATGTAATGTTTGCAACAGTGACTTATGACACGAAGTGCGGCGCGGCGGCTTATCACAAGTGACGAATGAGTGCTGGCCAGACAGACTTTTGCAAACATTTTTTTTTCTATTGAAGATAGTAGGTCGGTGGATTGCAAATGTAGGTTAATCAAAATAGTTTAATGATGGCCAGTGTTTTTTACCGTCTAAAAGAAGGTAATCAATTTAATGTGAATGAATGTGATATTGTTCGAATTTGATAATATTTGAATATGTTGATCTATAAAAGCTTCCGAACACATGTGTTAAATTTCGTAAGTGTATGTATGTTTGTCCACGGATTTCTAAAAATAAGAAGTCACGGTGAGATGATTATTTTTTTTTCCATTAAATTTATTTCAATTTAGGGTACAGTGTAAGTCTCATAAAAACCGGTCCAATAGTTTTTGAGATATGGGTATTTAACTAAAAATATATAAAAAAAACAATATAAACAGTTTTTGAGAACAATCGCTTGGTTAGAGTATTTATATAGTCCATTGAGCAAAATGAATGCTATAACGTTTCACTTTAGTTCCTTTAACCCTTGCGACAGACTCGCAAAGCACATCGAGATTTTCATCGGAAAATGGCGCAGCAGCAAAAAACGTAAAGCAAAACTGTTATCTTTCCCATAATTATTGCCACAATATACGTACATGCGACGCGGCGCAATCCTGCAGCGATACAGGTCTCTGATTACTGCGCTGGCCCCAAATTTGCTCGTAAATCCGAACGTTTTAACCGTTTACTGCAGACCAGCTGGTCTTTTAGACCAACGAGATACGAGAAAAAAAAACAAGGGGTAATGTTGATAAAGCTAGAACAACGTTAAGAAACTTTTAGAAACCAGAATATCCTTTACCGTGACCATAATTCTTTGACTTAAATAAACAGACGGGTAGATGGCGCTAACGTCACGCGTAATGACGGATCCTTATGAGCGAAATAGGAAAAAAGAGCTTTCTCTTTCTCTAAATTACGCACGTTTGGACCGACAGCACGGTAGCTCAATTGCTAGAGTGTTTGGCCCGGTTAGCCAGGTTGCTGGTTCGAGTCCCGTCCGTGCGCAAATTCTTGGTTTCTTATTTCATTTTTAAAAATATAAAATATGACACTACTCACAGTGTCAAAAACATTCTTAACCATGAAAAAATTAGATTATTAGAGTATCAAAAACAAAGGATAAAAAAGATCGGTTCCTTAGTTTCCTTTTTTCATGACATTACCTAAGACATTTTAGTAAACATAAATGGAATTAACCAATGATCTTTCAGACTACTTACTAGTAAAAACTGAAACTGAAGCAAGACAGCAAGCGGAGGGTTGGACAAACGGTCGCTGCACCCGCCCTGCAACATCAGGTGCTCTGCGGACGCAAACAGAAAGCGCAAAACACTGTTTAATTACCCCAAATGGAAAGTTTTACGTCAGACCTCTGGATCATAAGGACTTGTCGGGGACAAATTTAGATAAGATAAAGAAAGAACAATATAAGATAATAAGTACACTCTATTCCCACTCTAGGATTCCCTGTTTTGTAGGCACCAGGCTCTTTCGTCTAGCTAGTCGTCGTACATTCGTTGCTTATATAATTTAAAGTGGGCTTACGAAATAACTAAAATTATTATAAGTATGTGTTTAAAAGCATCAGATTGATTTGTTATTGCAATCTGACTATAGAATTATGTTGTCTATGACACATAAGGCACCAGGCCTTATGTATCTTTGCCACCTCAACAAGCAAGAATAATAATGTAAGACCGCGGCGCGCGAAACAGAAATATTTAAATCGAGACATTTATCTACCCTGAGTGTGAACTCCTTAAAATCCCGTTCCGTTATAACTAAACCGAATAAATGGCGCGCATAATTCCGCTATGACGCACATAAAAATTCAGGGGGCCGTGTCGGGAGGGAGAAAAAACGTGATATGAAGACGCTGAGAAGTGGTGGTAATTCCCGCGACTTTTGACTGACATTTGCATTCCCAAATTTAATTTAGGCACCTGAGCCTGATGCATAAAACATGTCCGACTTTTTCCACATTCATTCGGGCGCTTCGGCTCCGGCTTTGTGTTTTAATGAGCTGCCATAATAATTTTTAAGGCTCGATTGTCGTGCGCGTAAATATTTGTGACAGAGCGACCTTTTTTTAATTAAACAACTTTTTGGCAGCCGTATAAAGGGCGCGTTATTGGCTCACTTTTTGTTGTGTTTGGTTAGGTCTTACGGGTGCGATCGCAAAGAAAATTGTGTCCCATCCATATGCGATTAGGGCAACGGCGATCAATCGCCTTTTTCCGGCAGGTCAATTATTTCGCCCTTTCATTATCTGATTTGTAGGGTTGACAGCGATTGAATTTATAAAGGAGTCTTAGAGCCGATTTTTCAATGGTCAGATAAAACTTATCAGAGTAATAAATTATAAGGCAACAGATTTAAAAAATACAGTTTCGTATGATTGCTGACAATTAGGTGACGTTTTCAAATTAGCCATATTGTATTTTGTTCGACGAATATTTCTTATCTGTTGCTATTGAAAAATCAGCCCTTAATCGACTGTGTATATTTTGATTTATGTTTAAAGTGTGATAAAGATGAAATAACTAACTACTGGACCGATTTGAAAAAAAAATTTTTGTGATGGATAGCTTATAGATCGATAAAACATTACGCTGTGACAGGAGGGGAGAGCAAACTCAAAAAGTCGCGTGGGACTTCTAGTTTAAGATATAAATAATATAAAATCCGTTTAAATACAAATACTTAGTGCCCCTAAAAGCCGTAGTAAAAGAAGACGAAACTGCATATGAAAACGATACAAAGTTGTCTTTCCAGAAATCAACATAAAAATACTTACTATTTATCTCGCACTATCGAATTTATCTAAACGCGAACTCAAGATATCTGCGACTGACTTCCGCTCAAACTTTTTCCATAACAAACCCATCCATGCCGAAGCGATTATCGAATCCTTCCACTTACAAAACTCGATTAATTCCTTTAATTTTACGTCGACTTAATTAAAAAACTGCGTCTCTTTCCGTGTAAATCATTTTTTATCTCTGGAGTAACCCATAAAAGTGGGACTCAGTGCTTTCTGCAATAAATTGTGTAAATATTTTATAGAGACGGCTCCGGGGCGAAAGCCTGGCTCCCTCGAGGCCTCCGGTATTTATTACGTAAGAACTAAGTTCCGAGTCGAGTCGCAGTTTTGAGCAAGTTTATCAATCTACCGCCATTTTTTAATGCGCCACTTTAAACTTGTACTGTGGCGTGAAAACTAAAGCATTGTAAAGAAGAAACACCTATATTTTTTGTATGTTATAATTCAAAGATAGTTTTCTAAAGAAATTGCATAGAAAATCCAAACACAACACTATATGTTTATTAAAACGATGTACTTTTCTCTCGACATGAGATACAAGAGAAATATTTAGAACTATCTAACTATATTTTACAGCGTGATCCAAAATTTTATCACCCACGCGGGTTGCATTGCATAACACTTGAATTAGTCAAATGTACAATAAGAAATAGAACTCCAATTCGTAAGCAGCACCGAGTAAACAAATCCGATGCAAACAATTCACGGACTAACAAGACAATGTCTCGCTTTCGTCTGTTTAGCAGCGCTGCAGCAGCGTCTAGCTCGTCGACGAGCCCAAACAATAGTTAATGGAAGCGGCGCAATTAGTTCTCGGCCAGCGCCGGACACTGCCTGTCCGGCAACTGTTTACATCGGACGCTATTTTAGTATTACTTGCTAAAGATGCAGCTTCGCCGGAAGCGATAACTGGATATCTATACTAATATTATAAAGCTGAAGAGTTTGTTTGTTTGTTTGTTTGAACGCGCTAATCTCAAAAACTACTGGCCCGGTTTGAAAAATTTTTTTTACGTTGGATAGTCCATTTATCGAGGAAGGCTTTAGGCTATATAACATAAAGATACGACTCATAAGACCACAGCAGAAATGGAAAATGTTGCGAAAACGGGAGAAAGATATTCCTTTTCAGAGCTTCCGCTGCATACGCTGCGGAAACCGCTTAAGTTACACAAAAATCGTGTATGACAGGATTGTTCAGCATTAAGAGTTCTATAATAAAGTCCGCGACAGCATATGTCTATCTTTTATGGTTGACTTACTACAACCTTTTTTATGTTAATAAATTTGTAAAAAAATGATGCATTATTTTTAGAGGTGTATTATACACACAGGTATTTATTCTTATCAAAATAAATAGAGTCAAAATTCATCATCACGAGCATTTCATTTAGAACCAAGTTGCCCTTTATATTATTTGATTTCAATAAATATTTTAGGACCTATCACAGTTTTAACATAACTCCGCACCAAAATAATGTTCGCAGCTTAAGTACAACGTGCGCTTGCGCTAATATATTATAAAGCTGAATAGTTTGTTTGTTTGAACGCGCTTATCTCAGGAACTGCTGGACCGATTTAAAAAAATATTTCTGTGTTGGATAGCTTATTTATCGAGAAAGGCTTTAGGATATAAAACATGACGCTGCGACGGGAGGGGAGGGAGCAAACTCAAAACGCGCGGACGAAGTCGCGGGGGACCGCTAGTCTATAAATATGCCGTATCTACAAATAAGGGTCGAAAGAAAGAAAAATGAAAGTAGCCGTCAAAATCCAAACTAAAAACATACATGCCAGTTATGTATAATTAATTAAAGATAGTAAAATCTATTCAGCAAGATGACTGCTATAGTTCAGTCGCTTGTTTTCTCGCAACTGTGTACGTGATAGACTGATTTTTTTATATATAATCACTCGTAATCCCTCACGACTTCGTGCGCGCGTTTTGAATTTGCTCCCTTCCCTTCCGTTGCAGCGATATGTACTATAGCCTAAAGCCTTCCTCAATAAATAAACTATCCAACACAAAAATATTTTTTTCCAATCTGTCCAGTAGATCTTGAGATAATCGCGTCAAAACAAACACGCTGAGACGCGAGGGGAGGGAACAAAATCAAAACCCGCGGACGAAGTCGCGAGAGACCCGTAGTCTGCACTAATATTATAAAGCTGAAGACTTTGTTTGTCTTGTTTGAACGCGCTAACCACAGGAACTACTGGACCGATTTTGAAAAATATTTTTGTGTCAGATATCGGAAGGCTTCAGTGCTATAAAACATCACGCTGTAACGGTAGGGAAGGAAGCAAGCTCAAAAACGCGAACGCAGTTGCGGGGGTCCGCTAGTTTGCTGTATTAAACGCCTGTAATGAAGCCGCGTTCTCCAGATCTTAGCCACAGTGAACCAGCGCAAACTTGTTAACTGTAAGACGGCGCACTATTCATGATAAGATTACTTGTACGAACAGGTGGTTTAAGCACACACCGCAGCTTTGCTAATTGTGTTTCCGATCTCAAATACCAGCTCATCTGACGTACTGTCGAGTTAGCGTAAACTTTGTATGGGTTGCGCAAAGTTAATCGGAACGACTTGAAGGTAAGAGGAAGTATTAAAAACTAAAACACTTGAAACAATTACAATTTATTACTTAGGCCAGATTTTTCCAACGTCAGATATGAAATATTCGTCGATTAAAATGCAAAACGCCTAATTTGATAACATCACCTATTTGTCAGCAATCATTTTTATTAATGTCATTTTAAAATTGGTCGTTTTACACTTATTTAGTCGGAAAAGTCTTATCTGAAGTTGGTAATATATGCCCTAAGAAAAAAAAACAGCTTTCAAGTCATTGGGTATCCATAGCCATTTTGGTACTTATCATTGAGTCACAGCATAAACTAACGAAGGATTCTGGTTTTAAAAAGGTATTGTTGGTGGTTAACGGATTTAAGGAACGCGACTGAAAAGCACGGGATATTGGATGACAGCCTGAATTTATTTTTAAACTAGCAGTCCTCTGCGAATTTGTACACGCGTTTTGAGTTTGCTTCCTCCCCTCTCACCACAGTATGATGTTTTAAAGCTTTAAGTAGTTCAGTAGTTCCTAAAATAATCGCGTTGAAACAAACTCTTCAAATTTATTATATTAGTATACATTTGACAAAGCGTCATATAAGAACGTCATATAAAACCACAAAGTTAATCAAACATGATTTTTGCGTTCGCCACGCAGATACCAATTGAATAAAAATCTCCGTTGTATTAACCTATCGTAAAAACACTTGTAACGAAAACTCCCAACTTTTTTCTAGTATTTATAATGGCATTATTTATGCAATAGCAATATTTTATGGGTCAGATAATTAAGTCGTGTATTGTGGCTTTCAATGTAACGAATTCAAAATTGATGTGTTGATTCCACGCACGCATCGTTTGTCATGTTGCAGCGTTTGCCGCGCAACAAAATGTTTGCCAACGCCGCTGTCGCGCGTTTGCAGTCCACTGTTATTTATACGCACATCAACAGATTCGCGCTTGGAATAATAAAAAACTCAATAGCTGCGGTTTCGGCTTTACTGTTTGGCTTTGCCACTGCATAATCAACGGGCTTGGGATATAAAAAAAGTAAAAACTGACTTCAAAACCAAAATACACTAAAAAGTCTTAAATAAACTCTTCACCATTGAAAGGAAAGGAATTCGTTTTAGGCAAACATTTTTTTTTTTGGAGTCGGTGCTGTGATAGTTGATGCTTGATGGTCAAAGTGATGGCACCGACTCCAAAAAGAAACTGTTTGCCTAAAACGGATTCCTTTCCTTTCAATGGTGAAGAGTTTATTTCAGACTTTTTTGTGCATTTTGGGTTTGAAGTCGGTTTTTACTTTTTTTTAAGTTTATTTTATTTCTTCGTTTTGAGTGATTACGTAAGAGGGGGGGGGGGGGGGTTGTGATTCAATTTTTTAAGAAGCTACAAATTACCTATCATAAGTTCTGTCATTATAATTACTGAACTCCTAAGCGTTAAGGAGTTCCACCATCAGCTCAGCCCCACAAAATGTTAACTATCAGACGTAACAACACGTCAACATTAAGATTCTAGTAAAGAAACAGTGTACGTGCCTTTAAAATTTGAGGGCTTCCCTCAATTCCACCAAGTTCCCAAAATGGGACCAACTAGAAGGTACACCCTCTAAGTAGGCGAAAAAATTTTTCGATTCGGTCGACAAACGACTGAGATATGAGGTAGCATACATACAAAAAAAAAAAACATACAGTCGAATTGATAACCTCCTCCTTTTTTGAAGTCGGTTAAAAATAACTATTTTGATGATTACCATCAAGTTTTTTTTTAATTCCCAGTAAGCTTTTTATTTATTTATTTATAGAACAATAAAATTAAATTAAAACTAGTGTTTTGTTGTATATCTATCCCTGTCACAAGGTGATATACAAAGATAATGTGGTTAATATGTGCATATTAGTATGCAACCACCTACCGGACGATATAAAAGTGTTAGAGGGTCTGACATTCAAGAAGAAAGTAACTCAATGGCTAATGTTTCATTATTTTTATAGTGTTAAGGAATTTCTAGACTTTAAGACAAATACATGGTGTATTTAAAAAAAATGCATGTCTGCATGCAGGCTGAATACATTTACTTTGTTTATATTAAGACCTTATATAGTGAATGTTTTCTAGCAAATAAACTTTCTGATTCTAATTCTGATAGTGTTTGAAACAGAAATTGTTGCGGCAGGCAAAACAAATCATTTAAAAACATGACCTAAATCTAGACTAACGTTATTTATATCCTGACGGTAGCTATGGTACTTACTGTAGGTATACAAACCGTTAAAGAGACAGGCCTCAGATAAATCTCAGTACTCACTAGAATAATGACATAAAATTGAAATGAACCATCAACATCATCCAGCCACCAAACAGTCGAAATACCAACCGCAAACGAGTTTTCACACGCGGAAAACGGAAAAACGAAACGCCTGTCCAAACAAAAGTGTTTAATAAATTCATCAGATTGATTCAAAACATTAATTTTGGAATGAAATCGCACGCCACGGAAGCCGCGAACTGGAAGCGATGCGCGAACATGGCGCCCTACCGCTATTTCGCTGAAAAAATACAATGTGAGGTCGAACCCACGCGGTATTTTTGGAACAATTGTTATTCTAAAGTAACCCATAGAGTTTTAATAAATATTGTGTTTACTCATGTAACTAAGTCGATAAAAAAAATATTTATTATTTTATTGAACCGCCAGAGCGTTAGGTTTTATTAAATAAAAATATAAAATATAATAAAAATTTTAACAAATAAAATCAGTTCAGTATCGTCCCAGGTTCTTATTTTTACAAATTCAATAAAAATGGTCGGTTTAAGGTTTAATAAACTGCTGAAAATAAAACAACAAAATTAATGACCGACATAGAAATTAGTAAAAAAAACATTGAAAAGACCTTAAACCAAGATAATTTTTTAACTACTCCACGACAAACGTCATCGGCTTTATCCTTTGTTATAAATAACAAAAAAAAGAGCAAGACTTTTACATTCAAAAATATTTCCCATAAAAAAAAACGAGGAACTTTATGCTTCCTGTTGGAAGTGACCGATCAAAAATGGTACGTTGCGAGTCGTGCGCGCGGTAACTCGAGACAAGTCAGTTGGACAACTCAGTTTTTTTTTCAACTATACATTTTTATTTGGAGTTCTAATTATTAAATACCTACCTGGTACCTATCATTTATTACTGGTACTTGTATTTATATACCTAGTACATATCTGTTATTTAAAAAGAAATTGAACACCATTTATATACGTTGCTCCGATCCCAAAGTAAGTAGCTAACGCACTTGTGTCATGGAAATCAGAAACAATTAACGATGGTACCACAACACCCAGACCCAACACAACGTTGAAAGTTCTGATTCCTACATTAACCCTACCGGGAATCGAACCTTGGAGCGGCAACGCCTTTGAAACCCAGCGTATTTAGCCACTACACTACGAGAGTCTTATACTTTTAGCCATGGGCCATGAACTGCCTTTTGCTAATATTAAAACATGTAGATAATACTTTCAGCAATATAATTATAAAACGAATTTAAAACAGTAAAACCACAACGAATGTCGTATTTTCCATATGAATAAATAAATAAAGCAATTTACGATTTGTGAAACACAGTATGTGTTAATTGTTGTATTAATTTACAATTTTTACTTTGATTTTGCGGTGGAATCAAATCTGCCTATATAATGCTAAAAGTGATAAGCCTCGGTTACTGTGATGTTGTGGTTTGGAAATAGTGATGCCGATGATTATTGCTACATTATGCTTAGAAATAGTACAACATTCATTTCTTAAAAGATTCTTTAAAACCATCCATCCAACCAACCATCCAACCAGACCATCGAAGTCATCTCAAATCAATTCTTTGTTAAAAATTATGATTATTATTTGGTAAATGTCATTTGTATTAATTATAATTACTTATAAGAAACATCAGTTAATATAAATCTTTTGTTACTTATGATTTGTTTTGATCCCTTTTAATAGGTAATTCATGTTGATTTGAGCTGCGATTAACTCGAATTGGAACCAAATAACGGGACTAAGAAACACAAGGTCGACGCGCCGCGTGATGACCCAAATCATAAATTGTTATCATTGTTTTTTCCTCACATTACAGTTATAATTGCTATAAAAAATAACAATCTTTATTTTTCAGATTAAAAGTGTCCATACAGCCCCTCGACTCAGAAATATTCGGTTACGGATCCGTTTATAATTCAATTACTTTCAATTAATAATAAAATAATCATCATGTGGATTTATCCGATAACACTCATTTGTTATTTTATTATATTTGTTACCAAACTGACAAATCTAAATCCGATCAAACTACGACATTTATTTAAAAATAAATAAAAAAGTAGCCGCAACTCACGCCAAATGGCTTATCGAACGTTTTAAATCGCCTTGCAGGTAATTAGCAACAAACAGTCAAAGAAAACCCTCAATCTATCTTAATCATTTGCAACAGTAAAAGCAATTTTTAAATCAGGTAAAAGTAAAGATAGTTCACCGATTTGCACATTTAGTAACATGTAAATGTCAATACATCTCAAGGACGACAAAGTCTATCCTGTCCTCGATCATCCATAGCTATGGCTTCATCGACATCTACAGATAATTAATTGACACCATTATTTAAATCATTTCGGTAGTGCAATTTTTCGTAATGCCGCAGTATGGTTTCGTTTAATTCTCATTTGAGCAGGGAATAATTCAAGCCAGAACTGGCACTAAACAAACACACACGAATGTGACGCGCGGCGTGACGCCTCAAACCACTAATTCCGCTCTAACGTCATTTTAATTATGCTATTTGGACAGAGAGGTGTTTATTTTATTTTAATTGTGAAACCATACCACATTACGCTTGGCTCTGACCAGAGTGCAATCAAGCCTTAGAAAATAGAGTCAATGTCACAAACAGACGCGTAACTAATCTATAATATTATACATTTATAAAGCTGAGGAGTTTCTTTGTTTGTTTATACGCGCTCATATCACGAACTACCAGACGTATTTAAAAAAAAAGGTGTTCGAAAGCTTATCAAGGAAGGTCTTAGGCTATAAAACATCACGATTTGACTTATAAGAGCAGAGCAACAATGAAAAATGTTGCAAAAACGAGGGGATAATATTTCTTTTGAGAGCTTTCGTTGCGTACGCAGCGTAAACCGTTGAAAATACATAAAAATCATGAATGACGGGGTTTGTTACGCTTCAAAAGTTCTACGAGAAAATCCGCGGCAGCATATGTCTGGCCGATATAGTAGTGCAAACTTTCTTATTATATCTCATAAATTTAATAAAAATAATGTACTGTTTTAAAGATGTTTTGATGCGTACGGGAATTTATTCTTATCAAAATAAACATATTGATCATCACGAGTATTTAATTTGGGCCAGTTGTGTTTTACATCATTTCATTTCAATAAATATCTTAGAAGCTTTCATGGTTTTAAAATAACTCTACAACACGCGATCACGGTAATGTTATCTACAGTATTGTAACTCGGCCGACTCTTTAAAATAAATACCTACAGCCGCGCGGTACCTAAACGTGCGATAGGGCTGCCTGCCCGCCTCCAGCATTTTACAATTGCCTACTTTAGTGTTTACATTTAGTTTTGTGATCGTAAATATACTTTTTTATGCAAACAAATAATATATTTTGTGGATTAAATAGGAAGTATTCAATACAAATGGGTGTTGTTTTTTGCTTGTTAGATTTAATTAAAAACATTTTTATGTTTAAATGACAAATCGATCTTATAAATTTGCTACCGAAAAATAATTGCGCAACGACTTAGACGTATGGAATGCTCAATTATTAAATTTTAAAGTATAAAAAATCCGCATTTTCATATAAAGCTTTATTAAAAATCAAATCAGCACAATATATCCTATTCGTCTTAATAAAATGTACTTAAACTTATTTTTCGAGCAAGAAATCGCGCGACTATTGTTAAAAAAACAACGCACCATCCGTTCGTCACTGTGGCACAGTCGCGACTGACTGCCTGCCGAACGCGTGCCGAAATCGAGGCGCGTAGGTATAGCTCGCGTTTCGTCCGTTTGTATGGAGTTGGAATACTGTTTAGATAACATTACCGTGACGCGATTGCGTAATCGCTATGGTTTTTGACCTCTTACTTACAATGAAATTATTTGTTTCGCGTTCAAATATTTTATATATCCGAAAATTACGCGGGTGACCGCTTGTATTTATCCATCATATTTTGGTCATGCCCACAAATCAAGATATAAGATTAAGTTAAAATAATGTATCGTAAATCAGGCTGGCGCGGTGGGTCTTAGGGCATAAGCCCGCCGTCGCGACCCATGTTAGTGACTGCCGCGCGACTGACGTTTTAATTCTGACACATTTAGCTGCCGCGCAAAAAATTTGACGGTTGTACACATGCCTGTGAAACGAATCAGTAGCTTGCATGCCAGTTGCCACTGTCCTGTGAAAGTTTAGCTATTTGCGTCTTCCCTATATTCATACTGTTGAGAAACACACGTGCCAGTTTTACAGACCCCCGCGTCTCCTGCCTCACATGGCATGCCAGTAAGCGTAAACCTACACTAGAAGTAGATGGCACGTGCAAGGAGCTGCCATGCAAGTGTGCGAGCTACAGGTTTGTGCATCGCCGCCTTAAGTCTCTATATTTATTGTTTGTTTTTTATAGTGTTTTGTCACTATTTCAATTTTAATTTTACAAACTTAATAACATAAATTGCACTCATAACAAGCAACTGCGACAAGGAGTCGAACGCTGTTTATTACGCTATTCGTGCGCATACCTAAACCACTCGTACTATACCACTTGCAAAACTCAACAGGCTTGCCAATGTGTCGGTGGCAGAGTGGTATAGGCATGCGCCCGGATAGCGTAGGACTCAGGGTTTGATTCCTTGTCTGACACAGTTGCTTTTTACAAGTGTAATTATGTTAAAAAATTCGCTGTTCAAACTTATCACAGGCTCCAATTTAAGTAACATATAAGCTTAAAATAAAAACTCAGATGGCGTAGTATTTTTTTAGGAGAAAATTCCGGTTATCTTAGCAGTTTGTCTTTAAAGAAATTATATCCTGTGGTACAGAAAGCGGCTTCATTTTTGAATCACTCGCATCAAGATGTCGAAGCACCAGTTGAAATTTGAAAAAAGATAGTTTAATTTTGTTAGTACTCGTGTCTATATTTTGCGTGATTTTTTATTAACCTTCGAAAGAAAACCACACGCTGTAATCAAGCGAGTAACTAAAAAATAGAGACCCTGGTCATTTGTAAAATTTAAGGGAACAAAAAACAAGAAGTTAATTAGTAGAGGCTCAATGTATTTTTTGAAAGAATATGTATTAAAATAACTGTAATTATTCGTGTTAAATTATTCCTGTTGCGGTATTTGTGAGGCTTACCACCTCTCTCACCTGTAAGCCGTGGTTAAAGCCACGGGATGACACTTTGTCATAATGCAGACCATTTTCGTGTTGTGGCTAATCTTACACCTAATAAAGCAATAATTTCATTGGTTTTACCGTACAAGTGAAAAGCAATATTTTTAGAAAGTACATAGTTACCGATAGAAAATGAATGCGTTATTTTTAGCTTTTTGGTCAGCTTTTGAAGGCGACTTAATTCTTGAAAATATTTTTATTTTCAATGTTTTTAGTTATAACTCATCTCTCAGAAACCACTTTAGCGATTTTGGACTAAAAAATAATCATCTTGCTATGATTTCTTGTTTCCGAGGAACCCTGAGAAAAACATATACATACTTACGAAATCTTGTACACGTATAAGGAACCCTTAATAGATCATTATGTGTATAATTTTTTTTTCAACTCTGATGATATCAAAAAAATACAGTTTGAATTTATTACCTCCTTTTTTTGAGTCGGTAAAAGCATATTTTCTCACACTCTCTAAGGGCGACATGTTTAAATAGGTACATGACAGTTATAAGGCTCACTTTACAGAATGAAGAATCCTGATATGGATAAGAGGTTTTAAGATAGTGACATACATCTCATCATCATCATCATCATAATCAGCCAATGGATATCTATTGCTGAACAAAGGCCTCACCCACAGTTTTCTACAGGGACCGATCGCAAACGGTATGCATCTGGATACACACTTAAAAATCTGATTTAGATTTAAAGATTAAATGCCGTCGTCTGTCCTTCTCGGCGCCTCTGGTTGAAGTGACACACGCAAATGTTTAAATAAACTAAGCACTAGAAGTAGATCACGATGAGAATAAAAATAAAGCCGCTGAGTGATTGAAAAATTGTTAACAATATTAACTGTCATACGGAAATATCACAACCGAGAAACAAATCCGGGTACGCAGATATAGCGCGTAAGCCTGCGTCACGACCTAAGCCATGCGGTCGACACCGAGTAGGTGTTTAAATTATTGTAAGCCTGTCTGCGGGCTACCAAAGTGTCTGAAATCAGTGATATTTTAAGCTTCGACGGTAAATTTGTGCTGTAGCGTTTCTTTTTTACTTTAAGAGATGGGTAAATACTAACTTCAAAAAATGAGGTTCATAATAAAAATTAGGTTCATAATTTGACCTCTATAATTGCCACCAATATTGAACCAATATTGTCGCAGTTTCCAGAAAAGTGTTTGTTACATTTAGGAGACGGTTTAATTAAAATTTTAACATATATTTTTTTACACAGTTAGCTTAATTCTGCGGAAACAAAAAAAAAAGTGTGGAAAAAAACACACCTTCAATTAATTCCACTAAAGGGATTAATAACGGTAATAGGAGAAATAAAATTATTTGCAGTCGGTGCATGACGTGCGCACGTAGACTGCTGCTGTCCGTTAAGGTTGACATCATGCACAAACTCCAAAAAAAGAGATTGTTTCTCTCATTAGCGTTAATTAAGTCGTTTAAGTGTTTTCTTAAAAACAGATAAATTATTTTGATATTTTTTTCTTGGGTTTTTGTTATTATATAAATATTGTTTCAGCTAAAACAGTTATTTAGAAATTTTACGTAATGTGGCAAATACTTTTGTGAAAACCACATTAAAACCATTTCAGCGAAACGCAAGATAATTGCAAACAAACATTTCTAATAACATAAAAAACATACCAGTGAAACTGAGAACCTCTTTTTTGAAGCCGGTTATAAATACCAACAGGACGTCCTTGTGTCTTTCAATCCGACGTTTGAACATTTTCTGTTTTCTGTACCTATAGATAAGTATTGTTTTTTTCTGAAAAATAAAACAGACACAGCTTTCTCACTACAAAAGGAAAATTAACATTAATCCAATCAAGATCTAACTCAGCCAGACTGAAGTTAAAGTAGTTCAAAAAAGATGTATAAAAGTGCATTGTCTTACGAAGGGTCCCCTGCGGAGGCTTTTAGCGCCGGAAATAGCCGGAAGCAGAGCGTCGCAATCGCTCTACAATTTAGTTTGAGACACTTTTCCGCGCTCACAACAACTCGGCACAGTTTTAGAGGTTACAAATTAGTCTATTTATGGTAATTAAAAATACTATAGATAATAGTACATTATGATACAAGTGTGCTTAGTTGATCATTAAAATACAAGGCGATATTGTGTGCCATAAGAAAGCCGCTTATATTATGTTCACAGGCACACGTGTTTCATACGACGTTTTTCAACACACTTGCGAGGAAAAACATGACTCTTCATTTAGTAAGTTTTTAATTTTAAAAAGAGTTAGTAAAAGTACAATTTTTCGCATAAATACTGTTTATTGCTAAAATAAAAGTAATAACCATACTAAATTATACCGCTTCTTCTTCTTCTTACTTACGACTTGGTACTAGGGTACAAATTTAAATCGGTCGGGTTAATAAACTAAAGGCACTCGTATAACAATATACTGAAAAAGCACGCGTGTTTAATATCTAGGATTATGAGCAAAAAGTCGGTGGCATAAAAACATCGTTTTGAGCAAGTGTGTTGAAAATGTAATTATGTATGTAACGCTTCTGATCAAAGCTGTATGTATTAGATTAGTTGTGAACAAACACTGCAGGGTGTGCACTTTTTGTCCAATAGTCCCAAGCGTATTTCGACATTGGTGCCCAGTCACAACGACTAACCGACTGCGCAGGACATGTGCACAAGTGTGCACGCAAAGAAAGGTGCCCTCTCTATTCTTTTCATTCCTATAGCCCGATGAGACAGCAATGTGATAAGTACGACCGGAGAGAGATCAAGCGCAGGACCAACAGCTTTACGTGCTTGCCGAGGTACGGGGGTGAAACATCGCCAACTTACAAACTCCGGGCTACGCTGAGAGTTCTTGATCAGTTGAACATTGGCAAATATTTTTGGCCCGACCCGGGGATCGAATCAGGGATCTCTGGCGCAGCCGTCGCTTTAAAGTGCGACCCTCTTACCGCTGCGTTACCGAGATTTTTGGCCAAATATAAAAGGCGTTATAATAAGCAAGATGACGATGGATAGAATCTATATTGGTCCTTACGTACATAGATTCTATAAGTCGTCAACTTCTCCTTAGAACTGAAGGGTACTAAAATAAAATATTATTTTGCGCAGATACCTACTCAACGGTAAAGTAAAAATACTGTGTTGTACCTAAGAACTCTGGTCTTGACAAGGTATTCTGCGTTGTTCTTTAAATTGTTGCGACGCTGTCAAGACTAAAACGCAATGAGTAATAGTGCTGCTCGCCGCTGCATGCCACGCCTTAAGCTAAGGGCTTCGGTTTTGAGCGGACTATGTTGTATACAGGATGTGAGATATTAAGATACCTTGAAGGTGTACGTTTTCGGTCACGGAGACACGTAAACTTCAAAATATTCAATATTTCAGTCAATTCAAAAGTCTACGTCCGTAGGAAAATAATCAGCCATGTTATCTGGCAGTGCTTAATCACTAGGTTGGCATTGAAGAATAATAAATAAACGCTTCTGTACTAAAACTTATAAAAAAAACCGGCTAAGTGCGAGTCGGACTCGCCCACTGAAGGTTCCGTGACAACTTTAACTAAATTAGGAATCTTAGGATTAGGGACTTACTTCAACAAAGCCAAAATACCATAATATTTTGTTGACAGCGAACATAACTTTGTTATTCATAATGTTTGTATGAAGAACAAAGTTATAATTAATGGAATCAGGCGTTACTTTGCGGAAATCCATTATAAAGTTGAAATTTATAAAATTATTTTGCTTTAAATTTCCGCTAAGCGACGCCAGCGCAGGCAACTAACAACACAAACCGTTTAGTATTAGTTCAGGCAAATGCACGATACACCACCCGCCCTCCCTCAATACGCATGCGGCACAGCTGATGCAATTATTAGTACCCAAAACCAACGTGCAAAATACCTCCACGCGTTTCGCCAATAGCTGATGGCGTAATCGTTGTAACGGAAATTTAAAAATGATGTTAATCCGTTGGTAGTTGACGGTTATTATTAATAGATTGTTGATTTGAACATATATTTAGAAGTGGAGAGGCGGTATAACGGACCTGTTCGTTCAACAATGTAAACGTATTATCTTTATAATGTTTTATTATTTCTAATTGTTCCAAAACGGATAGTTTTAAGCCTTTGTCACATGTATGAAGTATAGAAAACGTATGATTATCAGGAATACTATGTCCTGAATCTAAAAGATGTTTGGCGAGATTAGCTGTGTTCTTACCGAAACAACCATCCTGAGAGGTTAGCTAGGTTAGAGAGAGGGAGGGCGGGTGGTGCATCCTGCATTTGCCTGAACTAATACTAAACGTGGTGAAGGTTTGTGTTGTTAGTTGCCTGCGCCGGCGTCGCTTAGCGGAAATTTTTAATTATAAAATTATAAATTTCAACTTTCAAGAACAAAAATATGTTTGTTGTTGTTGAAAATCTGCTTTATTTCAAAAATTTCTCGTTCGATCCCGTCCAAACCAATTTTCGTTGAAAGTATTTGTTAAGATCTACAAAAAAAAAAAATTTCAAAATTCACGCTCGGTTAGTTTAGAAGTTAGATGGGGGGGGGACACCCATTTTACCACTTTGGAAGCGTCTATTTAACAAAAAATGTTTTTTGAAACCTTCATGTCATTTTGAAAGACCTATCCATAAATACCCCAAACGCATCGGTGTGAGGAGCCCCCCCCCCTCCCCCTTACATATCATTATTTTTTTATTTTTTGTATAGAATCGTAAAGCGGTTAACAGGATACATCTTCCTACCAAATTACAAAATATGCTATTGGAGTCGGTGCATAATGTCAACCAACAGTCTGCATATGTCATGCACCTAATCCAAAAGGATTTGTTTCTCCTATATAGAAGAAGACAAATGCGTCACTTTTAGCTTTTTATCCTAAAACTTAACAACACCATGTATAGCACCGACCACAGCGAGGCCATCTCTCACGCCTGTCGCTCTTTCATACTAGAATTTAGTTGTTACTCTGCGCAGTGTGTTGGTGTCAAAAATAACAATAAACTAGTGCTTTGCAAGATAAAGAAATTGTCTGTTGCTTCCAAGAATGGAATTTAGGTTTTCTGTACAAATGCATGTCAAAAATAGAGAAGAACATTTCGGCGAAACCTTTAGTGATATTTTTAGAATTATAATGCACGTACCCAAAAGGATACTGCGTGCTTATCCCATAATAATGTTGTCAACATAAACTTCGTCAACAAAAAACCGTATTTCGCGGCGCAAATCCAAACAATTGGACCCGAATCCGCAATTTTGCAGCGGTCATCCGGTTCTCTAAACCACCCGAAAGGGCGCGGATCATCGTCCGCTAATATGCATAACGTAACTCAATCCGATGAGTATTTGCTCAGAGTCCGTCGATAATTGAAACTCAAATAACTGGATCCGCGGCCGTCTTCGTAGGCACGTTCCAATTGGAAAGTAATCCCACTCCAAACATTTGTACGTCTCAATCGTGGACCCTCCACTGTGACCTATTTTGACGATGTCATTGTTACGTCTCTATCTCCTAAGTACCTTCCCATTGCTTACTCAATACTGTCATCTTCTACAGCTCTGTGGCACGCTCAGCAGTGTATTGGGAAATGGAATATGGTAAGTATCTATCGACGGTAACAATTGTGTCACAGGGTATTTGAAAGCGGTTATGAAAGGAAACAGAGGGCGGACCGTTCTATATCATTATATGGTGACGTAAATGTTTGCTAGACGCTAAATGAGAATTGAATTTCGCTATGTTTTTTTATTGTTAAAATATATGAGCATTTTATTTTGATAGTTTAATAAGACATTTAGAAATAAATCCCTAATTGGCTTTCAATAAAAATAAAACAAAAGCACTGCAATATTTGCTTAACATTTTATGTACGCTGAAAAACCTGCAGCTGTGGTAGACTACAGATATTTAATGTTGTTTTAGTAAACTTTACAAGTTTGTTGTTCGTTTGTTGTGTATAAGCTATACTATCGTAAAGTTCCATTAAAATCCATTCACCAGTTTTAGCGTGAAGGAGTAACGAACAAACATCCACGAATAAATAGAAGGAAAAAAAGTATTTGAATTTAGTGCTAACGTCTCACTTTTTACCGACTTCAAAAAAGGAGGTAATCAATTCAATGTGTTCATAATATTATGTAAGTTTAAATATTTTTAATTTATTTCACGGAGTTGGTGCATAATTTCAAGATTACATACCGACACACCGACAATCTATGCACTTCATGAACTCCAAATCAATTTGTTTCTCCTAAATAGAAGGCAAATGCCTTATTTAGAGCTTTCATGTAAGTTTTTAAAGGCGCATGGAAATTTTCATACTTTTTTTTCATGACACCGGCAATTTTTAATGAAAATATTTGAATGATTACCTTCTTGTCTAAACAGTCATTTTTCATAATGTACGAGTACGTACAAGTATGTGATACTTTTGGGACTACAGAGAGGTCGCTCAAAGAATGATATTAAGAAGTTTTCCCTTTCGATAAAACGTATAATATGTCCAATTTCTGGACTTTGTTTATATTCCTATACATTTTCTGACAAAATCGGAACTTCTCAATAGAATTCTTTAAGCGGCCGTTCTATAGTATACATAAAAAACAGTCGATAGCTATCCTCAGAATGATGAACATACGAGCTCAATTCAAGCGCATTTGCTGTCAAAGGTTGTAAAGTCAAAAGCGTAACACGTACATTTTTAAACTCTCTTGTTCAGCAGTGACAAACCAGATCAGAGAGGCAATATTCGAACAGGCCCTGTAACTGGGAGGGACGTCTGCGAAACATTAAAAGCGAGGCTTCGCGCTTAATAGAGCGATGGACGTCAATTTGGGACCCACTTCAGGAGCGGTGCGCAAACGAGGCGCGAGAGATAGGCGGTAGCGGGTAAGAATGCGTTTATTTTCTCCACATTTTCATGTTCCAAACGCAGGGTTGAAAGCATAATATAACTATGCGGATGTTTATTTACACGTAGCAGCCCAAAGCAGACTAGGCGGTGGACAATTATCACAAAGGCGAAGAACAGGGAACACTTGGAACGGAATGAAAAGCAAAGCTCAAGACCGAAGGCGATCGTGGCGCATTGTGGCCCTCTGCCCCATCAACTAGTTACTAAAGCTCTATTTTTGATTCACTTGCTTGAATACCGCGTGTGAATTTTATTGGAAAACTAATAAAAATCAATGATAATCAAGCAAAATACAGACGTTGTTACTTAGAATTATCAGTTATCTTTTTCAAATCACTTCCGCGTGGAATCATACTGATTTTCATTGGAAAATCTGCCATTATTAAATGAATATCACACGCGACCTTGACGTGAGTAATTCAAAAATAGAACCTTAAATAAGTCAAAAATAAAATTGTATTTATTTTATTGGATAAAGACGCGCGACCATTAACAATCAATATAGTAACCTAACAAAAATGCATCCTAGCAGTTATATCTAACGATATAAGCTATGAATACAATCTAAAGCTTTATGAATACAAAAAGATAAAAACGAAGAAGAAAACAAATACAAAAAAATTATAACTCAATTAGGAACAATATCGTAGGAGCAAGATATTATCATTATAATCACCGCTGGTCTAAGTTTTACACAGTGAAACACAAATACAATTGTGTTGTTTTGCCAGAAAACAATATCATATGCATGAAGGCATGCAAATATTAAGAAATAAAGATCCAATCCAATCCAATCCAACACAATTCAACTTAATCGACTGTAATCCTCAGTTTTTAAAAATGAATGGTTTATTTGCGTATTTTTACACACTGTATACCAATTCTCATCATTTACGGATTTTCAATTCAATTCTTGTGTTACCTATAGATCTTAATCAACAGTTTTGCACTTAAAACTTTAACTAACTTGATGGGAGGAAATAGTGCAACATACTTACATCAACAATGATGATTTGTCATTGTTTATGTATATTATGTGAGTGAAGCCATATATCGGCTTAGCCAAGAATAAAAAATCCGCCAAGTGCGAGTAGGACTCGCACACTAAGGGTTCCGTGCCAAATTTAACCGAATTAGAGATCCACTTACTTCCATATAACTAGAATATCACATTTTGTTGACAGCAAATGTAACTTTGTTTTTTATAGTATTTATATGATAATAAAAAATATGTTTGCGGGTATTGAAAATGTACTCTATCTTAAAAACTGCTACTTTGATCTCGTTCAAACCAATTTTTAACCGACTTCATAAAAGGAGGAGGTTATCAATTCGACTCTATGTTTATTTTTTGTATGTTTGTTACCTCATATCTCAGTCGTTAGTCGACCGATTCGAAAATTTTTTTCGCCTACTTAGAGGGTGTGTGTACCTTCTAGTTGGTCCCATTGTTGCCGATTTGGGATCTGAAGATGGGATTTTGGTGTAATCGAGGGAAACCCTCAAATTTTAAAGGCACGTATAGTGGTGTTTTACTAAAATCTTAATGTTGACGTATTGTTACGTCTGATAGTCCACATCTTGTGGGGCTGAGCTGATGGTGGAACTCCTTAACGCTTAGGAGTTCAGTAATTATAATGTCAGAACATATGATAGGTAGTTTGTAGCTTCTTAAAGAACAGAGTCATAAGGTGCAACTTCCCCCCCCCTGCCTCTCTTGTAATCTCTAAAAATGGAGAAACAAAATTTCCTTTTCTTTCAATGTTCAAGAGTTTATTTAAGACTTTTTAGTGCATTTTGGTTTTGAAGTCGGTTTTACTTTTTAAAATTAATTATTGAAAGTCTTCGTCAAGATCTACATCACGTATTTTGTGCAAAATTTTCACCTGCTCAGTTTAAAAGTTAGAGGGAGGGGGGTACAGACAGACTTGACGAATCTATAAGGGTTCCGTTTTTTGCCATTCGGCTACAAAACTATAAAAAGAAACACTATCGAAAACGCTGTTATCTACTAACTCAGATTAAATGGCAAAGTAAAAACAATATAAAGGCTAATAGGCACTGATCAAAAGTGACGCGCGCGGGCGTGTTTCTAGTGTGCCTTTATTTTCGATTTGTTCACGATTACGTGTTCCCCACGTCTAACTTCGTTGAGTACTAAGTTGCCACGAAACTTTCCAGGATTGTGTCCTATGATTAACTTTTACCTCTGAACCTGAGCTAGAAAATAGCCGGCGGCATAACTAATCTGGCGAATTATTAATGAGGGTAACTTAGTTTGTTGTACATCGAAACAGGGGCATTGGGGTTCCAAATTTACAGGCATGATAGAAATAAAGTATTTTATGTATATATTATGATATTATCATATTTATTAAAATCTCATTATCCTACTTACATAATACTTTGTGCCGGTTTCTTGATCAGCAGTTAACCCAATTAATAGCTTAAACATTGTTACCAGCCGTTTAATAATTACAAATTTTACACGCATTGAATAAAAATGCTCAAATTAACTGAAAGAATTGTTTTTTTAAAACACGCACAATCGAAAAAATTTAATCGAATGGTAACGATTTTTCACCATTAGTTAAGATAAGCATCGAAACCAGCCCTTATAAATAAAGGTTGGGTTTCATTCGCTTGTGATTTTTTGTTATCAATCAAGTAAATAGCAGACAATCTGTTTGTCTTTTTCTCTTGTCTTCACGCATCATTCGTTTGTTCATGTTTCACCAGTAGGTGAACTAATATTATCGATATCGAATATTTAATTGATTTTTTATTATTTACCCAACTATATTAATATTATTATTGGTTGTTGGGCTCTATTGTTGCCAGCTCGACCAGCGGGCGTAGTCTGATGCATCATTTTTGACATTTCGCGTCGACAATTTCAATTTTATGATTTTCTAATTCATCAAATATCATTTTAACTTACGTAGCTATATCGTTAATAAATCTTAAAAAATATTTGTAGTTTTTTAAGCATCATTCAAAAATTCTTCTCAATCTATAAATACACGAAAATACCAATTTTGTCTCAGCTTTTTTCGAGCGCCACCTGGTGGTTTTACACGGAACTATGTCGAGACTTCCGACACAGGTGTGATCTATTGTGGCGCCCTTGTATTTAAATTTCACTGCTTAGTGAAAGCTTAGTCCCGTTGAGTCTATAAATTGCCAGATTCTTTGGAGCGTGATATCTGCTATCTCATCCGGTTGCATGATGTGCCACCCGAGATGGATACTTCTTATGCTCATAAGCGGTCCGCATGAGCAGAGAATATGCATGGCCGTTTCTTCTTCCGTATTACAGAATCTACATAGAGCGTCTTTGGTCATGTTCATATTGGCCAAATGTTTGTTCAGTTTGCAATGGCCAGTTAGTATTCTGGTTACTGCACAAGCTTTGTATCTTTCAAACTTAAATAGTTCTTTAGCTACTTTGTTGTTGTTACCTCGAATTAGTGCTTTTGAGTGTTCTTGTCCTTGTGTAGACTTCCACAACTCAAAAGCCTCTTTCTTACAGAGGGTGGTTAGAAGCGTAGTGGCGCGTTGTTTGGTGATGCCATAGAATGGTTCTACGCCGATTTGAGGGTTATCGGCTCCTTGTCTAGCGAGTTCATCTGCTACTTCGTTTCCTTCAATCTTTGAATGCCCTGGTACTCATGTAAGTGTGACTTTGTTGGTGTTTCCCAGTTCATTCAATGTCTCAGTACATGTTTGCACCAGTTTTGACATTTGTTCGAAGGATTTTAGAGCCAGCAATGCAGCTTGGCTATCTGAGTTGATGTAGATGTGTTGGTTCCGGAGTCTCTTCTCAAGGTTTATCTCTGCACATTTGTTTATGACAAAGACCTCGGCTTGGAAGATGGAGGTTTCAGTCCCCATGTTTACACTCACTTTGAGCTTAGGCCTCTCTTCGTAGACCCCACAACCTACATCATTACCTTTTTTGGATCCATCCGTGTACCAGACGTGGCTACCTTTTTTAAATGACATTTGGCCCTCAAGCCATTTGTCCCTAGAAAGTATGTTTACGGAGTATAGGTTAGTCAAGTTACATTCCTTATGCATGTCGTCACTAGGCATGCTTAGTAGTCGGTTTTCAAGTACTGCCCCCCGATTCAGAACCATTCGGTTACGGATTGGGTTACGATTCGATAACTTTTACATATTAATTGAATTATAACTACGTGGATTTATCCGATGAAACTATTTCATTATGATCTTTAATTATATTTGTAACCGAACTGACATATCGACATCCGATCAAAATGCGACATTAATTTAAAAATGAATAGAAAATCTAGCCGAAACCCAAGCCGAATGGCTTATCGAACGTTCTGAATCGCCCTTCTGATTCCTTGAGTCTTATCAGATTTTGAGAAACCCATCTGACTTTCGTGCGGGAGCAGATTCTGTAAGTACTCTGCTTGACCTCTTTTTGCACGTGTAAATGCAGAGGTGTTAGATCCAGCAGAGCGTTCAAAGCTGCCCCTGGTGTCGTAGACAGTGCTCCAGTTGCTGTAATGCAGGCAAGCCTTTGCAGGCTGCTCAGTTTCTGTATTGTTGTCGCTTGGTTGACCTTGCTGTTCCAGACGGCAGGTGCATATGTTATTACTGGTCTCACGACCGCTGTGTACAACCATAGGGCAATTTTGGGTTTTAGTCCCCATCTTTACCCCGCCATTCAACAGCAGCTCCACAGAGCTATTTTGGCTTTTTGAATGATATTATCTAGGTGCGAGATCCAAGTAAGTTTTTACCCAACTGTATATTATACCAATGCACATTGTTGGTTTATTTGGTATTTATATGTATTTTATAAAAGTGTTTTAAAGGTATATTGTTGAAATTGAAAAATAAAACTTTCACAGAGAAAGAATAAGTGGCACGTGTATAATTTCAAGACAAACCTTTAAAGTGACCAGTTCAAAGGCAAAAAGGTAATAAATAAACGTTCATATAAATTCCCATGGCGTCAACAGTGTTCATTTCAGCCCGTAGAATATTAAAGAGGTGAAAATACCAAATCAAGTTAAGCATTAGAATTGAATCATACGCAGTGCAAATGCCACGTGATAAAACTTTGGTGACGCCATTTTTCGTCAAATAACTGTCTTGATAAAAAAAAGAAAATGTAAACCATTGAAAAACTAAGCTGAGATAATTTTTAAGGTTCGGTCAATTGAAAGTTTGACTTACAGTGACTGTGGTAAATGGGAGTATCATATTAGTGTAAGATTCCTTTTTAAAATTGATAAAATACTTATATGTTAATCGTTTAAATTGTTTTGTTAAAAAAAACACTATTTATTTCTGGGAAAGACCATAGATTAGTTCAAATTTGAAAGAAAGAAAGAACTGGCGAACTGTTATCGCGATCGCGTTAATTCCCGTATGTACGTATACATGTATAGTGTATTTAAAATGCAACGCGAAAGTAAAAGAAAGAAAGAAACAAAAGAAAAAGTATTCATTAGAAGGACATCAATGAATACTTTTTCTTTTTTCACAAACACACTCATATACAATATTACACATAAATTATTAACGTAGAAAGAAACTAAATAATACAAAAAAGGAAAAACAAGAGGAAAAAAAATACAATGATGAATGAAAATGTCCATGCCAGCCATGTAATCAGTGCGTGCCCCAGTGTGTATGTTTGTGTGTATGCGTGTATGTGTGGAGGACCAAAGGACCTCACACAGCTTAGGCCAGGTCACCTGGAGAACCTGACGCTGGTTTTCAGTGGGCCCTTACTAAGTGAGGCACACAGAAGTTGGCGCTTACAGTTCATTTATATATACAACAGCATATACAACATAAAAATTATAATGAGAGAAAATGAGAGAAATGTTGACACAAGTCTTCCAATGATTTAGATTTTGGTCACTGCGAGCACTGTCATCGATTCAGGGTCCTCTACCACCTATTTCACGCACAGCGAATAGGTCATGAAATATTTTTCTTTGTATGTGTGTACACTAATCAAAACGGTTCCTGCAGAGTATTAGTATCGTGACATGCCTCGCGCTGTCACGAATTATGCTGAGGACCTTTTTGACACATAGGTACCTATTATATGTGTATATATACATATCTTTTTTAACAGATGTCTATTTATTATTACCATTTTCTTATTGTTCAATGCATGTAATTTATGTGTCAAATAAAATAATTTCTATTCTATTCTTAATCCCTATGATAAACAAAGTGAGAGCTTGCATTACACACGGACAATTATGTGAGTACTAACCATTGTATCGTATAGTTGTTTTTTATATAAAAAATGCTTATAGTTTATTGTGAAAGGCAATAAAATAATATATTTTGAATGACCTAAAACTTTGTATTATATTTTTGTTTCCAACCTTCTTTCAGACGTGGGAATTTAAGTTGGAATTTAAACTACATAGGTAATTAGTGGGTGTACAAGCGAGTGATGAACGGGCGGGTATTCCCGACACGTGCCCGAACAACTATAGTGTTGGGACACCGTGCAACGAAGGAAGTCCGTTCAAGACCAAAATTTACTTACTCACTGAACAATTTTTTGGGGTTCCGTAGCCGAATGGCAAAAAATGGACCCCTTATAGTTTCGTCAAGTCTGTCTGTCCGTCCGTATGTCACAGCCATTTTATTCTGTACCTATAAACATCACACTGTTAAAATTTGGTAGGGAGATGTATCCTGTTAACCGTTTTTCGATTCTTAGACAAAAAAATAAAAATAATTATATTTAAGGAGGGGCTCCCTTACATAAAACTAAAACCATTCTTTTTATCAAACCTATAGTGTCAAACTTGTAGTGGTCGAGAAATCGCCTACTAAGCAGCGGGTTGCGGGTTCGATCCCCGCACAATACAAACATTTGTGTGCATCAACATGTCTGTTTGCATTGGTCTGGGTGTTTTCTACGTATATCATGTATGTATTTACAAATGAAAAGTATTTAAGTATTATATCCGCTGTCTGGCACCCATAACACAAGCTTTGAGTAGCTTACTTTGGGACTAGATGGCGATGTGTGGGAATGTCCAAAGGATATTTATCAAAATTGGTTTGAACGGGATCGAACGAGAAATTTTTGAGATGTAACACATTTTCAAAACCGCAAACATAACTTTGTACTTCATACAAACACTATGAAAAACAAAGTTATATTTGCTGACAACAAAATATTGCGGTATTTTACTTAGTGGAAGGTAGTAGATTCTCTAATTCAGTTAAAGTTGGCACGGAACCCTCAGTGCGCGATTCCGACTCGCACTTGGCCGGTTTTTAGTATTTATCATTAGCCTGATTTCAAACAACATAATTGTTTCTAAATAAGTACTCTATTTTGATGTTTTTTTTCTGTTTCTGTTTCCCCTTGGTAAAGGCCTCCTCTCCTCTAGCCTTCTCCTTTCGCATCTATCTCTGGCTACCCTGTACTAGATGTTGCCAGCAATCTGTCATATGTGACACCCTATCATTTTTGAGGTTTTCTTTTTTTCGATGCCCTTCTCTGGGTCTTTCACCATATTTTTCTGCCCGTTGTAGTGTGACCTGTCCACTTCTACTTAACACGTCTGATTTTCTGTTATAAGTTAGACACCTAAAATTTTAATATGATACCTGTTTTTACCATAACTGACTTTCTCACTCCTTGCATGCTCCTCTCCATCGCCCTTTGACAGCTTCTGAATTTGTTCATGCTGTTGACAGAGGCCACGTCTGACATCCATACATTACCTATCCATACTTTATTTCTTAGCACTTGCCTGATTGTCTGTGTCTTGTCTCAAAGCGCTAGTAGGACCCAAAGGATAAGGAGACATGTTCTGGCCATAGATGATTGCTATTAATTATTGATGTTCTTTAGTGGCATTTTGTGTCCTAAATTGAATAAATGATTTTTGACTTTGACTTTGACTCAGAATAGGGAGTACACATGTGTTGAATAGCTTTCCTTTGGTAGTTAAGTTTCATTTTTTGTCTTTCATGACCTCCTTTATGCTGCAGTATCTTTAGATCCATTTGCTATTCTCCTTTCTATGTCTGTCTTTGTATTTTGATAGTGCTCAATTTGATGCAAACTACACGATGATAAATATCCTTCCCTTTGGACATTCCCACACATCGCCATCTAGTCCCAAAGTAAGCTACTCAAAGCTTGTGTTATGGGTGCCAGACAACGGATATAATACTTAAATACTTTTTTTTTTGTAAATACATACATGATATACATAGAAAACACCCAGACCAATACAAACAGACATGTTCATGCACACAAATGTTTGTATTGTGCGGGAATCAAACCCGCAACCCGCTGCGTAGTTTAGTAAGTTTAAAAAATAGCTGGCCTTGATTATTTGTAAAAGTTATTACTTACTTGCAACCAACTAAATGATTAAACTAAATCTGCAGAGAAACTAAAGGTCCTACACCATTATTATCTCCCACCCATCCCTAAAGACACATCGCTCTGTTCTTTACTCCAAACTATCTTTTTACGTAAAACTGACTCTTACGGCTATATAGATAAAGCTCTACTAGTCCCAACTTTAAATCGCCAGTGAAATAGTACAGTCTGCGACAAAACATGATTCATAATAATTTATATGGTAAAATACAGTTGCTTTTGGATGTTTGCAGAAAATACTTACGGTATATGTAACGAACGTGTGATGTTAAGTTTTACTAAAACAATGTGGTTTGGCTTTCATACAAGACGTTAACTAATGCGAAAATTCTAAAAGATTTTTCAAGTAAACATACTTAGCACTGAACTTTTTTTTGCTAACGAGCTAAGACGCTAAGAGACCATATAATTGACATAAACAATACAGTAAAAGCAAGGATAGAATGGCTTAAAAATACTATTCTACTTATAAATATTGACAAAACTTATTTTATAAATTTCAATAACATATTAAATCAGACAATGGACATTAATTTTGAAGGACAAAAAATAAAAAGTACAAACACAATCAAATTCTTTGGTATATGGTTAGATTTAAAACTAAATTGGAAAAATTAAGTTGAAAACGTTTCCAAAAAAATTAAACCTTCACTAAGCCTTAACTTGGTAACTTGGAAGTAAGAAATTACAAATGTAAAATAAGACAAGAGAAATAATCGTTTAATTTAGAATTTATTAAAATGGTTACGATGTCGAGTGTACTATGCAAACTTGAGCAATATGGGTCACAATTACTATAACGACGTGTAAGTACAGGACACGCGTAGGAAACTATTAAAGGGCCCTTCATTACTTTAATGAAAAACGTTTGCGAAGACGGTGTACAGACGCTTAAGGTTTACATATTACTCACTCTTTACCGAACGCAGCTCGTTCGTGCTCGTTCAGGGTTTCTAGGACATCTTTAGCCGTATCAGTACGTACAAAATTTTGAAGATATGTAAGTATTTTTTCAGTAATGAAAAAATACACGGGTTTTCGCAAAAGGACATCAAAAGTTGCTAAATCAAATCTATTCATTAACATGTCCTTCAAAAGCTATAAAAGTTTATTTGTAAACTTATTTCCCTTCTTAATACGTTACAATCCCGTACCTCGGAAAGCACGTAGGCCTACGCCCGATCTCTCTCCGGTCGTGTCAGATTGCTGTCCCAACGGGCTATAAGAGTGAAAGGAATAGAGAGTGCACCTGTGTTTGCGCATGCACTTGTGCACTATATTATTATTATGTCCCGTGCAGTCGTTTAGTCGTTATGACTGGACATGGTAATCGAAATCAGCTAGCTATTGTATGTTTTTTTTTTAAAAAAAACAAATTAATAATTATTATTTTTATGGTGACAGACAAACAAACGACAGAGAAAACAAACAAAAAGGTAGCCAATACCAGTCTGTCCGTGCTTACGCATACCAAACTGAGTGTACCTTCCCTAATTTTTGGCAAAGAGTTTTTTAAAGTAGCTTCCTTACAGTTTGAAACGCCTAAGGGCATCAACTTCCTCTCAATTCACAAAAATAAACTTGAGTGTTGAATAAACTGACAATCTGCCTACAGGAGTGGCCCAAGTTAGGGCTGCCATACTTTTTTAATGAACCGTCGCATCTATAATTTTGGAAGGATTCTTTCGTAGTTTAGTACCTTGCTTTTAATAACAAAAATAAGATTTTTAGTAAATAAGGTTCATGTTTTCGTTTTCTCACTTACAAAAGGACATTTGCAGAGTAAGTTGTTTACTCATAGTTACAGTAAGACTTCACCAATCTAGTAACTCATAAAGATGAAACAAGAAACCAAACATTTTCGTACGGGCGGGACTCGAATCAGTAACTTTCTGACTAACCGGGCCAAACGCTTTACCAATTGAGCTACCGTGCTGTCTGTCCGACCCTGCTAAATTTGTGGTTTATTATGAATACGTCATTACACGTGACGTCAAACGGTTTTAGAATTATTTTAACCACAAATTTAAAAATATGACACTGTAAGTGTTAAAATCATTCTAAAACCAATCTAGTAACTCGCCTCCGCCGCCGCATTTACATAAAACAGAACCGTTACCATGAGTTTACGACGGTTTTAAACGCTAGCGACGATGTAAATTAGTCTATGGAAAATGGCAAAGCGCCTCCAGAGGTCACTGACAGAGCTAAAATTTTCTATACAGATAAAAGTTACGTCGTCGCTAGCGAGAAAAACCGTAGTCGCTATCGAGTAAACTCATGGTAACGGTGCTGTATGTCCGTTCGAGACAAACACAAGACTATTTGACGGATTTTAAGTTGTTCCAATATACAGGACCGTTTTCCACGGAATCTCTTTCTATAAAGGTACTGCGAGATGCCGTTATAATGCTAATATTCACACGGACATCTAGACCTGTTTTTAATGGTCCAATTTTGACATTACACTGGACCATTTAAAAACATCGAGTATTTCAAAGAAACAAATCAACTTGAAACTTTTGGTACTTTTTAACAATAATGTGGAGTTTTCTTTAAGTATCAAGTTAAAAAAATATAAAACACAGTGTTCACACATTTTTTTAATTGCCGCTCCTTTCTGGTGCCATTTTTCATTAGCCAGACCATAGTTTGTTTACACGTATTTTTAATAGAAGTATTCCTACTAGCAGCTTCTAAAATGACAGTAGGCACAAACATAGAAATTGCCATGGAAACCCTGTGGAAGATAGAACAATACATCGGGCCGCTATAGCAAGTTAGTTAAGTTAAGTTTATGGAAGATAGACATGACACTGACAGGAATAGACAGGACTAATTTGTACGACGTATCTGAAAAGAATGGTATCATGCCTTATGAACAAACCAAAACTTTCTGCTGAACACAGTAATGCAGTGTTCCTGCAGAACTGGACAGTCGTGGGAAAGTTGCCATAGATTGATTTATACGTTTTCGTGTGTAAACTGACAAGGAAAAATTTTAAATATACCTGTGCGGAGTTGGGATTGCTGGCTACAAAATAATCTGGGCAATGAAAAGCGGGCTACTAAGAGTAGATTTTCACAACGTCAGATAAGAAATGTTCGTCGAATTATACAAAGCCTTATTTGAAATCGTCAGATATGAAATGTCAGCAATCATTTATAAAAATGCCTATTTAAATCGGTTGTTTTATATTTAATATATAAAACAACCGATTTAAACATATACGGTCGGGTATGTCGACTCTAAGCCATGTAAGATCAATGAGAGTGTAAGTACATATCATTCCACTCAAATTAGTTACGTTATCTATTTAAAATTGATAACCCTAATTCAAAACGAGTCTGTCAGAACTGAATTGATGATTTCAAGACGCGGCTGAATTGTTAAAATAAGCAATGAAAGGCTTGCTCTTGTTTCGAGGGTCAGGAGCTCGCTTTTGTTAAATGAAGGTCACATTTAAGGTAATATTCAAACAGACACTTTAGTTCTTGAAATATTGAATTCAAGCGTAGAATATTTAAGTAATAATAAGATCTAAGCTATTTACAGTAGCAGTAGACTTACGAAAGCCTAGAGCCAAAATAAACCTACGCGATATGCGAGAAGCGAACGACTGCGCGTACAAGAAAGTCGTATGCGCGAAAGACGAGTACTACATTTATTTAAGACTATAAGACATACCCGAAACACATTTCTATGAAAGTCACATTTGAGCAAGTGCATATTCTCGTAAAAAGCTATTGCGCCACTGAAAATTTGTGCGAAAAAACAGTTGAGCAAATATCTTAAAATCGCCATACTATATTTCACGACATATTAAACCTACACCAACACAAACCTAAACATTCATTTTAACATAGTAACATCCGAAGGGTGCAATATTGATGGAGTGTTATCCATTTTTCCCGGATAATTTGTTGGCTAAACGTAGTAATTTTTCCCCAGAGGCCACAAATACCCAATTAAGCGGGAGTTAACACGTAATAAAATGAAGATATCCGGCTATCGGTCGCAATCAGAGCCGGGGCTTGCGTGGGGATCGGCGTCAGTTCGCCGATTTGCCGATTGATTTTGCGATGGTATCAACTTGGAAGGGTAGATTAGATTGTCTTTTGTGACATTTGAGAAGTTATTAAGTCGTTAGAATCTGATAATATTTGAGTATGTTGATCTAATAAGACTTTTATACACGAGTGCTAAATTTCTTTAATTGTATGTTTATATATTTGTAAGTTTGCATGTTTGTCTACAGATTTCTCAAAAACGAGGAGCCATAGCGACATGATTCTTTTTGAATTCAGTCAGGTATGTTTCAACTAAGGGTACTGTATAAGTTTAATCAAATTCGTTCCAGTAGGCTAAAAAATATTCATTTTTTAAATAAGGCACCTTACAAGCTGACTTAAAAGCTCAAAATAACGCTTTTACTCTCTTTTTAGGAGAAGCAAATTCATTTCGAGTCTGAATATGATATCAAGCTTACATACATCTTAGTGTATCTTTTAGTGCGCACATCATTCACTGACTCCAAATTAATTTGTTACTCTTAAACAGAGGTGTCACGGCGCCTCACGTATGTATGCGTATTACTACTCACTAATTTCCTCCTTCAGCATATAAGGAATTCCATCGCAATAAATACGCTTTTGATCGCAGTCATTCGTATAATTAATATCGCTCCCAACGCCCATCACTGCTGAGGGTAAAAGCGTTATATTTAACTTTTATGTCAGTTTTTCGAAGGAGTTTTTTTTAAATACATATTTTCCAAAAACCAACCTTTCATTGCAGTCTGATAAAATGTTTAAAACCCCGAAAGAAACGTAAGTAAGTAGTAAACTTTGAAAATAGTTTCTTTTGAAGTCGGTTAACGGCCGTTCCCTATATGCAAACTAAGATCAAAGATAGATAGCTATCCTCGAACTGTTGTCACCAGCTATCGACCATAATAAACAGTTTCTATATTACAGATAGGTGTTGCTTATCTCCAGTTAGCAGAAGATAGGCCACATTATCCAAGCCCTCCCTTACGTTTCGAATTACGCAGTTGTACAAAACCCTCTCAATTACGTCGCGTCAACGTTTTCACGATATTTGTGGTCATTATGATACACCAAGGATAATATTTATATAATACGTTTAAAATAATATTTATTTTTATTGCTATGTACCTAATTATATATATGTTCTATTTTGGGTAAAAATATTATGTGAAGCATGCATAGACTTTACGTAAAATGGAACGTTTTTGAGCTCTGACAGACAGCTGATTGATTGACATCATACCTACGTCAATTGATTGAAAATTAATACTTTTTAACGTAAAAAGTATTTATAAATTTTAAAATTCAAAACGACCGATTGAAAAGAAATAGAAAGTTATAGTTCCAGTTTATTTTCGCAAACGTTTCAGAATATAGCATTCGATTGCTTAGAAAAAACAATGTGTCCAGCTGGTAAACAATGTATTCAAGGAGGACTTTATTTCCATAAAATAAGTGCAGTGAGTGAGTATCAATTGTACTTTCACAAACAAGTCGTTTACGGTTTTTAAAGGATATTGACCAAAGCCGGGTCCAGATTGCGTCTTTGTAGTTTATATTTTTAAAATCTTGTTTGAATTATAATTGTACTGGTATTTTAAGGGAAACTAAGTTATTAAGTATTGAATTACTTTAGTAAAATATAACAATTACCTTCGGAATGTATCAAAATGAATGTAGGTGAGGTGCATTAACTCTGCAATCAGAAAACATAACCTAAAATGCCTAATCTGCCATTGAATTCCTTGTAAACCTGATTATTTATCAAAAATATTTTTTGTGTGTATTCTTTCAAATATTTAGGTATATATTTTATCCAAACATTTTGTAAAGACGCATGCTGCCGCAAAGTGTGCAGAGTTTCTATAGAGTTTTGGTCAATATCCTTTGCTTAAATACCAGTTATTTTCATGTTATACTGATTTGTTTTATTTACTTCTTTCAGCCACAGCAAAAAGTCCACCTTCCCTTGACAAAGGAATAGATGATGATGCTGGTGGAATTATTTCAGGCTCATCGAATGCTATGCAAAACATCGGGTACCTTCCCAGTCACTCAGCTGTTCCCAGAGAAAAAGTTGACTGCTTGAACTTGGATTCAATATTGTTCGCCACCCGAAACTTATATGTTTTTCATAAATTGTAAGAGGTAGCACCTTACATTCTACAACTACGAACACGTCAGTGACCTACATAGCAGAATCCAGCACGGTCGGAACTCACACTGGTGGCCCACCTATTAATGTATTTGTTAATATTTTAAATAAACTAATTTACTACCAATAAATCAGATATTATCCATCCTTGTTGTTCTCATTTCCCTTCACTGCAGCAGACACCTTTATCCGTCCCTATGATCAGTTTGGGCAGTCTGTCAGACTGGTAGCGGGTCCCACCACCTACCTACCATCTTAAGGCTGCTGCCCTGGATGACCTGAATGCAGCTCTCCTACCACATCATCCTTATTATATCTGGGTATCTTTTGTTAGGCGGGGTTATGGCTAGGGTCAGTTTCTTAGGGTAAAGGAACATCTTTGCCACTAGGGAGAAAGTTTCTATCTTAACCTTGTGAGCAGCAGGACTTTTACATAAATAAATCAATGAAACATTTAAAACTAGTAATTTGCCAGGGTGTACAAGAGCGTTATCCTCCAAAATCCTAGGATTGAATTCTGGGGTTACTAGAGATAGTCAAACTGACTGACAGTCAGATGAAAAACATTATAGGAACGCAATAAATGTCAATTTCATACAAATGCCTATCCCTAGTAAGCTATCCGTCCTCCCATCGATAAGATGCATCCAGAGATAGTTTACCCTACTGCCAGTAGGTTTATAGAAACAAAAAATCTAAAGGTAGATAACCATTTCTAACTCTAGTAGGGCAAAACCACAGATAGAATGGATATAGGGAACGGCCGTAAAGGAACATTTAATTTACGAAGGTACGTTGAGTTAATGAGTAGGACAGTATTTTTCTCCAGATGCGGTTCAAAGAAAAAACTACTACTACAAATGTACCTTTATCAGTAGGTGGTGCGACAATTAATAAATGGAGCTATCATATTGTTCAATATTGGTTATGTAAGGTTTTGTGACTGATCGACAGCTCAACCGAACTGTATTCATGCAATTTAACGGTTGAACGAAACATGACTTTTGCTGTCAATTATACTCTGATTTTTACTTCTTCTTCGTAAATGGCGAAATTACTTAAGCTTGCCAATGTCGGTGGTTCGCTGTTCCGCCAATGTCACGTATGTGGAGCATTTACGCGGATGTTATTGATAATTAAAAAAACAAGAAGATATTGAGGGTAGAAAATGAAACTTAATCACGTAAAACAAAACTAGACAACTCTAATAGGACATCACATAAATACACAACAAAAGTTAGTACGAACTATATGGGCATTTCTACAGAAGCGACTGATTGACCGACTGGAGCAAAAAACCTACCTTTAAAATTGAATAACGTGTCTGAAAAAAATCACACGTATTTATACAACTCTTGGCCTGATGGAGAGCATATCAAGAAGACCACCAGGTTGTTCATACGGTCTAAAAAAAATCGGAAAGTTCAAAAACGGGCAGAATTTGGCCTAAAATGAAGTGTCCGGTTTCCAGAATTTACTCGTTTTCGTTTCATAACTTTTAAATTAATAAGTTGCTGATTATTATTCCTACATTCCTATAACAAGAAATAAATAATGAAGCCATATACGTGCTTACATATATCGTGAATCCTTTAATTTGAATACAGTGACACATTTAAATTTTGTCCGAGGCTTGTGCCTCAATTCGGTGAAATTTACTTTTATGTAGGTACTTGTAGCACTAACTATGCATAATAGGAACGCGCACAACTTGTTCCCGTCATCTGACAGTTGCGCCCGAGCGGCCGAACAGTGTAAACGGGAGATCTGTAGCACTCATACATGCGCTTGTACAAGGGGAAGAAGGGGAAATGTCTCTGATTTGTTAATTAGATAGTCCAAAATGACAGCTTCATTCGCACTTTTGCTTTTTAATGTTGCAAGCGTAGTGCAATAGTGTTGTGACAATTTGATTGTGTGCGATTTATTGAACTTGTGATAATATGAATTTTCAATTATCAGTTTTTATTTATTTGATTGAATCATACATGCAAAACGTTACAAAAGGCTATAATTCATATATAGTTTGTTTAAACGTAAAACATAAAACAGTTGTTTAAAGTGTCAAACTTCTGTCTTTTCTCTACTTAATACCCAATACAGCAATATTACTGTATGACTTTAACCTATTTGGTCATTTTCCCACTTTCTATAAATAATTTATTAGCAGCTTATTGAAATTGCCATTTTTTATAATTCATGCCAATAGTTTTGCTGCACGACACAAATTCAAAATACAACTATTTAATTATTCTATAATCACATTAAAACAACGATTAAACAAATTAAATTCATCTTTTATTTAGGAACATCACTGTTATAAATTACGAAAAACTGGCCACGCACCAAACTTCATTTTAGTCTATCTAATTAAAAATCAGAGTAAAGATATGTCACCGTGAAATTGTTAATACCGTTCGATTATATTCTCGCTTGCGATATTGAAAACTATCGATAGATTGTAAACCGTAACAAACGATCTTCAATTTAATTTATTAATTTTCGGTAGATCATAATCTAATGGACGGTTTTGGACCCCCACGGTTTTCCACAGCGACCGATCACTCTCCGAAGCGCTCTGCATCCAGTGTGATCCCGCGATCTTAACAAGGTCTTCCGTCCATCTTGTCAGTGGACATCTATGACTTAGATTAGCTTATCACTAAAATATGTATAAACATTGTAGTATCTTAAATTAATATGTTCAATGACTGAATAGTTAGAATTTGATGTGTTTGAATTAACTAAGCTACGTTTATTGAGATAGATAATAAACATAGTCAAGTCTAGATATAAGAAGATTCAAACTGAATTTTCACAGTTTTTTTAGTACCAACAAGAGGATGATCAAATGCCCAATCAATTTATCACTTAGTATGAACAAGGAAAGCAATAAAAGTAAAATCATTTTCCATTATTGTACTAACATAAGGGTACACATTATTTAATCACCCGCATCAGTATAGCGAGTGATTTTCGAAAATAAATTTGAAGTTTACGAAAACCACGCTAAGTAACGCGAAATATAGCTTAAGTACTCACACGTTCGAAAATGAGATTAAAAACAGTAAATATCCCACCCATCCCATCTTGACGCGAGTAATTAAAAAGTGTAACCCCAGAGCGTTAAGGATAGGAATAATTGAATGAAAGAAAGCCACAACAAAAGAGTCTATGTACATTGTACGTAGGCAGTCAGATGAACAATTAAAAACCTGCAAAAGTGTGCAATTACACACTCGAATCGAAATTTATCAACATTACAAAGCACTTTTACAAAGTCGAAACGAATGGCTCACGAGAGAGCCAATATTTGCATAGTTCCCTCACGTTTAAATATTAAATACGCTTCCTATTCCCACAACTCATAATTAAATAAATCCTCATAACTCAAATTACACGGGCCATATTACATAATCTCCCACTGTCCCCGGTATTTCGCGCAGTGGGGACTTTTTTGGCCAATTTAACGTTGTTCTTGTTAATTTGTCCGTCTTGCCGTGTAGCCGGTTACCGGGAATTTTCCCGTTTTAACCCCTCCGCCGGGAAATTAATACCAGGTGCTGGAGTCGAGCAAACTTTGCGTATAACACATACCTAGCGGGGCGACGCATATGCTGCGGACTCACGGCTTAAAAATGTCTACTTGCATTTGTGCGTGCACCTTGTTTTTTAGGTTAAATCTTTTTTATGTAAAAAAATGCATAACATAGGTAGATTTTTACACATTAAGTAAATAAATATTGAAAAAATAATATATTAGTTCAGAGATGTGAACGAACAAACTTACGAATTTAACTTACAATGACGAAAAATGCATCGTAACGCAATGGTCAGCGCAACCAAATACATACAGCGCAATTAATAACTTTACGTCGGTACATATTGACGACCCGTCTGGTGTAGTGGTCGAGAAATCGCCTACTACGCAGCGCGTGCGGGTTCGATCCCCGCACAATACAAACATTTGTGTGCATGAACATGTCTGTTTGTATTAGTCTGGGTGTTTTCTATGTATATCATGTATGTATTTACAAACAAAAAGTATTTAAGTATTATATCCGTTGTCTGGCACCCATTACACAAGCTTTGAGTAGCTTACTTTGGGGCTAGATGGCGATGTGTGGGAATGTCCAAAGGATATTTATCTCTTACGTAGAAAAATATTAAATTGTTTCAGGATTATAGTTACTGCTTCTCTTTCTGTGTATTAGATACTGCATGCCACATAAGTTCTTCGGTTTTTAAAAAAAACAAATTAGTATCGACTTGCATGAATGACGGCAGAAACATTTTTTTAATATTATTTTTATTTATTGAATTATAAAGACAAAAAAGAAGGGTTTCTCTCAAATGAGCGCTTTGCCGAATCCTTTCTAATGCGTGCAGCTAGGGAGTAGAACTCGCTGCCTGCTGAAGTCTTCCCTCAGGGATATGACCTAAACACCTTTAAAGCAAGAGTGAATAGGTTACTACTAAGCAGATATGCAGCACCCTAGACGTCATCCACACCTGACATCAGGTGCAATCGAGGTCAAATATTATAAGCTTCAAATAAATAAATAAATTATTTTATTTGTGAAACACAGGTAAAAATTGATCGAGTCTTGTTTTTGAGATAAAAGCTTTAAATTGCTAAAGTTCTCAGTTTTCGCGTTCAATTGTAAGCCAGGCCGTATAACGGGCGGCGTCGGTTATATTAAGCCTAATTGCTGTTATTTTATATGCCGGAACACAGCGCGATGCTGTTTATTAACCCTCTCGATTACCCGCCTCTTTAGCAATTACTTTAGTGCCGCTTGTTTGACAAAAGAGGGCTTAGGCAAGAAAGGGTACAATCTGGCGTCCTAAGTTTGAATAAACACTTAGGGCGCCAGATTTTAGGAAGCGTTTGGGAGAAGAGAGCAAAAAAAAACAGTTTCTATAATAATTAAGACCTACTTATTGTTTTATTGACTCTCTTTTGACGACCCGTCTGGTGTAGTGGTCGAGAAATCGCCTCCTACGCAGCGGGTTGCGGGTTCGATCCACAATACAAACATTTGTGTGCATGAACATGTCTGTTTGTATTGGTCTGGGTGTTTTCTATGTATATTATGTACTAGCGGTCCCCCGCGACTTCGTCCGCGCGTTTTGAGTTTGCTCCCTCCCCTCCCGTCGCAGCGTCATGTTTTATATCGTAAAGCCTTTCTCTTTCAACACAAAAATATTTTTCAAATCGGTCCAGCAGTTCCTGAGATAAGCGCGTTCAAACAAACAAACTTCAGCTTTATAATATAGATCAGCGCAAGCGCACGTTCAAGCGCACGTTGTACTTAAGCTGCGAACATTATTTGGTGCAGAGTTATGTTAAAACTGTGATAGCTCCTAAGATATTTATTGAAATCATATGATATAAAGGGCAACTTTGTTTTCAATGAAATGCTCCTGATGATAAATGTATTTGTTTTGATAAGAATAAATACCTGTGTGTATAATACACCTCTAAAAATAATGCATTATTTTTTTACAAATTTATTAACATAAAAAAGGTTGTAGTAAGTCAACCATAAAAGATAGACATATGCTGTCGCGGACTTTATTATAGAACTCTTAATGCTGAACAATCCTGTCATACATGATTTTTGTGTAACTTAAGCGGTTTCCGCAGCGTACGCAGCGGAAGCTCTCAAAAGGAATATCTTTCTCCCGTTTTCGCAACATTTTTCATTTCTGCTGTGGTCTTATGAGTCGTATCTTTATGTTATATAGCCTAAAGCCTTCCTCGATAAATGGACTATTCAACGTAAAAAAGATTTTTCAAATCGAGCCAGTAGTTTCTGAGATTAGCGCGTTCAAACAAACAAACAAACAAACAAACAAACTCTTCAGCTTTATAATATTAGTATAGATGTATTTATAAACAAAAAGTATTTAAGTATTATATCCGTTGTCTGGCACCCATAACACAAGCTTTGAGTAGCTTACTTTGGGGCTAGATGGCGATGTGTGGGAATGTCCAAAGGATATTTATTATTATTATTATGTACCAATAAGTTTTTTTCGCCTTTAATTAAACTACACAGGTAGTAAATGTTGATGTATGATGCGGAATAATATGTGTGGGTAAAGTATATTCTTATAAGTATAAGACATGACGGGTCTAAATAGTAATGCTCTTACTAAAAAGTATACTCATGCAGCATTACTCGAAGGTTTTAAACGTTGGTCAACCATAGTTATTGTACCCGGTCAGTGTCTACGGGCAAATTTGTAGTACCTAAAGTAAATAACTACTTTAGTGATAAAACATTATAGAAACGGTTACCATACCTATTGAATATTTTGCCCGGGGATATATGCCGGGAATAAGATACAAATGTCTTTAAAAGAAAACTTAAAAAGTATTTTAGCTAACTAAGCTTAGTATTTTACTTTTGTTTTTGATATGTTAGAGACTCGTGATCCCATAGACAAACTATGTAAATAGTTTTGTGCGACTACTGTTATTTCATTATAAATGTTGTTTGCTTAATATTTAAATTAATAATAATACGCCTTTAGGCCCATCCATGTCTAACACCCTTTGCACGATACGGTTGCAAAATGTCAACCGATAAGCACTTGGGCTAGTTTTTTTTTAGCTACGATACAGTCGCGATGCTAACTCGCGTTAGCATCGATGCAGTGGCCATGCAGATTCTGGACATTGACAAATTATGTACTGTATATTGGTGGCTGCATCGATACTAACGCGCGTTAGCATTGATGCAATCGCGCTTCTGCATCCAATTTTGGAAGTAAGTTTAAGTTCATATAAATTTAGAAATAATAAATTAATTTTACTACTTTGGAAGGGTCTATCTCTCAAACGTTAGACTTTTACAGAAAATGGTTTTAGGAACCTCTATGTCATTTTACAAGACCTATTCATAGACACTATACACACATTAAAAAAATATTAAAAAAATATTATATTAAATTTTAGTTTTACGTATGGGAGCCCCTAAAAAATCAATACTTTTTGTTTTTTTGTAAGAGAATCGTTAAGCGGTTAAGAAGATACATCTACCTACTAACTTTCAAATGGGTTATGCAAATAGTTTCAGAAGAAAGTGTCTGTGACATACGGACGGACGGATAGAAAGACAGACAGACTTGACGAAACTACAATCGTTCCGTTTTTGCCATTAGGCTACGGAACCCTAAAAAGTATATTCCTAGGTGCTTGAAATTTTGCAAATACCGTCGTCTTTTACTTTCTATTTCATGTAAATCCACGTCAGAAAAGAATTTAAACTAGTAATGTGTTGGATTAATCTCTATACAAAGCAAAATTGTTACCAGATAAGATTGAAAACACACTATTTACCTAGAATAGATACCTACGTCGAACAAATATATTCGATAACTTACATATTTTAGTATCAAAAAGCTATATGAACACTCGGTTATCTTTATTTACTTTAAGAAACGGATTAGTTCTAGAAAGCTTTCGACTGTATCCAGACAAAGGAAAGTACCAAGTGAAACCTTTTGTGTGTAGCCCACACGTATTAAGTATTTATGTATAGAAATGGTAATGTTTTATAGGACACGTCTACTTATTTTCAAAAGCGTCGTTATTATTTCGCATCGTGCAGCCGCTTTACAAGTTGCAGAAAAAATACGTACCTTAAGTTTCTTTAAGAGTTCGTATTGCGATGATGCTTTGCCAGTTAGGCAGTTCTGTACCGATACCATGAGTAAACGACGGTTCTACTCGTGGATATACGGAAAATTGCACAGCGCCTCTAGTGGTCACTGACAGAACTAAAATTTTCCATACAAAAAGTAGCGTCGTCACTAGCGAGTAAATTTATGGTAACTGAGTTGATTTTAAACGGATTAGCGAATTCGTATTGCAATTTTGTATGATTTAGGCAGCAGATTAGCGTAGGATAGCACGAATGAATACTTTTAATTTTTCATCAGTTGCATCGACATGTTAACAAACTAGTTGAGTGGAAGTTGAACTGTCTAGAACTTGGACGGATAAAATCAAGATCGCAATATGCCTCCAGATAGTATTAGTTAAATTTATTTCTGTTTTTAGTGACCGCACGACTAGTTAATGTTAAAGACCACCATTCTAAAACACGTTTTTGTGGTCCGTTGTAGATAAATGGTTGAGATCATACAATTTTAAAAATATGCTTTTGGTACTTAGCTAAGGTTCAATTTATTCGCTAGTAATGGTAAAATATTGCTATCAGCGTTGAGTGTTTACGATTGTGTGTATTTTAAAGAAAAAAAATAACTATAATTACATTTTTGTTTTTATAGTGTAATGTCACAATACAAACTTAATAATATAAATTGCACGTGTAAAAAGCAACAAGAGCTGTGTGTCAGATGAGAAATCGAACCCCGTGTCTTACGCTTTCCGGACGTTTACTTTTTACAAGTGCAATTTATAAAAAAAAATACCTTAAACAATGTTCATTATAATAGCCATTCTGACATTATTGGTTAAGGTATTTTTTCTTCAATACACAAACAATCGTAAATATTCCACGGCTGGTAACGTAACTTTACCGTTACGAGCCTTAATTCATTAAAAACGGTAAGGTAATTGATGCTTATTTAGAAACTAAGAAGGTTATACAGAATGTTTGCTAAAGCAACCGCCTTACATAATTTAGTCATGGTAATTAATAAAATGGCCATAATAATTGAACCTAAATGGTTAAATTATAACATTTAACGCTCTTTATGGGTGTGGCCGTTAAACAAATGCCAGCTAATTAAATGGCAAGCGATGGAATGGCTGAAATTAATTAATATCGTTCGTTCGTCGTATTTGCCGTATCTATGTGAATGTAAAAAAAATATATTATATTTTAACGTATAGACATGAACAAAACAGACCATTGATAACTGCTATTATAACCTATTGTTTATAAAAGTAGTTATACCAGAAAGCTATAATGGATTTTACTACTGAAACACACATCTTTAAAGCCAGATTGATCCGAAGTCTCAGTTTTTTTTTGATATTATGCGTAGACGAATTCATTTATTCTGATTTTCTGCTGCATTAAATAGCCATAAAACAAATAAATAAATTCTTTAAAAATATTTCTAATTTTTAGGGTTCCGTAGCCAAATGGCAAAAACCGGAACCCTTAGAGTTACGTCAAGTCTGTCTGTCTGTCTATCTGTCCGTCCGTATGTCACAGACATTTTATTCTGTAACTATAAGCATCACACTGTTGAAATTTGGTTAGAAGATGTATCCTGTTAACCACTTTACGATTTTTATACAAAAAATAAAAAATATGACATTCAAGGGTTGGCTCCCGTACATAAAACTAAAACCAAAATTTTTGTTTAGTCAAACCTATGCGTGTGGGGTGTCTATGGATAGGTCTTTGATGACATAGAGGTTCCTAAAACCATTTTCTTTTCAAGTCTAACGTTTCATAGCTAGACGCTTCCAAATTGGTATAATGGGCGTTCCCCCCATCTAACTTCTAAAATATGCGAGTGTAAATTTTGAAAAAAAATATGTGATGTAGATCTTAACAAATACTTTCAACGACAATTAATTCGGACAGGATCGAAAGAGAAGTTTTTGAGATATAGCACATTTTCAACAACCGTAAACATAACTTTGTACTTTATACAAACACTATGAAAAACAAAGTTATATTTGCAGACAACAAAATATTGTGGTATTTTACTAAGTAGAAGTAATTGGATTCCCTAATTCAGTTTAAGTTGGCACGGAACCCTTAGTGCGCGAGTCCAACTCGCACTTGGCCAGTTTTTAAGCTTAATTCAAAAAATCTTTCAATTAATATACCTATACAAAAATCTACACAAAATCACCAATTTTAATTCTGCGCTTTTCGAGCGCTTTCTGGTTATTACAAGGAACTATGTCGTGCGTCAGACTTCAAGAGGAACCTGTGACAAGCAGGTGGCTTTCTTGGTGTATTTAGCCTGAAAGAAATAAAACTAGATTTATGTGTAGACACGTGAACTGCTTAGCGAGTTTAAGCAGATATTTATTATGTCAATATGTCACAGCACCATTCACTGATAAAATGATACATCATCAAACGAGTTATAATCCCCCTAGCTAATTTTAACTACGGTGGCCAGTCACAACGACTAACCGACTGCGCGGGACATATTAGACCCCTTACACACAGCGCCTTTTAGCATCGATGCAGTCGCGCGGTTGGAAACGCACTTCAGCATCGCGACTCAAGCAATGAATAGTTTTAAATTAGCATCGGTGCAGACACGCGTTAGTATCGATGCAGTCGCCACAATTATATAATTTGTCAATTTTCAGCTTCTGCATCGCAACTGCATCGATGCTAACAGTAGCGCGGTGTGTAAAAGTGCGTATTTTGCGACTGCATCGCTGCTAAAAGTCGCAGTGTGTAAAGGGTCTTATAGTTCACAAATGTGTGCGCAAACACAGGTGCACTCTCTATGCCTCTCTCATAGCCCGATGGGACAGCAATCTGACACGACCGGAGAAAGATCTTCACGTGCTTTCCGAAGCACGGTGATGAAACACCGCCAACTTCCAAACGACCTGCGGGCTACCCTATAAATTTCGGAACAGAAAAATCCAGGTACAAATTTTCCTTTGAAATTTGTACCTGGATTTTTCTGTTCCTCCTCTGGCCTCTGGCGTCGCCGTCGCTTTAAAGTGCGACCCTCTAACCGCTGCGCCACCAGCGAATATTTTTCGTTCGTATTGTAGTAGTTTTATCTTTATCCATCTAGTTAAAATCTTCAATAGACAGTAATTTGGAGGCAGACACCGCTAACAAAGTTATTCAAATCATAATAAGGCTTGAATAGTACAAAAGAGGTCATCATGTAAACAATTCGAAAACCAAGCGAATAATTTGAATTCACGTCTAAGGTCCTACTCTGTATGTGCTCTGAAACTTGACGACATCACACCGCACATCAACGGCATACTGGCGGTGTATATTCGTTGGAAAGACTGTAAAATTTTGCTTTTGTCGACTTTAATCCCGAATTGTCAATACAAGCGTGTATATAGAATTGAAAAACACAAATAAGTATCCAATACAGTACTTTTATAATGTTCTACCAACACTACTTGCTAAAATTACATTTAGGCGCTGTACTAACTGGCTTACCGTAGAAAACCGCACCGTTTGACATGCCGGATGTCCTAATAATATATTTGTTAGGGACCATGAAATTTAAAAAAACAATATACAAGGGTCCTAAATGAAATACGTACATCGAAATTAAAGGCATTTCAGAGTAGCATCTCTGATTGTGCCATCTCGAATGAGCCGCTAACTTATATTGAAAAACTTGACGCGGTCCACACGCGCGTAATTGCGCCCTTTGCACCGATATCATTCGAGTTCCATTACTTTGAGGCGGTCACGCCTTTTCAAATATTTCTTTATTTTTTCCTGCGAGTCCTTCCTTCCCACCGATTTTTTCTACAATCGATACCAATTTTCACGCAAATGTTTCACAAATAAAAATAATACAAGAACGGTTTGAGTCTACGATCATAAAAACAACAGACTACATAAATTTCAAGAATTTAAAACATTACAATTTTGGCTCCATAAAGTCATAATACAAGATATAGACCCAAATAAAATCCCGAATGATCATTTATTATCTAAATTAGGTATAAACGTTTAATGTGTCTTTGTAGTTACTTTACCATTAAGTTATAGCACATCTGTTCACCGTTATGGGAACAACACCGTATCATATCGAGGCGTTTAGTACTCTATAAATAAAAATCACATCCATCAACTTCGTAACGTCACCACCTCGGATCGAGATCAATTCACAATCCACTCTCGACTAGCGCCACATTCGTTGTAACGCGCTTATGATAAGTCGACTAATGGCTGTCAACTATCCGCCCACCCTGTCAAACGGCTATTATTTACAAGGTTAACTGTCATAAGTTGTAGCAAACGCAATTTTTAACGAACTTTTAGCACGGATGCATTATTGTATGTATATAATATTATTATAATACACACATCAACATTGTCTAGGGATATGTCAATTAAACCTAAATAACTAAAATTATATTTCCTTTCTGTTAAGACACCTACACATTAAAATAAACCTTATTTAATAGCCTATCTAATCTGATAATAAACTTTTACTTCTACAAAATTTCAATCTGACCTTTATTTTTTAAAACATCAAAACCTAAACAAATCAAATTTTTTTTAAATCCGTGTATACCTATGACTCTTTTGACACATCTGCAGCGGTTCAGCATACTCATAACAAGGGTGTTAATATCCTATCCCAAGTCATGCTAAGATGCAAGAAAGGTTGGTTTTCATGCACAATATCTTTAGGGAACTTCCTAAGAGCTCTGCTCTGTAGCAAATCCCAGGCATGCTCCATAGGATTTAAGTCAGGGGATTGTCAGGCCAGTCTAAAGCTTGGATATCATGCCGTTAAACCAACTTATAACGATAAGCACCATATGTGGACGGGCATTGTCGTGCATTAGCTGGAAATTTTGTCCCATTTGCTGTCTGTGGGGCAAAATTACAGGCTCTAGCACCTAAGCTCGGTATTTTAGAGCAGTCATGTTCCGTTGTATCCAAACGAGGTCCGTTCTACCGCAGAGATGAATTCCTGCCGAAACCATAATCGTGTCAGCTTGATATGCATGAACTTATTGTAGGTGATGCAGTCGATTCCAATGTCCAGGTTCTCTCCAAACGCGTACTCTTTAAGAATCCCTGGAAAACCTGGATTCATCAGTAAGAAGCACAAGTGACCATTGATAATGGATCCAGTTTTCGTGTGAAATAGCTCATTGCAATCTTCTTCCTCGATTGCTTTTCCTTAGCGCTGGTACCCGAAGTGACCTATGAGCACGTACGTTGACTACATACAGTCGTCTTCTCAAAGTTTGACCGCGTACCAAAAAAACCTTTTATCTCTGTAACATTTGAATCAATTTTATCGCCAACATTTGGTTGTCTTCGTGCTGCATTTTCTATGAATCGGTCCTTTTACATGTGTTGTAATGCGCTGTGGTCCTCGGTGCCGTTCCACCACTTCCCCCGTGACACGATAACGTGACCAAACCCACAATATGACGCTCTGACCGGTCCACATGACTTCAGAAACCGCAATTTGGATAGCGCCAACTTAAACCATGCCCACTGCTCTTAGCATTTTGTTCCTGGTCAAGTGTCTACGTGGTATAATTATATCAACACCGAAGATGCGTTTGTTAAAGATTTATAGAAATTTTTAGAGTTATAATCAAGTGAAAAATGTTAGTGAAATTTACTTTTTTTTGGAAGAAATTCAATGCACGCTAATTTCATCTTAAATAAACCTTTTGTATCCCAGGCCTCTCAGAAAGTATTGCGAAATAAAGTTTTTATATATGGTGACTGGCCGGTTAAAATATTTTACGATAAAATGATTATTTATAAGTAAAAATAGGTGTGTCCCATTTTCAAAATTTACCTAAACATTTTTGCGGGTCAATTCAAAGTATCGTGTCTATCTGAAAAATAATCTGCGCTGGGAACATTTTAGAGCTATGATTTTTTACGAATTCAAGTGTCGTCTTTAAATAGCATTTATGGATGAAGGTCTTCGTGTATCGTTGGTATGGCGAATTTAAGCGCGGTCAACCAACCTTGGAGGACGAGCAGCAGCAGTCGCCCTTTGACGGCTATTACGGAAGAAAACGTGGTAGCAGTGAAAGAAATTAATCCAAAATAATAGGCGAATTGCATATCAGCAGATTGAGCACGTATTGAAGATTGGATCGGGAAGCGTTCACGAGATTCTACACGGGCATCTTTGAGGAGGATAGTATCACACTGGGTGCTGCACTACCTCACCGACGCTCAGGCTTGTCCCAGTGTGTTTACGACATCGTTACACGTGATGAGGCCTGGATTTGTCAATACGCATGTCGACAGTTCTACATTTAAAAGGAAGATTTTAATTGCCAGTTTTTTTAAATTTTACTGACTACTTGGAGTCGGTTCTCTTACGAGATGAAAGACGAATCAACGCTAAATGGTATACTACTAAATGTTTTCCAGAAATTTTATCTGTTGTGAGCAACAAGCGAACAAATACTGAGCTCCGCAGACTACTGCTCCACCACGACAATGCACCTGCACACATCGCGCTCAAAACGAGGGGCTTCCTAGACAGCTCGCTAGTCAAACTTCTGTGTCACCCTCCTTACACCCCTGATCTGTCACCCATATCGGTTATAAGTGATACAATTTTTGCCGCTGGAAGATGCGCTGGCTGCGTTCGAGCAGACTGTAAACGAGGTGTTGGCGGCGGACTGGAAAAAGTTTTTTGAACACTGGTTCAGACGCATGAATCTTTGTATAGAGGCTGGTGGAGAGTATTTTGAAAAGATTTAAAAAATATATATATCCCTACCTGTAGAACTATTTTTTAATGTCGCGATACTTTCTGTGTGTCCCACGTACAAATTAAAATTCTTAAAAGGAACTTATTAAGGTTTTTGAATTTGTCATGTTTTTTTTTTTGGTAGGCCAGTACTTTTTAAGTCATTTAAAATGTTTTATTTACCTATAGACCATGTTGTTGTGAGTATTTTGTTGCGCATTTCAAGTTCTAGTTTACTACATTCTCCTGCACCCACTAAAATATTTCTGCATGACCTAAAGGTGTGTTTGGAAGAAAACGCTTTTAGCATTAAGCCCACTTTTTGTACTCTGTTATTTGTGCAATAATGTTTTTACACAAATAAATGAATAACTTGCAAGAAGAATCTTCCCGTCATATTCGCAAGTTCCCCGCGAGTTTACTGCAAACGAAGTTAATAATATTAACCACACATGTGATACTTCCACTAACTATAACTCGGGTCTCAGACACAATGCCTAATTTAAAGTGGGGCGCAGCGTATAATAGCGTTAAGAGTGTTAATGCGGTTGCAGGAATTATTACGTGTTTTAATAGCAAGAGGATATAATGAAAAATGATATTTTTTTCAAGTACAGACAGATTTAAGCGTATTTATACTGTAAATAGAAGATACTCGTAATGTATCTAATCCTCAAAGCGAATCGTTTTCTTGTCAGTTCGCTAGGATTAATATATTTTGCAAATACATTCTTTTCATTCTGAATGCAAAAATGTTAAACGCAAATACTCACAATTATGTTCTGGGATAAAATCAAATCCCATTTGTGTACTATTCGCAAGTAAAACGGTAGAACAGTAATCTTGATACTCCACAGTGTGCCAGCCAAGTTCACATAGTAGAACACACTTTTTTAATTCAATTATTATATTTTTTCAATCATCTTGAAGATATCTTTAACCTTGAATATCCTTTTTTAATGTACAATTTATATCTCAAATGATATATTTTTTTAAAACGACTAAGGCAGTTCATTGTTTTTTTAAATTATTTTAACTTTTTTTTTATTTCACTATGTTAATACACTTTTTCGTAATTTACAAATAAGTATTATAAATTATTGAAACTGTAATTAACACAGCAATATTCAAATTAATTTACTGGCATCACCGATACATCGATACGATAAATTTCTTTTCGCTGCACCCATTGCCATCTCTCTGCATGACCTAAAGGTTTGACTGGCAGAGAATGCTTTTAGCATTAAGTCCACCTTTGTACACTATGATTTGTGCAATAAAGTCTTTAAATAAATAAATAAATACATCTTTTTGGAGGGGAGTTTTCACATTTCAGAAGCGTGCGGATTTCGGCAGGTCAGTGGGTTGTTGGCGTCTAGTTGAGATAGTTGTTACTTCCTTTGGAAGGCAAATCATAAAAGTATTCTAGAAGTAGACAGTTTTATTTTTTTATGAAAGCATGTTGCATGCATTTTAATGTGTGATTGAATAAAATCATAATTTCTATGAACATTATTGTATTTTCCAAGTAGAATTTATCTAAACTTAAATTGCGCGCCCCACTTTCGCATAAACGCACACAAGTAAATAAAAATATAGTAGCAATACATATACAAATGCCGTTGTAATTGGTCATTCAGTTGCCGGTGAGACTGACTGTATTGTCCAACTTGTCATAATCGACCCTGAACGCGCGAGAGAGCGGACGTTTTGTTTCATACAATGTGCCAGCGCTGCTCCAAAGGAGAGTTTTCGGTTTCATCACGCGACTAGTCGATCGTGACGTAGGCATATAGATCTTAATCGCGGAGCAGACGACGCTCCTACACAGATGAAGTGTCGTTATTATTAAAATTTGCACTCACACATCGAAATCAACTAATTAAGTAGTTGGGTGCGTCATTTCAGCTAAGACAGGCTCTAATAACAAACCCTTTACGTAATAACAACCGCGCCTCTCGTACGGATTACTCGCGGCCGCGCTAAACTTATTGGAACTAATTAACGTCACAAAATTGGTTTCGCCTGTTGTATTAAGACACCTCCTGGGCTTAAGCCGTGGCTGTACTATTAATAATGGAGTAAACATCTCACAGCTCACAATAAGTGAGGTTCTGTCTGTTGGGTGAGCTTCAAATTAATAACATTCGACAAATATTAGTCAAGTGCTAAAGAGAAATTGAGATGTACTCGAACCCACATTTTTCACGCAATACTAAATTACACGCAAAACACCAGTATTACTAACAATAAAATCGTCGTTTTGTAAAAAGGTATTTATAACACTAGGAATCCTTATCCTTAATAAGATTACTATTCCACAATTCAGGCTTCGAAAGGTTGGTAATTCTTTCATGAGGAAAGGGATTTTTTTTTTCCAATAAACTACCAGAACACATTGTCAACTTACGGGTCGATAAATTTAAAACTGTCATTAAAGAAACCTTAATAACGCAAGGGTATTATAAAGTAGATGAGTATTTAAAATATAGTAATATATGGAACGGCATGATCACTACAAGCATTATAACTTTTTGAAGGGAGGCATTGACAATAGTGACTGAGTTTGTTGCGCAGTTTCTTCTCAGCACTAGCCCACAAGTATTGTCCCGAAGCTGTGGTAGGGTTTATCTTGGGACGTGTAAAAGTGTCCTCAATTGTGCTATTTGGATAAATGAATGACTTTTATAAGTTTTTATGGTACTTTGACTAGAAAATAAAGGTCAGTCCAACATTCGACTCCAAATAATCGGACGACAAAGTTCTCTTATTCTCACAATAATTTATATCAGTAAGCAATAGTTGAGGGATTTATAATAAATAATAAGAAAACAACGGTCAGTAGCAATCACGTGTAATAAGCTCAGGACATTTGTACAATATTTTATTAGGGTTTGACACAAGAAGAATAGGATTAGAGCAAGTACTCACTGAACAAGACTCCCAGCCTTTGAGCTCTTACTTTGTGTATTGTCAGAAAAATATTTGGTAATATCGTGACTAGCTGTAACAATCTAACATTTCTGTTGTTACAATAGTTAATACTTAATTAATAACAAACAAGAGAAAAAAATAGAACTGCCTTCAAAAAATACACTAAAAGGACTATAATAACGCTAATAGGAGAACCAAACTCATTTGAGGCGGTTGAATTTTTATGAAAAAAAAATACTTCGTTTTTAGTTAAGTTAAAATGCAACTGATAGCACTAAAATAGTAACTTAAACCTTATCCTTAATGTATCAAATACCTTTCTCAAAACCACATAAAAATCGGTTCAGCCAAACGCGAATTCATTGCGGAGAAATATGTATATGTCGTCGCGCACGTATAATGGCAACATTAAAGTTGCTATTATGACTGTGCCGGATATTGAATTTGATTATTACTGATTTGATTACGTTGTATCGGATCTTTAAACTGATTGGTTAAATTTATTTGTGAAATGGTTACTGATTTGACTCAAATTGGACGACGTAGTACTAGATCTATAATTTGATTGGTTGATAATTTGTACAGTCCCTACTGATTTGACTACTTAGGTACCAGATATTTCATTCGATTGGTTGATTTATTTTGTAAAGTGCATTGAACGCAGTGTGGTGGCGCTAGTATCGGTTTTGGCGCAAACACACGAGGACAGAGTCGAGGTGGATCATTTTTTTTTCGGCGCGCAAACGACCGCCGCTTATTTCGGATTTATACCATCGAACCTGTCACGCACGTTCACGGCACTCCAATACGACATATTGTGACTTTGGAATAACATTCGTTATCATTGCAATCTGCGTTTTTTTGGTTGACCCATCAATGGACGCTCTACCTCGAGATGATGGCGGTGAGCCACCTACCGATTCGTCTCAGCCCGTGCCGTCATCAGAAGCGGGATTCACTCAAGCCCCATCATTGGATGCATTATTACGAATGCTGCTCGGACAACAGAGCCAGAATATGATGCAACTAACCGAAGCCATGCAACCACCTGGTATAGTGGCAATCAAGTTGCCTGAATTCGATCCCGATCACTCGGACGCCGATCGACGATCTTGGTGCTCCACTGTGGATATCCGCCTCGCCGAACGACCGTTGGAAGGAGGAGCTCTTATCATCGCACTAAGCAAGGCCTTAAAAGTATCTTCATCATCATGGCTCTCTCACGTTGCGCACTCAGGTATTACATGGCAAGATTTTCAAAGTCTGTTATTGGCGCGCTATGACACTGCCGAAACATGCGCGGCCACTATTATTCACGTCAATAACAGCCAACCCAATGAAGGAGATAATCTTGTCGCATATGCCAGTCGCTTAATTACGCCGCTGATGGCTAAATGGAAGGACATGAAGTACGAAGAAATCGTTATTTCATACGTGCTCGCACATCTTGCACAGATTGACAGTAGAATAAACCGTCTAGCGTTTACAACAGATATCAAAACAAGGACGAAACTAATCCAAGAAGTGCAAGCATTGTCGTTAAAACGCAAGCAAGAAATAAGCAAAGATACCTCCACACATGAAACAAAACGACTTCGAACGAGTTTCACCCCACGAGATGGAATCAAGCCGGTGCAGTGCGACAATTGTCATATATTTGGGCACAAGTCGGTCGATTGCTACGCTCGAAGTAATAAACGGGCACTGGCTGCACGCGCATCGTCATCGTCAAGCTACATTCGGGATTCGAAGAAGTTTGTAACATGCTACCGCTGCGGAGAAGAAGGCCATATCGCCCCACAGTGCATGAAGAAAACAAGCAACGGCGCGCCAGGCAAGGGCGTGAACGTCGGCGCCGGCAGCAGCGGCGCCGGGACAGCGAGCAGCGGCGGTGCGCTCGAGCGACGGGTCAACATTTGCGAAGTCACCGGTGTCCATGGTCAACTTATACAATCTGGTGAGTCATATCCATTTTATTTTGATAGTGGCGCCGAGTGTTCTCTTGTGAAGCAAAGTATAGGAAAATGGTTTTCGGGAGTGCGCAGTGCAACTAACGTGCGTTTAACAGGCGTCAGTAATGCCCACGTTTAATGTACCGAACAGATTTCGTGCCCGGTAATTATTGACGATCATTGTTTACATTTGTCGGTCCTTATCTTGCCAGACGAAATTATGCCGTATGATATTATGATAGGTTCGAATATTTTGAACTTAGGACTTAGTGTTAATTTAGCACGCGGGCAATTTTTAATTATAAAACCGGACTGTTTTAGTGCAATCACGAATATGGATTTGCGGTCAATCATTACGGACATTTCACCGGCATTTCACGATAATCTTGTTAATTTATTGACAGTATTTCGTTTGCTTTTATTGACGGTTTAACACTGAGACGAGTGACAACAGGTGAATTAACTATTCGGCTTGAAGACCCAACACGTACCGTATATCGTCGTCCTTACCGTCTCAGTCCTCAAGAGCGAGATGTTGTGCGTGCTAAAGTGAACGAACTATTGAATGCTAACATAATTAGACCAAGTATTTCTCCATTCGCGAGTTCCATATTGCTCGTAGATAAGCAAAGCAAGAGAACAAGCGGTGCACAATTTTGAAAAGAGTGCTAATTATAAGAAATCTCGGTTTGACTGTAACAAGGCAAATGTTGATAGATCTGCGAAGAATGCCTCAAAGTACCGTACCTGCTAAACTTATTGTTTGTGACCTGGAATGTAATTCCGATTGATAGAAAAAAAAGATTGCACATACACACACAAGTAGCATTTTTTCCGGCATGTGTGCTACAGCACCGGTGTAGTTGTAACTGCGGTTCCGTTAGAGACCGAACAGAGCGCGATGTGCGACCGGTGCTGTGGCAGCAGCCTGTCTGATAGTTGTAGTCCATGAGGACAGCGTTTAAACCACGGCTCCAGCGTAGTTGTAACTGCAATTCAATAAGTTGTTAGGGCGCAATGTGCGACTGGAGGTGTGGTGTAATGAATGGCCCATGGGGGCATTGTGATTGGTTTATGTAAACCAAGTGATTGATCCATGGGGATCTGGTTGTGATTGATCCATGGGGATCTGGTTATAAAATTAAACGTGGCAAATGACTGCCAGTATGTTATTTGAGTTTTCGAGTGTGCTTGTGTGTAGATATTGTTTTGGTCACTGTGCAATGTTGACTTTGAGGCTTTCGTTTTAATTTTATTTTGTTGCAAATTTTCAACCCATTGTCAGGGTAAGCCGAGCGATTGTGTATTCCATACTCTGTTTTGTTGCAGGTATACACGAGGACGTGTAACCAGTCAGTCTGGCCGTGTCGTCGCGGACGTATAATGGCAACATTAAAGTTGCTATTATGACTGTGCCGGATATTGAATTTGATTATTACTGATTTGATTACGTTGTACCGGATCTTTAAACTGATTGGTTAAATTTATTTGTGAAATGGTTACTGATTTGACTCAAATTGGACGACGTAGTACTAGATCTTTAATTTTATTGGTTGATAATTTGTACAGTGCCTACTGATTTGACTACTTAGGTACCAGATATTTCATTCGATTGGTTGATTTATTTTGTAAAGTGCATTGAACGCAGTGTGGTGGCGCTAGTATCGGTTTTGGCGCAAACACACGAAGACAGAGTCGAGGTGGATCATTTTTTTTCCGGCGCGCAAACGACCGCCGCTTATTTCGGATTTATACCATCGAACCTGTCACGCACGTTCACGGCACTCCAATACGACATATTGTGACTTTGGAATAACATTCGTTATCATTGCAATCTGCGTTTTTTTGGTTGACCCATCAATGGACGCCTTACCTCGAGATGATGGCGGTGAGCCACCTGCCGATTCGCCTCAGCCCGTGCCGTCATATACATATCTACCAGTCAGATTGAGATCCTCTTCGTAACAAATACGTTAAAACTGCATCGATCGCTCCAGCCGAACACAAGATATTCATGGATAAAACATACATACATACAAACAAACAAACATATAAGTCGAATTGAGAACCTCCTTTTTTGAAGTAGGTTGAAATTACAACTAAGACATGCAATATAAAAAATGAGGAGCAAGGAGGCTATGATGCTGACTGCGTTGCCGCGTTAGCTATGCTAATCCTTTGAATAGTAACAATACTTATTATTATATCAACTGTCTGGTTTGCAAATACCGTTTGAATGGAGTCTACTGAGCTTTTGCCATTGTGTGTGAGAAGGAAGGAACGCCTTAGCAATATCGCCGGCGCTTTTTACGGCGTTTTGAACGGCCCGCGGTGCCGCTGTAAATCAACATTTTTATTTCACCCCTTCACTCGGTTGAACGCCATATTCTTATTTGAAAAGGATCAGCTGTCAAGTCTGATATGGATGTGTCAAATAGACCATATTACTAACCTTTATGTACACAGTGCAATGCTAACTTGGAAGTTTTACTTATTTATCTGTGTTCATATTAAATCTAGAGTTAGGTCTTATTAATAGGATACTAATTCCTACATAAAGTTTATTTGGATTACTAATCTAAAAAATATGCCAATATACATAGCTATCAGAAGAATTTAGACTTTAAAAATGCACTTAAAAATAGCCTGAGGCGGAGAATCGCTCTTCGGACAAAATATACCCATACCTCGCTGCCATGTCATGGATATCACAGGAGCCTGTGACAATTTGCAAGAGCTATTTCCAACGCGTTGACCGCATCTTTTCATTGATGTATCGTAATTATAATTACAACATCCAAAAGTTTACGTAATGTTCATGAATTATTTACAGCTATCTTTATCGTCATCGAAGCGTCATCAATTTTCAAGTTAAATTTAATCTGTAAAGAATAACTACTTGGCCCACTGTTGCATAATCCAACGGGTAGATGGCGCTAAACGTCACGTATAATGACGTATCCGTAAAAGACCACAAATTTCGCAGGGTCCGACAGACAGCACGGTAGCTCAATTGGTAGAGCGTTTGGCTCAGTTAGCCAGAAAGTGCTAGTTCAAGTCCCGCCCGTGCGCAAATTTTTGGTTCCTTATTTCATCTTTATGAATATAAAATATGACACTGTGAGTGTTAGAAACATTCTATACCATAAGCTGTCTTTATTTTTATCCGTAGTGAATTTGCAGTTTTGGCCACACCATATATCCAAACGCGGTCAAATAAAAGCTGTCAAGCTGTGAAAACTTCCTAATCCGACGTGAGGCAAACAAATAAATCCGCTCAATCCGTCAATGATAACTAAACGCGAGCAATCGCAGCAACCATCGTGCTTATGAATGATTCATGCGTTGGTTCCGTGAATTCTCGTATTCCCGATCAACGGAGCTCCACAATTTTTACGACCACAATTTGTCGTCAAAACTGCCGAAGCAAATTGCCGTGTCAGTTGATAGTTTTTGTTAAAAAATGATGGCGATTCGCGGATGTGATGTGAATGGAGCTGCCGGAAGACTAGTTACGAACGATGATTTCGAAGACTGGCAGCTGAATGTTATTACAAATGGACGTGATTTTATGGTGATATTTTGATATGTAAATAATCTTGCTCTGTATAAATAAGAATCTGTAAAAAGTTCACTAAAAGACAAAAGCTAATAAACCAAATTGATGTGTTCTTGTGTACGTTAAGGTTGGTTTTGAAAGTTCAAAACAATCTAGCTCGATAAAGTTCATCCAAACCACAATGAATCTTTCGAGACAAAAATGTACGCAAGAAACTGGGTGTACTTCTTGTACCTACTTACAAGTTTTTATTTGATTTGATTCTTTTCTTTACTTGCAATCGAATTACCACCCGAAAAAGTGCGATTGCCGCGATCGGCCTCACCTAAAAGATCAAGTAAAATATCTACACGATAATAAAACTATCGCAGGAACAAAATCTAAATAAATGGAAATCGTGAACCTGACAAATCATAAGTTTCTTTTTTTTCGACAAAGCAAATTCGATCGGTGAACCTTTTTCGTATACGAATTGCACAAGAATTGCCCCCCAGGTCGGCTCTTCGTTGCTTATTAGCTACAGTGTAGTATATAGGGTCTAACAAAATTAACTGCATTCCTTCTAGGGGTCAATTCTGACCCTCAAATCCAACAAATTTTTGTATGGGACTAACATTGTAATCCCAAAAAATATTTCATTTTCTCATACTAGAGTGCCGATCAGCTGATTCTAGTTTGTATGGAGAAGTCAAAAAAAAACTTGAGATTTCGATGTTGGTTCCATACAAGAAATTGTTGTATATGAGCTACAGAATCACCACCGAGAACGAATGCAGTTGATTTTGTTAAGCCCTGTATCGTAGATACGCGCTAGCTTCGCGTGAGGGTGCGAGTTTTCCATTCGTTTTGAATTTCTTTAGAATGTTCTCAAGAGTTTTTTTTTAGTAAAACTTGCCTTAAATTTAAAGTTTTTTTAGAATAAGCTAAGGTGTTCGTAGCGTAGTGGTAGCAGCGCTTTGGTAGTGATACCGAAGTGAAGCAACGTACGGCGCGGTCGTGTTTGGATGGGTGACCATTCCGACCGTATAAGTGACGTACATTACGAGCATTTTCGTGCTTCGTAAGGCACATTAAGTCGTTGGTCCCGGCATTATCGATTGATATTAGTCGTTAAGCTTATTCAGAGGCCTTATGGGCGGCTTAATAAAGTTTGACAGCAGGGTTAGTAGCTTGCCTTGCAAACACCCCTCCACCAACCCGCACTGAGCCCGCGTGGTGGAGTATGGCTCAAACTACCTCATAGTTGAGGTAAGGCCTTTGCCCAGCAGTGGGATGATACAGGCTAACTTTACTTTTTTTTAGAATAAGCTTAACTGAGTGAGTTGGATATCACTGACCAAAACAACGTCCTGTATAAACAAATCTACAACCATACTCCTTTTCGCTATTGTTTCGGCAGCGTCCCATAAAAAGGATAGATAAAGCAAACGTTCGATTGGTCGCATAACTCGTAAATCGCTGCGTCCGTCCGCACCTCGACGCATATTGCACTCATGACAGATGGCGCTTGCGTCGCAAACGAGCGTTTTACGTTTTTGGGATTTTTGTATGTTTTTGTATTTCATTTGAAGCGATACGCTTAGCGCTTAGCACTTTCTATTCATGAAGCTATACGCAAGTACTTAACTATGTCGGTCCGACCATGCGAAATCTGTGGTCTCTTGTGGATACGTCATTACGCGTGACGTTTAGCACCATCTATCCGTCTGCTTATGCAACAGTGGGCCAAGTAGTTATTCATTACAGAATAAATTCAACTTAGAAATTGATGACGCTTCGCTATGTAATGGTTTAGAATATTGCGGTACGACCTTGTTGACCGATAGGACGGTAGCTCAATTGGTCGAGCGTTTGGCTCAGTTAGCCAAGAAGTTGCTGGTACAAGTCCTTTAGAGTCCTGGTATCTTTATGAACATAAAATATGACACTGAGTGTCAAAAATATTCTAAACCATTAACTTGTGCGGTTATTGAAGGCTTTGTAGAGGAAAACCATATCGAAAAGGTCTAAGTGCTTTCAAAGGCTAGTCAGTTTAAAGAAAGCTAATCTGTCTACGAACTGAGTCCTAATCTAGCCATAGTGTAAGCAAGCAAGGAGTCTGGTGAACTTTCTTTGAATTCATTCAACTCGCAAGGAATGGAAAGTAAAATGTGGTGTGGTATTTGACTTGAATTACAAAAATTCAAGACAACTACCACACAAATACAAAATTCAAAGCCCACTTTCTAATATTCCATACAAAGCAAAGTTGCCAGATTGCCACAAAAATGTCCTGCGCAGCCGGTTGTCGCGTAATTTCTAACTACAGCGTGGTCGAGCCGAGCTCTGCGGCCGCGTTACTATTACGATTTACGCCACCCGCGCCAGCCGCTGTGCCTAATATTTGGACTTATATTTTTAGCAATCCATGATTTCTGAAACATTTCAGAAAAATAATGCACTAGAATTTTTTACATTATTCTTTTGGTAGAGTCTTCAAGTGATGAAATCATCATTAAAGGCGGATTCGGCCAAACATAATCTTAAACGCGCGTTATTATACGAAGGGTAGTTTTTTTCTTTGTATAATAAATAAATAAATCATTTATTCAGTTTCAATAGAACGATAACAAATGAAAGAGCTTACAAATTAACACGTACAGTAGTTCTTTTGCCTGAACTACTCGTAGGTTGGACCTGTATATCTGGCTAAGAGCTAACATATAAGAATATTAGGATATATGTAATTAAATAAACGATTAATTGAAACTACAAAAAAAAGTAAAATATAAGAATGCAAATAAATTAACAATAAAATTGGTCTAGATACAAATTACAGCGATAATATTATGCTACATTGCAAATATGTGTACATTATGGATAATGCATGACAATGCATTATATTATATGAGTACTTATGTTTGCTGTCTATCGAAAATACTGAGTATGCAGGTGAATGATTATAAAATCTTGTTTGACTATAGTAATTATGAAATAAAACATTTACAATTTAAACTTTTTTGACTCACTCATAACGTTTAAATACTCTCGATAAACTTAAAATGCACGTCTCAAAATGAAGGTGCTTTATAAAGAACCGACTTTAAAATCACTCGGAATGCTGAAAGGAAATCGTCAAAGCCTTATATTGCCTGCGAGCCGGGCCGCGAAACTCGCGAAAACTTCCCCATGAAAATACGAGCAGTTTTCTTTGAAAGAATGAATTTTCGACTATATCGTTCGGTAGTTTAAAACTTCACTCCGAACTGATTGAATTCATGTCCGTTTGAATTTCATTTTACAATTTATATTCTCTTTTTTGTAGATGACCATACTTTGCAATTGTATACCTGGATAGTTTTGATAACGTGCAATAAAATACAGAACTGACTGTAGTCACGTGAACAAATTTTAATTAAAAAACACAGACAAACGTGCTTTCCATATCTTTAATAAAATCAACAAAAATTTCATCAATAACATTTATTAGGCACGAGTTAATTTAGCGTGTGATCATTGCACCCGATATCAAAAAAATAAGCGCATGAGGGAGTATGTTATGTGATTTCGAAATTAAATGTTAATAAACAAATACATAAATATATGATTACAAATATCAGAAAACGATAATGATGGGGGCTCTCCCATAGGGTACGTATTACAATACCGAATTTCAAAATACCGAATTTCATAAGCCCTACGAACGGAAGACCGAATTTTAGAATGCCGAATGTTTATATGATCGAAAGTTCTAAATACCGAAAGTTTGAAATCCCGAAAATTCAAAATACCGAATCTTATAAGACCTATGATTGGAATGCCGAATACTAAAATGCCGAATGTTAAAATACCGACTAGTTATATGACCGAAGTTCAATATACCGACTGTTTATATGACCGAAAGTTTAATATACCGAAAAATTTAAAACCCGAAGATTTAAAATACTGAATTTACAAGACCTATGAACAAAACGCCAAACAAATTGTATACCATTAAGATTGAGGTTCATTAAGAAAAACAAATTTGGATTGACCCCGAATCGCCGTGGTCCTTCGCCGTGGTACTAGCCTGCCCGATACTAGAGTGTAATTCAAAAGCCGGAGGCGCGGAGGGAGAGCAGCCCTCGCCCGCTGTAGCAAATCTCAGGCTCCCGTGCGAGCTGGGCCTCTATTTTTGATTCACTCGCGTAGAGATTACGAATGATTTTCCTTCGTCATCCCAAAATCGGCATTTTTGAATCATTCGGTCGAACGAAATCCCCAAACGAGTGCCTCCGACCACTCGTTTGGGAAGGCGAGTGATAGACGTAACGTCAAAAAGACGTGTATTTTTGTTAAATTTTGTGAGTTGCTTTCTTACTCTAAATTTTAACTAATTAAGTATAAAAGTTCAATTAAATTGAATGTACATGGATAATTTGCTTTTGCAAAGGATTTTAAAGTAAGGGAAATGACAAAACAGTTGAATATTTTGTAGAAAGAGCTGTTCAAAGAGACATCGAATCAACCCGTTTGACTGGGCAATTTTCAGCTCAAATCTAATTATTTCGAGATAAATAGCTCACCAAAGAATTAATCCTGATTCCGAGACCTATTATGGTCTCAAGTAGACCGTATTTCCCGAGTATCCATTGCAATTAAGGTAAGTTTAAGTCATGGTTATCTGTTTGAACAAATATCTTGATTACATAGAATGAAGGCAGTTCGACTGTTTGCACATAAATCTAATCTACCAATAATACTTCCAGGTCATTCCAGTCATTAATTGTTTGTTGCTGAATCCTAAAAGTTTCCTTGGAAACCATAGAAATGCAAGAATTGCTCGGGGCACAGGTACAGTTTTTGATGAATTACTGAAAGCCTTGAATTGCCCTACAGTACTCAGATAGTGTGTTTAAATCCCTAAAAACCTTGCTGAAATGATGGCAGTAGCTTGCAGTAAGTATCATGACACAAATTGAATTAAATTTTTCATTACCTCAATGTAGTTAAAGTTAACCTTAATCTTTCCAGGATCCACAACCTTCAAAGACTACCGGGTGTATAAGTGTATAAATAGACTGCCTGCACTATATATTGTAAATACACACTACTAACAATGAATTCAAATTAGTATTGGATAACCAGTAGATAATTTCAAATTAAGAGAACTTTGATGAAAAAAGCATTGTAAAGTGTTTGTATAAAGAGGATTACGATGCCAATAATTTGTGAACACAAAAATATTAAACCGTTGAAAAGACGCCTAAAACTTAGTGGCTGATTGTTTTTCCGGAGAATTGGTTGGGTCTATGTTAGTTTGGGATGTGTTATGTGCTTCTAGTGATATTTCATGCAAAAAAAAAGATGAAGATGATAGCAAGATAACTCTTTATTGCTCATCACATAGGTCAGTTCAAATATGTTTACAGTAAATGTACAAAATGATGTTTTAATTACTTAAATAAATGGTTTTACTTACAAATGTTTGTTTCATTTCATTATAACAACTTAAAAATAAATGTCAACAGAATAACATTAACATAAACGAGTTATTACTCAGATGTACAGTCCATGTATGGTATTCATTTACAGTTATTGAAAAGCTTGTCCGATACAAAACAGCAAATTTAAATTATCACATCAATAAATAATTATCAAAGCTATATCACTGTATTCTTAAACTAACCCAATAGACTTTATTATTAAAATGTTATATTAAATTGCACTGAAAGTATAAAATAGATATAGGTCACACACATCATATCAAAAATATAGAATAACTTGATTGATAATGTTGACTGCAAATGATTATGGATGATTTCTGGTGTTCTCTAGACTCAAGAGTACAATTTTCTTTCCATATCCCTTGGATAGCCAGAGCGCCCGATGGTGGGCGCTGAGCATGAATTTCGCGATTATACCAAGCGCCCACTTGTGGGCGCTTTTTAATTACTTTTTTGCAAAAAAAAAAAGGGTGTATAAATGCTTATTCCTTGGGCATGTTGGCCTTTATGAGTATAAAACAGATGTTTCTACACCATAGACCGCAAACACATCCGGTTGCTGTCAGTTATTGATTAAAATTCGATTTTTTTTTCTCGCAATTTTTTTCGTATATGTCGTCACCCTACCACGAATTTATTTGGTTGTATTTTTTCATTTTTGAATACATTTTTTTTTATTACAAGCATAGGTTATTTATTCAGTAACAATAAGCTTTTTACAGAATGATAATAGCTTGTTTCAATAAGATTTTATAACTGTTTACGTAACGTGTATCCTGACACCGCGCGAATTGCGTACGCGCACGCAGTCCACCGCGGAAACGCGACCGCCACCGCAATTGCGCCTTAGGAGGATATTATAAATGAATACTACATGTAACCACCTCTTTGCTATGTTATCTTTGTTATTGTTCCTTGTTTGATTAGGGTTTTTATGATTGTCTTGTTGCTATACCTGAAAAAGATTATAAACAGATTAAAAGAAATCACAAAGAATGAATAGTACAAGTGAATCTTAGAAATCACAGTAGCCAGTCAAGATAATCACATTTCACATTAGTTTACCACTGAACCGCAGTAGACTATTGTTTGTTCACCTAAACAGGAGAAGAAGAGGAATAATGCATGATAAATACCTTAAGTCAAGACGCCTCTCAATGTTTATTTAATAAATTGGATTCGCTTTATTTTGTTGTTGATTGTGAAACAACAAATCCTTGCTGTCTAATATTTTTGGGTATCTTTCTGGTTGAAGTATATTTCTCTGCTCATCACTGATGAGAGCTGCAGGTTTGTATAATACTAATATAATGTTGAATTTAACTTTTTATCAGAAAATCAAGAAAACAATAATAAATGCAAACTACAATAAATTCACAGATTAGTAAGAGTATGTCTAAATTGTTAAGTTGACACTAGTGACGTGACATTAATAGTTTTTTCTTATAAAAAAGGCTAACGTTTTAAATATACAGCCAAAATATCGTCAAAATTACGGTTGCGAATGTTACCGGTTTGTTTAATCTTTGGTAAAAAGACATTATTTCATCAATTCTTAGTAAAATGGCAACACCGCAGTCGAATGATTCAAAAATACGAAAAACTGCGTTGAAGTGACTTGGGTGGACGAGTGAAATTTTAGGCGTATACGTTTGAATTAAGTCATACGAAGGATTTCAAAAATAGGGGCCCTGGAGCGGCTGAGGCTGGTCGCCGAAGGCGACCAGCAAGCCGAGGCTGCGGAGGCGAGCGTGGGTGCCTGAGATTCGCTACGCTAGGGCGAAAGGGCTGCACTTCCCGCAGCGCCGGAGAAGAGCAAAACCTATGCTTGCTGCTACATGCATGCCTGTTTGATTGCTTGCATGCTGCATGCCTACTTGCTACATGCATGCTGCATGCCTGCTTGATTGCTTGCATGCTGCATGGCTGCTTGATTGCTTGCATGCTGCATGCCTGGTTGCTACATGCATGCCTGTTTGATTACTTGCATGCTGCATGCCTACCGCAAAGTTAATCTTACTTTCGGGATTTTGAACTTCGGTATACTAACTGTAGGTATATAAATCTTCGGGATTTTAAACATTCGGGATATAAACCTTCGGTATTTCAAACTTTCGGGATTTCGAACTTTCGGGATTTTGAACTTTCGGTTATTTGAAATTCGGCATATTGAGCTTCGGTATATCGGGTATAGGTATTTCATTCGTTCGGTATTTTGATTTTCGACGTTTCAAGCGTAGGTATTTCATTTGTAGGTATTATGAACTTTCGGTATTATAATACGTACCCCTCCCATAAATACTACAAAACATGATTTAGGTACAAATGTTCGTGCTTATCACACAAACATTTGGCCCTGTTTGTTGGATTCGTACCCGCGATGGCCGGTGTATCAGTTAGGAGCGCTAGATTAACTATTACACCAAACGCGTCAAATTAGTTTTTCTTAGTAAAGTTAGCCTGTAATATCCCACTGCTGGGCAAAGGCCTTACCTCAAGTATCAGGTAGTTCGAGTAATACCACTACTACTCCACCACGCGGGCTCAGAGCGGCTTGGTGGAGGGGTGTTTACAAGGCAAGCGACTAACCCTGCTGTCAGATGCTATCAAGCCGCCCATATGGCCAACGACTAGGCTTAACGACTAATATCAACCGATACTAACCGGGACCAATGGCTTAACGTGCCTTCTGAAGCACGGAGATGCTCGTGATAAACGTCACTTATATGGTTAGAATGGTCACCCGTCCAAACACGACCATGCTGTAGGTTGCTTTACTTCGGTATCACTACCAAAGCGCTCCTACCACTGCGCTACGAGCACCTATTTTGTTAGGTAAAATACAGTACAGTAAATACAAATTATGATAAATGGCATTCCGCCAATTTCGCTGCCCCATCTGAAAGGCTAGAAGCGACGTATGAGTGAGATATGTATTATTCATCTCCCACCTACTGTTTGCGTCTAAACGACGGCAAAAGTATTCGAAATTAAATTTGGCATGCAAACATCATCCTACTGGAGTGACTGCTCGCTGCAGTTATTATTGTCTGTTTATTATCACAGTAAGAATTCTTTCAGCAGCTTTTTAGTCAGTCAGGCACGGAAATCCCGACATAGTTTCCTGTAAAACCACCAGGTGGCCCGACAAACGCTGACAGAAAATTGATCAATTTTTGTATTCATTGATTGATTTTTTTTATTTAACTAAGCTTAAATACTAAATTTTTCCAAGTTTTTTTTTAAATATAGCTACGTAAAATAAAAGGATATTTACAAAAATCTTATAATTGAAATTATCTTAGCGAAGTGTCAAAAAATTTGCTTCAGACTGTGACCGTATTTAATGATACGCCGCTAATTCAACAACGTTTTGGCGCTACAATTCGTGACCGCAATACAGCAATGCCCCGTTTTTATTTGACTACATCTTATATATTCTTAGATCACAACCTTTGGGAATAGCTCCCAGCTGCTTGTAGATTACATTACACTGGACGTTGACCGTGATGGGTTATTGATGATTATCTAAAATTAATTGGTAACAGGATATAAATACAGGCCAAATAGCTTAAAAAGTAATGTGGTTAGCTGGGTACGTAAAATAAACATCAGAAAATATAACGAAAGTTAAATTTAAATTCAAATATTTTATTTCAGAATAAAATTTATTCATTTATTCTAATTTAATAAAAATCAATCAAATCAAATTCAAATAATTATTAACATACACGCGAAAATGCAAATGCAAATTACGCGAAATATTACGAGACGTTAGTACTTACAGAATCCAGTCATCTTTTTTTAATCACTCCCGTGTGAAATCATACTGATCTTAATTGGAAAAATTAAGAGGATCGTACAATTGTTTTTTGTCCTAAACTAAAGTAAAGATAATAGAAACCGGTAATTAATCATTATATATCACTCGCCATATTGACGCGAATCTTTAAAAAAAGAGGCCCGTCATACGACAAAATTCCGTTCAAAGCTGATAAAATATAAGTGAAACCATCATCTTGGTCTGTTTTGTTGCTATCACAGTCTCCAAATTACGACGTTGGACTTCACCAACCGTTTCCAACGGCATCGTGTCCACTAAATGCGCGATGCAGAACACCAGACAGACAAACTGTCGCGTGGTCAGTTTGTTCGTCACACGACATGAATCATTTATAGATGCAGATGCGCGTCCGAAGCGATTGTTCGTTCGGCTATCATTCACGGACCGGACACCGATTTATAGCTTGTGTAAACAATGTTGATAAAGTTTTTATCGAAAATACAAAGGGAAACGTGACAGGTTTTATGTGAAAATGAAAAGCTAATTAGCTTCCATCACATATTGTGTAAGTATTTGTGAATTTATACCGTAGATAATGATATTTCAGATATTTTTAAACTTCTTTCCGCAGATATTAAATAAGTCATTCACATTAATCTTTATTCCAAATTTTCTATAAACTGTTCATAATATTTTGTTATCATTTATCAAAACTGTGAATTGATAGGCCATGTACCACAGCGAATATAAATACCTGTCCCCTTTAATATACGAGGTCAGCGCTGTCTAACTTTTTAACTATTTTATTTGCTACTTATTGTATGAGCCAAGCGTCAAAATTGTACACAGAAAAACAGTATTCTCAAAATAAGTAAAATTATCATGCATGAAAGAAAATTGTATTATACCAAGATTATGTTACCTCATATATATTAAAACTAATATATTCCTAAATTAAAAAAAATATGTCATAAACTGCTATTTGAAATTATCTTGCATTTAAACAATTCTCGGTCGATTTAAAACAAAACACTTTACCCAAGAATTCTTAGTACTCTCATTTTAAGATGATAAGTTCTCTTGATGCAAGCTTAAGATGAATTTTTATTTCAAGAAAATATTGATTTCAATTCAAATAAGAAATTACTGTCATCATCTGAATTAATAAATGACTTATATTGCGACCCTGCTACTTGCTAGCGCTTAATCTCTAAAACTGTTCACCCAGAACACCTAATATCTCCAACCCCATATACACAGCAAGGTTCTACGTTTCATCGGTATTGCGCGCGGGCTGCATCGAGTATGCAAATGGCATCATCTCGAAAGGATCGCGTCTGAGCAGGATTCAATTATCTTTCTTTGAGTTGCCATCCCGGGACAGCAAGATGCCCAGGACAAAGAACTTAGATGTTTGAGTTTTTCATAAATGATGCTCTTTTTTGTTGAAAATGAGGTTTAAGTTATACTAAAAGTTCGAATTTTGGCTATACTTCTCCGTGGTTAGTCGACTAATGACCCGATTTTTAGTGTTCCCTAGCCGAATGGCATAAAACGGAACCTCTATGATTTCGTCAAGTCTGTCTGTACGTCGGTACGTCACAGCCGCGTTATTCTGTAATTATAAACATCACACTGTTGAAATTTGGTAGGAAGATGTATCATGTCAACCGCTTTACGATTCTTATACAAAAAATAATGAAATTTAAGGGGCTCTCATACATTAAAATTGAAAAAAAATTTTTAGTCGAACCTATGCGTGAGAGTCTCTGGATCTATGCATAACCGGGATAGGTCTTTTACAAGGACATAGAGGTTTCTAAAACCATTTTCTTTAACAGTCTTACGTTTCATAGCTAGACGCATCCAAAGTGGTAAAATTAGCGTCCCCCTCATCTAACTTCTGAACTAAGCGAGTGAAAATTTTGAAAAAAACACGTAATGTAGATCTTAACAAGCACTTTCAACAAAAATTGGTTTAGACGAGTTCGAACTTGTAGTTTTTAAGATATAGAACATTTTCAACAACCGCAAACATAACTTTGTTCTTTATACAAACACTATGAAAAACAAAGTTATATTTACTGCCAACAAAATAATGTGGTAATTTAGCTAAGTGGAAGTAAGTGGATTCCGTAATTCAGTTAAGGTTGGCACGGAACCCTTAGTGCGTGAGTCCGACTCGCACTTGGCAGGTTTATCCAACTTTAAATAAAACTCTTTAAACTAATTAAGTACAATACGACTAATTTAAAAAAGATTTAAACATAAATGGTTCCTGACATATTGGTGACGTTTTCAAATTAGGCGTATTTTATTTTATTCGACGAATATTCTTTAGTTTAGTTTAGTTCTTAACAAAGTCTATGTGAAGTATTGAGCGTAGGAGGAATATTTATCAGTAATGGTAACGGTGTCTTATATCTAATATATACGGGTATAATTTCTGTATACAAATATAATTACTGTGTGTGATACCCGAAGTTATAACCAAAAGGCCTTGTATTTAATCACACAGCTGAACATGAGCCTTAGGTTCAATGAATTCCAAGGAAGGGCGGGCACCTACGAAGTGCCTACACTTGAACTTTTGTAGTATAAACACATTTTTTTGCAACTATAAAGTGTTACATTATAGGTACACTTTTGAAACGATTACAGAAATACTGAATAGTGTGCTATCACTATTAAGTATCTTCTTTTCTTTTTAGCTTCAAATGTGTGTTTACAAAGATTCAATTTTCAAAACAGCCCCTCGAATTTGCGATTTCAATAGCAAACAGTCGCATCTCATCTGCGGCCGCACGCAGCCGACCAGCTAAGCGACATTAGCATACTTACTCCCGAGGAGTGATTGTCACAGTCAACAGTCTTTACAGTATTCGAACTAGAAATAAGTAATACGGTATGCTCGTATTCCAAATTGATTTCAAAAGTGATAGGTTGCGAGCAGTCCGAATTCAGAGTGATCCTATGAGCTGATACTGAGGAATATATGGTCTTTATGTCTGTCTGATTAACTGGAAATGCTAAAGATTACGGGTGTTATTTGATTGTGGTACATATTTTCGTAATAGTTCTAGAGGCCGATTCTCGCGGCTATCGAACTTATTTTGTGTGGTTATTTGATTGCGAGTTTAACTGTTTTACCCAAAAAATCAATTAAAATACCCAAACATAAAAAAAAACTATTACATGAACAAAATCTAAATACATAGAAATCGTGACCCTGAGAAATTAAAAGCTATTTTCTCTTCGACAAAGAAAATACGATCGGTGAACTTTTCTCGTATAAGTGTGCGAGATTTGCCCCCCTGATCTGAAGTGACACAGAGCTTCAAAAATAAATGTCATGCTTTAGTCTAATAACTCTGTAATATCAGAGAGCAGGTATAATGACAAAAAATTTGAAAAAATAATGCACAAAAATAATTTCAATTACTTAATAAATTATGCACTGTGTCTCCTACCGAGTTAATATTTCATGAGCACGTCACGCGCAGTTCACGCCCGATCGAATCTTCTGACAGTGAGATGGTACCTGATCCTCCACTGTAAAATATTTTTGGTTCAATCCGTCTTTGTCGCTCACAATAGGATGTGAATTTGAGAGAACAAGTCGACGGGATTCGAAGATATAGGTACCGTTTTGAGTAAGTTAAACTAATCCAAGAAAAAAATACATATAAATAAAACCGACCTATTCAAAATGAAAAAAATCTACTAAAGAATATTTTTAGTGACATAGATTTTTGCCTTACTGTGACAATGAGTTAGTAAACTCATTTTTGCCGTTGACAGTGCAAGCGGTGGCGGTAGTAAAAATACAAAAAAGTACAAAAAACAATATCATAGGAAACTAAAAACCAGCGAAATGGCAGCACAGGGACCTGGGTTGAGTATGTTTTTGAAAACGATGAAAAACAATGTTTAGAGCGCAATTGTCAATGAAAACAGACAATACTTGAATAGGACGAAAAAGAAAGCTTAATAGAGCAAAGACGTCAGCGCAACTATGAGACGTAACATGATATTCTAGGCGTTTTCGTTTTCAAATGGATGGAGGGCGTTTTTTTTGTTGATTGCTGAAAAATAAGTGACGTTTTTAAATTTCAAATATTCAGAATAGGCGTATTGTATTTTATTCGACGAATATCTCTTATATGACGGTGGAAAAATCAGGCCTTAAACGTATAACTTTAACCTTACTATTACCTACGTATCAATTATAATGAAATAGAAAATGTGTTAATCGGTACTTATGTTTCGTTTTTAATCAAAAAGGTGAACTTTTGTATCAAATGGAAAAATTAAATATAAAAATAATTATCATATTAACTCTTATTCTATCTAGAAATTCTTAGGGCCGGCCCGGAGTTTGGAAGTTGGCGGTGTTTCAACCCCGTGCCTCGGAAAGTATGTAAAGCCGATGGTCCTGCGCCTGATCTCTCTCCGGTCGTGTCAGATTGCTGTTCAATCGGGCTATGAGTGGAAGGAATAGAGAGTGCACCTGTGTTTGCGCACACACTTGTACACTTTAATATGTCCCGCGAAGTCGGTTACCTAGTCGTTTTGACTGGCCACCGTAGTCGAAATCGGCTAGAGGGACTATTATTATTAGTACATTAGACAAATCTCAAAAGAGATGTGTAAATGTAAACGGTGTGATGGTTTTTATGGCAGATCATACATGACGCGAGTGAAACCGCGGGGGGATGCTAGTTTTAAATAAAATGCGAATTTCATCTATGTAACGATTATAGACGTAGTACTTATAAGGTTCTAATATTCAACTTATTATAAGTTCTTTGCGGTGTTGCCATGGTCACAAGACGAAGCCAAAGAGGCGTCGTGTGTTTAATAATGGGCCTGAATTTAATTAATAAAAGGCTAAATTGTTAGCTCCACAACAACTTCAGATTTTAATAACAAATAAGATCATAATGAAAATAGATCTTAAAACCTTATATGTGCTTACACATCACACTGTTAAACACTTGTGAAAGTCAAACAGTAATTAGTTTTGCCCTTATCACGCCCTATTTACCCTCATTGAACATTTTAAGTTAGAAACCACAATGTTTTATTATATTAAAGCAACTTGAATCAAATATTAGATATACGTCTTTATTAAGAAGCACAACAGGGTGTAAAATACTAATTTCTATAGCCATTTCATTTAATATCTAAAATATAAAATTCTCGTGTCACAATGTTCGTTCCCGTACTCCTCCGAAACGGCTTAACCGATTCTTACCAAATTTTATATGCGTATTCAGTAGGTCTGAGAATCGGCTACTATCTATTGTTCATACCCCTAAGTGATTAGGGTTGGTCACCCTTAATTTTTTTTTAATTTTAGGACGAATTTTTTGTTTTTATTTTTTATAATGTGGCATTAAAAATACATACAACCCTAAATTTTTACTTTTTTATCACTAACCTCAATTTTTTTACAGCCATTTTTGTAATTTGATCATTTTTTAACCCGCTTGATAACTGATAAATTATAGTGTATACGTATACGAGGCTGGGCGAGACGGGGCCGGGGCAGGGGTGCTAGGGGCGAAGCAAAGTTCGCTGGGTCCGATAGTTATTTATATAAAATTCTCGTGTTACAATGTTCGTTCCCATACTCCTCCGAAACGGCTTGACCGAGTCTCATGAAACTTTGTGAGCATATTGAGTAGGATGAGAATCGGCCAACATCTATTTTTAATACCCATTAAGTTACTCTGAGATCACTTTGTACGGCAGTGAAACGTGGACAATGACGCAGCGTGATAGAGAGAGAATAGAGGCGTTTGAGATGTGGTGTTGGCGAAGGATAGAGCGGATTAGTTGGACAGAAAAGAAGACGAACGAGGAAGTGCTAGGAATTGTGGGTGAAAGGAGACATGTATTGAAAACAGTTGAAAACCGAAGAGGAAAGATGATAGGGCACTTGGTACGACATGACGACTTAATAAGGATCATCATAGAGGGAAAAGTTGAAGAGCGGAGAAAAAGAGGAAGACCTATAAGAGCATACATAACGCAAATTAAGGAAAAGTTATATAATTAAGGAAAGGAGTCAAGTCGTACCAAGTAGTCAAGGAAATGGCATGGGATCGATTAAGTTGGAAAAAACTCCACCGACAAGAGCATAGCTCTTAAATAAGAAGAAGAGACTCTGAGACCGCTTATAATTTTAAATTACGGGACTGGTCGGGACGGGGCCGGGGCGAGATGAGAATGGGGGCGAAACACAGTTCGCTGGGTCCGCTAGTCTATTATAAAAACAATTAATTAATAAGCAATTTCCCCCATTAGAAGAGTTTTTATTGGTGAATTAAATAGTAAATTCAGTTTTACACCAACTCAATTTTCAATACAATGAATCTTTATTAATAATATACCATCCCACATTCTAAGGGAAAACTTATTCAAAGACCAGTCGCAGTGCATTTGTCGTGCAGCCGGCGGACAAAACGCCGGAGGCACGTATTTTAGACAACCTTGCAGGGGTATTAAATAAACTGAAAATACGAGATAGCGAATGTCAACCTTAAATACTTAATGGACACACAAAAAAAACGGTCGAACAATCCAGAAGATAATTCAAACACACTTATGTATTCGTTGCCATTCTTTATCTGAAAATAATTTAATGGTTGTATTGCAAAACGTAATGCTAAGAAGAAGGTCGCCAATCTCTCTCATTTCTCAGACGATCAGTTGTGACGAATGACAGCGCTTGCAGTAACTTTCAATATTTTATTCTGTTACATAAAGACGCATTAGATCGTTGTCTGGTATTCGTAACTCAAAGAAGAAAATTCCTTACTTCAAAATCTTGGTGCAAAAAGGTGCTCGTAGCACAGTGGTAGCAGCGCTTTAGTAGTGATACTGAAGTGAAGCAACCTACGGCGCGGTCGAGTTTGGATGGGTGAACATTCTGACCATACAAGCGACGTACATCACAAGCACCTCCGTGTTTCGGAAGGCACGTTAAGCCGTTGGTCCCGGCTAATATCTGTGCATATTAGTCGTTAGGCCTTATGGGCGGCTTGATAACATCTGACAGCATGGTTAGTGGCTTGCCTTGCAAAACACCCCTCCACCAACCCGCACAGAGTCCGCGTAAGGCCTTTGCCCAGCAGTGGGACGTTACAGGCTAACTTTACTTTTTTACTTTTACAAAATCATGAGAATTCGTATGTTGTCTAGCGCATTTTTATTATTATTTTAAGACTTTGTCTTTCTCCATTGCGAGATGGGTGTTAAACTCCCATAACGAACGCGGGCCTTAACCGAGCGTCAGAGTATAAACTGTTGTAGAACAAAAACTTGGTAATTCGGCAAGTGTAGAGAATGGTGGCTTTTTGGAGTAAGGTGATCATTTTGAGGGGAAGAGGGGTATACATGCTTCGAAATTTCGCTTGAGCGGTTTGGGAATAACTCCTGTGGATTACCTGAACAGTCACTATGGGGATTATCTGAACAATCTGCGCCTTCTATTGGGTTGTTAATTGTATTGCTAAATCGTGGTAATTTGATATTTTTTCAGAGATAGTTGCTTGTTTATTATGTATATTGGATATTGCGATGTCTATTTTTTTATATATATTTTTTATTTAATTTGTAAAGGGACACCAATAGCTTACAAAAAATATGATATAACACGAATTGGTTGCTTGAAAAAAACTATTGCGGGTGAATATTTGGAATATATATTTTTTTAGTATCAAATTATAGTTTGTATGCAAGGTGCTGATATATTGTGGAGGTAACCTGGTCGTGTCGATGTTTATAGTCGGTCTGCACTAATGTTTCGCAAGCTCCAAAGATGTGGTGTACTGATTATTACTATTAATATTTTTTATTATTATAAGACAAAAGCCAAATTATTCGTCATCGTTGTTGAACAGTAGCTTCGAAATACTACAATACTGTTATGACGTCTATGGTTATCCTATATAAAAGGAATATAGTAAAGTAATACCCCTGCGCAACACAGTTAGGGCACTTTCTTCGTAAGAAGCGCAGGGCCTTTGACGACCCGCTCGGCTACTTGGCCTCGAAATACGCTACTAAAAGTTCCCAGACATGATACCTATAGGTATTTGTTGAGGTATTTCTTGGTTGGAACTTTTAGCGTAATCGTATACCAATCTCGTTTACGGTAGATGAAAAAGACATCTATTCATTCACCAGCAAGCATCGCTTAAATATCTGACGCTGATGTTCTTTGTTGAAAAAATATGTAAGCACTATGAAACGATTATTTTTTAACAGTACAATGTAAATAGGCAGAGAACAAGAATGAAAATAATGTATTAAGAGCTCAAAGAGCGTCGTAACTCGTTAATCGGTTCATCATCATCATCATCATCAGCCAGAGGACGTCCACTCTTGAGCATAAGTCCACGGTTGTATACAGCGACCGGTTGCAAGCGGTATGCATCCATCCGTTATCATAATATCCTATTGGTTGACATTCTATGCTGCGGCTTTGATCGAATTGCCTTCAATTTGGAACTTATCTGGCCACACAGCCATCAGTTCTTCGCGCTATGTGCCCTGCCGATCGCCATCTAAGACCTCTTAGATACTGCGACTTTTAGCATCACGACTTGTGCAATGAACAGATTAAATTTGGCATTGATGCTGACGCGCGTTAGTATCGAAACAGAATCGTGTCAGCATCGATTATAACGCGTGTTAGTATCAATGCAGTGGCCGATATACAGTACCTACATAATTTGTCAATGTCCATATTCAAGTCAGTGATCATAAATAGAGCCCAGTTTTGAATCACTTGCTTGATTATAGCGTATGATATTTGTTTAAAAAACAATTAAAACATAATAAAAATCACGCGAAATATAGACGTAAGTACTCATAAAATTTAGGTATTTTTTTGTGAATCGCTCAGCGGGCGAAGTCTGATGCAATTTTTTTAACATTTCGCGTCGACAATTTTAATTTTATGATTTTCTTATTCATTAAATATCATTTTAACTTATGTAGCTTGTATATTTAATAAATCTTAAAAAATATTTGTAATTTTTAAGCTACATTCGAAAATTATTCTCAATCAATAAATACACGAAAACACTCATTTTGTTTCAGCTATTTTCGAGCGCCACCTGGTGGTTTTACAAGGAACTATGTCGAAACTTCCGACACAGGTTTGGAACTTTTTTTTTGGTAAATCGGATATTAATCAATGAATCACGCACGCCATCTTGACGCGAGTCTGCTTCTGCATCGCGACTGCATTAAAACTAACACGCGTTTACTAAAAGTTGTTGTGTGCAAAGGGTGTAAGCTTTCTGATTCGAAGGTCTATGTTCATTACTGTTTGTCGGTTATTGTTACAAAATAAACATGTTTCAAAATTTCGTAACATATTTGTGTAATAAAACATAAAATCTGTACCATTCCGGCTATCGGTCGGGCTCACTAAGTAGTTCGACACATACACTCTCCTATTTGCCAAGCGCGGAGACGCGAGTAAACCAAGGTTTAGTAGTTGGTCCGCTGTTTGTTCACGCTGTGTCCGGTAGCTACAGCGAGTTTAACCTAATTTTGTGTCACAAACACTTTGATGTTCTATGTTTTATATGTTTAAAAAAGGCTAGCGGTCCCCCAAGACTGCGTCCACGCGTTTTGAGTTTGCTTCCTCCACTCCCGATATTTTATATAGTGATAGCTTATGCACCAAAGAAGTTACAGCGCGATATTTTATGTACGTCGGTACATAAGCTATCCAAAACAAAATTATTGTTACTAATTATATCAGTACTTCCTCAGATAAGCGTGTTCAAGCTAACAAAAAAAAAACTCTTCAGCTTTATAATATTAGTTAGGAAAAATATATTTATAGGTATGCAAATTCAGTTTGTAATTTTAAAATTGTCTAACAATGAAAGGATCTAGGCTTTTTTGTAAGCCTTACTTTATTATTTTTATCATTATCAAATCTATCAAATGCTGCGTAAAATTAAAAAAAGTTTAAATTAAGCTTACTTTGTCAGATGTTATATTTGAGAAAAGATTTGATATGTTTTCATCGATCAAAAAGCTGTACATAATTTGAAATAATTTCAAAGTTAATAATAATAAGTTTTCTTTATTATTTTCTAAAAGCATAAAAATGCCTCGTTAACGAACGTACACATAGATATTATATTAAAATGATCAAATATCACGAACAAAAACTAGAAACTCAGTTTATCTTATTATTTATGAGTAGCATAACAATGACTATCCGGGCTCAGTTGTTCAGTAAATGTCTTTTCCTACTGAAGAAAAGTATTAGCATATTCACCGCTACACTGCAGTCTCATACGTAGATATGTTTTTATACACAGTATTCGTTTACAGATGTGCGATGTTCGCGTATTGTTTCGGACTTAGCCTGAAATGTCTGGCTGGATAGGTTGATCCAAAAACCTTTGTTTTTTCAAAATACAAAGAAAGTAAGGAGTTGTTTTTCTGTTTGACTTCTCGCCATATTTAAAGGAAGATACGTGGTTTGAAGAATCCTCTGAAGGCGGTACTTTCAATTTTCTGGCTACTAATGGTATCTCAAAAAAATTAAATAAGTAACCAGAAATTCCGCACAAATGGGATTTGAACCCACGACTTCTGACAAACCGGGCCCTTGCTCTTACCAACCGAGCCATCATGCAGTTAATCCTCTCAGCTGAAATTTCTGGTCTCATAAGAATAAGTTTTTAACCGACTTCAAAAAAGGAGGAGGTTATCAATTCGACTGTATGTTTTTTTTTTTGAATCTATGTTACCTCATATCTCAGTCATTTGTCGACCGATTCGAAACAATTTTTCGCCTACCTAAGGGGCTGCATTCTAGTTGGTCCCATTTTTGCCGGTTCGCGATCTATGATGGGATCTTGGTATAATCGATATAAACCCTTAAATTTAAAAGGAATATATAGTAAAGCTTAGTAGCTTATAGTAGCTTCTTAAAGAACAGAATCATTAGGTCCCCCTTCCTCTCCTGTAATCACTAAAAATGGAGAAATAAAATAAACATAAAAAAAGCAAAAAACGACTTCAAAACCAATTTACACTAAAAAGTTTTAAATAAACTCTTGACCCTTGAAAGGAAAGGAAGTCATTCTAGGCAAACAATTTCTTTTGGCGTCGGTGCTCTGATAGTTGATGCTTGGTCATGGTCAAAGTGATGGAACTAACATGACTTCCTTTCCTTTCAAGGGTCAAGAGTTTATTTAATACTTTTAAGTGTATTTTGGTTTTGAAGTCGGTTCTTACTTTTTTTTAAGTTTTTACACGTGAAGTCAATGCCGACTCGTCACGGTGCCGCGGTGGCTTGGTTGGTAAGAGCGTTTGCCAGATTTGCCATAAGTCGTGGGTTCAGATCCTACTCGTACGAAAGTTTTCGTTTCTTATTTCATCTTGTAAGATAATAAACACTATGAGAGTAAAAAAATATTAAATCGACCGATGGAATATTTACAAAACAAGAAAAGTTTAAATACACATAATAGGTCAAAGGTTAAACAAACTCAATAATTAACTGGCAAAATATTTGAATCCGTAACCTTTAAGTCCACCCACAGAGCCCGTGTAATTGCTATTACAAATTACCTTTAAGAATTTTCGGCCCTAAAGAGGCACCTGAATCTTTAACAAGCCATCAGTCAGCCGCCGCGAAATCAAATAACCAGACGGCAAAACACTCATACAAAATCGAGAACGTTCGAAGAAAAAAAACATTATTCGATAATTCGGGGAAAACAGGCAAAGAAAAAGTCGGCACAATAAACAGGGCGTATTCAAATGAGGGGGATCCCCGAGGAGCCGCGGGGGCGAGAAAACAATGATAATATTACAAACTTATTTAGGATGTGGCCACTAGATCGGTGGATGTGGATTTTTAAACAGTGAATATTCAAAATTCCGGTAGTTAAATAAAAAATGCCTTCATCAATTTTGCTATGTCTTTACCCCCTTTGCGACACAAGGTAGCTTAAAAAAAAGTGAAAATATTTAAAAGTCCAAACTATGATCCGATTCGAACGATTGGAAATAACGTGCGCTTGGTTTTACAGAGGTTACGGGTTTGGATCCCGCCCGTGCGCAATTTTTAGTTTCTTATTTCATCTTAAAAGAATACACAATATCAATAATATTCTAAATCATTGAATAGTGAAGGTGGTATCAATCACCAAGTTTAATTCATTCTGTAATGAATAACTACTTGACCCACCATTGAAATACAGTCGAAATTCGAAATTCCGCGCGGTCGGATAGAAGGCACAGTAGCTCGATTGGGAAGAGCGTTGACCCAGTTTACCATAGGTTGCAGGTTCCAATCTAGCCCGTGCGCAAATTTTATTTCTTTTTTCAAACTCCAAATAAAATGCCTTCAGATATTTGCCTACTTACCCTTTGCTACACTCTAACCGGAGAAGGTTACGACTTTCTGGGTGGAGTGGAGTTACGACTCTTGCAAGGTGGAGTTACGACTTTCTGCAGTACAGCACTGAAAGTTGTATCTTCTCAATTGAAGTCTTGGTAACAGAATAGTAAAATGGCTCATAAACTAACTGCAAGACGTATACCTATGGAGAGATGGGAGTGGCTGAAAACCAGCGCTGAGCGCTGAGCGCTGAGCGCTGTCATCCCATGACATCCCATATCAGCACAAGCTGAGCCACTGACCATTTACTTTCCTCTTTTACTAAGCCTTGATTGCTCATGTTTTTATACCATTTTTTCATGAAGGCAATAAACGTTTTTCTATTTATATTTCTAACTAGTCATAGTTAATGCTAAATGTGTTTTTTCTTGATACTTGGAACTACTGTACTGTTTTCAAAAAATCCTGGGCCAAGACAAATCCCACAAAGTAAAAATCGTGATAAAAGGTTCAACAGTTCTCGAGTTAAGAGTGCTTCGTGTTCATAGATGCACTTTAATATTATTTCTGATTTAGTAGAGACTGCAATTATTTGAGTACTCCCGTGAAGTAGTGGCTAAGCACGCTGGGTTTTAAGGCGTCGCCGCTCCGAGGTCTCGGGTTCGATTCTCGGTCGGGTCAATATTGAAATATTGACCCGACCGAGAACAACATTATATGCAACATTATACTTTCTTTGATATTGTCTCGGGTCTGGGTGATGTGGTACAACCGTTGTGTCTGATATCCATAACAGAAGTGCATAAGCTACTTATTTTGTCATCAGAGCAATGTATGTAATTGGTATCGAAAATTTATTTAAAAAAAAGATTATGTGAGCTTTGATAGTTGAGACAGAAATAGTCTCCCTACATGTGACTACACATAAAACAATATACTCAGAAAAAAGTAAGTGGCTTCAATCCCACCGCCACCTCCATGGCCTTTGCATAGCGCGTCGAGTAAATTTGGAAAAAATATCTAGCGAATGTAACCTTGAATATTTACGACAAGTCCCGGAAGGGTTGGCGTCAAGCGCGCGGAACCGGGACACCGTAGTCTCAACAGCATGAATATGTGAAAATCTTCACATGTGAAATTGCGGTGTGTCAAGAATTTAAAACATAAAAATAAGTGGAAATATTTTTTTTCCCGCGGACTTTTCCAAGTCCCGAGAGGTTTTAGTTTCCCGTTATGGCTGTAAGCGAGTAAACCAATAAATGTCTATCCATTTACAAATTGGTGTCTCAAACTAAAATCAAATTCTACAGTCAATTCACAAACAAAATAATTTTATCAAAATTGAATGCATCTCTATAAAATATGCGTTATCCGAATAGAAAGCATATCCCCACGGATGCACGACCCAAAGACGCATACCGTAGCTAACTGAATGCTAAGAAGTCCGTCTTTGAAAGGAAAAAGAGGCGGCCAATATATTCTAATGGAAGCGAAGTACTCCCTTTGCTATCCCATTTCCAGCATTTCCATGTCTTCAACATCTAAGTTTTCCGCCACTAATTGAGCCGCAGCTAATTCCTCAAAGACTGAGCCACTAGTTCTGCACCTGATATTAATTTCCCCGAGGACGTATAAATTTTGTCCGGAGATCGCGGCGGCGACACACTGGGATCCTTTATGAGCGAACCGTTGACTAAGGAGCTATGTAGTGTTTAGTTTAGTTACATTTGGTATAATTTTCTTTAATTGTATTAGCTTTGAATTTTGTGAATATGCAATCAGATATATATCGCGGCACAATCCATAAACTGTGCATTACTTTGCAGAACAAATAGAGATAGGGGTAGACCCCTGTCTGTCTCTATCTCTCTCCATCCTAGACACTGTGAGGAGTATAATAGCATCAATGGTTTCTTACCTGACTTGGACGTGTTTTTCGATCAACTCAACGGATTCAAGAATTAGATTCACAGGTATTTGCCGCTTTTAGAGTCTTTCACAGACAGCACCTGCCAAATCAGCTGCTTTAACTAGTTCGACGTGTTTTCTGTTCAGTATTATTCTTTTAATTGTAACTATTTAATGTTTTTTTTGGACTAGTGTAACTTTGGGGTTATCTTGCCAATGATGTGTATACCTATAATTGGCATAATAAGAAAAATAATATCTTTAACTTGTTACTAAAAATAAAACTGTTTAATTTTTTGTCAAATTAAGAAATACTGAGTAAAATTTTGATTATACTCGTAGCGTTATGTTATACGGGGTGGCCAAAACAGTGACGTACAAAATATTTTTTAGATGCTTCACAACCAGGGCGATCCAAAAATACCATATTTATGATAGTCAATTTTTTTTAGGTCTTCGAGGAATTTTTTGAACTTTTGTTAGTCTTAGTTTTAGCTACCTCATAATTTTATCTACGTAAACTTAATTTATAAAAATCATATTGCAATAAAAAAAAGAAGTACCACCATAAAAGTGGAGGAAAATTTGTTTGAAAATTCTAAAAGTTAGCGAAAAAAGTTAATATCTTATAAACTACGAATATTCGGCTAACACATATTGGGTATATTTGGATGGATCTGGATGTAAGGCTCCCAAAAAATATTTATGGACGTCACTGTTTTGGCCACCCTGATGTTTTGTATATTACAAAGTTTTTAAGTGCCGCCACATACTTTAGATTAATGAAATAGTTTTTGCACCTTTTTCAAGGACACAATACAATAATCTCCCAAAAACACCATTTTTGAAAGCAAGACCCATTTCAATCCACGTTTGAGGTGGCACCTCATAACTCCTTCCTACACAAACAATGGCGCGTGACCGGCGCGCGCGTCGCTGTTATTGCAAGCGATTTTTTCATGGTTACGTGTGTAATCTCCTCGCTGATTGTCTGGAGACGAGGACGTAGTAATACACTTTGCTTCTTGTGCATGGCGTCTCAAGTTTGTGTTGACAGACGAGTCTATTTGTGCAGTATATGTTTGAGTGTCGTAGATTTAAATATATATTTTGAAACTCAAATTAAATAATTGTTATCAAAATTTTATTAGAACTGTAATTTTTTAATAGTTTTTACTATTAAAAAAATAATTAACTGCCTCGGTGGCGCAGCGGCTAGGAGGGTCGCACTGTAAAGCGACGGCTGCGTCAGAGGTCCCGGATTCAATCACCGGATTGGGTTAAATATATCTACCTGGATTTTTCTGTTCATATTTTTTTAGGGTAGCCTGGAGCTTGGAAGTTGGCAGAGTCGTCCCGTACCTCGGAAATCACGTAAAGCCGTTAGTCTTACTCCTGATCTCTCTCGGGTCGTGTGATTGCTGTCCCATCGGGCTATGAGAGTGAAAGGAATAGTGCGTTTGCGCACACACTATAATATGTACCACGCAGTCGGTTAGTCGTTGTGACTGGCCACCGTAGTCAAAATCGGCTAGGAGGACCCAAGGATAGTCCCTGGGTCGTGTAGATATATTGCAAGATATGAGTAAACAAATATTGGGTAAAAGATGTGGGTGATAGGTGGACTGATTACTGATTTTTATTGAAAATTCAAGTGTAATAATTTGCCTGATAATTCAAGATCCACTTTGCTCCTTACCAACATTCTTTATGTAAAACACACGCCGTTTGATACAGTTCACAGTTACACATACCTTACGCAAAAGATAACAAAACAAGACAAAACGCGGTCTCCTCAGCGACAATATTTACTGAGCTATTATTATTGGAGCGACAAAGTCATTAATCGCGTCACAACAGCGCGGCAACTCAAACACGGATGTTCAGGTCGTGTTATATGATGCTTAAGGGAAGCTACACTAACTTAACAATGCTTTAAATAGGCACGTTACGAATGAATAGGCTTTTATTCAAATACTAGCGGTCCCCTGCGACTTCGTCCGCGCGTTTTGAGTTTACTCTCCCCCTTCCCGTCGCAACTTAATGTTTTATAGCTTTAAGCCAACCTCAATAAATAAGCTATCCAAAACATTTTTTTTTAAATCAGTTTAGTAGTTCCTGAGATTAGCGTGTTCAAACTAACAAACAAACTCTTCAGCTTTATAATATTAGTATAGATAAGGACTAGCGCTTTCTCACAGCTTTGTCATAGGGAAGTCGGATATTTATTTTCCTCAAATTATTTTCGTATAATACTAGTGGCCCCTTTAGCCGATTTCGACTAGGGTGGCCAGTCACAACGAATAACCGACTGCGCGGGACAAATTATATTCCTCTCATTCTCATAGTCCGATGGAACAGCAATCTGATACGACCGGAGAGAGATCAGGCGCAGGACTAACGGCTTTACGTGCTTTTCGAGGCACGAAGGAGAAACACCGGCAACTTCCGAACTCCGAGCTATCCTGAGAATTTCTGAACAGAAAAACCCAGGTACATATTTTTGGTCCGAACCGGGGATCGACCTCTGGCGCAGCCGTTGCTTTAAAGTGCGACCCTCTAACCGCTGCGCCAACAAGGCAGTTCGATTGGTTACGTATAAACTCATAATTGATGGAAGGGAAGGGAACAAAGGGAAGATTTCGATTATAAAAACTATTCTATGTACGTCTGAACATTACTCTTGGTTCAATATCAGTTCAGTTAGGCGTATAGTAGTTGATTCTGACAAACGGACATAAGTATACAGAATGTACCCTGTGATAGCAGCAAACATTTTAAATAAAGATATGATTTTGATACATTTTTATTAAATTTTAACCAGTTATCTATTCTTAATGGTTGTTGTATTATAATCTATACTAATATTATAAAGCTAAAGAGTTTGTTTGTTTGTTTGTTTGTTTGAACGCGCTAATCTCAAAAACTACTGGCCCGATTTGAAAATTTTTTTTTACGTTGGATAGTCCATTTATCGAGGAAGGCTTTAGGCTATATAACGTAAAGATACGACTCATAAGACCACAGCAGAAATGAAAAATGTTGCGAAAACGGGAGAAAGATATTCCTTTTCAGAGCTTCCGCTGCATACGCTGCGGAAACCGCTTAAGTTACACAAAAATCATGTATGACAGGATTGTTCAGAATTAAGAGTCCTATAATAAAGTCCGCGACAGCATATGTCTATCTTTTATGGTTGACTTACTACAACCTTTTTTATGTTAATAAATTTGTAAAAAAATAATGCATTATTTTTAGAGGTGTATTATACACACAGGTATTTATTCTTATCAAAATAAATACATTCATCATCACGAGCATTTCATTTAGAACCAAGTTGCCCTTTATATCATTTGATTTCAATAAATATCTTAGGAGCTATCACAGTTTTAACATAACTCCGCACCAAAATAATGTTCGCAGCTTAAGTACAACGTGCGCTTGCGCTAATATATTAAGCCGAAGAGTTTGTTTGTTTGAATGCGCTTATCTCAGGAACTACTGGACCGATTTGAAAAAATATTTCTGTGTTGGATAGCTTATTTATCGAGAAAGGCTTTAGGATATTAAACATGATGCTGCGACGGGAGGGGAGGGAGCAAACTCAAAACGCGCGGACGAAGTCGCGGGGGACCGCTAGTACAAAATAAACTTATTGACATTTTCTCACAAAATAAATCAAACCGGCAATGTGTTGCAAACAAATGTCTCCAATAGATCTTGATATTTTCATTTACTACAACTCGTTTTTGATAAACATTGATTAGAAATTATAACTTTGGAGTACTATATCTCCGAGCAAAAGCATTTTAGAGCACATGAGGGTTAAGGTAATTAAGCATTCTTTGTAAAATAGTTAATTAAAATTTTCAGGTCAAACGCTATACACACACGCACATTTGCATTAATAGTATTAGAAGGAAAAAGTTAAAAGAAACATATAAACAACCATATTATATTCTTCGAATAGTCTGCTAAAAATAAATTCAATATAATTATCCAGTTTAAAATATTTACTCTGGATTATTTTCTTCAAGGCAAAGAAATTATTTTTATATTTAAACGAATAGAGAAAAGTAAGAAAAATGTAACAACTGCTAAGACCACTTATAATAGCTGTTATCCGTAAGATTACTGGCTAAGCTTGGGATAGGGCAACAGGACGAAAAAATACTAGTGTGGTGTGTTGTCTTGTTGTGTCCTTTGAAGCTTATTTGCGATAGCTACATATTTATTCAAGATTAAAGTATATTTCCTTTCTGCAAAAGTTTATATCGGAAATACACCTTCTTTCTTCTCCTTCTTTGGAATCTTGAGTATACCTATATTGAATTTTTAGTATATGATAAAAACTCGTCATTATGGGCTTCAAAAACATTTATTTATCTTTAACAATCTTTTGTAAATTTTACGAAGAACAGAATGGTCAATCATGTCACATAACTTATCTTTCATTTTTACCTAGTGTTGGCTATAGGCCTCGCCCATACAGCCAAGCCATTACATTCAGTCGATTTGCCACAAATAAGCAAATGAGGCGATTAATCGTATACTCATAATAACCTCAAAGGTTGTATTTTAACGATATTTTACTAAGAGCCGATTTTTCAATGGTCAGACAAAACCATAAAATTATTATCCCTTTGGAATAGAGCGACAAAAGCGAGATGTCACTAGCAGCAAACTGTGTGATAAAAAGAGATGGGTAGCAGAACCATTTTTGTCAGATGTCAAACAGTTGACCGCCCTGCAGAAGCTCGCTGAAAATTACGTGCATTTGATTTTTTATATTTAAAAGTGAAATTGTGCATATTTTGGAGAAGTAATGCATCTGAAACATGGTGACTTGATAGGTGATTGATTGTTATGCATTACAGCGGCATAACCCCAACAAATAATCATTTAACAGGTAGATTAGTCCAAATCGAAGCCTCTTAATATACGACTTATATTTACCAATGCGCTTCAAATTTAAAGTACGCAGTTTGATTATTCTATTCTACAAACGTTAATTTACGTAAAAAATAAAGACAGAATAACCCAGGGAATGTATATCGACGAATATTTTGTATAATGAAATAACATTTAGTTTTACACTAGAGCTGCATGTTCAATATTTTGTGCCGACTGTTTATCATGCAGTAAACTACTATATTTAACTTAGGATTATTGTTATAAATCACCTGATCCTGATTTATATACACGGAACACGAGGAACGGCAACAGGCTAGTATTTGACTTTATACCAAAAAGTGCTCGAATGCGTAAAAACAGTTTTTGTATGTGTGTAATAATTTATAATAAGATACCTCAGTTTATAATGGATCAGTTGTTTAATCAATTTAAGAAAATATTACATGAATGGTTAATAATGCGTGGATTCTATTCGGTTCAAGAATTTTTAAATCACAAAGATTAAAAATCGATGACATTTAAATCAATTTATCATTTTGTATAATTATAACTAATCTCTTAATAATAATAATAAAAAATATATTTTTTTCCAATAAATTGTTGATTGTAGACGATAAGAAAGAGGTTCAGTATTTGCATGTTATTGACAATGGCTGGATAGGCGATCATTACTTAACTGGCATCTTCTGTACACCCTATACAAACGCAAATAAACAATATTTCATTTCATTTATTTCGTTTCATTTCATTTCATTTCAAAAGGTTATCTCATTTAAAGCTACAAATGTTACTTACTTATGTTAGTTACTGACATCTTAAATCGGTTTCGTTTGACAGCTTTTACTTGTCCTTCTATTCCGATAGGAATATTAATTTTATGGACAAAACTTAATAGACTGATAAATCATAAAGCGACAGATTCTAAAAATGACAGGTACCTATGATTGCTGACAATTAGGTGACGTTTTCAAATTAGCCATATTGTGTTTTGTTCGACAAATATTTCTTATCTGACTATTGATAAATCAGCCCTTACTCGTATATACATGAGAAGTAAGGTGTTTCCGCTACAGCTAGCACATAACTCAACCTTGTATAAGGCCTGAAAATCATATCACTTTCCAATACCCTAGTACGACTGTTGATTCTTTTGAATCCATTTAAAATCACTCTCTAGATTACTGCAGAAGTTTCTCCATGCAGTGGTTAAATAAAGTAACCGTACTTAATTAGGTATGACGAAACGTTACTCGGTAACGCGGGCAATATTCCCGGACTTGGCAACTTGTTCAATTAGTTTTGACAAGCCGAATCCGACTCGACGCGCAACTTGGCTAGTTCGCGACTTTTAGTCCTTTGATTGTCTACAAATATTCAATGCATACGTTTTAGCGACTCGTTTAATCCAATTGGAATAAAAATGAGGATAAAATTTTGCTAAGTTATTTTTTTTTGTAATATTTTACTTCGCAGCTTGAAAAAAGCTATTAAACACTATTAATGCACAGACATCAACCTTTTATTAACACAAAACCTTATAAAATAGTCAACACCTAAAACGAAAGTAAAAGTTGTATCGAATAAGACACTATCATAGTTAAATAAGCGTCAAACTTTGCGAAACTTTCTATCGTGAAATAAAATCCATGCTAGATTTAGACAAAATGTATCTACTCGTTAATAAAAAAGTCTCCGTAAACCTTCGACAAATAAGCAGTTAAAATCTTGTAAATTATTCATTTGCAGCTTGCGCTGGCTGTAAATAAATTAGTGATTGGATTGTGCATTAAGCCGCTGCGTCGGAAGAAGCCGCGATGTATGCAAAGCGAGCGATTTGCGCCACAACCTGTATGTATAATGCGCTCTGGAACGGCACAGTGGGCCGCCTATCACACCGGAGCGAATCAAATAGAAGCGTTTTAGACAAAACCACCGATTGGACTGCAATTTCAATGTATGATGTGGAACGATACAGAACCCCGTCTACTACACTGGAGGGAAAACCCAATATTTTAGTGAAAATCAAAGTGAGCATTTGCGTTTGCGCCTTATACCTGTACATGCATGCGCTTTGAAACGGCACCGACTTAAACAATTCGAAGAGTACCTATATAAGAAAAGAGACTACTGGTTTCTGAATTCGCTCTTTTTATTGGCTCTTTTCATTATTGCTCAACATAGTTAAAGCGAGTGATTTGCACCGCAAACAGGACGTTTAATACACTTGGAATTGGAACAGTGATATGACTGTCACATAGAAGCGAACAAAATAGGGACGGAATAATCAAAAGGAGTGATTTGTACCGCAACCTGTTTGTATAATGCGCTTCGGAATGCTACAGTGGACTGAATGTAACACCAAAGTGAACTAAATAGGTAAGTACTTATCAAAGCAAGCGATTTACGTCGCAACTCTTGTATGCATCATACTCTCTGGAACAAGCAAAGTGGATCCATAAACACAACAAAAAGGACCAATAGTGGCAATATAAACTTCTTATGCTTTCTAGCGCGTTGGCTGGCTGACATGCCAAAGCGATTTGAATAAGAGAGATACCTAAAGCAAGATGTTTATTTTAAACGCTCTAAAACATGCGTAGTGGTGTGGTTAATTTGTTTGACAGACATGATTGAGATGAAATGCACTCTGTGATGCACAGTAGACCGAATGTTTCACGAAAGTGAATCATATAGAAGAGAATGTGACATTACCGCCATTCTTTTGATTTATCGTCATCAAATTTAAGAGCTAGGCTCGTGTCAGTGGAGTATTTTCAATTGAAGCATTTCCGCCATTTTCTTGATGAAGCTTTCGTGTTGTATCAGATGCCTCTAAGTTCGGTCTCTTCTACTTTCAATTGTTTCTATTAGTTTGATCTTTACGTTTAGTATGTTCCAGACTTATAACTTTTTTTTTCTCCGTCTTGCTGATTCGCTCTATCATCCTCAAGCAGCAGATATCAAAACTTTTAAACTTTTTTATTTACAAAACCAAATTGAGAACATTATCAAAATATCTAACGAAGTCACTCTTTGTCATTAGTCATCAAAATGTGTAAGAGAGGCAATATTCAGGTAAATACGGGTTTTATTCTTATGTCGACATTGCTGACACAAGATGCAAACTAACATAATCTATTTATAGATAATATACAGGGTGAAATTTTAATCAGTGACCAAATTTTGTGTGAATACTCTACTGATGAATATATATATAACTTTTACTATGGGAGTAATAGTGAAATCGAGAAAAAAATTTTTTGCTGTTCTTTATAAAAACTCAATTGGGGCGCGGTTAAAATGTATGGAAAAGCATTTTTTTCTTTTGATTTCACTATTCCTCTTGTTAAAAAAGTTGTTCATATTCATCAGTGAAGTCTTCACCTAAAATTTGGTCACTGATTAAAATTTGACCCTGTATACAGGTGTTCTTTTGGACAGTGACGTCCAACTCAGGGATGATAATGTGAGTAATGCATATTTTAAAAATAGTTTCTTTAAATTATATGCACGATTATGCAAGAAAACCCCTTCACAAATTTAAAAAAAAAAAACAATTAGGAAATTCGCGCCCTCGCGCGCATCTACACAATACTATACGTAACTATACAGGGTGTTGATTTCAATTCGAGCGGAATTTTCAGAGGTGATTATGTACCTTGTTCTGATCATGAATCACAAAATAAAATGAGTTCGAAAAAATATTTTTATTTTTATTAAATAATGACGGTTTTCAAAGTAGACCCTAGCGATTTTTAGAGTAGGCCCCCGACACCACACCGCGCCGGCTTGCGTGCGAACGAACGATACCTACAAAGCACAAAGGCACCGCAATCCTTTGTGTTTGGCGCGTGAGCGCCGCTCAGGCTTCCCGCCGCCCGCCATAGCGCCGTGCGGTGAAGTAGCGGCTATCTCTTTTTATCGCCCAGCCCGCGCTATCTCGTTCTCGCCCGTCGCTCATACCTCAGTTGTGCTAATAACATCGCATAGGCAACATGTTTTGCGAAAATGACGCAAAATTATTCTAACGGTGAACTCGTTGAAATGGTGCGATTGTATGCAATAACTGACAATAGTTTGAGTGCAGCTGTAAGGATGTTTGGTGAACGTATTGTGTATACCGAAGAATCAACAAACGTTAATGACCTATGACAGAGAATAGTCAGTGCATTCGAGTTAGTTTGACAAAATCGTTTTGTGCTGAACAGTTTAAAAGGGAACACCAGACGCCGTGCCAGACTGTGTATTGCTCAGTCTGGTGGACACTTCGATCATTTATTGAGGTTAGTGTAAATAAAAATGTACAAAAAACTAGATGTAAAGATAAATCGATGTAAATAAGTTGATTCCAAATTTTTAACTACGCCAAAAATACTTTAGACTCGCGTCATTTAATAATCTTGGTACTTTTTTATTTTGAAACGGTTTAGCATAAATCTAGACAAAAGCTCAGGGTTCGATTTCCGTTTGAACTCCCGAAGTTAGTTAAAATGACTACCTACATGACTTTTGCTCATTAGGTAATAATAACTAAAAAAATCATAAACCATTAAAACTTCTTTTGATTTTCAAAAGATTAGCCAAGCCAATTCCCACCTGATGGCTCAAATTGTGTTTAAGTTACAGTACAGTACAGATGACTTTAGTTAGCCTAGATTAAGATTCAATTCGTAGTAGTAATTTAGAATTTGAGGTTCGATAGATTCTCGATTGATTGCTCAAATTAATGAAAAACAGTGCGATCGATACCCATTGCGCCATTAATTGATTCAAATTGAAGTGTTTCGGGTTAAAGTTTCAGAATTTCTGATGGATTGCCCAATTTCAGTGAGTTTTATCAAGATTAGGTAATTTGATTTGCTACAGATGAGTTTTAGGTATGTTTGTCGGTCCTAAGCCCGATTAAAGTAGGAAGGGAAATTTGGAATCAACTAATCCAAACACGTGAAATCGCTTATTCTTAAAGTCGGTAAAAATAGCAACATACACACTCGGGCATAACGTACCCGGCAGATAAAGATAAATCAGCACTGACCGCTAGTTAGTACCTACTTGTCGCGTGCTACGCGATTCGCGCCCGCTACGATTACAGTGTAAACATAATGCAGTGTCTGACGCCACAACGCAGTAAGGGTTTCATAAAAAATAATCGCTTAAAATTTCAGTTTAATTATTTTGTAATATTTGGTTCCACATACCTGTTCTATATGGGATCATACATTGTTTTTATAAATACCGCTCGGATTGAAATCAACACCCTGTATAATATACTAATACGCCGTAGCTTATAAGCTATGAAGAGGCGACCTGGTGTTGGTAGTTTTGACTCGCTCGCTAGTATCACAATAATAAATTGATTTTATGGGATTATCCATGTTTTATTTATTTATATGATTATAAATTTTTAGAATCAGTATCGTTTGTAAAACCACCCTTGAGTCGCTCGTCGCTGACGTAAACAACATCCTGTATACTGTACAAGTTTAGTGAATTAGAATTCAGCTCGGTGTGAGCTGCGGTTTTGCATGAAGTGTACTCGGCGAACTAATTACGTCGGCTGCTCAGTTTGTCAATCATGCAGCCTCCCTCTCCCCCCTCCCCGCCGCTAATTATTTAACTCCATTCCGGTTTATACGACTCGCGTTATTAGGTGCAAATTAGTTTGATTGCGTCATTAAGACTTTGATTGAGTGGCGCGATGGAATTTACATAGTCTAGCCCTTAGGTGAAGGCTTCATTTTCAATCCCAACTACTAGTTCCATTTCTTAAATACGCTGAAAGTTTAAAAAATATATTAATATGAATTTGTTCGGACAGGAAAATGTACAATATTTTGTATTAAAAAAAAACATTCAATAAATACTTATCACTGTTATGGCAAATCAAATTAAACGGGATCATTTTCACACCAAAGTAAGTCTCCCTCAAAATTAATTGACCACATATTTTTACAAAAAATCCGCTGCTCTGTGTGGTGCTCTCATATAAGAAATAATTCAAGAAACAGACTACAAACAATTTCTGTTAAAGACGACAACAATGTTCTGATAAGTAATCCACAAAAACCCAAAAAAGTCAGAGGGGAGGTATCTTTAATAGAATATTTTCTCGCACAAGGCACCTTTTTATTCCGCGATATTGTGTGTCCTCACAAGGGATAATAATTTTCAGCTGTTTGTAAATACTCTAGGGAGGAAAATTACCTCTCGCGATAAATTTCGTAATGGTAGGAACAACGTGAGTTTGGGAGGATTCAATTACTTGCTTATGAGGGAGAGGGTAAAAATTAAAATTTGAGGAGCTTCTTCGGAAATAACGGTTTGCTCGCGTAATTAAAATTAAGACGGGAAGTATAGTGATTTGTTCTTGTCGGAATTCACCGTGATGGAATAATAAAAATCTTTACTAATATTATAAAAATGAAGAGTTTGTTTGTTTGTTCGAATGCGCTGATCTCAGAAACTAGTGGACCGATTTGAAAAAGTATTATTGTGTTGGATAGCTTGTTTTTCGAGAAATGCTTGGGGCCATTAAAAAACACGGTGCGAGGAGGGAATAAAGCAAACTTAAAACACGCGGACGCAGTCACAGGAGACCGCTAGTAGGCTAAAGTTATATTTCTACATACAACCTTGTACTGGTTATTTTTTTCATTTAAAAGTTGGTTCACAAACTGATCATTGTCCTTTACAGAGCCACAAAGCCAAAATAACATTATTTAACAAGACAAATATATCCAACATTAAAATTATTGCGACAAAAATATTGTAATTGCAAAGTGAATATTCATTTTTCAGGCGATTTCAGGAAGTTCACAATCATCTCACCCCCTGTAACGGCGGTGGGTGCAAGTTAAGACTCAATGTATTTTTTACTATTCATAAAGATGACATAAGAAACAAAAAATTTGCGCACTGGCGGGACTTGAACCAGCAACCTCTTGGCTGACCGGGCCAAATGCTCTACCAATTGAGTAACCGTGCTGTCGGTCAGACCCTGCGAAATTTGTGATCTCCTATGGATACGTATTTTTTTGTTTCTTATTTCATCTTTATGAATATAAAATATGACACTGTGAGTGTTAAAAACATTCTAAATCAATGTATTTTGTCCGCATCTCCTTTGTTCAGACTCATGAAAACTAACTGTTTGTTACAAATTTGTTATAGTTAGTGAAGAAAGTAATTTAAGTATACCTTGGCAGTTTAACCGCTTCATAAAATCAGCTCGAAGGTAGATTGCGGCAAGAGAAGTTTGAGAGTGCCTTGGTTAGAGTAAGTGTTACTAGTAAGTCTTCGAGTTGTGTGGAGTTGCGTTTCTGTTTTACGACGTATTTTATAGTATTGAAACCTTGCAAAATACATTTTTTATAGAACAGTTTACCCTTTCTTACAGAAGAAAAATTTTCGACACAATCTGAAATACCTATGTCTCCTAACAATACGTTTCAGTGGTCGTTTGTTATACTTATCAAAAGTGTTTTGTTAAAATGGTATAGTCACAACAAAACCCCTAGAATTATAACGTTAAGCAAATGCAAGACATTCTCACGCCATTTTAAATTTATATGTCTTTGACCTTTTACACACTGCAACTTTTAGCGGCGATGCAGTCGCAAAATGTCAACCTTTAAACACTGCGCTACTCTTGGCATCGATACAGTCGCGATGCTAACACGCGTTAGTATCGATACAGTCGCATTGCAGAAGCTGGAAATTGTCAAATTATGTACTGAATTATGGCGACTGCATCGATGCTAACGCGCGACTGAATCGATGCTAAATTAAATATGTTCATTGCGAGAGTCGCGATACTGAAGCGCGTTTTCAAAAAGCGCGACTACATCGATGCAGTCGCCATAATTTAGTACAAAATTTGTCAATTTTCAGCTTCTGCAACGCGACTGTATCGATACTAACGCGTGTTAGCATAAAAAGCATTTTCTATTTGTCAACTAGTCTTACCATAGAAAATACAGACGACGCAAAGAAAGTAATAAAGTGACAAAAGAAACAGCGTGACGTTAATAATTACAAAAAACAAACAGTAAACGTGAGATAATTCTCCCTTTTTAGTCCAGTCACCTTAGGGGTTTCACCTCGGAATCGGAGATAATAAGCTGTAAACTCGTATACAGCTTCATTTTGGCGTTCTAAAAGTTGTCTCAAAAGTCTCAATGAATCTCGTGTCTGCGTCGTAAGTTATTCGAGGTCAAAGGTCACGAAAATCGGTTTTTTGCCATTATCTCCGTTTCTATGGCTCCAATCACTTCAAGACCTATTATAAAAATTGAAGATAATGAAATTTGGCACAACTTTTGTCCCAACTTTTTTTTTGTACGCTCAACCCTCTTCGAGATAGAGAGCGGAGAGCACCCAGCACCTCAGGCATATATACTATTATACAAGGTCAACCGTGAATCTCGGTGAATAATACCTTGTATATAGTTACTAATTCCTTAAAATATTATTAATAATAAATAATTGTTTTCGTGTATTTATTGATATCTCTTTATTAATAACAAACAAGAATAAATTAAACTAAGACATGCAACATAAAAAAATTACTTAATATTAATACCTATTCAAACACGAAACCATTTCCTTGCGGCAAGGAGGCTATGATGCTGGCTGCGTTGCCGCGTTGGATAGCTATGCTGATCCTTTGGGCTAGGAACCAGCCAGCTTTATTATTGGCTGTTAAAGAATTTAATTTTGGCGCAATTTTTCTAAACAGTAATTTAGCAGAGGGTCCCCACGGCCCAAATGTTTCAACGCCAAACGGCGCAAACACATAATCACTTGCAAGTGAAACGTACTTGCGACGCTTGGCGTTTTCAGCCAACTCCGCTGCTGCTCCAGCTTCAAGGGCTGATTCTCTGAGATGGGAAGGGGCCAAAGTATCGACACAAGTTGCATCCCAAACTAAGGCCCGACCCCGTTCCCAGGGAATAAGCGTTAGGCCATCGGGTCTCTTGCCATCATCACGGACCAAACCACGTGGTTCCAACGTGGAAGGAACATTAATGGTCGCAAGAGCTCTTCTGATGGCGTCATTAAGGGTAGCGTGACGGGCAAAACGCCCAGCGCTTTGCTGGCAACAAAGGCAGTGGAGACCAAATTTATCAACCTCCTTGCCACATGGACACGTAAAAATTTCACATATAGGGGTACCAAGGCGGAGACCCACACACACCCGGAAAGACTCACTATCGAAAAGAGTGCCCAAATTTTTCGACGGTAAAGCATGAAGCCAATGACCAGAATCTTTGCAGGAAACTGCCAAGAGCCTTGCGCGACCACTGTCACTGACGGAATTTTGAAGTAAATAATTGAAGGTCTCTCTCGCAAGAGGGACATCCCAAAGTTTTTGCTGGTGACGTTCCTTTGGGATGTCTTCTCTAGGACAGAGGCCTTGCCAAAACTCCTCCGCCTCTCTCACCTCAGAAAGTTGGCGAGGATGTTCAAAGATTTTTCCGGCTAAAACGGAAGTGCTATGCAAAGAGGAGAGAAAAGCGGGGAGGGCTATACTAGAAATTTGGCGAATTCCGATACCACCAAAACGAATAGGAAGCGAAGCCTGAGCCCAAGAATTATTATCGAAATGTAAATTTAAAATTTTTTCCAAACTATTTTTAAGGGTGGTGTCAAATAGTTTTAAATAATTATTTTTTTTCCAGATAGGACTAGCACGTAAGAAATATGTAAATTTAGGCACAAAAAGACACGATTTAAGAATAGTAAATGCAATGTGTGAATTTAGGTGTTCTAATCTAGGGGCTGAAAGGGTGAAATCATTCAATTTTTTATCTAGAAAAGGTTCGATGCTGGCATCAAGAAGAGGGGCACCCAGGAGGCAAAGCGATTCAGAATTCAGAATTTTGATGTTAGGAGCAAGGGAATTGAATTTATCAATGATTGCCTGACGGGAACCAGACGAAACGTGATCATTAATAAAAAGTTCACATTTTGAAAGGTTCAGTTCCAAGCCTAATTTCTTAAATCCTTCTATAATCTGGACAAGGTCTTGGAAAACAACATCTGCTTTGCCTCCAAAGGACCCGTCATCCAGATACCAGGCATTAAATTTAGAATTTAAGGATGAAATGACAGGATGGATGCCTAAACTAAAAAGGGCTGGACTTAAAGGGTCGCCTTGCTGAACACCGACTGCAGAAACAATTGAATGTTCATTGTAAAGTAATTTTGATTGATTATTGTAACACTGAAAAACAAAGGGATAAATCTGTGGAGTGTGAGTCTGAACTTCATTCAGCAAGACAGACCTGTCAAGAGAATTGAAAGCATTCTTCACATCAACTTTCAAAAAAACTTCAGATTCGTCACAGGAGAGGAAATTGCGAGCGGAATGAACCACGGCCTCGCAACCTCCCTTACTGCCGAAACCAAGTTGAATGGGTTGAAAATACTCTTTCAAAGGAGAAAAAAGATCACGACAGGCTAATTTGGCTGCAAGACGACGAAACGTTGAGCCAATAGCAATAGGGCGAATGCCACCATCTTTTTTTCGAAAGGCACAAAGTCTAGCACCAAATAAAAATGGGACAAAACTTTCAGTTACCTTGCCAGATAAGAGAAAGTTGCACAATTTCGTAATGTTGGAAAGCAAAATTCTACCGGCGTCAGCAGCGGAAGCACTCACCAAGTCCTTAAGGTGTTGGGGAGTGATGCCGTCGATGCCGCCAGCAGAACCAGCCGGAAATGACATGATGGCAGCAAACGTGTCACCGTCATCAAGTATCTGTAAGGGTTGGAAATTTTGAGGAGGAGGAACAGGTAAAGATGGAGAATCTGGATGTGAAGGATGCTTACTACGAAGGCTCTCGAGAGTTTCCTGACTAGGGGGAGCGAGAGTGTCATCGGAGAACAAGATTCGGGCTGCGTTTTTCAGGTCGCCGTCCATAACCTTGTTCTCAACGGTACGATAAACGTTAAATTTGGAAGATATCGTACTAGACGGACTGAATGGAAGGGACGGATTGTGGAAATTTGAAGCATTATCTAATAGCGCCCGAGTTAAAGTTTTAGAAGGAGAGTTTACGTGAAAAAATGAGTATGAAAAAGTAAAAAGATTTTGCCAGGCAGTTTCAGTATTATCGAAACATTTTTCAATACAAGAAGAAAGGCATTTAGCTAAAGCTATTCTCGCTCCCCTAGGGATCCGTTTAACCAGCGGAGTAGATTGGTGAAGGTTTGTGATGATAGATTCAAAAGATTGAGAAGAAGATAGAGGATTTGGAATAGAGGAAATAGGGAGAGACGCGGGTAAATTGGTGCTATTATGACTACGGGCAATATGAATATTAAGGCCTCTCTTACCTTTAAAAGTCCTATTTGAATTACAAATTGAACAGTGAAAGAACTGCGGCTGTGAGTGGGTGCCCACCGATGGAGATAAAGTACTCATAAGCCTTAACACTGATCACAAAAAGAAATTTGCAAAAACCTGCCAAAACACAAAATTAAAACTTATGAGACAATATCAAATACAAAAACACGTAATAAAAATAAAACTAAAAGTAAATAAACTAGGATGACGGACGCTGACAGCAGGGGATGCGCAGGTCTGGTTGCCTTAGCAACCGGAGTGACTCCCTGCTAACGCCAAATGACAACTGGAACATAAAAATGCAAGAATTTAATATGATACAGAGAGGTCTTCTGGAGGCCTGCCCACAAACTTACTGCCTCTAAACACAATAAGAAGACTATGGAGAGGCCCCGGGAAGAATAAATAATAAATAATTTGTATATTTATTAATTAATACATTGTATTCATTGTTGTCCACAAGCTAAAGTACATTGCAAGCCCGATTTTCTGCATCCGCAGCGTGAACCACAACCATTCTTACTATTACAAAATATTGTACTGAGTAATTCATCTGGAGCTGGTGGTAATAGTGTGGTTATTGGCTGCAGAAATTCATCTTGGAGTACCCAGCCCCATTCTTGAGGTTCTAAATCATGTCCTAACCATTTTTGAATTTGGTAATAAACACGATTTATGTGTTGATGAGCTGTTGCGATAACTGGACAGGTTTATGAAGTTATATCAGTTATAGTTATGTTAGTTATATATATATACGAGGGTCAAACTGAAAGTTCTTAGAACTGGCCACTTATAAACAATATAATAAAAAAAATATTCTAAAATTTGAAAATAGAACTCTTTGCCAATATTACTGAGTATATATTTCATTCATTTGTCATTTGTTTTACGATTTGGCGGCAAATTGAAAATTGTCTGTGTCACGTCAACATGAATTTAACACGACAAAATTTTCGTGCAATGATTTTTTATGACTTTCGATGTCATTTAAGTCAACAAGAAAGTTATGATAGACTACGATTGGCCTTTCACGATGAAGCCCCATCTCGTGCGACTGTTTACAACTGGTTTAATGACTTTAAACGTGATCGCACTAATCTCACTGATGATGTACGTGAGGGACGGCCTTCTACGGCGACGACTGAAAATAACATCTGTGTTGTGCGGCGTATGATAGAGACTGACAAAAGAGTGACCTATCAGCAGATTCGGACAAACTTAGGCATCGGTATGAGTCAAGTGCACAAAATCCTCCACGAACATTTAGCGGTCAGGAAGCTTTGCGCCCGGTGGATACCTCATAATTTGACTAAGGCTCAAAAACTCCATCGTGTGGATTGGTGCCGTAAAATGATTGAAAGATTTAACGGAGGTGACTCAAATGCTGTGTTCGACATACTAACAGGTGACGAAAGCTGGATTTACTGTTATGATCCTGAAACCAAAAGACAATCTGCTCAGTGGGTGTTTCCTTTCGAGGAGTTGCGAACTAAAGTGAAGAGAGATCGAAGTGCGGGAAAAAAAATGGTGGCCTCGTTCTTTGGAAGGACAGGTCATTTCGCAACAATTGTGTTAGAGGATCAAAAAACAGTTTCTGCAGAATGGTACACTACCAATTGTGTGCCACTTGTCTTGGAAAAAGTTCGAGAGAAACGACCTCGCAGTAGGATCTTCCTTCACCACGACAACGCCTCGTCGCACACCGCCAAGCGAACGATCGATTATTTGGCGACATCAAACGTTGAATTACTGGGTCACCCGCCGTATAGCCCCGACCTCGCGCCTTGTGATTTTTATTTATTTCCAAAAATTAAAGAAAAACTTTAAGGAAAGCGGTTTATGAATGCTGAAGAAGCGGTGGCTGCGTATCGCGATGCCATTGAAGAGACCCCTAAGGACGAGTGGGCAAAGTGCTTTTCCCAGTGGTTCCATCGCATGCAGCGGTGTATTGACGTCAATGGACAATATTTTGAAAAGATATAATAAAACTAATAACTGGCTAATGTAATCAGTTTTTGATTTTCTAAGAACTTTCAGTTTGACCCTCGTATATAATAAATATACAAATTATTTATTATTAATAATATTTTAAGGAATTAGTTACTATATACAAGGTATTATTCACCGAGATTCACGGTTGACCTTGTATAATAGTATATATGCCTGAGCGCTGGGTGCTCTCCGCTCTCTATCTCGAAAAGGGTTGAGCGTACAAAAAAAAAGTTGGGACAAAAGTTGTGCCAAATTTTATTATCTTCAATTTTTATAATAAGTCTTGAAGTGATTGGAGCCATAGAAACGGAGATAATGGCAAAAAACCGATTTTCGTGACCTTTGACCTCGAATAACTTACGACGCAGACACGAGATTTATTGAGACTTTTGAGACAACTTTTAGAACGCCAAAGTGAAGCTGTATACGAGTTTCCAGCTTATTATCTCCGATTCCGAGATTTGCCCCTTTTTTTGTCTAAGGTGACTGGACTATTTAACAGGCTCGCCTCTTGAAAGAACATTTGGAGGTGGTCGCTTGAACTCTCTTTGGAAAATGATGACTTAGTTCGTGATCACGTGAAATCACTGCCCCCAAACGCTCAGGCTATCCACTTACGAGTGAGGTGAGTTATGTTTGAAGTTAGAACAAGCGCAGGGTCCACTAAGTGCGGGCCATAAGTCACGGCGTCTGATGGACCTATTTACTTTGCCGTTGTATCTGTAGTAGACCCCCGGTATTCCCATGTGGCTGATTCGGGCGCTAACTTAGAGATAAAAGAAGAGGTGTTTTTTGATAACGTGCTATTCTTGTGAGTTTTATGACAAGACTAGATAAGTCGCAGACTCATGAAATTAAAATTTTGTCAAGAGCTCACACGATAAAATCTATGGAAAGGAAACATTAAAGTCAAAGTCAAATATTGTTTATTCAATTTAGGACACAATATGCCACTTATGAACGTCAAATGTACAGTGAAAAATAAAATAAAAATAAATGTGCCCTGAAGGGGCCGAATCATGTCTCCTTATCTTTTGGGCCCTACCAGCGCTTCGAGACAGAACACAGACAATTAGGCAAGTGCTGAGAAGAAACGCCGGAACAAACTTAGTCACCACTAGCTGCCGTAAAATCAAAATCATCAAAGGTAAGTACATCAGTCGGTGCAGGCTGGACGGACCACACATTCGTGTCGTTCAGGTAGTCTTGAACCTTATAATAGGCGTTTAGACATTTATAAGCGTGTTTTTAACGTGTTTCTTAAATTTATCAACCGGCAATTCGACAAGATTGTGTGGTATATTATTAAAGAACTTTGTTCAATTTCCCATGAACGAATTACTAGTTTTAACTAATCTGAAGTTAGGAACGACAAGCTTGTGTTTATTTCAGTAGATCCATTTCACCTAAGTAAAAGAACATTTAAAAAACGTGTGCTTGAACTTACGCAATCTGACTCCTAGAACACACACACACACACACACACACACACACACACACACACACACACACACACACACACGCACACACACACACGTACACATATGATAATTGTAATTGGTTACATAGAAAGGTTGACGACATCAGTCACACTCACTTATATGGTATTTGTTTATAAAATGTAAATCCAATGTTGGCTGTATATTTAGTATTAAGAAACATGTAAAACTGTAATTTTGAGAGCTATGGATTTTGTTTTAATAATAAAAAATAAAAAAACTTGTGTTATATGAGTGAATGTCGCTCTTCTTCATGAAATTATCTAAATTTTTACGGACGTACATTATATTGTCAAAAATTTATTAAGTTAAGTCCAAATACAAGTTCTGTGGTACTGGTAATTTGCATAGCATTCATGTAGATATGACATCTCAAATCTGTGTGTTTTCTTTGAAACAAAAACACGGTGGCCTATGTTCAGCAATAAACAAGGTTTAAACAAATTAACTGCATTCCTTCTCGGTGGTGATTGTGTTGTTATAATACAACAACTTTTTGTATGAGACCAACATCGAAATCCCAAAAAACAATACTTCTTCATACAAACGACGTGTGAACGTCACACGTCTATGAAATTTAGGACACAATATGCTACATAAGTAGCATATTGTGTCCTAAATTGAATAAACAATATTAGAATTTGAATTTGAAATTAGAAACGAGCATCAGCTGATCGGCACTCTAGTATGAAAAAGTGAAATATTTTATTGGGATTACGATGTTAGTCCGATACAAGAAAATGTTGTATTTGAGCATGAGAATTAGATCCAAGAAGGAATGCAGTCAATGAATGAAGGAATGATTCTTAGACCTATATAATTCTCGTTTGCTCTAAATATTTTTTGTCACATATTTCAACCAAGAATTTAAACGTAAAAGATTGTAATCCCGCCATACCTAACACTCAGTGCTCGCCTGAAACAGACAACAAATGAATGGCAATCGCGAAGAGATTATAGCCATCCAAAGGGCCAGAGTTTGCCGCTTAGCAAGGAGTTCCGAATCAGCGCCGCAACTAGTGACTATGCGAACTAGTGACTTTAACCAAAAGTTCTCAAACTTTTGTTTGATGTATCTTTGCTACAAAGTAATAGTACTTCATTGGAATAAGACAGGCAATAACAAAACTTCACGTGACGGCAACGTATAATTAGAGATGTGCTGTTCATATCCAGGCAATTTAATGCTCTAGTGAACGCGTCACTTGAACTCAGATTGTGTCTCATAAGTCCGAATTTTGATAGTAATTTTAACAATTGATTGAAATTTGGTAACACTTTACAAACGCTGAATTTTCTGTAAAACCTCCAAAGTTATTATTCTTGAATTGCCATTATGAAACATCTTGGACGTACTTTAAGGCTCTCATTACGATTGGTACAACTTGAAATTTCATGTTTGAACCTATCTATAAGGTAATATCTCTTTATGAACCCTGAGGCTAACAAACAATACCGTGTCTTGTCATCATTTTCGTGTTTGATTAGTAGTTTATGTACGTCAAAGAGCACTTTTGGAGCCAGTGCCACAAGCTAGCGAAACTAGTGACTTAGAGGGTGATGGGGTGCGCGAATGCTACCATTATTCGGGTGGCTGATGAATTGTTTTGCCATGTTCCTGCTCGAAGTAACAGTCGATTGAGCGTGAAACAGACTTAGTGGTTTTGCAAACGCTTGGGTCATTCAGAACGTGTTAAAGTCTTGGGAGTCAGTCATGTTAGCAAGAAGTGTGCTCCTATTTGGCTGATGGTTCTGATGATAGCACGTCAATATAAACACTGCGGTATCTTAAATGGTTGCAATAAGAACTATTTTTCAACAAAAATGTATAGTCTGATATGCTGGCGACTGTACATGTATTTTTTTCAAAATCGGTATTATTAATTATGAACTTCAAATTTTATTGGTTTTGCCATCCGTACCAAATGTTTTCAAGCTGATTATCTATCCTGTGTTTTACCTTTGTAAAAGCAGTAAAAATATAGCCATGTCAAAAACATAACAACCTATACGAGTTAAATAAGTATAAAAGCTCGAAAATAAAAGTTAACACAAAGACCTCTAGTCACAAATGCTCACGAATTCTCGTAAAGTTTATTTTATTATCTAGACACTAGACAGCATGTTTTAGCTAGAGTTTAGAAGTTGGAATTCATCGTTAACTTTATTAACTACTAAATATCTCACACAATATTTTATTTTTAAATAGTTAATAAAGTGCACATGGACTTGTAAAAATTAAACACTGTGTAGGTATTTCTCTTATTGTAACTTATGTTGACGTTCATCGAGCAGCTGTGTTTTTTTCTTACGATCAAATAATTAAAGCAACCACAACTCACAGTTTTTTACTTTGAAATTAAACATAAATGTGAAGTGAGGCAATTTATAGACCAGCTCAAGTACATCTTAGTTTTGGCAAAATAGAAACCCCCTGAGCGAATTAACATATATATATTACCAAGGTGCGACTGTTTATGATTGTGTACGCGAAATTATCAAGAGCATAACAATATACAAGGGCCAATAACAGTAAATATTGATTACAACCCGGTGGCTGGAACACGGGTAATAATATTCTGGGGCACTATGCTCGCCTCACACGGATGTTTGCGCATAATTTGCAGTAATCTCAATTAATGCTCGTTGATTTTTGAAGATAAGAAATGGTTTGGTATCAACTGACTGTGGCTACGGGTAAAACCAGCTTTCATGCGACGTTCTTTGATCATATTGTAGGTTTAGGCCATCTATCAGTTTTCTGCCCTGTGGTAAAGGAACCCATATATGTTACCAGGATTAGTCACAACTTATCCCATCATAATTTGTTGAGATTCATTCAAGAGAACTCGATAACCACGCAAGAAGCAATCACTCAGTACAGTCAACAACACAATCGAAAGAAGACTTACAAATAAAATAAAACAATTCTGAATCTGCTCTGGCCCTCTACTTTTGGATCACTCGCGTTATTATGGCGTGTGATATTCATTGATTAATGACTGTTTTTTCAAATGAAAATCAGTATAATTCCACACGTGATTGATTTGAAAAAAGATCACTGAACTTTGTGAGAACATTCGTCTATATTTCACGTTATTTTCATTGATTTTTAATTAGTTTTGTATCAATCATGCGCCATATACAAGCGAGTGATTCTGTGACTTCTGGCGAGTGATTTTCGTTCGACAACGAGTTTTTTTTATGACTTTTAATTCATCTTCGAACGAAAATCACTCGCCATCTTGATGCGAGTAATTCTAAAATAGAGCTCCTGAAGCCGTATCTCCTCTACCTGGAGCAAAGCCCAATTTAATACCTTTCAAAGGGCAATATAGTTGCGGGAATACCCGCCATCATACGGCACTATTGTCCGCCGTTAATCTGTCGGCTGTCGGCCTAACATGGGTCGGCCACTCTATGAAATTGCCTATTTTTTGCGTGACATTATTCCACTTTGTTATGTTTAGTAAAACTGACAGACAGTTGTTTGTTTACTATACAATTTGTTTAAAGAAGGTTTTGGGTCTGCTAAATCTGAGAATAGGTTTGTGTATCTCATTAATAGGTATTTTGACTGCATTGTTGGTTTCGGTTAGTTCGAGAGTTACTACCCAAGAGTTCCTGGATTCGATTCTGAGTTAGTGGTAATTGGAATACATATTTCTACCTAATTTCAACAGTGTGATACATATAATTATAGAATAAAGTGGCTGTGACATACGGACGTACAGACAGATAGACAGATAGACTTGACGAGACTACAAGGGTTCCGTTTTTTGCTATTCGGCTACGAAACCTTAAAACTACTGTGGCCAGATACGATCAGGGGTCTTTTTTCAATCCCTTGCTTTAATGTGGCGTGTAAATTTCGTTTAAAAACGAATTAAGAATCAATTAAAATCACGCGAACATAGACATTAGAACTTAAAAAAATAGTTTTCTTTTTCTAATCGCTTTGGTATGGAATTATACTAATTTCACACAACTAATGAAGTTTTTACGTGAAAATAGTTTGTTCGTTGTAAGATCCGATTTTTACAGACGGAAAGTCCGTTTATAAAATTCTGACAGCGACTAGCAACGGCGAACATCACCAAAAAGGTTCGATCGTGTCTCAGCGTTCATAAAGTGCATCTGAATATTAAGTAAAGTTAGCCTGTAACATTCCACTGCTGGGCAAAGGCCTTACCCCAACTATGAGGTAGTTTGATCCATACGTGGGGTATGGCTCCACGTATGGCTCACACTACGCTATCACGCGGGCTCAGTGCGGGTTGGTGAAGGGGTGTTTGCAAGGCAAGCGACTAACCCTGCTGTCAGATTTTATCAAGCCGCCCATAAGGCCTCTGACTAGGCTTAACGACTATTCATCATCATCATCATTATCAGCCACGGCTTTCCACAGCAACCGAACACAGCGGTCTGCATCCAGTTTGATCCTGCGATCTTTATAAGGTCGTCTGTCCATCTTGTTGGTGAACGGCCAACGCTGCGTCTCTGGTCGAAGGGTCTCCAATCTTGAACTTTCCTGCCCCAACGGCCATCAGTTCTTCGCGCTATGTGGCCTGCCCATTGCCACTTGAGCTTACTGATTCTCAAGGCTATGTCCGTTACCTTAGTTCTTCTACGTATCTCCTCATTTCTGATTCGATCCCATAGAGAAACACCCAGCATAGCCCTTTCCATCGCTCGCTGTGTGATTATGAGCTTCATTATAAGGCCCATAGTAAGAGACCATTCGGATCCGTATGTCATCACTGGTAACACACACTGGTTGAAGACTTTTGTCTTTAGACACTGAGGTAGATGAGATAAGAAGACACTCTTGCGCACTTTCCCGAACGCTGCCCAGCCGAGTTGGATTCGTCGATTGACCTCTTTCTCGAAGTTGGACCTACCCTATTGGATCACTTGTCCCAGGTAGACGTACTCGTCGACAACTTCGAGAGTTGAGTTCCCAATGGATACTGGAGTGGGTACAACAAGGGAACTCGACATAATTTTCGTCTTCTCCATGTTCATTTTAAGACCCACTTGTTAGGAGACTCGGTCAAGGTCTTCGAGCATAGTGCCAAGATCGTCCAGCGTGTTTGCCACAACAACTATATCATTGGCAAATCGGAGGTGTGTGATGTATTCGCCATTAATATTGATGCCGATTCCTTCCCATTCCAGAAGCTTGAAAGTGTCTTCCAATGCCGCCGTGAACAGTTTCGGAGATATCACATCTACCTGTCTCACACCTCTCCGCAGTGGGATCGCCCTCGTGTTCTGCTCCTGTACTCGGACCGACATGGTGACGTTATTGTAAAGGCACTTTAACACCTCTATATACCTATAGTCTATGTGGCACCGCTGCAGAGACTGAAGCACCGCCCAAGTTTCGATCGAATCATAGGCCTTCTCATAGTCCACAAACGCTAAGCATAGAGGCATATTATACTCCTCGGACTTCTGTATAATTTGCCTAATCGTATGGACATGGTCTATGGTACTATAGCCTTTGCGGAAACCGGCTTGTTCGGGAGGCTGGAAGTCATCAAACCTACGTGCAAGACGATTCGTGATGACCCTTGAAAACAGCTTGTAGACATGGCTCAGGAGTGAGATGGGTCTGTAGTTCTTCAATAAGGTTTTGTCTCCTTTTTTGAAAAACAACACCACCACACTCCTGTTCCACGCCTCGGGCGTGATGCCCTCCAGCAACACAAAATCTCTGAAGGACTTCAATTACCGGTGTTCCACCCGCCTTGAGAAGCTCTGCTGTGATTCCGTCCTCGCCAGGTGCCTTGTTGTTTTTGAGCTGTTTAAGGGCCATCCTAATCTCGTAGAGGCTGATGTCCGGGATGTCTTCGGTGTAGTGTTGGGTCAGGATAGCTTGTGAGTCTCTGACCGAGCTACCAACGGGTTTGGCAACTGAGGTGTACAACTGCCCATAGAACCTTTCGATCTCCCTCAAAACCTCTGCTTTCGTCGACGCTACACTGCCGTCCTCCGTCTTAAGCTTCGTCAACAGACTTTGCCCAATAGACATGTCCCTTGCAAACACTTTGGAGCCTTGGTTTCGCTCTATCGTTTCTTTAACACTATTAGTGTTAAAGCAACGAATTTCGTGTCGCAGGGACTTCCATATTTGTCTATTGAGCTGCCTGTAGTTGTCATCATTAACGGAGGTCTGCAGTGCCATATATCGACGTTTTGCCATAAGGTCGAGAGTGTGGACCGACAGTTTTTGAGGTCTATTTTTACGGCCTGGCCTAAAATACTTAGACCCCACCGTTTGAACAGTTTCCACAAACCCGTTGTTAATTTCGTCCACTGTAACGCAATTTTCTTGGCAATCAAAGCGGTTTGACAGCTCGAGTTGAAAGCTCTCGGGATTTTGGATATGAGCACGAGTCGGTCGGAGCGTGGACTTCATCAGGCGGGATCTTTCCAATTTGACATTTATATCTAATGTGCCTCGAACCATTCGGTGATCACTACCGGTTTTCACCCTGTTGATCACGGAGACATCATTGAATAACCGTCTCTTGGAGGTCATGAAGAAGTCAATCTCGTTTCTCGTGAAGCCATCGGGACTCAACCAAGTCCACTTCCTTTGAGGCGGCTTCTGGAAGAAAGAGTTCATCGCAAAGAGTCCCTCCTTCTCCAGAAAGTCGGCCAGCCTCTGTCCCTTGGCGTTCCTTTGCCCGTATCCAAAAGGTCCCACCTCCAACTCATTTTCGCCTCGCTTGCCCAGTTTTGCGTTGAAGTCCCCCATTACAACAGTAAAATAGGTTTTGGAAGTATGTATGGCTCTACTTACGTCTTCATACATTTCCTCCACCTCTTCATCCGGGTGTTTCGAGGTCGGTGCATATACCTGTATGACCTTCAGCGAATACCTCTTGGCTATTCCGAGTATAAGGTATATTACCCTGCTCGACACACTCTCGATGGTCTCGATATTGTTGACGAGGGACTTGTGAACGAGGAACCCGACACCACCTTGGGACTTTCGTTGGTTGTCTTCCCGGTAGTAGAGCAGGTTTCCGGACTGCAGAGTTATCGTGTCCTCGCCCTCTCTACGGACTTCTGATAAACCCATTATGTCCCAGTGTAACCTGCTCATTTCTTCCTCCAGCTCGAGCAACTTCTCATCTGTCCTCAGTGTACACGTGTTGTACGTTACCATGGCCAGTTGTCGACGAGGGTGGCAGCGCGATCGCCTCCGGGGATTCTTAGCACCCCCTGCCCCGCCGATACCGTGACCGCTACCAAAGTCAGGAATAGCGGGGCTGCCGGAGACTGGCGGCCTGTTTTTTTTGTGTCCTACCATTAAGGGGGTATTTGCCAGTACTCGCCACGCTTGGCAGGCGGGTTGGCGAGCGCAGAGATGCAGCCCCTTGCAGCTGTGACGCTGCTGCCCGTCATAGTCCAACATTTAGCTGCGCCTTATATTGGATGGTTATACTGCCATCGGTCGGTCGCCAGAGCCTCGTCTGTATAAACAGGACGCACCACGTGAAGGTGAGGTTGGCTTGGAGCTTATTGGTCTTTGTCAAGCTCCCTTACGTCCCACGACTATTATCAACCGATATTAGCCGGGACCAACGGCTTAACGTGCCTTCTGAAGTTCCGAAGCACGGAGATACTCGTGCTGAACCTCACTTATATGATCGCAATGGTCATCCATCCAAACACGACCGCGCCGTAGGTTGCTTCACTACGGTATCACTACCAAAGCGCTGCTACTACTGCGCTACGAGCACCTCAAATGAATATAAACTGCATCTATATCAGACAGTTAATTTATATGTGAATTGGGCACTTTACCCGCTTCTATATTTACCCAATTAGGAAGGTGTGCCGGTGACTGGAAAGTTCCGAGAAGTTGCCCTGCTACCAGCCTGCTTTGAGTTCGCGTTTTAGATGATCGGTGTAAGGGAAAAGGGATAGCGAGTTATTTCTTTGTATCCGTATATTGTAACAACCCTTTTGAAGACCAATAAAACGTCTTGAGGGGAATTTGATTTGTCTTTTAACTGTGATTAAAGTTGGTCTAAAATAAACCCTGGTCAAAACATAGTATTTGCTTTAATGACTTAGGACATAAGCAAATTTGGAACAAAAAAGTTACTGAGTCAATAATGAGATTTCAGAATGTCCACGTTTCGATTAAATATAACGATTGTAATCAAGCTAAATGTGTATTATAACTCAAAACCAAAAGCTCTGCCAGTGGCAGCAAATGATACAATAACAAGAGGGTTTGATTGACATCTCGTCACTTTCTTGAAAATATATACTGTAGGCTCCATAAACAAGTTCGGATGTAAATCTGACCCTGATGAATTGAAAATACCCCTAGGAAGAAAAACACAAAAAGGCCAAATGTGCGTTAGTAAAAATCTCTGGTAAGCCTAAGGCTTGGGCCACAGCAGCAGCATCCCTCCGACGAGACAAGTTTTATTGCCAGACGCGAGTAACGGCGCTCGCGCCGACGCACTCGTCAAACGATCGCGATATTTACCCAAAGGGATAATCAAATGTGAACTTGTGTGCTTTACGTGCAGGAACGGGAATAAGTATGTAAAAGATACTGAGATATTGATTGAGTGATGATTTGAATTCGCTTCCTCTGCGGCAATAAAACGTTGGACTGCGACAGCACCTACTTATCACTCTTTCAAACTTAAACGCCTTATGGGCAGAAATGTTTATTTCTGAGATATTCTTTTATAGCTATGCAGTTCACGAGTGCATTCTCTATTCGTTCACATTTAACTAAGTGAAACGGCAGTTTGACATGATTGCAGATGATCAGCTGACTACTACTATGAACTAAGGCGTAATTCAGCAAGCAATTTTACCGTCTTTAATTTAGTCTTTAATTTGTGTATTTATTATCATAATATAATTGTTTTTTTAGTTAGAGACTTTTACTTGAGAATAGCATTTGATACCTTAAACAAACAATATACCAATTTGAAAAGAGACCTTAATATTTATACACATATTTGGTGCTGAATTTTAAATGAATACTACTCATTACGATAATATTTCGCGCTCAGTTCCACCGGCATCGGATTCCATTCTTTCGAAGATCCAAAGCAACATCTCAACTTTCGATCACGCAACCGAGCCTTGATCTGCCTGTGTGTGACCTCGGATGCTGTAAAGCATTCGAAAATTCAGGTCGTTTGAAGTTCAAATAAATGTGCGCGAAATATATCCGTAAATTATTTTTATTCAATAAATACAGATGTTAGTTCCTTTGCACATTGCGACTTTTAGCAGCGATGCAGTCGCGATGCAGAAGCTTGACATTTACAAATTATCTACTATATTCTGGCGACTGCATCGATACAAAAACGCGTTATTATCGATGCAGTCGCGCTTTTGCATCGATGCTAACGAACGACTACATCGATGCTTAATTAGATATGTTCATTGCGTGAGTCGCGATGCTGAAGCGCAATTTCCAAACGCGCGGCTGCATCGATGCTAAAATTCGCAGTGAGCAAGGGTCTAATATTTTAGTCCCTACAATTTATACGGTTCATAAACTAAAGAATAACGTATGAATCGCAATATCAAGCAATTAATATACATGCAGGTGAAACACGCGAGCAAACAGCAAACACTTTAAATTCTGCCTTAGTACAAACAAGTTTACAAATTCTCTAAAGTAGTTTATAGCAAAATGGTCCTTATTTGTGTAGTAATAGGAGGCTGTTAGCGGCAATTGTGTACTGGTTTAGCTTTTACAAGCGTTTTTAATAATGTGCGGGACATGTAAATTCGGGCGAAGTTTTCCAATAAAAGTTGCAGCCGAGTCGAGTGCGCCGCGCGAGTTGCGACGCTGTGGCACTGCGACTGTAGGTTGCTGAAGAGTTAAAACTATGCTTATTTAATAACAATAAGCACATTTAAAAGCCTTTTTTTAAAGTTTAAAAAACAGGCTTCATAAAACTGACTAAAAACCTTAAAATAGCTAACAGATGACGGATGCGTTATTTTAAGCTTTTTTATCAGTTATTTGAACTCGTTTTTTTTTCATGATTTTTAGTTATTACCTATATCTCAAAAACTAATGGACCGATTTTGATAATACACTGTACCTAAGTTAAAATATACCTGATTAAACTAAATAACAATTATCTCGCTTTACTTTCTGGTTTTTGTTAAATCTGCTGTAAAGCATTCAAAACATACAAATATATAAACACATAAACTTGCGAAGTTTTGCTCTCGTGTTTGGAAGCCTTAATAGATCAACATTTTTAAACATTATCAAATTCCAACAATATCACATACAAATCCATTAAATTGATTACCTCCTTTTTTTGAAGTCGGTAAAAATGCATTGAATAGCGTACCCTCTGCAGTTATGCAGATACCGCGGGTAAGGTATGTGAGGATTTGTGATTTAGTGGCGATTTCAAAAATGTGTTAGTTTATAACTATGTTTTTTTTGGTTTTACTGCTTTGATTGGTCGGTATTTTAAGGCTGGGGCTGAAGCCAAGTGCTGTGTCTACATTTAAGAAACATTTGATTAGAATGCTGCTGGAGCAACTGATGATCCGGTGAGTGTGGTTTTTGTTGTTTATGATGGTATGCTTGGAAGGATAATATGTTCGGGACATGTATGGTCTGTAGAATTGTGTGTACGTGGAGATTATTTTGTTACTGTACTCACAGGGTTAAGCTCCTGTTTGTCTACGGGAAAATATCTCTCTCTATCTAAATTGTCCAACTGTTTTTTTGAAAGTTTGTTAAAGATGTGCTTAAGGAAAGAGTTTGATAAAATCTGACATCATCGCGGGCGAAGTTACCTAAAAATGGAAGAAAAATCAGACATGTTAAAAAAAGCTTACAGCTGAAGAAATAAATACCTACTTTATACAATGACGGCCCGAATATTATTCTGTATTGCATTCTTCAAACTCAAATTTACCGATCTTTTTATTAAAGCACTAAAACCAAAGTTTATGTCTAGCTTCAAAGGTTATACCAAGACCCGTGTCTGGGACCTTCATGTTACAACAAAATTATTGCAAATCGTCCGATTTTCGGTTGAGGGCGAATATTTTTTATACTAAGTGTTCTTACACATGCGCGACACGACGACGTAGCTGATCGCATGTCGACTATTTTGTCGAGGATGTGCTGGCGTTGTGTCGACGGGAGACCGACGCGACGGCGCTGTAATAATTTGCCGCTAACATACTCGTATGGCCCATAGTTTTGAGCAAGTTGACGACATCAACTAGCTACTGTTAAAAAATGTAATGCCGAAACGTCAACGCAATTAAGCGGCACTTGGCCAACCCGACTTCGAGTCACCGTCATGCAGACGGCGTGATGATGGCTCATCTTTAAATTGTGTTTATCTGTATTTTGAAGATAAAATTGAACCAGTTAGTAATATTTGAGTACCTACAATGTTTAAAACTTTTATCGATCGCGGTAAGACAAGATTCCTCGGCAGTCTGTAAGCATCACCGGGCCCGAGCGTATGTCACTTTCTAAAACTGTATTTCCATGTGTTTGCCGAAATAAAAGTATAAAGTGTGCTATCATCTTTTAATCAGCAACCTATTATCTTCACGGTGCATGAACGGCTATGTCGACCCATCAGTAAGTCGATTTGAGAAGTTGACAAACTATCGTTAAACATGTTACATGTTTCACGGCAGATTTTACCTTATATCGTCTATTTGTTAAATGTCGTCGACATAACGTCCGTTCGTGTGCAAGTACCCTAATTCGAGTCTTTCGTTCGCTCAGCAAATGCCGCAACGCTGCTGTGTGAATATTCCGATACATGAATACTGATGCCGCCATTTGCATCCGAACAACAAAATTTAAGAATGCTCAGGGCAACGTTCGGACAAAATGCATTTCTAATTTTCGATAAAATGTTACTGTGAAAAGCCAATCGACTGAATAAGTAAATATAGTTTATTTATACAATATCTTGCTTTGATGACTGATTATTACGACCGCACATTAACAAAAACAGCCAAGTGCGAGTCGCACACGCACTCTAAGGGTTCCGTGCCAACTTTAACTGAATTAGAGATCCACTTACTTCCACTTAGCCAAAATACCACAATATTTCGTTGATATCAAATATAACTTTCTTTCTTAAGTATTTGTATAAATAACAAAGTTATATTTGCAGTTATTGTTAATGTGCTCTATCTGAAAACTACTAGTTCGATCACATTCAAACTAATTTTCGTTGAAAGTTTTTGTCAAGATCTTATTTTTTGTATGAGAATCGTAAAGCGGTTAACAGGATACATCTACGTACTAAGTTTCAACTGTGTAATACTAATAGTTTCAGAATAAAGCGGCTGTGAAATACAGACGGACAGACAAACAGACAGACTTGACGAAATTGTAAGGGTTCCATTTTTTGCCAATCGGCTACGGAACCCTAAAAATGACTCTGACGTACCTACGTAAGTAAAAAAAAGGTTGCAAGTGTAACTCCGCATACAATATAGCAACGCGTTCAGGATGTTATTCGGCCTGCCCAGTCACTGCAGCGCTTCATCCATGTTTGCTGAGGCGCACATGGATAGCTTTTACTAAATCATCTGCAAGCGCTGCGCCTCACTGTGGGCTCGCGTGCGTGGCAGCTCGAACAGCATCGTGAACGTGCTTGCTGACCGCTGAGACTCCCCGCTGATGCGCTGATGGCTGCAGCTTCATACCCCAGCGACTACCTATGAATGCCTGTAGCACAGGCGCGAAGAGCCCCACTAATATCAGCTTAGTGGGGCTACTTACATTAGGGTAAGAACACCTTGTTATTACACAAAATATGGATGCAAATCTGTAATAAATTATTTGATTTCAAAATAAATAAAAAATAAATTATTTATTAATAAGCCAAAGATATATGGTAAAAGAAAATGACTTAGGCTTAGAGATTTATTATAGTATTTGTCTGAATTAGGTTAGACCTGTGTTTCAGACTATAAAAGAACAATGTTAGCAAACAAATTAGAATTAACTTCTTTTTTTTTACTCTTTATCATTAGAGGCTTGGTCGCTGAGCGATCATGTCGCCTTGTAATTTAAACCAATATAATATTTAAGCAGACAAATCTAAACATCTCTTAAGTATTAAATAAAATGCTTTGGCTTCATCCGATAGTGGATGAGCCAGAACACTGTTACAATGTCCTATGTTGAAATGGGTTTGGACACCAAAAATTGAATTGCGAATATTTTGGACCCTAACACATTCCATCAAGATGTGATGAATATCTTCAACAACCCCGCAATCGGGGCAGTTGGGGCTTGTAGACTTCTTCATTAGGAAGGCAAACTTTTTTGATGGAATATGTCCTGATCGTTATCTTAAAGCTAAAGTTAGATTCTGTCTATCTAGGTTACAATTGTCAATCCAGCAGATGATTGGAAGATGAGGTTGGATCGTTCGGTACCATATTCCCTTTTCGAGTGATCTTTCGTTAAAATATTCCTTCCAGTGATTGTGGCACTGTTTTTTTCATTTCTTTTAATTTTTTTTTTTCTTAAAACCATGTTAGTATAAATGAAACAATAAATTAATGAAAACATAAAAATTAAAATTATAAATAATTAACAGTATAAAAATTCATATTAAAATAAAACACATTATGCTGTCAAGCCTGAATGCTTTTTTTTTAATTTTAATTTCTTTTAAGTAGTCAAAATGGAGCGGGGTAATAGAAATAGGGATTCCGTCGCTAGAAGTTTCTTTGGCTAATAAATCTACTTGTTCATTACCATCTAACTGAACGTGGGATGGAATCCATTGAAGTTTCATCGATTTGGAAAGTGATTGCAGTTTCACAATTTACTCCAACACTTTGAAGGCTATCGGAATACCTCGTAAAGACGAGGTGCAGCGAGCCAAGTGTTGTAGTGCACTTTTCGAGTCAGTTAAGATAACTATTTTGTTACTTTCTAATGTTTCACTGTATGCTAACGCTTCAGCTATTGCAATCAGTTCAATGTGCATTATTGATGTATCCGAGTCAATTCGAAATTTTGCAACACAACTAGAATCTAAAAATGCAGCACCTGATCCAGACTCGTTTTTAGAGCCGTCAGTATAAATTTAAAAAAAAAAAACCGAGTATTTTCGATCCAAGAAACTTAGACATAGTCGCTTTAATAGTGGAGCACTGTAAAGGTGTTTAGGTATATCAATTGATTCGATATTTGGAAATATTACATCTCTTAATCCTATGGCACTAACCTAAGTGTCAAGAGAAAATACATCAAGGAGACTAGACGAATAAATGCAGGCATCTTTTAATAAATTATGTGTAGTTACTAAAATAGGAAGCTTTCTTACTGTCCAATAAGGCCGATGACTTAAATTACAAATATTTTCAAGCAAAGTCAAAGTTTTATTGTCGTTAAAAGTTCTGGATTTAAGATAAAATTTTCCTGCAAGATATCGACGTCTAACAGCTAATGGTGGTAGATAAAATTCACTTTCCATGACATGGATCGGTGTACTTTTAATAAAGCCTCCCACAACGCGCATAGCTATGTTTTGTACTTTATCCAGCTTCACTAGATTAGATTTACAGCTATTGTCATAAAGAAAACAACCATAGCCTAACCTACTACGAATCAGTGAGATATATATATATATATATATATATATATATATATATAATCAACCTTTCACGGTAAATGTTGATCCAGTACCGATTTAGAACAAATGTTGATCCACCTATTTAGTGTGTACATTCGACTCCGGAGTGAGATAGAGCTATATTTATGGAATATATTTGATCAGCGTGTGACGTCAGTGGATGTGCTCTTGCCCGTTTTTAGATTACTCGTCATAAAATTTTACGGTTTAAGTTGATCCAATAACGGTCAAAAAAATTATACTGAAGCGCATAATGTGGCTCCGGTTTTTATTTGACTTTTAGTGGTAAATGTTGCTCCGGAGCTGAATATGACGGGTACGTACTAAAAAACGGAACGGCAACGTCGCACTAGTGTGCGAATGAAATAAATCGCATTCTACTTCAGTCAGTCTGGTGCGCGCAGTTAAGAGAAACGTTTGTGTTGTGTTTACGATGCTGGATAATGGTGAGTACCGAGTTTATTGTTATTAATTACTAGCGTTACTTACTTCATATACAAAATAATTAGATTAAGAATTATGTTTTAAATCAATTTGGCATTATAAGAATCTATTTAAACTTTGAGTCCTATCGTATTGAATTTTGCATAGCATCATGTAAAGTCGCGTAACAGCAGAAGGTACTTTAATGTTAGGTAGGTATGTGTGATGAAAGTGTAAAAGCTAATCTGAGTCTGTAAACCAGGATTAATGATGCATTAAGGTCATGTAAATAAGTAATCAGTTACAAACTCTTATTACTTTAGTCTGTAGGTATGGCTTTTTGCATGTTTCTTGTTACTTGATAGAGAGGTCGTCGTCGTCTGTCTGCCCCATCAAGACGTGCGAATGCATTGGCCAATAAATTTGCGAAAAATTGGTGATAGCATCCACACGTTGGAAGGTCGTTCAGTTCGATTCGAGTCGAGCCAATGTGCGGACGAAATGGATGTTGAGACGCCAGTGGCGGATACATATGGGGCGCGCGCGCGCCGCGCAAGCGGTATTATTATTATTAGTTTAAATAAAACTTTCCTAAACTACGCATGTGATTCAATTATTTATTTATTACGTTGTTTTAGTAGAGGTAATTCAATATCTCCCCTCCTTGGGTTTTTTCTATATCCGCCACTGTAAGACGCTAACGGCTGCAGCGGTGTATTTTCACTTTCGCTAGTTCAACTTTCACTCGTTTTCCACTAAGAATAAATATAATGTATTTAAAAATACTAATACTTAACAATAATATATTATGTTTCATGTTATGTCTCTTACGCGCGCTCCACACTTTCGCGAGATTCGCGCGAGGATTCTCGGAGAGGATCTCGGAAGAATCTCGGGAGAACTTCTCTTGGGTATACGCTCGCAGGGTTCTCAATACCGTTCTCACGCTCGATGACGATGGATGCGGAAATAACTGCTGCGACAGGCTTATTGCTATGCGCATTTGTATATTATAATTACGCTTATATTAAAGATAAAAAACAACAGAAAAAGAAAAATCGTCGGAACTAGCTCCAGATTTTTACGATTTCTTGACTTTTATATCCTCTGCAGCTTACTATTAATGAAAATTTTTTTGCTCTTTAATTCATCAATTGGTATTTCCATCGAGGTACTAACACTTTTACATGCATCATAGTTTTTAGGATTCCGTACCCAAAGGGTGCCAAACGGGACCCTATTACTGAGGCTCCGCTGTCCGTCTGTCTCCAGGCTGTATCTCATGAACCGTGATAGCTACAGAGTTGAAATTTGATGATGTATTTCTGTTGCCGCTACAATAACAAATACTAAAAAATAGAATAAAACAATTATTTAAGGGGGCTTCCATACAACAAAAGTACTTTTTTGGCTCGATATTAAAAACGGCAATAGCTAGAGAGTTGAAACTTTCACAGATGATGTATTTCTGTTGCCGCTTCAACAACAAATACCTACTAAGAACTAAAAAAGGTTAAAATTCAAAAAAATTTTCTGGGATTCGAACCCACGACCTTCAGATTCGAACACTGTCTCTCTTCCAACACAGCTACCTCTTTTTTGGCTAAGGTGACGAAATAGCGGAGCATATTTCACAATGACACAACTTTCAAAATACTATGATATTATAGATTTTAATTTTTAGGGTTCCGTTGTGCACATAGCGATGGTGGTACGGAACCCTTCGTGCGCGAGTCCGACTCGCACTTGACCGGGTTTTTATTTATTTATTGAAATACAGGGTGTAAGGGACGGTGTCCCGAAAACTGAAACCATGGACTCCGACCACCATCTTGAACAACATTAGGTATCAAAGAATTTTTTTGCGGAAATTGTTTTTTTTTTTCGACCTCCATACAAATTTGACGCGACGGCGCCGCATTGCGACAAAAAATTCTTTCAGTACATTGTTCAAAATGATGGTCGGCGGCCATGGTTTCAGTTTTCGGGACACCGTCCCTTACACTCGTTATGTTAAAAAAAGCTATGATGCATGGAAACGAAAAAATTACTATAATAATTTGAATTTGTATTTCATAAAACTTGTTCATTTTTAACATATTTTAAGAAACCACATTTTCACACGAGCTAATAGCAGATAGGTATTATTATTTAAATTTGGAGGCAGCGTAGGTATTTTCACTTTTGTATTGAAGTGATGCATCGGTTACGTAGTTAACTATTTAGTAATATATTTAATAATCTAAGTATAGTTGCTTCACGCGAGATTATTTTTTGACCGACTTTTAAAAAAGAGGAAGTACTGTGTTTGACTATTGTTTGATTGAAGGCGGTAAATGTATTTTTTAAACACGAAAATAAAACTGGGTGTAAGGGATGGACGGTGTTAATAAAACGTCTATTACATTACGCGTTCTATCGTGCCCTGTGTCTCGGTTCTTATTACACTTACGCTAGAAATCGCTCCCTGCCTACTTAACACTCAGTCGTCTTTCGACCTTTGCAACAGTCATGGCGCCGACTTTATCTAAACAACAAAAAGTTGCTCTAGTGGTATCTATAGCAAGTTGCTCTAAGTTGCTCTAGTAGTATCTAAGCCTCCATTTCTCATTTCTTTGTTGGCATAATCCTTAGCTCTTTTTAGGGTTCCGTACCCAAAGGGTGCCAAATGGGACCCTATATTACCGAGGCTCCGCTGTCTGTCTGTCTGTCTCCAGGCTGTATCTCATGAACCGTGATAGTTAGAGAGTTGAAATTTTCACAGATGATCTATTTCTGTTGCCGCTACAATAACAAATACTAAAAACTAAAATAAAATAAATATTTAAGTGAGCTCCTTAAGGGAGAATTTTATTTTTTGCTGATTTTATAGATAATGGCACGGAACCCTTCTTGCGCGAGTCCGACTTGCACTTGACCGGTTTTTTCAAAAGATGGCTTTTCTCTGTAAAGTTCTAAAACATTTAAAAGAATTTCTGTTTCTTTTGCACACGTAATTGTTGTATAGTATGTTCCAATAAGGATGTCTTAACAGGTAAACAAACTTCACCAACTTACTTTGCAGGTAAAAATTAAAAATCTCATACAAATGTTACCATTTCGACGGCAAAAAATAACTTGGCAAACATCAACCTGACAAATTTTTTGCAGTCGAAATTGTAACATTTGTATGAGATTTTTAATTTTCACCTGCAAAGTAAGTTGGTGAAGTTTGTTTACCTGATAAGACATCCTTATTGGAACATACTGTAGGTTTGTACACCAACGCGACGACGTGTGCACAGTATGCTTGTTCCCGCGCAACTAACCGTCCGTCCCTGCCTCCCTGTCTCTTAATATGCCCGCTCCAATTCTCGCGACAATCTCCGGAGAACGCGAGAAACACAAGAGAAAATAACAAGAGAAATGTGAATGTGGAACCGAGGTTTCTCTTGTTTTATTCACGTTCTCCGGAGATTCTCGCGCGAAGTGTGAAGCGGGCTTTACGAGTATATTACACGATCGACAGCGCGGCAGGGAAGCAGGGCGGTCGCGACCACGCAATCTCGGATACCTGCCTGCCTGTCTCTTATTTACACTTCGTTGTTCTTGCGGGCAGGGAACGATAGAACGCGTAATGTAATAGACGTTAACACGGACTCAGATCGTATTTCTGAAGAACTTTCTCAAATAAACTTTGATAGGAAATATTTTAAAAAAATCTACTTCCTGTACGAAAATGACGACTGTAATACTGGATTTCGAAGTTCGAAATTGCGATTAACTGTAGCCCTAAAGTACAGAAACGCGACTCAGGTTAATGCGAAAGTGTGCTACATCGATACACATCATTTCGAATGTTTCCCACCGCGATGCACGTTAGTGCGAAAGTGCGCTAGGCCGATACACATGATTTCGAATGCTCACCACCGCGATGCTTAATGCGAAAGTTCAGTAAATGAGCTCTAACAAGTAATGAGATATTTATAGTAATAAAAAATTAAATAGGTAACTGTTATTAAAGTTGCCACTTAACTTACTGTTAGATTGTCCCCGCTTGCATTACCTTTTCGAACATTTTGACTATGGGGCAAGTTGTTAAATATTTATGAAAAATACTTGAACAACTTGTTTTTTGTATTTGTTATTATTTTATAAGGCAGTAGGGTTTCTTTTTTAATTATATGAAGTGTCGTACGTGGAACAATAAAAAATGAAACCTATAACATGTTACATGAGTTAATTTATTAAATAATCCAGTATTACAGTCCATAAATTTTTATTTCATGATGTTTACTTTTATTACCCATATCTCAAAAACTACTGCACCAATTTCGATGAAACTTACACTGTACCCTAAGTTGAAAAAAACCTGATCGAAAAAAAAAGAAACATCTCGCTATGACTCCTCGTTTTTGAGAAATCTGTGGACAAACAATCAAATATACAAACGAACGACTGTAATACTGGATTGAGGACTGTAAACTAACTATTTTAGCTGTTTATTAATTATTACCTTGTTCGTAATCCAACGTTTACATAATAGTTATATATAAAAATTAGTACCTATATTACAGTATAATATTTATTTCTCGCAAAATAGGAATGAGTAATAAATAGGCAATATACAAATAATCAGAATATGAATTTTGTTGGTGACAGCGCCGCGAAAAAAAATATGCTTGTAATGCATCAGGCAGGTGCCATTTTATTATTTTATATTTAGTGGTAGGTTTCGAGTTAACAGAGAATATTTGTGTCTAGAGAAACTGTCTGTGTATGTGGCAAGCCTTCGCATTTCCTGGACTTTCGCATTAAGCATCGCGGTGGTGAGCATTCGAAATCATGTGTATCGGCCTAGCGCACTTTCGCACTAACGTGCATCGCGGTGGGAAACATTCGAAATGATGTGCATCGATGTGGCACACTTTCGCATTAACCTGAGTCGCGTTTCTGTACTTTAGGGCTACAGTTAATCGCAATTTCGAACTTCGAAATCCAGTATTACAGTCGAAAATGACAGTTTGCTCAGAAGTTATGTTTGTAAAGTCAAATGTTTTTTTCCCTTAGAAAGTGTCTTTTAGCATGTAGTTCAAAGTGATGGTCCGAGAGTCTGAGTAGGTACGTTTCAGTTTTCGGGGCACCTTCCCTTACACACTTTTATAGTACAGGTATAGAAATTTAGGTTGAATACTCTGTTCTTATTTTTATTTTTGCCCACGATTACCAAACTTATTTGCAGTTAAAACAGCCCATAGTTCATACAATTACATTACCAAGCGGCCCGACAGCAAGGTAGAATTTTGTGTTGCCAAATTATTTGCTAGCTTGCCTCTCTTTGACAATGTATGAACTATGAGCTGTCAATCGCAAATAAAGTTGATAATCGTCGACAATATTAAACAATAAAGTATAGTTACATTTTATTCGTAGCAGAGTGATAAGAGTTATTGTCTAAATGCATAATATGTACGTGTATATTTTTTTTATTTAAAGAAGTCAAATCGCAAGATGCAGACATGAAAGAAACTTCACCAAAACCACCTTTAAGCTATCGGACTCACCAGTCCGAAATGGATAACGTCGTGAACGATTCTGCTTCGGAAACCTCTTCGATAATATCCGTGCAACCAACCATAAAACTTAGTAGTAAAAATATTCAGTTGCTTGATGATGGTATGATGTTAGGAGACTCTGGAAGCGAATCAGAAGTTACTGCGAGTTTGCAATCAAATGTAAGTACTTAATTAAGTACTGAGTAAATATATGTACCTTAGCTGTACAGCGGTTTTATGAATCCATAATATGGTATAGTCTGGTCATGGACTCATCTGGCCACTTTTAGCACTTTTATGAGTTACTAGCGGTCCCCCGCGACTTCGTCCGCGCGTTTTGAGTTTGCTCCCTCCCCTCCCGTCGCAGCGTCATGTTTTATATCCTAAAGCCTTTCTCGATAAATAAGCTATCCAACACAGAAATATTTTTCAAATCGGTCCAGCAGTTCCTGAGATAAGCGCGTTCAAACAAACAAACTCTTCAGCTTTATAATATATTAGCGCAAGCGCACGTTGTACTTAAGCTGCGAACATTATTTTGGTGCGGAGTTATGTTAAAACTGTGATAGCTCCTAAGATATTTATTGAAATCAAATGATATAAAGGACAACTTGGTTCTAAATGAAATGCTCGTGATGATGAATGTATTTATTTTGATAAGAATAAATACCTGTGTGTATAATACACCTCTAAAAATAATGCATTATTTTTTACAAATTTATTAACATAAAAAAGGTTGTAGTAAGTCAACCATAAAAGATAGACATATGCAGTCGCGGACTTTATTATAGAACTCTTAATGCTGAACAATCCTGTCATACATGATTTTTGTGTAACTTAAGCGGTTTCCGCAGCGTATGCAGCGGAAGCTCTCAAAAGGAATGTCTTTCTCCCGTTTTCGCAACATTTTTCATTGCTGCTGTGGTCTTATGAGTCGTATCTTTATGTTATATAGCCTAAAACCTTCCTCGATAAATGGACTATCCAACGTAAAAATAATTTTTCAAATCGGGCCAGTAGTTTTTGAGATTAGCGCGTTCAAACAAACAAACAAACAAACAAACAAACAAACTCTTCAGCTTTATAATATTAGTATAGATAACTATATGAAGAAGTTTTTACTAAGTACTTGCAACTAATCTATACTAATATTATAAAGCTGAAGAGTTTGTTTGTTTGTTTGTTTGAACGCGCTTATCTCATAAACTACTGGCCCGATTTGAAAAATTATTTTTACGTTGGATAGTCCATTTATCGAGGAAGGCTTTAGGCTATATAACATAAAGATACGACTCATAAGACCGCAGCAGCAATGAAAAATGTTGCGAAAACGGGAGAAAGATATTCCTTTTGAGAGCTTCCGCTGCGTACGCTGCGAAAACCGCTTAAGTTACACAAAAATTATGTATGACAGAATTATTCAGCATTAAGAGTTCTATAATAAAGTCCGCGACTGCATATGTCTATCTTTTATGGTTGACTTACTACAACCTTTTTTATGTTAATAAATTTGTAAAAAAAGTAATGCATTATTTTTATAGGTGTATTATACACACAGGTATATATTGTTATCAAAATAAATACATTCATCATCACGAGCATTTCATTTAGAACCAAGTTGCCCTTTATATCATTTAAATTCAATAAATATCTTAGGAGCTATCACAGTTTTAACATAACTCCGCACCAAAATAATGTTCGCAGCTTAAGTACGACGTGCGCTTGCGCTAATAATAAAGCTGAAGAGTTTTTTTGTTTGAACGCGCTTATCTCAGGAACTGCTGGACCGATTTGAAAAAATATTTCTGTTTTGGATAGCTTATTTATCGAGAAAGGCTTTAGGGTATAAAACATCACGCTGCGACGGGAGGGGAGGAAGCAAACTCAAAAACGCGCGGACGAAGTCGCGGGGGACCGCTAGTAATATTATAAAGGTGAAGAGTTTGTTTGTTTGAACGCGCTTATCTCAGGAACTGCTGGACCGATTTGAAAAACTATTTCTGTTTTGGATAGCTTATTTATCGAGAAAGGTTTTAGGGTATAAAACATCACGCTGTGACGGGAGGGGAGGACGGGGGGAGCAAACTCAAAACGCGCGGACGAAGTCGCGGGGGACCGCTAGTCTACAACCCATATAGGTCCCACTACTGGGCTCCGGGTCTCTTCCCAATCTTGGGAAGGTACAGGCAATACTCCACCAAGCTTTCCCAATGCGGGTTGGTGGAGAAGGCAAGTGGTCAACCTTATGTCAGAAGTTCTCTATAGTTAGGGTATATTCGTGTGCAGCGTGCATAGCGAGCGTGCATATCGTGTGCCGTAGTGGAAACGTTGACCCACGTTGGTAAACAAATGCATCCGTGCGTAGCGTAGCCGTGCGCAGCCTGCGCCGGCGCCGCGGTGGGTTCGCGGGTTTAATATACCCAACTCCTCACCATTTAAGGGTGAAGCCAAACGAGCTAATTTTGAGTCGTCGTTTGTCACAAACGGCCTTTTTGTATGAAACCGAATCAGAAATTTCGTAACTTATTTTCTGCGACTCACAACTCACAAAATTTCGCTTGTTTGGCTTCACCCTTACAGCAGAGGTATCATGTTTGGGCTTGTTGTAAGGCTGCGTACTGGACGCCAGGTAGCGGCCTCTTAAAATCTTTGAACTATGGACCTCAATATGTACTTACGCCACTGAATATGTGATTTTTATTATTTGTTATTCTTATAACGTTCTGTAACATGTTTTATTTTTTTCAAGGAATCTTCAACACTTGGTCCAGCGGAAATGAAAGTAAAAATGTTGAAAAGTGTAAGAAAAAGTATAAATTTTAATAACATGGAACCGCCAATATCCTTAGAAAATTTAAGTATAAATGAAAGTGGATTGACTTCATTTTTAAATATAACTGGGTTAACAGAAAACCTACCCTTCTCTTTTGATTCTCTTCGAGAACTCGATATTAATGAGAATGACGAGGTACCTTATTCTCTTCGAGAACAGGTTGAAGATGATAGCGAAATCAACAAGGTACTTGATTGCATAAAATAAATTTTGTTTTTGTCGTGGTTCAAAAAATTTATTAAAAATATGTTAACCAATTTGTTAATAAAAAAAATTGCAGGCTCAACCGGCTGAGACTGAAGAAAATGAAAGTCACCAGTCGGACTTTTCACCAACCGATGGTTCTGACTTTGATCCTGAGAGTATTTCCATGCACGATAAAGAATATGTACGTATTAAAAAACTTTTGCACTCTAAGGGATAGTTTACCGAAAACTTGGACTCAAATGAGACATGCATTTAGACCATAATTCTAAGTAAGTTCCTTATCAAACTGAACAAGTTTTACTAGCACGATGTTTTTCTGAGTTGATTCCGTAATTAAAGAAATTCCGTTCAAAGTTGTGCAGTTTGATAGTCATTTTAAGGTTTTGCTCATCTTATATTTCACCCTGTATTATAACTTCATCGATCAAGCGATATATAATATGATGACTGTAGTAATAATGATGACTGTTGTTGCAGGATGAATATGAATTTTATGATGACCCCATTGTAAAAAGAACAAAAAAAAGGCTTAAAAATAAATGTGAAAAGCTGTCTAAGAACACTAATAAAGAAAATAAGAAGTTTTTGAAAAGCAGTTCAAAAGATATGCCCAAAGAAACTAATTCACCAAAAACTCAAAAACAATTGCCTATGGAAGAAGTTGAAAAAATTGAATCTCAAAATAAATCCGGAGATAATAAACGTTCGTGGACACGTCGAAATGCTTGTTTTTACTGTCAGCAACTTGTAACCAACTTCACAAGGCATCTTCTAAGGCACCATGAAAACGAAATTGAAGTAATCCAATATAAATCTATTAAAGATGAAGATCCAAAAATACGTAAAATGAAACGTCAAGAAATTACAGATAAGCTCAGGAATAAAGGCAACTTTTTGCATAATTCTAAGGTATGCTTTGATAGAGACGGATCAATGACATTACTACCCGCTAAAAGGAGAAACAATGACATGACATCAAGCCCTTCAAGCTTTGCAACATGTAAAAATTGCTTAGGGACATTTAAACGCTCTACCTTTTATAAACATTTTAAGAAATGTGGGACGAACACTTCTAAAGGCAGAGTTCTTACGAAGAACAGCATAACGATTATACCAAATACTGACACAGCATCTGAAGAGCTTAAAAAAAAGATATTGCCTCATTTTCGTGCCGATGACACTGCTTTGGTGGTGAAAAATGATCGACTCATCTTAGCTTATGGGACACGATTATTAAAAAAAAAAAAGAACGTCGAAGCCGTAAAGCAATATGTTCGAAGATGAGGGATTTGGCAACTTTGTTGATGTTAATTCGTAATCATGATTCTTCTGTCGAAACATTGACAGATGCTTTAGATCCGGAAAAGTACGAAGTCTTTATTGCGGCTGTAAAAGAAATGTGTGGATTCAATGAAGATACGGGTCAAGTTAGAGTTCCAAGTATTCCAGCTAGAATATTACCAGCTGTGCTCGGCTGTGTAGATATTTTATACTCACAGTCCATCATGAGCTCTGAGTCTACGGCTTTTAAAGAATTATACAAAAAGAAACTAGACGACTTCAAACAACTTGTAACGATAAATTGGCAGTGGGAAGTATCTTCCAACGCAGAAAAAACCAAGAAGCGCCGACATATGGTAAAAGAGAACGTTCTTCCTCTAGAAGACGATATCAAAACAGTGATGGAAACCATAGCCAAGTTAGAAGTAAAATATGGAAGGAAATTGAAAATTGATTGCAACGTCATTAACTATGAGTCTTTATGCTCTGTTACTATAGCTCACATAATCATGCTGGACAGGAAACGTGCTGGAGATGTAGCCGAGGCAGAGCTCACATTTTACATCAATCGGAAAAATGAAGAGATTCCTGAAGAAGTTCTAAAAACTTTAACTCCTCAGCAAAGAAAGTCAATCAAAACTTTAGACGTCTTCCAAATACCCGGAAAAAGAACACGTTCAGTGCCAATACTACTTACGAAAACTATGAAAGAAAATATAGATCTTATAATCGCCTGTCGTGATGATTTGAAAATTCCGATAACTAATCCACTGCTTTTTGCAAGACCTTCTACAGATGAACCGTTCGATGGAGGAAAATGTTTAGATAAAATAAAAAAACTCTGTAATTTAAAACGACCTGAAATGCTTACTTCAACAGGGATGAGGCATCATATAGCGACTATGTCACAATTGCATGCAAAACAAAATGACCAATACACGGAACATTTAGCTGGATTTTTGGGGCATGATATTGCTGTGCATGCCAAAAATTACCGATTACCCTTACAAGTATTGCAAAAAGCAGTGGTTGGTTCCCAGCTCATGAAATATGAACCTTATCAAAACAGATTACCTGGAGTAACACCTGGATCACCAGTAAAATCTGGAGAAAATTCAGAACAAGAAACACATTTAAAAGAAAAGTCAAAAGATAATGAAGAAAACTCAAAAGAAGAAAACGAAGAAGACAATCATAGAGAATCAGAAGAAGGTAAAGGAGAAAATGACAATAAAAAACCAGAAATAAAAAAACAAAGAGATGAACGCGAAGAATCGAAAGAAAACTATGAAGAAAAATCAAAAGCAAAAAACCAAGTAGAAATACAAGAAATAAATTGTACAGATGACTTTAATAACGTACCGGGAGAGCCTTACCCGAAATTAGCCGGTAATAAAGATTCAGAAGAAGATAACGGAGAAAATGACAATAAAAAATCAAAAAGAGATGATCGCGAAGAATCGAAAGAAAACTCTGAAGAAAAATCAAAAGCAAAAAACCAAGTAGAAATACAAGAAATAAATTATACAGATGACTTTAATAACGTACCGGGAGAGCCTTATATTTCTAAATTAAATAAAACTTTTACGAAAATCAATTCAATACGTAAAAATCAGAATTATGGTAATAACATTCAAACAAGATTCAAAAGGAAAAATGCTAATCAGACGGAAACCAAAGAGAAAAATAATAAAAAAGTAACGAAACCAAAGAAAACCAAACAAGACTTATATTCTTCAAGTGAAGACTTTAGTGATGGTAGCAATGATATACCAACACAGAAGAGGACTAAAAAACGTTCACTAGAGGACAATGAAGAAGATAATGACCAAATGGAAACCAAAAAGAAAACCCCGAAGGAATCAAAAAAACAAAACAAAGCACGACTAAATATATCTTCTTCAAGTGAAGACCTCAATAATAAAAGCTGTAAGAAACTAATAAAAAAAAAGACCAAGAAACGTTCATTGCAGGACAGCGACGAAGAAATTAATATTGGAAGAAAAAAGAAGACCAAAAAATGTCTATTACAAGATAGCGATGAAGATGAAGAACTTATTGTGCAAAGAAGAAATAAGTCATCACATAGATTTTGGACAAACGAAGAAGTTAAGGCTGTAAAGTTTTATTTTAAAGAATACATTAAAAACAAGATTAACCCTGGAAAGGCTAAATGTCTGGAAATTCTCAAAAAAGCGCCAATTCTGCAAACAAGAACGTGGATGCAACTAAATTCATACGTAAATAATATTTATAAAAATAAATAAAAATATCGTTGTTGAAAGTTTTTTTACTATCTTTACGTATATCTTCTTTGTTTGTCTTGGTTCTTCCATGATTGGATTTGTTTTGAAAAAGTTATTACTTTAGGAGACGTTTAAGTTTTTTTTATTAATATATTTTTTAATGTATATTTTAAAGACTAATTACATACTATTATGTTTTGCTATTTTTTTTAAATACAGTGTGTAAAAATAAACAGTACAAATAACAGTACGGCTACTTTGGAGGATTGTTGTACCCGTGAAACTGAACAACTTTTCTCAAGGATAATAGGTCGAGTTCTAACAATAAAATTTGGACTCCCCATAGTAATTTGTCAGCTGATCAGCAATTTCATATGGAAGGCTAAAATTTTGTCTAATTCGACCTATGTTCCTAGGGGAAAGTTGTTTAATTTCGCGGATACAGCAATCCCCCAAACTATCCGAACTGTTTTTTTACACCACGTATAAAAAAAATATGTTGATAGGCGTTTAATTAACTTTTACATTGTTGCAACATCTGCCCATAATTTGATCTCCTTAGCTTACAAAAGCATTACAATAGTACATTGTTCACCGAGAGGAGAAAGTGACCGATTACCGTCGAGGGTGGCTCGGGCTTTAAAACACCCGAGATCGGGAATCGCACTTTCTCTCCAGTGATACATAGTGCTTTATACTACACCTACGAGGAAAATAAAAAACTAAACCTTTACTAATTGAAAATGGCGCGAATGGTGTCTGCAATTTTCACATATTCTTTTTTCAAATTGTTTATCCTGCCGCCGCAGGGCCGCAGGGTCGCACTGCCAGCTCGACACCATCCGACACACAGCAGTGGCCAGTATCATTTTGCGAACTTGGAGATAAAAACTCACTGTAAAAACTTTTTGGCATTTGATATTTAGGTTGCCGGCGCATAGTCTTAACCAAAATTAAAAAAGAAAAACCACGTTAGAAATGGATTTTCATACACTTTTCTCTCCCGCTCAGATGCGTTTTCTCCCCGCATATTTTTTTCGATATGCAATGACGTACTTTCTACCGTAAATTTGATAAAGTATCAAGGCACTTTCCGAGCAGGTGTAGTATAATAGTGTATTATTAGTTTTTAGAAGAGTTAAAGGGAAAATATTTAAGTTTTAATTGTCAAAGTCAAAGTCTAACCATGAGGACAAACAAAGAAGATATATGTTAAGGCCAGGATGACTCGGAACTAGCGCCGCCAAAAGAAAAATAATCATAATTCGTAAAATATTTAACAATTTCAAAATGCTTTACTAGAGGCACTGCCAAATAAGTTGAAGTATTTTTTGGAATCAATATTTTAATGAGTCATCCTGACCTTAACTTATATCTTCTTTGTTTGTCTTCATGGTTCTTCCACGATTGGATTTGTTTTGAACAATATTGTTAAAATTATTACTTAAGGAGACGTTTAAGTTTTTTTATTACTTTATATTCTTAATGTATATTTCAAAGACTAATTACATACTATTATGTTTTGATAGATTTTTTAAAATACAGGGTGTAAAAATAAACAGTGCAAATAACAGTACGGATACTTTGTAGGATTGTTGTACCCGTGAAACTGAACAACTTTTCTCAAGGATAATAGGTCAAATTCTAACAAAAAAAATTCGACTCCCCATAGTAATTTGTCAGCTGATCAGCAATTTCATATGGAATGCCAAAAAAAATTCAAATTCGGCTTATGTTCCTAGGGGAAAGTTGTTTAATTACGCGGATACAGCAATCCCCCAAAGTATCCGAACTGTTCTTTTACACCACGTATAAAAAAAATATGTTAATAGGCATTTAATTTACTTTTACATTGTTGCAACATCAGTCCATAAGTAATTTGATTTCCTTAGCTTACAAAAGCATTACAATAGTGTATTACAAGAGTATTATTAGTTTTTAGAAGAGTTATTTTTTGTTAAAAGGGAAAATATTTAAGTTTTAATTGTCAAAGTCTAATGTGATTTTCGATATTATTATTTTACAGGTGTAAGAAAGAGGAAACTTTCCTTGTATAAGGTCTTGCTTTTTGTTAGCCACTTTGAAAAGAATAAACACAAAAGTATATAATTCTAAAGCCTTTGTAGTTTTATATTACTAATTTCACCAACCACCCATCCCAACCAACCATACACCCATTCCAACTAAAGTCAAAGTCAACTCATTTATTCAAAATAGAATGTGCAGTACACCACTTTTTGATTGTCAAATATCTCATTAAGAATTTACTATAAATAATCAAACGATTCATAAAAACTATTATTTTTAAAATGTGATAAGATAAACTTATAGAAATGGCGGATTAATCCCAAGCTTTGGAGTTTTCCAAATATTCTGATAAAGTATAATAAAACTTTTTAATCAATTTGTCTTTAATGGTTTTCTTGAATTTTTCAACATGTAAATTGTGAATTGTTTCTGGGACCTACTACCGTACCTTACGACCCTCAACAGCCTGCAAAGAATCGCCAGTCTTATGACTTCAGGGGCTCTCTCATCCACACCAACTCTGTTAATAGAGGCTATCCTAAACCCTCCACTGCTCCACCTGTTTATTCAGGGGTAGGCAAGAATGGCCATGCTCCGGCTTCAAAATGGGAGGTCAGGCAGGTACAGGAATCTACAGTGGCAACTCCAGAGTAGGCAAATCCACCAGCCTAGGTGTCTTTGCTACTGTATACCAAGCCGAAATGTACGCCATCATAGATTGCGTACACGAAAATCTGTTGAAAAAGGGTTAAAATATCCACATTTTATCAGTCAGGCTGCTCTTTAGGTCCTGGCTGCTGATGAATTCGACTCAAAACTTACATTGGAATGCGCTAAGGCGCTGAATGAGCTGGGCTCATTTGCAACTAAATTGTATGATTTGATTTGATTATCCTTATATAATTTTCTTACTAGTTTTATTATGTTTTTCGTGTTTTATCCATATTCATTAAAAAAAATGAAATTAACTGAAAAAACCGAAAGAACCGGGTACCCGGTTCTGGAAAGTGTTTGGAACCGAAAACCCGGTTCTTAAAAATAATGGCCGGTTCTCGATGCCCTAATCCCACCCAACAACCAATTATAGGTTCGTTTATCTATTCTGTACGGATCAACATTTGTAGTGCGCGAAACGGCAGCGTTGCAGTGACCAACGTCGGCCAATCACGGTGGAAGTATAAAATTCTTCATTATGATTGGTCCGTTTGAATCGGATCAACATTTATCGGAGCGGATTTGTATATTGGAGCCACATTTGACAAGCGTAATTTTCAGTCAAGTGACGTCACAAGGATGTCAAATATTGATCCGATTGGAGTCACATTTGTATGAAAAAAAGCGTAATGGATCAACATAAGGCCTTCGGATCAACATTTGTTTTTGGATCAACTTTTAACTGATCGTACGTCTCGAAAGATCAACATTTACCGTGATGGTATAACTATATATATATATATATATATATATATATATATATATATATATATATATATATATATATATATATATATATATATATATATATATATATATATATATATATTCAATTGCTTGTTGTAATTCGCTTGAAGAGCTTACAACGTCTTTACATGACATATACAATACAAAATCATCAGCATATTGACAGCTGGTTTCTGAATTGAGCATTTGACGTTGAGAACAACTTAAGCTCGACTTAAGTATGACTCAAAAGTATTTCTGTTTCTGAATTAAGTTTAAGTGTAATTTGAGCATTTGAGGTTGAGAATTCTCAACTTTGACATCAGCTAGTGCTTAACTCGAAATTTGCGTTGCACAACACTACTGACAGTACTCAAAGCCTGCTCACTGTGAACTTAAGCGTCTGACAGCTAAGCAACCCAATGAGGGTACTTAAGACCTACTTAAATTCAAATTTGGGACAATTTGCGAATTTTGTGACCAGCGTAATTGGGGAAGGCTATAGCTGGTACTAGATCAAGCTCCAACAGGTGATGAGGAAGTGCAGGCAAAACGCCATAATAATTCAAAGTTAAATTAATCTCAAAATATACTATAATTCAGACAAAGTTATATTAATTACAAATATACAAAGGTGAACACAAGTAACAGTAAAAAGGATTGGCACACTGGTTAGGGTATGCGATCCGGTCCATACAAGATTGCTGCATCCGGTCAATTATATATGGACTGGACCGCAGACCGCAACCAGTGTGCCAAATCCTAAAGGGATATATTAAGCAATAAGATGTGTTATCCTTGACAGCTTCTTCCAACTCCTTTAAAATCTTTACCAGCAAATCTTGTTTTTTTATATATCTAAAGTATATTTTTCTTAATAATTTCACTGCATTATTTTTAAAATCAGGTTTGAAATGGTGTTTATTATTATTTTTCACTACAGGAACACTATAATTTTCCTTCTCTTCCTGAAGGTGGTGTGTCTCTTCTTTGTGGTTTCCATTTCATAAACTTTGAAACTATTTCTACTTTGAGAAAGAGGTCAATCGTCGAATCCTAATCTGCTGGGCAGCGTTCAAGAAACTACGCAAGAGCGTCTTTACGTCTGAATTACCTCAGTGTCTGAATACGAAAGTATTTAACCTGTGTGTGTTACCAGTGATGTCATACGGATCCGAAACGTGGTCTCTAACTCTGGGCTTCATAAAGAAGCTCAAAATCACACAACGAGAGATGGAGAGGGATATACTCGAATACGTTTCTCTACGAGATCGAATCAGAAATGAGAAGATACGTAGAAGAACTAAGGTAACGGACATATACCTACGGATTAGTAAGCTCAAGTGGCAGTGGTCAGGGCACATAGCGCGAAGAACTGATGGCCACTGGGGCCGAAATTTCTAGATTGGAGACCTTTCGATCAAAAGCGCAGCGTGGGATATCCACCGACAAGATGGTCGAACGACCTTGTTAAGATCGCGGGATCACACTGGATGCAGACCGCTAGTGATCGGTCGCTGTGGAAAACCGTGGGGTAGGTCTATGTTCAGCAGTGAACGTCTTTTAACTGATAATGATGATGATGAATGTTTTTCGAAGTTCTTCAACTAATAAACTTTTTAATCATAAAACATTGCAGGAAATCAAACTTTATCAAGTTTTAGTATGACATTGACATTGATTGATTGACAAAAGCGATTCCGTTCTCGGCAATCGTTCGCAATTTAATTTTAAGAATTTAATTAAAATGTAAAATAGTGCCTATTTAACATAAAATCTTATTCGCAAACTTATGCTTTTAGGAATGTATAACTGACATAATGAAATCCAGAATTTATTAATGCCTATAATGAAACCAAATCTCTTTATAAATAAAAACCGGTAAAAAACTGTTGTTTTTACTTGTAACAGAACGTTGCAGTATAATTAGGGATAAAACTCAGTTGAATGTGGTTTGAGACAATCTAAAATTTACGAATGAAACGTAGGAAACTTAAGTACTCATCAACTATTAGAGCAGATCTCAACAGATTTTCACTCAAATGCTCAAATCAGAAACCGGCTGTGAGAGATGTCAATGCTCTGTATAACTTGACAAATTTTGAATGTTGCTATATTTAAAAGAAGAGGAGAGAGGGGATCTCCTTGAGCGATGCCAATGGGTTGATGGTATCTAAATTATTGTAAGCGTTATTAATATCAATAAAACAAGCAATAGTTGAGCAGTTTTTAGTAAAGCTTAACTGTATTTTTGATACTAATCGGGTAAGACTATCCAAACAGGAGTGAGACTTTCGGAATCCTACTATATTCTTAGATAGGATATGGTTTCGTTCAATAAACCATTCTAAACGCTTGTTCAAAATTGAGTGGAATATTTTGCAGATACAAGAAATTAGCGAGATCGGTCTAAGGGAAGATGGTAACTGTGGATTTTGCCCAGGCTTAGGTATGGGAATAACTCGAATATCTCTCCACTGTTTGGGTATTGCGCCTGATGTTAAAATTGAATTGTATAATGCTACTAATAATGTTTTGCCCTCATTAGGAAGGTTGTAAATCATAGAAAATGAAATTTGGTCCATACCAGGCGCAGTATCGGTAGATTTTAGGACACGGCAGTGCCCCTACCAAGTCGAGCAAAAAAGCGTCACGGCCGTACCATCCTTTTCTCGAAGCAATTCAGACCATTTTCGACCCCCTGTAACTTCGTTGTGGATAAAACTAGAAGACTGGAATTTTCAGTAACTATGCAACATTGTAAAGACACGGTATATTTCAAATTTCATTCAATTTGAACCAGTATTTTAAGAATTATAACGGGTCAAATTTCTTAATTTTGTCACTCACGACTCACCGATCATCAAAATTCTAAGGCACTTCTAGCAGACCTAGAAGCTTCAAATTTGGAATATAAGTAGTGTTTGGTGTATAAATCAAGGAAAAACTAAAAAAACTAGAAAAGACCGCAAAGAAAATTAAGCCCATACAGCCAAGTCTTCAGTAAAATTTTTCAATACTGGCTTTATTCATAACGATGTTTTACGGCAGTTATTATCATTGCGTGCGAAGCCACGGGTTTAAGACTTTCTGTCTTAATACGTCCAGTCTCTAGGACCACGATCGTGGTCCATAACAATTGAAAATCAATTGTGTCTGGAATTTCCGTACTCGAAGCATTAAGTTGTTACGTAATAATTAACAGCATCTTATAGTGACGCATATCAATATTAAAATTCTTTAAAGTTTTATATAAATATATTGAGACTTAGCCATCGCACTAAATAATTGAATATACATGTGTTTTCAGGCGATTGAATTTACACGTATTTTCAGGCGATGGCCAAGTCTCAATATATTTATATAAAACATTAAAGAATTCTAATATTGATATGCGTCACTATAAGATGCTGTTAATTATTACGTAACAACTTAATGCTTCGAGTACGGTGATTCCAGACACAATCGATTTTCAATTATTATGGACCACGATCGTGGTCCTAGCGACTGGACGTATTAAGACAGAAAGTCGCTTAAGTAGAGACTGAATAAATTAATAACCGACTTGGTATTATGGATCTCACAACTTTTTACCGCAGAACAACTGAGTTGCGAGACTTGGTTTTTTTGACAAGTATTGTTTTTGATGGGTATTATTTTCTAATTCTGGTACTGTTATTGGACGCTCCTACTACTTACTATCCGCTACTTGCCAGATAAAATGGATAGCGATATTTAAAGATGCAAAAGATATGTCGGGAGATGAATATTGGGTATTGTTATTTACAAGTTTAATGCGTGTATGATTCCCATTGTTTAGCGCTACGAAATCATGGTCCAACAGAGAATCGAAAATTTGCTGTCCCCTTTGATCTGTTTTATACGACCAATTAGTGTGATGGCCATTGAAATCCCCCAAGATTAACGTTTTATTAGATGCACAAGAAAAAATATAGTCCCAGTCACTTTGAGATGTATGTACAGTCGAAGGGCAATAAAGAGCGATAACACTCTCAACATGTTCACAATTATATACATTTACTTTTATATATACATTTACTTTTAGAAGTTCAATGCCATTATTATTATGTGCAATGTTACATATTTGAGCCTGAATAGAGAAGTGGGTTAAAATAGCGACACCACCATATCCATCATCTCTGTCTTTTCGGAAACAATTATAAACAGTAATGTCTAAATAGTTTTCATAATCTAACCAAGTCTCAGCAAGCACTAAAGTATGTACTTTTTCTTGAACTAACAAATGCTCTAAAGATGCCACTTTTGGTTTAACACTTTGTGCATTCTATTGAGTAATATTAAGCTTGATTGATTTATTGGGTCGTAACGCCATCATAAATATTCATTAGAGAAGAATATTCTGAAATGTTAGTAACAGCTTTAGATATTAACCATTCAACAATGTGATTTAAGGCAGTTTGTATTTTATCTTGAATTGTTAGGGATATATTAAAAATTTGTCTTTAATTTGCATTACTAACTGTAAAAACGTTTTTTTTTTTCTTTGTTGTGTTGTTGTCTGAGGAGGTACAGGAGGATTTCTTACGTGTCCAGATAACGTAGCTTTATTGTTCACAATATGGTCTGTAAAGTGTGTAGGTTCTTTATGCTTGGGAATAGAGACTATCTTTTTGGATGTATTTTTGCCAATAATAGGAATTGTCGGCCTGGTTTTATCTGCGTATGATGGCTGTTTAGCATTATAAGGTTCCGGGCAAGAAATTTGTTGTATTATTTGTGAAGTCAAACTCTCATCTTCTCGAAACTGGGGCAATTAAGGTCGCTGACGTGTAGGGTAGGAGGGTCTAGACTTCATTGATACTGTCTGTTTATAGGTGCAGTTGTATTGAGACATCACTTCCCTTATCGCTTTTTCCTTTTGATATATAGGGCAACATCTATCCAAGGCCATGTGATCATGTGAGCAATTGACACATCTGAAAATTGTCAAGTCGCAATTGTTATGATTCTCTCCACATTTTGGGCATACTGTTTTCTTCATGGGGCATATCTTACGACTATGACCATATCTCCAACATTTTAAGCATTGTGTAACAGGAAACACAAATGGTTCAACTTTTATACTCATATCAAAGATGTAAACATGGGATGGCAGATTCGAACCCTGAAAGCCAATACGAACTGTTTCGCTTTCCGTCCAGCCATTGGACTTGTCAGACTGAGACTGAGCCCAATTGTTATCTCTGCGGTTTAGGCGGTTAGCTGACACAACTGTAAAATCACCAGAGATATTTTTAGGCAGTTCTTCCATGTATAACTCGAGTTCAATGTTTCTTATAATATCGTATGATATGCCAACTTCCGATGTTTTTTGACATTTCCAACCCATCTCCAAAAGGTTCTTACATGATATTATTTTTCATGACTAGAAGGGCTGTTAAATGCAACTAACAGCTTAAATGAGTTAGTATATTTAACTTTTATTATGCCAGTAATATCGTTTGCCTTAAAAAGTTTCGCCAACGCGAACTGTTTGGGAAACATTTCTTAACTTGTAATGCTTACTTGGGTATATTCTTTATGCTCGGTTCTTTTGTTATATCCAAACTGTTATTCTGTCTTATCTTCCGTCCTTTTTTTCCTACTTGAGTCTAACTGTCTGGAGAATCAGTTTTGGGGCGAGGGCGTTTTGTTAGCCTCATTTCCTTCTCGTTATATGTATCACATTCTATTGCATTACTACTTGGTGTAAGTTCCTCGATTTCCAAATCACTGTCTGTATAAATCACTTCTTGCATGTTGTTATTATCCGCATTATTTTGTTCCATCATAATTGTGTCTACGAAACCCGAAAGCAGGAATGCGCAGGTGGCGTAGATAAGACCGATAACAAAGGACCCGGCGCGCGCGCGATGCCTACGCGCCGGGAATCAATAGGCCGCTGTCCAAGTTACGTGTACACGACTATCTCGCACGACGCATCGATTGCCACTGTATTAACTTCTTAAGATAACACAAATTAACCTATTAACTAATTATAAATATACACTACCACCTACTGGATGATGACAAACAGGTCTTCAATCTCATCATGTGACTGTTTTATAAGATACTGATCTAAATATAACTTACAGTTTTGGTAATTAAGTTTGTATAAGTTTAGTTAACAGTTTAATCTATTATACAATAATGGTCCAATAAACCTGAAGAACCTATTAGTAAAAGTTAATTTCGAAGTCCATTGCGGATTGCAGACTTTATCCATCCTCCTTTTGTCGTCGGCATTATAAGGGAGCAGTGCGTGTTGTTTTTATATAGTGTGCTGGATAAAAAGCTGGCGCACAGTAAGCAGAAATGTATTAAAATTCAGTTCGATATATGAGTAAAAAGGTAAAGAATTGACTTTTAAAATAGCGTCACGGCAAAATTCTTGCGGCACGCTCCAGAGGGACCAAAACAGTTTTGGGTGCTCCACCCCAGGATGTATACAGTACTGTATTATAATTAAACCTTAGGCTTGGTATACTTGCGTGATAAGTTTTTTATCCGAGATAGATCGTGATTTTTCATAAATGTATATTATTTTACGGACCTTAAGAGCTAAATTATGTGCGGTCTAAAAGAAAGGGTTTGATCCAGAGTAGCTCCTAAATGTTTGTGATTTAACTCTAACATTTACTACCTTAATAGCTAGTTAAAAGGACTTATTTGACTGAGTGTAACTATCTAAATGCACAAGCACAAATGCATTACGAAGCCAACGAGACTTGAATAATTAGGATCCGAAGCGCATAGCGGCACGCAGAGCCGAACCGTAAGTTGAAGTAACAATGAGAATAAAATTTCATTTCGTGTACACGGACGAGTAAAAAAGAAAGGACTCCGCACCGCGATATTAGCAAGTGAAGCCACTTTTATGCTGCATGTGTGTGCGTCACAGGGATACCAGTTGACACAAATATTTCTCCCGTTATTGTGTAGGTGTAAATTTTACTGGTTTATGCATGTGAGCAATGTGCGTAAAATTTGAAGTAACGTGCGTTTCAAAACCAGATACAAAAAAATAATTAATTTGCTTAATTTTCTGTTACACTAACACTACAATTTATTTAAATGCCAAAAAATAAAGGAATTGTTGCAATTTTAATATCTATTTACAATATTCTCCTACACCCATAAAAATCTCTCTGCATGATCTAAAGGTATGACTAGGAGAGAATGCTTTTAGCATTAAGTCCACCTTTTGTACACTTTTTTTGTGCAATATAGTTTTTAAATAAATAAGTGATTAAATTATATAATTAAGTAAAAAAGTTATGTTAATAAGGTAGAATACTGCTTTAACACAGCTTTTTGTATGGGACCAACAGCGAAACCTCATTTTTAGGGTTCCGTAGCCGAATGACAAATAACGAAACCCTTATGGTTTCATTAAGTCTGGCTGTCGGTCTGTCCGTCCGTCCGTATATCACAGTCAATTTATTCTGCAACTATTAGCATTACACAGTCGAAACTTGGTAGGTAAATGTATCCTGTTAACCGCTTTACGGCTTCCCATACATGAAATTAAAACCAATTCTTTTATGTCTAACCTCATAAGCCTTTTAAAATGACATTCAGGTTCCTTAACCATTTTCTCTAAACGTCTACCGTTTGAGAGAAAGACGCTTCCAAAGTAGTAAAATGGGCGTCCTCCCATCCCCCTTTAATCTTTAAACATAGCAAGTGTACATTTTGAAAAAAACAACATAATGTAGAACTTGACAAAAACTTTCAATGAAAATTGGTTTGAACGATATCCAACTTGTACCTAGTTTTTCAGTGCGCGAGTCCGACTCGCACTTAACTGTTTTTTTCGGGTAAAGTCCCTATTTATTTCCCGGCCACACTGGCTGTTACTGTCACTGGCAAATCACGTGGAGTGGAGGTTTTGTGTTCCAAATAAATATTTTTCGTTTTTAAAAAAAAACAGAAATTAATGTAATAGGTACTGGCTTGCCTGTCAAAAGTAATTCCTTGGCACTTTTTTTGTAGAAATTTAATATTTTTCACCCTGTTTAACGACACACGCCGGCATTTTTTCATTTTTTTATACGCGAATGTTTGCACTGTCACAGACAATGGCAGAAAGAGTAATGGCGGCCGATCGGCTTACTTTTGCGTCAGTGTGTGCGTGTAGGTTCGTATTTACACGTATGCTGGCTTACTTTGGGTGCTTCACTTTATATGTAGGTGACGCGGAGTCCTTACTTTTTTTACTCGTCCGTGTTCGTGTAAGACACATTGCAAGAGAAGTAAGTTCCCGTTTGCGCCGCACGTGTCATGTCGGTGCTGCCTTTGAACGCGTTTGCACTTTTGGGACGAGTAAAGAAATATCTTAAAATAAAGATAGCCTGTTACGCGATACTGCTGGGCAAAGGCAAAGTGACCAAAATGTTTTAAATAGTTTAAAAACTAAAAAACACGCTTATTTTCGTATCCCATTCTTGCTGAATTTTATACCCATATCATGGGGGTTCATTTGAAATAGCCATCTTATATGTCCGCCATGTTAGATTGCATTTTTACCTTAAACCTTCTTATTTAACAGTTCCGTATTTAGGTGAAAATCCTGTAATAAGCGGTGTGAAAAGCTTTAAATATTAATACTTTTATGTCGATATTATTGCTAGATATGTTACACAAATTTTGGTGCTAGAAATCAAATTAAAAGTTAGTGCTACAGATCCTCCATAAATTCAAACTAAGTAATAGGTCAGTTCCAGCATTTCGTTGCGATAAGAAGAATTCATAACTATATTTTACTTTTGCAGATAAGTGATTGATTGATTTTATGTATTCCTGATACTCGTAAGTGACGATGTATCCACGGATTTTTTTTCTTTCAGGCTAGTTACAGCAGGTTACTAAACGAGGCATGACCAGGCGAGTGCAGACGGGACGCGGCGGGTGCGTGACCAGACCTCGTAAGTATTGCTTTGACATTGCAGTCGCTGCCTACACGATGTTATGTTTGTCTCTCTCTTCGACTCACTAAGCTTTATCACTGTTTGAAATAGCAAATTATTTAAGTCGTCTAATTTTATGTTGTTTAAAGCAAGCTCATACAATGCACTTATTTGATAGCAAAGAAGAGGACGCAACAAAATTGTCCGCTGGAAACTTAATCAAGCGTAAAAGTTGCACTAGATACCCGTCAAAGTGTGCTTTACTCAACTGTACAAAAACAGCCCAAGTGCGAGTCGGACTCGGGTTCCGTGCCAACTTTAACAGAATTAGGGAATCCACTTACTTAAACCTATTACCCAAAGACACCCTACACGCATAGGTTTGACAAAAAAAGAAAAAATATCGTTATTTTTTATTTTTTGTATAGTGTGATGCTTACATGTGTAGTTACAGAATAAAGTGTCTGTGACATACGGACGGGCAGACAGACAAATAGACAGACTTGACGAAACTATAAGGGTTCCGTTTTTTGCTATTCGGCTACGGAACCCTAAAAAGGGCAGTTGTTCCCTACTTTGCATAAATAAGTACTTAACTACCTAATTACAATTATCTATAACGGGCCAGCACAAAACAATTACGTCATAATTCAGTCCCTTTTTTCAGTTTAGATAAGGAAGCAGTATCGCGCATCTCCGAGCGAAGTAATCTCACGCTCCCGAAGACAATTTGGGGATAATTGTGTCTCTTTGTGCCATATTATTCCTGTTTCCCGAAATAAAGATAAGCGGAATGCGAGGTACGTACTTATGGTGAAAGTAATTTGAGTGGAAACGATGTGGAATCCGAATTTTAAAGGTTTTAATGACAAAGAGCCTACGCGTCGTGTATTGTTGGAATATTGTAAAACACCGCGTGCTTTATGTTTCAAGAGCCTGTATGAGTATTGTTTGTATTTATGACATGTATTCTTGACAAAATCAAGTCAAGGACGCGATCTTAGTGGCTGTGTGCCATATATATTTTTTTAATTTTATAATTGCAAATACTGGCTCTTTATTTTTTTTCAATAATTGCTTTGAAATTACGTTCAATTGCATTGCAAACGCATCGAGACTAACCGAGAGACGATTTTTATTATCCGCAAACGCGTCAAAGTGCAATTTTACTTCAACAAAAGCTAAATTTCAATGAGGCTTCTCTTGTGTGAAGTCGATTAAAAGTTGCAGCCGACTTGCAGTATCTGATAGGCAATTATGAGGGGCGTCGTGAGTTGCCGAACTTCGCCTGCTGAACTACGGAGTTTGCTGTTTTGGCTGAAGGCTGCTGTACTTGGTGTTTTACACTGGAGTTTCTGAAAAATTTAGAATAGGCATAGGTACAAAATGTAACATGGCAAAATACATTTTTATCAATTTTGAGCAGAAATATTACAATAAGTCTAATCATACATAAAAAGTATTTCTACTTAATTATATATGAGATGCTCGTAGCGTATTGTTTCTAAAGTAGTTATCTGCAGTTACAGTTTTTAAAAATTGCCAAAAGTGGCCATATTTAGCAGTTTTTCTAACTCTAACTACATTAAACTACTTTAGTAACAATTTAAACGTACTATATAAACTATAGAACCTGTACTACAATCTTGTTTACCAGATTTTTGATTGGTCTTTTATTTATCGAGTTATAATTTTTCTACTAAAGTGGCTCTAGTGTGCGCGTTGAAAATCCGGGTAGCGCCTTAAGCCGTTAGTCCCGGCTAATATCAGTTGATATTAGTCGATAAGCCTAGTCAGAGACTTTATAGGTGGCTTAATAACATCTGACAGCAGGGTTAGTTGCTTCGCAAACACCCCTTCACCAATCCGCACTGAGCCCGCGTGGTGGAGTATGGCTCGAACTACCTCATAGTTGAGGTAAGGCCTCTGCCCAGCAGTGGACGTTACTGTGAGTAGCAAACTCAACTATCTTTTTATATTAATATCTAAGGTTAATGTGTTTGAAATAGCTACAAGTACAGGACGTACCCAAAAAGTACCAGAAACAGGAGTTAAGATGTAGATGAGTGAACAATGCGATCTATCTCCTTGTTTGAAACGAGCTTTCTCTATTACCTACATTATGCTTTGTCTCCACACTTTGGTCTCTAAAGGCGGTCTTGCATGGTCCGAAGCCATACTCCGTAGTGTGCTCAGAAAAGATTGGGCTTACTGCAAAACCTTGAATTATGTTCAGCTCTGATATTGAAACTTTAATACTATTTGAAATTTAACTTAAGATTTCTACAGTTATCACATCATATACGGTACATTTATTCAACATTGTATCATAGGACGCTGGATACAGAAATAAAACACCTTGTAAATAGTGCTCGCACTGGATGAGAAGCACTTATAACCGGTCGCTCAATGGAAAACCGTGGGGAGGCCTATGTTCAGCAGACGTCTTTCTGTTAATGACACAGAATGAAGAATCTCATTATTTTTTATAACAGCTAAAGCGCATACCAAGAGTTAGAAAATCTCAGCAGTTAATATACAACCACCTAGATTAATTTACTAACTACACAGAGCTCGCCAAAGCAAGCTCTTATTTAAATGGCGTTGTTATCAAAAACATTATATAATCACGTTTAAACATCATGTCCGTCCGTCCGTCCGCTAAGCCGCGTCATAACGACATAATCCGCGACCTGACGTGCCCGACACGGGTCAGCCAAACAGCTGATGTTGTTTTTAAATACCTATACTATAAGATTTATATTATAATAATTCAAAATTTAACAATTGTCATTCGAAACAATTCACGGTTCCAATTAAAAAGTTTCTGTTTGAGTCTGTGCGGAAATTGGTTTGATAGTTTTAAATCTTTTTGGTGTCGACCAATGTGTACGATGGTTGAAAAAGTCTCATCAGAAAAAAAAGAAGTCCTCATTTTGACATGTTTACTGTTATTAAATCACAAGAAAACAACACGACAATATCAACACGACATAGACATAGAGAGCCTTGTAATTTAATTATATCACTAGCGTTCTCCCGCGACTGCGTCCGCGCGGGTGAAGTTGCTCCTTCCCCTCTTGTCGCAGCGTGATGTTTTATTGTTAGAATTTCAGCCTTAAGCCTTCCTCGACAAATGAGCAATCCAAAAAAAAAATGGTCTAGTAGTTTCTGAGATGAGCGCGTTCAACAAACACAGACTAGATTACTAAAAGTAACTAGTAAAATGTTCAATGCTATGTTGCTTGGACAGTTAGGGGAGCTCTGCTTTTGAACGGATTAGCAAATTCGAATTTCCATTTCGTATAATCCACTCAGTAGATGAGCTAAAGATAGCAATACACGAGTAAGTGTCGATTTCACCAATGTCAGATAAGGAATATTCGTCAAATATAATACAAAACGCCTAATTTGAAAACGTCACCTATTTGTCAGCAATCGCTTATATATAAATAACATTTGAATATCGATTTTTGTATATTTATTCAGGCTCGATTTTATCGACGTGAGATAAAGAATATTCACCAAATATGATACAAAACGCCAAATTTAAAAACGTCGTATATTTATCAGCAATCATTTATGTAAATGTTTTTTTAAAATCGACCATTTTATACTTATTTCGTTGTATTTGTTTTATCCGACGTAAGTTAAATCTACTCTTAGTACGATAAGTCTTATCTAAAGTTGGTGAAATCAACTTAAAGTTAAAAAGAAATAACTAAATTTGCAATACGCCTCAAATCCTACGCTGGTTCGCTTTCTTTAACATCTTCCGGGCGCTGTCGTCCGACACTGTCATCGACGATTCTTCGTCGAAATGAATGTCTTGTGTGTTTAATTGTTGTAGGTTACTGTCGAAATAAGCGAGCAAAGCTCTGTGCCAAATAAAAATTTTACTTAAAATTCAAAGCTTTTTGAACAAAACTAAAAACGTTTGAAATTACAAAACATACCTTTAGCTTTCTCATTCTTAGCAATTAGTCAACTCGAATCTTATGCAAATGGAAGTTAATTACAAAGTTCCTTTGTTAATTTCCGTAAAAGGCTTATTTCTTTTTTCTCCGAATAAATGCGGGAATCAGAGTGTCTGTACATTGTCATAGAATTTTAATGAACTCGTTTTACTCACTTTAAAAGAATTAATTCGGCACCGCATCTGCTAAATTTTGGGCTCCCATTATCGGTTCGTGGGTATAAATGGGCATTTACTCTATGGAAACCCAGTCGCTGTATAAATATCCATTTAAACCCCATTTTTTACTTACCCGGTTTGAATAAATGCCGGAATAACTTGGAACCTGTTTTTTAAAATTAAGTAAAATATTTTAATTAAAGTTTGTAACGTTCCTGGTGCGATTTATTTTCTTTTCAAGTAGTTTTAAAAACAGAAATAGAATGTTGATCAGGCTCCATAGAAAAAACGGAAACCCTTTTTACACAATCACACTTTGCAACCATGCGCGTGACTAAATTTTAATCCTGAAGTACGAATTTATACCTAGCAAGTTTCCACCCAGGTTTTAAGCAGTTTCCTTCTGCATCATCTTCAAATTAAAGAAGGATTGCACCGTTCATTTGTCGTTATCGTAACGTCCACGAATGGAGTTGAAATGTTGGCGGTGATGCCAGTGGTAGACAAAAGTACAGGTGATACCAGTGCTTTTTGTATTGGCGGCAAGGCTGACGATGCAGGTGGAACCGGTAAGGTAGTGACGGTAGGGTGCTAGCCATACCATACTAGAGCCGCTTAGTAGTTAGGTTTCGTCACTATTTACAACGCAGGTAGTTCGCATCTTTCACGTATACAAGACATGGGACGTCACTATACAATTAATCTCAAGAAAGAGAAACTGCCGACATCCGAACAGACCTAGAGTTCTATTTTTAAATCACTCGCGTTAATATTACGAGTGATTCACGTTAGAAGATCAGTCAAAAAGCACGTTAAATAACGACACGCGTACTTACAAAATCAAGTTATCATTTTTTACATTCTTCCGTTGATCTTATCCGGTTTTCACATTTTTTACTACTAATTAGATGTCAAATTGTTTCTTGATTTGCCAGAGGCAGAGACTGTATTGATGTCGGACACCGATTAAGAAATTCCGGTGCGGCTATTTTGTGTGCAACACTCTCGTATCACTTTTTGTGTATCGACCAATCTGCTTATTTTTTATGGCAGAACCGTGTATAAAATGAAAACTAAATCGAGTGTACTCGCTTTGGCCGCTTTCGGATTTACTTCATGAAAAATATTTCATGGCGCGTAATTGGTTTTGTGTTTGAACTTGAAAACATGATAATAAAATATTTTAGAATATAAATCTGACTTTCAAATTACCCAAAGTATCTGGTTTTTTGCATTTGTTATAATAGTTTCACTGTTAATATTTTTAGCTTTGTTACATATTTAAAGCTAAATAATAAACCCGATGTGGCTGTGAGTGTCATTTTTGGTATGAGTTATGAAAACTGTACAGAAAATAAATTACACTTTCGTTTCAAAAAACCCCATACCTTGCTATTATTTACAAATTCAACTAACCTACATGTTATTATAATCAGTGTCCACAAGGTCAATCTTATAACCCTGGTGGGTCTACCTTGTTTCGCATAATTTTTATTGTCATAATTTTATTTGGCATATCATCAAATAGCATACATTTCTTTTCGCAGAACGTCAATTAGCGTTTACTCATTTATCAGACGTTCAAAACGCATAATCGTTTAAGCTAGAATCATCCTAACGCAGAAAGTTCACAGATAGAATCGTCTGGTGGCATAAAATTCGTATATATAGTCATCCCTTAAGCGTATGTGAACGAGACACAATAGATATTTTATTGTTATGCGGTCTCATGCGACCGCTCGGGTGTTGAAGCATTAATAGGCAGAATCATCCTATCGCAGAAAGTTCACAGTCCGAATTGTCTTTTGGCATATTTTTCATATTTAATATTCTCCTATAAACCTTAATTTCTCTGTGTATCCCAAGTAGTTCTATCTCAGCAATACTAACATGCATGGCAAATCAAACATGAAGCATGCAAGCAAGCATTCAGCATGCAAGCAAGCAAGCAAAGCATGCAACAAGCAAAACGCAACGAGCGCCTACGCGATTTTGAATTACACTCTAGGGGTGGGGCAAACAAGACTGCGTGGAGTCGGTTTTGCACCGATTCGTTTCTGTCACTAACTTTTGTACCAAAACTTAATGACTTTTTAATTCAACCTTAGGGTAAAATACTATTTAAAATAAATAACAATATGCGTAGTAAAAATTATTCTAAAGGAAATTCTGCTTTGTTCATAGTATGCCTAGTCAAATATATGCCAAATAAACATCGTACTTAATAAACATTATGCTTAGCGAAAGTATGCAAAGTAAAATTTTGCCAAAGGTAATTATGCCTTATAAATTTCTGCTATCTTAAAAGTATGCCATTGTAAATTCGGGCATATAAATATTCGACCAAACAATAATTATGCTAACAGAAAATTCTGCCTGAATAATATTGCCAAGTGTGTTATGCCAAGTGACTTTCGGAGAGAAAAAGTTTCGGCCAGATAGAGGGAACCCGTGAAATAAGTTCCTAATGTTATCAGAAATACTCTGTTCATTTTGTGTATTACTTGTGTATCACATTTAACGCATCGTTAAATTCCCTAAATGAATGTCATGGCAAAACCGTGTAAAAAATTGAAACTAAATTCGAGTACGCTCGCTCCTGGCTCGCTATCGCCCGCTTTTCGAATTGCTTTAAAAAATATTTCATGGTGCATAATTGGTTTTGTACTCTTTTTGGCAAGTGATGATATTTTTTGAAAAATTATGACATCGATAGTAATCTGTTGAGTATTTTGTTTTTATGACACATAATAATAATGATGCAGAACGCGATAAGCTAATAAATACGTTGATGGTGTGAACGTGAATCGTGATATTTATACTAAAACATATTTTAAGGACTTATTCTGCCAAATAATCAAATTATTCCTGCACATTAATCGAAAAAATAAAAAAATGGCCTCGAAATAAGAGAGGATGTAATGCTCTTTTAAAAAATAAATACTTACTTTGCAAAAAAAGGCAAAGTAATAAGATGGGCTGTATTATTTAACTTTAAACGATTTGACCTTATATTTAGAGATCACTACGCCACGCGTAGTGTACAGAAAACAGAAGGATGTCAGAAAAGTAGAAAAATCAATGTCTTTTTAGAGATCTCCTGGCCATGATGACTTAGGCAAGTACTGTATATCGGAGATACGCAGGACCTCATTCAGAAAGAGGTTTGATAACACTTAACGGGTATTACCTTGACAAATATTTCAAGAAAAAGTACTTCATTGCTTTATTATTACATGAAAAAGTGTTTTGTTACGTATTACATGCGCCGGACCAACACCAATTGTTGTCCTGGTTTCGAAATACCTAACAAATTTACATACTTGCGTTTCCACACCGATTATAAAATTGTGTGGAAACGCATGGATACGACCTTCTTCCATTCTACTGATACTATACTTAAGTATCAGTAGAATGAAAGTAAATGAAAGTATTTTATATACAGGGCGTTGTTTTGGTCAGTGACATACAACTCGGGGATGATAATATGAGTTATGCTTATTCTTAAAAATATATTTCTTTAAATTCTGAGCAATTTATACAAGAAAACCTCTTCACAACATTCAAAAAAATTACAAAACGTATGGGAAAACTCGCACCCAAGCGCGCAGCTAGCGCTTATCTACGAAATACTATGCCATATTGCCGTAGCTACGAAGCTACGTGGAGGCGACCTGGTGTTGGTGGTTTTGACTCGATCGCTGTGCCGGATAAAAAAATGATTTTGTGGGTTTTTTCCATTTCAAAAAATATATTTTATATATTATATATTTTTTAGCATCAGTATCGTTTGTACAGCCACCCCTGAGTCGCTCATCGCTGACCAAAACAACATTCTGTATATTTCTCAACCAATAAGACTTTTTAGTCTTACCTCTCAACCAACTAAGACCCCTTACACACTGTGATTTTTAGCATCGATATAGTCGCGATAAAGCATCGATGCTGTCGCAAACTGTCAATTTTTACCCACTGCGCTAATTTTAGCATCGATGCAGTCGCGTTGCAGAAGAAATTGACAAATTATATACTGTATTTTGGCGACTGCATCGCTACTAAAAGTCGCAGTGTGTAAAGTATCTAAGATCCTTTGTACACTACGACTATTAGCAGCCATGCAGACGCGATGCAGCATCGATGCAGTCGCGATGCAGATACTGCACATTGACAAAGTATTTACTGAATATTGGCGACTGAATCGATACTGACGCGTGACGGTATTGATGCCAAATTAAATCTGTTTGTTGCGTAAGTCGCGATGTTGTCCATGCTAAAAGTCGCAGTGTGTAAGGGGTCCACAAAGTTGAACAATATTATTTTGGAAACCTGATAAACTCTGATCTGAAAGATGCTGCTGATAGAGACAGAAATCGTGGCGAAAGCGTGAACCCTAGTCATCTACATTCGTTGTCTCACGTAATAATAGTATTCGTTTCATCATGTCAAAAACCTGACCGTAAAACAACCCACTCAAATTAACCCTTGCACCACAGCCACTTGCGTGACGCAGGTTTTTTCTCAACAGCGAGTAAAAACTTTTGTCCCTTCCCAGCACATTATCAGGGACGTATCTAGTGTGTATCTTACAGTTGCTTTCATCCCAGTTGCTCCCAGTTATTACAGCACCCGTCGAGCTCTTGACAAGGGTAAATCCCCTTTCTTCATATTCCAACGCACGTCTCGCACGCCCCCTGGTTTTTATGTGTGTCCGTCCAAATAAATATATAGCAAGGTGGGACACTGTTTACAGTTTCGCCGAAAATATAGCATTGGAACGATTTGTTTCCTAACGTAAGGTGACTGCGGGTATGTCGCACCCGCCTCCGTCTTACTTAGCGAAATGTATTACGGGGCAACACTTGACGGGTATTACCTGACAAATGTTTTATTAGGACCTCAACTTTTATTGAAGAAAAAATATTCTTAATTTAGGTTCGAATCCTTGTCTGGCACAGGTGCTTTTGCAAGTGCTATTTACAATGTAAAGTTTGTTTAGTAACCAAAATACTTGTATAAACAAAATTAAAAAAAATGTACATTTTCGCTAGTTTTATCATTTTATAGAAAAGTGTTTCATTATTATAACTAATCTTATATTTTATCAAGAAGAAAACTTACCCTTCTAGGAAAGCATACTCAAACTTTAAAAAAAATATTTATTGAAGAGCAAAAAATATTTTTTAAACACACTTGCTCATAACGACGTTTTTATTCCACCGATTTTTGGCTCATAATCATAGATATTAAACACGGGTGCTTTTTCATTATATTATTGCACTAGTGCCTTTAGTTTATTAACCCGACCAATTTACATTTGTACCTTAGTACAAAGTCGTAAGTAAGAAGAAGAAGCGATATAATTTAGTCGGGTTATACACTACTTTTATACGCAACAAACAGTATTTATGCGAAAAATAACAGTATCTACATATTTATTTCAATAAATGGTAAATCCAGATTTATTACGCAAAAATAGCTCAAACTCATTTAACATTTTCTGTGATTTGTGTTTTAAACACGAATTATTACATTTTTAATTTTGGCTTTTGGCCGATCTAGTTCGCGCCTAAGCCTTGCGCGAGCATCGGTATTGCGGCAGGAAAAAAAAAAACAATGCGCCATTTTTCGTAAATAATAATTGTCGGCTGTGACGAAGTTTGCATTAATTCAGAAGTTTAATATTAATGAAAATGCCTACTTCAAGTGAAGAAAATGAAGAAAACCTATTATTTACTCCGCTGGACATACGTAACGAGGCGAAAAACGCGTGCGAAAGTCTTTGCCATCAAAATAGAGTGAAATGTATTTTTACTAAATGTTTTAATAATTAAAAACTTAGTAAATGAAGAGTCTTGTTTGTTCCTCGCAAGTGTGTTGAAAAACGTTGTATGATACGCGTGTGACTGTGACCATTATATACGCGGCTTTCTTATGGATATCGCCTTATATAGGTATAATGGTTAACTTAGCACACTTGTATCATAATGTACTAAAAATACATTGACTTAATGTTTCAACACCCGAGCGGTTGCAGGCAACCGCATAACAATAGAATTTGCATTGTGTCTCGTTCACATACGCTTGAGGGATTAAAAACAAGATCGTGAATAAACTATTTTTTAGAAAAATAAATGGTCGTCTAAAAGTCAGGTCAAATTGTCAGCGGAAATTATGAGCATTTTGCATTTTGACGACCTCCGTTGTGTAGTGGCTAAGCACGCTGGTTTCAAGGCGTCGCCGCTCCGAGGTCCCGGGTTCGATTCCCGGTCGGGTCAATAAAGAAATCAAAATTTTCTATATTGTCTCGGGTCTGGGTGTTGTGGTACCACCGTCGTGTCTGATTTCCATAACACAAGTGCATTAGCTACTTACTTTGGGATTAGAGCAATGTATGTGATTGGTGTCCAATACTTATTACTCGTAAAATGATTTTGCTTTAAATGATGGAGATATTTTATTTCCAAACCTATTTATGATGAAGGCATAAAGGTAAATGCAAGTTTGCGATCTCAAACTCCGACTGAACTCAATCTTTCTAAAATTTCGCAATTGTGTTTTCGTTTTTATCGTGTTTCGTCACTACACAAACGTAATAAAATAAAATGCACATGAAAAAAGAAACTGTGTCAGACGAGGAAAATTTCGCACCCTGAAGGAGTAGATGCTAGTAGAACTTTATAAGTACATCTTTAAAGCAGCCTTAATATGCTACAATATAGGATTAGCTAAGTGGATTAATTTTGACAAGCTTTTCGAAAACTATTGGGTCTGCGGTTAAGATTTTAGTGTACTATTGTAGGAAGTTTAGTTTATTTTAAGAGGAACTACCAGAAACGGCTGATAATCACCAAACTCTGTATAAACGGTCACAAACTTACATTATTTATTGGGCACGCATCATCAACAGGCCGTTAGTTTAATTTTACTGGATTAGGAAATTGACTTTATTCTTTAGAGTCAATCGTAAATTGGAGACTTTTAAGTGTATCGTTTTATAGCTCTAGATTTACTTTAGCAATGGCTATTGTTAATTTTAAAGAAAATTCATCATGATAATTAAGTCTAATAAATTTCCTTCATCTAACTTTGTTACTGTTATTTACTTCTAACAGTATAGTATACATTATGTTTATTATTACCAAAATAAACAAAGTCAACTTGTATTTGATTCCAAAGTTTACACGAAAACACTTAGGTATCGGCTGTGCGCGAAATTAATCCGTATAGTGTTTTCTCAACCTAAATTTTATACTGAATTATTATCATGACATATTTAAATACCTTATTTAATAACAGTCTATTTCTTCCTGAACAACCGTTGTTTACAGTTTGCTAAGACGTTGCATTTATTATTGATTGCTAACTCGATCGTCGTCGTTAATAAAGTCGTTGTTGAAAGTGTCGTCGTTGATATTGTCGTCGTTGATGTTGTCGTCGGCGATGTCGTCACTGATCCTGCAGTTTGTGAAGTAGTATCTGTAGTCGATATTGTAGACGATGTTTCAACCGTGAAGCCCAAAAATGGTAGCGAAGTGCTGGTGGTGCTTGGGTCAATCGTACGCAGGTATTCAGCCTTCCGCTCGCTGTGTGCGTCTGTTCGTTCGCTCTCGCGGCGTCTCTGCGTTTCTGCCTCGGTCTCAGCCACGGAGCCTGTGTCGGAGACCGAGGATAATTGATAAGTAACGGTTAACCTTGAAAGTGGAGAAAAAGTGTGTAGATTATTAGTAAAGGAAAATAATGGTTTCAAAGTTGTAGATTAAACAAAAACTTCCGATAATGGCTTCGGCGTTTATAATACATGTCTTTTATTAAAAGTGTAACCATTGGATGTAATATAATCTACACCACTATAAAATATGCACTATTTACTCTCCAAATTGGCACTATGCGTAAGCACAAGTATATAAAAAATAAAAATAAAACCATTTATAATATTTGTATTGAGAAAAGTAAAGGTAAAAACAAATCCTTATTAGAGTTTCTATCCGCTAGAAGGTATTCATATTTTACAGTCAAGAATACATTTCATATTACTACCACATGCATAAATAATTAAAACAGGCACTAAATTGTTAATATTATGTAGGTATAAGATGACTTAACCAGCCGTTACCTTACATTCCTAAGATTTCTTACAGGTCGGATCTTGATTGGAGGCCTTGACAGAGACTGTCCTGATGTCAAAAGAAGACTTAACGTTATAAGAAATGCGGCTGCGTTCATTTTGTGTTCTATCACGTATCATATTTTGGTGCATCATCCAATTTATTTAGTAAAATCCATAGCGCAACCGTGTTTAAGGTGTAAACTTAATCGAGTGCGCTTGTTCCTGGCGCGTTATCGCCCGGTTTTGGATTTGCTTTTAAAAATATTTCATAGCGAGTAATTGAATTTGCATTTGAACTTAATTCACTCTAAAAAAACTATGACAAAATCGCCATCAACACCGAAACGGATTAGCGTCACCTACGATTCGGTATCAGCAGCTCGGTACTATATCTTATTACTAGCGGTCCCCCGCGACTTCGTCCGCGCGTTTTGAGTTTGCTCCCTCCCCTCCCGTCGCAGCGTCATGTTTTATATCCTAAAGCCTTTCTCGATAAATAAGCTATCCAACACAGAAATATTTTTTCAAATCGGTCCAGCAATTCCTGAGATAAGCGCGTTCAAACAAACAAACTCTTCAGCTTTATAATATACTTGCGGTCGCCCGCGACTTCGTCCGCGCGTTTTGAGTTTGCTCCCTCCCCTGCCGTCGCAGCGTGAAGTTTTATATCCTTAAGCCTTTCTCAATTAATAAGCTATGTAACACAGAAATATTTTTTCAAATCGGTTCTGCAGTTCCTGAGATACGCGCGTTCAAACCAACAAACTCAGCTTTATATTAAAATTAGCGCAAGCACACGTTGTACTTAAGCTGCGAACATTATTTTGGTGCGGAGTTATGTTAAAACTGTGATAGCTCCTAAGATATTTATTGGAATCAAATGATATAAAGGGCAACTTTGTTCTAAATGAAATGCTCGTGATGATGAATGTATTTATTTTGATAAGAATAAATACCTGTGTGTATAATACACCTCTAAAAATGATGCATTTTTTTTTTACAAATTTATTAACATAAAAAAGGTTGTAGTAAGTCAACCATAAAAGATAGACTTATGCTGTCGCGGACTTTATTATAGAACTCTTAATGCTGAACAATCTTGTCATACATGATTTTTGTGTAACTTTAGCGGTTTCCGCAGCGTACGCAACGGAAGCTCTCAAAAGGAATATCTTTCTCCCGTTTTCGCAACATTTTTCATTGCTGCTGTGGTCTTGTGAGTCGTATCTTTATGTTATATAGCTTAAAGCCTTCCTCGATAAATGGAAAATCCAACATAAAAATAATTTTTCAAATCGGGCCAGTAGTTTCTGAGATTAGCGCGTTCAAACAAACAAACAAAAAAACTCTTCAGCTTTATAATATTAGTATAGATGAGATCTGTCTAGGACAGACAAAAGTCTAAGACAGCCGATCTACACTATACCAACCTGTAAAAAAACTTCTACAGCTACAAGCTATTAAACTTTTATTAAACCCTCAATGGGATAACAAACAAATTAAATATCAAAAGTATACTTTTCTTAAACTAGCGGTCCCTCGCGACTTGATCAGTGCGTTTTTAGTTTTGTCCCTCCTCTCCCGTCGCAGCGTGATGTTTTATAGCCTAAAGCCTTTCTCAATAAAAAAAGCTATCCAACCAAAACAATCATATTTTTTAAAATCAGTGCAGTAGTTTCTGAGATAAGCGCGTTTAAACAAACAAAGTCTTCTCTTAGCTTTATAATATTAGTATAGACTACCTCGGTGGCGCAGTGGTAAGATGGTCGCACTATAAAGCGACGTCTGCGCCAAAGGTACAGGTCGCCAGAGGTCAAAATATTTAGCTGAGTTTTTCTGTTCAGAAATTCTTAGGTTAGCCCGGAATTTGACGTTGACGGTGTTTCACCCCCGTGCCTCGGAAAAGCACGTAAAGCCGTTGGTCCTGCGCCTGATCTGTCGCCGGTCGTGTCAGATTGCTGTCCCATCGAGCTATGCGAGTAAAAGGAAAAGAGAGTGCACTTGTGTTTGCGCAAACACTTGTGCACTATAATATGTCCTGCGCAGTCGTTTTCTTTGTAATCGACTTTTAAGGTTTATTATCGACGATTATTATCGACGATTACCACAGTTTGGTTTCTCAGTATTTGAAAGTTTATAGCTGGTTTAAGTACTATTGAATTCTTTAAGGTTGTTTACTATGTACGTGAGGAAGTGGTGGAAAGAATTGAGGGTGGAGTCTTTATTGCAGATTTCGGATAAGTTAAAAGGATTTATTTGCAGGTCAGTGCATATAGTGATGTGGGTAAATCACTTCGCACTAAAACGGGAGCAGGATTGCAGGAGATGCAGCCAACTTTCAGTTTGTGTGTTATCACATGAACATTTATCATGTGCAGTAATATGGAAGCGGTGCAGGTATTCCTTGTGGTAACCATGATTAGTAAATAGTAGTGTAACTGCAAAAACAGGCTTGACTTGTGACAAATATACGACGAGATTTTGGTACGTTGGAAAGGGAAATTTGGTGTGTATGAAGGTCCCGTCTGGTGTTGTGGTCGAGAAATCGCCTACTACGCAGCGGGTTGCGGGTTCGATCCCCGCACAATACAAACATTTGTGTGCATGAACACGTCTGTTTGTATTGGTCTGGGTGTTTTCTATGTATATTATGTATGTATTTACAAACAAAAACTATTTGAGCATTATATCCGTTGTCTGGAACCCATAACACAAGCTTGAGTAGCTTACTTTGGGGCTAGATGGCAATGTGTGGAAATGTCCAAAGGATATTTATTTATATTTATTTGGGTTGGAATAGAGCGTATCTGACGATTGCAAAGATTTATGGCGATGAAGTTTTATGTTGCTAATCGGAGTGTGCAGAAAATCTGGAGTTCTATGTAAATTGGGGGCAGCTTTGGCTGCCTTGCCCTCTAGTTCATTTTCAGGAGGCCTGTATGCGCTTTTACCCATGCAAACTCGACGACCAATCCTGCTGCTTGAGTTTACACGAGATTTTTGTGAATGGCAACAACTAACTTGTTCCGGCCTTCAAAAGTTGCATAACGGCAGTACCGTTATGCAACTTTTGAAGGCCGGATTTTCTGTCAGACAGAATTATAGAATGTGGAAGGTTTCGAGTCAGCATTTGTTCAGAGGCTTTCTGTATAGCAAACATTTCTGATTTTGGATTGCTCAATATCTGCAATGGCGAGGAAGTCCTCGCCATTAGTCGTTGTGACTGGCCACCGTAGTCGAAATCGGCCTAGTAAGGGGACTTCTGTATACTAGTATAGATGTAATCTAATGCCAGGGTCAACTACAATACAAACTAAATACTATTAAAAACTGAGAGAGAAAAGACAATAGTAGGTTACATCAAGACACGCGCAAGCGACATACCCACCTACCGTGTCACGACATGCAGAGGAAGGGTGACTCTAAACTGACAGATTTGATTCTACTAGGTCATAGGATGCCATTTACAATAAAATGCAATTACGTTTTGTTTCACTTAACACTTCCTTTTCGAACTTTGTAAAAAAAATATAACTGTTAAATAGAAATTGATCATTTAAGTGTTAGAGTGTGCCTGTCAGGCCAAGATGTGGAGTAGCAAAAGTTATAAACCGTACAACAAATGTCATGCCTGTTTTCCATGTGACTGGCAAAAAGAGTAATTAATATAATCATATTGTTTTATTTACTTAACCTACACACATTCAAACAGTTGTTTTTGGATAAGCTTCTCGGAACAAACAATTAGCACACCCTGTTACACTTGCCATTTATTACTTTTTTGCGTCACCGCGTACTGGCAGGTCTATTCCTACGATGACCGGAAGTACTAGGAATATTAAGATTGTTACTATAATTACATTTTTGTTTTGATAGTGTTTGGTCACTATTCGAATGTCTGTTTTTTTTTTATCTATGTTACCTCATATCTCTGTCGTTTGTCGACCGATTCGAAAAAATTTTTCGCCTACTTAGAAGGTATACTTTCTAATTTGGGCCGGATAAGATGGGATCTTGGTGTAATCGAGGGAAGCCCTCATATTTTATAGGCACGTATAGTGTTTCTTTACTTGAATCTTAATGTTGACGTGTTGTTACGTCTATAGTCAACATCTTGTGGGGCTGAGCTGATGGTGGAACTCCTTAACGCTTAGGAGTTCAGTTATTATAATGAAAGAACTCATAATAGGTAGTTTGTAGCTTCTTAAAAAACAGAGTCATAAAGAGCCCCCCATGCTCCAATAATCTCTAAAAATTAGGAAATAATATTAACTTTTAAAAAAAGTAAAAACCGACTTTCAAACCAATATTCACTAAAAAGTCTTAAATAAACTCTTGACTATTGAAAGGAAAGGAACCCATTTTAGGCAAACAATTTATTTTTGGAGTCGGTGCCATCACAGCTGTGATAGTTGATGCTTGATGGTCAAAGTCATCATAAGGATATACCTTGGTATATTATGACGTTATTTGATTACAATACAATCTTTATTTTAATTCAAAGTATAAAATTTTAAAAGATCATAAATGTAGTTAAATCATTACTCTATTAAAATTCAACAAATATTCTACAATCTTAGTTATATTATCAGTTCCCTACGGCTTTCATCAGTGGTCAAATTTCAAATTATTGGTTTCACGGAATACATTGTTAAACTCCTGCTTCGGTGCTATTCTTATAAAAATGCTTTGATCAATATTAAGTTTCACTGACATCTATTTTAAACTTATAAAGTAAAATAACAACAAATAGATATCTCGTTCACCCTCACATGTTTGCATGAATAATACAAGTACAAACTATCAATTTGTATTGTGTATAATAATAAAGTTTAAAAATTACGGTTACATGCCAAAGATGTGCCCTTGATATGGCGTCAATTACAGATGTCGATTAGTATCATTTGTGTGTAAGTACGCCTTTATATTAAAGGGCTACCCGGATTTTTAACACGCACACTAGTGCTACTTAAGTAGAAAAATCATAACTGGTTAAATAAAACACCAATCGAAAATCTGATTAATGCGATTGTAGCTCTGGTTATGTGGTTTAGATACAATGTTTAAGTTCAATAAAACAGAGTTGTCTGCAGTTACAGTTAGAAAAATTGCCAAAAGTGGCGATATTTAGCAGTTTTTCTAACTCTAACTACAGTAAACTACTTTAGAAACAATATAAAACGTACTAAATAAACTATAGAACCTGTACTACAATCGTGTCTACCAGATTTTTGATTTGTCTTTTAATTAACGAGTTATGAATTTTATACTAAAGTGGCGCTAGTGTGCGCGTTAAAAATCCGGGTAGCCCCTTAAAGCGACAGCACCGAGAAGCGGATGTCCATATATGCTTGCTGCCCATGCTTTGCTTGTAAAGTCTCCTGTATTTTGAAAGCACTCTACGATTATTAGGTGAATTAAGGATCAGCAGGGAATTCACATGTTAAAACAACATTTGGAACTATTTATTTAGAGTAATTATGGTTTCAGTTCAAATTTATTTCATTTCGGTTGCCAAGTATTGCAGTTGGCGAGATGGTTGCATTTCTCTCCTAGAAGTACGTGTCTATGTGTATACCAGGATCTGAAGACAGGTGCAGCAGTGCTGGTAGTTTTCATCTGGCGAAAGTAGTTGTCATAGTCGTTGTATAAGTTGTAGTAATCCAGGAAGTCAGGCTTGTCTATCGGCACCGTGCCACATGTGGTTTCAAACCTAGACGATCATCGCAGACAATTTAAAAGGCTTGTATTAATAAAACTTAGTCTCTTAGATTACACTTAACCAATGCTTCCGATGTAGTACATCATTAAACATCCGTATCTTGTATATGGTCAATTAACAGATAACACTATTGTGCAAATTTCAGTCAAGAAAGCTTAATTACGCATTATTAATCTATCACGGGCGGTTTATTGGTTTGCCGTTATCAATGAAAACTCAACGCAAAAACTATGGGCAGTGTAAATTATGGTAGTTTTATGCATTGACTTTTCTCAGACATGTCTAAAAACACGGAAAAATAAAGAATCTGGACACTACATACAAATAGTACATCCGTTTTTATCGACTTCAAAAAAAGGAGGTCAATTCAACGTGTTTATAGGTATGTGAATCAAACCTGTACTTTAAACTCGACTATTTACCACCCGTTAAGAGTACACAAAATTCAAAATTCAAAATTCAAAAAGTTTCAAAATTCAAATTCAAAATTCAAAATTCTAAAATTCAAAATTTCTTTTTCCTGTATTTCAAATACGAGTGACAACCGTTCTCTCCTCTATGCATATTATTTTCGAATAATTGATTGCAATAAATTTTTCTCCGTAAAGCAGGTCTGCCTGCTCATTTTATCTGAAGTAACTCAAAAAATCCCAAAAATTTGATTAGATTTTTAAATACCAAACCATAAGTTATATGCTTCGTCAAACTTTTTTACACCTTTTATATCAAAGAAATATCGTACCATTCATCACTCTTCCATTCACCATTATCGTCTGTTTCGGTGACTAGACCACAGGTCGTCACCTCACAACTGATATCCGGATATGGTTCAGGGCCACATGGGAGCTTTCTGGACGTGACATCCTCGACAGCCATCTCACGCTGATCCTTGAACGGGCCCAGAGGCAAAGACTGTACGGATGCCGAAACACCCAACGTGATCAGAAAAGCTGCTGTGCTCATTTCATGTTCTCGTGGAACATTTCGACCATTCTTATAACCTGAAAATTCTAATGAAATTCTAAACCATTTTGAACGATGCTAACTTGCTAAATAAACGTCACGGCGGAAACATGTTTAAAATGGAAACTAAGAATGTACGCTTGGGCGCTCTATCGCTTGCTCTCGGATTTGCTTTGAAAAATATTTCATGGCGCGTAATTGGTTAAATAAAAACAAAATTTGTTTAAGAAACATGGTGCTCTAGTTCTGTTGTTTAGCAATGGACGATTGAACACTGGTGTTTTTATTTACCTATGACATAAATTTCATATGATATCAAATTACCAAAATCTGTTTTAAACATTTAGTTTCGACATGTATTCCTTGGTGTGTACTTTAAGTAGTTACCTTATTATTTTTAATTTTGATAGTTACTAAATAGTTACAGTTGCTTTATTATATAAGTACTGAATGTTAGAAAAACTATTTATTCACTATGAGAGTACTTTTATTTGAGTACGTAATTATAGGATGTCCAAAAAGAGTATCGGGTATTTTTTTGTCAATAAAACAAAAAGTACGTAGTAGTTTTGTGTTTTTTTAAAGTGTTGAATACAAGAGTACGAAATGGAAATTTATTTCGAAAATATAATGTTATCTACTTGGTGATGGTTACGCTGCTGGCAATATTAAAATCTGGAACGAAAATCGGTGATGACTCGCTGACACAATTTGATATTGCTGCCATTTTTGCCTTGCAGTTTTGTTCTCATTGCATTATGTTTAACAAATTATTCTTATAAATTTTACGTTAAAGGTATTGGTACATGTGCAACATGAAATGAGAAATAGTCAAGCGGGCTAAGATCTGGTCCCTGGGGTCCACCAGGGGCAGCTATGTCTGATTAAGGCATAAAATCGGTTCTTGTAATTATGAAGATTGGTGTTGTCGACGCGCTATTTGTATAGTTTTTTTTTTGTGTTTTAATTAGTCAAGATAATGTTATTTGTGTATACGATCTGGAGATTTCATATTCAGGTCTTCGACAGTCTTTTGATATTTTTATGTTAAAAAAAGGAGAGTATGCGCGGGCGTTGTAGGCATCGGGCTCGTTCATTTTAAAATTAAGTCTGCTACCGTACCACCGTGACATCGCACGCGCATCCGCCGCTACTTGAAAACTGTTTACTGTCCGTGTGTCATGTGTTTGAAATAAACGTTTACTGTTTAAAATCTCCAATCGTTTTCCTGCTACACAGTGCAACCTACCTACCTACCACCTACAACTGCACCTTCTACAATCGGCGACGCAGACCCTTCCAATGTTAATAGTGACAGATATTTTGATACGCTGCGAAATTTTCAGGTTTAATACTGCAGGAGTTTATTATGGTTTCTAATCAAAAACATGTCTCCAACAAGAATAGGTCATCTTCCTTGACATCCTTTAAATAATAATATATCCTTTGGACATTCCCACACATCGCCATCTAGTCTCAAAGTAAGCTACTCAAAGCTTGTATTATGGGTGCCAGACAACGGATATAATACTTAAATACTTTTTGTTTGTAAATACATACATGATATACATAGAATACACCCAGACCAATACAAAGAGACATGTTCATGCACGCAAATGTTTGTATTGTGCGGGGATCGAACCCAAATCATCAAATCAATAAATTATAGCTGTTAACGAATTATTCTCTTAAAGGGTGCAGTCATGAAGAGGTAACATGATCTGGCTTCCCAGAAGTCTCTAGTTTAGTTGACTGACTGTTTCGTACTAAAATACCTTAAAATGCAGGGATTTGAGAAAATAATTCGTCAAATCTAACGCGACTGAAACGAAACATATAGGCAGAAACGGCAGCAATACCAAAGGATTATGAGGCAGCGTGTCACCAATCTTCGTTCCAGATTATAAGATTGCTAGCAGCTTAACGGTCACCGTTTGGACAACGTTACCTTCAAGAAATTGAACTTCTATGTTACACTCAGGGAGCAAAATAAAGTTTTGAATTAAAATTTCTTTTTGGACAACCTGTATTAGCTGTAAAGCATCAGCTTCTTAAATTGTAGGGAAAAATTACTTTTGGTCACTTCTTTTTCATGTCACTTTACTGAAAATATTTGCAAATAAACATTACATTTTCCAAGCTATGAGTCACCTCTTTTTAAGGCGTGCTTCTTTTAACAGAAATGTGTTAAAATATGTCGGTTTATTTTCTACCAGCTGCTTTAATTATGCCGCATTCGAAATCAATTGATCCTATTGCCTTTAGTGAGGAGGAGAATGCTGAAAGGGATCCCTGTTCGTTCCAAACTGGGACCGGTCAATTCATGAAAACATAATCTATTTATCAGGAATTTGAGGATGAGCCGAATAATGTGATCTCGGGACATCAGTGGTGCTTCAGGTAAGTGTAATTTATGACAATTAACAGTTCTTAGTAGTAGTGGTCGAGAAATCGCCTACTACGCAGCGGGTTGCGGGTTCGATCCCCGCACAATACAAACATTTGTGTGCATAAACATGTCTGTTTGTATTGATCTGGGTGTTTTCTATGAATATGATATATGTATGTATTTACAAACAAAAAGTATTTAAGTATTATATCCGTTGTCTGGCACCCATAACACAAGCTTTGAGTAGCTTACTTTGGGATAGATGGCGATGTGTGGGAATGTCTAAAGGATATTTATTTTATTTATTTATGATAAAGATGTAGAATTTCATAAAATGATATTTTTAGGATTTGGTTGCTACAAAATTTATAATAAATTTCAGACACATACTCAACCTATACATTTCGACAAGAAGATATTCTAAACGTGAGAAAAAATATTGACTTTTACTGCATATTAAATTGTCTGTTAATATAAACATTGGATGAGGCTTAGTAGAATATTTCATGGTGTGTAATTCATCGCTTGTCTGAAATGAAGTTCAGTCTAAAGCATATTGCTGGTATTTAAGAACGCCAATTCATTTTGTAGGTACACCATTATTATAAACGCGCAGATGTTTAAGTTGTTTTTATTTTTTCAGCAATGCACTCGCTCTGAACATGTCTTGAACTTTTTCAATAACTGCACATTATGAACAGACCTGTCAAAGTGTTTCGGAAGCCGCGTAAAATTGACGCGGCCCAAGATTGCTAAATCGTGAGCGGACTACACATCGCAAAAAAACACACCTTCCCGAAGGGAAAAATATGATATTGCTTTTAAATATGAAATATTACACCGAAAGTGTTCATGTATTATGAAGAAAAAGGGTGGGACCCTTGTCATGGGTAGGCAGCAGAGCGCGATGTGTCTTCATATAGAAAACAATGAATTGGTTGGCCACTTTGTTATATTGTGTTTTTAGTCAGTTTTTCAAATGGATTTATGCGTAGCCAAATGTAAACAGACAGGGTTCACTCTGTAATTCTTTATTATGGAGTTCACTCTGTTTTTGGTAGAATGTTTGCGATTTGAAATAACGAATTTAGTACTTCAATAAGACATTTATGTTTGGATTTTGTTTTCAATTAGATAGTTAGAAAAAAAACAACGATTTTAGTATCATAAGTGCATGAGAACTTATTTTGTGATTAGAGCACTTTATGTAATCGGTGTTATTAATATTAGACACCAATCACATACATTGCTCTGGTCCCAAAGTAAGTAGCTAATGCACTTGTGTTATGGAAAATAGACACAACGGTGGTTCCACAACTTTCAGACCCGAGACAATATAGAACATTTTCATTTCTATATTGACCCGACCGGGAATTGAACCCGGGACCCCTGAGCTGCGACGCTTTGAAACCAGCGTGCTTAACCACTACACCACAATGCCCGTCGTTAATGGACAGTTATTTAATAAATAATGTAATAGTAATTAATCAATTAATGAATTTTTAATACATAATACTTACTATGATATGAATGTACAAGTTGTGTTCTACATTACTCATTCATACACTGGTATTAAAGTTAATCGAACACGTTAAACTACTATTACTAACGTATGGAACTGACACCACGAACATATTTCCTTCTCCATGGATTTACGATACAGACATCAACTCATAGTACTGAATTATAATTCGAAATTCCAATTTCAAGGAAAACGTCACAATATTGTCTTCGTATTTGTGACACATTTTTGCTTCTCATAGCATCTCTATACGTAGTAGTAACAAAGAACTGGAGCTCTGTTTTTGAACCACTCGCTTAAATACGGCGAGTGTATTGCGTTCGAAAACCAAACAAAAATCAATGAAAATCACGCAAAATATATACGTTGGTACTCACAAAATTCATTTATCTTTTTCAAATCACTTTCGCGTGGAATTATACTAATTTTCAATAGGAAACCGGACATTAATCAATGAATTTCATCTTTCAATTTTCGTGATTCAAAACCGGTCAAGTGCGAGTCGGACTCGCGCAATGAGGGTTCCGTGCCAACTTTAACTGAATTAGGGAATCCACTTACTTCAACTAAGTAGTATACCGCAATATTTTGTCGACTGCAAATATAACTTTGTTTTTCATAGTGTTTGTATGAAGTACAAAGTTATGTTTGCGGTTGTTGAAAATGTGCTATATCTCTAAAAGTACTAGTTCGATCCCGTCCGAACCAATTTTCTTTGAAAGTATCTATTAAGATCTACATTACATATTTTTTTCAAAATGTACACTTGCTTGGTTTAGAAGTTAGATGGGGGGGGGGGGGGGGACGCCCATTTTATCACTTTGAAATCGTCTAGCTATGAAACGTTAGACTTCAAAAGAAAATGGTTTTAGGAACCTCAATGTCATTTTAAAAGCCCTATCTATAGACACCCCACACGCATAGGTTTGACTAAAAAATTTTTTTTTGGTTTTAGTTTCATGTATGGGAGCCCCCCCTTAAATGTCATTATTTTTATTTTTTTTATGAGAATCGGTAAGCGGTTAACAGGATACATCTTCCCACCAAATTTCAACAGTGTGATGCTTATAGTTACAGAATAAAATGGGTGTGACATACGGACGGACAGACAGACAGACAGACAGACAGACTTGTCGAAACTATAAGGGTTTCGTGTTTTGCCATTCGGCTACGGAACCCTAAAAATAGAGGCCTTGATCGAACACCATATTTTCTTCAAGTCTCACTGACAGGACACTCTGCAAACTACCAAATGTTAAGTTAGTTAACAAGTGAAACTAGGCGGCGTACTTTATAAAGTCCCACAAATCAATGGCGCAGCACCACGCGGGCATTAACTTGAGTTTGCATAACGGATTGATCGTTTACAATGAACGATTCGATTGCGATTTGACTTATATCCGACTTGAAACATTTTACTCTGACCGAGTTATATTTGGTGGGAGAAAAATTACATTACCGATCGTTAAGGAACTCGGAAAAACAAAAAGGTAAGCGGATAAGTATTTAAATCAAGTTTTTTAATTGTATGATAAGTTCAATGACATATTTATCGGTCTGTCATCCGCTGTCAAACACTTTCCTTAAAGTTTTCTGACAACGACAGTATGTGCTTACTACTGCCGTATTTAAATGATCCTACTATATTATTCATAAAGAAGAACATTTATTACTAAAATCTGTGCATCTACAAAACTACAATCCGTCGAGGTGAAAACAATTATAGGTAGGTGATACAGATAAAAAGATTGTATATAAATATAATAATTATTTGTTTTGCTAACAATTATAATATTTATGTATAACAAACAAGACAAGAACACATTGAGTTTAGAAAAGCTAAGTTCGTTGTAGTAATACGAAATCATATGAGCTTCACTTGACGACGACGACAAATTTGACATTTTGACGAACCGGGTGTCAAAATAATGCTCCCGGCACGTCAACATCTCGCCAACGCTAATCTTCGGCACGTCGATGACATGTTAACGGCCATGTCGATTGCAGCCGCCACCTCGAAACGGCGATTGCGTTACTTTTATTTGTTACTAGTGGTCTCCCGCAATTTCGACCACGCGTTTTGAATAAAAAATAACCCAAAGCCTTCCTCGATAAATAAACTATCAACACAAAAATATTTTTTTAAATGGTTCAGTAGTTCCTGAGATTAGCGCGTTTATACAAACTCTTCTCTCTATGTGAAGATTTCTTGTATTTTAAATTCTATTTGATATCGCCAAGTGTAACCGCCGTTCCACTATTGTCTAACCCGGCTTTGCGGTCGTCGGGAATCTGCGATTATCTGCCAAGTAAATCAGTTAACAGTCAACACTATTGTGCCTTTAGTTAATTAAACCAAATGTTTCTCTTACGGCGATTATTCGCTTCGGTTTCAGTCCAATCTTGCTGTAAATTGTGAACTAACGAGTCAACTAAATAAACTCATTCATTAGGATGTAAGTTTTACTTATGTCACGAATAGTGTTTCTTTACTAAAATCTTAATGTTGACGTGTTGTTCCGTCTGACAGTCAACATCTTGTGGGGCTGTGGGGCTGAGCTGATGGTGGAACTCCTTAACGCTTAGGAGTTCAGTAATTATAATGAAAGAACTTATAAGAGGAAGTTTGTAGCTTCTTAAAAAACAGAGTCATAAGGTGCAACTCCCCCCCCCCCTCGCTTCTCCTGTAATCTCTAAAAATGAAGAAATACAATTAATTAAAAAAAAAGTAAAAACCAACTTCAAAACCAAAATGCACTAAAAAGTCTTAAAGAAATTGTTTGCCTAAAATGGGTTCCTTTCCTTTCAATAGTCAAAAATTTATTGAAGACTTTTTAGTGCATTTTGGTTTTGAAGTCGGTTTTTAATTTTTTTAATGTTATTTTGTTTAAAGTTAATCTTATATTTTTTAAGACATATTTAGGTGTGGTAGCTTTACTTTATTAATCCTTACCTACAAATTCTTCTCAACAAACGACGATGATTGATTACATGATAAAAATTGTTAACTCTCACTTTCCTGTAAAGGTCTACTCAACTTCGTAGGCTTTTCCATCATTCACGTTTACGAGTTAAGGTCCGGCCGTTTTTAGCTAGAAAAAATATCTATCATAAAAATATTTTAGTACAGCTCCGGCCCTTCTAAGCCCTGTTCAGATAAGTGTGCAACTGCGCGTGAAATTATACAAGTGTCGTCCGACGCCTTAAAATTGAACAGGCGATTTTCACCTTTTTGTTTTGAATTCCAGACTATGACAATCGTAAGGTTAGGTTTCTTAAAAATGTTTTAGAGTTGTCAATTTCTTGTGTCTAAGCACACACCATGATAAGCCAATTTAAACAATCCGGGTGCCATTTTTCGTCAAGTTTCGAAAAAGTTGAACGATAATACAGTTTTTGCGGTACCAGCTTCGCAATTTCTATGCATTTTGATTTTTTCCATGCGTTATTTTGTTACGTTTCTAAGATCGTTGTTATCGAGCTCGTTAACGATCTTCATTGTTTACCGAAGAAATAAAGTAATAGAAGTAAGTAAGTAAGTAGTATATTACTTCATTTTTTTTGACACCGATCACATATATAGCTCATCATCATCATCATCATCATTAATGAATAACAATGAAGCTTGTTAACCAATTACCTCACAAAAACAAGTTAGATTGACACAAGATTCGAGGCCCTGGTGATTACGATCGCGACTCTAATACTTGTCCAAAAAAATGATATTCTATACTAATATTATAAAGCTGAAGAGTTTGTTTGTTTGTTTGTTTGAACGCGCTAATCTCAAAAACTACTGGCCCGATTTGAAAAATTATTTTTACGTTAGTTAGTCCATTTATCGAGGAAGGCTTTAGTCTATATAACATAAAGATACGACTCATAAGACCACAGCAGAAATGAAAAATGTTGCGAAAACGGGAGAAAGATATTCCTTTTGAGAGCTTCCGCTGCATACGCTGCGGAAACCGGTTAAGTTACACAAAAATCATGTATGACAGGATTGTTCAGCATTAAGAGTTCTTTAATAAAGTCTGCGACAGCATAAGTCTATCTTTTATGGTTGACTTACTACAACCTTTTTTATGTTAATAAATTTGTAAAAAAATAATGCATCATTTTTAGAGGTGTATTTTACACACAGGTATTTATTCTTATCAAAATAAATACATTCATCATCACGAGCATTTCATTAAGAACAAAGTTGCTCTTTATATCATTTGATTCCAATAAATATCTTAGGAGCTATCACAGTTTTAACATAACTCCGCACCAAAATAATGTTCGCAGCTTAAGTACAACGTGCGCTTGCGCTAATTATATTATAAAGCTGAGGAGTTTGTTTGTTTGAACGCACTTATCTCAGGAACTGCTGAGCCGATTTGAAAAAATATTTCTGTGTTAGATTGCTTATTTATTGAGAAAGGCTTTAGGATATAAAACATCACGCTGCGACGGGAGGGGAGGGAGCAAACTCAAAACGCGCGGACGAAGTCGCGGGGGACCGCTAGTGCACAATAAAAGCGTCCCCGCAACCCTTCAAAAATACAAAAAATATTCGGTTGTTTATTTATTTATTTATATATTCCTAGGAAGATTTACAGTTTTAATAATCCCTATATCTAAATAACTTAATGCTAACATCAATACTAATAATAAATCTCCACATATGAGTAGTCAGATTGATAAATAAGGTCCGATTGGGGCAACTACAATCCAAAGGAAAGAAACAATAATCTCTTAATACAAAAAAAAAACAAAGTAAGAAAATATATATCCAAGGAACAATGGTGTTAGTCCAATTTATCACGAAGATTGAGAATCTCAAAATATGATTTAGTCATAAATCGCTTAATAGAGGTAGTGCTTGTAAAGAACAGGTCAATGTCGATAGATAACTTGGAAAAACTTTTACAACTACGGATCAGAAATGCGTTCTGCCTGTAATTTGCATGGACTAAGGGTACATATAGTATTGGGCGTGATCGGAACCTTAGCATGTTGGTGTTTAATGATATTTTCGATAGCAGTTCTGGGCTATCTATGATACCGGTGGCAATCTTTGCCAAGAAACAAATGTCACTTATGTTGCGTCTTATCTCTAGTGGTAGGAAATGGTATCGCTCACACCTATGTTGGTAATCGGTACTATACACATGCGCTTTAAAATCTAAGAAACGAAGGAAAAGTTTCTGTATGCTGTCAATTCTATTGATGTAAATAGAATACTGGGGATTCCATACCTGCGATGCATATTCCAAATGGCTGCGGACGTAAGCACAATACAATATTTTTACAGTCTTTAGCGAACGAAAGTCGACTGAAGTCCTCATAATAAAACCCAAGGCCTTTGATGCTTTTTGCACTATATTATCTATATGTTTGTCAAAGATGAGTTTAGAATCATGAATCACTCCTAAATCCTTCACGTCGTCCACTTTTTTAAGTTGAGTATTAAATAAACTATAACCTATATCCACATTTACTAGTTTACGAGAAAAAGTAATATAAAAACATTTATTGTCCTGCCTTCGACTCTGAGATTTAATTGACCATGTAGTATGCCCTGCTACGCGTCTATTCACTCGCACACAGGTTTAGCGCAAGAAAGAGAAAGTAGAAAACCTCACTCCCTCCCACGCCTCACAGCACTGCCAGCCGCCTGTCGCTCATTCGTGTCCGTACGCGCGCGCCGTTACAACGCACGCAGTAACCACAGTATATAACCGTTAAGTTTTTATTTCGTGCTAAACGAAACTTACCTTATAGTGATACGTATTTATTCATAAAGTGAATGTGAAGTAAAACGCACTACCCAGCGTGGCTGCACCATGCATGCTTTACGCTTCGCCGCCGAGCTAGCACGCGATGCTAGCCAGTCCGCATTTTCCGCTCCGAATCAATACGCGATATTGATCTGTAGCAAATACCGGCCGAGCTGACACGCGATGTTAGCCAGTCCTAATTATCTAGATCATTTTTGATCTCAGCTGAGACTTTTGGTATGCGTTGCTTCCAATATCCTACCCTCATTTTCATTGCGAAAAAAGAGGAACAAGTTGGGTGAATTTACAGTCAATTGTGCTTTAATGCTAATAATAAATTACAGCCAAAGACATTCATACATAATTCCACATACTAAGCAGCGCTGACGATGCGCCATCATGGCCTCTAAGTATGAAGCAGCGGCTCTCGCCCGCACTCATCCGGCCCAACAGGCGCCTGCGCCTGTATGTTCTACCTGTGCGAACGCGACGGCCCCTGATCACGGTAATATTATGTCTACAGTATTGTAACTTCATACAAACGGACGACGCGCGAGCTATACCTACTCGCTCGGATGCCGGCATGCGCTCGGCATGCTACAGTCGCGGACGTGCCGCAGTGACGACCGGACGGTGTGTTGGTTTTTAATCAGTAACCGCGCGAAGTTTTACTAGAAATAAGTACAAGTAGCTATTTAATGTGGCAAGTAGAATATATTGTGCTGTTTTTGGTTGCATGAATTCTTCAATAACGCAACCAGAGATAACATTTTTTGATTACCTGGAAACTCCGAAATGTAAGACTATAAAATAATAAGACTTACTATTAGGTAAGTAGGTACCTACCTACTACGTAATTTGTGTCTTAATGGATTGGTATTTCCTTTTTAACCGACTTCAAAAAAAGGACGTTATCAATTCAATGTATGTATGTAATATTGTTGGAATTGTACCATTTTTGCGTATGTTAATCCATACTACCTTCTGAACACGTGTGCCAAATATTATTCATGTTTGTAAGTATGTAATATTTGTATGTATGTTGATATGTATGTTTGTATATATGTATGTTTGTTCACGAGTTTCTTGAAAACTAGAAGGTTGATTGCGATGGTTTTATGTTATCATATTAATATTTCACATTATTTTTATTTATTTATCTATTGGTATCTGTACTAATAAATAAAAAAATATAAACTTACAATCTCAAAACTAGATAGAAACTCAAAGTAGGCAGATGCAATAAAATAAAACGCTGTAGGTGGGCGACAGCCCTATCGCATGCTAACGTACTGTGCTGCTGTAGGTACTTATTTCAAGGACACGGGCCAGTTACAATACTGATAGACATAATATTACCGTGCCCTGATGTGCCGCGAATTACTTCGTAACGGTGACCTACCGTCACAATTCCAGCGTTTTTTCAACGTTTCGCACTTGGAATCAGAATCCGACCAAAAAAGGTATGTGTTTTTATGAAAGCTTTATTATATCACCTTAAAGCCGTACGTACATATGTACTTATTACGGGCTACCGTATTCCACTCGTGGCGAAACCACGACCGAACACTTGTCTCAGCCAATCTTTTGATAATTATTAAAATGGAGCATAATGTAAGCCATCACACTAACAAACAAAAATAGCAATAAAATAATACAAAGCACCTTTTCGTAAGTACCGAAATATAGTGGTGGCAGATTTATTTCAAATCGAATAAATTTTTATTTATTTTGTACATTTTTGCTCGGAAAAGTCAAATAGAGATTTCAAAACACTTTTACTGCCTAGACCTTAATCATAAATACACGTATTCTGCAACCTGCAGTACACGCTTCAATTTTTTTCCCAAAGCTCTAAAATCGGTAGCATGGCATCCCTCCATAGCTCATGTAGTTATGTATGTTATAGCTCTTTTGTACTTATTTCTTGCCAATGGCTATAAAATTGTCTAATTAGACAATGCTATGGTAAACACAACATTGTTTAATAATACCACTTAAAATATCGATTTTTTATAGATTTTTTAAAAAGATAACAATTTTCTTTTTTAGAAAGCAAGTTTCTACATACATTTCTGCTTTCTGCTTTTACCTATTTAGCTTGTGGTTGGCTCTTTGATTATAAATAGCAAGCAAGCAAGCTGTAAGCTTTCCCAGTACGTACCAAATTATGGTTGGGTCCATTTAAAAACCGGTCCGTTTAAAAACCCCATGTTTTGCTTTCAATTTTAACAGCTATGATAAAAATGACAATGAGCTTTGCTCAATACCTGGCATATGTATAATTCTGAATGGTAGAAAATTTGACATATTAAGTTTTGAAATCCAACTAAGATTTAATCAATTTCTCAGTAAATAAATCGGTAAAGCTAAGATTTTATTTACCGACGCAATAACAACTAGCTCGAAACCGTGATTGTTTTGAAATGTATCTTTTCAAATTCCGTAATCAATATAGTACTAACGTCATATTAGATTTATTAAGGTGTCCGCGGTATTCCATTGTTTTGGAGTTTAATTTTTAGAAAAATATGCTGTGACAGTGATACGCTTTTTTATGAATGCATTCATATAATCGTCGCAAAGTTCGGTACTTAATCTCGAGGCGAGAAAACCGTGTCCTTTATCTTTGGAAAAGTCAGCCACCGACCAGCAAAGATTGTGGAAACCTTTGGTCACCTTAAATTAATTAACTTTTGTTTCTATGAGCTTGTTTTTTAACATATGCTACCACGATCACCATCGAAGAATAATTCAAATAAAATGTCATATTGTATGAAGTATCCGCAGATAGCACTAACCAGAACTAATCAACACATTGTTAAATATACCGTAAGAATAGGTAGCTACAAAATTGAAACAAGTCCATTTTACGAAAATAATGCCTTTTTTGTTTTTTATGGATATGCAATAACAAAGCATATGAATTGGTACAATTTAATTTTCTCAAGTATAATATTATTTTATTTAATATTCTTCGGTTATTTTTATTTGCCATGTGCCACATGTCACACGTAAAACGTAGGGACGTTTAAGGTGTGATAAATACAAGACATGTTCATTATTACACAAATACTAATATCGATTTTTTTTTTAACAAAAGGCAATTATTATATATTAAAATAAAATAAAAAACTGGCGTATCCTAAATGCAATGCTGCATTAGACCTAAATTGCAGTACAATTATCTAATTCGAGTTATTGGAAATATGAACCATGTTAATTTTCCTACTATTTATTCTGTGATTTAAGAATAAACTACATCAAGTAAATATATTCTCTAATCATCAGTTTTTTCCACCCAATTACATTCATCCACTCCACAACAATCTTCCCCAGAAAGCCACTAAGTTACTAAGGAACGATTCTTTGGAAACGTTGCTCCAATTAGTAATAAAATAGATTCTTATAATATGAACTTTATCGTTTGATGTTTAAAGAATTCGATAAACTGTGTTTAATAAATTTTCAAAGGTCATTTCATCTTAATATTCACCAGTTACTAAGGTATGGTGGAACAATTGTAGAATTAAAATTAATAACAAAACAGGTCTAGTGGCAATAGTCCGGCCCGCCTCCTAGTTGAAAAAAAAAATCATTTTCAAAATGTTTTTTTAAAGGACTTTCCCTTCACTCTTACGCCAGAGGACGTCATGTGATACGACAATTCATTAAAATTTGAGTCAATTAATTATTGTAAACCAAATAATTCTTGTTTTTTATGAACCATATATAAGAATGTTTTTAAATATGTATGAAACCAGTCTACCTTGGGATCTCGATATGACAAAGGTATACGATATCAGTTTATTTTTAGATTTTTTGCCCAAATAGGTACCCTAATTCTGAATCATAATCAGATTTTTTTTTTGACACTGCTCATAATATTGAAACAAGTCAATATTTGTCAAACTTAAATATATATATAAATAATTAAATAAATAAAAAACTCATAGTAACTAACTCTAAAGATAGTATTGATATTTACTATAATCCTTAAAAGTTATCCAGGCAATAAAATTAAGAGTAAATTTACAACGAGAAATCTCACCATGTGCCGACTATCGAATACTCGGCGAACATTCCTGGTCGATTAGTCGAATATTAGATAAACGTATTTGGCCGGGGCCGGGTAGTACCAAAACTTCTGTCGGAGAAATTGTTTGCGGTCGTTCGCCCTTATAAAGTCACAAAGCTCTCAGAAGCCGATTTTTAATCTTCTTTATTTCTGAAGAAGATTGTATATTGTATATTGATTGATATAGTTACTTTTCAGTTACCAAAATACTTATTGAATTTTTAATTATACATTAATAATTAAAAAATCATAACTTACCTACTTACCCATGCCTTAAAATTTCTGATAACGATAATACTTCAAAGCCATTGAATTTTCGTATTCTTTTGGTAACTCAGCAAATAATCATATAGCATTGATAGACACCTGTGAATATTTCATGATCTTAAGAGAATTTCATTCCTTAAAATAAATAAATTAATCAATTGCTTTTATATCAATCATCTAACACTTTTTATAACCAAATGTTTTCTCAGGTATTCGAAATTTAAATGTATAAAATATTATTTATATGTTTGGTATTCGGACGTATATCTTTAAAACAGTCACATTAATAACTAAATATCCCATACTAAAAAGCAATAGAATATCATGTATGTATTTCAAATCTATAATTATAAAATATGTTAAAAAATTGCAAGACAAGATAACGATTTGTCAGACTTACCTTCCAGCCCGTTAACTTACCAAAGATAATGCGCTTACTAAAAAGTGTTTTCTGTATGTAGCTTTCCTCGTAATAAAATTATCATTTGTTTTACGTGCCAAATTCAGTGTGTAAAACTATAAAATTCGCAAACCGTCTCAGCTCAACAATACGTATTCCGTATTGTTTGTTATTTTTATAACACGCCACAATAAAAATAAGAAATAAAACTATTTCAGTTTCAGATTACTAAAATAAATAAATAATATATTTTTAGTTAATCATTTAAAAAAAAACTCACAAATATCTTCTTTCTTCCTAGTAAAAATATTTGTTTATAGTAGAAAGTTATAACTTATCATAGTTATCATACATCCATTCTTTTTTAGTAATAGTAATACATCTAAATGTCAAAGATGGTGACGTGAACAATAAATTGTTATTTAATATGATCGTTCTAATGATCAAACACTAACAGAGATGTCAACTTATTCTGTTGTAACAACATTGATTTTACTCCGAACATCTACATGGTCAATTAAATCTCAGAGTCGAAGGCAGGACAATTGGATGATCAAACGAACTTACCTTAAGTGAAGTTAGATCCAAATTGTCCTGGCTTCGACGAAGAGATTTAAGGTCCCACCCTTCCCAATTCCCGTGTACGTTTTTTATGCAAAAATAATCGTCATCCATACCATAGGTATAATCAATGTTGTACATCTCATACATCAGTCTCCTTGCTCTGAAATGAATGAGCGACAGGCGGCTGGCAGTGCTGTGAGGCGTGGGAGGGAGTGAGGTTTTCTACTTTCTCTTTCTTGCGCTAAACCTGTGTGCGAGTGAATAGACGCGTAGCAGGGCATACTACATGGTCAATTAAATCTCAGAGTCGAAGTCAGGACAATTTGGATCGAACTTCACTTAAGGTAAGTTCGTTTGATCATCCAATTAACATTCAGGTCCAACTTATTTAAAGAACAGTACGATTGAAATCTAAGCAAGTCCTCTTGCAAGTTGTGGACGTCCGTTAATGTAGAAATAACTTTAAGGATCTTCATGTCGTCAGCAAACAATAATATCTTAGAATAATGAAAGCAGTTAGTAATGTCCATAATAAAGATAGTGAATAGAAGCGGTCCCAAAATTGATCCCTGGGGAACACCAGAAGGTACAGCGAACCATTCGGAAGAGAAACCCTGCACTACTACTGCCTGAGACCGTCTCTCGATGTATGATGCGAGCCAGCGAAGTAAATCACCATGGATTCCAGCTGCATAAAGTTTTGATAGTAATACTTTGTGATCGATTCTGTCGAAACATTTACGATAATCCGTATAGATAACATCTACCTGTGATCCATCATCCATACCAGCTGTGATAAAATCATTAGCAATAATAAGGTTAGAAGCTGTTGATTTATTTTTAAGGAAACCATGTTGTTCCTCGTTAAAACAACATTTTAAGGATGAGTATATTTGTTCATGAACAATCTTTTCTAGTACCTTCGCAAACAGACATAATTTAGATATAGGACGATAATTTTGAACATCTGATTTATTACCACCCTTATGGATCGGGGAAACAAAAGCAGACTTCCACTTGTCGGGGAAGACACCCTCAGACAAGGATCGTCTGAAAAGAATACTTAAGGGAATAACAAGACTATCAGCACACTGGACAATAAAATATGGTGGTATCGAATCTGGGCCAGCACCTTTATATAGATCTAAATGGGACAACAATTTAAATAGTGCGCTTTCATTAATCACAACGGATCCGACAGTAGCACCAGGGACACAAGAAGCAGAATTTACGCTTGGTTCACAGTGTGTCGTACTGGATTCCGGGTAAGTGGACCTGAAATAGCGAGCGAACAAATTACTAATATCAGTCCCATTGTTGGCAGAAACATCGTCAAATCTATACTAATATTATAAAGCTGAAATGTTTGTTTGTTTGAACGCGCTTATCTCAAAAACTACTGGCCCGATTTGAAAAATTATTTTTACGTTAGTTAGTCCATTTATCGAGGAAAGCTTTAGGCTATATAACATAAAGATACGACTCATAAGACCACAGCAGAAATGAAAAATGTTGCGAAAACGGGAGAAAGATATTCCTTTTGAGAGCTTCCGCTGCATACGCTGCGGAAACCGCGTAAGTAACACAAAAATCATGTATGACAGGATTGTTCAACATTAAGAGTTCTATAATATAGTCCGCGACAGCATATGTCTATCTTTTATGGTTGACTTACTACAACCTTTTTTATGTTAATAAATTTGCAAAAAAATAATGCATTATTTTTAGAGGTGTATTATACACACAGGTATTTATTCTTATCAAAATAAATACATACATCATCACGAGCATTTCATTTAGAACCAAGTTGCCCTTTATATCATTTGATTTCAATAAATATCTTAGGAGCTATCACAGTTTTAACATAACTCCGCACCAAAATAATGTTCGCAGCTTAAGTACAACGTGCGCTTGCGCTAATATATTATAAAGCTGAAGAGTTTGTTTGTTTGAACGCGCTTATCTCAGGAACTGCTGGATTTGAAAAATATTTCTGTGTTGGATAGCTTATTTATTGAGAAAGGCTTTAGGATATAAAACATGACGCTGCGACGGGAGGGGAGGGAGCAAACTCAAAACGCGCGGACGAAGTCGCGGGGGACCGCTAGTTTCATTATATTAGGCAAAGCGTTTGATTTTCTTTTCATTTTCACGTATTTCCAGAAGTCTTTAGGTTTCTCTGATATAGAGGATTCGACATTTTGGATATAAGTTTCGTGGCACTTTTCCTCTAATTTAGCAGCCCTAGTACGCAATACACAGAAAGACTGATAGTCCGTCAAGTTACCATATTTCTTGTACTTTTTATGGAATTTAAATTTTTCTTTTAATATTTTTATCAGAGCAGAGCTATACCATGGCGGATATTTATTGGACTTCGGAGCAGACAAAGGAACATGCTTTTTATATTTTAATACAGTCATTAAGTACAGAATAAAATGAATTAACTGCTTGGTTTAACGAACCAGTTGAAAGACACTTTCGCCAATCAACTTCATGTAATAAAGAATTTATTGCTGTGTAATCACCGCGCTTGAAGTTATAGCTCGCTTTAGGATTGTCCTGCAGCTTATTAGTCTCAAGGCAATGTGATGTAATGTGCAATGATTTATGATGCATATCTTCAGGCACCAGTGGGGCGTCGGAGGCCTGGACAACCATGGGTTCATTCGAAAAAACAAAGTCAAGTATACGGTTATTGACGTTATATTCAGCATTATACTGAGTAAGATTGCATGTATTAATAATGTCAAAAAAATCAATTAAGTGTTCACCCGAATAAGATGCAGGAAACAAATCGCCAGTGTCTGCGGAACGTTCCCATAAGACTTCGTCACCAAAATTAAAGTCGCCCAATATAATGAATTTATCGGTAGGATGTGATGCGATAAGTTGGTTGAGTTTAATAGAAAATAATTTGAGTTGAGTCTTGTTCCAGCATTTAGTGAGAATAAGGCTTTTGATTTGATTATACCTAACCTTAGAGTCAGTAAGCTCAAGTGGTAATGGGTAGGGTACAAAGCGCGATGAACTGCTGGCCGTTGGGGCAGAAAAGTTCTAGGTCGGAGACCATTCGACCAAAGATGCGGCCCACCGACAAGATGGATAAATAACCTTGTAAAGATCGCAGGATTAAATGAGATTCATTTAGAAAAGAAAACAAAATCGCTTGTATTTTGTTCTCCTGTACAAACAGTTTCAATTGTGAGGACATTCAGATCAATTCCATTATTATAAAATAACATCTGTTCTATGAGTATTTTATTCTTTCCAACTCCTTTGTGGCATCAGAATTATTTTAACCATTCAATAAGAAAAGTTCCTCCCAAGATCCTCGGAGGAAGAATGTATAATCGAAATCAAACATCGCGTTCCTTGGAGGCTGCAGCGGAGAATTGCATATTTATAACGGTGATAATTATTTTCAAACCATTTTACAATGTTTTTTTTTCACATTTTAGGTATAGAAAACTATTCATTTGAAAAAAAATAATTGTTGCTGATTTTGTAATACTTTGAAACGTGAATGTTTACTTAAATAATCTCATATATCGACAGGTTGCAAGGAAGCATACCTTGCAGCCAATAAATGAAAATCCTACCCCATTTCAACGCAAAATACTCTTTTTGATTCTTAGACCCTTTGCACACTGCGACTTTTAGCAGCGATGCATTCGCGATGCAGTCGCGATGAGCATTGATGCAGTCGCAAAATGACAACTTTTGCACACTTGCGCTACTGCTGCATCGCGACTGCATTCACGATGTAGCAGCTAAACTTTGCAAATTATGTACTGCATATTGGCGACTGCATCGATACTAACGCGCAACTGCATCGATGCTAAATAAAACCTGTTAATTGTGAGTCACGATGCTGAAGCGCGTTTTCAAAACTGCATAATTGCTAAAAGTCTCATTGTGTCTCCTTACACACTCTTAAACATATAAACGCAACTTAGAATTTTGAGTTTGTGTTAGTTTATATATTTATGGCTTTACCTATTTTTCCACACAATATGTACTAATAAATTGAAAATATCTTTTTATTGGCTTCCACGACACTGGCAGGACTATTGTGAAGCCTAAGGCTAACATCTTACCTTTTTGGTCCCTCTTATTTTATAAGGTAAATTATCAGAATGTATATTGTATTTTATTTACAAAATACTATTAATAATATTTAATTAAAAAGTATTATAACGTAACTAATTAAAAAATCCTACAAGTAATATAAAATGCACTTGTAAAAAGGAACTTTGCCTGTGACAGGCGGGGAATCGAACCCCATGTCTTACGTTATCCGGGCGTATGTCTATTACCACTAGGCCACCGTCACATTAGCAATCCTAGCAAAATTCAACATTGCTAATGTGACGGTGGCCAAGTGGTATAGGGTGGATGCTTTTTTACAAGTGCAATATATATTATTAAGTTTGTATAGTGACAAAACACTATAAAATCAAAAATTAAATCATTTTACAAGTGCAAACAATTATTCGATAAGTTATATATTTTTCTTTACTTCCCTTCCTACCACGTGTGACGTATATAACGAGCATCTCCGTGCCTCGGAAGGCACTGGGCTAAGCTGCTGGGCTCGGCTAATATCGGTTGATATAGCCGAGCCCAGCAGCTTAGCCTTTAGCCCTTATGATACATCCCGAACCGTTATCGCATTGCGTATTTGTTCAGACAAATGCAGGATGCACCACCCGCCCCCAATACGCATGCGTATATTCATACCTAATGCCACTATTAGGCCTCGTCCTGGACGCCAGCAGGCAGCACGGGCGGCGCGGGCGACTTGATCAAAGTTCATAGATTTGTATGAAGCTGTTCTCGACGACAGCGGGGCGGGCGGCGGCGTCGTGATCAACTACGTACACAGCCCGACCAACGATAAACCGCATCCTCAGAAGATGTTGTCGCCTCGATGGAGCACGGATGACTGAACGGAAATTCGTTGGTGGCCATTATAAATACTTTGTTGTTATGAAAATATATGAAGAAATGGAGACGCGGTATATCAAACCAGGGCCCCTATTTTTAAATCACTCGCTTCAAGACGAACTCCGTGGTGTAGTGGCTAAGCACGCTGGTTTCAAGGCGGTCGCCGCTCCGAGGTTCCAGGTTCGATTCCGGGTCGAGTAAATATTATGGAAATAAAAAAAATTCTATATTGTCTAGGGTCTCGGTACCACTGTTGTGTCTGATTTCCATAACACAAGTGCATTAGCTACTTACTTTGGGATCAGAGCAATGTATGTGATTGGTATCTAATATATAATGTCACACTTTTTTTTTTAAAAAAAAGGTGGCATTGATATTTTTTATTAGTGTCCAATTTTCCAAAGAAAATAAATTTTATTCCACTCGGGAGTGATTTGAAAAAAAAATCAACTGAGTTTTGTGAGTACTAATGTCCATATTTTGCGAGATTTTTATTGATTTGGATAGATAAGGAATATTCATCGAATAAAATACAAAGCGTCTAATTATAAAACGTCACCTATTTGTCAGCAATCATTTGTGTAAATGATACTTAAAAGCGGTCATTATATACTTATTAGGGCTAATTAGACTAACGTAAGATAAGACTTTTCCAACTGAAGAGGTATAAAACGACCGATTTTAAATTTGCTTACAAATTATGGGTGACATTTTTAAATAAGGCGTTTTGTATTATATATATTCGAAGAATATTCCTTATCTATAGGCCCAACATCCTCGATACCGCTTACCGCGTTGATAAAATCATTGTTTTTCCTAAACGATATTCTTTCCCCATATTTTTTTTAACTGTTAAGGCTAATTTTATGCTTTCAAAAACATTTAAGTACATTACAGTTACTACATAAACTTTTTCAATTGGAAAAAACGTTTGAATTATAACGATAGCCGATATAAATCATGAAGAGGCGTACATCTTAGGCCCGCTGACCTTAGTAAAATCGGTCTCGAGGCGTAAAAAACTATGTCCGTAATATAAGTACCACAGTATCAAAATACAAAAAGCAAATGAAGCGGCAAGTCTAGCGCTTACTGACGCTGCTCTTCAGCACTTTGCAGGGAGACCGCATCCCGCCTAATTGACGGTGTCTGACGCCCACTAAATTACTAACGTTAAGTCCCTCACGACTTTGCATTCTTCAGAACTATTGGACAAGAGCTATTTCAAATAGGTGCTTCGCTGGTTTTGTTATAAATATTTTACATTACGCTTTTAATAATTAAATGCAAAAAAGAATCAAAAAAATTTAACCGCTTTAAAAAAACACTAAAAGGACTAAAATAATGCTTAAAGGAGTAAATCATTTTAAGTCAGTGTATGATATGCGTAAGTCGACTGTTGCTATCCGTTAAAGTTGACATCATGCACCGATTTCAAATGAGTTTGTTTCTCCATTTAGGTTATTTTCTTTTAAGTTTTTTTTTAAAGCTGTTAAATTTTTAAGTTTTTTTGTCATTTTTAGTCATTGTTAAAGTTACAATGTACGTGATTTAACTAAAACAGTTACATAAACCTTCTCCTCGGTGTAACAAATACTTTAGTGAAAGCTGCACCAAAATCAGCCCGGCCAAACTCGAGAAATTCGCGAACAAACATACATACATAAAAACATACATGTCGAAATGAGAAGCTCTTTTTTTAAGTCGGTTAAAGAATTGAGCCATTGGCTAGTGTGATGATTTTTGTACTTAGATTCAATCAGTAGCCTCTTGTAATCTTAACTCCGCATAATAACAGTTAACGTTATTTATATTTATATAAAATAGAGTATTGTTACTTTATCGAATAACGTTATCGCTATTTAAAAATGGCAACACTGGCTGCCCCTTCTTATTTTCTGACTTGCGAAGTGCACTCGAAAGGCGAGGCAGTCTAGTGCTGACCGCCGAAGCGAAAGGTTAAGGGAAGGAACCTATGTTAAAATGTAGTTATAATTATTGATGTGGCTAGAGATAGTGATTTGTATCAAAGATAAGTGTGTTGATCGATTAAAGAACTTTATAAACTCAACCGAGTTTGATTCACTACACTTCAGAAGCGAGAAGAAATCTACAGCCCACAAAAGGTATGTACTATTATTTTCAAATGATAAGAGCAAGTAGTATTATTTCAGAAAATTTTCTTGAAGATAACGCCATAAATACCACGATAGGATAGCATTGGTTGGGATAATATTCTGCTGCGGTTGAACTGTAGCAATATTATCCTGATTTAATCGTGTTAAGTTTCCGACTGATCGTTTGGTCAAGGCTACTCCTTGATAATGATCTGTGGTGACTAATACGAGTATGCTCATAAGCAAAGTAGGTAGGTAACAAATTGTCGGGCTAGCCCTAGGTTGTTCTTAATATGAACTGGGCCTATGCTAACTCGACGCAGTCGTGCTAAGCTATCATCAAATCATTTGGGCAAGGCTACCCTTTGCTAATGGTATGTGAAAGCTAAATGCGCGATTTATTAAATTGGGTCAACTACGTAGGCATGTTTAACAAAATATTATAATTTTTTTTCTCATAATTATCGGGGTAGTGTTAGGTTGCATTGGTTGGGATAATAATTTGCTGCGGTTAAGCTGTTGCACTATTATCCTGACTAAATTGTGTTAAGTTTCTAACTGACCATTTGGTCAAGGCTACTCCTTGATAATGTTCAGTGGATACGAGACACGAGTACGTGCAACTAAATAGCTAAATATAATAAATGACCTCAGTAGTTCCTCCATCCTAATAGGAAATACGAAAAGAAATAGGTATTAAATATTATCATGTCACTGCCTATTGTAGGTATATATGCCTGCCTATATATGTATAGGCTATGTTTAGTTGATTGAGAATAACCGTTCAACCTGCAACTGTTCTAGGGCTAATATTTTTGTGTTCATAAATAATTATACAGTAAAAAAATCTTTATTTCAGACTTTGCATTCATAATTTGTTAACAGACTTATAAACTATGTTAGTGAGTTCAACAATTGTGTGTTTTAATCAATTGTGTTAAATTTCAACCAATTCAATCCAATTTAATTATTAATATTCGAATCATTTCTTATTTCAATTCAATTTCGTTATATGACATGAATTGAGTGCTCTTTAGGGTATTTACACCCATTGATTATGTAAGTGAGTTAAACAATACTGAGTTTTTTTTTATTTATTTAACTGAGTTCAATTTAAGCCAACTCAAGTAAATTAAATTAGAATAATTTTTCTTTCACTTCATTTGATATGACTTGATATAAAGGCTTTTTTAGGTAAATGCCTTATTGCCAATTCAACCCAATTTGAATTCATATACATTTTAATTTTAAATTAATATACCTTCGTACTCATTCAATATATAACTTGAAATAAAGGCCATAGTGTCAGATTTTACAAAGAAGTTTTAGCGGCCAGGTGTGTCGCGTGGGCCAAGTGCGTCCTTAACTAGCGGCCAGGTGTGTCGCATGGGCCAAGTGTGTCCTTATGTCGCGACCAGGTGTGTCGCGTGAACCAAGTGTGTCCTTAAGTAGCGGCCAGGTGTGTCGCATGGATCAAGTGTGTCCTCAAATAGCGGCCAGGTGTGTCGCGTGGGCCAAGTGTGTCCTCAAATAGCGGCCAGGTGTATCGCGTGGACCAAGTGTGTCCATAGTTCTGTACTTTTTTTTTTTCAAAAGCAGTAGTAGTGACCAAGTCAGTCAATCAATCAATCAAATAAATTCATGTATTGTGGAATACATGTACATCAGTTATGTATACTAGCTATGTATTTTTCTCGATTAGATCGGGCCATTTGTGCCATGAAGAAGCTATGTATGTTTTACAAAAGGTCAAGTCTAACTGTGAATTCTTTTACTAGAAATTTTCATTAGCAACGGTCATGTGAGCCATATAGGCGCACTTACTTGCGTTCAGGATTATTTGCAACATTATTCCTTTACTAAAATTATGCTCTAATAAATGAAGATATGGCTCCATAGTAATTAGGTTTAAAGACATTTATTCTCATAAATACATACAGTTCATTTACAAAGATAATTATTTAAACCATAGCTTAGTAAATAATGACCATATCCAAAGTATAATTTTGTTGATAACAACACTAATGCTGGTATTCTTTTTCTTCCGAGGTGATGAGACTGAAGAGCACGAGACCAAATCAGGCTGGTTGGGCCTAAAAAGACGAAAGAGCTCGCGATCGAGGTTGAGGACATCGACATCTTCTAAAGGAAGTCACAAATCAAAAAGTATTATTTCGGCGCCATCAACGCTCGAAGCCGTCGAGACACCTGAAATTACCGTTTCACACAATCCGAAGTAACTGTTTGGCTCCGATCACAAAGAGGAAAAAATAACAACTACTATGTTTTAACTGTAGTATATTCATTCACTGGATAAGTCCTTGTACACACAATCCTGATATTTTTCGCGGAGGTTTATCTTGATTCCCGACGTTTTAACCATTGCAGCGTTCGTGGTCGCGAGTAGGCTAGGATGTTATTTATCATTTACAAAAGAAAAAAAAAATATCATCACTTCTTCTTAGTAGAATGGGTTATTTTGTAACGATTGAGTACAGAATTTTGAATATATGTACAGTCGACAGCACATCAAATTACCCACTTTTGTTGCAAACTTAACCTAAGATACTGCAGTTTTTACCTTGATGTGCTGTTTTCCGTACAACTGATAATTTTGGTAAATGCATAAACATCCGAAGCCCTTTTCACCGTCTTGTATGAGATCACTGTCAATGCTTTAATTAAAAATAAATTAGTGTAATATTCATTTTTTAAATCGCTTCCACAGACCTAATCTTATACTAAGTTGACTTTGCGAAAAATACCGCGCATTTACCACGATCATGAGAAAAATATACCTATTAGCACACGATGTCAGTAAATTCTTACTTGAATTAACGTCGTGACTTATTTCAAAACAAAGATTTAATTAATTCATTGACGCGGTAATTTTAATGTCGGGTTACTTAAACGCCATTAAAGTCGCGTAACGCGTTACAATGCAGTTCGTTTATACAACATTCATAGAAAATACCCTTACTTCCTTTATATAAATTGTTCTGTCGTTTTAACCATACTAGAACTGTAAAGAGTAGCAGATTCCGTTGCAATTTTGACAGCGCAGTTAACCGCCAAACTTGTAAGACATAAAATGTATATAAAAAGTTTATCAATTATCATTTATTTTATGAAAGAAATACACAGAAGATAAATAATTAATTACAAACTTAACATCGCTCGCTACATGTGCACACCCGGTAGGGTACAGCAAAGTAAAGCAATTTTATAGGTGAGTTTTACCTGTTAATAAATTGTGGAGTAATTATATTAATTTTGGAACAGATGGTCCTATACTTATACATATTAATATTTATTAATGACTACTTTAAACATTTAGGAACCAAATAACTTACTACACAATATTTCTGTAATACTGCACAAACAATAAAAAAATAAATAATTGAAATTATACATCAAGAATGAGTTAAGGTAGCTATACTTTACTTTTACTTAGTAAATAACCTTCCTATAAGTATTCCTGACTAGTAGACAGTCAGTTAAATTAATGTATCCTCAATGTCTACATAAATTTGTTTTAAATGACATTGTTTATCTATAAATCATTACTCCGACTATTTGTAAAAACATTTGTTTTGTGATATTATTTTTATACTTATTGTCTCTTAGCACTTTTATTATATACGTTTGTCTAGTTTTCGCTCAATTTAGTACTTATGTAAGAGACGAAAGGCATTGTCGCGGGTCAGGGTGCCCTTAAAGAATAATTTTTTTGTTAGGAAAAATAAAATCGTATGAGGGCCAGTTTTCAAAAAAATGGGTCCTCTTTCTATGTTATTGTTTGATGCTCTGTTAAAATATTATCACTTATAACGAGGTGATCTTCCATTATGTACTAAGCATTGACTTGAAAAGAAATATGTTTTCATTTATGAATATTATATTGACGCCAAACACGACGTTTGCTCTGCAATATGCTTGGGTTTGGGATAACTAAAGACGCATCGCAATACATTTAAATGGGGACTAGGGACGTCTACACGCCAAAACGTCAGCGTAAATAGGAGACCGTGATCTCATAGGTCAATTAATAGATAATTATGCACAAAGGCTTTATTTCAAAACTAGTTTTTATTCTAGTTCCCCACTTTGATATTTTTCTGTATTCTTGGCAATATCATGCAGTTTATTCTTTATTACATGTAACAGCATAATATCGTTGAGTTTACTTTGCTGAGTAAATTGTATTCGTGGCAGGGTTTAATTATTAATGTCATTTGACTATTAAATCTAATCTCAATTCTTTTTATATTAATTGTTTATACAATTAATATAAAAGGAATTGATTAATAAAGTGAATCATTATTGATTAATAAAGTGAAGTAGGTACTTGTTCCTGCTACTAAATTAAGACCACACCTTCATGTACCGTTTGTTAATAATTAACAAATATGATTAATATGGACCCTGAAATATTGATTTTTTCTCATCCGAACACACATAATATTAGGGAAAGTTAAACTACAAAGTAATATTTTATGTGAACAATAAATTGTAAGATCATAAGAGATTCTATAAATAATAATAATGATCCCTTAAATGTCTGTATCTCCGTTAACAGTATTTATAAGGGATTGAGAACAGACATTAAGGTAACCATTCAATTCCAATAAAAAAACCAAAACCACATAATAGCTTAATTCTTCTCGTATGACTTTAAGTGCTAAGATTCATAACTTTCATTGATATGCGCCACGCAAATTACGAAATTTAACTTTTTTTATAAGTTATCTAAGTAGCTTCAATAATTCTTGATTATGTTCTCCACGATTAATAAGTGACATTTATTTTGGATGCTTTAGTGACTTTCTAATATCTATTTCAATACATACATAGTTTTATACATTACTCAATATGAAAAATTCAAATCATGAGACTGTGTTTCAGAAAGGAACTTTTGTTTTAACCTGATTATTTTATTTACCTTAAACATATCATTATTCAAATTGTGAACTATTATCATATTGCTGGATATGTGATTGGTGTCCAATTAATTTGTCTTTTACTGACTTGACTAATTTATTACTTTTTAAATGAACTGTTTATGTAGATAAGGTCTCTTTTAAGTTAGGATCGTTTATATGTCACACACTTAAAACTACAATAGGTTACCTATACATTTTCATTCATTCATCAATTTAAAAGTCAATTTAGTTAGATTCTTGCCATATTGTTATCTTAAAATCAGATGTTTTTTTAAAAAAAATCTTGTTATGTATATTAGAAGATAATAGACTGTAATAAAATAAAATAAATATGGCTTCGATAAATGACTTTTTGTCATTCATAGACAGGAGTAAAGATTAGTCAAATTAATATTTACGATTGTTATCATAAGTATAATAACATAACCATTCTTAACTTATTAGCCTGTAGAACGAAGTAACTATGAAACTATAGGTACATAATAGATTATGAACCCGGTTACATAAAATGTATAAAATGTTCGTTGCCACAAGTCTTATAAGGCAGGTAAGCAGGCAAAGTATAATCAATCTAAAGATTCAATAGATCAATCTATATTGGTCAAAGCTACAGCAACTCAAGTCAACCAAAAATAGGTTATAATTATTAAAAGAACTAGAAATGTGATAATTGTAATTAATTAAACTTAAATGCCGAATGTGATGATTTTCTAATGTGTACGCTAAAGTAAACTTAGAATTACTAAGTTAGCCCAACAGCTTAATTTTTATTGCTTGTAATATGATAAATGTAGTATGCTGTAGTATTGTATAAATGCGCCATTGTAAATATTTTTTAAAAATGCACCAGGAGGTGCATTAGGTCGGATGGCCGAATGTGATGATTTTTGTACTTAGATTCAATCAGTAGCCTCTTGTAATCTTAACTCCGCATAATAACAGTTAACGTTATTTATATTTATATAAAATAGAGTATTGTTACTTTATCGAATAACGTTATCGCTATTTAAAATGGCAACACTGGCTGCCCCTTCTTATTTTCTGACTTGCGAAGTGCACTCGAAAGGCGAGGCAGTCTAGTGCTGACCGCCGAAGCGAAAGGTTAAGGGAAGGAACCTATGTTAAAATGTAGTTATAATTATTGATGTGGCTAGAGATAGTGATTTGTATCAAAGATAAGTGTGTTGATCGATTAAAGAACTTTATAAACTCAACCGAGTTTGATTCACTACACTAGCATGTTGAGTTTTGCAGGTGTTTTCTTCGTTAAAAAACGTTACCGAAGTGGCCTCTTAAATAAGCTTTATAATAATTTGACTCCGTGCCGTGGTGTAATAGAAAAGCACGCTGGCAAGGCGTCGCCGCTCCAAGGTACCGCGTTCGATTCTCAGTCGGGTCAACATAAAAATCATAATTTTCTATATTGTCTGGGTGTTGTGGTGCCACACCAACGTATCTGATTTTTAAATACAAGTGGATTAGATACTTACTTTGGGATCAGAGCAATGTATGTGATTGGTGTACAATATTTAAAAATAAAATGTTTTGAACACTAACCAATAGTACCTAATAGTTAGTAAAACCAGCACTTAGCATTAATTTGTCAAAGCGCAGGCAGTCGGAGGGCGATTATTTGACGACAGTTCAGCAAGTTCGTTGCCAATTGCTTCGGAAAGTTCCGCTTTGATGCGAAGCCTCGAAGGCAATCAGGGGACTGTTACTGAATAAATGTTGCCGAATAGTTGTTGACAGGGGCCTGGCTTTATAGTGCGGCGGAGTTATTTTAAGTTTCTCGAATGTTACTAAAAATAATTTGTAAGTAAAAATTTCTGGTTATTAGAATTATCTGAATACCCCAGAGAACCTCGTTTTGCCCTGGCCCTGTCCTGCCCCAGCTCTGGCCCTGTTGAACGGGATAAAATGTATCTTATATCCTTTTCCTGATTGTAAGCTACCTCACCACTTATTTTCAACCAAATCGGTGCAGCTGTTCTTGAGTTATGAATAGCGAAACTAACACGACTTTCTTTTATGTATATAGATAGATTAGTTTAATCGATATAGAGCGACTTTGGCAGCGCGACCGTCACGCGGCATTCGCGCTGCTGTCAATTTCATACATAAAATGACAGCAGAAAGTGCGCTTTTACTTTAGAGCGACAGCAGCGCGTCTCTCTAGAGTGAAGGGCTTACTGCTGTCATTTTATGTACGAAATCGACAGCAGCGCGACTGTCGCATTGCTAAAAACGCCTAAGTGTGAGGCCACAAACTGGACGGCCGCGGGTGCGGGCGCGGGGGCGACTGCGGCGCGAGCGGCAAGGCAATTGCCCGCCGCCCGCGCCGCGGCCCTCCAGAACGGTTAATACAAACTTAAGCATAAATATCAAATCGCGTAAGCTCAGCGGTCGTCCCGCGCCCACGACCGCGGCCGTCCAGTTTGCGGCCTTAAAGCGCTCTCAGCCTTTAACATTAGAGAGACGAGCTGCTGACGCGCTGCTATCACTCTAATGTGAAGGCACACTAAGATTCTGCGGGAACGACGTTGCGGTCAACAGCTTATTTATTAAAAATATAAAGAAACCAAAAAATATTCAGCTCTGATTGATAACCAGTTAATTATTACTCGGATATTCTTTTATTCTGACAATATCAGAATAAAAGAAAACTATCTTATTTTTAGAAGTCGGTAAAAAATAAAATGTGCTGAATGTACAAGTGATAACAAACCCTTAAGCTTAGTCCAAAAGTCATTACAAAATAAATTTCCCGCCACTTGGTGTGTCTCGACGTTTTAAATGGTCTTATTTATTTCCTCAGTTCCTATTGGGTGCGTTTTCTTTTTAAGAAAATTCCGTTGGCCCTACTCGCGCTGAATTCCGATTAGAAAAAGACAAAGAAGCGATTGTCGAACGAACTGAAAGTGGGGAATCAATTAAAGAGAACCATCGATTCTCTCGTGCGATAATGTCTGTCAGGGGTAAACGAAAATGGGTGATAAGATTGTCCGCCTTCGCTCGCCCGACCCCGTCTAATTATTTTTAAATCGTTATCGTGATTCACCCTTCGCTTCATTAAACACGCTAAAACAACCATCTCGTTTTATACTAATTTATTTAATATCATCATCGTTATTTACATCTCCAAAATCACATCTGTACAATAATGCTGACCGCAAATAATCTAGTGATAGATCTCGTATTCATAAGATACAATTTTATACATTAATAACTATTTAGGTCGATTAATTAACATACATTAGTATAAAGGTATATTGTTAAAATTTATGGTTTTATTGTGCAATAATTTATATTTACAAGTTACCAACAAGCGTGAGGGGCAAGCCTGGTTAATAGATTAATCTAAGAGGGTTTAATAATTTTGATAAATTAACAATTAAGTCTCTAATTATTTGAACATTGACTAGAGTATTGAACCTTGTTTCAATCGCTCGAAACTCACTTACGAACCAAAGGAAACATTGTTAGATGTAAAGCTTGTCTACGCTGATATGATTCGCCCAACTACTTAATTAGTTGATTTCGATATGTGAGAGCAAATATTAATAACAACACTTCACCTGTGTGGGAGCGTTGCCTGCTCCGTGAATTAAAGCGCTACCCGGATTTTCAACGCGCACACTAGCGCCACTTTTGTAGAAAAATCTTAACTCGTTAAATAAAAGACCAATCAAAAATATGTTAAACAAGATTGTTGTGTGGGTTCTATGGTTTATTTAGTACGTTTAAATTGTTTTTAAGGTAGGTTACTGTAGTTAGAGTTAGAAAAACTGCTAAATATGGCCACTTTTGGCAATTTTCCTAAATATAACTGCAGATAGCTATTTAATAAACAATTTAAACGTACTAAATATAATATAGAACCTAAACTAAAATCTCGTTTATCAGATTTTTGATTGGTCTTTTATTTAACGATATATGATTTTTCTACTAAAGTGGCGTTAGTGTGCGCGTGAAAAATCTGGGTAGCCCCTTATGATGTGTATGCCTACGTCACGGTCGACTAGTCGCATTATAAAACCGACAGCGCTCTCACAAAACGTCCGCTCTCTCACGCGTTCACGTCAATTATGACAAGTTGGAAAACAAATCGTTTGAGTCTCACCGGCAACTGAATGACAAATAGCAACAGGCATTTGTTTATGTATTGCGTTCATATTTTTTATTTGCTTGTGTGCGTTAATGTGATAGTGGGGCGCGTCATTTCAGTTTAGACAAGCTACGGTGTTTGAGTCTGGGCTTTTGGTCCATAACATAACATTCACATAATAAATCGGGAGCATTAAGATATTTGGCACATTTAGTTCATGAGGGTAATTCTAGCAAAGCGTGGCGCCACAATGAATGAATACATGTATAATTTTATACTACTCTAACTTTGGAAGGACAATGCACGTTGAGTACGTGATGCTGGTATAATTTAAAATGGAAATGGGAGTACGAATTCGCAAACAGGTTAACGAGGATCATGAATAAATACCTAAGAACTATTGTTAAGGTTCGTGGTAAGCCCGAGGAATTTACGTAATCATTGTACTTTATTTATAGTAAGAGGACGCCATAACTAGGTCTTTGGGTAAGAGGTATAAAAAATATTTTATATCCCTTATAAAAGTAGGTGGACAAACAAAGTTCGGAAGGTATATTGGCTACAGCATTCAGGGATTTTGCTTACAACCTATTCGTATTACTTTTATGGTCAACATAATGCCGTCCATGTAAATATAAAATCTCACTCTCATCTTTCACATACAGGATATGACACAAGAAATTTTGGATGATATGTTTCACTTTAATAATTACGGCCGTAACATTAACAATACAGAAGATACAAATTCTAGTATAGTAACAACAACACAATCGATTTTCAAGATCATCAATCTTGAGAGAGGTGACAACTCAATGGAAGACAAAGTAATTAATGAACCAAAAATCAAACTACGACAGTTTGTTTAAAAATAAAATCAGACTATGAGATCCATTTGCACAAGGATCACGATGGCCAGAAACGGTTGCCGCCAACAATGCAGGGTTTTTGCACCTATAACAAATGGAAAACTCACATTAATCATGCGTCTGTATAGAACAATTGTGAAATTAACTACTGTAAGTATGAAACGGAATAAAGGTAGTTTAGTTTAACAAATGAGATGCCAGTGAAAGATTAACGACGAGAATAAGCAATAAAGCCGCGAGCAAGCTTCGAGAGTAATGAATGAATGCGCAAAATAAAACAAATGACTACTTACTTTGCATGGCGATTTCAAATTAAAAATTGCTACAAGCATCAACAAAAACAAAACACTGATTTGCTAAAATTATGGAAACACACATCAATGAAGGGGGAGATGAAATAGCAAAAGACTAAAATAGAGTAAACGCTGTTCTTCCAATAATCGGTACGTAACATAAATATTGAGGACAAGTTACTATTCGATATTTTATTTCGCCATTCCAATATAAGAAACCGCAAGAATCATCGGGCCGTGGTGAGGTAAACGGGTCGTTATCATTCCCGCTCGAATGCTCCCCGACTCTCGAATACACAATTCCTTCTTCGTAAAAGCATTGTCGGTATTTTTGTTTATATTGTACAAGATAAGAGTATCAACGGCTTATAGCTTTGTAAACAAAGGCCTTCCGTATCTATTTGCGTCTATGACATATTTATTTCGCTAGTTTAATTTGTGAATCGATAAAACTTGTAGATAGGGGAGGCAAATAGTCGGGACACACACTCAAGTTTCATATCGCCTAATATTTATTCAAAGGCGTTCCCTAGTCTCTATTTGATATCATATTATTTGGCTGTTCAAACACTTTTTCCTCGAGCGGGGGCTTCAAGAATTGATTGTACGCGGTCTGCGTTGAATATTTATGAGAGTTAAGTGTGTGTATGCGAATCGCTGAATGTTTAATCTGTATTTGGAGTTTGGGTACATTGAAACGACCGGGTTGGGTCTCAACCGCACACCTAGTCCGACCCTGGAGACTGGGGGCATGTTACCCATTCAGAACAGCGGCATATTATTTAACGTGATTTCAGAAATACGCCAATTCTGTGTCTTGGTACGTTTCCAAGAAAATTTTCTATAAGCGCAGCAATACGTATTGTCCATGCTCGTTGGGGCAGGTAAGGTAACCAATATGGCCTGATATAAAATTATACCGCTCGTTCCAGGAACCGTTGGAAATTTTTCTCACCCTGAATGGTTTTCGTTTCTGTAAAAGGTTCTGCCTTGAGAAGTAATTCGCGCAACACCATTGAACGGCGATGTATAATTTACTTGAGTTTTTATGAGTGTTTTCAATTGGAAGTGTATATTTTTTGGTGAAAATTTTAGGTTTAATTTATTCAAACTTTATTGCACTGTAAGTTGTACAATGGCGGACTGAATGGCAATCCTCAGTCGTCCACTTTGTAATGCAGAGAGTTTGATCAGAGGTTTTCGTTAATGTAAAGTATATCATAGAATTTCTGTCCGTTCAATTCATGTGCTGATGGTTGACGATGACAAGTCTCACGCCACGTGGCACAATAGAAACGGACCAGGAATGCAGCGTCTTAAAAATTAAAATACCTCCGCCTTTTTCCATCAGGATAAAAGCTGAACTGTAACCGCGCTCAAACAGCGTCGTCACATATTCCGCTCAACCCATTTCGTCGAGCTGAAGTACATTTATTTTTTACCATCAGAGGGGAAAGAGACGGTTTTAATAATGCAGTATATTGTTACAAAGAATACAAAGCTACCAAAGCCCCGGCTTTCGTCTTTGTGCGCCGCATTATCAACTTTATGTATTAAGTATTAAGTTTTGGATCTTTAATAGCATGTAATTAGGTTAGGGTTAGCCGAAGATTTAACTCGGCTTAGGCTTATTGTAAAATTCAGCGGTAAAAGCGAGATTAGCGAAACAAAAGTAAGGAATATTTGATGTAGATGGAAGAGTCGTGCGTAAGTAAACGATGGGAATATGTTCAAAGCGTGTGTTATTCCAAGCATGAAATATGTTTGGGTTTTATCTTCGCCTTTATCTTGAGTTCGGATAAGTATATCCACATAGAAGATTTTTTTGCAAACACGTTCGGATAAACTCGGCTTGATGATTATCATGATCATGGATTAGTAAATTAAAAAAAAGAACTTTAAAAATGCAATTCAATCATAATGCAAACAAACACGATGATGTAAAAAGCAGCTGTCATATTTAAAACTTTTTTGTATTTCCAATTACATAATAAAATATAAAACCTTAAAAATATAACTCATAAAACCAATAATAATCCATAATGTGAATGGTAATGTGATATTTCAACATAAATTTTACATGCAATGAATTTTGCAGCAAAAAAAACAAGCTGTTTTTGATAATTGATACTATAAAAAAAAAAAAACATTTATTAGAACAAGATCGACGTCAGACGACTTTTATTTTTTTAATCTTGTACTAGTACTACAGCAAGGGTACAATTTTAAAAAGTGGTCATAATTAAAACAGTTTTTACATTTTACGTTAGTATTATTTTCACTTACGTATTATTATTACAAGTTGGTAAAAACGGTAACTTCATTATAAGATTACATGGTTAATAAAATATAATCAATTACTTGTTTTTTTGCGTCTACACTATCGCCTGACGCTATCCCACAAACCACTCATACCTGAAACCTGTTGAGGGTGCGGCGCACGGTACACATGATGCGCGGCGTCTCGCTCCGGCGCTCGATCGAGCTGCGCGCGCACGACGCTCGGCCGCTCCGTGCCTGCGCCGGCGCCGTCCGCGCGTTGCACCGCCCGGCTGACGTTCGCGCGCCGCACGGCTGTATGAGTAATGGTTTTAAGCAATGAGGCGTGAATAATTAATGTAGGTGAGAGAGAAAGAAGCTTGAAATATTTTCATCCGCGTTTTGACGTGACGAGCATACGAACAAACGAGAGAAATCAAGCGTGTATTAATTTTGAATTATGACGTTATTAACTAGTACAATAATGTGATCTAGTTCGATCAAGTTTTTTATATAAAAAAACTTGTCTTCACGACCCCTTTGCTTTTTTACAGACTTCAAAAACAAAGAAGGTAATTAATTCGACTTCGTCTCGTGATATCGTCAGAGTTTGATAAAATTTTACTATTTTGATCTAGTAAGACTTCCCAACATGTGTGCAAAATTTCGTAAGTGTATGTTTGTTATATAGTACTGTATTATAAGAGTAAGGTGTAAGTTTCATTAAAATCGGTCCATTAGTTGTTGAGACATAAACAATAACTAATAATCATATAAGTCAGAATAATTATGCATCAGCGTTAGCGGTTCAACAACGGTACATATTCTTTCATTCACAGCGTGACAAAAACTGTACAGACAGTCCAGTCATGTGAGTATCCAGCGCGTTAAGGGAAACAAACTACAGATAAAAGCCGTGACATCTGAAAGAATGTTCAAGCCTGCGCCGGCGCCGTCCGCGCGCTGCATCGCCGGCTCATTCTCTCGCGCCGAACGTACGTGAAAAAATGTGTATAAAATGATAAATAAATAAAAAATATTGGCCAGACAACACACCAATTGTCGTGGTTTCGAAGTCAATTGGTGTGTTAATGTTAATATTGTATGCTGATTAACGACAAGTCTTATAAGACAAAAATGTGTGTCGTGTAGATGAGAATTAAATAACATAGAACTATGTTCACAAGAGCGTGCAATTGGTGCCGAAATCGTAAGCCATCGATGTTTATGAGCACGCGCACGAAACTCGCCGAATTAAGGAGAATGATTGGTCTAGCTCGGCCAAATAGCAACCAGTCTTATGTTTTCAGTCTCATGTTATCAGATTTGAAACAACTCATACGGAAATTATCCAAAATAATAATAAAGTCAAATGAAATCATTATAATACTTGGAGGAATGTCTAGGTCAAACTTATTCATTGGGCAGTACATAAGCATGGAAGAATGCGTACTTCACCTATTTACTTCATTACTCGTGAAAAAACACGATCGTGATCGCAATGTTTTGTGAGAGCAAAAAATCAAGAAAAAATATGCATCATTGGCCACGGCATCTGTTATAGATGATTGTTGCAGCACTAGTGGGGTCCACGTTGGTTAGCGCAGCGCCGTTGATGGCTATAAAGCCCTATAGCTGCGCGGCATTTCTTGCCACATCGATCGCACACATGACGCGAGTCCGCTGGAGGTGGTAAAGCACGACGGAGATTTTTCTGCTTGAGACTCTGCAGCCAGTCATCATCATGCTTTGTTGCACCGACTTCGATATCATGGCGCCATTCAGGCCTCATCTCAGCGCGTTTTCCTATCCGTCTGTCTTAATACCAAAGGTACAACAAAAATGATACAGTACAGATAAAAATGTATAAAAACCATATACACCAAGGTAAACTTATTTCCATGCAAAAGCCTACAAATAGAAAGAAAGCTGAATATATGTCCATATATTACCGGATTGTAACTCATAACGCCGTCTAGTTCTTGGGTTTGAAAGCTATCGATCTGTCAAATTGTCAGTTTCAAATATGCCTGTATCCATTAGATATTTGTGATTAAAAAAAACCGGTCAAGTGCGAGTCGGACTCGCGCACTGAGGGTTCCGTGCCAACGTTAATTGAATTAGGCAATCCACTTACTTCCACTTAGTAAAATACAAAAATATTTTGTTGACAGCAAATATAACTTTGTTTTTCATAGTGTTTGTATGAAGAACAAAGTTATGTTTGCGGTTGTTGAAAAAGTGCTATATCTCAAAAACTTCTCGTTCGATTCCGTTCGAACCAATTTTCGTTGAAAGTATTTGTTATGATCTACATTACATATTTTTTTCAAAATTTACACTCGCTTAGTTTAGAAGTTAGATGGGGGGGGGGGGGGACGCCCATTTTCCCACTGAAATGAAATGAAATGAAATGAAATGAAATGAAATTTATTTGCTTAAAACACGGTACAGATTGATAGAAACAATAATAATGGGTTCAGCGTGTTTTACCGATGTTTCGGTAGGCAAATATTTGCTGTCGTCATCTTAAATTAACAATGTCATTTATAAATGTCAAAAAAGATTATTACAATAATTAATTATGATATAAAAAACATTAATAATTAGATGTCAAATGAATACAATTTTAACATGCATTATACAAAAAAATATGTCACAGATAATACTTAAACCTAATAAATAATGCTGTGTGGTCTACCTTGGAAACAGGCGTTTAATGTGTCCATCGGAACAAAATTTCGTAAACTCCTCTATAGAATAAAAGGAGTTTTCTGAAAGTATTTTGCGCATTACGTTCCTAAAAGACCTCAAGGGCAGGTCTCTCATTTTGTGCGGCAACATGTTAAATAATTTAATTGACATTACGTAACAATTTCGCGAAAAACATGTTGTGGGGGACTGGGGTCTAACGAGTTGCCCTGGATATCGGGTTGATAATGCCTGACATTTAGTTTCAAAAAGACCCTTGTTCTTCCTTACAAAAATGAGCACTTCAAAAACGTACATGCAAGGTAATGTCAAAGTATTAAGACGTTTAAAAAGTGGCCTACAGGAGTCCTTTGGTTTAGCACTTTGGAAGCGTCTAGCTAAGAAACGTTAGACTTTAAAAGAAAATGGTTTTAGGAACCTCTATGTCATTTTAAAGACCTATCCATAGATACCCCACACGCATAGGTTTGACTAAAAAAAAATTTTTTGGTTTTAGTTTCATGTATGGGAGCCCCCCCCTTAAATATCATAACTTTTTATTTTTTGTATGAGAATCGTAAAGCGGTTAACAGGATACATCTCAATAGTGTGATGCTTATAGTTTCAGAATAAATTGGGTGTGACATACGGACGGACAGACATACAGACAGACAGACAGACTTGACGAAACTATAAGGGTTCCGTTTTTTGCCATTCGGCTACGGAACCCTAGAAACTATACAGTGATTGAAACAAACTTGTCTAAATTATAGAAGTGCTATCCTCTAGGGATACTAATTGTATTAGTAGATGGAGATGATCACTTCTGTTTGGACACATTGAAATTTTCATACAGTTAAATGTTTATACAGTTGTGTGGTTTGGTTTCAAGATTTTTTAATAAATGGAGTTATATTCTTTTAAAGTACCTTCAAATCAAGCTATCAAATAGTTAAGAGACCCCAGTAAGTGGAAAAAAGAACACAGAAAACAAAATAGGTTCTCTTGGACTTTTTTTTAGCGTTTTGTAGCCAAATGGCAAAAAACGGAACCCTTCCCTCAAGTCTGTTTGTCTGTCTGTCCGTCCGTATGTCACAGACACTTTTATTCTGTAACTATAAGCGTCACATTGTTGAAATTTAGAAGAATGATGTATCCTGTTAACCGCTTTACGATTCAGATACAAAACTTAAAAAATAATGTTATTTAAGGGGCGGTGGGCATACATGAAACTTAAACTTAAAAAAGTCACACCTATGCGCGTGGGGTGTCTATGGATAGATATTTTAAAATGACATCGAGGTTTCTCAAACAATTTTCTTTCAAAGTCTAACGTTTGATAGATAGTCGCTTCCAAAGTAGGAAAATGGCCCCTCTAACTTCTAAACTAAGCGAGTGTAAATTTTGAAAAAAAAAAAATATTGTGTAGATCTTAACAAACAGTAGTTTTTGAGATACAGCACAATTTCAACAATCGCAAACAGAACTTTGTTCTTTATACAAACACTATGGAAAACAAAGTTATATTTGCTTCCAACAAAATGTTGAAGTATTTTAGCTAAGTGGATTCCCTTATTCAGTTAAAGTTGTCACGAAAACCCTCAGTGCGCGTCCAACTCGCACTTGGCCGGTTTTTTAAATTTTGGTGAAAGAAAGAAAGGAACAAACATAGCAATCTCCAAATTTGCTTTAAATCTTCTTATTACACTACCTACTTTTGATAAAAACGGAAACTTCAAAAATATGTGTTTATAATAGATTTAGGTGTTTTATCTTTTTTTTTGTAAAATCATCATAAGAGGAGATTGCCACCTTTGTTTTAATACATCCCTCTCAGAATTGCAGCAAATACAAATGAGCTGGAATTCACATACTTGAAGTCGGACTGCGATTGTCGTTCCTTGAAAAATTACGCTGCAATGTGTTTCTCTCGCCTAATACCTAATTCATTTGGCACCGAATCGAAAAGTCGACACCGAATGCATTTTAAAACGGCACGCAGAGGTTACTCCTAAACACTATAGCTAAGGGAATTCGGTGGAGTTTAAGTTCAATTAACATTCAAACCTAACGTGTGGGTTTTATTCTAAGGCATAAGCACTACCCAGTTATTTTATACCAAACACTTTATTCGTTGTATGTTTTTAAATTGTTTTGCTCTTTTACCTGAATACACGTGGGTGTTACTGAAAAATTTGTAATACATTTTGAGAGTATGTGTTGTTCCTGAAACGGCTCTTACGAAATTGACATTTAATTAGAGGTATTGTTCTTTATCGTGAATAATATTATTCCTGCCTTAATTAATGTTGTATTAATTAATTTTGTTTGGTCATTGTATTATTTTTAGCATGGAAATGGAAATTTGAAATGTTAGAACGTAAGAAGTCATACTCATTTATAAATGTAATCATAAGTAAAATATGATGGTCATATTGTATGATACTATCCACGTTAGTTCAGGTATGATAAAACAACGTAAAATATCGCGAGAGACGACGTAATTCTACAAGTAGTTTAATACGTTTCGATGTGTTAATAGTTTGAAAGTCAGCCTGTAACATCCCACTGCTGGGCAAAGGCCTTACCTCAACTATGAGGTAGTTTGAGCCATACTCCACCACGCGGGCTCAGTGCGGGTTAGTGGAGGGGTGTTTGCAAGGCAAGCGACTAACTCCCCCGTCAGATGTTATCAAGCCGCACATAAGGCCTCTGAATAGGCTTAACGACTAATTTTAACCGATATTAGCCGGGACCAACGGTTTAACGTGCCTTCCGAAGCACGAAGATGCTCGTGATGTACGTCACTTATATGGCCGGAATGGTCACCCATCCAAACACGACCGCGCCGTAGGTTGCTTCACTTCGGTATCACTACCAAAGCGCTGCTACCACTGCGCAACGAGTTAATAGTTGAAATAATAGATTTTCCTTTAAAATAATATCATGAGGCTTGTTCAGCTAAAACTGTTCATCGAAACTACATAGTTCTAAGTTATATTAAGATTTGTCTTTACGTAGGCTGTAAGTTCGTGTGGGTTGAAATTTTCATGAAAGGGGTAGGTTCAGTAGAGCGGGTACAAAGCGATATAACAACTGGTTAAAATAAGGCCTAATGTATAAATGTAGACATTAGTTTATTCAATGAAGACATTTTGTAGATAAGCATAGTAGTGCGAGTAAATCTACGAGACTATTAGCGGCTTGTTTTCATCTCTGAACAAGTTCCATTAGAATTTCCGTTTTGAGCTCGGGAGCAAGCTCTCTCGTCACAGCGTGATGTTTTATATCTAAAGCGTTCATAAATTATAAAATATATTTAAACCTTTATTGCACTGTAAGTTGTACAATTGGCGGACTTAATTCCTTATTGCATTCTCTATCATTCAACCACTTGGGGAATGCAGAGAGTTTAATCAGTGGCAGGATATTGTTGAATATATACAATTGAATAGAAACATATTTTAAAATGCAGTAACATAAACATATATACATACTAATAATACATCGATAAAAAATGATATGTTTAAAAATGATAAATATCTATGACCACAACTGTATATAAGCAAGCTGAATAAGCTGTTTAACTCATTTTTTTTAATCAGTCCAATAGTTCCTGAGATAAACGCGTTCAAACAAACTCTTCAGTTTTATAATATTAGTAAAGATTACCTACTTCATTCGTAAAATGATTGTGGATGGTTTTTGTGAAATAGGCCCTAAATGATTTCAAATCTATTAAAATACATAAAAACACATGAAGCTGATGAATTGTTACGTATGTGATTTCTAAAAGAAAAGGTTATTGAATATGTAAATATTGTTTGAATAAGTGCATCACTCACTTTCTTTGTTGGCGTGGCTCTTCATTTCAGTCGCTTTGGGCGAGGTGGAGGGCATCGGGATTTCTAAAAAAAAAAACAAATATTAAAAAAACGGCCTTCAACATGTTTGTACTATGCAATTATACAATCAGGACGCACTTTTGTTAGGTTACAATTAAGCTCATAAAGTCTAGTTAAGTATACTATATTGAATATTAACTGTAACCTGTTATGCGTCATAATCCAATAAAAAATTCCAAATAAACTTCCTTCAAAGTTCCTTATAAATTTTAAATGCACCTAAAACTAAAAAGTGTGTAACCTTCTAAAAGCGTAGGTAATTTTAATGCTCATTAAAAATGTAACAATATCCCCTAACCGAGCTGACTCATCGATTCTCCCTGTTATTTACTTAAAACTCCCAAAACATTCAGTTAAGTCAATTTTCCGTGTTGACCCGGGCACGAGTCGAATCCCAAACTTTCCGTGCACTTAGAGGTCGTCTCGAGGGGTATTACGCAAGTGATCCGCGATCGTGATTGCTATCCAACGTACAAGCACCGTACAACGTAAAACAGCAAATTGTTATGATAGAGAGCGCTTTTGTAGTAGAACATATTCAAAGTACATCAAAATATTCAAGGCTTTTCTGGAAAAGATTTGGAAATTGAATTGTTTTTGAATAAAATGAATATTCATGTTCTCTGCATAACTGAGCACTGGCTCAAGCAGCATGAACTGATGTTATCGATAGATAATTATAATCTTATTAGTTCGTTCACTAGGGAGACTGCCATTCGCGGCGGGACACTTATATTAATTAATATTAAACTAAAATGTAAAGAGCGAAAAGACATAGTGTCTCTCACTATTGAGCGAACAATTGAGATATCGTGTGCGGAGCTGGACGACTACATTATTGTCTGTGTTTATAGACCCCCAAGTGGAAACTTTAAATTATTTGAATCTGTAATGGAAAATGTGTTAAACAAAATATGTAAAACTACAAAGAAAGTAGTTGTATGTGGAGATTTCAATGTGGACATTATAGATATTACGGAGGAACATCGCGTTCGACCTCACTCCGGTTTTTGCTGAGCCCACTAGAGTTACTCCTACAACAGCTACTTGCTTAGATAATATTCTCTGCAACTGTAAAATCATCAAACAATCTATAATTAATTTTGTAAAATCGGATCATTGCGGTCAGATAGTTACACTACAGAACCGTTTTATTCCACCCCGTCTAGAAATCAAATGCAGGCCGGTCACTGCATCTCGTAAGGACAAATTTAAAAACCTTGTAAGTGATAAAATACCGTTTATACCTTTTGATAAAAAAAATGCTAGTGACTTGTATGAACAATTATTTCAGGTAGTTAAAAAACAATTTGATATTACTTTCCCTCAAAAGAAAATAGTTATCAATAACTGCAAACCGAAATTCAGTGACTGGGCTACACGAGGAGTTTATACAAGTAGGAAAAAAATGTTTGAATTGTATAACAAAAAAGCATATAGAAAGGATCTATCGTTTCATGAGTACGTTAAGAGGTACTCAAAAATTTTCAAAAGAGTTTGCTATGTAGCTAAGTCGAATTACATACGCGATAAAATTAAACAATCTAGTAATAAAATCAAAGAAACATGGAATATTATAAATAAAGAAACATGTAAAACGAAATCTCCTGATAACAAATTTATCCTAGAAATAAACAACAAGCTTATTAAATCTGATGACGAGGTAGCAAACGCTTTTGAGGATTACTTCTGTAATATTCCTATAGAGACGACTAAACAGTTGAGTTCTTGCTCAAGTCACGTGAAATCATTACTAGTGTCGAGTGTTCATAGGTGCGAATCCTCATTTAAATTCAGAAATATTGGTCCTTTAGACATCATAAAAACATTTGAAGAATTAAAACAAAAGAAAACAGAGGATAAATCGGGTATATCAATAGACACAATAAAACCCATTATACCTCTAATAGCTCCTTACTTATCTTATATCTTTAATGAATGTATTGACCAAAATCAGTTTCCAAATTTATTGAAACATAGCAAGGTTGTCCCTTTATTTAAATCAGGAGACAAAAGTGACCCCAGCAATTTTAAGCCTATTTCAATATTACCCACGATAAGTAAAATTTTTGAAAAACTCATTTATAATCAATTACTTTCCCATTTTAAACTTAATAATTTACTACACGAAAAACAGTTTGGGTTCTCTTAGGTGTAGGTAAAGGTAGTAAATACAACTGATGCCGGAGTAGCACTCATCAGACACATTCTTGATGCTTATGAAGACAAACATGATGCCGTAGGTGTATTCTGTGATTTGTCAAAGGCGTTTGATTGTGTAGACCATCAGACACTGCTCATTAAGTTAGAACACTATGGTGTCTCGGAAAACTCATCTAAGTTGTTAAGTTCGTACTTATCGGGTAGAATACAATCAGTTAACATAAATGGTACCTACTCTTCCGGAGCCCCTCTTCAAATGGGGGTCCCCCAGGGCTCAATATTGGGGCCTTTACTTTTCCTGATATATGTAAACGACCTACCATTTTATTCCACAAATCTTTGTGAGATAGTTCTGTTTGTTGATGATACTTCTTTGATTTTTAAAATGAAAAGACATGAAGAAAATTTTGACGAAGTAAACAATACTCTCTCCAAAGTATTGAATTGGTTCACCACCAATAACTTGTTGCTGAATGCTAGTAAAACTAAATGTGTGAAATTCACTTTGCCTAATGTAAAGCAACTTACACCAAATATTGTACTAAATGGTAATAATCTAGTCTTAATAGACTCCACTGTATTTCTGGGCATTACACTTGACTCAAAATTACAGTGGGGACCTCATATTGAAGCCCTAGCTAGGAGGCTAAGCTCGGCTGCCTTTGCAGTTAGAAAAATAAGGTATCTGACTGATGTTGAAACGGCGAGGCTTGTGTATTTTAGTTACTTCCACAGTATTATGTATTACGGTCTTCTCTTGTGGGGTTCTGCTGCAGACATTGATAGCATATTTATTTTGCAGAAAAGAGCCATTCGTGCTATTTATAAACTTAGTCCTCGTGACTCCCTGAGAGAGGTCTTTAAGAAAATCAACATATTAACTGTGGCTTCTCAATACATTTTTGACAATATAATGTACGTCCGTAAAAATTTAGATAATTTCATGAAGAAGAGCGACATTCACTCATATAACACAAGAAATAAACACAAGCTTGTCGTTCCCAACTTCAGATTAGTTAAAACTAGTAATTCGTTCATGGGAAATTGTATAAAATTCTTTAATAATATACCACACAATCTTGTCGAATTGCCGGTTGATAAATTTAAGAAACACGTTAAAAACACGCTTATGTCTAAAGGCTATTATAAGGTTCAAGACTACCTGAACGACACGAATGTGTGGTCTGTCCAGCCTGCACCGACTGATGTACTTACCTTTGATGATTTTGATTTTACGGCAGCTAGTGGTGACTGAGTTTGTTCCGGCGTTTCTTCTCAGCACTTGCCTAATTGTCTGTGTTCTGTCTCGAAGCGCTGGTAGGGCCCAAAAGATAAGGAGACATGATTCGGCCCCTTCAGGGCACATTTATTTTTATTTTATTTTTCACTGTACATTTGACGTTCATAAGTGGCATATTGTGTCCTAAATTGAATAAACAATATTTGACTTATGACTTTGACTTTTGAAAAAACGGTCCCACGGGACTTTTTTATTTTATTTTATATCATAGTATGATCGTTTACATAGTGTTTACTAATCTTCGTGTCACTAAACATTGTGTTTGTTGTGACACTGCACATTCGAGGTTAGACGCTCGAGAGAAATAATATAACTGTATTATTAGTCTAAACTTAACATGGTGAAAACATTATTACAATAATCCAATAGGTATATAACTTGCTACCGGGTGCCAATAGCATATACATATAGGGGCATGATGACACAGATTGATAAATGAACTTTATGTTTGCTTACTTATAAAGGGTCCCGGTTGCATTAAAATTAGTATCTTCAATCTACGGTGTAATAAGAAGGGCAGTAGAGTAGGTAACTACATTATTATACGTCTGACCAATTCATAACGTACGGTCGCGCGCGAACCGAGTCCGAGTCGTGCTCAAAGCCACCATCTACCTATCTATAACCTTATCGGGTGAATAGTTTTATCGCACTCGCAGGCGCATCGGTTTAAGTGAGTGCGTATACAGGTTGACTGCCATTTTGGTTAAGTGATTTAAAGGATAAGTTAGACGAGTTATTCGAGTTATTTAAAGGATAAGTTAGACGAGTTATTATTAGTTCCTTTGAACACGCGTTTTGACTTTGCTTCCTCCTCTCCCGTCGCAGTGTAATGTTTTAAGTCTAAAGCATTCCTCGATAAAAAGGCTATCTAACAAAAAAAAATGAATAGGTTTGGTAGTTCCTGAGATTAGCGTGTTCCTACAAACAAACAAACTCTTTAGCTTTATAATATTAGTATAGGTACTTTCAAGGCGGTCGGACTAAGTGTCTGTCATCGGAAACGTAGTATATTTACCTGTGCTTATAATGATCGGATTCAAGAAGGAATTGACAGACAAGAGGCGCTGGGAAGATAGAAATGTGTTGCGCTTAACGAATTAAATATCTTTGAAGCCGCAAGCGCGCGATCATCTCCAAAGCAACCTGGCAGTTGCCATAACATGCTAAGAAGGAGACCTGCCCCCCAATTCAGAAACATTCGGTTACGAATTCGGTAACGATTCAAATATTAATAAAATTATAATAATGTGGATTTATCAGATGCAACTATTTTATTATATTGTTACCGAACTGACATATCGACATGCGATCAAACAGCGACATTAATTTAAAAATGAATAGAAAATCTAGCCGAAACACAAACCGAATGGCTTATCAAACGTTCTGAATTGCCCTGCAGGAGAGGTAATAGGTAAAGATGCCAGCAAATCAAGTTCTCCACTTTTGTTGCTAACTACTAGCCCTTGGCAGTTGCACTGCATAAGATACCGCAGTTTACCTTGACGGGCTATTGTCTGTACTGACGATTGCTGACCAAGTCACTCACCATAAAGCCGGATGGACCCTTCGGTCTCGCCGAGCGAGTTCTTTGAGATGCAGCGGTAGTTGCCAAAATCGCCGATTTGCAAGTTGCGCACTGTTAGCTTCATGTGGGCTCTGGGAAAAAAAAATCAAAGTCATTGCATCGCAGTAATTGTGTCAAGTTAATATGGTATGACCACATTACAATTGAATGATAATGGTCTTTTAAAGCTTCCAATTTCTAGATAGATTTGACTTTTTTGTGTCGTATGATGTGTTATAAAAAGTAACCATATGGGGAACCTACAGACAGATTGAACTAAAAAAAGCTTTTTTTATACAGCCCACGTCACAGCTACAGAAATCGGGACCAACTTGAACACTACCCTAGTTTTCGAATCTGCCGTTTACTATCGGAACATAAAAAACAATATTAATAGTGAAAACTCCAAACAAAAAGCCGAGCGAACCTTCCCGTTTGCTCGTCAACAGCTTGAATTATTGAACGACCCATGGTAGACAGGGGACAGGAATAAACAGGTATATTTGGGACGAAAACCAATTATCCGTAAACAAATCGATTTACTGTGTGCTTTTTATGAGATTCAGTTGACTGATGTGACGACTTTTTTACAGAACTAAGCCGTTAAGGCACTAAGCTGTTTGGCAACCTACTAGTTATAGTTTAAGCTAATCAGAGTGTGAGAGTGGTTGGTATTTAGTACAAGGGCATGTGTTTCAACATCTTAGTATTATAACTTTTAATTTTTTTTTTGTCAAGTCTGTCTGTCTAAAAAAAGTTTTTGTCAAACCACACACGCATAGTGTCTTTGGATAGGTCATTTAAAATGACAGAGGTTCCTAAGTCTAACGTTTGATAGATAGACGCTTCCAAGGTGGTAAAATAAGCGTCCCGCTCCCCCCTCTATCTTCTAAACTAAGCGAGTGTTCATTAAAAGAATATACGATTTAGTTCTTAACACTATTAACGAAAATTGGTTTGGACGGGATCGAATCAGTCGTTTTTGAGATATAGCACATTTTCAACAGCCGCAAATATAACTTTGTTCTTCATACAAACACAATGAAAAACAAATAGTAAGTATATATTATTTGCTGTCAATAAAATTTTGTAGTATTTTTGCTAATTGGAAGTAAGTGGATTCTCTTATTGAGTTAATTCAGTAAAATGTGGCACAGAACTCTCAGTTCGCGAGTCCAACTCGCACTTGGCCGGTTTTTTTTACATTGGCGTCACCCTAATGGTGAAAGTACGTCAGTTTTCTGTCAGGAGTATTTTTTCTCCAATTAATTCTGTTACAAAAAATAGCAGATATATTCTACAGCAAAACTACGAAAGTCCCGGGAACCGCAACTTCAGACATGGATGGAAGTGAGTGATGTCTGGCTCATTTTGTCGCGGTGTCTGACGTATGCCGGGACATTTTTCACTCGTCCTAATAGTTTTTGTTGGAGAGAATTTTAAATTACGACTTAAAAACTTTTAAATGGTGTTTTCTTTGAAGATCGTTGAATGTGGAAAACGATGAAGCTGAAGGAATGGAGACGCCCACGTTGCTTCGCTCTGACTTGCCATTAATAAATACTCGTTACAATTGACGTTTTCATAAGAAACCACAAATTTCGCAGGGTCGGACTGACAGCACGGTAGCTCAATTGGTAAGAGCGTTTGGCCCAGTCTGCCAAAAGGTTGCTGGTTCAAGTCCCGCCCGTGCGCTAATTTTTGGTTTCTTATTTCATCTTTAAATGTTTGTTAAGGTTTTTCCCACTACAATGTATCATTACATGACCGAGCTAGTAACGTGTCACACACGAAAAGTATAACGGATAAAGTCAGATTTTCCTTGATAGTCAAATATTGTAAACAAAAGCGTATTTTGCCGGTGCTAACACGCTCCGCGTATGACACGCGACGGTGTTGGTCATTAATGGAAAGGTCTAGAGGGAAAGTTCATAGTTTCAATTCAAAAAAAATTTTCCTGACATGTTCACATAACACAGTCATGGTATTCTACGCTATAGTGGGCTAACACCTTAAACTTGCTTATTGCTGGCTTTACTTAGCAACTGACGAACTACATAGCATTCTCCTTTTTTCACGTATGATGGTAGGGCCACGGTAATGTTATCTATACAGTATTCCATTTTCGTACAAGCTGACGAAACACGAGCTATACATACGCGCCTTGATTTCGGCACGCTTTCGGCACGCAAACAGTCACGACTGCGCCACAGTGACGAACAGAACGTTGTTTTTTAGGGTTCCGTAGCCGAATGGCACCAAAATTAAAACCAAAAAGAAACAGAAACAAAAACCAAAAAAATTTTTTTAGTCAAACCTATACGTGTATTTGTCTATGGATAAGTCTTTTAAAATGATATAGAGGTTTCTAAAACCTTTTTCTTTTAAAGTCTAACGTTGCATAGCTAGACGCTTCCAAAGTGGTAAAATGGGCGTCCCCCCCCCCATCTAACTTCTAAACTAAGCAAGTGTAAATTTTGAAAAAAAAAAAATGATGTAGATTTTAACAAATACTTTCAACGAAAATTGGTTCGGACGGGATCGAACGAGAAGTTTTTGAGATATAGCACATTTTCAACAACCGCAAACATAACTTTGTACTTCATACAAAGACTATGAAAAACAAAGTTATATTTATTTGATGTCAACAAAATATTGTGGTATTTTACTAAGTGGAAGTAAGTGGATTCCCTAATTCAGTTAAAACTGGCACGGAATCCTCAGTGCGCGAGTCCGACTCGCACTTGGCAGATTTTTTAACAATAGCCGAGCGATTTATTTCTCAATAAATAAGCTTACGTACATTTTAATACAACGAATAGGATATATTAAGCTGTTTTTGGTTGTTTTAATTTTTAATGAAGCTTTATTATATTAGAATGCGGATAAATTCGATAGTTAAGCATTCCATAAGTCTCAGTCGAAGCGCATGCGCAGCGAAATTTTAAGATTGATTTGTTATTTAATTATTAAAAATGTTTTTAATTACATCCACTAATCAAAAAACAACACGCATTTTTATTTGTTTATATAAAAAAAGTAAATACTTACGATCACCAAACTAAATGGAAACACAAAGTAGGCAATTGTAATTAAAATGCTGGAGGCGGGCAGGCAGCCCTATCGCACGTTTAGGTACTGCGCGGCTGTAGGTATTTATTTCAAAGAGTCTGCAGAGTTACAATACTGTATAGATAACATTACCGTGGTAGGACAGAAAATTTGTTGACCAGTACCGTTACCATGAGTTTACTCGATAGCGACGACTGTTTTACTCGCTAGCGACGACGTAACTTTTTGTATGGAAAATTTTAGTTCTGTCAGTGACCGCTAGAGGCACTGTACAATTTTCCATAGACTTTTTTTACGTCGTCGCTAGCGAGTGAAACCGTTGTAAAGTCATGGTAACGGCACAGATTTAAGGATTTGTCACACTAGTTACATTCAGAATAGTTTTAACACTCAAAGTGTTATTTTTGTATTCCTTTAAGATGAAATAAGAGACCAGAAATTGCGCGGACGAACCGACTGCATGATAGCTCGATTGGAAAGAGCCCTTTTTGCCAAAGATTGCGAGTTTGAGTCCCGCCTATGCCCAATTTTTGCTTTCTTATTTTTTCTGATAAGAACACAAGTTGCGGTGGATTTTGTCCATACATAATTGCCCACATGCGCTCAATCTTGTACGATTCGGAACGCAGACCGCAACCATTGTGCCAAATCCTTTAGTGTCAATCTAACAAACAAGTCAAACTAAAAACGAAACGGTAACGGGACATCAAAACAATCCGTCATCAGCTCAGACATTCAGATGCGGGCCAATAAATTATTCGAACGTGTCAGTAAATCTGCAGGAGCCCCGGCGGCCGATTAATTTGTAGCGAGCGTAATTGATGATCTTGACGACGAAGGTCGAGGTGTAATGGACCGTTAGCAGCCGCAAACGCGACGCGTCGGCGATCAGTGGCCGAGTCAAATGGTGATACCCACGAAGGACGATGCAGTTCAGAAAAGCAAGCGAGTGGTCTTCTAATTATTATACTTGTGACTAATGAGGCGATGAATATATAATCTTTATATAATTTTAAGTAGTTCTTGAATTAAATTAAAACACATTTTATTATCAATGGTTGTTGCAAAAGCATTAAACTAGAAAAAAAAATCAGCATGTCCTAACAACGATGTTTCTTAACAGACATTAGATTCAAGATTTATTTAAACTTATAGTTATTATCTCAATCATTACTCCAAATACTCACCCTAGCCGATTTCGACTACAGTGGCCAGTCACAACGACTAACTGATTGCGCGGGATATATTATAGTGCACAAGTGTGTGCGCAAACACAGGTGCACTCTCTATTCCTCTCACTCTCATAGCCCGATTGGACAGTAATCTGACACGACCGGAGAGAGATGAGGCGCAGGACCAACGGCTTTACGTGCTTGCCGAGGCACGGGGGTGAAACACCGCCATCTTCCAAACTCCGGGCTGCCTTAGTATTTATAGGTAGAAAAACCCAGGTACATATTTTTGGCCCGACCCGGGGACTGGACCCGGGACCTCTGGTGCAGCCGTGGCTTTAAAGCTGCAGGGGCTGACATATGTGGAAACTGAGGACCTTTTGAAAATGTCCACCTGAATAATAACAAAAATTATAACTGTAAGGGCAAACCACGCTCAAAGGAACATACAGCCACACAATTACAAATACATTACACACACATACATTCTACCAACACACACACATACACACACATACACACGCACACACACACACACACACACACACACACACACACACACACGCACGTACACACATACCCACACAAATACACACACGCGCACACACTCTCACACACACACAACTTTACCCTGTTGATCTTAAAAATTTAATTGTTAAACATCTAAACTATTTGTTTGTTTGTTTTTCTCTAACTAAACAAAAATGTATATTTAGAAATGGCAATCACTTACCTGAATCCTGTAAGTCCGGTGGAGGGCGCTAACGACTTTCATACAGTTTATAAAAAAACTAGTGCAGCCGTTAACGTTCAACCGATTTTTTTATGGGTCGCCAAAACTCTATACCTATTTTAAGATACCAGTTGTAACATTTTGAATCAATAAACTTTATTTATTTATTTCTAAGTGCGACCCTCCTACCGCTGCGCCACCGAGGCACATTACTCCAAATATCACTAAGCCAAAGTAATACTCTTATAGAATTTAAAACTTTTGCAAATGAGTATTACTTTTAACCCACCCTTTTACTTTTAAACCTTACAAAGAAATGTTCCGAATTACAAATGACCCTGCATAATTGAGCCCAAGGACTCTTAAAAAGGTTAACAGCTCACCTGTATGAGTTCTCCTCAGTATTTATAGCGTACTTCTTCGTCGGCAGCACCATGACGTTGTCATACACCCAGTACGAGATGGCCCGAGGGTGCGCTTCCGTGTGGCAGTCGACCGTCACGTCGGTGCCTGCTGGGGCGCCCACAAGCTGGTTCGGGACCCAGATCATGGGGGAGACTGAAACAAAGAAATCAATTATTAAATAGTCAATGGTGTTAAATAAATACGCGCCAGAAACACCGATTGTCGTGGTTTCGAGGTAAAGGAAACACCGATTGTCGTGGTTTCGAGGTAAATAAATTTCTGCTTTGAAATACCTGGCCACGATTATGACGTAGGGTCCCCCATAATTACTTCACTACAAAGTGTAGTATCAAAGTCGCTGCTCGCTGTCTGTATTTAAAATGTGTGTATGTATGTAAATATGTATGTGTGTTTAAATCTTTAAAACTACGCTAGGGATTTAAATGCATTTTTTTTAATAGATAGAGTGATTCAAGAGCAAGGTTTATACACGGTGTCGGGTTTCATGTGATCCAAACGAAAACCATCGAGAGAGGGGACCAGGAGCTACTGTAAGGATACATGGGGGGTATGTTCCGCGAAAATTTATAGTTTTCGAGAAAACAGTTTTATTCTAAAAAAAAAACTTAGTACCCAAAATGACGCATTTTTAAATGATTTTTCCTAAAGTATTATTACTAGAACATTGTATGTTGTTTTTGTGAATTTCAACAATTAATTTTACATCACAATATTACAGTTATAAATCAGGCTAATTATTTTCTGCAAAAAAAAATAAACAGTGAACTTTTTTTTATTGGATGATTTTTTACTTCTTTGCTGTTTTCTCGAAAATTTAATATTTTCGCCGAACATACATGGGGGTCCTTAGAGTAGCCCCTGGACCCCTCTATCAATAGTTTTCGTTCAGACCACATAAAACCCGACACCGTGTATGTACAATTCGTGCATAATATAGTAGTGAAATGCTGATACTTTTATAGGTTTCCAAGTGAAGTCGTAAATAAACTCATTTCTTGCGCTTACATTTCAAACGCTGGCTGAACACTACAAGATGGATCAAAATAATGTAACCACACGAACCGTTACCAAATCACCGCCCGCCCTCCCTCGATACGCATGCAGCATACCTAATGCAATTGTTAATACCTAACAATTGCAACTAACGTGCAAAAAACGTCGACGCGTTTCGCCCTTACACGTGGCATCCTCAGGAGATGTTGTCGCCTCGGCAGAGCGCGGACGACAATATCTCCTGAGTTTGACGGTTCGTGAGGATAGGTGCCTGCGCCGGCGTCGCTAAGCGGAAATTATTTTATAAAATGCAACTTTATAATGAATTTCCGCAAAGCAACGCCTGATTCTATTCATTAACGTTCATGATTCAATATTGTTTTCAATTGCAGAGTTTACGAAGCACTGAATTCGATTCAATTAATAAAAGATAACAAATTGAAGAAAACGCGAAACATAGACTTAAAATCCAATTACTTCAAAACTTATATTACTGTCTGTTCATTTTAATAAAAATAATGATCAACTACAAGATAAACTTTAACGAAACACAGCAGCAACTTTTCAACAAAGATTTATACTTGAACATTTTCCTTAATCCGTAACAAGAGAATATTACCAGCGGAATTCTTTATCTTTGTCTCAAGAACAAACAAACATTAATTTATATCCGACAGCGTAAACTAAAAGTTGGATCACTAATACCGGAACATTGTGTACGAGCGCTGCAAACTGGAAAGTGCCTGGTTATCTCGTATTAGTTCCGCGGTAGGTATTAAACTGCGAATAAGAATTAGCTTGCGAACCAAACTTTGGCTTGGGACGCTACTCCGTAAGTTGGGAATCTCTTCGTCTGGTCTCTAGGTAGCACGGTGACAATGTTTGTAGCGTAAACGTGGTCGACGTATCGACGGCGAGTTGACAGATATCAACTAACATGTCGATGACAGCACTTAAGCCTAGTTGCGTGATCGATACCTAACTGATGGTCAAATGACGTTGTCATTAGTTGAGCTAGCTATCGAACAAAATACTTTACACACACGCACACACACACTGCGGCACGCACTATTACCTATCAATCACGCAACTGGACTTTAGAATCCTAGAATCCCACCACTGGGCTTTGGAGGCCTAAAGGGCCATCGACAAAACCTCTTTAGAAATGTTGACACCATCTCATGTTGATGGTAGCCGCATTTTTACATCATCAAACCTAGCATCAAAAATGGTTTGTGATTTTCTGTCAATGTTTGATGGCAAAAGAAAATAAATTCATTTCAACGCCGTTAAAACTAAAAAAAAAACATTTTGATCAAATATTTGTAGGTGTTTCTTGAAAATGAACAACCCACAGAAAGATAAGTGGCATAATTACTTTTTCTTGGGAAAAATAGAAAATTATTTCCACTACCCCAGGTATGAGGAGTCGGCGAGCACTATCCGTCATTATTGAAAGTTTATAAATTGCTTCTATCCCAGTTCCCCCACAATGTACTCTCCAGTTATTTTATCCGCTGAGTTTTTACGTAACTTGTTAGTAATCGCTATGCGATTGCTATATGTAGACATAATGGTAAGTACAGAAGGATGATGGACCGTAAAACATAATGTTCTAGCTCTTTGATTAAAGTGCGCGTGCTGCTGTCTGTGAAAAACATCCTCCCGGCTGAATCTAACCACGGTGAACAAACTAAACCGAGATCGATCATCTTAGCGGGTAATACTTTATTGCTCATTTATTTACCTACATCAGAGCACACTCTGCGCTTTTGCTCTTATAGTTCGGTGTCACGGCAGTTGGACAGAACCGGAGAAAGATCAAGAGTAAGACCAAACCTTACATGCTTTTTAGGGACGGTGGTGTCAGTAAAACCCCAAATTTATGACTCCACACAAAATTCGAAACTAGGTGGTGACTAAATAGATATGTCAGAACTACATTATTATAATTTTAAAACACAATTCGCGTCATAGGACTATGATGCAATGCGAGAGTTTAAAAGTATTTATATTTTATATTATTAATACGAGGACCTGTTTAAAACATATACATAGAAGCTTGTAATATAATTATATTATTAAAATGATTAAACATTATTAACCGACTTCAAAAAAGGAGGAGGTTATCAATTCGACTGTATGTTTTTTTTTGTATGTTTGTTACCTCATATCTCAGTCGTTAGTCGGCCGATTCGAAAATTTTTTTCGCCTACTTAGAGGGTCTACCTTCTAGTTGGTCCCATTGTTGCCGATTTGGGGTCTGAAGGTGGGATCTTGGTGTAAAGGCACGTATAGTGTCGTTTTACTAAAATCTTAATGTTGACGTATTATTACGTCTGACAGTCCACATCTTGTGGGGCTGAGCTGATGGTGGAACTCCTTAACGCTTAGGAGTTCAGTAATTATAATGACAGAACATATGATAGGTAGTTTGTAGCTTCTTAAAGAACAGAGTCATAAGGGGCAACTTAATCAGAGTCATAAGGTGTAACATTGAAAGGAAAGGAATTCATTTTAGGGAAACAATTTCTTTTTGGAGTCGGTGCCATCACTTTCCATCACATCAGCCTCACCTGTCGCAGCACCGACTCCAAAAAGAAATTGTTTCCCTAAAATGGATTCCTTTCCTTTCAATGTTCAAGAGTTTATTTAAGACTTTTTAGTGCATTTTGGTTTTAATAACAGTTCATTTTACTATGTTCTTGAAACATTAAAATAACAGTTCATTTTATTAAGTACTTTTATAAACCTGGTTACTTATTCCTATGCAAAAACGATCGAGATACCTAATCGCACTATGTTATTTTATCCAGTCTGATTGATCGCCGGATTAACCGGAGCCTTCTGTTTTACTTTGTGAGTTTTGTTTTTGAAAATCCGTTAGTCGGTTTTTATAAAGGGTCCATTTTGATGAGTACACTCCTTCAGTTCTTTGTCAAAGTCATACTTTATTGCTAACTCAATTACAAAGTAACTCAATTACAAAAAGGATACCAAAGTCAAATCTATATTGACGTCATTATCATCATCATTTCCAGCCTTGATTCCTAGTTCATCTAGGGTCGGGTCTCCTAGTACATCTGCGCCAGAGAGCTCTGTTCTGATTTGTCTGGATAGGTAGGTTCTCTTGCATCTTCACAAATCTATATTGATGTTACCTCAAAAAAAGGCTCTCCTAAGTAATTTAATGTAGGTACGTATACCTTCACAACTACTGTGAATAAAAAAAAACAATAACGAAGGCAAAGCAGTTAGCGGGGCACACAAAAGGCAACCTAAAATATAGCAAATATTAATCAACTTACCATTTTAATACCACACTGTACGGGGCTATTCACTGGTACCGTTCCCATGAGTTTACGTAAAAAAAGTCTATGGAAAATTTCACAACGCCTCTTGCGGTCACTGAGGGAACTAAAATTTTCCATACGTACGTATTACGTCGTCGTTAGCGAGTAAACTCATGGTAACGGTACCAGGCACAAGAAACTGGGCACACGTATGTCAGTGTACAGTGTTGGTAAAATTATTATCACGCTATATGTAAAAAGTAAAGTTAGCCTGTAACATCCCACTGCTGGGAAAAGGCTAAGGCCTTACCTCAACTATAAGGTAGTTTGAGCCATACTCCACCACGCGGGCTCAGTGCGGGTTGGTGGAGGGGTGTTTGCAAGGCAAGCGACTAACCTTGCTGTCAGATGTTATAGAATAGAATAACGTTTATTGCCTTCATAAAGAAATAGTACAAAATCATGAGGAATTAAGGCTTAGTAAAAAAGGAAAGCAAATGGTCAGTGGCTCAGCTTGTGCTGATATGGGATTTGATCCCACTCAGCGCTGGTTTTGAGCCACTTCTATCTCTCCATAGGTAGTAGGTGATAGTTAGGTCATGAGGGCTTACAGTTCTAGGTAAAAAATACAAATTTCACAAAAAAATTAGTATAAAAAAAACAATATTACATTATGCGAGCAAAGGTGACGAATGAAAAGTTGAGGAGCACTCTAATATCTCTCTCTCTCTCTCTCTCTCTGTGTGTGTGTGTGTGTGTGTGTGTGTGTGTGTGTGTGTGTGTGTGTGTGTGTGTGTGTGTGTGTGTGTGTGTGTGTGTGTGTGTGTGTGTGTGTGTGTGTGTGTGTGCGTGCGCGCGCGCGTGCGTGTGTGTGTGTGTGTGTGTGTGTGTGTGTGTGAAGTACTATGATTTAAAATAAACATTTAGGGGTAGTGACTTCCAGTGTTCGCGAACAATATCTTCCGCAGCAAGTTGTTTTTTTTTAATAAAGCTGCTTTGTATTTATTTTTAAAACAATCAACACTAATTTTTTCTTGCATAGGCGGGGGCAGATCATTCCATATGCTCGCTGCGCGGAATTTAAAAGATCCTTGATATCGCGTTGTCTTGTGTTTGGATATTATTAATCTGTTTCTGATTATCATCCTAAGACTTCTCTGAGAGTTGTCCTTTACCCAGGTAAGTTTTTCAAATAAATATTCCGGTCTTTTGCTCCAGATAACCCTGTGAACATTACAGGCATACTGCAGTTCCCCTCTAGCCTTCATGTTTAAAATACCCTTCCTATTCAGGTATGGAGTTATGAATTCCCTTTTCGGCACATTGTAACAAAAGCGAATACATGCATTTTGTACACGCTGTATGACTTTTTCTGTGCCGGCATTTAATCTAGGGCTGATTATTGGGTTACAATAATTGAAAGGTGAGAGAACGAGTGAGTCAGCCAGAACATATCGTACTTCTTCTTTCAGATACTGTCTCATTTTGTAGAGAATTTTCAATTTGAAAAAGGCGTTTCTGAATTTCTCATTGACATGATTCAGGTACTTTTGTTTTCCATCAAGTATTAAGCCGAGGTTACGAGCCGACTCTACCTTGTTAAGAGCAACATTGTTGATGGTTACTTCCTTACTACAACCAGATACAGTTTTGATTTGTTGCGTTGTTCCTAGTATTAAAACATGTGATTTTGCAGGATTAAGCACCAGGGAATTTTTCTCAGACCATTCGTTTATGTTGTGCAGATCTTTGTTGATTTTTGTATGGCTTTCTCGGTGTCTGTGGCTTCAAATGAATAGTACAGTTGGGTGTCGTCCGCGTACATATGATATTTACACGTTTCCAGACACTGTGGGAGGTCTGCTGTATAGATGGTAAATAGTACAGGGCTCAATATAGATCCCTGTGGGACCCCTCGAGATATTATTTTAGGAGATGAGAGCTTTTTTTCACCATCATTAGCGTAGATTACCACTGTTTGTTCTCTATTAGTTAAGTATGTTTCAAACCACTTGCAGGTGTTTGCTGAGAATCCGTAGTGATTTAGTTTTGCTAACAAAAGCTGTGGATGCAAACAATCAAAGACTCGTGTATAGTCCAGTAGTACCAATATACTACTCAGACCCATGTCCGATGCCTCTGTGAGGTCGTCTGTTACATGTAGTAAAGCTGTTTCTGTGCCGTGACCTCTACGGAACCCTGATTGATATTTTGGTATGATTTTATTTGTATCTAAATGATCAGTTATCTGTTTTAGTACCACCTTCTCAAGTACTTTTGACAATATGGGTAGGATAGAGATCGGACGTAAGTCTTTAAGATCAGCTACTGTTGTTTTTTTAGGTATTGGCCTGACTAATGCTTTTTTCCATTGTGTGGGAAAGGTATGAGTTGAGAGATTGACTTGTTGATGATCGCTGTGATGATTGAAAGTGTCTTTGGCAGGGTAAGCATAATCATTTTTATTTCTGAGGAGGTGGTTGTAATGTTGCTTATGATTTTAAAGACATCTGCCTCTGTTGTTGGTTTTAGATCCAAGGTATTTTGTACTTTATGATTTTTTATGTCGTTTAAGTTAAAATCCACTTTTTTACTAGGTGGCAGCGTAAGAAAATGTTCATTAATAATATTTGGATCATTAATATGATCAGGTATACATTCTGCTCTCTGGTTACCAAGTAAAGTAGTATTTTTTATACTTTTCCATAAAAGCTTAGGGTAAATCGTCCTTAAGGCCTCTGACTAGGCGTTACGACTAATATCAACCGATATTAGCTTAACCATTAACATATTAGGGACCAACGGCTTAACGTGCCTTCCGAAGCACGGATATGCTCGTGATGTACCTCACTTAAAAGGTCGAAATGGTCACCCATCCAAACACCACCGCGCCGTTGGTTGCTTCACTTTGGTATCACTACCAAAGCGCTACTACTACTGCGCTACGAGCACCTCGCGTTACACGCTATATGAAGTTTTCCTATAACTAAGTAAACTAAGCGTGTCTTCATAGGGAAACTTTATTTAACTTGCCCTATGTGGATACGCTTAAAAATTTTGCCATGTCCAGATGACGAAATAATAAGTGGTAATATCTTTGAGTTTCACAAACTTGACACGTGTGTGTCCAGTCTCTTGTGTCCAATTGGTGTATTAACCTTTTTACGAGATCTAAATTGAAAAAGCTAATTTGCCAAATCATACTTCCCGGCTAAATTATACAATACCATGCAGCTAAAAGACGTAAAATTATTAATTTATATCGCCCGCTCTAATTGTATTCAAACTAACTATTCTGTTTGTTCAGTTCAGTATAAATTACGTGATATTTACATTTTATGCAAAATGGAATCTTCATTTTTATTCAAGTTCTAGACTAGAGCGCAAATCCTATCCTTTTGGAGATCACTCACTTGAGTGAATAAAATATTTTAAGAATGAAAGGGTTGAAGTAAGGATTACAGTTTTTTTGCGGTTCAAATAGAAAAAAAAAACCACTTTGTGTTTATAAGTACTATAAAATATTTTATACGAATCGTTTGCAATTAGAAAATCTAGTTGAAGGAAAGTATTTATACATTGTTACTACTTATTACGTGCTTTCCTAAAAGTATCATACTTTTTTATAAATAAAAAAAGAAGTCGTAGCATAGAAAAAACGACTACTTACATCAGCTTAAATTCAAGAATAATAAATTTTACATTTGTGCCATTATATTGCTTTAGATTTAATTAATCATCCCAATTTTTTTCTTAGTAATGTTCATAATTTATCTCAAAGAAAACACTATTGACACAACAAATTTCTTCCATGGCTAAGAATATTTTTAACACAGTGTCATATTTTATATTCTTAAAGATGAAATAAGAATAACTTCAACTTTATTTCATCACAAACTATCGTAAGTATAACAAGAGTTCTCAAAATTTTCATACCGCAGATATTAAATTGCAAATGTCATATACTCTCAAAGTTTATGAGGCAATTTTCACAAACAATATTAAAGTCGACGTGTTGGCTTAATATTCAATGGCTTCAAATATTTATTACGGCGCTGTTTTACGATGTCGTAATAATACGTAATCTTTGATGTAATAGCTCTTCATGTCAAAGTTAGTTGGAAAAGTATTTTTTCGTAAGATTATTTCATTACTTTGGTTTCTGGAACTTTTCTTGTGATTTATTTATTTCGACATTACTCGATTACTTTTAGTTGGCCTATGATTTGTTTTAAGGATGACAATAATTATTTATGAGTATCGATTTTCCTATTGGATTGAATGTATAGCATACTAGCACAATACTTTTAATGATTTTGTCAAATTCATGGTCACACTTGCTATTAAAAAAGGATATTTTCATAAACAAAATAGGTTACCTTCACATTATAACGTTAGAGTTTAAACTACTCGTAGCAAAACCTCTCTGAAAGTATGTTTTAGTGCGTCTTCACATTAAAGGGACAGCAGCGCGGCAGTAGCGATGGCTATACATAAAAAACAGCGACGATGCTGCCGCGCGACTGCCGCGCGCCGCTGCTATCATTTTTAGGGTTCCGTAGCCGAATGGCAAAAAACGGAACCCTTATAGTTTCGTCAAGTCTGTCTGTCTGTCCGCCCGTATGTCACAGCCATTTTATTCTGTAACTACAAGCATTACACTGTTGAAATTTGGTAGTAAAATGTATCCTGTTAACTGCTTACCGATTCATAACTCATTCACCGAAAAAATAAAAAATAATGACATTTTAGGGGGGGCTCCCATACATGAAAGTAAAACCAAAAAAACAATTTTTAGTCAAACCTATGCGTGTGGGGTGTCTATGGATAGGTCTTTTAAAATGACATCGAGGTTCCAAAAACCATTTTCTTTTAAAGTCTAACGTTTCATAGCTAGACGCTTCCCAAGTTGTAAAATGGGCGTCCCCCCATCTAATTTCTAAACCAAGCAAGTGTAAATTTTGAAAAAAATATATAATGTAGATCTTAATAAATACTTTCAACGAAAATTAGTTCGGACGGGATCGAACGAGGAGTTTTAGAGATATAGCACATTTTCTACAACCGCAAATATAACTTTGTACTTCATACAAACACTATAAAAACAAAGTTATATTTGCAGTCGACAAAATATTGTAGTATTTTACTTAGTAGAAGTAAGTGGATTCCCTAATTCAGTTAAAGTTGGCACGGATCCCTCAGTGCGCGAGTCCGACTCGCACTTGGCCGGTTTTGTATGAAATTATCAGCAGCGCAACTGTCGCGCGACCGTTGCGCTGCTAAAGTCACCTAAATGTGAAAACGCTCTTAATATCCACTTTTAAAAATGTAAGTAAAAGAGTTGCAAGGGCATTTCTTGCACGCCCTAGTGTGTAAACACAATTAGCAGTTTAAAAAACTAGCAGTTGGGTTGAAACACATGCCTTTGGGAACTGGTGACTAAGCTGGATGAAATTTTGTGGCCAATGCAGCAATGTAATCAAGTGGCATCATTGCAACATGAATAACGAAACGTGAATACGCGTTAGAAAGCATCTGTAAACATGCGCTTTGGGCTTTATGCTAATTCTGTTTCATTTCAATGGATAGCGCATCTATGTTTTGCTGAGTTGACAAACGTTTCCTGACTTTTAGCATTTTAACCTACCTACTCTTTGAATTATCTAAATTGCAAAAGCATACTTTAAATTGTTTATAAAAGCATACTTTTAATTTAATGAAGCCGTAATCTATGAATTTGAAACAATATTTTATTTTACTATTTTTGTTTGTGTGATTCTGCTATTGGATGAAATGTCACGAAGAATAAATTCTTACTTTTCATCACTTTAACAACAAACATACCATGAAATAAACAATTATAATAAAATACATGATATTTATCTAGAAAAGGTGTTTTGTAATGAAGAGGATAGTCCCTACTTAATCATTTCAATAAAATATAAGAAATAAAAATAACTTTAAAAAACAGTAAAAACCGACTTCAAAACCAAAATGCACTAAAAAGTCTTAAACAAACTCTTGACCCTTGAAAGGAAAGGAAGCCATTTTAGGCAAACAATTTCTTTTTGGAGTCGGTGCTCTGATAGTTGATGCTTGATGGTCATAGTCATGGCTTTTATTTAAGTTAATTTTATTTCTTAATTTTTAGTGATTGCATGAGAGGGGAGGGGGGGTTGCATCTTATGACTCTGTTTTTTAGAAAGCTTCAAATTACCTATCATAAGTTCTGTCATTATAATTACTAAACTCCTAAGCGTTAAGGAGTTCCACCATCAGCTTAGCTCTAGAAAATGTTGACTATGAGATGAAACAACACGTTCTAGTAAAAAAACACTATATATGCCTTTAAAATTTGCGGGTTTCCCTCGATTACACCAAGATCCTATCATCAGATCCCAAAAAAAATGGGACCAACTAGAAGGTATACCCTCTAAGTAGGGGTAGTAAAAAAAATCGAATCGGCTAAAAATGACTGAGATATGAGGTAACATAGATACAAAAAAGCATACAGTCGAATTGATAACCTCTTCCTTTTTTGTCGGTTAAAAATAAATAAACAAATCCCTTAAATTCTATTAACATTGGACTACGCCTGTCTTTTCGTGAAAAACGTGGTTATTTAAACTCAATATCATGAGCATACTGTAATAATAACATGATGAAGTAAAAGTAGGAAATAAGACCTCGAATATTAAAGGCATTTTGCCTTTACAAACGATACTATTTACACTTACAGGTAAATTTGTAATAGCCGTCAAGTAACGTATAGAAATTGTCTCGACGTATTTTTTGTTGGATCTTATAAAAAAAATTCAACAATTTGGTATATTTGCGCATGAGGTCCCGGGTTCAATCCCCGGGTCGGGCGAAAAATATATACCTTGGTTTTTCTGTTCACAAATTCTTAGGGCAGCCCGGAGTTTGGAAGTTGGCAATGGTCCTACGCTTAATCTCTTTCCGGTCGTGTCAGATTGCTATCCCATCGGGCTATGAGAGTGAAAGGAATAGAGAGTGCACCTGTGATTGTGCACATACTTATGCACTATAATATTCCGTGGTCAGTCGGTTAGTCGTTGTGACTGACCACCGTAGTCGAAATAGGCTAGGGGGATTATTATTATATTTACGATTGATTCTTTAATCATTATTGGTTCTTACGTCATATAAAACATAAATTACTTCTCATATAACATAGCCATATAAAATATTATTACTAATGTGTATGTACCTGCTTCTACCTGTTTCACTTAAAGTACTTGTTTTTACACGATTAAATATCACTTTCTTTCACATACAGTTACCCGGCACTGTTTATTTTCAATGGCAGTGCAATCGCTGGCATGCACTGAAAAAATATTATCTTTCAATTACCGTGCAGTCTATTTAGTCAGCTGTCCCGTTAAGAATTGAAAATAAGGGGACTTCGCACAGGAGTGAGTTTACCTAATAGATTGCGTGAAGGAGGGTCTGTTCAGTGTATAATAAATATTGAATAGCTAGAAGCTTGTTATTTTTACGATTGAAGACCTTTTCTTTACTTTGTAAAGCTAATTTTGAATTGAAGTAGTAGATAGCCGTTTCTACTAGTCTTTCTCTGATGCTTTGATGATGACTTACGGACATCTGAGCAAATTAATATTTTTTGTCTAAGTATTTATTTCTTTGTTAAAACTCTAATGCACTGACAGTTGTACAATTGGCAAACTTATTGCCTCATGGTGTTCTTTACGGGTTTCTACCAGTTTTGTTGTTTGTTGACAGCAAACATAACTTTTGTTTTTCTTAGTATCTGTTAGAATAGCAAAGTTATGTTTGCGGTTATTGAAAATATGCACTATCTTAAAAACTACTTGGTACCTAATAGTTCGATCTCGTTCAAACCAATTTTCGTTGAAAGTATTTGTCAAGATCTACATCATGAATTTTTTCACAATGAATACTCGCTTAGTTTAATAGTAATTTGGGGGGACGCCCATTTTACCACTTTGGAAGCGTTTATCTCTCAAAATTTTGACTCAGAGAAAATGGTTTTAGAAACCTCGATGTCATTTTAAATGACCTATTAATAGTTTCAGAACCAGCTGTGACATACGGACGGGCAGATAAACTTGACGAAACTATAAGGGTTCCGTTTTTGCCTTTCGCCTACGGACCCCTTTAAAGCTACTCACACTCAACATCGACGATGATCCTCTTGGACACGGAGGGTGGCACCGCATTGGTGGCGATGCAGAGGTAGGCACCCATCTCCGTACGGCTGATGCGTTGCAAGCTGAGTGTGTCGCCTTCGTACACTGTCACTGCGACAGAATAAAGATTACTATGAGTATTATGGTAATATGATATTGATATTGTCAAGACCAGCAGTCGGTATTTATTGAAAATGGAATATGATTGAACGATATTGCAGCAAAGCAATATCATTCAAACCAGTGCACAAAGATTTATCTGGAATCCATGACATAAAACGTTTTCTAATGTTCAACTTTAGTTCAAGTCCAATAATAAACTTTAAATAATAATACGTGCTTCAGCTTTTAATCAATTGTGACGCGTAGTACTGTCTTTTAGACCCCTTACACAGTGCGACTTTTAGCATCGATGCAGTCGCGATGCAGCATCGATGCAGTCGTAAACTATCAACGTTTACACAGCGCTACTTTTAGTATCGATACAGTCGCGATGCCAACGCGCGTTATCATCGATACAGTAACGATACAGAAGCTGGAAATTTAAAAATTATGTAGTTAGCATCGATGCAGTCGCGCTTCTGCATCGATGCTAATGCGTAACTGTGTAGTCGCGATGCTGAAGCGCGTTTCAAAAACGCCCGACTGCATCGATGCTAAAAGTCACAGTGTGTAAGGGGTCTTAATCTTTGAAAAATGTACCAAAACTTAGAGTAATAGGTACATAAAGGATGCAATTCTGAGCTGTCCAGTAGCGTTTGCTTACACAAAAATTAAGTTGTCCGAACACAAAAATCGAGTAAAAGCACCAGTAATTAACCCACCCAGACAAAAGTGCAATTTAATGGCTCGATATGTCCAACCTGAAGCCTCATTATGGCATCCCTCCACCAGGGGGCGCTTAATTGTAAACAAACCGTTGCTGATGGCTCCGACGCGACGCGACGCGAATTTTTAATTTTTACGACTTTTGCCAGTTACGCCTTTTATCCTGAATATTAAATGACCCTAAGATCCATCTTGCTACAAAATATGGCGTTTTATTACGCCTGAAATATTGCGAAACACTTGTACGAATTGCGAAAACACGGAGCAATTTTGATCGTAAATTAAAAGGGATTAGTTTGGCAATCTCTCAATGTCCACAAAATAATAATAACTTGACCCGAGTGTTTTTATGCGAGCTAGGAATTCTAATTTATCATAAATATACTTTAACAAAACTGGACCAACTTAATCATACTGAAACTCCAAAAATATGAGCCAAAAAAAAGAAAAGAAACAAAAACCACATTTTTGACCTATTTCAAATAGATAATACTTTTTTTCGCATTTTGATGATTTTCCAAGAAAAAGATTTTTAATTTATACACATCGGCACATTTAGCAAATCGGAAAAAATGAAGTTTTTTTCTAATATTGAGAGGAATTTTGAAAAATTTTGTTGTTGTTAGCTAATAACTTCATAAATACATGTTTAATGGAGTCCCTAAACATTTTGAAATGGTTTAATATGAATTATGGCAGTTAAGGGCGTTATAGCCACTTTGGGTGTTTTGTAGCTTCCGACAGAAACTTTAATTCATAATATTAAATGATTTTAGGCCTGAAAAGCTGTTTTGCGCCGATTTCGTTAAGTCTGCATGACCATAAAACGACTACTACCTGAAACATTGGTTACTTGTTTTTACCCTGTTCTTACCTTCACACATACGAACCAGTCTTCCCGTGAAGTTTAATAATGCGTTAAATTACTAATATCGATACATCCAATTCGCAACAAACAAAACAAGTGGTGTACATTTTCTCACGCTTTATATATCAATAATACGCAATTCATATTAAATTCCAACAGTAAAATTAGCTGCAGTTCTCAACATAAATCAAACCAGCGCCGAGTTAAATCGCATCCCATATAAACACAAGCTGATTTTTTTTTGTAACGAAGGCAATAAATGTTTCAATTTTTTTTGAAAGAAATAACATTACATTAAGTTATATAATTCATACTAAATCACTCCAAAATGTACGAAGAATCCATTAAACAATTGGTAATAAAAGTCGTAAACTACAACAACAACCACTTCATAAAAACCTTCCAATATGAAAAATAAAACTTTTTTTCCGTTCTGCTAAATGTGGCGGTGTGTTAGTTCTCAGTTGGTTATTTTGCCAATACTTATCTGCACCGCTTTCATTCAAAGTTCGCAACATTTTCACAGAGTCGCCGAATGGAAAAATCATTCGCTGAAGAATATCACAACAACTTTTTGAGGGGTTTTTAACTGAAATTTAGTTCTGGCTGGGAAATGAAAAAAGTTGCCAACGACCCGTGACCAAAAGTCTTACCATGAACTGCACATACTGAAATGTGCGATGAAATTCAACAGGTTTATATTTACAGGTTGATACAAGTATAAACGAAATATAATAAAAATATTATTTGTATTGTGTAGCACGCAATCATAATCGACGTTTGTGTTTTGTGAATTCTATAATGAACTAGCAAACATGCTAAAAGTGAGTCTCAAGTACACTTTAATGTTCAAGTTTAATCTTACTACTATGCCTTACTATGTAAGCAATTATATTAAAAGTCATGAACGGTATTTAAAAAATAACGTTTTAAATGTATTAGCTAACTTTCATTAATAAATATAACTTGTAATGAATATGACTCACCAGAATTTAAATAAGACTAATGAATGAAAGCAAAATCATCTCATATTTTTAGTACATAATCTTTGTACAAGAATTACGCTTAGATTACATTCTTGTTAGCCGGTCTTACGCAGACGCCACATTTGCGAGATAAAATCTTAAAAGGTGGCCGTTAAAGAGATTTTTCTACATAAAATCCGCAAACCTCATCTCGGCACTTATTTCTCGGGTAAAATGTAAATTGTAGCAGGTATACTAGACAGTCTAAGACTACTGATATCATAATAAAAACGGGAGTTTAAACCGTTCTAATCCTACTTCGCTGGGATGCGAGCTACCTTCCGAAGGATTAAACCTCTTTGCCGAGAAAAAAGACCCAAGTCTGACTCTTCAAGTTATTGAGGTTCCGCAGGATAGAGCCCAAACAAAGCTCTTTGTGTCTTTTGTAGCTCAAGCTTTTGACATTAGGATGCTTAAATAGTGTTTTAGAGTTTGACTTACTGCGGATGGTAAACAATAAATTATCACTTTCTAGTGATAATCGGGATTATTACTTTTCAGCAACAATATCCTTTTAACGCTAAATAGCCTAAGAAAATTAAGACGAAAATGGACTATCAGCGGAAATAATTCGTGTAGTTTTGAAAATCATAAACATAACGAAAATCCTCAAGGTTGGGGGGTGAACTAAGGGTGTAGGGGGGGTCAAAGGACCCATTTATTTAGATTTTAGCTCATAAGTCAAAAACCTGCGCAAAAAACATTACAGTTATTCCTAGGAAAACATTCTACATAAAATTTCCTTTGAATTTGATCTTATAATTTTTTTTTACGATCGATACTTTAGAAATTACAGAGTGTTCAATTTTATATGGGTATAAAAATGAGACGGTTCTATAAATAAAATGAAATTTGTATGTTTTCAAAATGTATTCAAAACTAAAAAATAATAATTAGATGGTTTTAATTAAATCAATCATTGTCTTCTACTACATCATCACGATCTTCACCTTCTATTTCAACTAAATCTATAGACACGCCATTTGTGCATAACCCAAACAGCCGTTGCATACTCGACTGCACGTGGTACCAGCTTTTCGGCATCCACCATTACCAGTGCAACTACTTTTGCAGCGACAAAATATTGACGTCAGCACGGTGTCAGGAGCTGGAAGATCGAGGATGCTCGAGGTTTCCATCAGCTCCTTGCTTCCATCCCCACATTTCAGGAGCCAGTGCGTTTCCTAACCACTTGTGTTTGGTGGTTTGGATTCGGTGCTGGACTTATTAAAAATTAAGTATCGATGTCTGTTAAGATCAAGCTGATCAGTGGCTGCACGATACATCGTCAAAAACATCCTTTCTCCTGACTCTGCTATTTCTTCAGATGTTCATGTTGGATTGTAGACGATGGCGGTTATATCCCTGATTTTTGTTTTTCTCTCAAATAGGTTAACAACTGACACTTTGCCTTTCCTATGAATTGCTGAGGTTGTGTCGCAGCCGCTGAAGCTATGTAGGAAAAGAATGGAAGAGCAAAATCATTCGTAGCTCTTCGACACGGTAATATTATGTTTATCAGTATTGTAACTGGCCCGTGTCCTTGAAATAAGTACCTACAGCAGCACAGTACGTTAGCATGCGATAGGGCTGAGCCCACCTACAGCGTTTTATTTTATAGCATCTGCCTACTTTAAGTTTCTATCTAGTTTTGAGATTGTAAATTAATTACTTTTTATTTATTTATCTATTAGTACAGATACTAATAGATAAATAAATAAAAACTATATGAAATAATAATATGATAACATAAAATAATCGCAATCAACCTTCTAGTTTTCGAGAAACTCGTGGACAAACATACATATATACATTCATACATACAAATATTACATACATACAAACATGAATAATTTTTGGCACACATGTTCAGAAGGTAGTATAGATTAACATACGCCAAAATGATACAATTCCAACAATACTACATACATACATTGAATTGATAACGTCCTTTTTTTGAACTCGGTTAAAATGGAAATACCAATCCATTAAGACACAAGACACAAATTACGTAGTAGGTAGGTACCTATACCTGATAGTAAGTCTTATTATTTTATAGTCTTACCTTTCGGAGTTTCCAGGTAATCGAAGAAAAGTTAACTCTGGGTGCGTTATTGAAGAATTCATGCAACCAAAAACAGCACAATACATTCTACTTACCATATTAAATAGCTACTTGTACTTATTTCTAGTAAAAATTCGCGCGGTTACTGATTAAAAACTAACACACCGTCCGGTCGTCACTGCGGCACGTCCGCGACTGTAGCATGCCGAGCGCATGCCGACATCCGAGCGAGTAGGTATAGCTCGCGCGTCGTCCGTTTGTATGAAGTTACAATACTGTAGACATAATATTACCGTGTCTTCGATATTACGCACACATATAAAACGTGTGAAAAGAGTGAATAGTCTAACGTTTTGCTATAATAGTAGCTAGGAGTAATAATTTCCTGTGAATAGCGGGAATTTGAATCAGAATAAGTTGTTTTCGTAGTGTCGGACGTTTGAGCCGTGCTATTTTCGCGATTCGCGCTTTTGAGGAATTTGACCCTCCTCAGTTCCTAAAGTATCGACCGTACAAAAAAAATAGAACATAATTTGAAGGAAATTTTATGTACATTATTTTTAGAAGTAACCGTAATGCTATTTGTGCAGGTTTTTGACTTATGAGCATAACAGCTCAGCCCCTACCCTTGAGGACTTTCGATATGTTCACCTGGATATCACAAGGAATAACTGTAGCAATTTTCAAAATACACGAATTATTTCAGCTGATTTTATTAATTTTCTCATACTAAAATGAAAACCCAAACTATTAAATGCTTTAGCGATCTATGTCTTTTATAGTTTAAACAGTTACATTAAGATACTAAAACAGTTTTTTAGAGTTTTACTGCCAGGCAGATAGTTCTGCGGATGTTTAGAAATAAATTACCATTTTCAAGAGATGACCTTAATTCTTTTTTCAGCACTCATAATCCATCTAATATTTATTAACAAAATCATGCTGTATCAAGAATTCGGTTTTACATTTCCCAAAGCTCAACCCTAAAAATCTGGTTTGAAGATAATTATGGAGAGGAAAAGCTGAGTTGTGCCGGCGAATTAAACGGCTCGAGCAATTGGTGGCCGTTGACAAAAGCCAAAAAATGGAGTTTAATTTTGAACAGAGATTTTCTTGTACACGGGGAAATTAACGTGTGGCTTCGAGTGCCGCTTGTCCCTAATTGTGTGTGACCCTAGCCGTCAGTCGTCTGACGATTACGGTGAGCGGACGTTTAATTGCTCGTCGCATCGGAAGAGTGTTGATGCTTTGTTTGTGGAATGAGGTATTCTTTTGAGCGGTTCGCTTTGGCTTGTTTGAAGAGATGGAGTCGTTAATTGAGTGCACTATTGTTATGATGAATAAGGATCTTTTAGTTGAACTAAGCAATAACTAAATTAAAAAAAAACACGTCAAAACCAGTGGTGCATTTCTAATGCAGCAACAAGCAGTAGCAACAGTTTTAAAAACTTCGTTAGGAATTTGTATTTCTGTTAAGTAGATTCTTAATGTATGTTTAAAGAAGAAAGTTTTAGTATCAATTTACAACAATCTCCTGCATTGCAATCTCTTTACATGACCCCAAAGGATAATTCTATTAGCATTAAGTCCACCTTTTTTACTTTTATTCATACAATAATGTGTTTCAATAAATAAAGTAACAGCGAATACTTTTCGTGAGTGAACAGTGATATCCCCATTAATTAATTAATCAACAGTAAAAAAGTAGATTAAAAATTATTATATTTTAGTACGCTGTTTCCTTGTATTTTAAAAATACAAACAAAATTAGTACCTTTCTTCCTTCTGTCCACTGATATGGGCTGTCCGTCTTCCCTCCTCCACATGATCTTAGGAGTTGGAAACCCATCAGCTTTGCAGACCAGGCTTATATTCTGGTTCTCGCGGACCGCTACTGCTGACTGCGTGCTTTCTTCATCTAGGATGTTTGGAGGCACTGTGAAAAAGATGGGTACTGTAACTTTGTGAACACAAGTTGGTCTAAATGGATATGGTGAGGGCAGTAATATGTTTATTTATTTAAAAAATGCTTAAGGACCTGAGATTGAAGCTTATATCCAATTGCAAAGAGAACAGAACCGTATTGACATCAACCATTCGGAAGCTCTTTACGTAAAGGAATCACTAACGCCTCGTATCTACTACGGATAGCAGACGCCTATGCGAATAGCGTTTGCTAGTAATTATGAGTTCTTGTGAATGACACTACGTTGAACAGAGGGGATCATCGACGTACATTGGACAGGTCCCGAGTTGATCTCGATCCGAAGTGGTTACGCTTTTAATTTAATAGGTGTGCGTTGTAGTATGGAGTATTATACAAATAATACTGAACGCTACGAGTTGAAACGGCGCTATTCTCTTTAGTGGTTAGATTTGCTTAACCTTGAATGCTATTATTTATTTTCTATAAGACACATATCTTGATAATTATTTTCTGTTAACAATCTTATCAGAATACATATTACGTACGCAGAGGTATCGTAAAATTATTCACCAGTATTAGATTCTAACACTACCGCTACAGAACACAGTTCATTGATTTGATTTCCATACTAATTGGATATGTCGTAGAAATGCCTCGAGAACTAATCACAAAGCAATCTGTATGGATTAGGAAATGTCATATTTGTCATAGAAAACACTTTATATTTAACAAACTAATTATAATCCGAATTCAAAAACAAAATGCACTAAAAAGTCTAAAATAAACTCGTCTCTTTACAGGAAAGGACTCCATTTTAGGCGAACAATTTATTTTTGGAGTCAGTGCCATCGCATTGGCCATCTTAAGCATCATCTATTACTCCGACTCCAAAAGAAATTGTTCGCTATAAATGCAGTCCTTACTTCTAAAGAGTCAAGAGTTTATTTAAGACTTTTAAGCGCGTTTTGGTTTTTGTAACATTCTTCTAAAATTTAGAGAAACCAAATTATAGTAGTATTCAGAACAATAAATGCTATAGCACATGACTATGTGCTTAGTCCACCCTGTATGTGAGCCAGATAAGGATAAAATTATGCACCCATACTTAACCCGCAAGCTTACAGCTCTCGCGTTGGTCTCATTCACTACAATTTTCCTATCCTCACTTCACGCGATAAATTCCTAGCTCAAAAACTCATATTTTAATACAGGGAAATTCTTTTGCTCTCACACTTCGGAGTGGTCTAATGCAGCGAGTTCCAGCGCTTCTTGCATTTTTGATGCTAGCGCGATACGCCAGAAAGCCAGGTTAAGCTAGCTCTTGGCTTAAAATATTGGTTTATTTAAACAAAAAGCCATGACATAGGATTGTGACTGGAACAAAGAAACGTGAAGTTTTACGTTACAAGTTTTTAGTATTTGGTAGCTGTACTAAAGAAGAACATTATGTTTGTGACAACGTTAATTCTGGAAGAAATGTTAAAAACAGGCATTTTCTCAGCACTAGCCCATAATTGCCCCGAAGCTGTGGTAAGGTTTATATTGGGACGTGTAAAAGTGTCTTCAATGGGCAGGCCATTTTTGCGTTATTAAATGACTTTTTGTGCATGTGATTTTTGTGCTACAGTTTTCCTGTAAAATGTGACATAAAGAGTTGCCCTAAGATAGATATCAATAAAACTTATTATAAACTGATTTTCTACCTACATAAAACTTATATTAACTTTACCTACTGTAAACACTGGACTTTAAACTAGTACGCCAATAGAATTAGCACAGCTTCGCATTAAATGCCGAGACTGCAGAGGGCTCTGTGGCTAAACTTTGTAGCATTCCAGCACTTATCGGACCGAGTAGGAAACGAGGTAAAAGTTTCTTACTGATCCATAGGTTCCTGATAGACTAGGCTAGACATTTTCCAAGCGCTTCAGAAGTTTCATATGCGGATTTGACAAAGAATTTCATGCAGCGATGCCTTTAATCGTTATGAAAGTTTAAGACCCCTTACACACTGCAAATTTTAGCATCAATGCAGACGCGTTGTTTGAAAATGGAAAATGCGTGTCAGTCGCGTTTTAGCACCAATGCGGAATCGCGACTGCATCGATGCTAACGCGCGTTAGCATCGTGAATAAGCGCAAGTGTGTAAAGGTTTTGCTTCTGCATTGCTGCTAAAAGTCGCACTGTGCAAAGGGTCTTCATCGTAATTCGAATAATACATTATTTATTGTATTCACAATAGAGAGATATCGATATTTCTGTCTACCAGTGAAGTACGAGTACGCCAAGTACCTAACATTGATATGGGAAGACTTCAAGTCCGCCACAAATCGAAATCATAAGCAAAGCCTGCAATTTTAAATAAGTATCCATATATTTTTATGTGTTTACATATCGTTACTATATTTCACTCCTGAAATCCGACCTACACGCCTATGTAAGTCAAAAGAAACGTTCTCACAAATAGCAGAGGCGGGGCTAGTCGAAGCGCCGGCCTTCGCGTCCGCCGCGCTCACACCAAGTTTTTAAGTGGGAATAAAACCTCCTTTTTCAGCCATTTCTTAACCTTTCCACGTTGCGGTGCGGTTTAATCTTCTTTTTATTTCTTTTAAAAGAGGCTTTTTAATCAATTGAGTAGTACGCAGTTTGATTGTTTCAATGTTTTAGGGCCGATTTTTCAATGGTCAGATAAAACTTTGCAGACTGATAAATTATAAAGCGACAGATTTAAAAAAAAAAATGTCAGTTATGTATGATTGCTGACAATTGGGTGACGTTTTCAAATTAGATATATTGTGTTTTATTCGACGAATATTTCGGATAACATCTAATGACAATACTTTTAATGCATACCTTTTAAGAAAAAAAGACATTTCCTATAGGTACGATTTGAGTGGATTAAACCTGTAAATGCTTCGTGCCTGAAACTTAAATAATCAATACATTTAGATCCATTTATCATCAAAATAATGGACTAAATTAAGTTAATGTCGAGAATATGTATGTGTGTGTAAAGTTCTGTCAGTTATCTGATTGGGAAAAGCGTTCCCTTTATTCAAAACATCGATTTCTCAATTAATGGTGGGTATTCGTAATAGTCTTATTCATAGCAACTAAAGTGTACCACTAAGTTAATAGGTATACATCCGTGCAAGCATGAAAATATCAAGTATTACATTTGGTGCTCTACCATTAATTGTATTTAAAAACAAATCAAAATAATAAGCTTCTCAAAGAGAAACATTGAAGTAAATATCATATTTCGTACTTCTACGAACGGGATAACAGGTGATATTAAAATAATGATTCAAAAGAGTGAAAGATTGGTTATTTACATTATCACAAGTAACTGATGAATTCGCCGAAAAATTTTGATCCATTACAGCTCTATAGCAATTTATCTTTTACATACAAAGTTTTCCAGAGGTTGCAAGTTTAAATTCCACCCGTGAGCAATATTTGTTTTTTTTATTTATTTATTTAAAACACTTCATGCACAAACAAAAGGTACATATGACGGACTTAATGCTAAAAGCATTCTCTACCAGTCAACCATAGGTCTATGCAGAGAAATTGCTGGCGGCGCGAAGAAAGTGATAGAAGGGCAAAAGTGAGAGCTTGATTGAACCTACAATAGGTATTTAAACAAAAAATAAACATACATACTACTTATTACATAAATACCGTATACATTAATACATATTATGTATACGGTACTTATGGTATTTAAATTTTATTTCATCTTATAAGAATACAAAATAACAATGTGAGAGTCAAAATCATTGAATAGCGAAAGCGTTATCATTTACTAAGTTGATTTATTCTGTGAGGAATAACTACTTAGCCCACTGTTGCAATACAGTCGGGTCTAAAGTCACGCGTAATGACGTCACCATAAGAGACCAGAAAGATCGAAAGCATTGGCCAGGTTTGCCAGAGGTTGCAGGCTCAAATCCCACCCATGCGCGATTTTTTATTTCCTATTTCATCTTATAAGAATGCAAAATAACACTGAGTGTGACAAAAAAACTTATGAAACTTCCTCGGTCCCAAGTTTCGAGACATAGCAGTCGATCAACTGGTTATCGCCGCCAAAAGTGTAGTCAAGTTGAATCGTATAGTGTTATTAGGGCTTAACGGATCAATCCACACCTTGGTGTTATTATGGTTGGTTATAAATACAAAATGTTCTGATAATAAAACATCTATTTTCAAACCAAAAGTAAACTCAACCAAATATAAATGATTTAATTTAACGACTTGCTTTTAAATATTTAGATCGATACAGTCGAGCGTTATCATCGATGCAGTCGCCAATATACAGTACATATCCAAAATCCAAAAGCTAGATATCGCGACGTATCGATAGTAACGCGCGTTAGCATCGCGACTGTATTGATGCTACAAGGTGCAAGTGTATACAGGTTGACATTTTGCGACTGCATTTAGGCTGCATCGTTGCTTAAAGTCGCAGTGTGCGAAGGGTCGTTAATTTGAATTACCCTTAGATAATCCTTTTAATAAAATAATACGATTTAAAACTCCAGACTGAGCACGTAATAAATAAATCTAAAATGTGCTTCAAAATACATAAACACCAAATAACAGCTGTAAGAGCTTAATTAAATAGCCCAAAGTGTAAGAAAGGCTTATTAAACTGCTTCGAATATTAAGCAAGTATAATTAAAAGTTTACCCCGACGAACCACCGCGGTATTGTTATAGTTCTGAAATACAGTACCCATTACTGTTTCTAATTTGAACTTTGGAACTAAATGTGTACAATATTTTTTAATAATTTTATGAAATTGACACAATTTAGTTCAAATCTGTTGCTACTCACCTTTGATTTTAAAATAATGTCACTCTAAAAAGTAAAAAAAAACTAATTGAAGAAATTTTCTAGGAATATGTTTTATTGATGGATTCCTTAAATTTTCCTCTGAATTTGATGCGTAAATTGTGAAATGAATGGTTCAGAATGGTTTTCACAGTCAGTGTCATATTTTATCTTCATAAAGATGAAATGAGAAAACAAAAAATTGCGCTCGAGTGGGACTCAAACCAGCAACTTCTTGGCTAAGAAGGCCATATTTATGAATTAGGAAATGAATTTGCTTTTCGATGTGATTTGATAAATCAAGGGTATTTTATCCAATGGAAATGTGTGATTTTAATTATCTATCAATGAGACATATTTTAAATATTATTGAGAGAGGAAGAGGAAAGCCTAGAAGAATTTATACCGACCAAGTATATGAAAAAGTTAGTTACTACGTACTAGAACATCAAGAGGTAGGTAGGAAAGAGAAAAGAATTACGATAACTCTACTGTCAAAAGCGCAGCTAAGTAAAAAAAGAAAAAAAAAATGTGAGGATGGCTTTGCAATACGTGATTCCCTAGCTTTAAAGCATTTACACTTCCTTAATCTAGAACATAGCACACACTTAATACGGAAAGAATCCGCCTGAGAAACATAAGGTCCTATGTTCATTAACAGTACAAAACTTGTTTGTTTAAAATAGTTATTAAAATAGTTATATAATTATACTAGCGGTCCCCCGCGACTTCGTCCGCGCGTTTTGAGTTTGCTCCCTCCCATCCCGTCGCAGCGTCATGTTTTATATCCTAAAGCCTTTCTCGATAAATAAGCTATCCAACACAGAAATATTTCTTCAAATCGGTCCAGCAGTTCCTGAGATAAGCGCGTTCAAACAAACAAACTCTTCAGCTTTATAATATATTAGCGCATGCGCACGTTGTACTTAAGCTGCGAACATTATTTTGGTGCGGAGTTATGTTAAAACTGTGATAGCTCCTAAGATATTTATTGAAATCAAATGATATAAAAGACAACTTGGTTCTAAATGAAATGCTCGTGATGATGAATGTATTTATTTTGATAAGAATAAATACCTGTGTGTATAATACACCTCTAAAAATAATGCATTATTTTTTTACAAATTTATTAACATAAAAAAGGTTGTAGTAAGTCAACCATAAAAGATAGACATATGCTGTCGCGGACTTTATTATAGAACTCTTTATGCTGAACAATCCTGTCATACATGATTTTTGTGTAACTTAAGCGGTTTCCGCAGCGTATGCAGCGGAAGCTCTCAAAAGGAATACCTTTCTCCCGTTTTCGCAACATTTTTCATTTTTGCTGTGGTCTTATGAGTCGTATCTTTATGTTATATAGCCTAAAGCCTTCCCCGATAAATGGACTATCTAACGTAAAATTTTTCAAATCGGGCCAGTAGTTTTTGAGATTAGCGCGTTCAAACAAACAAACAAACTCTTCAGCTTTATAATATTAGTATAGATTTTTCAAAGTTACATTTAATTAAAATAGGTAAAAATGAATCTCAGGTACACAAAAGAGTATATTTAGTGGTAGTTTAGTGTAGTTAAATATATCTTTGAACTGTAAATTCAAAAGACCATAAAACAGAAAAGTTTATAGAAAACCCACCAAAACTAAACCAGCCGCGTGATCACGAGAATCATCAGATACATATTTATTTCACTAGGTGAGCGATGACGGTGTAACTCACCCACAACCTGCAGGTAGCCGACCTGACTGATCATCGGGTTGGTGTTCACTTGGCACATGTAGTACCCGCGGTCCTCCTGCTGCACCTGGCTGACGTGCAGCAGCCAGGTCATGGCGTTGTCGTGCGACACGCTGAAGCGCGCCAGCCGCGTGATCACGTGCCGGTGGATGGTCAGGATCATCTGCCTGTCGATGTGGATCCAGGCCACCTGGAACAAGTAAGAAATCTTGTATGAAATTGCGGTCCAACATCTTGGAGTATCATGGACCTTGACTGTCGATCTTGCTTGACTATTGGGCTTTCAGTGGTATAATAAATATTGTACACTAATCACATACATTGCTCTGATCCCAAAGTAAAACTAATGCACTTGTGTTGTGGTAACCAGACGCAACGGTATTACCACAACACCCAGACCCGAGACAGGATGTTGTTTTGGTCAGTGACGATCGACTCACGGGTGCTTGTACAAACGATAGTTATGCCAAAAAATATTTTTTGCAAAATCAATTTATATAAATTATAATTGCGATACTAGCGAGCGAGTCATAGCTACCAACGCCAGGTCGCCTCTTCGTAGCTAACTAGCTACGGCGTATTATATCATAGATACTCGCAAAGGTGCGGTTTTACCCATTCGTTTTTTTTAGATTATTGTGAAAGGATTTACTTTTATGAAACTTGCATATTAAAAACCCTGCGTACATCACCACTGATCAAAACAACAGCATGTATAGAAAATTTTAAACAGCATGTATAGAAAATTTTGTCTACATTGATCCGACCGAGAATCGAACCCGGGACCTTTAAAACCCGGCGTGCTTAGCCTACATCACAGAGGTTGTCAACTTACTGGTTACCATATTTTAGTGACGCATTTTTATTTGGTTACGATTTTTCATGATTCATGTAGTATATTTGTCTTTAACAAAAAATAAAATTATTCAAGAATGTGATTGCAAAGTCATACTGGACTTAGCTGTGTCTGATATTAATTGCTAGTTCTAAAATCTACCTAACAATGAGAATTTGGCAGTTTATTCTTTTCTCGACCCCTTTATTTATAAATCGAAAATTCATACGTTCCAGTACAGCATTAGCCGCAAACTCGGATATAAATTTAACTTCACACTATCGGCAAATTGGATCGCAACTGCGGCACATTTATTATGCGATAGTTGCTGTTGGATTTATCTCCACGTAAATATCTTTTAATTTTAGCTCACAGCATCGTGGAGAATACAGCCTAATTAGGCAACTGAAATGAGTTAAAAGTAGGTTTTCAATACCTAAATTATTGTTTTAAGACAGTTCACAGACCTGTCATTCTTTGCGGGTAAAACGAAAGACTTTTTTTAAACTTCATTTTGAAAGTCTTTAAAAGGTTAATTCAAGGGTAAAGTCACCGATTCTTGCGTCGTATCACCTAGACAAAATCTCTTGCACCTCTCGTCATCTTTTTTTAGAGTGTAGTTAGGCCTGGATTAGAAGTTGAAAACATACAGCAGCCTTTCTTTAAACTAAATAACTTGCGTATTTTGTTACCGCACATAGCAAAAATATACGGTATCCATCAGATCTTGTGATAAGCATAGTTTTTGTTACATGATAGGTGGATCAATACGTCTGGTTTTTCCACCACCCATTTTGACTGTAGTCCAGTACAATAAACAAAGTAACAGACGCTCCGGATCACACCCAGTTCAACCCCTTATCCCGAGATCACACAGATACGGGCGGAAAGTTCGCAAGCCTCGTAAAATATGCAACGTATCGACTGTTGCGCACTGCGGCAGCGACACGGTTCTATCCTGCGGTTCGAGACTGGCGAGGCAGAGACTTTGTCAAAGTAAACAGCGATGCGTGCTAGGACTGAGTTGGTTTAGCGTTTGTTTGGATATGGTTGAGACGCGGTCGTTTGGAGCTAAAGTTACCTGGAAGCAGCGGTAAACTTACACCTTCTTACAATGCGGAATATATAACTCTCGACACTGTACGATTCATCCTAAGTAAGTTGTCATGGCTTGATCAAATTGCCGATAACTTTACTCAACCTTTGACTTAAGAAATCTTGTTTTATTATATTAGTTAACAATCAAGAAAAAATAAATACTCTCCATTTAAAGCTAATTGCGAAAGATTAACCTTCTTGAAAGTTTAAAAATATTTATTACCATCACTGTAACTCAAACTAATAGTAGACTATACAGAATTAAATTTGTTACTGTGTTTCTTTAGAGATTTTAAAACAGTTTTTAATGTTATTTCATTTCAAAATACCTGCTGTTGCCTACACATGACATACGATAAAAGTTCAGTGTCCTAAAATTCATGTTCATCCTTGTCATTAACTAAATGACAGTATATTTCAACAAATTACTGTCATTAGTTCTAAAAGATTAAACTGATAAAGGTATGACGTAACTGAACTCTATACATTGAAATGCAATATCCGTTTCAAATCTAACAGGTTATAACTAATCGGTGGCCATTCATCAACCATCACAATCACAGAAACTCCGAAGACCATACATCATACCAGCACCGACTCTATTAGGAACCTTACATTCACTTTCATAAATCAATTCCACTATTAACTGGAGGACTATTAACAGAAATGGCGAATTCGTGATTAAGTGACGTAATAACTTATATCTCTCACTTCCTGGTAGTAATAACGCCGGGTGTAAGCCCACCTTGGACCTATTAGCCTTCTGACTTATGACCTATTGGAGATTCGAAAGAAAATTTATTTAACCGTTGCTGCTCAAAAGCAATAAGCTTTCGCGTGAAATATGGAGTGAATCAAATTGAGATTCAGTTGTGTTTTGTTAGCAACTTTTGCTGGGTTCTCGTTTGGTATTCCGGGTTGAAAGTATAGTTTTGCATCTCATTAGAGTAGTATTGATTATCGAAATGAAACACATTTTTACGGATTAACTTTTCGCTAGTTTATTAAATTTTAACCCGACGTTTCGAACACTTTCGTGGTCACGGGTAGACTAGGATGTTATTTGTCATTTTCAGTTTTGAAAAATTTTAAGTGTTTCATTTCAATGAGTAATATTCACGTAACCTTTAGAAACAAGTATAATCTTGATTAATTAAAATTGTTTCAGTCAATGTACCTTTTTTTGGTTCATAGTATTTTAGTTTTTTTTTGACAGTAAAGTTACTGTTAAAAAAAACTAATATATAATACCTTAATTTTAAAAGATGAAACTGTTGCATAAACAGAGTGGTAGGTAAAGCAGACGTCACTTGTAATTACGTATCCATATGAGAACACATATTTCGCACGGTCGGACCGACAGCATGGCAGCTCAATTGGAAGAGTGTTTGGCCCGGTTAGCCATAAGTTGCAGGTGCGAGTCCCACCTGAGTGCAATTTTTGGTTCCTTATTTTATCTTCGAGAATATGACACTGTGTTAAAAATATTCTTATGTCTTAATTTTGTTTCGCTCATTTACGCCAACAAAAGTTAATAAATCAACCTCAAAATAGTAACCTTAAATTATTTTCGAGCAGGTAAACTTTAGATATGTTATGATATTTTGATAAAAGTATTTAAGAGCGTCACGCTATCTCAATTAGGTCTACTTCCCATTTCATTCCCAACACGTTGGGCGCCAACATTAGCGCCTAATAACGTTTATGCAAAGCGTTTTTGAGCGCGGCTCTCGAGTCACTTCGTTAAACCTCTTAAACCATTAGTTTGCCTTAATCTAATTATTAAGTCTAGTCTAATACTGAAATATTTTCGTTGTTACTAAATCAAATATTTTAACCATCTTTGCAATTTTGCTGTGAGATAATCTGTCTGACCTGTTTCACCCCGTATATTAGTTATCTTTTTCATGTTGTAGTTTCTTTAAGAGTGGTCGGGGGTGATAAGGTCACAAAGGTTAAGGGTGAGTAGTGTTTCTTTGTGTAAGTAGAAATAATAATACGAGTTTGGATTGAGATTTGAAAATACACGACGTTACTGATAAACAAACAAAAATGTTACATTTTAAAAGATAAGTGTAAACAAGATTTTTTAATGTTAACTCTTGGTTCTGCCAAGATCTGCTAGATCCGAGTTATCTAAAATCAAATATTTCAAAAAGAGAGTTTGGTGTAAGTAAGCTAAATTAAAACCGGTCAAGTGCGCTTCCCGTACGTTTCTTGCGTTCCGTTTTTACTAGGTATGCACGTAAGCACTTTTGTTGTCCTAATATTAAGAACTGTAATACATGATAACGATTGCCTTTACAGTTTTAATTCCCTTGAAAAAACTAATACCCAAAAATATGAGACTAAAATGGTTATATCTTTTGATGGCGCTGACTCACAATTTAGATTTTTTCCAGCTGTAAGAATCAATCAAAATTAATATTTGGCTACAGTTTCATCTTAGTGCTAACATTTAAATGATATTAGCAAACTTTACGGTGTTAGGAAAGAGGAAAAAGAAAATTCCTCGATTACTTGTATGGGAGGCAACCCAAAAGTAATAAATAAATATCCTTTGGACATTCCCACACATCGCCATCTAGTCCCAAAGTAAGCTACTCGAAGCTTGTGTTATGGGTGCCAGACAACGGATATAATACTTAAATACTTTTTGTTTGTAAATACATACATGATATACATAGAAAACACCCAGACCAATACAAACAGACATGTTCATGCACACAAATGTTTGTATTGTGCGGGGATCGAACCCGCACCCGCTGCGTAGTAGGCGATTTCTCGACCACTACACCAGACGGGTCGTCAAATAATAATATTTCAAATTTTTTTTTTACCACTTTGGATTAGAATATATTAATATATACCCTTACCAAATTACAGTTTTGTATGTGAAAGGTCTCTGAACTGAGCTGCGGACGGACGGACAGTTTTGCCATGTCTGTGTGTCCACACGGATATGGCAAAACTATCAGGGTTTCTTGTTGGACTACGGAACCCAAAAAAAGGTATACCATACACAGTCTACGCAAAAAAGGTTCACCGTGACCCTTCTGTCTTCATCCTACCATTGATAGACGCAATATGTGTCGCTTTGTTGACAAAATTAGGGATGCGCATCTCAAAACACAGCGAGGCCACCTTAATACTCCGGATAAGGCGCTAGAGGCTCACTCGAAATTGCCGTTAAGTATGTGGTGGCGAATAAAAAGGGGGAAAGAGGCTTACGAGGATTTGCCAAAGTACAAGTTCGCGGAGTTATGCCACTTCGCGGTTGTTTGTTCGCGTGCCATTTGAGATGTGATTAAGTGCGGGATTAACATGGCAAAGTTTATGAGCAATGGCTACGCTTGTGTGGGAATTTATAATGCGGGACGTTTTTTGTTTTTGTTTTCTTTATTTCTGTGGGATTAGGTGGAGTAGATGGTGTATCATCATAAACTTAACGTAGATTCCATGAGTGGTACTTGAAGACGGTTGTAATAGCCAACATGATATGTCAGCGACAAGTCGGAAGTCTATGGCAACCTTTACATCTTGTTGCTGGAAAAGTGTCATCCTTGTGTAAAATCTATTAAATTCTTTTTTAATATAGCTTTATTCACACGGTTTGCGTCTAAAAATTGGCATTTAAGTCAAATTCTGTTTTTAACATATTTTTACTATTAAATTCACTCAATTTAATGGCACCACATTGCACGTAAACAAGTCCAAATGCACTATTAAAGAGTGAAAAGTTTGATTCGATCGTCGAGAAAACTTTCTCGGTTTAACCAGCTACGAGCTTTCCCAAAATGGCCCTTTAAGAGCAATTGTTTTACCGCTAAAAATAGCCATTTCAACATAACTTAGCTCGCGGAGTAACATTTGACCACAATATAGTTTTAAACAAAAGGCTCAACTGTAAAATATTGCGAGCGTCTCACTTGTCATATCATTTAAATAAAAAAACATTAACACCCAAAACTTCGTGACAGCGATTTCTGAAATGATTTTTTACCTTACTAAAGAACCAGTGATGAATTATGCAAGTGTGAATTTTATTGATTTTCTTGAATAAGCTGACGGTTCGTTTATCTTTTAGTTCAAGCTTTGTATCGTTCGTGCCCGCTGCTCCTACCCACATACGTTTTTAGGCGCATGCAATTTTCATAACAAAGTTATGGCCCTCGACGTGCGCTCGAAACTGAACTTTATGAAATTTCGCAAATAGTGGTGTTTGAACAAGACATATTAGCTTTCGCTACGATATTAGTTTGTGGCTCAACTTTGACAAACTCGTGTACGTTCGATTGATGTAATCGATTGCGGTTAAAGTATCTATTTGGACTTTGTGTTTGTACTCTTTGAATTTTCGGCTTGCTTTGTTTATCTTTAACAACTAAGGACGTAAATGAATTGGATATTTGAAAACTAATTTAATCAGGTCTAGCCATAGTCAACTCGGTTTGTTGAATGAGCTTCTGGCAAAACATGTGTACGGTTGATGAACTAAGTTCTTTAATATACCGAGAAATATTATGACATTTCAGGTTTTTCCTCTGAATTGAATTGGGTATCAAAGTGTACAAATCACTTAAAGAATCAAATCAAATCAAATCAAAAATAATTTATTCAATTTAGGACACAAAATGCCACTTATGAACGTCAATAATTAGTGTAATATCAATCAATTTTGGCCCGTATGGGGCAAGAACATGTCTCCTTATCTTTTGGGCCCTACTAGCGCTTCGAGACAAAACACAGACAATTTGGCAAGTGCTGAGAAGAAACGCCGGAACAAACTCAGTCACCACTAGCTGCCTCAAAAATGATACAAATCAAAATAAACAGGTAGGTACATCAGTTTGGTGCAGGCTGGACTGTCCATACATTTTCGTCATTAAGATAGTCTTGAATTTTATAATACCCCTTCGACATTAGGGTAGTTTTGACATGTAACTTAAATTTGTGAATAGGTAGTTCGATGACATTATTAGGTATATTGTTGAAAAATTTAACACAATTTCCCAGGAATGAATTCATTGTTTTGGCTAACCTGAAGTTTGGAAGAACAAGTTTGCTTTTATTTCGTGTGTTATACGAATGTATGTCACTTTTTTTCATGAAAACATCTAAATTTTTACGTACATACATGATATTATCAAATATGTATTGAGAAGCGACAGTGAGGATGTTAATTTCCTTAAAGAATTCTCTCAGGGATTCGCGGGGACTAAGTTTGTAAATGGCACGAATGGCTCTTTTCTGTAAAATAAAGATGGTATCGATGTCCGCAGCAGAACCCCACAAGAGAAGACCATAAGACATTATACTATGAAAGTAACTAAAATACACAAGCCTGGCTGTTTCAACATCAGTCAAATGTCTAATTTTTCTAACCGCAAAGGCAGCTGAAGCGAGTCTCCCAGCCAGAGCGTCAACATGTGGTCCCCACTGCAATTTCGAATCCAATGTAATGCCCAGAAAAACAGTGGAGTTTGATAGATCTAATTTTTCACCGTTAAGTACAATTTCTGTGGTAGCTTGCTTCACGTTAGGCATGGTGAATTTAATACATTTAGTCTTTTTTGTATTAAGAAGCAAGTTATTGCTAGTGAACCAATTTGATACCTTAGAGAGAGCTCTGCTAACATTGTCAAATGATTTTTCGCCTCTTCTTGATTTGAAGATTAAAGATGTATCATCAGCAAACAGAACTATCTCACAGGAGTCTTTTGAATAAAAAGGAAGGTCATTAATATAGATCAAAAACAGCAAAGGTCCCAATATTGAGCCCTGGGGCACTCCCATTTGAAGCGGGGCACCTGAGGAGTTAATGCCATTAACGTTTACTGTTTGTAGTCTGCCTGAGAGGTAAGAATTCAACAGTTTTGACGCATTATTAGATACACCGTAATGTTCCAGCTTGATAATGAGTGTTTGATGATCGACACAATCAAATGCCTTCGATAAGTCACAGAATACACCTATCGCATCATGTTTATCTTCATAGGCATCCAAAATGTGTTTGACGAGTGCCACCCCAGCATCTGTTGTATTTCTACCTTTGGAGAAACCAAACTGTTTCTCATGCAGTAATTTATGAAGTTTAAAATGAGAGAGCAATTGATTAAATATAACTTTTTCAAATATTTTGCTAAATGCAGGTAGAATGGAAATTGGCCTGAAGTTGCTTGGGTCACTTTTTTCTCCTGACTTAAATAAAGGTATAATTTTACTATATTTCAGTAAAGTAGGAAATTGACCTTGATCAATACATTCGTTGAATATATGTGCTAAGTGAGATGCTACGAGAGGTATAATGGGTTTTATTGTGTCAGTTGATATTCCCCATATATCCTCTGTTTTTTTTTGTTTTAATTCCTTGAAAGTTTTAACGATCATCAAAGGGTTAATATAAGTGAAATCAAATGAGGAGTTACACCTGTCAACACACGATACCAGCAGTGATTTAGCATGCAGAGCGCACGAATTAAGTTGTTTTGTGGTTTCGATGGGTATGATTATTGCTTTAGAATGTTTTTAACACTCACAGTGTCATATTTTATATTCATAAAGATGAAATAAGAAACCAAAAATTTGCGCACGGGCGGGACTTGAACCAGCAACCTTTTGGCAAACCGGGCCAAACGCTCTTACCAATTGAGCTACCGTGCTGTTAGTCCGACCCTGCGAAATTTGTGGTTTCCTATGAAAACGTCAATTGCGTGACGCTTAGCGCCATCTAGCCGTCTGTTTATGAAACAGATGGCCCAAGCAGTTATTCTTTACAGAATAAATTCAACTTGGAAATTGATGTCGCTTCGCTTTCTAATGCTTTAGAATGTTTTTAACACTCACAGTGTCATATTTTATATTCATAAAGATGAAATAAGAAACCAAAAATTTGCGCACGGGCGGGACTTGAACCAGCAACCTTTTGGCAAACCGGGCCAAACGCTCTTACCAATTGAGCTACCGTGCTGTTAGTCCGACCCTGCGAAATTTGTGGTTTCCTATGAAAACGTCAATTGCGTGACGCTTAGCGCCATCTAGCCGTCTGTTTATGAAACAGATGGCCCAAGCAGTTATTCTTTACAGAATAAATTCAACTTGGAAATTGATGTCGCTTCGCTTTCTAATGCTTTAGAATGTTTTTAACACTCACAGTGTCATATTTTATATTCATAAAGATGAAATAAGAAACCAAAAATTTGCGCACGGGCGGGACTTGAACCAGCAACCTTTTGGCAAACCGGCCATCTGTTTCATAAACAGACGGCTAGATGGCGCTAAGCGTCACGCAATTGACGTTTTCATAGGAAACCACAAATTTCGCAGGGTCGGACTAACAGCACGGTAGCTCAATTGGTAAGAGCGTTTGGCCCGGTTTGCCAAAAGGTTGCTGGTTCAAGTCCCGCCCGTGCGCAAATTTTTGGTTTCTTATTTCATCTTTATGAATATAAAATATGACACTGTGAGTGTTAAAAACATTCTAAAGCATTAGAAAGCGAAGCGACATCAATTTCCAAGTTGAATTTATTCTGTAAAGAATAACTGCTTGGGCCATCTGTTTCATAAACAGACGGCTAGATGGCGCTAAGCGTCACGCAATTGACGTTTTCATAGGAAACCACAAATTTCGCAGGGTCGGACTAACAGCACGGTAGCTCAATTGGTAAGAGCGTTTGGCCCGGTTTGCCAAAAGGTTGCTGGTTCAAGTCCCGCCCGTGCGCAAATTTTTGGTTTCTTATTTCATCTTTATGAATATAAAATATGACACTGTGAGTGTTAAAAACATTCTAAAGCATTAGAAAGCGAAGCGACATCAATTTCCAAGTTGAATTTATTCTGTAAAGAATAACTGCTTGGGCCATCTGTTTCATAAACAGACGGCTAGATGGCGCTAAGCGTCACGCAATTGACGTTTTCATAGGAAACCACAAATTTCGCAGGGTCGGACTAACAGCACGGTAGCTCAATTGGTAAGAGCGTTTGGCCCGGTTTGCCAAAAGGTTGCTGGTTCAAGTCCCGCCCGTGCGCAAATTTTTGGTTTCTTATTTCATCTTTATGAATATAAAATATGACACTGTGAGTGTTAAAAACATTCTAAAGCATTAGAAAGCGAAGCGACATCAATTTCCAAGTTGAATTTATTCTGTAAAGAATAACTGCTTGGGCCATCTGTTTCATAAACAGACGGCTAGATGGCGCTAAGCGTCACGCAATTGACGTTTTCATAGGAAACCACAAATTTCGCAGGGTCGGACTAACAGCACGGTAGCTCAATTGGTAAGAGCGTTTGGCCCGGTTTGCCAAAAGGTTGCTGGTTCAAGTCCCGCCCGTGCGCAAATTTTTGGTTTCTTATTTCATCTTTATGGGTATGATTATTATTAATTTATTATTAAGAAAAAATATAATCTGTGCACACGCCGTAGCTGGGCGGGTTAAGGTAAATTTGATTAGGGTCCCAAAGCCGACCCCTGAGGCAGTCCCACCGGGTGCTCATATCACCAGTTTTATTTGCCTCTCTCCATTAAATCGATTTTCAATGATGCCCTTTTAGTAAATAGATTCCGTGTAATTTTATCTTTAAAGAGCATCGCGATGAGCATTCTGGGAGAAGCTAAAAAAAGGTGGTAATATTTTCATTGCAAATACCTGACAGTTCCCTTATGAAAATAAACTTATTGGGCTTGGCCTTATAAATTGTGTCGTGTATAATAAATACTGTATTGACCTTTCAAAAGACCTAAACGCGTATCCTTTACTCATACATGACCATAAAAAAGGTTATTTCAAAGTTCTCGGCCTGCCCCTGACTGAAGAGTTTAATGAAGAGAATTCTAATCCCGACTGTAAAATAAAACAACAAATGAAGCATCCGAACCCTCCGTTTCGGTGCTCGAGAATTCCACGGCTCTCTCACTTACCGCTTAAGTATTTACGAGCAGGCAGTATCAAGATAATAGGGCTCATAAAATAAAATAAATAATTAGACACCCGGCAAATTCATGAATAAGTTAATTGTTACACTGCAAGGCGTTGGAAGTCGCCTCCCGAGACGCCTACTTAATTACTGCAGAGAAATATGACAGCTCGCTTCCAGCGTAATCCAGACCAGAAGGGTTATAGCTAGCTCGATTGAAATCGAATAAAAACGCGGCAACGGGAAGACGTAATTGATGTGAATTCGGAATGAGATGAGAATTGCCAATGTCTGGATGAATAGCGCGAATGATAATAAAACCGTGAATTGCCCATTCATTGTTAATTTGAGTCGGGAAGGAGTTGCTAGCTTTGTGTAAATTGTATTCATTCAATTATACAACAATCATACAGACTGAAATAAATCTATTCTGATAGGGAAACCTTTATACAGATTTCTGTTAATTGAAATGAGTGACAACGAGTTTCTGAATGTACAATTTATTGAAACCAGAAGCTGATAGTACAATAAATAAATAATTAAATATTCTTTATTGCACAAGTAAGGACACAAGAAACAATAAAATTATAGACAAATCATTTGTACAATATTGGCGGTCTTATCGCTGGAAGCGATCTCTTCCAGACAACCAATGGGTAGAGGAAACAATGTATAGCTACGAGCAATGAAATTCATTGGAATTATAAGACTTATTAGAAACAAGTGATATCATGCTTGTATTAAAAAACACGTCGCGTTGCCTTTAATATGCCTTGAACAAACAGTCTTCACAATTATTTACACAGCTCACAATAATCGAATAAGCCGAACACATATCACAGACCGTTTTTTTAACTATTTGTTATTTACAAAAAAACTTCAAACACAACATGGCTGATAAAATTAAATTACGACGAGCAATTTGGCAAACGGTGAAAGAAAAAAATAAAAAGAGACGACATTCGAAAGTTTGCTAGACTGCTCGTTCCGTAAGCGCACCTGAAGGCTTCTTCGCAATTATTTCATTCACTTCGGTGAAGTTAATCAAAACTTTTATACTTTCCATGTTTTCCCGAATAATTCATAAAATAAATTAACAAATAAAAAGGATGGCTTTTTGGGTTCCTTTTTTGTGCATTTTTGGGGGTTTCTTTGATTAATGAAAATTTCAAACTTTCATTATGATGACGTAACGATAGGGTCATTACTACACTAAAAAAACAACTTAACAACAAATTATTTATCAATGGTAACAAAAAGAAAGAGATTTTTTTTTCGTAATTTAAAACGTAGAGTTGTACCTCCGCGGTGTAGTAGCTAAGTACGCTGGATTTCAAGACATCGCCTATCCGAGTTCCCGTTTTCGATTCCCGGTCGGTTCCATAATTTCAATTTTCAAATCCAAAATTTTCCATATAGTCCTGGGTTTAGGTGTTGTGGTTCCACCTTTGTGTCTGATTTCCATAACACAAGTGCATGAGCTCCTTACTTTGGGATCAAAGCAATGTATGTGATTGGTGTGGATGTCACAGTCGAGGGAATGCTAAGTTGCTTTTCTAAATAAAAGCCAACTTCGCAGACAACGATTTATTGTCTCGATAGATAGTTAAAAATACGTTACATCCAATTTATTATAAAAGAGTGTAAACAAACACTTCGTAAGTGCGAGTTAACTAGGAACAGCGCCATCTGTTGGTACATTTCAGAACTACCTTAACTATTACTATTTCATCTTACAGAGTATACTCTCATACTATAACTCGTAGTTTCAGATATAAGTGTTTACAGATCCCATCAATATCAATATTTGCGGGTCCAATATTTTTATTTTTGTAATATTTTGATATTTTGAGATGAACTTTACCTTGCAACTTTCAGTGCCTTGATTATACCACTGAAATAATACAAACATTTCTCAGCTCTCAACATCTTATCTCATCTCAAAAATTTCATGACACATTGCAAGATCGAATCTTATAACGTGTATATTACAAACAATGCCAATGCCAGCACAAGAAATGTTATTTCTACCTGTATCGTGGTTCACCTTCATTTTACTTTAAGTTAATTAATTCGCTGCAACTGTATGTTATTGAAATATCCCGCAACTCGATATTAGACAAGCAAACGAAGACAACTGACATGAATTATATTAAACAATCTAAGGAAATTACTAGAATTTAATAATAAAGACATTCAATAGTACTAAACTTTTAAGATTAGCAGTACAGACTGACAAAAAATCCCTATTCACAAACGAAAGACCTACCAACACGAAAGAGTTATCGTCGATTAATTGAGGGATCAGTTGACCATCATAAATCAAATCAAAAGAAAAACCGGCCAAGTGCGAGTCGCACTCGCGCACTGAGGGTTCCGTGCCAAATTTAACTGAATTAGGGAATCCATTGACTTCCACTTAATAAAATACTACAATATTTTGTTGACAGAAAATATAACTTTGTTTTTCTTAGTGTTTGTATAAACAACAAAGTTATGTTTGCGGTTGTTCAAAATCTGCTATATCTCAAAAACTTCTCGTTCGATCCCGCCCAAACTAATTTTCGTTGAAAGTGTTAAGATCTACATTATATATTTATTTTTTTGGGTTTCGTAGACGAATGGCAAAAAACGGCACCCTTATAGTTTTGTCCTGTCTGTATGTCTGTCTGTCCGTCAGCATGTCACAGACACTTTATTCTGCAATTATAAGCATTACACTGTTGAAATTTGGTAGGAAGATGTATGATGTTAACCGCTTTACTATTCTTATACAAAAAAGTAAAAATAATGACATTTAAGGGGGGGGGGGGGGGGACGGTCTTATACATGAAACTAAAACCACAAAAGACATACCATTGTAATAAGGGGTAGATTGCAACAAAAGTAGATACCTCATGAGCTGGCGACTGTACATTTCAAAACAAGGTCTAGTAGTAATGAACTGTCCCAGACATTCGTGAATAAGTTAATTGGTAACTGCAACTTTAAGGCAAGTTCTGCGCAACAATTGAGACGTTATGCGATCACGGGTTGTGACCAAGATGTTTAATTATTTATTACTTGTCTTGAAATTTTTACCATGTCTGGTGAGCAAATAAGTGTGTCTACCCTACATAATAACTAGTAGAAGTAGCTATGAAACGCAATTAAAGCCTGAATAAATGAAATTAAGCCTTTTGCACAGCCAAATTTTTGTATGCAAGGTAGACTTATGCCATGAGGAATTCTCTCAAAATGGTTTAGAATGTTTTCAAACAATTTGATATTACTTTCCCTCAAAAGAAAATAGTTATCAATAACTGTAAACCGAAATTCAGTGACTGGGCTGCACGAGGAGTTTATACAAGTAGGAAAAAAATGTTTGAATTGTATAAGAAAAAAGCATATAGAAAGGATCTATCGTTTCATGAATACGTTAAGAGGTACTCAAAAATTTTTGAAAGAGTTTGCTATGTAGCTAAGTCGAATTACATACGCGATAAAATTAAAAAATCTAGTAATAAAGTCAAAGAAACATGGAATACTATAAATAAAGAAACATGTAAAACGAAATCTCATTGTAGCGGCTCGATGATGCTACAGTTTTGCATCGTGAGCAATTTCGGGGCTCCCGATGTAAATCAGGCAGTCGTCACCCGCCGCGCTTCCCGACCACTCATATCCATTGTTATTATTATGTATTGGTGCACCAAGTAAAGTATTTATCATGAAGCTCAAGACTTCTCATTTACCACCACCGCACATGGACCCCCATCACCGCCAGCCTCAACATCATGATAAAAAATTAGTCTAGAAATAAACAACAAGCTTATTAAATCTGATGACGAGGTAGCAAACGCTTTTGAGGATTACTTCTGTAATATTCCTACAGAGACGACTAAGCAGTTGAGTTTTTGCTCAAGTCACGCGAAATCATTACTAGTGTCGAGTGTTCAGAGGTGCGAATCCTCATTTAAATTATGAAATATTGGTCCTTTAGACATCATGAAAACATTTAAAGGATTAAAACAAAAGAAAACAGAGGATAAATCGGGTATATCAATAGACACCATAAAACCAATTATACCTCCTAATAGCTCCTTACTTATCTTATATCTTTAATGAATGTATTGACCAAAATCAGTTTCCAAATTTATTGAAACATAGTAAGGTTGTCCCTTTATTTAAATCAGGAGACAAAAGTGACCCCAGCAATTTTAGGCCTATTTCAATATTACCCACAATAATAAAATTTTTGAAAAACTCATCTATAATCAATTACTTTCCCATTTTAAACTTAATAATTTACTACACGAAAAACAGTTTGGGTTCTCTAAAGGTAAAAATACAACTGATGCCGGAGTAGCACTCATCAGACACATTCTTGATGCTTATGAAGTCAAACATGATGCCGTAGGTGTATTCTGTGATTTGTCAAAGGCGTTTGATTGTGTAGACCATCAGACACTGCTCATTAAGTTAGAACACTATGGTGTCTCGGAAAACTCATCTAAGTTGTTAAGTTCATACTTATCAGGTTGAATATAATCAGTTAACATAAATGGTACCTACTCTTCCGGAGTTCCTCTTCAAATGGGGGTCCCCCAGGGCTCAATATTGGAGCCTTTTTTACTACTTTTTTACTTTTCCTGATATATGTAAACGATCTGCCATTTTATTCCACAAATTTTTGTGAGATAGTTTTGTTTGCTGATGGCACTTCTTTGATTTTTAAAATGAAAAGACATGAAGAAAGTTTGACGAAGTAAACAATACTCTCTCCAAAGTATTGAATTGGTTTACCACCAATAACTTATTGCTGAATGCTAGTAAAACTAAATGTGTAAAATTCACTTTGCCTAATGTAAAGCAACTTACACCAAATGTTGTACTAAATGGTAATAATCTTCTGTAGTAATTAGCTACTAGCCCATTGTTACATAAACAGACGGGTAGATAGCGCTGACGTCACCCGTGATGACGTTTCTATAATAAACAGAAATATTGTACGGTCGGACCGACAGCACGGTAGCACAATTGGAAAAGCATTTGGCTCGGTTAGCCAGAAGTTGCAGGTTAGTGACCCGTGCGCAATTTTTGGTTTCTTATATCATATTTAAAATTATCTCCCAGGTCTGCCTTTAGGCTAAACTGAAATAAATTTTAGTAAAATATATGTGATATTATCGACGTGAATGTTAAATTTCAAGTTAAATGTGTGTATAATTCGAGAATTTCGATAATATTGTTGTCTGTCATTTACAGACTGATCGAACTGACAAAAGGTTGTACTCCTTTGTGATAGATTACAGGATCTGTAATTAACTGATTCTATTATTACCTAGCTGCTGCCAACTGCTATGTGAACTAAGTAGTCTAACTTAAGAGGGTGAAATTTGGAACAGTCTTCGTTTGCTTTGCTATAGTTTGAAAGCATTTAAATCATAAGGACTGCCAGTTATTAGAGTTTTATTTCAGTCCGAAAACAAACGCAGATGTTTTAATACAATAAAGTCGTTATGGATTGAAATATCAAGTATTTGAAGCATATATAAGAGTAATCTTAATGGTTATGGATATAATATTTTATTATCTTAGATAATATCACACTTTTAAAATAACTCCGCATCATAATAATGCACGCAGCTTAAGAAAATCACGCACTTGCGCTGTGCGCTAAGGTTTCAGGCCTCTTAGTTCTTATGAAAATATGTGTTTTGCGTTAAAATATTTTACGAGAAATCCGAAATTTACACGGGCGACGCCGCGGGGGATCGCTAGTATATGATATACTGGATTATCGTTTGTCGTCGTTGTCAAACAAGTCAAAAACAGAACACCACACACGTTACTAGGTACCAACTGCAGCCTCCCTAATTTGTGTGCTCCTGATCACGTGCGAGGGGGGTATGTGAGGAGAGGGGAACCGTAGCGTAACAGATTTCCCTAGGGACATCTCTGGACGGGCCCTCGAAGAATGGGGCGCACTGATAGCTTTCCTTTGATTGATTCGTGTCGCGCCGCGGATTCGGGTCCTCTATGAGGTGTGAGCGATGAGGATGGAAATTGTGAACACGGTAAAAGCTATGTTTTGTTGCGTTCTATTTGTGAAGTGGTCTCTTGTTTGAGTATTGTAAAGTTAAAGGTCACAAGGTCACGCCACAGATAATCTTGCGCAGCCAGGACCTACAGCTTAGTTGAAACGAAAATTTAGACAAGTATTCATTATTATTATTGTCTTAGTACAATAGGCACAATGCTGAATTTAAAACCTCTCTCATTGGTTTCTGCAAATAAAAGAGTAGCAAATTAAATAGTTTTCATTTAATAATTTAATCATACCACTATTAAATCCACTGTGCTATCAATAGAATGTAGGATGTAAGCGTAAACGTATAAAATAAGAAATTCTAATATTATCTGCGTTAAGGTAAATATTTCTGCAGCATTTAGTATGTATTACAGTCAGCAGCATGTTTCTGAATTCGACAATTCACAATTCTCGACACTAAAATGGAACTGGAATTATGACTGCATTCCTTCCATATTTCCAAGATAGGTATTTTCTTTATAGTGCCATTGACTCTAGCTACTAATTCTAAGAATACAATTCAAGATTAATACCGTCTGTGTATTTTAAACTTGAAGCAGACTCTCTTATCTTCAATTGTAATGGGAACAGCAGAAGAGAGTAATAATCTGGAGATATGAAAATTGCGATTAACATAAAAAAAACATTAAGTTTCAGAGGCGCACAAGACATCGCTTTGTAATATTAACATATTAAGACACAACTGAGCGTTTGCGTTATTAAAACGACATATGAAAATGAAAAAAAGAGATTTAAAATAAGGATCAAATAGTAAAAAAATGAATAGAATAAATATCTGCCAGAAATCACACCAATTGTCTGAATTCGCAGTAAGGAAATTACGTTCTTGGGTTACGAAGAGCGTCTCCCATAAATACTTAAAATACATATAACATCTATGACTTAGGTTCAAAATTTTTCCCTTGCAGGATTCGAACCCGCAACCGCTGGTTCAGTAGTCAGGAGCGGTAACCACTGAACATAACGTGTCGTCAAATACAAGCACGTCATTTTTAGTGTTAGCAAGACCGATTTGCCACGATCTCATCTGATGGTTAGTCATGACATGACCGAAGATAGATGTATGACCATAATAGTCTAATATCGATCTCTGATGATGTTTCAGGGATACATTCGTCACTGTTCCTTCACAGATAATTGTCGTAGTAAAATATTATGGCATACTGGATATTCATAGATTTGGAACTTTAAAACAAGCTCTGTTACTCGTGGTTAAGCAAAGGTAGGTAAAATTGTTGGCAATTAAACAGCCTACAGTGATCTAAAAAAGGATGTAATTAGTATTTTTATTTTCCGTACATTCCTAAACTATCCTTTTTTTACGATTTGTTTTTCTTACATTCATATTGCCTTTTTTCATTACAGTCATTCAATTTAATGTATCTGTTGATCAATTAGCAAATGTGTATCACTTTTGCTAGTGTTATTGATATTTTGTCGCGACACTTTGCAAACATTTACATAAAAGTATTTTAGGTTTAGATTTGTTGACAAAATCACCAAGTTATCGATGTGACATGTTTCATCAAATTAACTAAACATGCAAAGACGAATCCGTAATTCGAACTAATAAGGTACCTTAACTTTTGCGAAAATTAGTCTACTGTTTTATAAGATGTAGTTAAAAATAGTTAACAGAAAGAAACACAATATTTCGTCTCAAATAAAGATATAAAGACCGTTATTCTGAGGTAGTCGATTAATCTTACGAATATTTATAACATTTAAAATTATGTTAATGAATAAAATGGTTCTTATATTTTATTTCAAAAGATCCTAGTGCTAAACGATGAATTACCTATATATTTGATGATTCTCATCCCCTCTTCTTACTTTTGAAATAACCCAGTAAACATTTAAAAAAATACATGATGTAGATCTTCACAAATATGTGTACCTTCAACAAAACTGGTTCCAACGAGGTTGAACTAGTAGTTCTTTCAGATATGGAACATTTTCTTACGTAACGTTCACACAAATACTATGAAAAACAAAGTTATTTTTGCTGTTCACAAAATATTTTAGTATTTTGGCTAAGTGGAAGTAAGTGGACCCCTTAGATATTTTTGGAATTACAAAGTCATAGCGAGCGTTCTAACAAAAAATAAGTGGTGGCCTGAACTACGGTGGAAGCGTTAGTTTAGAGTAAAAGAGAGAGTTAGTATAAAAAGAGTTATATTGAAAGGTAGAACTTAAAGAGACAGGATGACGAATGAGTTATGATGTATTTGAGCGCATCCGAACGATAGGGCGTCTAAATATGTACTAAATTAAATTGACGAACGCGATAAACGACCTAATTACCGGCGCGTGCGTTATAAAGGTGTTCGGTTGCAATGCAGCGAACATCAAACAAAAAAACTTACCTTATAAGTGCCGAGGTGTTCAACCACACAGGGAAGGCTGGCATCTCGTCCCAACGCGACGGTGACGTTGGGGATCGGCTCGGCGAACCGAGGCTCCTCTGTCAGCACTGCGAACGAACAATACAATAATTTAACAAACAATAACTATTTTAAAAAAATAAACTAGAAATGTAACAAGTAATTGATAGAATTGTCCAAAATAAAGATATAACTATAACAACACTGAACCATGTTTCGTACATAGGTCGTTTAACTATGGATGGTATGGGTATTATGAGATTAATTTATTTTTGAACTCGTATTTCTTTTTCCATATATACCAGTCGGGAAACATTTCGATAGAGGTTAAAGCTTACTCGTTTATAATTACTTGATTGTAGTGTTGAAGTTGAAATTGTATGTGTTTATTTCTGAACACTAAAAAAACTCCTTTTCAAGCATCAGTAGAATAATTATATAATAATATTTAGATTAACACAAGCTTTTATGTTTATATTTTTGTACGAGGTATCAAAAACTCTCAAAACTTACAATACACATGAGTTAACGCAATCTCTTTTAAAATTCAAATTAAATTCAAACTCTCCAAAATAACATAAGCTTTTAAATTTTCAGAATACGATTTGAATACATTTTGTTATAATTTTCCATCTAGTCAGACTAAAAAGTAAAAGTTTACGGTGCAATAAAACTCGATGGGTGTTTAAGAATATAAGAATAACAGTAATAGTTACGATGACCATTTGTTTACTCATGAAGATGAAAAGGAAACCAAAAATTTGCGCACGGGCGGGACTTGAACCAGCAACCTTTTGGCTGACCGGGACAAACGCTCTTACCAATTGAGCTACCGTGCTGTCAGTCTGACCGTCCGAGTTTCTTATTTCATCTTTATGAATATAAAATATGACACTGTGAGTGTTAAAAACATTCTAAACCATATGTATACTGTAATAGAATTAAAAATTTATAAAGTGGTATTCCTTACTTTGGAAATACTTATAACATAAATAAAATATAGACACATCTTCAGGTGCTTTAAATAACCTGTTGGTTTCATAATATCGTTAATCCCATTAAATTTCCAGGTTCACTGTCCTAACTATTTTGAAACTAATTAGTGTCTTAAATTTCCGAATTTTTATTTACAATCTCTTGTGATACATTACAATTTGCAGAATTCATGGAAATAACTTTTAGATTGCGTGAACTGCAATATACTACGAAGTTAATATTCGTCTCAAAATGAAAGTTTTATTCAAAGTGTTGGCTGCAAAGAAGTGAGATAAAGGAATGAAGTTCGTCGGAACTTTCTTGCTTGAGTGTGAAGGGGAATTTCACAATAAAACATAGAAACAATGGAGCAGTTGAAGTTTTAAATCAACTGAAGTGGCAACTCGCTGCTGAACCAATCAGAAACTTGTGTAATAAAGACCTCACAGTCAAAACAAAAAACAATTTGGACGAAAAATTTCTTCCTGTAACCGATATTATGAAACATACATTCCTAGCAATTACGACAGCGATTGTTTTATGCTGATGTACTGGACGCACTTAATGACGGTAGTTCTAAGCCGATGGCAAATTCTCCATAATGCTGACAAAGCAAAACCAATCAAATTTTAAGGACATCTAATGGTCGCAATAACAATTGTTTATAAATTGTTGACCATTGTGTCGCAAATTTTGATTTCTGACTATTTTTTTTTTGCAACCCGTTGACATTTCTCAACGTAAGAAGTAAGTAAATTGACACAACTGTCTACAAACCACTGCTGAAAATTAGTACGCAAAGATGTCGACGAGCCGGCGTCCATGAAACATCTCTAGGGCTGGATTTAGTTCCTCACATGCTGACAGTGCCGATTGTCAGCGTGTCTTTACAACCAGCACAAAACAGGCGGATGCACCGAGAAGCATACCCAAGCACATTGTTTATCAGCACTGCTAAATACCATTGCCTACTAAGCTCATTTTGGATCATAGTGTAGGTGTAAATTGCAGCTTACGATATGATAGCAATCGAGTTAGATAATACCCCAGTGGGAAGATTGACATTTTTAATCAAGAAGAAAGTTAACCCGCAAGAGTTGTTGACGGCAAACATTGTTTATTACAAGTTCGCGTTTCAGATGTTTATAACTCAGAACTTCGAGCGTGTGGTAATGATGAAAACCATTAATCTATTTAACGATTGTTTTCACTTTGTATTTCTCGACAGGTCTCTAATCAGTTCCGTTACCTCATTTTGCAGGAAGTACAAAAAAGAGAGAAATTAAGAACATTTTTTCGTGTTTTCTATGTATATCATGTATGTATTTACAAAAAAAAAAAGTATTTAAGTATTATATCCGTTGTCTGGCACCCATAACTCAAGCTTTGAGTAGCTTACTTTGGGGCTAGATGGCGATGTGTGGGAATGTCCAAAGGATATTTATTTATTTTATATATAGCAACTTTAACAAACAGATGTGGCACATATGTATTATCGGTTTTATGCTATGGTCATCAATGGTACTGATGCGTGTAGGAAAAAAGAAAACTAGCGAAGTGGTTCTGAAACTTCAAAAATACTCGTCATATATCACATTTATTCAACATGTAGGTAAGTCGTTCAAGTCCAAACTTATGCCTATTTTAGATAATGTTTAAATTATCAGTCTTCGTAAAATTCCTTCCCAGATTAGAAACGCAAAAAAATCTTTTAAGGAGGTTGGTACACAAATCTGCCGCCGGCCCTAAGATTTCGTTGTAGGCAAATCTGTGTTCTGCTTACAAAGAGAGTTGTAGAATTTATTAAAAACGAGCAGTAAAGATATCGGGCAAGGATATTACAATATTCTCAACATAAAAAGATGACAGCCAGGTCTTGTCAATAGATCCGGGGAATGATATCCGTTTTATACAAATATGAATAAGAAATTTTCTCGGGGAAAGATTACAATAAAATGTTTTGGGTTGTGAAATTTGTATTTATAGGCGGATTGTTTGTGTTAGACCGTCTGAAAATGAAACGTTCAGCAAATATAATTCAGATTACAATGTATTTGTTTCTTGTTTAGTTATAGTCACAGATAAGGCCTGTAATAAACGGAGATAATGCTTATATTTTTGTACTTAGTATTAAATACCTGGAAATATTTTCATCCATGTTTATAATATTTAGATATTTAATGATCTCAAACAAGTTCTTGACAAAAAACAGTACCGAGCGGACGTAAAAATTAAAACAGCGACCTTATTCGATTGTGCGTGCTTAAAGTCTCTTTCAATCATTCACGACAAATAGTTTTAAAGTCTTTATCACATCAACTATTTAATTTCCATACATGAATGAAATAACAATAGATTATGCCCTTGCAAATGTTGATTACACTTTAGTAGTTGTAGTTGCACAAAGGTAGCTAATTACGAGTAAACATATATGCAACTGTAGTAAAGTTACATCCAAAATAGTAAACCATCATCTCAAAATCTAATATTAACCCTTTAAAGTACGTCGGCGTAGCAAATGCCCCACAACACTCATTTAACTTATTTATGGCGAATCTCACCCCGAGTCAAGAGGCGAGTGACACGGGTGGTCAAGCGATGATTGATACGAGGCCGACGAACGAACAGTGGATTTCATTTTGAAATTCATTTTGAAGGGTTAATTATTTTTTATGTTTTTTTCCCAAAATCTCTCAGAATAATGGAACGCAAAATCATTTCAAAGCAAAAAAAAATATAAAATGTTAGTAAACATAATAACATTTTTAGATAAATTATAAAACTTGAAAATAAAAAATAAATAAATAAACATTCATAGCATTAGGTAGTGATGTTTTTACATTAATATTATAACGAAAAAAGTTTTTGAGTGTATAAGAGTGTATGTTTGTTACTTCAACATGAAAAAACTATGATACCAATTGTGATGAAACTTTAGACTTATATAACTTATTACAGCAAAATATCATAGAAAGTATCATTTAAAGAGATATTTTTGGAGATCCCACATTAACACAGGTGAAGTCACGGGGAACCGCTAGTCGATCAAAAGTCATTATTCAGCTTTCAGCATGTTTAAATGTTGAACTCTACCTTCACCAAAAAAACACGTGTGACGGTTATAGTTAAGTTAAAGTTAGATAGCGCGACGAAGCCTTGTCAGATTTAGCAATGCTCACATGCTAACTCATTATCCAAAGTCTATATTCCAGTTGTTCATAATATGAGAGATTTAATTAGGCAAGTTGAGGGCTCCTTAAAATATTGTCTTCATTAAGAGTCGCTGCGAGTCTCGTTTTATTTGAAAAGTTTCGTCTTAATTCCAAGAACTTTGTTAACCTATCAACAGCTCAGTTCTGATGTTTGTCACCTTAAAAGTTCAGTGATGTGGTGGCATTGAATGGATGCAATAAAATAAAATGATATTTCTTTCGCAGCATTTTAACAAATAAGTCGATGCAGCTGCAAGAATATTTACATCTTGCTAAATGGAGCTGAAAAGTAGGTTTTGATTGGACATTTTCAAAATATTATGAAATCATAGGATATGGATCCGCTGACAAAGCATATTTTCATCTCGCCAGTAGCTTCTGTGTTATATTCATAATCTGACTAATATTTGTATTACCGTGAGGTTACTGAAGAATGTAAGATCTCATCGAATACTGAATATCGTACCTAAAGCAGTTTGTATTTAAAAATACATTACAACGAACCTAGAGAATAAGAAAAAGTGGGAGAAAATAAGAAAAAGTGATAAAAAATAATGTCACACGTTAGCTATAAGACAATGTTTGCTGTGTGATCAAGAGCGTTTTTGCTAAGCGTTCGAAACTTTGTCTGGGCCTGCAGTAAATGAAGTTAAGATAAGATATATTTGTGTACATAAACATGTGAACAGTCACATAGTATTTACAAACAAAGTAGCAGTAAATGTCAACTTAATTAATAACATTTCGTTGGTATCAGTACATTCTACGGAAATGCGGCAAGTAAATATTATAATGTAAATTTTAATAAGACTGATTTAAAAATAATAATTATTTACATAAATAATTACTGACAAATAGGTGACATTTTCTTTTTAAGTGTTTTGTATTATATTCGACGAATATTTCTTATCAGACGTTGGTAAATTCGAGTCTTAGTAAAAATAATCGATTCTCCTTGTCAAAATTTATCGTCTAGAAATTCATTTAAATTATAGTTACACTAATCAATATCAACTAGGAATCTTTTAAATTTTATTTTAAATTGCTCTGCAGACTATTGAAGGTTAACTGAAAAGCAGTACATACCTTGGCAAATGATAGTGACGATCTGTATGACGCTGATTGCGAAGCTTTTGCAAGGGCCCCGTCTGCTCATCTTGGCTGACGCATCACCAGTCTGTGCCTGACGATAGATGAGGCAGTTCTATTGAAACTGCCATTTAGTATCTGCAACAATGAAAGTGAAATCTTTAATTACCTTTTTGTTATGTATAGTATTTTGTCACTTGACAAACTTAATAATATAAATTGCACTTGTAAAAAGCATTTTGGCTGTGACAGACGAGGAATCGAACCCCGTGGTTTACGCTATCCGGACGTATGCTTATACCACTCGGCCACCGTCACATTAGCAAGCCTGTTAAATTTTGCAAGCGCTTACTTAAACGCGTAGGCTGCGTGACATCATCAATGTTGCGAGATTGCTCACATAATATCCGAAGATAATATTTTTACAAATATTTAAAAATCGGTCAAGATAAAGGAAGCCAATTTATATTTTCATTTTTGTTATTTATAGTCTTTCGTCACTTTATAAACTTAATAACATAAATGACCGAGTGGCATACACCCGGATAGCGTAATATACGAGGTTCAAGACCTCGTCTGTCACAACGTTGCTTTTTACAAGTGCAATTTATAGTGAATTTTGACTCCCTTAAAAATTTACGAAGATGAATCCCGGATACCACAATTTTTACACGTTATTGAAAAAATCGTTAAAAAATATTTGCGAAATTATTATTTTAAAAAACATGGACACTCGGGCCCGAGTAGTCAACACACAGCGTGCTTGTGGCTAAGCACTCGGGCTCAATTGCTCGGCACTAATTACGACCTGTTTCACAATATCCTAATTAGTTCTAGCCACTCGACTGTCCGCGCTGTCAGACTATGATGTGGGAAAACTGTCCGGCGATATCGCGCGACGGTTGCATGATAAAAATCGCGCGACGTGTCGCGCGATAAAAACGATTATATAAAGAAAAGTATAGTTATGATTACGAAAACAAAAATACTGGTAGATAGGTAATAGTTATAAATATATAAAAAGTTGAAAATATATACTTACTATACTATAATATATACTATACTTAATTTTTATATATATACTTTACTTAATACATACTTTTCAAGTGGTTGGCACTGTAGTACCACGGACAGTTTACCTTAAAAAAGAAAATGGCACTGTAGTGCCCATGGACTGCAGAGCGGCTAGTCAGCTTTACCCGTACAATACTACATACAAAGTTCTGTTCCATATATACTTTTTTGTTGGTTGTGCTTATTTGTCAATAGTGAAACGCGGCTTTAGGCTCGAAAGCACGATTTAACTTCGGCCTACCTGTCTATGTCGTCAATGGGTTTGACGGTTATCTGAAATTTCGCTAATACAGGTATAGTAAATATAAAGTGGTGCATGGATCCGAGGTTCAAGGTTTAAAAAAAAGGTCAGTTTCAAATATTAAAAAAAAATAAGTTATTAAAAAAAGGAATTTCATATAAAAAAAACTGCTTACGTGAAGTTTGAGGCGGGACACTCACGTGATGTTCAAAAAAAGCACGAATAGTACTATTCAACCTATTAGGTGGTGATCAGATTATTTTGGGTAAGTAAATATGGGACATGGCTGATGTGACGTCTTTGTGGGCTAGGCTTGGCAAGACATTGACGCAGTACATTTTGGGAAACTCTGCATGCTTGACTATAAACTAGAAGGTGACCAGCCAACCAAACGTCAGGAAGGCTGGTCAAAAAGTATATTCAACCGATTGCTCGTGAACTGTTGGCTCGTGACCAAGGCTATTGCAACACAGCCGAAACGTCGAGCAGTGAGTAGCATTTACTCATTTTAATATTTTCGTGTTTAGACCTATCATGTTTAGTTCTGATCTTGTAGACCAATCCCACAGACAACCAGCCATTCTGATGCACACAGAGAAAGGAGCTCACTTTCTCAGTAATTCTTAAGCAAATATGTGAAGCAAGAGAGAACATGCCTACCTAAACCGCCTTGGGCATATTTTCAATACAAAGGCAAAGACATTACTTACAAAACAATAATGACCAAATAATACAATGACGGTTATTTAGTAGTGTTAATTGGTTCTATTTCTAACACACTGGAACAAAAACATTGCTCAGAATATTTTGTGTAACGATTCAAAGCTTTGAAATTATAATTCGATTTAGAACAGGAATATAAATTGAATAAAATTAGATCGTAGATAGAGATAAGGTAAGTAATCTCCAGTATAATGATCCGTTCATATTTATTCACTGTACAGAAAAACAAAACTTTTAAAATATGCTCATAGGATACTACTCATTTACATACTTTTATTGTAAAGCATTGTAAGCAGTAAGTTAAATTTATTCTATGTTATAGGAGAAATAAATGTATTTATACATTTTCTACGAGCCTTTTTGCACTTTTAAGTGCAAAAAGGAGGCTCGTAGAAAAAACAGCGTAGTCAGCAGCAATGGGTTTAATTTCAAAACGTTAATGATTTACTTACAACCAATGTGTGGTTTATTGAAAGTGCGTTCCAACAATTTTAATGTCACTCTGTTGTATAACTACTTAACGAGTGCTCAGTCGCGTCTACAACTGGAAGACTCTCTATCAGTACATCTGATATGGGTTACTCACTACAAACTTTCTTATGTTCATAAATTTGATAAAAAATAATACATATAAAAGTTTCATAGATATTTTGCTGCACACGGGTATTTTATAACAAAATAAACATATTCATCATCACTAGTATTTCATTTTGAACAAAATTGCGCTGTTAATCATTTGATTTCAATAAATATCTTATTAGATATCAAAGTTTTACAATAACTCCGCACCAAAACAATACTCACAGCCAAAGTCTAACACACGTTTGCGCTAACCGCTATGGTTTCTGGTCTCTTACTTCCAATGAAAATATGTGTTTTGTGATGAAATATTTTTGCACCAATTTCGGATATCTCGAAATTTACGCGAGCGACGCCGCAGGACACCGCTAGTTATTGATGTACGGTAAACATATCGATGTTCGCAGTTTGCAATGATATATTACTGATATAATTCGCTCGGTTTATCGCAAAACGATTAAACTCATGAAATACTCCCACGAATTTATCACTGTGAGTTTGAATTGGAGTTTTTTTTTAATATGTATTGCTTTTAGCTCAACTGCCCAATTGGAGAGTATTGTATATACACGTTTGTTTGACGTTTATTTTTTAACAGTATTCATCACCAAGCTATTTGTAGCGGTTTCAGTATGTATATTATTAATAATACTAGGAAATATTTTTCAAAATTCAAAATTCAAAAATTTTTATTCAATTTAGGACACAATATGCCACTTATAAACGTCAAATGTACAGTGAAAAATAAAATAAAAATATTAGTGCCCTGAACGGGCCGAATCATTTCTTCTTATCTTTTGGGCCCTACCAGCGCTTCGAGACAGAACACAGACAATTAAGCAAGTGCTGAGAAGAAACGCCGGAACAAACTCAGTCACCACTAGCTGCCGTAAAATCAAAATCATCAAAGGTAAGTACATCAGTCGGTGCAGGCTGGACAGACCACACATTCGTGTCGTTCAGGTAGTCTTGAACCTTATAATAGCCTTTAGACATAAGCGTGTTTTTAACGTGTTTCTTAAATTTATAAACCGGCAGTTCGACAAGATTGTGTGGTATATTATTAAAGAATTTTATACAATTTCCCATGAACGAAGTACTAGTTTTAACTAATCTGAGTTAGGAACGACAAGCTTGTGTTTATTTCTTGTGTTATATGAGTGAATGTCGCTCTTCTTCATGAAATTATCTAAATTTTTACGGACGTACATTATATTGTCAAAAATGTATTGAGAAGCCACAGTTAATATGTTGATTTTCTTAAAGACCTCTCTCAGGGAGTCACGAGGACTAAGTTTATAAATAGCACGAATGGCTCTTTTCTGCAAAATAAATATGGTATCAATGTCTGCAGCAGAACCCCACAAGAGAAGACCGTAAGACATAATACTGTGGAAGTAACTAAAATACACAAGCCTCGCCGTTTCAACATCAGTCAGATACCTTATTTGTCTAACTGCAAAGGCAGCCGAGCTTAGCCTCCTAGCTAGGGCTTCAATATGAGGTCCCCACTGTAATTTTGAGTCAAGTGTAATGCCCAGAAATACAGTGGAGTCTATTAAGGCTAGATTATTACCATTTAGTACAATATTTGGTGTAAGTTGCTTTACATTAGGCAAAGTGAATTTTACACATTTAGTTTTACTAGCATTCAGCAACAAGTTATTGGTGGTGAACCAATTCAATACTTTGGAGAGAGTATTGTTTACTTCGTCAAAATTTTCTTCATGTCTTTTCATTTTAAAAATCAAAGAAGTATCATCAGCAAACAGAACTATCTCACAAAGATTTGTGGAATAAAATGGCAGGTCGTTGACATATATCAGGAAAAGTAAAGGCCCCAATATTGAGCCCTGGGGGACCCCCATTTGAAGAGGGGCTCCGGAAGAGTAGGTACCATTTATGTTAACTGATTGTATTCTACCTGATAAGTACGAACTTAACATCTTAGATGAGTTTTCCGAGACACCATAGTGTTCTAACTTAATGAGCAGTGTCTGATGGTCTACACAATCAAACTCCTTTGATAAATCACAGAATACACCTACGGCATCATGTTTGTCTTCATAAGCATCAAGAATGTGTCTGATGAGTGCTACTCCGGCATCAGTTGTATTTCTACCTTTAGAGAACCCAAACTGTTTTTCGTGTAGTAAATTATTAAGTTTAAAATGGGAAAGCAATTGATTATAAATGAGTTTTTCAAAAATTTTACTTATTGTGGGTTATGTTGAAATAGGCCTAAAATTGCTGGGGTCACTTTTGTCTCCCGATTTAAATAAAGGGACAACCTTACTATGTTTCAATAAATTTGGAAACTGATTTTGGTCAATACATTCATTAAAGATATAAGATAAGTAAGGAGCTATTAGAGGTATAATGGGTTTTATTGTGTCTATTGATATACCCGATTTATCCTCTGTTTTCTTTTGTTTTAATTCTTTAAATGTTTTTATGATGAGGATTCGCACCTATGAACACTCGACACTAGTAATGATTTCGCGTGACTTGAGCAAGAACTATACTGTTTAGTCGTCTCTATAGGAATGTTACAGAAGTAATCCTCAAAAGCGTTTGCTACCTCGTCATCAGATTTAATAAGCTTGTTGTTTATTTCTAGACTAAATTTGTTATCATGAGATTTTGTTTTACACGTTTTGTTGAAAATTGCTGGTGTGTACGAGAAGGTATTTGAAAAAAAATGTTTCTGAGTAAAATTTTGTAACAAAAGAGTACAAATATTTTGTTTTGATAGGTTTGATGAAGCATTTTAAAAATTTATATTTGATTTTTAAGAGTATTAAATAAAGCTGTTTCGTCGATAATATTACCATTCCCAAAAATTGGAAAATCCGAAATCATTTTGTCTAATTATATATTTTTTTATACTTGCTATTTTAAAAGCAGTATGTAAATCCTAGAGACATTGTATGATAATCATATTTTAGGATGGGCATGTTATTCCAATATAATGATGGATAGAAGACATAGTCTAACACCATTTAATTCGTGGGACAAAATTGACTGACGAAATGAACAATTATTTTTATTGCTTCCTATTATAGTCACCGTTTCAATAAGGTTAATTTCAAAATTTGGAAAATTTTATTTCAATACTCATATCTCTTCATTGTTGCCGTAATAAATACGATTGCAGTAGCAAACGACATTTTGTGTTTTTTGACAGCTTTATTTGTAACATAGATATTCCTTTTTTATTAAAACAACATACTCTAAGACTGTCCTATAAAATAAACATTTTAACTCTAAAACGAACAATCGAGTTTAACTCTGTCTCCAGGCGATCCAACCTTAGTATTTCATTTTCGCTGGGACAAATATACTCAGCTAGATCTCGTTCCAAACAAATAACGTTAAAAGGCATTCAACATCAGACTGTTGAAATCCGCCATTACTCCGCGTCTCGACAATTACGCGAGCAAATAAAGACGTTTCTGCAATATCCAAGGAAGGAAGGCGTATAAAAAATTATCATCACCTTTCGCGCGGCTTGGGCCAAATAAAAAAGTAAGTCGCGAGTAATTTTTTTACAAGCTTTACACATAGCGGCAATAAAAGCGCCTCGCCGCGGCGCGTCGGTTATATTTCATTTTATGTCTCACTTTGGATGGGGCGCGAGCCATTTTTAGCGAGAGTTCGTTAGCAATGTCCCACAACAGGTTAGGTTTTAAATAAAATACCTACAAACTTTTTGACTTTATAAACCTGAAACTCCTAACAGAGTAAAAATACTTTCAAAAGTTTTTTCCTTAAATAAAAATCTCAATCGAATCAGTAAAAAATCAACAGAGGATTAGGCGTTAGATGATTATTGACACTGAAAGAAAATTAATTAAGAAAAATGGATTTTTCATTTCTTCTGTTCGGAAAATTTAACTTTCATGTGAAGATAGACGGGTGGAAAATAGCTTTTCCATCCCTAGGGTGGAAAGTAAGTTAGTTTTAATTGCTACGATCAGACATGGAGCAAAAGTTAATTGAGTCACATTATATTATTAAAATAAACAAGATTTTCATATTTTTAAGATTAGCTAAACATTAAAAGCATGTTTAGTATGGTCACTGATTTGAAAAATTTACCATTGGTCTAATTTTTAACAATTTAAAATCTACAAATATATTTCGGTTACCCGTCATACATAGTGTCACTTTTTTTCATTTTGAATTGTCACATTGTGTTTGTCTTTGACGATATATTTTTTTAAGTTTAGTCGATTATTGCATAGATAGAAGCAGGCGGAGGCGACTTGCCGCGATTTTGTTGTTCATTAATCTTCTTACTCACTTCCATCGCTATCGCTATCTCATGAGGCAAAATTGAACCTGGAATTGACATTATCTGTGGTAGTTTTGGTGACAAGTAACCTTGTTTTCGCAAGGTTGCGTCCTTCTACTATTATTATTGTCGATGAGAAAAAATCGACCGATATTTTTAACAATGATTTGAAATATTTGATATCGTCCGCGATCTATGTGGTACTCTGTTGTCTTCCGTGCCTTTACTGTCCTTCTAATCTTATGTTTTATGTATCGCGACAGTTTCATCTGTTGCCAAACAACATATTATCTAAATAATTTTATTTATTTTTCCTCACAGTCAAAATGAAAAATAGTATGTGTAACTCGGGTGAAAGCACCCATTTCACTCTCGAATTATTAGCGCTCTCACTCCGTTCGCGCGCCAAGAACTTCACGAGTGAGGTGGATCACTTTTTCCCCTTGTATAACAATCTACTATTGGAAGAAGATAACAATTACCGGAACATATTAGGACGAAAAGATCTAGGTGAAACAGAGTAGTCCAATAAGTATCGTTAAAACTTGTAGAGGGAATTTCAAGGAACACTAGGTCAAAAGTCCCAGCCCGTTGCCCTTCAGCCGGGAGGAGGGTTTGAAGATTATTTTTTAGGTTTTTCGCCTATATATGCGAAACAATACGCTATTATTAAAGAGTCATCTTTTTAACACTCACTCGCCAGCTTTTCGACACCGCTATGCCCGTGACGCCGGGAATAAAAGTTAAATGTCGGCGAAAATAATGCGGCCTACGTGACCGCGACCAAAAAAGAATTGTACCCGGACAGAGTACGCTTTAAAAAAATTAAGCCATTTCCAGATGACGGAATAATTTCGATTCGAGATGGCGAAATTCGTCAACGGTCGTTATGATTCAGAAATATTTTTTTGTTTTGTAAAGGCGGCTCTACTCATTCAAAAAAGTTGGTATGATTTAACGCTAGAACGAGTAACGAGTCGCAAGTATTTGAAATGCTTGTCCTTATGTGTATAAAAAATAATGAAATTTGTTTTCAATGATTCTGACCAACAACTACGGATGCATCATTTTGATAAATATCGTATTTGGGTAAAACACTTGAAATATTTACAAAATAAAATAATTTTGAAAGTTATTTCATTACATGAAAATCCTACTGAATCATCAAAAGTACTCGTGTAACAGGCAAATTTTGCAACCAGAACAGCACTGTTTAAAAAACCGGCCAAGTGCAAGTCGGATTCGCGCACTGAGGGTTCCGTGCCAACTTAAACTGAATTAGGGAATCCATTTACTTCTACTTAGTAAAATACCGCAATATTTTGTTAACTGCAAATAAATATATATATATTTTTTAAATAACTTTGTTTTTCATAGTGTTTGTATGAAGTATAAAGTTATGTTTGAGTTTGTTGAAAATGTACTATATCTCAAAAACTACTTGTTCGATCCCGTCCGAATCAATTTTCGTTGAAAGTATTTATTAAGATCTACATCAAATATTTTTTCCAAATTTACACTCGCTTGGTTTAGAAAATAGATGGGGGGACGCCCATTTTACCACTTTGGAAACGTCTAGCTATAAAACGTTAGACTTTAAAAGAAAATGGTTTTAGGAACCTCAATGTTATTTTAAAAGGCCTATCCATAGACATCACGCATAGGTTTGACAAAAATTTCTTTTTTGGTTTTAGTTTCATGTATGGGAGACCCCCTTAAATGTCATTATTTTTTATTTTTTGTACAATCGATAAGCGGTTAACAAGATACATCTTCCTACCAAATTTCAATTTTGTAATGCTTATATTTACAGAATAAAATGACTGTGATATACGGACGGACAGACAGACAGACTTGACGAAACTATAAGGATTCAGTTTTTTGCCATTTGGCTACGGCTAAAAATGGCTAAATATTTGTAAAAATAAACATAATATTAGAAAACCGAAACACAAAAATATTGAGACCTCATCCATTCTTGACAACATTGTATGCTTGGTTAATTGATAAGAATAATTATAGTCTTAAGAAGTTTTTAGGATAAACAATTGTGAAATATGAAAACAAATTTATTATGAATATTTTATTAGATTTAAACATCCTGTATTTATGGCAAAATATACTGTGTCTTTATTTTACTGTAAGTCAAAGTAAATGAATGAATCTTGATCTAGTAAAATTCTGTCGCGAAATTGCCATGAATTACGCTATTAAATACCTCCGGGAAGGAGAAATGAGTAAACGTGTGTTGAAATTCAGGTTTAAATATTAATCTTTAATATTTTGTCCCGCCCGTACGCAAAATTTTTGGTTTCTGATTTCATCGTATAATATTAAAATTTCCAAAGAAGGAAATTATCAAAAATCAAAAGGGTTTACCTGGTATTACATACTAGTTACATACCGCACTAGACAGTTGGTTTTAGTCCAATTAGTCTTATTTATTACTCAGGTACTTTGTAATGAGATTAATTTAATATTTGATAGCAACCTCAAAATTCTTTTTAATCTTTGTGTAATAAAAACAAAATATGCAAAGTCAATCTAAAGATAAAAAACAAAGATTACAGGCATTCCGTTACACTCACTACGCCTACAAAATTAACGACCCGTTTCCCGCAAATATTTCAATCCCTTCGATTCAGGGCTGAGACGTACATCGATAGGTACCTATTACCTTTGTAACATATAGAGAGGAAACAAAAAAAATGTACTAGATTTTAAGAACAAAATCATACCGGGGATATAAGAGGTGCTATTTATTTGACTCGACGTGTCGTATTAAAAACCGTATTGGTAACAGTATTTATTTGGTTACATTTTTATATAAAAGGTCAAATCGTTTTAAGTGAAAATGCTAAATAGTGTCTTTTCAACAAATTTCACAAGGTTGGTCTGACAGCACTGTAGCTCAATCGGTAGAGAGTTTGGCCCGGTTAGCCAGAAGTTGCGGTTCGTGTCCCGCCTGTGCGCAAATTTTTGGTTTCTTATTTCATCTTTATGAATATAAACTATGACACTGTGAGTGTTAACATTCTAAACAATTAGATACTGTCCTATCGGGCTATAAGAGTAAAAAGAATGTGGAGTGCACCTGTGTTTGCGCACACGCTGTCGAAATCGGCTAGGGGGACTATTAATACCGGTCAGTGGGCCAGGTGTTGCTTTTCGTTCCTGATACGTTCCTAGCACGATCATGGCATGATCATGGTTTGGTCCGTTGCAGTGATAATACACCTTAATACTGATGAAAATTAAAATAAGTGGACGTGATCTTTTTCAGTACTTAGCACGGATTTTATCGCATACCACACAACACTAGTTCAATTTATACTTTATTTGCTCTCAATCATCACGCCGTCGATACCCTTCGGGTGAACCGTTTAATATAAGAAGATGAGGCAAAAATGTTTCCAGTCACGGCCCTTATTACGCCGGATTTAATATTTTTCAATCTCATTATGACCTCAAGTTATATTCATATCGGAAACGGGAACCCTGATTCACGCTGGTTCTTTGAGCAGTCTTCAATGAGTTTAATGAATTTCTTGAAAATTAACGAACCTTTTTTAGGGTTTCGTAGTCGAAGGGCAAAAAACGGAACCCTTATAGTTTCGTCAAGTCTGTCTGTCAGTCCTTATGTCACAGCCTTTTTATTCTGAAACTATTAGCATCACACTGTTGAAATTTGATAGGAAAATGTATCTTGTTACCCCTTTAAGATTCTTATACAAAAAATAAAAAATATGTGGGTGTCTATAGATAGGTCTTTTAAAATGACATGGAGGTTTCTAAAACCATTTTCTTTGAAAGTCTAACTTTTGATAGATAGATGCTACCAAAGTGGTAAAATCCCCCCCCCCCCCTCTTCTACTATCTTCTTAACTAAACGAGTGTAAATTTTGAAAAACAATATGTAATGTAGATCTTAATGAATACTTTAGTGATTCATGAAGCAGGCTTATATGTATAAAGCATGCATGATATAACTATGAAACATTAATAGTTTTAGATATTTCTAAGTGAAATAGTACTCATAAATGAACACATTGTTTCGCGTTAACATTGCAAACGCTGGCTGAACTCTACGTGATGGATCAAACTACGCGCCTGTGCGAACCCAGCGGGTCACTTTTCAAAAATATACATAAATAAAAATCGCCTAAAATTTTTGCCAGTAGACAGAGTGGAGTTTTCCACAGAAGTTTCTTTTGAAACCCTTAATGCGTGTAAAAGCCAGACGTAAAATAAAATTACATACCTCGCCACCCTGTATCAATGACGTCCATTTCGCAAGTAGCGGCTAATCCTTTGAAATCCTCTTTCGGATAAAAACAGACAATGGTCCCTGTTTCCACGGTACAACGGATAAGACTGCTTACGGTTGCTAAACACCGCAGATGTATTACATAACACAATAGTAATTACTTGTGTGTAGTGTGGTCGTAATAAAGGCCATGTTTACGTTTGTATGCGTATAATGCTAACACCTTGTACATGACACATAAAATTAAATAATATAAAATACTCCTACGGGAAATCAGCCCCTAACCGCCTGCCCCCTTTGCCCCTCCTGCTGAACACCCACCACCAGGACACAGACTGCCATGGCCCAAGTGGAAGTTCCTCAATCGACTCCGGACGCAGGGTAGATGTTTAGGCACCGGACGAAACCGACCTATCATGTACAGTCCGCAGGACATGGCTCACCTTCTGTCTTGTCCTGCATGCCTAACCTCTGCTCTTTGGAAGACCTCAAGTGTGCAAATGCCAAGGCAATCAGTATCGCCAATTACTGGGCTCAACAAATTTAAGTCGTTTATCATCGACACGCTAAGAAGATAAAATACAATAAAAATTAAACTAAACCTAAAACAAATGATTTGGGTAATATCAGAAATATGTAAATATGACACTATGAGTGTTAAAAACATTATAAATAAATACATAATAGCTGTGAAAATTTTGCCAAAATCATAAATGTAGCAATGTATACAGTCTGTTTTTAAAAAAAACATACACTTAGATTGAAATTCGTGTATATGTTTGTCGATAAAGCTGGGTCACCGAAGACTTACGAGATGATTATTTATTATTATTTATTTATTAGGTACACAAACAGATAACAGTCTTAACTTGCTTATAACTAAAAGATCTAAATTACAGACGAAACTGTAGTCAAACAACAGTGTATGTAACATGATTTTAAAATTCGTAGTGTGAAATTTAAAGATTAGAAGCTGATAGCGATATAGAGAGGGAACTTAGGTCGCTGGCTGTCCGATGTAACATGCTGGCCCGCGGGTTTGCGCGCTGTACGACCGCGCAGTTAAAACGACGCTTTTTAAAGCATACTGTCAGTCGTTTTACACGTGCAGCCTGTAGGTAAATTTTACGCAGAGGGCATACAGCGATCTACGCGTCCAATATAATGACGCGTTCAGGGCCTGCTGGGGCTGCCGCACAGTGGATCGACGCCATACTAGCAAAGGGACATAGGCAACTGAAATATACATGTGTCAGTTTTTGACAAACAAATCATTCCATCGTCTACGCCTAATTATAAGCTGTAAAAAACTTTTGAAGCATTTTCTTATTGGAATCTTATATTGAGAGTTATGGCACCAAACGTGATTTCTTAGTATGGAAAATGGCATAAAAAATAGTGTATCTTCGGATTTTCTTCGTGTTTCGACTTGATTTTTTTATATGGTATTAAAATATATATATGCTACATTTGCTCCAAACAACATAGAAATTCGGAGATAACATATGTCGAAATAATAACTTATGAATCAATTTGTCCATGAGAAGATAAAAATAGGCCAACGCTTGTACCCCGCAAGGAGTGCGTGTAGCGCACCATGTTTGTTTAAAGAAAATGTAGCAAATATATATTTTAATACCATAAAAAAAATCAAGTCGAAACTCGAAGAAAATCCGAAGATACACTATTTTTATGCCATTTCCCATACTAAGAAATCACGTTTGGTGCCATAGCTCTCAATATAAGATTCCAATAAGAAAATGCTTCATAAGTTTTTTACAGCTTATAATTAGGCGTATACGATGGAATGATTTGTTTGTCAAAAACTGACACATGTATATTTAAGTTGCCTATGTCCCTTTGCTAGTATGGTGTCGATCCACTGTGTGCCGTGGCAGTGTAGCGCGTCCGGGATGTTCGAGGAGGCACAGACCGAAAGTTTCGCCGCCATTATTAGGAAATGATACGCCTCCGCGCTTGCTCGCCTCTGCGGCAACACCAACAGTATCCTGCGTGAATTTGCAGATCGGTGGGACTCGTCACTCCTGCGGAGATGGATTCAGCTCCATAGCGATTGATAATAATTAAATTGACCATATAATTTATTATTATTACTAACACTAGAACATAAGGTATTGTTACTAACCTACTATGGACCAATGTCTGAAATAAATTATTTTTAATTTGAATTTGAAAGCAAAAAACTGGATAATTCTCTTTCAGTTTATTTTGAAAAAAAAACAGCAAAGCTTTGGAAGTTTATTCATAAACTAGCGGTCCCCCGCGACTTCGTCCGCGCGTTTTGAGTATGCTCCCTCCCCTCCCGTCGCAGCGTCATGTTTTATATCCTAAAGCCTTTCTCGATAAATAAGCTATCCAAATATTTTTTCAAATCGGTCCAGCAGTTCCTGAGATAAGCGCGTTCAAACAAACAAACTCTTCAGCTTTATAATATATTAGCGCAAGCGCACGTTGTACTTAAGCTGCGAACATTATTTTGGTGCGGAGTTATGTTAAAACTGTGATAGCTCCTAAGATATTTATTGGTTCTAAATGAAATGCTCGTGATGATGAATGTATTTATTTTGATAAGAATAACTACCTGTGTGTATAATACACCTCTAAAAATAATGCATTATTTTTTTTACAAATTTAGTAACATAAAAAAGGTTGTAGTAAGTCAACCATAAAAGATAGACATATGCTGTCGCGGACTTTATTATAGAACTCTTAATGCTGAACAATCCTGTCAAACATGATTTTTGTGTAACTTAAGCGGTTTCCGCAGCGTATGCAGCGGAAGCTCTCAAAAGGAATATCTTTCTCCCGTTTTCGCAACATTTTTCATTATTGCTGTGGTCTTATGAGTCGTATCTTTATGTTATATAGCCTAAAGCCTTCCTCGATAAATGGACTATCCAACGCAAAAATGATATCGTCAAAATCTTGTGAGTCACTAAATCAGAGTGAATTAACTTTGAATAATGCATCAGCTTTCGATAGAAGTGCATGCAAAAGCGCTGAGACCCTATGTAATTCAAGTATTATTAAGGATATGAAACACGAAATACATAGTCTCAAAACAGAATTAACTATCACTCAAAACGAACTAGAAAACAAAATTATAGAAAATAATCAACTTAATAGATCAGTGAAGGACTTAACCTTGAAAATAAAAATACTTAAAGATATATGCCAGAACAGTATGAACTCTTCAAAGCTAATTGAAGAAAGAAACTGCCCAATAGAAGAGATGCAAGAGGCTGGTTCTAATTTAACTTCTGAGCTAAGTTGTGAGATAGTCAATATACCGGCTACACTAAAAGCAAAAAAAATACTAAATGATCTTGGCATACAATTTGTCAAAATGTCAAATAAATTGCAAGAAGCTCAAATAGAGGCTAAGCAAATGGAAATTACTATTAACGAACTACAAAAGCAGTTGAATACATACAATATTGCGAACATAAATAAAGATAACTCACAAAACTCAAAGACACATAAATTGATCTTTATATCAAGCAATACTTGAAACCAAATTTTAAAAATAACTGAAGACCTATACTCTGATAGTAAATATGACTATTGTCACTTTATAAAAAATGGAGCAACAGCACTGCAACTACTCGAAGGAATTGAATCTAAAGTAAAAGATTTTGATTTCGATGATTTCTGTGTAATCATATTAGGGGAGCATGATTTCCAACAAGATAATATAAACCATACAGATTTAATAACAAAAATGAGAAATATACTAAAAAATATTACACACACTAACATTATCATTGTTCCTCCAACATATATTTGCGGCTCACCAATTTTTAATTACAAGGTAGAAAACTTCAATAGATTGCTGTATAAAGATGCAAATGAAAATAAATATTGTTATGGTATTGACTCTAATCGAGACTTGACACATGCAATGTTTTCCTTTCAAACTGGAAAACTTAATTTAGCAGGAATGCGATCTATAATGTCCAATGTCATGAAACTAATACATGAGATAGATATAGAAAATAAGCTTTTTCGTTCCTAAATGTAATATTACCGCGCAAACTTTTGATAACTCCTGTACTGTAAAACACAATGATTCTTCAATCGGTTTACTGCATTTGAATATATCAGGAGCCTTAAATAAACAAGATGAACTATTATGCTCTATAATTAATTTAGAAAAAAATGAAGAGTTCGCTACAGATGTAATTTGTCTTTGTGAAACGAATATGGAAGCAAGTTCAGAGTCTAACTTGAAAATGAAAAATTTCACTGTAGCATCATATTTTTCCAGAAAACGCAAAAAAATTAAAAACTATAAACAGCGAGGAGGAGTGGCTATCTTGATAAAGAAAGATATAGAGTACAAAGTAATTGACAATTTGGTGGATATTGCACAGGAGCAACATTTTGAATGCTGTGGAATTGAGTTAGTACAATATGGCATAATTGTAGTGTGTTTATATACGAATAAAACACCAACATCAACAACTTCTTTATTTTTCCTTAAACTCACTGACCTTCTCGATACATTGTGTAGAAGAAAACGTAGAAAGATTGTGTTATGTGGCGATTGGAACATAAATATATTGAAACATACAAATATATCTAGAAAACTTTGCGAAGTCATGTCTAATTATGACTTGCATATGAAGATAAAACACCCAACCAGAATCACAGAAAATACCCAAACATGTATTGACCAAATAACTACAAATATCAAGGACAGCTTAGCTAAAATCCATGAACTAGGTCTGTCTGATCACTCAGCTCAATCACTCAAAATTCCAATTAAAGAAAGAAAAGCTCCAGTCGTCAAGTGGTGGTATGAACTACGAAGGGACTATTCCAAGGAAAATCAAATTAAATTTATGGAATGTCTTGCAAATGTCGCCTTTTCGGAGGTATATAATGCAGAAATAGGTGCCTTAGATTCATTTAACGAATTTTATAGTATATATAAGTTGTTCTATGATTTATGTTTTCCTGTAGTTAGAGTAAAGAGAACGTCAAAAAGGCACTCTATTTCAAGATGGTTTACAAAAGGTATTGCGAAAAGTATTAGTACCAAACGTTGTCTATATTTAAAACACCGCAATGACCGCGTTAGGTATAATGATAAATACAAAAGATACGTTACTATATTAAAAAAATGTATTAAATTCTCACAAAAAAACAATAACTTGAAATATATAAATAACTTTAATAATAAATGCAAAGCTGTATGGAATGTGATCAATAAATATACCAAAAATGTAGCAGATAATTCTATAAATAAGATATGTACAAATGAGAGTGACGTGTATGACCCACAGACTATATCTGAAGTTTTTAATCAGTTTTTCATAGACAGCGTTTTAGAGCAGCACTTAACAAGTAAAAACTCGAAACGTTTTGATGAGAGTGTACAATCAGTAGAGAAAACAATATTTCTGAGTCCAGTCAGTGAGACTGAGCTATTAAAAATTGTTAAATCACTTAAAAATTCTAAATCAGTTGGTTACGATGAAATTCGTACTGAAATCCTCAAAATTAGTATTAGTTTAATAATTCATCCATTTGTATTCGTAGTCAATAAACTTTTGGCTGAAGGCGTCTTTCCTGATAGTCTAAAGAAATCAGTTGTAAGGCCGCTGTATAAGAGAGGACCTAGAACGTCTGTTAATAACTATAGACCAGTAACATTAATACCGATTTTCTCAAAAGTCCTTGAAAGAGTCTTGTATGAACGTTTATTAAATTTCTTAGACATTAACAAGATTATAAAAGATGAACAAAATGGTTTTAGAAAAAATAAAAGTACCTCTTTAGCTACATTCAAACTTTTTAAAACTATTACCGACTGTATAAATGATGGTATTCCTGTAACAGTTCTTTTTTTAGACATGACTAGGGCTTTTGATTTTGTATCTCATGAACGCCTTCTTAATAAAATATATAAATATGGGATTCGAGGTCCATGTTACGACTGGATTAGAACCTATTTGTCTCAGAGGGAACAATGCGTGGAAATCCAGAGATACTGCCCCAAAACTAAATATTTAGAAAAACATAAATCGTCCTTTAAAGTTAATCCAGTTGGCGTGCCTCAGGGAAGTGTTCTGGGTCCACTATTGTTCCTCTTATACATAAATGATTTACCTAATAGTATGTTGCATGAGTGTGTTTTATTTGCTGACGACACTACTGTTATAATTAAGGGGGACAAAGCAGGAAAGAACGTTGAAGACTATGAAAAAAATATAAACACTGCCTTGTCCAACATCGTAGAATGGTTAGGTTGTAACAATTTAAAAGTAAACATTGAAAAAACAAAATACCTTCAGTTTGGTAGCTATAAACAAAAACGCCCGAGTCTTCGTATACAATTTAATGACAAAGTTGTAGAAGCGGCTACAAGTGCTAAATTTCTGGGCATTACAGTGGACTGCTTCTGCGACTGGAAGCAACATATCAGTGAATTGTGCTCTAAGCTTAATAGATTTGTATTTGCACTTTTTCGCATAAGTCAGATTGTATCAAAAGAAGCTGCTATTACCGCTTACAATGGTTACGTGAATTCTTGTTTAAGATACGAAATTATGATATGGGGAAACTCTGTTCATAAAGATAGGGTATTTATCTTGCAGAGAAAATGTATTCGTGCGATATTTGGATTAAAACAAACTGATTCATGTAGACCGTTTTTTAGACGCTTTAGTTTACTTACACTACCTTGTCTATACATTTTTGATATATGCATGTTTGTGTATCATCATAATGACCTATTTGAACAAAATTGTCAAACTACTTCTCGTAATCTTCGTTCTATGTATAAAAACAAACTCTTTAAACCTACATCTAAATTAACGCTCGTGTCTAGTAATGCATTTATGATGTGCATCAAAATTTATAATAATCTGCCAGATGTTTTCAAACAATATAACTCTACAAAATTTAAAATTGAATTAAAGAAATGGCTGGTAGAAAAATGTTTTTATAGTGTGCAAGAATATTTGCAATACAAATAATTTTGTTAAAAATGATTCAGAAATGTTGTGTGCATGTGTGTGTATACGCCTGAAAAGGTAGAACTAAGTGATGTGTACCTACTTATAAGAGCTTTTGTAACCTTTGTTCATATACACAATAAAGACTTACTTACTTACTTACTTACTTAAAATAATTTTTCAAATCGGGCCAGGAGTTTTTGAGATTAGCGCGTTCAAACAAACAAACAAACAAACAAACAAACTCTTCAGCTTTATAATATTAGTATAGATGTGTTCAGTCTACAAATCGTGTTTATTACTTAAAGTAACCTACATTTTATACCTGCATGATTGAAAATAGGAATTCTTTCAAATTAGTATCAATGAACATTATTTCACAAAAAAGTTAAATTTATCACGCAGTTTTCGAGCTACTAACATATAAAAAGGTAAAAATCTCCCAACTTCGATATCAGTAGAGCATTATACAAAAAGTCATCAATAAACACATTGCACGTTTCACTCAATTAGCGATAAGCGATATCTCCTCGACACGGCGATTAAGTCGGGCATCAAACCTAATATCCATTATAAATATTAAAGCTGATAAAAAAATTTTTTACTCTTCACTGCGACCGAAAATGAGCTCAACGTTACACACAATAAGAGTAAAAGTCAATCGATAGATCGGCATTTTAGCCTCGGGCTAACACGTCCACGGATTGATCATTATTTTTTAGCCGAATCAAATGTTTTGTAGCGGATTTCCAATGGCATGTCTGCGAATGAAATTGTCAGCTTTTGTACCTTTTGTTAAAAGTTGTTATTTCGTTACAAGGCGGTACAGTACGGCGGAATATTTATTACAGCTGGCAGGAGTCAGCTTTTTGGTGAAAAAAGAACATTTACATTTACAAAAATAATAAATAACAATCATGTTCAAAATACGTGAACGTGTGCTGGATTTTAGTAATTTAAGGAGTTTTATTTGATACTACAAATATTAATTAATTGTTGCTTTTTCTTGTTGATTTTCTTTGCTAATTTCTTTTTGCTGAACCAATTACCATCTCTCTGCATCGAATGGTTTGACTGGCAGATAATGTTTAGCATTACGTCCACCTTTGTAAAGACTTAACTGTGTTACATTTTCTAAAATATTATTATTTATGCTATAGATTACATTCTAATATGCTATAAGTGGGACGTATGGGAGCTTGACCAAGACCATAAGCTCCAAGTCAACCTCACCTTTACGTGGTGCGTCCTGTTTATACAGACGAGGCTCTGGCGACCGACCGATGGCGGTATAACCATCCAATGTAAGGCGCAGCTAAATGTTGGACTGTGACGGGCAGCAGCGTCACAGCTGCAAGGGGCTGCGCTCGCCAACCCGCCTGCCAAGCGTGGCGAGTATCGGCAATATCCCCTCATATGGTAGTTCACAAAAAAAACAAGCCCTCAGTCTCCGGCAGCCCCGCTATTCCTGACTTTGGTAGCGGTCACGGTAACGGCGGGGCAGGGGGTGCTAAGAATCTTTGGAGGCGATCGCACTGCTACCCCCGACGACAACTGGCCCTGGTAACGTACAACACGTGTATACTGAGGACAGATGAGAAGTTGCTCGAGCTGGAGGAAGAAATGAGCAGAGGCATTGGAAGACGCCTTCAAACTTCCGGAATGGGAAGGAATCGGCATCAATGTTAATGGCGAATACATCACACACCTCCGATTTGCCGATGATATAGTCGTTGTGGCAAAGACGCTGGACAATCTTGGCACTATGCTCGAAGACCTTGACCGAGTATCCCAACAAGTGGGTCTTAAAATGAACATGGAAAAGACGAAAATTATGTCGAACTCCCTTGTCGTACCCACTCCAGTATCCGTTGGAAACTCAACTCTCGAAGTTGTCGACGAGTACGTCTACCTGGGACAAGTGATCTAATTGGGTAGGTCCAACTTCGAGAAAGAGGTCAATCGACGAATCCAACTCGGCTGGGCAGCGTTCGGGAAATTGCGCAAGATTGTCTTCTCATCTCATCTACTTAAGTGTCTGAAGACGAAAGTCTTCAACCAGTGTGTGTTACCAGTGATGACGTACGGATCCGAAACATAGTCTCTTACTATGGGCCTTATAATGAAGCTCAAAATCATACAACGAGCGATGGAAAGGGCTATGCTGGGTGTTTCTCTACGGGATCGAATCAGAAATGAGGAGATACGTAGAAGAACTAAGATAACGGACATAGCCTTGAGAATCAGAACTGATGGCCGTTGGGGCAGGTAAGTTCTAGATTAGAGACCCTTCGACCAGAGACGCAGCGTGGGACGTCCACCAACAAGATGGACAGACGACCTTATAAAGATCGCAAGATTAAACTGGATGCAGACCGTTAGTGATCGGTCGCTGTGGAAAGCCGTGGGGGAGGCCTATGTTCAGCAGTGGACGTCCTTCGGCTGATAATGATGATGATGATAAGATTACATTCTAAATCAATTTATTCTTGAGTCTTCACTCGGAAGCTTACAAAGCTATACACAGAATTAGCCCTTACAGTATTCACCTTCCCCTTTCCGAAGTATATCTTAACAAGTCCTTAAGCCGTAAACGGCAGTATCGAGCCCTCATATTTGCGATGATTGGCCGGCGACCACAAAGAGCGGCTCAAAGACTCTTAAGTAGCCTCAAACGACTGATCTGAGGCCGCGACTACGAGGAAGACAAAACTTTTGGACTGTGGTCCAAGACGAGCGAGTTTTATATTTTAATTTTACTAACAGACTTTAAAAAAGGAGGTTACTTATGTTTGTATGTATGTTTGTCCGCGAATATCTCACCTTTGGCTGGACCGATTTTGATGCGGTTTTCACTAAAGTATTTGCTACACCAAGAAGACGGTTTTGGTTACTATTTTAGTTCTTTCAACTACATTGTAACTTAAATAATAAATAAAAATGAAAAATAAATAAAATAACCACCCCCAAAAACAAACGCTAAGAGGATTAAAATAATGCTTAAAGGGGAAACACAACATGATGTCAATCTTAACAGACAGCAGCAGTCTACTCGTACGTACGCACATCATGCACCGACTGCAAATGCGTTTGTATCTTCTATATTAGCGTTATTTAAGTCCTTCTAGGGTTTTTTTTGATAATGTCATAGTTAAATAGGCATCAGTAACAATTTGTCAAGTACCTACAGTGATAATACATTATTTTTAGGGTTCTGTAGTCCAACAAGGAATCCGTATTGTTTCGCCGTGTCCGTCTGTCCGTATAACCGTTTGTCCGTATTCAGTGCAGTGATCTGAGCTACTAGGAAACTACAATTCAATCTCCCCGCCGAAGTTTTAAGATAAAAATAAATAAATAAAATGATTGTGGTACCTCACACAAGTAACATGGGAATGTTTTTTTTTTTTCTTGCCAAACCCATCATATAATATCGTATCGTGTTTTATGGTATCGTTGAATAGGTTTTTTTTAAATGCTTACGAGTTTGCTAGCATCATTTATCAATAAAGTGGCCTGGTTCCGTAACGTTCAGTTTTGTAAGTTTAATTTGTTAGTGTCCCTCTTCAAACCAATCGGTAGTAGGTATGTGGATTGTTAAAAAAATATAACACATGCATATATGATGATTTTAGAAGGAGAACTGTGATAAGCAAACAATTACACAGCTGCAGTCCATAAACTTAAACGAAAATTATTTTCATGTAAATTTCGCCTAAAAATACACATACAAATACAAATTAATAAGACATAAATACACAAGTGTAGATAAGGTACAAAAGCTTGGATATCTTTGTGTTATCATTTTTCTGGTGCTGTATTTATTCGCGAAGGATGTGTCTATTTGAAAGATTATTTTTAGCATTCTTACAATTTAAAATCCACCACATTCAACATAAATTCACATTCAGGCAACCCACTAAAGTCCTAAGCTCCAAATCGACAACTTCAAACACCACTACGGTCCTATATGGAGAAGAAAGTCAAATTCGTCAAAGGCTCTTTGCTCGTGACTTCGACCCGTCTCGGAAGTCACCCTCGTTCGTGCTCCGAAACCCGATTTGCTTCGTTCAAATTCAATTGTGTCAAACGAGAAATTGACTAAAAATTCTCGTGTAGCGGCTTTACACTTTATGCTCAAATTAGGATGTAACCGTTTGCATACGTGGTTGAAGGCGTGTAAAGTTATTGGATATACTTTTTTTTGGTAAATAAAAACATTTCCATAATATAATGAGATGGAGTGATGTCAATCACTGTTGAATTTCTCTAAAGGCTAGGCCGATTTTACCACTCGAATAAGTCTCATCTGACTTTGGTAAAATCGGCCCTGATTAAGTTTAAAACGACTGATCGTAGACCCCTTACACATTGTGACTTGTAGCATCGATGCACTTTCGCGTTGGCATCGATGCAACTAACACGCGTTAGAATCGCAACTGCATCGATGCTAAAAGTAGGAAGATGTATAAAAGTTAACATTTTGATGCTGCATCGCAACCGCATCGCTGCTAAAAGTCGCAGTTTGTAAAGGGTCTTAAAGTGACATACAAGACAAGCGACAAATCCTGCTGTCAGATGTTATCAAGCCGCCTATAAGGCCTCTGACTAGGTTTAACGACTAATATCAACCGATATTAGCCAGGACCAACAGCTTTACGTGCCTTACGAAGCACGGAGATGCTCGTGATGTACGTCACTTGTATGGTCGGAATGATCACCCATCCAAGCACGACCGCGCCGTAGGTTGCTTCACTTCGGTATCACTACCAAAGCGCTGTTACCACTGCGCTACGAGCACCCTTGAAATCGATAACCTATTAAATCAACGCCTTTCATACATAAACCACCGTTAAGGGACATACGTGTGGTATATACTCGGTACTTTCTAGGCTTGAATTCCTACTCCCCGAGCTTGAATTCCCTAATAATAACAGCATTCACCGATCGCAATTTACATTTCATAACGGCATAGAAGAACAAACGATCCCTTCATCAGCGCACATCATTAAACGCACAAACAATTACTTCCCATATTAGTATAGTATAGATTGCGATACGATATTATGTGGCTCCTCATATACAGGGTGAGAGAAGTAATTACACCTGAGGATTCGGCGCCTGTAGCGTTTAATCAAGCCGCCACCCAGAGGCTAATAAGCCACGGCCTTACGGCTCTGGGCTTTTACGTAAATGTACGTAACTTTGAAGTGATTGCAATCTGAGTGGCATGGTTGACGTAAGTGCATAAAGCTAAGTAAAATGATAGACGCGTCTTAACCATTTTAACCTTAACGCTTAATGCTTTGTTAGCAAGTGTTTATCGATTGTGAGCTTAGATGAGAAAATGATTTAAAAACTTCTTTTTTAAAGACTTTATTGCATAAATTTAGTGTACAAAGGTGGACTTAATGCTAAAAGCATTCTCTGCCAGTCAAACCTTTAGGTAATTCAGAAAGATAGCAACGGGTGCAGTGAAAAAAAAAACAACAAATGAACATAGGAAATTAGTAACAAGAATCTAATAAATATATTATTAAATTAAATAAATTAGGTGAATAACTACATCGATAAATAAATAAACTACAAAACATACATATATAAGTATAAACATAAACATAAATAAAGAATAAAGACATACATATAATAATAATATTGTGCAAATATTCACTCTTTCAGAAATGTACGAACTTTATTCTTGAAAGACAACTTTCCATCGGTTCTCTTTATATCCATGGGAAGAGAATTCCACAGTCGTGTTGCTGTCACTGTGAAAGACTTGGAAACGTACGAGGAACGGTGGGCCAGCGTGCCTAGCCGGAGATTGTCAGATGAACGGAGAGACCGATCATGGGTTTGACAGAGATATGGAAACAAATCTTGAAGATAAGAAGGAGAATAGGGGTTGTAAATAATACCGTGTAGAATGCAAAGAACTCGAGAGTCTCCACGTTGACGGATGGTAAGCCAATTCAGTTGTGCTCTGTAACTGGAAACATGATCGTATTTACGGAGGCCGAAGATGAATCTGATACAACTGTTGAGGAGACGTTCGAGTTTATCGATGAAGGCTTCAGTGAGATAAATACAGCACGAATCAGCATAGTCAATGATAGGTATTACAAGAGTTTGCAACTAAACTTCTGCTTAAGTTTTGTCTTAAATGGGAGAAAGAATTTTAAGCGGTAGAGACTTCTCAAACATGTAACAACCTTACGGCTGACCTCGGCCATGTAATCAGTCCATCCCAGCGTAGTGTCAATGATTAGACCCAAGTTCTTGACACTAGAACAGAAAGGAATTGTCATGCCTTCATATGTTATCGGGTCAAGATCAACGGAAATAAGCTTAGAGATCAGTCCTGGACTGCCTACGACGATAGCCTGACACTTGGTAGGGTTAACTGAGATTCCAAAATTATGCGACCAAGATGAAATATATTCTAAGGAGTCGTTCATTAACTTTATTGCAGTGGTTATGTCAGCAATTTCAGATTGTACATATAATTGAAGATCATCGGCATACAAATCATACGAGCAGCAAAGGTTGAGGGTGATTATATTTATAAAAAATGAAAAAAGAAGGGGCAATATTATCCCACACAGTGGAACACCAGAAGTCAGCTTGTGCCAGTCAGAACATGAATTCGAAAACTTTCCATTAAAAAAAAACGCCTTTTAAAAAACTTAAAATAACGCATTTACAAACAAACATACATTTACACACACTTATTAAATTTTACACACGTTTTTGGAAGCCTTTATAGATCAATACACTCGAATATTATCAAATGACATCAATATCACTGATTGCCTCTTTTCTTATTATTATTGTCATCAATTTCATCTACTTCAATGTCTGTCTGCGCTGTATTCTACGCATAAGGTGGCAGGATCGTGTGACCAATGCCGAGGTGCTACGTCGCTCTGGTATGACCGGATAGAGGCTCTTCTGATTAAGAGCCAACTAAGATGGAGTGGTCATGTCAGCCGCATGAATAACTGCAGACTCCCGAAATCCGTTTTCTATTCCGAGCTGTCCCACGGGAAACGGAGTCACGGGGGACAGTACCTGCGGTACAAGGACGTTTTGAAACGCCACCTTAAGGCTTGCGACATCTCACCGGGTCTTTGGGAGAAGCTGGCAGGAATGAGACCGGAATGGCGCAATGCAGTCAAAAAAGGTGTAGCTTCTTTTGAAGAAGCTCGGCTTAACCACCTGGACACAAAGCGCCATATAAGGAAAACTCGGCCAAAGCCCTCCTATACCTACACGGTTAATGAACACGGACAGCTTCACTGCGCGCAATGCAACCGAACTTTTCAGTCCAAATTCGGTTTCGCAAGTCATCAGCGAGCCCATGACAGAAAACTACACCAATCTTAAATCACAAAATACGATTGCAAGGGTCGCCGTCGTCGGATACGACGAGGAGGACTATAATAAAATTGAGTTTCGTAATATACACCAACGGTTGAGATAAGCAACAAGAAACAACGTTACACCCAACTGATTTGCGTGTCGGCAATTTTACGGTTTTGTAAAAATTAGCTTAGAAATAACTTTGTATTTATTAACATTACTTTTGTACTTTATATGTATAATTTTAATTTCTTACATTTCATACCGACGGACGCCCATTTCACTATTTTGGAAGCGTCTATCTCTCAAACGTTAGACTTTTAGAGAAAATGGTTTAAGGAACCGCGATTTCATTTTATATGTTTATCCATAGACCCTACACGCATAGGTTTGACAAAAAATATTTTTTAGATTTTAGTTTTATAAGAGAGCTCTTAAATATCATTATTTTTAATTTTTTGTATGCGAATAGTAAAGCTGTTAACATAATACTAAGTTCCAACTGTGTAATACTGGAAGTTTCAAAACAAAGTGGCTGTGACATACAGACGGACAGACAGACAGACAGACTTAATGAAACTAGAAGGGTTCCGTTTTTTGCCATTCGGCTACGGAACCGTTATAAAACACTTTTTGTTAACAATAAAAAATATAATTTTACTCGTAGAACATACTTAGCAGCTTTACTAGCGCATCAAAATCATAGCACTGCAAATGTTTCAGTAAACCATACCTACAAATGCTGCTTTTAATTCAAACTGCTCAAGACAAACTGGGAGATAGTTCAAGTGTACCAGCACAGCCTTCGGCAAAACTGCAACTCTCGTGATTGCTAATAAAGTCGAGAGTTGCTTGAGTCGACGGAATTAAAACCAGTTCCTCACTTCAGTGTAATTTCCTTGAAAGCTGGCACAAGATAAGGAATGCAAGCGATTCACAAATCAATAGCATATAATACCTTCTGAGAAAAAAACTGGCCGTTATTTTTCTGCGAGTTGGACTGAGGGTTCCTGCACTGAGGGTTCCATGCCAAATTCAACCAAATTAGGTTTCTACCTACTTTAACTGAGCTGAAATACCACAATATTTTATTGATAGCAAATATAGCTATGTTTTTGAAAGTGTTTGTATGAAGAACAAAGTTATGTTTGCGGTTGTTAAAAATTTGCTATATCTCAAAAATTACTGGTTCGATCTCGTTCAAACAAATTTAATTGAAAGTTTTTGTTAAGATCTACATTAAGTTTTTATTTTTTATTTTTTGGTTATTTAAGGTGAGAGGGAAAGGGATGCCCATTCTACAACTTCGGTAGCGTCCATTATAGTTTTATGTGTGTGGAACCCTCGCTTAATAATGCCAATAATTTCATCTCTGACATACGGATGGACAGACAGACAGGTAATTTGACGAAACTATAAGGGAAATTTTTGCCATTCGGCAACGGAACCCTAAAAAGTAATTATAGAAGCCCGGCTTATACTCTTGAGACATTTCTAGAGATTCAGAGTGAACAAACGTACGTAACCAGTTTTCAGAAGTTTGAGTAATCCCTACTTACCTAAACCGTGCAATCGGAAAACTTTGCCCGTGGGAGACAATTTTGCCTAAACACGAAAATTAACTAAATCTGCCTATGGAAAGTTAATTACAACAATGGAAAATTTGCGAAGTGTTTAATAAAAACTAGAACATCTGTTTAGTAACACTGACTTTTCCAATCACAGCTAGCTTCATTCGGGTATGTGTCAGCTATCGTCAAAGTAGCTTCGTCAAAAGTGGGCCAAAAATGTTCAACTGAACATTTAGTTCGGTTTTTTCTCTCCAGAAAAGCTACGCAGACAGGACATTTTTTTAAACAAGGTGTAGGGCATTACTTGCTGCTGCTGTAAATCATGTTTTGATTTAAATACTTGTCTTAATTATCATTTTTTTTGTGGGCAATGTTACATACCATTTTCAGTTAGAAGTTGACAACAATTCCGAGCTCTTAAATGTTACCAGGGTTGAAAAAAAAAACTGAAGCATTCTACGTTGATGCGTTATAATCAATATAACTAATATTACAAAGCTGGAGAGTAACGTTGCCCATCGCCATAAAAACTTTCAATAAGTTTCTTTTTACTTGGAAAAGTGACGGCGTACAATGTTTCGAATTTCTTAACTATATATCTTCAAATCAAAGCCCCAGAGCTTATAGTTGCCGTGATATTAAGGGTGGGCAAAAATTTCAGGTTTAGTTGATAACTTTGCCCGCCACTTTTACCCCTATATCTCAGCATCTATTATGAATTGTATATTTATATTAACAGTTTGTACATGAGTATAAGTGTCAACTAGAGGTTAAGGAAAATCAAATATACGTTGGATACTTTTTGATTAAAATTCAAACCGAAAATAGCGGGAGAAGATCCCGGTCTTACGGTTACATTTTATATAAAGCTTGTTTAAATTCTAATAGAGCACATGACTTACGCCACTCATCGGAGCTAACTCGACACTCCACCGGCGCCGGTTGCAAAGTTCCTCCCTTTTGTTACTTTTTCATAACAATAACTAATTTCAGTTAATTAAGCAACTGAGAAATGTTTGCTTTTACGAATTTCAATGTACCTACAACATCGGGGCTTCTTTCGAAGTTTCCAGCTAATTCTGCGGTAGTTAAGGGCAAGATTAATCGAACTCAGCCACGATCCCCGAAGTTGGAATCCGTTATTCTTGTTCTAAATCATCTATTGGATTAAAATATTTAAAACTTCACAATCGATGTTTCTTTCTGTTGAAATTCGATGAAGATTTAAAATACTTTGGTGCGGCCTATCAGTTTTAGATTGTTTGAGTTATGAAGATTTTGGTTTGTCTTTCGAAAAATCTAATTAAAATTTACTGATTGGAATCTATAATATTTAAGATTTTTGGCATTTCTCCTCCTAAAAATATAAAAAGCAAAGCAAATTTTAATAATTACTTTTTTATTAGAAGAATCTTATGAACTTGTCATATTATTATTTTAAATACTATGAAATTGAGTTTAAAAATAGTTCAAGTACTTACAACTTACGTTTCATCTGCTGTAAAACCCTTTTTACACTCCGATTTTTAGCACCGATGCAGTCACGCTTCTGCATCACGCTACAGAATTGATGTCAAATTACATCTGTTCATTGCATGAGTCGTTTATGCTAATAGTCGCTGTGAGTACGAGGTCGACCCTTTACACATTGCGACTTTTAGCAACGATGCAGTCGCGAAATTTCAACCTTTACACACTACGCTACTTTTAGCAACGATGCAGTCGCAGTACTAACGCGCGAAGGACTGTCTGACTGAACACAGTCTGGACTGAAATTGCAAGCACGTTTTCAAAACACGTGATTGCATCGATGATAAAAGTCGCAGTGTGTAAGTGGTCTAAGGGGTTTTATATTTATGTGTTCTGATAAACAACAGGCTGTCTTATTCATTCAACTCAATTGCGTTGGCTTTTAAAAACTGTTTGCACGGATGCCATTGACAAAACGTCACGTTTCTCGTCCAATCGACGGCACGACCCTCGCAAATCTCTTGCTATATTGTTCGTCTGCTCCCCGGAGGCCTAGGCAGAGGCTCAGAGGGTCGGCCCTCTAGTTTGCGTTATTGTACACTGCAGGGGCCTTACTATGTAAGTACTTATGTTACCAATAGTTATATTTTAAAATTGAAGATGTCAAATTTCATTTAGAGGTCAAGGAGAAGGCTCGGAATAGAGATAAATTGAACAATTCCACCAACAAGGGCATGGCTCTTAAATGAAGAAGATGATGATTTTTCAAGTGTTATTTTAGAACAAAAATCATGTTTGCTAATAAGATGATGTAAAAATAGTTAGGTAAGCAAGTGAAAATTTTGAAAAAAAAAACGTGATGTAGATATTATTAATAAAAAGTAAAGTTATTTTTGCTGTCAAGAAAAAGGTTGTGGATTTTTGATTGAGTACGTGGTGCCCTAAATTAGTTTGCATGGTTTCGTACTCGTACTTGACCCATCTATATTTTGTATGGAGTTTAACAGAAAGTCCCTGCAAAGAAATCTAATAACCAAATACTACTTACTCATTAAATGAATATTGAAATAACCGAAAAAGAAAATAAAAAGTCTGCTCTAATTTTTTGTTCTTAAGTACCAAGTATTAGATTTTTTAATATGTAGTATATTATAATTTACTTACCTTCACTTTTAAGCTTCTTTCAAAGCGCTATACCTTCTGGGTAACTAGGTTATAAGTGCACTTTATGATTATATAGATGTATATCACCTATGTAAGTTTATAACATCTAGTATGCATGCATAAATAAATGAAATAAATTATTGTCATTCGACGTTGGTTTATATTGTTTAGTTTAACAATTTTAGCTACAGATACAACTTAATACTCAAATACGAATTATTTTTTGGATTCTAAACACGAGTAGGACCTCAAGTACTGTTAATGCTTCCATAGTTTGTATTTGAACATTGGCGAAACTGCTTTCAGTTATGTTTCGAAATGTTAATCTGAATTCACAGGTTTCAACGGTAATATCGAACTGAAATTCTAGCTGTAGGTGTATGTTTTAGCATACCTTACGTTTTATTACGCTTTTGTCGATGCTGTGTTGATTTTGATTCGTACGTTCGTTTATCATTACAAAGTTCGAAACCGAATATTTTGGCTGAATTGACATTTTAGACACACAAACATAATTGGTATTACCACCGAATGAATAAATTTTATAACAATGCATTTGCATCAATAATGAATCTTAAGTAACTTTGACCTTACCGCAAATAAAGTATTATAGTTAGTTAAATTATTATATATTCCTGGCAACATTGCCAGTGTCGTGTTTATGATCTTCTTCTTAAAACCCTTTGCACACTGCGACTTTTAGCATCGATGCTCACGCGCGTTAGCATCGCGACTGCATCGCTGCTATAAGTCGCAGTGTGTAAAGGGTCTTTGATTTGTAAGTGATGCTCTAAAATAAATTAGTATGTCGTATGTGCGAGACTTCGTTGTAGTTTTATGTTCTATAATATTTAATTCGCTTAAATATATTTAGTATATAAACAGTCTTACGCGGCTTCACCCGCGTTTAATATTAAATTTCACAGAGTAAAATTTTAAATGTTAGCATTCGTGCTGTTCTTAAGTAATAAAGCTTTAATATCTGAATGTTTTATCAAATTTGTAAAATTATTATTATAGTAAGTATCAGTTCCAAAAGTAACAAACTTTGTCAGAAGTTCGTGTGTAATAAAAGTAAATAAGAGTTAAATTTGCGAAACGATGTCACTCATTCTATGAACATTCCAAAAGCACATGTTTGGCTTTCAGTTTCGTAAATTAATCATATCATGTATAAATTTGTTTCACCTCAACTCTTAATGTTTTGTGCTAAAATAAAATTTTTAAAAAAAAATGCAAAAGTGACACCAGCTCGAAGCGTCTGAATCAAAAGTAACCTTCATCTCTCGATCTAGCTAAAAATGATGGTACCCAGCTTTTCCAAAATCCAATTGATAATAAACAACGACATTGTTAAAAAAAGTCACGTCCAAGTTTCAATCTCAGAGTTTCCGAACACTCGTGTATTGTCCAGACGATATCTAAGTCCTTAGGGACCTATGGACCAGGGGTTACCGCTTCATTGAACACTCACTATTCTGGTAGTGCAATCACTAAACGCGTGGGCTGAAGATTTGAATTTGAGATTTGGAGGTCGGGGTTTCAATGTCTATTTTGTTAGGTATGTAATTTGTTGTCAGTAACAAAACGGTTGGGTCTCCTAATAAAATATAAACCGTTGTTATGTCAGGAGTTTTAAACTGCATAAAACCGAGTAAGCCTTAACTCTACCTTCGAGTGAGTACGTCTATCATTTTAAAGGGTACTTCATTGCATTATTAGTCCGCTTGAGTTTTATGTTAATTATAAATAGTTTAATATAATAATAATAATAAATAGTTTTAACGAAATTTTAGTTGAATCTACTTGTACGTTAAATCCATTCACACATTTGGACCCAAAAAAAAAAACGTGTCGAGCTTTTACGTGAATAAACCACAATGGAAATAGATACAATTGACATGAATGTTTGTTTGTATGTTTGTCCACGGATTTCTCGTAAACAGGAAGTCATAGCGAGATGACTATTTTTAGTTCAATCAGGTATTATTCAACTAAGGTTACAGTGTAAGATGGTACATGATGGACGGTACATGATGAATTGATGATTGATGTACGTACAGCTTCTTGTTCATCTTCCTAGCAACTGCCCCGTCTGGTGATGGGGTCTGCTTTCCGACTATTCTTCCTTTACTTTGCCCTATCCTGGACTTCGTTTTCGACACAGCACAGCAAGTCACAGCTTTCTAGGTAATTGCCGATGTAGTCGGGTTGTCTCCATTTTACATGTCCAAACCATTGCAGCCGGTTTTCTTGTAATTTATTAGCGACGTCATGCACGCCGAGGCTACCGTGCACGCATTTGTTGCGGATCTTGTCGAGCCTCCTCACTCGTCATATCCATCTAACGTGCGACAGCATCGATGCCAAATTAAATCAGTTTATTGCTCGAGTCACAGTCAGTCAGTCATGCTAAAAGTCTCAGTGTGTGAGGAGTCTCACACAGACGTGACAATAAGGTAGCCTTATCTCTCCACTCCAGTGGCGTAGTTCCATTTTTTGCAATACAATGAAAGGGGCTTGTTAGGAAAATTTAATTTCTATCAACTCACAATGAGAGCTAATTTCCCCGTTCCGCCGAGAAGCGGAGTTTTTGTCATCGGTCACTGGACGGGACTATTTTTAATTAACTTTCCTTATTAGAAGCTGAGCTGATCAAATTAAGAAGCCGTGCTCTTGTTGTAATTTTCTGGGCGCTCATTCTGGAATAATAATCTTTTAAAACGTTTATGACTCCTTATTATGAAACAAGAATAATCCCGAATGAGCTAAAAAAAGCTCTGCATGCAGGGTTAAATACATACTTAGTGTTTTCAAATTGAAATATTTTTTCAAACAAACAAGAATAAATAAAACTAAGAAATGCAACATAAAAAATAAACTTAAAACCTAGCTACTCGAAAACGTAACCATTTCCTTGCGGCAATTAGGCTATGATGCTGGCTGCGTTGCCGCGGTGGATAGCTTTGCTAATCTCTTAAGCTAAGAACCAGACAGTATTAATATTAGCCGTAACAGAATTTAGTTCTGATACAATTTATATTCTCACTTGTCACTTGCAAGTCAGAAATACTTGCGTCACTGAGCGTTTTCAGCCAAATCCGCTGCTGCTCTAGCTTTAAAGGTTGATTCTCTGACATGGGAGGGGGCCAAAGTAACCACACAAGTTGCATCTCAAACTAAGGCCCGACCCCGTTCCCAGAGAATGAGCGTGAAGTCATCGGTTCTCTTATCATCAACACAAAACGAACCACGTGGTTCCAACGTGAAAGGAACATTAGTGGTGGCAAAAGCTCTTCTGATGGCGTCATTAAGGGTAGCGTGACGAGCGAGACGCTCAACGCTTTGCTGGCAATGAAAGCAGTGGAGACCGAATTTTTCAACCACCATATCAAATCTATCAAATATGTTTCATCCGGTACTGATATATTTTATGTTTACGACAACAGATTGTAGTTTCTCATGTGCACACATTTGATGCTTCTGCCTTAGAGAGACTGATCCTGTCTAGCATTTAGATTTTGTAGTTTGACACAGATGTAAGTTCCCTGAGAATAACAAAACGTACGAGAAATAAAACAATGTACATTAATATGTTACATTTTTGAAGTTATTATACTCTTTAATATCGTACCTAATTCGTAAAAGTTGAAAAAATATTGTTCAGTAACTATTCTTATAGAGTTTTATTTACTTTATATTTGTACGTATCTGTTTCAATGTTAGAAAATTTTAATAAATATTTTAAATACTTTATTCTTCAGAAGGCCAAGACCACAAACAGTTTGATGAAAAAAATCATGACATCAAATAAGTAATCTTCTTATGACATTTACTGAATCAAGAAAATAATGATAATGAAGCTTTAAATAATACACTAGTAAAACCGTCACATAGTCAATATTGATCTTTACAAGTGCAACTTATATTATAGTAAAATTGTTGTAACGATTAAAATTAAAAAGGAGTGTTTATTTTTATTTTTGGGCAGCCGAGCTACCTTAGTCGGCTGTTATTCTATATATGAGAATTTTGAGCTTATCTAAAGATTGAATAATCGATAAGTACGGATAACTCGAACTTAACTATGGTCAGAATATAAATGTTTTAAATTTAAAACACTACATTGAGTACTCCAACCGCGTCCGCCTGAGACACGTAGGATCATGTTCATGACTCAAGAAATACTCGGAGCTACGAATTTGCTACGAACCGTAGACGATTTCGTAGCATTCGTAGCAACTGTAGCATTTGAGACAGGTTGTTAAATTTACTGCTCAAAATATCTAGTAGTAGATTTTTTTTTACACAAGTGTAAGAAAGAAAAATTTAATATTTTATTAAAAAGGTGCTACTTTATGCACAATTTGACTATAGTCTACATATTATAAGATAACTGTTTATTGCACATAACATATATTAATTTATAAATTATTTAAAACAAAGTGAACAATTTAGGTGGTCTGATCGTTTTAGTCCAGACACCCGATACATAATATATAGTCTGGACGTGTCGCATACTGTTAAAACATGTATTTTCAAATTTGTTATTTTGCCAGGGCTATGCTATGAAATTAAATACCGTGAAATGTCAAATGAAGTGAAACATTCAGTATATTTTTTGTTGTGAACTTGTAAATGTTTCTCCCAAATAACGAAAATAGCGGCTACAAAGTTAAAAATATTGTTTTGGTCTGTTATTTTGAACTGCATTCCATAAATCTTAAAAAACACAAACGTAGGTAATTAATTATAAAGCAGACTTCCACGTATTGTTAACCACTCGCCCGGCGCGTCACCCCGTCCTTTCAAAGCTTATTCATAGTCGTAAACAGTTCGCGATAACGTTGTTTGACTGAAGTATTACCTAACTCGGTCGGTTTTTAGTAGCAACCGATATTATAACTTTGAAATTTATTGTGCTATCTTCGAAAATCTTCCTACCAATTCGTTTTGTCCAAAATCTTTCCCTTTCATTGTAAATTTCGCTCCGTTCAATGATATTTATAGAGGGGTGCTTTAAGATTTAATCAGGTTATACTGACAAGACTTACAATAATCAATTGATAGTAAATAAATAAATATTGGACACTAATCACATACATTGCTCTGATCCCAAAGTAAGTAGCTAATGCACTTGTGCTATGGAAATCAGATACAACGGTGGTAACACAACACCCAGACTCGAGACCGGGAATCAAACCTGGGACCTCGTAAAGGCGACGCTTTGAAACCCATCAAACAATCAATTTATTTTATATTCACAAAAATATGCAAATAACAAACTGCAGATCTTAAAAATACAGATGTTCATGTAATCAGCCTGCATGCAGGCGTGCAAATATAAATAAACTACTGACGAATATGTAATACAATATTTAATTTAATTAAACAATTTGAATGGTGCAGTTTTTGTATTTTAGAGCATCAAAACAAGCGCTTTTTATGATCGGGCATTCTTGACAGTGCATGCTTTCATTATATTACTTTCTTCGTAATATACACGCAAGTTACAATTATTAACTATTAAGTAAGGTGCTTTTGCTATATTACTTGCTACCCAATACACACGCAAGTTGCAATTGCTATCGCGATTGATTTTAGTTTCATATTACATCTTTAGATCGGCCCGCTCCGTCGACAAATAAGACGGGTATTGTCTGCCCGTATTTGTGCAAGTGCCTCTGACAGGCAGGGGGTTAACTCACGTATTAGTTTATAGTATTTGTGATAGCTGTCTTGTAATTGCAAAAACTGAGTCTACCTAAATGTGGTCTAGATTTGCGACGTAAGATTTCGCGTGCAGTATTTCGACCTAAATATGATCGCCATGTGTGATGGTATTTTATGTTTACACCCATTGAATTAAATGCCTCTTGTGGGGATTACAATCAAAGAATGAAACACGCCATCTTGATGACAGTGATTCAAAATAAGGGCCACAGATCGTTCTTAAAATTTAGAAAAAAAAACTAAAGATTCTTATAAAGGGACGTGCCAAAATAATAATAATAAAAAGAAAACCAATTTCCTTCATGTTATTCATGTAGTTTCACCAAAGGGTATATTAACAAGAAGTCAGTCAACGTCTATTGTTGGGTCGTATTCACACCCGAGCCTGCTTTTGACGTGTCAAATGCATAACACAGAATGTGAATAAGACCATGTTAATCCTTTACCACACAATAGTTAGTAGATCTCAATAGATAGCATTTTAAACAAATAACATTATTTGACTAACTACTCTGTTTGTATCTACAAGTATCCTTTTGTAACAGCATAAAGTAGATGAAAAGTCTACGAAGGTACTAAATAACAATGCATTAATGATGGTTTAGAATGTTTTTGACACTCAGTGTCATATTTTATATTCATAAGATGAAATAAGAAATCAAAAAATTTGCGCACGGGCGGGACTTAAACCTGCACTTTCCGACTAACCGGGCCAAACGCTCTACCAATTGAGCTACCGTGCTGTCTGTCTGTGACCCTGGGAAAATTGTGGTTTCCTACGGATACGTCATTATGCGTGACGTTTAGCGCCATCTACCCTTCTGTTTATGCAACAGTGGGCCAAGTAGTTATTCTTTACAGAATGAATTCAACTTGGAATTTGATGGCGCTTCGCTATCTTATGGTTTAGAATATTTTTAACACTCACAGTGTCGTATTTTACATTCAAAAAGATGAAACCAAAAATGCACGCACGGGCGGGATTTGCGGTTAGTCAGAAAATGCTGGTTCAAGTCCCGCCCGTGCGCTAATTTTTGGTTTCTTCTTTCATCTTTATGAATGCAATAATGAGTTTCTGTTTATACTGTCTTGTTTTATTACAGACTTTAAAGAAAGGAGGTAAAAAGTTCAATGTATATGTGTGTTATATCGTTGGAATTTGATATTTTTTGATTATGTTGATATAGTAAGGCTTCTAAACACGAAACACACGTTCAAAAAAAACAAAACAAAGTCCAGCACTCGTGCTGAATTTCTTCAGTGAATGTGTACCTCTGTATGTTTGAGTCTCTGTATGTTTGTATGCTTGTATAATTATCCCCATCATCATCATCATCATCATCATCATTATCAGCCAAAGGACGTCCACTGTTGAACATAGGCCTCCCCCACGGCTTTCCACAGCGACCGATCACTAGCGGTCTGCATCCAGTTTGATCCTGCGATCTTTATAAGGTCGTCTGTCCATCTTGTTGGTGGACGTCCCACGCTGCGTCTCTGGTCTTTATTTATTAACCCCGGATTGCTCAAAAACATAGGGAGATAATTATAATTTAGTTCCATTAGGTATATTTCAACTTAGGGTATTACAGTGTAAGATTCATCAAAATCGGTTCAGTAGTTTTTGAGATATGAGTTTCGAAAATCTAAAATAAAGCAAACGGCGGTTCACTTTTTTTTATTGATTTTTTTTAATGGTTTAATTTATTGTAAGAACATATTTAGGTAAATTTCCCGAACAATTTGAAAATACCCAATAATGAGAAAGCAGTGTGTGTAATTTTACTCGGGAAAATTCTTTGTTGAACACACTTTAACATAAATGAATCCAAATTACTTACAACATGTTTTTTAATGAGAAAATATCCCGAAAGAGCTTAGCGCGCCGATTTCCGCCCTGTCGGACAGATAAGTGCTTGATTCCGATAATGGATGATTAAGCGCTTACGGCATAATCAAACGGTTTTGTAAAGCGCTTTTTATGTCTAATTTGCATGAAGTCATGATGATAAGTTTATTTGAATTAATGGATATTGTTATATGGATACTAGCGCTTTTTCGTTGACGTCCAACCGAGAGGTTAGTAATAAATAATAATAATAAATATCCTTTGGACATTCCCACACATCGCCATCTAGTCCCAAAGTAAGCTTCTCAAAGCTTGTGTTATGGGTGCCAGACAACGGATATAATACTTAAATACTTTTTGTTTGTAAATACATACATAATATACATAGAAAACACCCAGACCAATACAAACAGACATGTTCATGCACACAAATGTTTGTATTGTGCGGGGATCGAACCCGCACCCGCTGCGTAGTAGGCGATTTCTCGAGTAAGCAGATTACATTTTAAAATGAACTATTTTTTTCACGATTTATCTATGGATTAACTATAGTTAAGAGATAATATAATAATTGTTGCATGTCATGTGTTTTGCTAGTAATTTATGATTATGCTTTTGTGTTATTTAGACAAATGGGTATTATTATATGGACATTAACTGGCCACGGGGACAATTCTCGTGCATTTCGTATACGAAAAAAGTACACTGATCAAATTTTCACTGTAGAAAAAATATTTTTTGATTTCTCAGGGTGTCGATTTATATGCATTTAGATTTTGTTCCTGCGAGACCTTTTTACTTGTAGATATTTTATTTGATTTTTTAGGTAAAATGGCTCAACTCGCAATCGAATTACCACACGAAAAAAGTTCGATTGCCGCGAGAATCGGCCTCCACGTCCGAATGTAGGTAGAAAAGAGTTATAATTATAACATGAGTCGAGTTAAAAATAAAAACGAACCAGGTCTCGGTCGTTTCAAAGCAAATATATCAAAGATAAAAATCAAGAGCTTATAATTTATCACTTGAGTGAAAAGATTTTTAAAAAGGTTATTATCATTTTAAACATAAAATAATTAAACTAGCGGTCCCCCGCGTTTGTTCCTTCCTCTCCCATCGCAGCGCGATGTTTAAAGCCTTTGTCAATAGATAAGCTATCCAACACAAAAACATTTTTTTTTTCAAATCGGTGCAGTTGTCCCAGAGATTAACAAAAATCAAACCAACAAATTCTATAGCTTTATAATTAGTAGTATAGAAGAGAAAAAAAATTGTCAACATTACGTAGAAAAAAATAAAAACTATATATTATCGACAAAGCGCTTAGTCTAGAGGATCCTGACTACTATTCTGGCGGTCGCGGATTCGAATCCCGCAAGGGGCTAAGGTTTGTGTAATGAGCAAGAATAATTATACACAAGTCATGGATGTTTATATTTATTGAAGTATTTATGGGAGACGCCTCCGTCATGATCGTTGTCTGGTATTTGTAACACATGGAAGAAAATTCCTTACTTCGGAACCACGACAATTGTGTGTTGTCGTTCGCAAATTTATTTATATTTATTATTTATATTATCGAGAGATGTCGCTTGCATCACTTTCAGAAATAACTTTTCAGCTTTATCGAAGTTTATAACAGAGGGTAATTGTTTTTCGCCAACGTTAATGATAAACAGTAAAACAATATTATATAATTTGTACTTTAATAAATAAAGGTCTTTAAAAAAAACAACTTAGTATCTTAATTATTTTAAGGTCCCTAACGCATTTTATATTTTTAATTTATGCAGTTTTTTCTTGTTTATGGTATACCGCCAACTTGAAAAAATAAGGTTCCGAAAGCTATCCATAAGCCATCTAGAGAAAGCTATAAAGTGATAGAGGAAATGTTGCTTGTCTGGCGCGTATTAATTTATTTATTCATACAAGATTAGTTATTTGCTTACATATTAAATTGTTCACGAGGTTCAGAAATAATTTTCGATTCAGTAAAGTAATGGCTTTGAGAGTAATATTAATATTTTTACGTATCCTGAAAGTTTTTTAGAAAAAAAACTAGTATAGTTACTTATATTCGAGTATTCATTATGCGTTTTGTTTTTGGTTTCAACAAAAGCCTTTGAAGTTCTAAAAAAGTTTTCGATATGACCAAGTATTTTATATTGACCGGTATGAAGAACCCTTTAAAATCTTTAAATTTATCGTTTTAAATAGTATGTCATATTAAAATACTGATTTTCTACTTATTATTCAACACTTCAAACACGTCGACATTTAATTCAAAAGATAAAATAATATTTTTAAATGCGCAGGTACTAATACTACAATCAATTTTCTACTTAGAGTTTACAGCTTATACGATTAAACATTGTACGAGGATTTGCAATCCTAAAAAATAAATGCATATCAAAACTACACTCACCTCTCACACAGAGGGTTCACAAAAAATCCTTCTGAAACACTGTCCTTTTGTACACGCACAATCCTCAGCGTCTATTTTTTCAATAAAAAACAAAACATCTGCGAATTTTCAGAAGCACATTCCAAATTCGGACGCTCGGCGAAAGTTTCCAACTTTTCGCGGGCAAAAAAAATGGCGGCTGAATCGAACGCGCGCGACTCGCGGCTGCCACCGAGGTACTGACTGTCGGTCCGCCCGCTGCCGCCGAACGCACCTCCAAAAGGATCCAGTTTGTTACATGGTAAGATCGAAATTTGATCGCAGTTAGACGAAATGAACGCGCACTAAGACAGCCTTTGGCTATTTAGACCGAAAAAGACGGGGCACGGCGCATGCGTGGTCGTTCAACTCTTGCAGTGGATGCTGCATCGCGCTGATGAGCCGTTAACTTGCAGCGGTTTAGGGTTGGGGTCAAGATGTTACAGAATTTTCACTTTCGCATGCAATGAATATTTGGATGCATTCCTATTTCTTCAGAGCAGGTATTAAAAATCTAGTAACAAAAAAACAATAGAAAAAGAAAGTAAAGCTCTTCGCTCTACTTCGATGGAAACTGATGAAAACTAAGAAACGATTACCTCACCATCTGCTTAAAACGGAGCGGAACGAGTAAATTACGGAGCTGGGCGGGACGGGGCTGGGGGCGAAACAAAGTTCGCTGTGTCCGCTAGCATAAGCTTTAGTTTAAGTAATTAAATGCTAAATATAAGGCATCGACGTCGACGACCATAGCAATTTTTGAGTACCTACCTAGTAGTGGGTGTCATGGGTGAAAAAGCTCTATATTTATTTATTAAAAGACTTTATTTCACAAATTATAGTGTACAAAGGAGGACTTAATGCTAAAAGAATTCTCTACCAGTCAAACTTTTACGTCATGCGGAGAGATGGCAATGGGTGCACCGAAAAGATAAACAGAGAAAATCAACAAAAAAGTTAGAACTAATATTTATAGTAACAAATATCAATTTTAATAAATGACTGTAACAGCATATTTTATATTCTTTATGCAACTTCAACTTACACAAAATAAATACAGTAGATAAAAATATGTGTAAATTTTAGTATGTGTATAGTATATAATACTTGTAATAAATAAATAATATTTTGCAATTATCTTTTTTTTTCTTTTTATATTTATTAATAAAATTAATAAAATATCTATTATAAAAATGAATCTATATTTCCCTTGGTCACGGCAACATGCGTGAACGGCTGGACCGATTTCACTTATTTATTCGTTGTGATTGTTATTGCCGGGAGTAAATTCTTATAAGAATATTTTTTTGTCAGATTAGTCACCGCCCGGAGTAGATAATAATATTAAAAAAATACGGAGTCGGGGCGAGGACTGGGGGTTTGAGGCGAAACTAAGTTCGCTGTGTCCGCTAGTATTTTAAAAAGTTGCAAGTACAGATGAAAATAATACTTTTAAATGTAGTCATTAGAAAAACTACTAAACTGCAGAAATAAAAAATATTGGGACAACTTACCACATTAACATTTTCTACGATGGGTAGCGCTTTGGCACGTCGTGGTGTCAAGTTCCAAAGTTTTGAAGAACTTCTTCACCTTTGATAGTCATTGTCTAAAAGAAAATAGTCTTACATTAAAATTTTATTTGAAGTCACTATGATTCTAACAACGATGCGGTGATCAGCTGAGCACAAATCTATTTGAGCCGTTTTAACAACGAATTATATAAAATGCACTCATACGGCCTGGTTTTGCATAATGTAAAATTTAGTTCTAATTTTCGTTCAGCGTCAAAGGACCATTGATGAACATTAGCTTCCCCCACGGTTTTCCACATCGACCAAACGCAAGCGGTCTGTGACCAGTGTGATGCTGTGATCTTTTACAAGTTCGGCTGTTTATCTTGTCGGTGGACGTTTTACGCTGCGTCTTTAGTCAAAGGTCAAGTTTTAAATCCAAAGGATACCTAACCTAAATGTCTTTTTCTCCTTATATAGGTCATCGTTACATAAAATAAGGTTTGAATTATTAGTTAATATTTTTGTAATAAACTTTTCATTTCAACACAAATAAAATATGCACACACGAATTCCAAGTGCGGCTTACATTTTTTTAGCATTCATTCACAATCAACAAAAACATCACAGCTGCTATCACCTGCTTGAATACTAGGGATGCACCAAATCAGCTTTTATCCCAAAAAGATATCGAATTATAATCTTTATAATACACAAAACGTTTAGTATGTAAAATATTGATAGCAAGTTGTTTAATAAAAAAGTTGTAAGTAGTAAAATTAATAAGTAATTTTATTTAATAACTCAATAATCTTATCTATTATTAAGTAAATGTTAGACAAAATCTTGAGAAGTTATGTAAATAAGAGCAACTTTATAATATAAATATACTATATTACTAACGTATAAATAATAAATAACAAGCCCTTACACATACAGCAGATCCACCCATATATTAAATGAATGAAGCACAGATAACCCATCAGCCAGATGAATACCTGTCACACCTAACCGTACCTCCACACACTTTTACAAGCACTTGATTGGTCGGCCCTTAATTATAAAGATTGAATAAACACGGACCCAATATAGCACCCTGGGGAAGGCCGATTGTGCTGCGGAGTGAATACTTTATTCGTAATCCCGATCCAATCTCGCGCTTTGGAAGTAGCCGGGCTTGTGAATAAAACCGTGAATTCGTAAGCAAGTGTATCGGCCGATATTACTGATTTGACGTTAATTGCTTCTGATTTGGTTTGAGAGCTGATAAAATGTTGCTACGGATTGAGGCTAAACTCAGTTAATGAACTGAGTTACAATATATTAAAAAATGCATACTGATAACATACTGTAATGTGGTTTATAATCATATCTTCCTACTTTAATAGTATGAACATGAAATTAACATATAAACTATATTTTATTAAAATATAACGATAAATGAGAATGAAACCGGAAAAAAAACGGTAAGAGTTACACAAATATTTATGTATCGCAAAAATGTTTACCTAATATTGTTCTACAGAAAATTCAGCGGGCCAAACTACTGTATTGTAAGAAACTACTGTATTTGACTACACTTTCTGTGTCATATCTTAACGTGATTTGTGAGAAAAAATAAGCTAAATTAATATTAAATTAATTAACTATAAGTTTATGGTCTACAACTCTGTAATTTGTTAACTTATCATAGCTACTATCACGAGTTTTATTCCTAATTCATCACAAGAGGTAAAAATATAAAGGTATGGTAGGCTTTTTTATTTATTTTTTACCTAACTTAGAGCCGACTTTACCAACGTCAGACAAGACTTAACCGACGAAGAAAGTATTAAATTATGTAATAAAAAAATGTTTTTTTTTTTTACATTTATGTAAATATTAAAATGAAATTTACATACATGCTTGTTTGCAAATAGGTGACTTTTCCAATTAGGCGTACTGTGCATTATTCAACGAATATTCCTTTTCTCACTTCGGAAAAATCGACCTTTAGTGAGATAAGTATCTACTATACAAATACGAGAGCTAAAAGCTCCTGCGATGTGTCCGCGTTATCTTCACTTTTTACCAAGTTGACTTCAAAGCAGATGCGGTCCAAGGTATCTGCCGATTTACCACTTTCAAGTAAAATTTGCTTGGACACACGATACAAAAACGGGCCTCGTTACAAACAAAAGACAATTGCTAGCGGTATTGGCTTAAGATCAGGCTTTGGCGACCTCGATTGCACCTATACCAAATTTTTTAAAGCCCTCAATGTAGAATTATTGAAATGTTTCTATTATCAAGAACTGTTCAGTTTTTTTAGTGGAATAATATTCAGTGGAATGCTCCAGGTGCTGTCGTACAATGGTGACATGCTTTGCGCCACATTAAATAGATTGCTGGAATCTCCGCATCAGCCTTGTCGGTGCACCAAGGTCCGCTAAAACTATAGAAGCAATTTAAGTTAACATAGAGTTATTACGAATTCTTCTTGTTATTTTAATTAACAAGCTAGCAAATAGGCTTGCAACTTCCAAGTGATAACGCAGTCGCGAAGAAATTGATTATTTGGTATAAACCTTTATGGAATAAGACAAATTTGGGCTTATTCGGTTTCACACATCCTGAACTCAGCTCAGACGTCTTTGTTTTTTTTAATGCTTGCTTTGGTTTAGAATGAATTTAGTACTCACAGTCTTATATTTTATTTCTATTTATGCAACAGTGGGTCAAGTAGTTATTCATAACAGAATAAATTCAACTTAGGAATTGATAACGCTTCGCTTTCCAATGATTTGGAATTTTTTTAACACTTACAGTGTCATATTTTATATTCATGGTCCAGCAGCATCTTAGCCGCTACCTTAGCTGAAATCTGGTCGTGACTTTCATTGATAAATTAGATTGATTCTCTATATTAATGTACAAATCGGAACCGAACCGCTCCGGCTCGCCATTCAGCGTCTGTGATTGAAAACGAAAAGGTATTTGACTAAATTATCGCAAAGTCATGTATTTTAGGGAGGTCAAGTTGTACAGTAAGTAAGGTATTTGTTCGTATAGTAATAATTCATGTTATACATAATTTATTATTATTCTAGATAAATAACAACTAAACACATTAAATAAGAAGAATTTTCCAATGAAGCTTAAAATATTACAAATATATATTAAAATGTTTCAATGATATAGCTACGTAAGTTAAAATAATATTAGATGAAACAGAAAATCTAAAAATTTAAATAGTCAACGCAAAACTTAAAACAAAATGCTTCAGACTTCAACCGCAGGTCGACTTTTCGTAGCTTACTAGCTACGACGTAGTTTTTAGTAGATACGCACGAGCTTCGCACGAGCAGTGCGAGTTTCCCCATCAGTTTTTTTTAAAGTTGTGAAGAGGTTTTCTTTTTAACTTGCATGCAATTTAAAGTTATTTTTTTTAAAAAACCATAACGCATACCTTGTATAATCTTATTTTCTTTTTGATACACTAATGTGATTAAGTTTTTTCAGCGCACACAGATCCAAACGACAGTTTTCTTCAAAGAAATCGTTAAAAACGTTCCTTCAGCAAATAGGTCACTAGCTTTTCAATGTAAACTATCGCGAGACATAAATACCTTTATATGGGGTCTTAAAAGGATATAAAACGGGTATAAAAGACCTACGACATTCAGCCGATATCTTTGGAATTGGTTCCGCGAGTCATCTCATGTTTCACAGGTGTACAGGCTATATTACGAAAAGCGATCTCAATTAATCTTTGCATAAAAAGCCGAAGAGTTAGTAATTAGTATGTTAGTAACAATAAACTAATAAAATATCGAGCCAAACAATGAAAGCGAAGCATTAATGAAGTATGTATTAGTTTTTAACAGACTTTAAAAAAGGAGTAGGTTATTAATTGGACTGTATGTTTTTGTTTGTGGTGTTGTGACCTCATATTGTAGTCATTTATGGAATGATTTTTTTTTCAGGTCACACCTTCTAGTTAGTTCCATTTTTAACCGACTTCAAAAAAGGAGAAGGTTATCAATTCGACTGGATGTTATTTTTTTGTATCTATGTTACCTCATATCTCAGTCGTATGTCGACCGATTCGAAACATTTTTTCGCCTACTTAGAGGGTATACCTTCTTATTGGTCCCATTTTTTTCAATTTGGGATCTGATGATGGGATCTTGGTGTAATCGAGGGAAACCCTCAAATTTTAAAGGCACGTATAATGTTTCTTTACTAGAATCTTAATGTTGACGTGTTGTTACGTCTGATAGTCAACATCTTGTGGGGCTGAGCTGATGGTGGAACTCCTTAACGCTTAGGAGTTCAGTAATTATAATGAAAGAACTTATAATAGGTAGTTTGTAGCTTCTTAAAAAAAAGAGTCATAAATCGGTAGGTGCGCTCCGGGAGCTCCTCAGGACCTGCGAGTCATATGCCGCCTCACACGGTCTCATTTACAACGTCAAAAAAGCCAGTACATGGTCTTCAAAGCGGGTACCAAGTGCCCATCTTTTATACCACCCATTACGTTAAATGGCGATGAAATGGACAGAGTTTGTTAATTTAAATACCTCGGACACTGGGTCACCGACGACTTGAAAGACGATGTCGACATCGAACGGGAGCGCAGAGCGCTGTCGATAAGAGTGAATATGCTGGCTAGAAGATTTGCTAAGAGTACGAATGCAGTCAAAATAACGCCTTTTAAAGCATACTGTACTTCACTGTACACTGGCAGTCTTTGGGTCAGATATACTCAAAGATCGTACAGCGCTCTGCGAGTCCAATTTAACAATGCTTTCAGGATATTGCTGGGGCTGCCTCCTTTTTGTAGTGCGTCGGCCATGTCACAGAGGCGCGTACAGATAGTTTCGCGGCCATCATCAGAAAAACACAAGCATCTCTGATGTTAAGGGTGCGTGACAGCTCCAACAGTATATTGAAAGGCGACAACATGTCTGTCCCTTTATGTGGCATATCAAAGTACATGCTCCAAATTAGTTATTAGGTACTAACATAGTGTGTAAGATGCGTTGTTTACTAACCCTACTTGGATCTTTTGTTGTCTCATTCAATAAATAAATAATAAAAATAAGGTACCCCCCCCTCCCCCCATTCTCCTGTAATCTCTAAAAATGAAGAAATAAAATTAACTTAAAAAAAAAGTAAGAACCGTCTTCAAAACCAAAATGCACCAAAAAGTCTTAAATAAACTCTTGACTATTGAAAGGATAGGAACCAATCATTTCTGCTTAGCCCAAAGGCATGACTGGTAGAGAACGCACGCCATATGGCGTTAAGTCCACCTTTTGTACAAAATTTTATTATTGTGAAATAAAGCAAAGCAACCCTCAGATTTTAAGTGTTGGCATGCTGTTTCATCTGATAGTCAATTTCGTGTGGATCTGAGCTGATGGTGGAACTCCTCGACATTTAGAAGTTCAGTGGTTATAATGATGATAGGTAATTTGTGCAATCCTCTCCCTTCTCCTTAATAATAATAACAAATATTGGATAGCGATTATATGCACTGCTCAGATCCCAAAGTAAGTAGGTAATGTACTTTTGTTATGGATATCAGAAACAACGGTGGTACCACGACACCCAGACCCGAGACAATGTATAAAGTTCTGATTTCTACATTGATCCTATTCTCACTAAAAATGAAGAAGTTAAATTTACTTTAAAAAAAGTAAAACCTACTTCAAACCCAAAATTGCGAGAAAAAGTCTGAAATAAACTTATGAATCTTTAAAGAAAAGGATCCATTTCATGCGAACAATTTATATTTAGGAGTCGGTGCCATTACTTTGACCATCTCAAGTATCCACTCTATCAGAGCATCGACTCTAAAAAAAGTTAAAAAAACTAAAACCCGACTACTAAAAGCTTGCTCTATCTAACGTATCCAAAAGGTCCCCTCTTTAACTAATTCTCGCCTCGCTAGCCCAGTTTTGCGTTAAAGTCCCACATCACAACAGTAAAATAGGTTTTGGAAGTATGTATGGCTCTACTTACTTCCTCATACATTTCCTCCACCTCTTAATCCCGGTGTTTCGAGGTCAGTGCATATACCTGTATGACCTTCAGCGAATACCTCTTGGATATTCTGAGTATAAGTTTTTTTTTTTACTTATACTTACTATACTTCATTTTTAATAGTTTATCACCAAACTTGTGATTCAAGACAATTTAATGACCACGGATTTAATACACTACCGTGATCACTAACCACAAATATAAAAACATAGCATCACATATATCTTGTACCTATGTTCATACTCACCTGCCTCCAAACTGCTATAACCCAATTATGCATTCTATATATGTAGGTATCTCAGACAGACCATCAAATTCGTATTAGCCCTTCAATGACATTAGCTTCCTGGCTGAAAGGAACACGTTCAGATAAGACGGTGCCTTCAAAAGAACTGACGTCGAGACGGTTCACAGCGCAAATATAGTGCCTCACAAACTTACACGACTGTGAGGGGTTATGAATAGTGAGAGGTTATATTACGAAAGAAGGGACTGAAAAAGATTTAGTCCACTTCTTTACTAGATTGAAACGTAAAGATTTAAAAATAATATGAAAAATTGAACCGCCTGATCGAATTCCTAGCTTACGTTTATCAATAGTCTACGCACATCATGAACCGACTCCAAATGTTTTTTTACGTTTTTTTACCAACTGAGGGCAAATGTGTTATTTTGAGCTTTTAAGCTAATTTTTTGTAGGTAGTATTTTTTTATTTATTTAAGTTATAACCCATATTTCAAAAACTACTGAACCGATTTTAATGAAACTTACATTGTGACCTAAGAATAAATATATCTAATTGAACTAAGAAAGGAATCATCTTGTTATGACTTCTCGTTTTGGAGAAATAAGTGGACAAACATACATACACTTACGAAATTTTGCACACGTGTTTAAAAGCCAACATACTACAATATTATCAAATTCTCACGATATCACATACATTCACATTGAATGGATAACAACCTTTGTTTAAAGTCGGTTAAGGATTTTCAAGACATTTGAAGGTCGCTCTTTTGCCGTAAATTTGAATTTTATATTTTACTGGGGCCTACGTAGGTAAATATTTTTTTAATCTTCATTTGAATTCACTACAAAGCAAAATGTAATATATTTGGATTTATATCAACCCACCTAACCAAACCACAAACGTGATAAGAAACGCACGCTTTGCAGATTTGAGTCTCGCGTGTATATTTCATTTTGGTTAGAAAGTTTTAATTACTGTCTCTAAAGTGCTTATGGTGTCTTTGAAAATGCCACTGACATATCTTACAAGCAAAATATATAGCAAGACAGACGTCTTCATCTACACAAAATAAAACATGATTCTTCTTGCAAATCTGACTTGGAACGTAAACGTGTCCAGCGTCTGTTTACGCTAACGTATTTTAAAGCCAATGCTCCTCACACTCGCATCAAACCGCAAAGTTGTCTGTGGAAAATCCTAAAAATAACTAAATCTAACTCAGGAGCCTGTAAACCGACGCCGCGTGACGGGAGGTATTCGCGGCATCCCCTACTCACTCTCTTTGTATCCACATCAACCGTATTTGTATCAGTTTAGAACACAATTTCGCTTGAGGCTTATCAGCGAAACAATTCACACGTCTGCATAAGGCAAAAAATCCATCCGATTCCATTCATTTCAACCAAAACTCTCTAAAAATAAAGTCCATTTCACACTGCCGCGTTTCTGTAGTCCGGGATACAACCGCAAACTTCTTGCCGGCTCACTCCTGTTCTCAGATAGAGGATAAATATTATTCGAAACTAGTTTGGGCCAGTTGATTCTAGTTTCAAACTGTCTGTGTTTTGATTGAAAGAGTCCGGTGTTCTGATTTGGAAATGTCTCTTTTGCATAGCAATGGGTAGGGTATTTACATAAGTTTAAATGTAACTTTTTTTACCTTTACTGATGTATTTTAAGTAAGGTTTTTCCTTCTCGATTGGATGAATTAGGTAGTAGTTATATTGAACTATCAAATTTACTAATTGAATAATATGTCCTTTTCTCTATTATTTACTTGTAAGTATACAACGTGTAACGGTAAATGCGGAAAACCTGAAAATAATAATAATAATAAATATTTTTTATTGCACAAGTACGGACACAAGAAACAATAACATTACAGACAAATCATTTGTACAATATTGGCGGTCTTATCGCTGGAAGCGATCTCTTTCAGACAACCATTGGGTAGAAGAAACAACGTTTATTAGTGAGGTAGAAAGTGGTGTGCAAAAATATAGCTAATATTTTAATATTACACTTTAATAACATAACAAAAAAATAAAAAAACATATGACTAATACACGTTATATTACAAATACTATAAAACAAATTAATAAAAACATATAATATACGTACATATAATAGATCCATTACAGAAAAATTCCGTCCGTTTTTTAAAGCGAAAGGAAGTGAAGAAAATAGTAATAAAGGAAAACAGTTTGATTGAAATAAAGAGCAGAATCTATTGAACTTTAACATGGATCACATTTAAAAAATGAACTTCATTTAAATGTTGCCCTGTCTATTTATTAATAAGACAAGCCAAACGCAAACCGCCTAAATATGTAAACAAGCAAACGGTTAGTAGTTTTTTATGAGCGTAGATAGTAATAATAATAAGTCTGAATACCTACCGACTCCTCTCTCGTCAGAGTGTCGTCCGCAGAGCAAAAAATGCCAGTAAAACTAAAACACTTTATAAAACCTTATTAATATTTTTTAAATATATTCTATTTTTAGATTTAGGTAATTCAATTAAAATTATTTGGGGTGTCTGAGGTTTTGCGCATTTAACATTTCCTACAACGGTACATAATATTGAAAAAAAGGTAACGTAAATAAAGATGCTTTGCGTAGAAATGTCAGATAAAAACTGTCTAAATAATTTAAGAGCTATGTATTTCTTTACGATACATGGACATAGAAATATGCAAAATGAGCTTAGATTAGACACCAGTCTAGAATGTTTAAATACGTTCCCCTCGTCATTAAAAGTAATTATTATAACTCTTTCATTACAAACTGTATTTATCAAAGTTTTAATTGCGTCACCAAATAGTCATATTCTCTGTCTCGTGTCTCATATATGGTACCAGTTTTCGCAGCTACCCCTCTGCCCCGTGGGACACTAGCCTGCATATTGCATATGAAACGATGTGTAACTAATTGTGAATGTAAGTTCTTTGATGATGTAGGTGCATAAGCAAGGAAATGTAAGGCTTAGAGTTAGCATTATAATATTAACTTGTACCTATTTATAAACTATGTCTATCAACATCAACCCGTCATCATGACGACCCGTCTGGTGTAGTGGTCATGAAATCGCCTACTACGCAGCGGGTGCGGATTCGATCCCCGCACAATACAAACATTTGTGTGCATGAACATGTCTGTTTGTATTGGTCTGGGTGTTTTCTATGTATATCATGTATGTATTTACAAAAAAAAAGTATTTAAGTATTATATCCGTTGTCTGGCACCCATAACACAAGCTTTGAGTAGCTTACTTTGGGGCTAGATGGCGATGTGTGGGAATGTCCAAAGGATATTTATTTATTATTTATTTATCAAAGAAGCAACTATGTCAGTCGAGGAACACCGTGTCTTACGCTTTCCGGGCATATGCCTATGCCACTCGGCTACCGGCACATTGGAAAGCCTGTTCAATTTTGCAAGTGCTTTCTTTAACACGTAGGCTGTGTGACCTCATTAATGTTGCGAAGTTGCTGTCACAATATCTGAAGGAAATATTTTTACAAATATTTAACAAACCGTTAAGATGAAGGACGCCAATTATATTTTTGATTTTATGTTTTTTTGTCACTAAACTATTATATACGTGGTTTGTAGAATATTGTTGCTACTAATGAAACAAGATGTACACTCAATCGCCTTTATTTCCGAAGTGACAAGCCATAATACAATAACAGACGTTATTTGATTTTGTGGGTATAAAAACCTAGAATTACCCTCAAAAATACATACATAACACCCCCCTTGTGAACTTATACATAATTGATAATTTAAGAACGACTTACATAATCTAGTTTTATAGTTTTACAATCGAATATACTAAGTACAGGCGTAATCAAACCTTTACTTATATAAAGTGAAATATAAATAATACTAAGTATCAATAAGGCTACCCAGAACAGATTAACCCCTACCTTAATTATAACAAACGCTGTACTTAAAACTAACGTTACATACTAAAAAGTTTCCGGTTTATGTAGTAAATAATCAATCTCAAAACCAAATCTCAATGGTGGTTTTCTAACGCGTTTTGAGTTAACTGGGCTGGCTGGTGGCAGTGCCGGTGCCCCGGACACAGCCGCCGGAGCCTGCGCGGCGTCCGCGGGCCCTGGGCAGTCTGCTGGCGACTGGCGCGCCGGCGGAGCCCCGGGTAACGGAGACTGAGGGAAAGTATCACCTGGTCGTGTGACGGTGGGGGCCAAGGATGATGGAACAGAATATGGAACATGAATAAATCTTTTCTTTAATTGATTAATATGCCTATTACTCGTGTTACCGTTTTCCCTTCTTACCTCATAGTTTCTTGTTCCTTTTTCTTTTTCGACTGTACCCGGAATCCATCTTTCCCTCCCGTTAAATTCTTGTATCCACACTGGATCTCCTTGTTTAAACTGTTCTCTATGATTTCCCCCTGCTTGATCAATCTGTTTCCTTTGAGATCTGTGTACCCTCTCCTCCACAGCGTTCGTGTTCCTTAATAGATCTAATCGTGAGCGAAGAGGTCGTTTTTGTAAGAGCATTGCTGGACTTTCTCCGGTCGTGGCTTGCTCACAGTTTCGATAATTTAACAAAAATGTTTGTAAAGCCATCTCTAAATCTTGATTTTCTCTGATAGCTTTCTTAATGGCTCTTTTGTATAGTTTTACGGCGCCTTCAGCAGCCCCGTTTGACGCTGGGTGGTATGGTGCAGTAAAAATGTGTTTTATACCATTCAATCTATTGAAGTTATCTAATTCTTGACTGGTAAATGGCAGTCCGTTGTCTGATACGATTTCTTTTGGTAACCCAAATCTTGCAAATGTTTCTCTTAGAACTTTGATCACGGCTGTTGCAGTTGTCCTATGCATTAAAAATGTCTCTATCCACTTTGTCGTCGAATCTATGATAATTAAAAAAGTCTTACCTTCATATGGCCCTAAAAAATCAATATGTAGTCTACTCCAAGGTTCTTTATAATATGGCCATGGTTGATAGTGTGATCTTGGTGGCGCTATCGCTTCCATTGCACAAATTACACAATCTCTACTTAATTTCTCTATATCCTGATCTATTCTAGGCCACCAAACAAATCCTCTAGCGATACTTTTCATTTTTACCATTCCTTGGTGACTGGCATGTAATTCCTTTAGGATCTCTGACTGCAACCGTTTGGGGATGATAATGCGATATCCCCACATCACACATCCGCCTTCTATATACAGTTCTTGACTTCTATAAAAGTATGGTTTCAACTCGTCATCAAAACATTTGTTTGGCCAACCGCGCTTTATATTTAGTATGACTTGTCGAAGCACTGCATCACGCTCCGTGTATTTTCTTATCTCTTCGCTAGTCAGCGGCATGAAATCTTGAACGAAATTTAGATATGTATATTCTTTTCGTGGGGTTTCTTCTACCATTTCCGGTGGTAGGCGTGAGAGTGCATCCGCACTGTTCTTAGAAGTTGAGACGTACTCTATATCGTATTGATATCCGGCCAAAACGATAGCCCATCGCTGCATACGTGACGCTGCCATCACCGGTATTCCTGCTTTATCTCCAAATATTGTGACTAGAGGTTTGTGATCAGTTCGTAGCACAAATCTACGGCCATATAGATATTGATGAAACTTTTTCACGCCATAAATAATAGCTAATGCCTCTTTTTCTATCTGTGAATATACTTTCTCTGCCTTGTTCAACACTCTTGAGGCATAAGCCACTGGTCGTTCGCTGCCATCTGGCATCACGTGTGCAATGACGGCGCCCAGTACGACGCTGCTGGCGTCTGTTGTCAGTACCAGCGGCCGCTCCGGCGCGTAGTGTACTAATACTTTACTGGAACTAAGTAATTGTTTCACTGTATTAAAAGCCAACTCACACTCTTCAGACCACTTAAAGGTAACATCTTTTTTTAATAACTCGTACAAGGGTGACAATATTGTGCTTATGTTTTTGATAAACTTTGCATAGTACATGGACATTCCTATAAATGATCGTAGTTCTGAAACTGTCTTTGGAGTTGTGACTTGCAAAATATCTTTCATTTTATCCGGGCACGTCTGCACACCATCTCGGTTAACTACATATCCTAAATAAGTCATAGAATCGGCCAAAAATGAACACTTCTCTTTTTTATCTTTAATCCATATTTTTCTAATCTCTCAAAGACTGTATATAGATTTTTTATATGTTCCTGGTCATTGGTATCAGAAATCACCACGTCATCAAGGAACACTCCAACTCGTGGTAGGTCTGCAAACATCTGTTCTAAAATCCTTTGGAAAATCCCTGGACTCGAAAATATTCCATAAACTAGTCTATTAAATTTGAATAAGCCTTTATGGGTCGTAATAACCGTGTATTTTGATGTCTCATCCAAAACCAATTGAGCATACGCTTGTGACAAATCTATTTTCGTAAATCGTTGCCCCCCGTGTAATCTGGTAAAAAGATCTTCCAGACGAGGTAAGGGAAAACGGTCCACGTCTAAATGTTTATTAAGAGTTATTTTATAGTCACCGCATATCCGAATCGTTCCATCCGCCTTGACCACCGGCACGATAGGCGTGGCCCAGTCCGAAGTCTCGACTGGCGTGATGATACCTTCCCGCTGCAGCCGCTCCAACTCCCGCTCCACCGGCGCGCGCAGCGCATACGCCAGCGGGCGCGCGCGCAGGAACACCGGCCGCACGTCCGGCCGCACCCGCAGTGACACCTGCCCGCCATTGTATGTTCCGAGCCCCTCAGCGAATACTTCTTTAAACCTGGAACTGAATTCCGATATGTTAAAGGTCTGACTTGTTTTGATCAAATTTAATTCGAATTGATTGTCCATTCCTAACTCAACAAGCCATTGTCGACCCAACAAATTAGTTTTCCCATTGTTGATTACATATAATAATAAATATCCTTTCTGGGCAACAATTCGCAATCTTTAAAAACATTCTCATAACACTCTGAACTTATGCAAGAAATCGTACTGCCAGTGTCAATTTCCATATTTATTTTTTTATTATTTACATTCATTAATACCAGGTATGGTTTATATTTGTTAAGCGTATTTTCCTTTAAAAATGAAAGATTTACCTCTAAGTCGTCTTCCTCCTGTTCCTCTATTCCGCTCACCCTCTCACCGCTATTGTGAGTAACGTAATAGGTAGTCAATCTTGGGCACATTTTTTTAAGATGACCATCTTGATTACAAACACGGCACACATAATGTTTAAATTTGCATGTTTCCGTCGGGTGACTGCGCCCACATACCATGCACTGCCCTCTTCCTTGGCCTTGACCTACATTCGTTCGCCTCTTTTCATAATCAGCTGTGTTCGCACTGCCACCATTTGCTCGCTGCCGTTCCGACCCAGCTCGGTTATTTTCACCGTAGTTCGTTGCTGTTCGGGGTCGGTCGTTCCGTCTCGAGGTTAATCGGCTGTCATTGCTGAATCGTCTCTCTCGCTCCAGTTTCGCTGTCCTGTTCTCGCCTCTAACCGCGAAACACGAACTAGCCGTGACGTCACCGCTCGGCCTGCGCCCGCGATCTTCCACCGCCGCTGAATTTTTTTCTGCCGCCTCCATCATTATGGCTAAATTCTTTGCTTTCTCCAATTTCAGGTCGACTTCGGTAAATAAACGTAGACGTATGCTATCACTGTACAACCCGCACACAAATTGGTCTCGAATACTGTCTTCCAGCCAGGTCCCAAAGTCACAGAACCGACTTAATCTCTTTAAATCCGCCAAATAATCTGCTATAGACTCGTTCCTTGACTGCTTCCTCTGTCGAAATTTATAGCGTTCAGCTAAAACACTTGGTTTAGGTTGTAACTATCCTGATAACAATGACTCAATCTCAGAATATTTCATCGTGGCTGGTTTATTTGGTGTGCACAAGGTTACTAATAGTTCATAGCATTCTGTTCCCATTAAGGTAATTAATAATGGTACTTTTCTTTCTTCAGCTACATCATTTACTAGGAAATATTGTTCCAACCTGTCTATGTACGTCGTCCAACAGCCGTTACGAATATCAAACGCCTCCATTATGCCGAGTGACATTTTCGTTTCCCACTGATATGCCGCTTAACACTTTGATCCGAGTTGCACACTATTTGCTTTGATTCGATATCGTGACTCGTCGCCAGTTATTATATACGTGGTTTGTAGAATATTGTTGCTACTAATGAAACAAGATGTACACTCAATCGCCTTTATTTCCGAAGTGACAAGCCATAATACAATGACAGACGTTATTTGATTTTGTGGGTATAAAAACCTAGAATTACCCTTAAAAATACATACATAACATAAACAAATATATAATACAAAATAAACTTGAAAAAAAATGCAACATGCATGCATCGACGATGACCGTTGACGACCTCCGTGGTGTAATGGCTAAGCACGCTGGTTTCAAGGCGTCGCCGCTCCGAGGTCCCGGTTTCGATTCCCGGTGGGGTCAATATAGAAATCATAATTTTCTATATTGTCTTGGGTCTGGGTGTTGTGGTAGCACCGTTGAACCCCTCGTGAATAATGAAAAAGCATTCTGCATGTAAAAACGTTTCTTAGGCAAGTCGTTGTCACCGAAATAATGGCTATCAATAAACTTTATCAAGTCAAGATTAAAAGAGATATTCGGAACTATTAGGGGTTCCCGCATGATCACAACGTTTTCCTCGCTTCTACCCTCGGGATTGCTCTGAGCTGAGTGCACTTAAAGATGTCACAAGTGAGGTAACTTAAAATGTATCTGAGTTCGGTAAAGAGATATAAAGTACAAGCGAAGCTTTTTGTTATGTGTAGGGTAATTGTTATCTTTGTTACTTATGTATATTTCGTATTTGATATTTTGTATTTTTAACAGACTTCAAAAAGGAGGAGGTTGTCAATTAAACTGTATGTTTTATTTTGCGATTGTGTTACCCCATAGGTCGGTCATTTGTTGACACGTTAAAAAACTTTTTTCGTCTACCTACCGCCGCCCTCGAGACCTTTTAGTTGGTTCCATTGTTGCTAAGTCAGGATCTGATGATGGAATTTTGGTGTGTTCAAAGGAATTCCTCAAAAAGATAGTACAAAAACATTATACGTTGCCTCTGAATGCAATAAAAAAGTACATTATGATACAAGTGTGCTAAGTTGACCATTACATACAAGGCGATATTGTGTGCGCACGAGCGAAAGCGAGTGCGCCATAAGAAAGCCGCGTCTATAATGGTCACAGGCACACGCGTATCATACGACGTTTTTCAACACATTTCCGCCAGAGTAAATATAGGTTAGGCTAAGGGCGAACTAGATCGGCCAACAGGCAAGATTAAAAATCTAAAAATTTGTGTTTTTAACAGAGACAGAGACAAAGAAAATTTAAATTAAAAATCTGGATTTGCCATTTATTGAAATAAATATCTATGTAGAATACTGTTATTTTTCGCATAAATAATGTTTGTTGCTAAAATAAAAGTTATAACCCGACTAAATTACATCGCTTCTTCTTCTTACTTATGACTTGGTACTAGGGTACAAACCTAAATTGGTCGGGTTAATAAACTAAAGGCACTAGTGCAATTATTTAACGAAAATGCACGCGTGTTTAATATCTAGGATTATGTGCCAAAAATCGGTGGAATAAAAACGTCGTTTTAAGCAAGTGTGTTGAAAAAGTCTTAAATAAACTCTTGATTCTTAACACGTTGATTGCGACACCAAAAATACTGAACTTACCAAGGATGCGGCATGAACTCTGTAATTATCACGCAGAACTACATTGTGGTGCGTTATGACTCCTAATTATTATTAATAATAATAAAAATGAGATTTATTTTTAATATGTAGTAAATATGATGTAATTTCTACAGCATGAATCGTTTTTAAATCTAACTTGTGATTACTCAGAGATACAAATTTATTGACTACCATAATTTTATGAGATACATTTTTCTTTGCCGCACTATGTTACACAGATGTCTTATTATTAATAGTGATGAAAATAAAATAAAAACCAACAATCAAAATCAATAATTTAATGTTAATTGTAATTAATACAATTCATACAATATTTTACTATTCATTGATTTAATCACACTTTAGAAACATGTTTCACTTCAAAATTAATACAAATATGGGAGAAGAGAGAGAAAGTCGTTTCTAGGATGTCACAAAAAATACTCCCAGCAGCAAATTGAATAACTCAAGTATCAAAAGACGTCCAAATTTTGCTATTCACAAACATTTAAGACGCAACAATATGCTATTAGTTCGTGTACTTTTACCGGACTTGAATCAGTTTAAAAAAAAAAGTTTTGCATGGGTTACTATTTCATTTACCCAACTTCAATTACCCAAGCCAAATCTGGTTTTCCCGAATAACTCAATAACTATCATTTAATCAAATTTTACTATTTCTAAACAAATTTCTCTTCATAATACACATAACTCACATATTTCTAATGCACAACATTTTGCTGGGGTAACGCACGCAAAGAAAGTATTTTTTTTTATAAAAAAAAGTAAAAAACAACATCTAAAGCCGAATTCGACGACTTCATTTTAGGCAAACCGTTTCTTTTTGGAGTCGGTGCCCAGATGGATGACGCGAAAGATAGTGCCAAGGCAAAATAATTCAGTGTGGTTTTACGAAAATATTTTGCAATTATTAATGCAGTGAAAACCACACACTTGATAAGTTTTTACCTGTTTTCACCAAAATATATTTTATATGTCCAGATTCCAGACGTTGCACTAATTAAGCTCACTTTCCCGCTTTCAATCTTGAAAAGCTGTAACTGAAAGTGGTGTCGAAAACTTGAAAGAAAAGTCCATGGATATAAAAGCACTCCGCAATTCATAGCTAGTAGCAAACAAGACTCACAATATAGTGAGATAGGTGACAGTAAGCTCACCTCGACCACCACACAAAGTTATTTAAAAACACGTAAGTATTTGTATTGCATGTCTTAGGGTCCTATCGATAGCAAATAAAAACCGGACAAGTGCGAGTCGGACTCGCGCACTGAGGGTTCCGTGCCAACTTTAACTGAATTAGGGAATCTTCTTACTTCCACTTAGGAAAATACCACAATATTTTCTTGACAGCAAACATTACTTTGTTTTTCATAGTGTTTGTATGAAGAACAAAAAGTTATGTTTGCGGTTGTTGAAAATGTGCTATATCTCAAACAATTCTCTTTCGATCCCGTCCAAACCAATTTTCGTTGAAAGTTTTTAGTCTCTCTATCTCTCTACATTTTTCTACATCTCTCTATCTACATTTTTTTTTTCAAAATTTACACTCGCTTGGTTTAGAAGTTACATGAGGGGGGGGGGGGGGCGACGCCCATTTTACCAATTTCGAAGCGTCTACATATGAAACGTTAGACTTTAAAATAAAATGGTTTCGGGAACCTCTATGTCATTTTATTTGTAGTCAAACCTATGCGTGTGGGGTACACGCATAGGTTTGACTACAAATTTTTTTTCGGTTTTAGTTTCATGTATGGGAGCCCCCCATTAATTATTATTATTTTTTATATTTTGTATAAGAATCGTAAAGCGGTTAACAAGATACATCTTCCTACCATATTTCTACATTGTGATGCTTATAGTTACACATTAAAGTTGCTGTGACATACGGACGTACGGAGAAACAGACAGACAGACAGACAGAGACGGACAGACAGACTTGACGAAACTATAAGGGTTCCGTTTTTTGCCATTCGGCTACGGTACCCTAAAAACCGGACTGTATGAAATAATAGGTGCTGTAATTTTCGCTCTCGTTATTGATTAAAAATACGTGACAATGGATATTACCGGCGACGGTGGATCCTGAAGGCGAGTCCAGAACGATCGCTGCGCGCGCTCGTGTCGTGCTCGTGCAATGTCGTCGGTGCTCGGGGCTTTCCGCCGGTGCTCCCATCTTGCGCCCGCGCTCTGAGATGTGATGATGTTAGCAACAGCGTGTTTCCTAAGGGCACCACAATCACACCACGCGGTCGGGCGTATACTTTGTATCAAAAATGTATAGTTCCTTTCACACGTGCCACATTTTATAGTCGTTATTGACTTCTTGTACGATACCGACGGCATTGCAACGACGTGAGGGTTAGCCTTAAAAGGTGATTTAATATTTTGGCAAGGCATGTGCAAGGATCCTGAATCACAATTCCTTCGTGATCCTGGTGTAATAGTAGGTACTAAAGTATCGCAATTTATTGTGATACAAGTGACACGTATCCATTGCAGGTTTATACAAAAACTTGTTTTTGTAGTTAAGTTTTGTTTTCACCTGTTTTAAATGTGAGATTTGATGTAAGTTTTTCCTTTGATGCTGTTTATCTAAGTTTTGCTTTTTGCCTTCATTGTCATTATCACTGCGAAATGACGTGTTCTTTACACGACGTTTCAGGAAATTCTTCTCCCATTTCCACTATGGTGCTACGATCCACGAACGCCACGCATTTTTTTTAAGGGAATCCGTGCAAGTTGTCTCACGCCGCCAGCTAGCGCAAAAAGCGCTGGATTGTGAAACGCAGCGCTGTAAATGGTTTACCATATCTAAACGTAGCTTTCTATTCAAAGTTAGCTGTTCCAATTTATTTATACCTATGTGTTTCTACGGGAAATATTATCGGAAACGATGAAGGCCTACCTCTTATGATGAGGTTTTGTGAAATACGAGAAGTACTCAAACTCTTGCACCTAACTTGATTATGATACCGATATAGAAAATGATTGGGACTATCGTTTTTTGTCTCATTAAATGGTTCCACTGTAGAGTGAGATCAATAAGAATAGCTTAAATTGTTTTGACAGAGAGAGTAAAAACCAAGTTTGCTATTAAATATTAATATAAAATACATTGGTCAACTCAAGACCTGGCGCCTGTCTTGGCGCCTCAAAACAAGAAGGGTCGACCCCAAATGAAAAACGAAAGCAAAGCAGGCAAAAAAGAGGAAGATACAATAAATTGATCGTCATACCGCCAGTCCTCTTTTAATCGAAAAAGAGGAATAAGGATGAAATAAGAAACCAAAAATTTGAGCACGGGCGGGACTTGAACCAGCAACCTTTTGGCAGACCGGGCCAAACGCTCTTACCAATTACCTGAGCTACCGTGCTGTCAGTCCGACCCGGCGAAATTTGTGGTTTCCTATGAAAACGTCAATTGCGTGACGCTTAGCGCCATCTAGCCGTCTGTTTATGAAACAGATGGCCCAAGCAGTTATTCTTTACAGAATAAATTCAACTTGGAAATTGATGATGGACTGACAGCACGGTAACTCAATTGGTAAGAGCGTTTGGCCCGGTCTGCCAAAAGGTCGCTGGTTCAAGTCCCGCCCGTGCGCAAATTTTTGGTTTCTTGTTTCATATTTATGAATATAAAATATGACACTGTGAGTGTTAAAAACATTATAAAGCGAGACGTATAAGTACACAAGTTTTTTGATGATTTAAACTTTATTTTAGTACTGCTTTAAGGCACTCTCATTTATTGATCCGTACCTTGCATTTGCCTTAATTAATATTTAACTGCTAAATATTCACAATGTTACTTTATATGTATGGAAATAAATCCACGTATTTTACCCGTAAACAGTGACATTTAACATTTCAGAGATCTCACGCTACACAAACGCCCCTAGCAGCGAATTCATATGCGATTATTCTATTTCTAATCTGCAATGAATCTATACACACATGCACTTGAATGAACACCAGTTTGAACAACACTCTTAAAGTGCCTTAGCTGAAACATTAACACATAAACAGCCATCAAAACGTACTTACTGGCCTATACAGTAAACTGGCCGTTAAGCTAGTAACACTTAGGTAGCCGTAGTGTCAATCCGAGTCCGAGCTTACACGCCTGTGGCCTGCGGCGGCTGGAGCTGACAACCGCTTAGCACAAATAAAAGCACTGGAGAGCTTTGGCTAAATAACGCAGCAGGGTCGTAGTAAGACTCAGTGAGTAGAAAAAACTTACTAGATTATGGTTTTGACTCATCGAAAGTGCTAAACTTTGTTACATTCGTTACACAGTGGGCATTATAGTCCCAATGGAATGATCATGATGTTAATTTGTTTATTTATTTAAAGACTTTTTTGCATGAATTTAGTGTTTAAATGTAGACTTAATGCTTAAAACAATTATCTGCCAGTTAAACCTTTAGGTCATGCAGAAAGATGGCAACGGGTGCAGTGAAAAAAAATCAACAAATGAAAGTAGGAACATAGAAACAGAAATATAATAATAATAAATTTATCCTATCCCAGATTAAGTACAAGAGAGCCGTCTGCGTTGGTACGGTCATGTTATGAGGCGACCATCCGACCACATGACCAGAAAAGTACTAGATGTTCAATCTAAGCCCCGAGGACGAGGAAGACCCCGAATCACATAGATATCCCTAGTCAATAAGAACCTCAAAGAAGCCCAAGTTAGCGAGGAGACGACCCAGGACCGAGCTGCCTGGAGACGCGTGACACGGAGGGCCGACCCCAAATAAAATGGGAAAGGGCCAGGCAAAGAAGAAGAAAGAAGAAGAATAAATATATTAATAAAATAAATAAACAAAGAAAATAATTACACTAATAAATAAATAAACTACAAATATATAAAATATTTCCATGGATAAAAAGCATAAATAAATTCATATAATATTAATATTATGCAATTATTCACTCTTTCAGAAATCTACTAACTTTATTTTTAAAAGTCAATTTTGCATCGGTTTACCACGGAAAGAGAATTCCACAGTCGTGTTGCCGTCACTGTGAAAGACTTGGAATCATACGAGCCGGAGGTTGTCAGATGAATGGAGAGACCGATCATGGGTTTGACAGAAAAATGGAAACATATCTTGAAGATAAGAAGGGGAAGAGGGGTTATGACGAATAGCGTGTTGAATGCAAAGAATTCGAGAGTGTACGTTGTCGGATTGTAAGCCAGTTGTGCCCTGTATTGGAGACATGATCGTATTTATGGAGGCCGAAGATGAATTTTATACATCTGTTGAGGAGACGTTCGAGTATATTGATGATAGGCTTCATTGAGATAAGTATAGCGCGAATCAGCATATTCATTAATAAGTATTGAAAAAAAAGTTGTGCTAATTCTAGTTTTTTTTCTCTTTGTCTTCGATCATGTTAGTGCTATGAACACCATTTCTCACTAAAATATCACGTCATATACGTACCCATTTTCTCAGACCATTACAAGTCGCTTTCATTACTTCTGGGTAAGTTTTCACATTCACAATTTTCGCATTATATTAAATTATTAAATTGCTATGATGAAAATCTTTCCGGCTTCCAGTAGACAAAATCTTGAAGTTGAATTATAACCAATTCCTGCCGTTGATTGGAGTTTAATATTGATTAAGCTCGCCTGTAATTGCGTGTCTCCGGTGAAAATACAATGATTTGGTTTAGTAGGTAAGGCTGTACCGATTAAATAATCGGAGTTTGGGCATAAATAAAGCTTAGGTGAATAAATGCGAATTTATACCTTATATACATATTAAAATGTTATGTTAGTTACAGTACATAAAACTTTATAATGGGTAAACCGATTTTCATGATTTTTAGTTGTTGTATTTGTCTTAGCCCTATCTATGAAATGGGGTGAAGGAATGAAGTTTACTAGAACCGCTTATTGTTAATATGCTTGAGCTTTATTCATACTTAAGTTCAGATTTAAAAAATGAGGTAATCAATTCGACTTCTATGTTTGTGACATCGTCAGAATTGAAAAATAATATATTGATCTATTAAGACTTCCTAACAAATTTCGTAAGTCTATGTATGTTTGTCTCATGATTGCTCGAAAATTAAAAGGGATTCTGGGATGTATTTTTTAGTTCAATTAGGTATAGTTAAACTTAGGGTACAGTGTTAGTTTCATCATAATTGGTTCAGTAGTGTTTGACATATGAAGCATAACTAGCAATCATGACACAAAAAATAATAAAACTTCCTTATATACTGTCAAGAAATCTTAAACAAACGCATTAGTCTTCTATTTAGAGGAATAAAAATATTTTAGAGTCGGTGTATGATGTAAAGTCTCATTATTTACAACTTTACTAGGTATATAAATCTAAATTTTTAACTTATTTTTTCTAATAATTGTGCAGGTTATGTTTACCTCTAATTGACTGTGCATTTAGCATATAATATAATTGTTATCTTTAGTATCCAAGATTTAATGTAACAGTTGTTGATAATCCTAACAAAAATAAAAAAAGTCATCTACACCAACGGTCCTCAACACATAGTCACCATATAGAACTAAATGATGCTAAATTTGTGTTTTAACCCAGTGTATCAATGGAAAGTGCTGTGTTTTTGTTTAAAAACTAGAAGCTTTTTTGGACCTTTACGCGACATTTGACCTTGTTAACAGCAAAATCATTACGTTCATAATAACTAACTAAATAAGCGTTTCAGTCTAGCCAGTGGATACCCTTCAATATTGATACGGTAACCAAATTAATCAGGTCAAATGGGCTGGGATATTGTCCGAGGAATACATTCTAGAATTTGGAGTAAGACCTGAATTATCCTGTCCTGGACTTTTCAGTTTGTACATAGACGAGTTTCTCTCTACTCAGCAACACCAGTGCTGACTTTTCTGTTGACGGTCTGATGGTTAACAGTAGAAGCTCTGCGGATGACATTAAGCTGCTTTTTCCAACTAATGGACTCTGCAAAATGCTGTCAATGTGTAAAGAATATACAGACACGGACTTGTCTATATGTCCAATGTAATATGCTTGCCCGCGGGTTTGCGAGGTGAACAAAAGAGGTATAAATCACCCTATTCAATGTGTTCTGTTAAACATTCTACACCTGCAGCCTGTGGTGTAGCTATTCGCAGATGACATAAAATGCTCTCAGCATACAATACAATAACGCCTATAGAATTTTTATGGGGCTTCCCAGATTCTGTAGTGCATCATTAATGTTTGTGCAAGCGGGTGATAATGACTTTTACGCCATCATTCGGAAGCGCACGGAAATGCTAAACAGAGTCCGGCGGAGTGTCAACAGAATCCATATGAAAGTTCCTTGTTCATACACTGGGTTAATTTGCATGCTCAACGATCTAAAAACCATTTTCAAATAAATGAATGAAATCTAAATAAAATTGTTATTTTCTAATCGAGATATTAAAGCTTTTATTTTACTGTTACTTACAAAATTGTGTGGATGGTATGAAATCGGAAATAAATGATTTATTATTACACATTGAATGATCAATGATCAACGTAAAAGATCAAGACTTCGATGATTTGACTGACTATTATAAGACTACCCATAATCAGTAACATAACCTCTGCGCTAATAATTATAATATCCAAAAAAAATACGTAATTAAGAAAGGCGTTCATACGGCTGCCACGATTATGCCATCAAAATAACAGCCGGCGGTTTGAATAAAACTTTTCATGCACAGCGATTCTGTTGCGTTTTTATTCGTTCATTCGTTCGACGCCCGCTTATTAATTTCATTCATTCTGATGCTCGGCATTCGAAACCACCGATGGAGTGGTGAAATAAAATATCGTAAAATTTCGGCAATATTGATTTTATTTATCTTCTTGAATATAAGTTCCCATATATTAACTGAATAAATAAATCATTTATTCCGTTTCAAAAGAACGATAATGATTTGAAAGGCCTACAAATAAACACGTATGTACAGTATTTCTTTTCCTGAAATAGGTTTGACCTGTATCTCAGGCGCTTTGTTTATTCGATAGTCACATTACAAAAGGGTAGGACGTTAACTGTACAAACAAGATCTCAAAATACGTTTTTTAATTTATGTTTATGCAAAACTAGCGGTCCCCCGCGACTTCGTCCGCGCGTTTTGAGTTTGCTTCCTCCCCTCCCGTCGCAGCGTCATTTTTTATATCCTAAAGCCTTTCTCGATAAATAAGCTATCCAACACAGAAATATTTTTTCAAATCGGTCTAGCAGTTCCTGAAATAAACGTGTTCAAACAAACAAACTCTTCAGCTTTATAATATATTAGCGCAAGCGCACGTACTTAAGCTGCGAACATTATTTTGGTGCGGAGTTATGTTAAAACTGTGATAGCTCCTAAGATATTTATTGAAATCAAATGATATAAAGGGCAACTTGGTTCTAAATGAAATGCTCGTGATGATGAATGTATTTATATTGATAAGAATAAATACCTGTCTGTATAATACACCTCTAAAAATAATGCAATTTTTTTTACAAATTTATTAACATAAAAAAGGTTGTAGTAAGTCAACCATAAAAGATAGATATATGCTGTCGCGGACTTTATTATAGAACTCTTAATGCTGAACAATCCTGTCATACATGATTTTTGTGTAACTTAAGCGGTTTCCGCAGCGTATGCAGCGGAAGCTCTTAAAAGGAATATCTTTCTCCCGTTTTCGCAACATTTTTCATTTCTGCTGTGGTCTTATAAGTTGTATCTTTATGTTATATAGCCTAAAGCCTTCCTCGATAAATGGACTATCCAACGTAAAAAAATTTTTTCAAATCGGGCCAGTAGTTTTTGAGATTAGCGCGTTCAAACAAACAAACAAACAAACAAACAAACAAACAAACAAACAAACAAACTCTTCAGCTTTATAATATTAGTATAGATTAGTTCACTGTTCTACTGATCTTATGGCAAACGATTGGAAAAATGCTTAAAAATACATTAAGTATTTGGTTATTAGTCATATTATATCACTCCTGTATGCATGACAAATAAATTTAGTCCATCAATTGTATTTTAAACTTAAAATACCTACCCATTTTAACTTATCGCTTGTTTGTGGAACTGATCTAAAGTCGGAAATAAGCAGGATATGTATTTATCCAACCGACACGATCGCTACAAGACTACGTTGTGTCCCCTCGTCCTCGCAAAGTAGAAGTCGCATTCGGTATGAAATTCAATTCACGTCCAAAATTCAATATTATTGGCAATCGGCGGGTTACAGCGGGGCCATTGTGCGCGATTGTTCTTTTTAAGGTCCACCTCGGAACGGTTGATGACACAGTTGAGTGGTTATGTAGTATACTCATCATTAATATAAGTAATAATAAGTATTGGACACCAATCACATACATTGCTCTGATCCCAAAGTAAGTAGCCAATGCACTTGTGTTATGGAAATCAGACACAACGGTGGTGCCACAACACCCAATATGTATTCCCATGGCCGGTAATAAGGCTAACTATGTTTAAAATTTGGTTTAGGGTATTTTTTTAATATTTGTTTGTGTTTTTTTTTTCTTTGAACTGACTTCCTTAATGATCTGACTTTGACAGTCACGCGTGTGGAGCATAAACACGGACGTCGTTAATGACGTCTTGACACCCATTTAGAAGCTATAATTTCTGAAGAGTCTTTCTTTCAAAAGTTGTGGTGTTGATATTGATGATATGATATGATATTGTATTTTGCGCCGGAGGATGGCCGGCGAAAAATACAATATCATTGGGCCGGCGGCTTTACTACTAGCTACAGCTAGCTATCATTCCACGCCTTTGCTGCTGGCTACAGCTAGCTACTATGGAAAATGCCGCTATGGATATTTTTCATAGTATCTAATAATTTGACGTAAGCCGCCAGCAAAGCCGCCACCCGGTGTAGATACATCATTATCAACGTTATAAATTGTCATTATCTATTATGATTTTGAAAGCAAAAAAATTGGACGGCACGGCATAAATAGTTTTAAATGATTCCGAGAAAACACTTTGTTCACACAGTTCTTTAATATTAGGGAGCTTTCTACCTTTTTCTTCATTGTGTTGTTGCTAGCTTTTGTTCAGCTGAGCTATTATCTATGGAAGTCTGGACAAGTTAGAATTTTGCACAAAATTTTTAGTTTTCACGCTGCACTGCGTACAGGAACATATTTTTTGGACCTGACTGAATTTTACCGTTTTAAACCTATGTCTAATATAGGAAAAACTTTGGGTGTTTTTTTTTTAAAAAAAAGGTAACAAACTTTGTAAGTGGTTTATATTTTACCTGTAAAATAAACACACCTCATAGTATTTTTATAGTAAAAAATCATAAATCTTTATCATGACGGAAGCAAAAACGAAAGCAACTTAATATTCTTCTAGTTTGCCTTTTTGCTCTGTCTCATTACAATCTCAAAACAACATTTGGTGCATTTATCAGAGAGGACTAGGATTTCGTTAATCGCTTTTTAATGCGCTGTCGATGACACCAGTGTAGCTAGTCTGGAGCTAGCGGCGGTGGAAAGTTAAACCTTGCGAAGAGGTAGTGGTTTGGTTTAGTATTCTGGGAGAAAAGCAAGTTTATTTTATTTCAGGATGGGTCTTCTCTTGATCAGTTTTAGTCATTACAGCTTTTGGCCAGTTTTGATTTAAGATGAGAAAAATATTTTATCCTAGTCACTAGACAAAGTCCAATCAGCTCAGAAAACAGAAATGATAGCGCACATTTTGGAATCAAGTAAATTTTTGAGGGAACTGCTTAGATTACACTAAGTCACCGTTCACTTAAATAACAGATAAAATGACGTTTCCATTTTCTTGAACAGAAATAGTACTACAACTGCGTCTTTTCATTTTCTTTTTTTAAAGTAGGTACAAAAATCATGCACCGCATGCAACTCGAGTCTAATTTGTATAACACATTTATAATTCGGATACCTTAAATAAATAAAAATGTTTGTACATCAGAATTAATTTAATCAAACGGTCAGATATTAGTTACTTTTTTGCCGATAGTAATGTCCCATTCATAAACAAAGATATACGATGTTATCTAACGATAATAAATGCATCAAAATCGATTATATTTTAATTCAATCCTCACTCACAATCGCATCAAATATAAATTAAGCCCACTAATCACTAACGTGTTAATTATCTGCAAACTACGTCATGCGTCAGTTTATCTGCGCCAAAATAAGTCATGAATGGAGAGGGGTATTAATCTTGTCGGCCCAAGCATAGCAAGTGATTTACTATCTGAAATCGTTAGATTAATCTCGCTAGTTAATTACTTCGTCACAGGGCTGGGGTAAATAACCGTTTGCATAGGTTGATTAAGCAAATAAGTTATGGATGTAGAGTTGACAGAATCGTAGATGATATGCTATTAGTTATGATGGAGTTGGGAGCTTTGTAACTATGTGTGAACTTTTGGAAAATAATAGATAAACATATCTTTTAGTTTCACCATTTTACTATAACCGAACTTTGACACTTTTATGTTTGTTTTGAGCAAAATTATTAAAAGAGGTCGCAATTGAGTAAAAATGTCCGTACCACTAAATATGCCCTTAAAATGAAAACCATTCTCCATAGAGCTTATTAATATTCCAAAAAGCGTTCCTGGCTGAACCTGTCCAAATCACACATTCCTTCCGAATGCCATCGATATAACGCTATACCAACGTGTAATAACGGCGGACGATATCAAACGCGCACCGTTTTCCGATATTGATGAGTCGAAGCGAACGCCAGCGTCCACCGCGCCATGAATCACTGGCATTACCTGATACACCTACTAACACACTAACCACATGTGAATCTAAACTTCAAACTACACAACCATTGACTGGTAACTACAACCTGTTGGCAAACAAAGTAGTAGCCAAGCAGCGATGGATGCGCGACAACAACAAAAGTTAGAACGATACTTTGACAGGGAAGAGGGTAGTATTGGTTCAGCGCAACTAGCGGAAGTCCAATGCTCACGTGATGTATGCCGTAGATGTAGGGTGGTTCGCTGTGTGTTTAAATTTAATGTGTAATGAGCTTGATTGACGAGTCTGATAGGAATTTCCATTTTAAGGTAATTTTAGTATTACGTTGCTGATGCGTGGCAGATTTAAGGTCGTAAATTAACGCGTGTGCAATTCAAGCATTCATTTAGGATTTGTTTTGAGCTAGGATTTGCTTTAAATTAATCGAGATTCGTGAAATTAAAACTACCTCAGTGAGAATTGACTCAAATTTTGCAGTTCTATATAGGTTGATATTTTCAAAAATTAAAGCTAAGTCATTTGATTTTCTACATCCCAAGCAGCTGAACACAATTTCAGAATTTATCGAACAAATCGTCAACACAGCCAGACAGAGTCTGTCAAGTTGCAAGCACTCGGTTTAACTGTCACTAAACATTAGCGAAACTAAACTAAGTTTATGATGCAGCCTACTATAGCCGGACTGTAATTCTATCGACGCGTCGACTTGCATTATGCATGCCTGCACTTACACTGTGCCTCTCAGGCGGTGCTTCAACATCAGTGGACTGGAATATTGTTTCACCAACGACATTTCACCAAGTTTCGCAATCCATTGATCAGGTTGCACTGCAAAAAACTGATCTATCTAAGCCTAAGCAGTTGATGTGTGCTGATGCCGTTTGGGCATAAGAGTGCCCCGAAAGTCACATATTAGCGGTTTCAGGGAAGCGCTCGTTTCGAAAGCAATAACTCGAGTGTGCATTGACGAACGCGTTTCGAGTGTCGGCCTCTTAACTAAGATGGAGATCGTTTCGAATGCCTCTTTGTATGCGCTAAAGTGTCTCAGTTTGTTTCCTCAGCCGTATGATACGGCAGTCGGCCGAGCCTGGATTGGGTGTTCGCACACTGTGAAATTGATCGTTTTGTTATGGAAGATGTCTCGGTGTGATCTTAAATAAACCTGTTGGATTTATTCTTGTAAATATGTTATTGCATAATGTGAACCAGTATGTGAAAATATTGTAAATATCTATTCAATAAAAATAATGTTTCAAATGACGTCTCTTTTCAGTGTTAGAAAAATTTAGTTGTCAGTTAAATCATTCTAGATCACTGTTACTAGCCTTACCAGTCTTCGATTGTTCTACGACTACGTTCTTTGTGGTAACATTTTTGATTAACAACATCCTACAATTTATACAAATTTAGAACTTTTGACAATTTGATTAATCCTAGCGAAATTGGAGTGGTTCTTCCCTTCGAACTTAATACTAGAAAATTTGATTAGCACATCGTGATTCCGATTTGATCCATTTATTAATATTGGAGCAGTTATTAGACCGGTAACTGTAGCGGCCACTCTATACGGAAAATTGGACCAATTATTACGGAGCATAATTGCTTGACCGGACTTCGACAGACGTCCCATTATTTGAGGGTAATTAAAATTTTATGGCAGTCGCTAAATAAACAGAAAATTCGAAAACTGTGACCCATTGATGTAAATTCATGACCTATTTATTTTATTTAAAGTCATTTTAAACAAATGTTGTATAAAGAATGAAAATCGTCTGTGAGACGCTAATTGTAAATAACTCATCATCAACTTTTGCTCTTGAGTATTACGTACTTTTAATCGACTTAAAAAACGGAGGAAGTTATCAATTTGACTGAACTGTACATAATACGTCATATCTCAGTCATTTGTGGACCAATTTCAAAAGTGTTGTCTGGTGGTAAGACTTTAAGTGCGTTTTGAATTTAAGTCGGTTGTTACTCCTTTTTGCGTAGTTTTTTCAACTTTAGGTGTATTTTTCATGTTTTTCCAAAGTTTAACCCTACTACATACATAAAATACGGTTCACAAAAACTGTCTTATTGAGTAGTACTTTAATAATTACAATATTTTCATTGTAAAACACAACATTGTTTAACACAATGAAAATGACAATAATTTAACTGGTGTGTCACAATTTGTCAATTCCATCGAATCATTATCCCACACGCAATTACCTCTATCAAACCGACATTTAGTTTGAAATCAAAAATGAGACGTAATAATTAATTTCAGAGCAACCGAATAATGGACTATAATGTATTGAGATCAACATTTCCAATACAAACTGAGCTTAAAATGAAATAGCAGTATTGAGACTGCGAGTTCAAGCAATAATGGAAATGTTATCTTAAAACCTGTGTTTACATAATTATAAATGCCTGAATGATCCGTGGAAATAAGGTTAGAGTGATAATAACATATCATCATCAAAAACATATTTAAGTGATGAAAAACGATATATTGCCCATTTTTATGATAATAAAGAAATAGAACTCAATTTACAGATTGATGTATTTTTTTTTATCAAATAATTTCTGCTATGTCGGGCATTTTTATACGTAGAATAAAATAAGAATCTTAATTCATCATTAGTCATCTAACTACCACTATCTATAATTTCATTTCTATCAATCTCTAGAAACCTATATTATTATCCAAGAAATTAAATTGTTTTTCCTCTTTACTCTCACTTCGATGCATCAGAACAATATTCTCATATCGCTTGCTACGAAGCGATGCAGTACATATGCTACGCGTCTACGAAGCTACGTATGCTACGAGCTACGGGCTATTGTTTTATGTATGCCGTCGACAGCTTTATGAGCTCCAGTTTAAAGAACGGGAATCGATGTGTTAAAATTGGAATAGTTGAAGTTATGTGTTGTCCGAGGCAAATGGGATTAGATTTAAGAATTACAAACATTACTAAACAAACTTAATACAAACATTTAATTACAAAATACAATAAGCTTTATATGGAAGCGTCACCCATTTGTCAGCAAAAAAATATATAACCTCTCATACAATGCGACTTTTAGCATCGATGCAGTCAAGAGTTTTGGAAACGCGCGACAGCATCGCGACTCACGCAATGAACAGATTTAATTTGGTACCGATGCTGTAGCGTGTTAGTATCGATGAAAAAGTGCGACTGAATTGATGCTTACGCGCGTTAGTATCGAAACAGTCGCCAATATACGGTTCATAATCTGTCAATGTCCAGCTTCTGCATCGCGACTGCATTGTTGCTAAGAGTAGCGCAAATGTATAGAGGTTGACATGTTGCGACTGCATTGCTGCAGCATCGCGACTGCATCGTTGCTAAAAGTGTGTATGCAAAGTGTAATGTATGTAGGTACATCAATTATATTTTAAACTGAGGGTAATTCGGTGTCGGGCAGTTTGGAATATACGAAGATATTGTTCGGACGTCTCTGCGTTTCATTCCTCTCCCATACACTATAGTGACTAACGAGTTTGGGATTTTCGTGTGTCGAGAACAGTGCATTAATAAGTACAAAATGTCAGTGGGAAAGGTGAATGAATTTGATGTCGTCAACGGCGTTTGGTCATCGTACGCGGACCGCCTAGATATGTACTTCCTGGTGAATAAAATTGAAGACAGTCTTAAATTACCTACACTGATATCAGTTATGGGAAATGAAGCCTATGAACTGTTGGCGAACCTTGCAAGTCCAAGAAAACCGTCAGAATTGACATATGCAGATGCGGTCAGCATGTTACGCGGCCATTTAGAGACCACGCCGTCGGCATTAGCCGAACGATACCGGTTTCGGCAACGCAGACAGCACAGCGGGGAAAATATCGCTAATTACGTCGCGGAACTAAAGAAGTTAGCTCGTAACTGCAAGTTTAAAGCGAACCTAAGTGAAAACCTACGCGATCAATTCGTCTGTGGATTACGGAGCGAGGTTATTCGGCAAAGATTATTCGCCGAGGACGATTCCCTAACCTACGCGGCAGCTATCAAGCTGGCATCATCACTGGAGGCGGCAGAACGGGATGCGGCAGCAGTGGAGGTGCGAGGGAACGAGCCGATAGCCGGAGAGGCGTCAATACATTCAGTGCAGGCGCTGGCACAATACAATGGCGGTGGAGCGCGGGGGCGCGGGCAGCGGAGCGTACGCCGCGGAGCGAGCAGAGCGCGGGCAGGCAGCGCGAGCACGGCGCAGGGCGGCGCCGGGACCGCGTCCGGGGCGCGCGGCCAGGAACGAGGCAGACGCCACTGCGGCGCTTGCGGAGCCATCAACCATGATTATGAGGAGTGTCGTTTTCGTAGCTACGAGTGTAGTCGGTGCGGCCGTGTCGGTCATTTGCGTCGCGTGTGCCAAACCAATGTGAATATGTCTAGTAACAAGAACAATAGTCGTGACAAAATGGGGTCATCCGACCGCGGCGGGTTCTACTATAAAGAGATAGTGGACAAAAACGACGATGAGGAAGAAGTGTCGCAGGAAGATTTTCATCACCTGTGTTTGAATGACTACAGAGCGGTGAGCTTACCTATTAAAATCAACAGTCATATAATTCAAATGGAAGTTGATACGGGTACTGCAGTATCATGTATAAGTAAACAAACTTACGACCAGTATTTCCAAAATTTAAAAATTTATACATGTGATATTGTACTTAACTTTTACGACGGATCTAAAATCCGACCATTAGATATAATAAAGCCAAATGTTACGTACTGTGGTCGTAGTAAAAATTTAGAATTATTTATAATAAAGGGAGGCACAACCGCCTTGATAGGTAGACAATGGCTAGCCGAGCTTGAAATTACTATTCCAGCATTCACCAATTGTCATAACATAGGCAGTGAGGTTATTCAAATGTCAAAAGAGATAAATGTCTTAATCGACAGATATAAGGACTTATTCAGCGGAGGATTGGGTTGTTACACGGGAGGAAAGGCAACCCTGCGGCTGCGAGAGGGCGCGACGCCGGTGTTCCACCGAGCGCGGCCGGTGCCGTTCGCGCTGTGCGAGCGCCTCGACGCCGAGCTCGACGCGATGGTGCGCGACGGCGTCATCGAGCCCGTCGATTGCTCCGACTGGGAGTCTCCTCTGGTACCGGTAAATAAAGCCGACGGATCTCTGAGAGTTTGTGCGGACTATAAAGCCACAGTTAATCCCGTTTTGCTAATAGATCGTTATCCTTTACCTAAAATAGATGACCTTATGGTTAGGCTAAGTGGGGCTCGTTATTTTTCAAAAATAGATCTTTCCCAAGCTTACAATCAAATTGAGTTGGATGATACTAAGGAAATCACAGTAATTAACACCCACAGAGGTCTGTATAGGTACAATAGATTGGTTTACGGCCTAGCGTCCAGTCCGGGAATATTCCAAAGAATCATGTGTAATTTATTAAAAGACATTCCGGATGTGGAAGTATTCCTTGATGATGTAATAATAGGAGGTAAAAATAAGAATGACCATATTGTAGCCTTGGAGTCTGTTTTTAAACGGTTGCAGGAATACGGTTTCAAAGTGAAAAGTAATAAATGTGTATTTTTTGTGAATGAAGTACGTTACTTAGGTTACATAATTAGTAAAGAAGGCATAAAGACGGACCCCTCGAAAATCGAGGCCATTAAGAAAATACGTAGCCCTACTTGCGTCACAGAACTTAGATCTTTTTTAGGTATGCTTAATTTTTATGGTCAATTTGTAAAAGGTATGAGCAGTAGGCTTATGCCTTTGTATAGACTGTTAAAAAAGGGCCAGCAATGGCATTGGACATCCGAGTGTGAAAAGGTTTTTCGCGAAATAAAGAACGTACTGTCAAGCGCGGAGGTGTTAGCCCATTATGATCCTAAAAAGCCGTTAGTGTTGACGTGTGATGCGAGCCCGTACGGTGTGGGAGCGGTGCTGAGTCAGTGCGGCGCGGGCACCCTCCGTCAACTCTTACTGTCGAATTTAAGACACTACGTTTGGGCAGTTTGATGTGTTGCTGGAGTAAAAAATATAATTATGAAAGACCTAAAAAGAGACTAAAAAATTAGTTTTGGGTCTTCAAACAGGATGACAGTGACATTTCGTTCGAAACCCGACCGTTAATACTGTGTTTTTTGTCAAAAACAAAATCAAAGAGTAAATTAATTTAAGTACAGACGCTATAAACGAAAAAGAAGAAGAAATTTTGAATACAATGCTGTGCTGTGTTGCTCTTGCTGTTGTTATAATTTGTTTCCCGGATCAAATATATTCAGATAGTGACTCTGTATTTGTGCTTGCTTTGAGAAATTGACTCGGTGTGTGCTTCGAGATAGTGACTCTTTATTTAATATGTTGGCGGAAAGTAAACGTCGTTGTTATAATTGGGACGATCACCGGCCGAGGATCCACGTATCAAATTGTTTCGGTTTCCCAATCCTGGGAAGACTAACACACTTCGGTACGTACTTATTTATTTATACTTCAACTGCCTCGGTGGCTGGCGCAGCTCAGACAGTTAGAGGGTCACACTTCAAAACGACGGCTGTGCCAGAGGTCCCGGTTTCGATTCTCGGGCCCAGAGTTTGGAAATTGGCGGTGTTTCACCACCGTGCATACATCTTTATTTAGATAAAAAAACACACTTTGAACACTTTTCGGGGCAGTGAACAGCTATAGCCGTGAAACTATAAAAGTTCTATTGTGTCTGTGATACTGCCCCAAAAAATGTTAAGATGAAGATGATGTACGGAACAATCCAGAGTAATCAGGCAGCAATGATAAATTGATATCTAAAAGAACTCCATTAAATGAGGATTGATTAGTTAATATTTTACTACTCAATATCTGATATAAATTAGTGATGCTCTCCTATCTCAATTAATATGTCCAATACATTATAGCACAAATAATTTAATTTCTATTCTTATTTCAGAATGCACCTCAACCAAGCTCATCATACAATGCTTCAATGGCTGTACTCAACAAACCAGATGACATTGGAGATACATGATTCATTGATGGCGGAAATAATTCCGTTAAAAGAGTCGTTGTCTTTAATGACTATAAACCTCATAATTATTTGACTGTATTAATCTTCTGTTTAAATAAAGCACAATATGTATCTGACGCCATTTGAACGAAAATAAATTGAGTAAAGGATGTTCTAGTATTTTTATTCCTAACTATATGTCGGGTTTCTTTCTGATTCGGCAAATTAAAGGAAATTAATATAATGGCTTAAATTAGGTATCGTTCTTTCTGGTTTCACAAAAGAATGCAGAATAATTTGAAGGTACAAATGAAATTTTGCATTATTTTGTACAATCAGAAAGAACATACCTACATAGTATATAAATTATCCAGTAGATACCTGCCCTTAATTTAAAATTTCCCGCCTTACACCATATTTGTTGGGTTGACACTAGATGGCGCTGTAAAATATTGTCTCTTAATTTTTTGTATGGAGTTGACATTCTTCCTCTAGGTAATAATGTTCCTTGGGCGCGGGCGGCCGCGGGCATCGCCCGATTGCGTATGCGTCGCGCGCCCTCAACGAAGCCGAGAGAAACTATTCACAGATACACAAAGAAGCACTAGCTATCATATTCGGAGTCAACAAATTCCATCAGTACTTGTACGGGCGCAGGTTCACTTTGAGAACTGACCATAAACCTTTAGTATCAATTTTTGGACCTAATACAGGAATACCAACTATGATAGCTAGTCGCATGCAAAGATGGGCGATAATTCTATCGGCTTATTCGTTTGACATAGAATACGTGCAAACGGATGCAAATATTGCAGATGGACTATCTCGGTTACCGGTTTATGATAAGGATTTAAATAAACATTGCACACCAGAACAAACATATTTGCATTTTGTACAAGATGCTTTGATGTTAGATTATCATGAGATTAAACGAGAAACCGTACGGGACCCATGGTTATCGAAAATACTAAGTTACATAAGAGACGGTTGGCCAACTCAGTGTGAAGTTAATAATTTACAGCCCTTTTTTAATAGGAAACATGAACTATACGAAGAGTTGCGTGGTTGCGTTATATGGGGGCATAGACTAGTCGTTCCCGAAAGATGTAGGGAAAAGGTTATAATAATGATTCATGAACCTCACATGGGGATCGTCAAGTCCAAAGCTTTAGCTCGGAGTTACGTATGGTGGCCGGGAGTCGACGAGGCCGTGGAGCTGGCGTGCCGAGCGTGCGCCGTTTGCGCGCCGCCGCGACAGGCGCCGCGCTTGTGGCGCTGGCCTCAAAAACCATGGACTAGGCTCCATATGAGCTTTTTGGGTCCGATTGGAGGGTACTCATATTTTGTCGTGGTAGATGCGATGTCTAAATGGATAGAGATATTCAAAGCAAATAGTACCAACTCGACGGCAGTAAGAGATAAACTCAGTGAACTTTTTAGTAAATGGGGACTCCCAAAACAAATCGTTAGCGACAACGGACCTCAATTTGCATCCAAACAATTTGAAGAATTTACTAAAGCCAACGGTATAGAACATATCTTTACTGCTCCTTACCACCCTGCTTCGAATGGTTTGGCAGAAAACGCTGTACGAACATTGAAACGAGTAATTAAGAAGGCCTTATCAGAAAATAATAACGTAGAGAGGGCATTATGGTCATTTTTAGCTTATTATAGGAATATAGATCATTCCACCACTGGGGAAAGCCCCGCTATGTTATTATTAGGACGTCGCATCCGTACACGGTTAGATTTAATTAAGCCAGACAGGGAAAGACAAGTACTTAATTCTCAGCAGCGTCAGCTGGTATCAGCGTCCGGGGAGAACAGAGCTGTGGGTAAAGGGGAAGACGTATGGTATCGGCAATATCTAAAAGGGGAGAAGTGGGTCGCGGGGCGAGTGATAGACGCATTAGGATCATGTAATTACAAAGTTGTAGGTAAGGACGGAGAAACGGTTCACAGACATATTGATCAAATAGAATAGAACAATATGTTGCCCAAACATCAATCTGGCTTTCGCAAGGGCCATGGTACAGGAACTGCTCTTGGAAAGGTGGTAAATGATTTACTGACTGCTCAGGATCAGGGATATGTGACTTTCCTACTGCTACTTGATTTCACACGGGCATTGATGCTATTAACATCCCCTTACTGACGTCTAAACTCAGTTACTATGGGCTTGACAGTGGCGCCATAAAATGGTTCCATAGTTACCTGCATCAGAGGCAACAATACGTAGAGATAAGTAGAGCAGATGGCACAAAATTGCACTCTAAACAGCAGATAGTGCAAAGAGGAGTGCCACAAGGCTCAATATTGGGTCCAATCCTATACATTTTGTACAGTGCCGACATCACTAAGAGCATTTTACACTGTAAGCATCACATCTATGCAGATGACTTTCAGCTTTACCTGTCATTTGACCCTGCAGAGTGCCACAATGCCGTAGTCACGATAAATAATGAGCTAAAAAGGATTTCAGACTGGTGCGTGAACAACTGTCTTACGCTAAATGCTAAAAAATCGAAACTGATAGTAATAGGAACACCAAAGAATATTGCTAAACTTGAAGATAATCTAATAAAGATTAGAGTGAATGGGGAGGAAATAGAAAGGGCGGAAAAAGCAAGAAACTTGGGCATGATCTTCGATAGTAATCTGAGATTTGAGAGCCACATCACAAATTGCACAAGAAACTGTTTTTTCCGACTTAAACTTTTATACAAAATAAGGCCATACCTTAGTGAAGAACTCAGAATAACTCTGTGCGAATCAATGTAAGTGTTTTTGTATTTGTCTGTGAGTCGAATAAATGTATTTTCTTTCTTTCTTTCTTTCTTTCTTTCAAATAAGAAAGCGCCGTAGTGGTAGGCCGCGATTATCGCTAATTTCTGGACCTAGTAATTTAGGCGAACAATCTGACACAAGCTCTCAGACGATTGACGGTGGCGTTTATGGGAGCGATTTGACGGACCGGTCGGAGGGGTCGACGGAACAGGCACAGCCTTATGATAAAATCAATCAAAACCTGTCTGTCGAGGAGGAGATCCCCACTTCTCATTCGCCAGGGTCGCCTCCTGCTTCACCTACCGTGTCACCACCCAATACTCGGCCTATCAGGCAATGCCGATTAAATAAGCCACCTATTTATAAGGTTTAAAATTAGGTTATAACTAGATTTAGATATTTAGAATTAATTATATCAGGTAAACATTGTTTTGCTCATAAGTAAGTATTAGTTAAGCGTGGAGGGATGTTATGTATGTAGGTACATCAATTATATTTTATACTGAGGGTAATTCGGTGTCGGGTAGTTTGGAATATACGAAGATATTGTTCGGACGTCTCTGCGTTTCATTCCTCTCCCATACACTATACAAAGGGTCTTAATGTCACATTAAAATCGGACATTTCATGCTCATTCAGTCTGATAAGTCTTATCTGATATTAGTAAAATCGGCCATAAATAGCACTTACGCTTAGTTGTTTTACTGATAATATAATTATGTGAAGTATGGTAATCGCTTAATAAGCAAATACTTAGTGTTTGCGCAAATCGACCGGGCGCACGTAACGTTTGGCCGAGTAAGCATTTCTATTCTAAGCAAAATTATGTATTTCATAGGGCACTCAAAAAACCGACACTAAACCGAAAACTTAAAATTCCTTCATCGTCCAAATCAAGAAAACTACACTCTTCATATGTAACCATAAATACTACTTTCTTATTAAAAACACTTTTGAAATCCAACAAAGCAGCAAAGTAAAAAATTATACCTCAGCGCAAATTCCACGAACATCCAACAAACGAGTATTAGTATGTATTCGATGTAGATATAGTAATAACTGGAAACCGATACCCGCTGCATTCAACCCATATAAATCGTGGAACGAAATACGTAGTGGAGCAAGACTATAAATCGGTAATGCGAAAGGAACAATTTGGACGGCGCGGCCATAACGCGCACACGTGAGTCGGGATTAACGCTTTATTTTGAATCTTTCGTGAGATAAACGACTTTCTGAACTTTCAAGGCAGGTGGCAAACGATTAGTAAAAAGCTCATGAAATTTTATGAAAGTGAGATTTAAATCACCTAAGATACATTTTTTTAAGCGTTTTCGTTAGCGTCAGCGTTATTGACACCTGTACCGTTACCATGAGTAAAACTCATAAAATTTTATGAAAGTGAGATTTAAATCACTTAACCCTTAACTACCTACCGGGCGTCTCTCAGACTCTGGCGAATTTGTTTCTTGTCTTAACTTGTCGCATGCGCGTCTTTAGTCTTTAAGCGCTCATGTACCTTCCACCCTCTACCCGCAGCATCACGTCAGTGCTCGTCGAGGTTACACTTGCGCGCGTTTGCTCTCTAGTGAGTATTTAAAAAATTTTGGAGTCTTAGAGACTCCAGGTAGGTACTTAAAGGATTTTTTTCTAATCATGTATTTTTTATTATTTTAGTGATAAATGAGATTTAGTAGTACAATTATTGAGCGCTGGTTAGAGCAAGAGCTTGCTACTGAATGCAGAAATGCAGAATGCAGTGATGTGGATGTGAATTTTTTTTCATACTAATTTTGTGCCCCAAAACACGTCTTTAGTTCTTTCTTCTTAAGACGAAGCTGACATACCCTTGGAACAATTGCGATCTTGACCAAGAAAAAGAAATTATTTTGTCAAAAATAACTTTTGTGACTGTGTTGCGACTGGGCACAGAGACACTTTCTGGTGCTGTAGGATGTAGTTCTGAACTACCAGAAAGGCTGACAATCCGCAAATACTGCTCTCAATGTGGTCTTAAAAGAAACGAAAAACCCAGTATTTGTGTTGCTATTGCAAAAACCCTTTTTGTCTAAAATGTTCCCATATATTATGTGGGCTTAGTCGACTAAAATTGTAAAAGTTTAAGACTTGCAATTTTGTTTATATTCTGTTATTTCAGTTATAATTTATGAAAATATTCATAAGTAGATTGTTAATTTTTTATAAATTAATGGAGAAAAGTTCCTACTTTTTGTCTTTTTTTTTAAATGGATCTCAATATCATAAGAAGTTATTTTGATAGTTGTTTGAAGTCTCAGTGATTATGGCTTTTTTAAAAATAAATATGTTATATGGGGGCACGGCAGTGCCCCCCCCCCAAGTCGAGCAAAAAAGTGTCACGGCCGTACCATCCTTTTCTCGAAGCAATTCAGACCATTTTCGACCCCCTGTTACTTTGTTGTGGATAAAACTAGAAGACTGAAATTTTCAGGAACCATGCAGCATTGTAAAGACACGCGATATTTCAAATTTCATTCAATTTGAACCAGTATTTTAAGAATTATAACGGGTCAATTTTCTTAATTTTGTCACTCACTGACTCACCGATCATCAAAATTCTAAGGCACTTCTAGCAGACCTAGAAGCTTCAAATTTAGAATAAAAGTATTGTTTGGTCTATGAATCAAGGTATACTATACAGCCAAAGCCCATACAGCCAAGTCGTCAATTAAATTTTTCAATATTGACTTTATTCGTAACGGTGTTTTACGGCAGTTATTATTATCGCGTGCGAAGCCGCGGGTTTAAGATAGTCCCATATAAATATTGGCGCATGGTAGTGCCTCTGCCAAATCGAGCAAAAAATGGGTATTCCCGTCATGAAAACATGAATACGTGCGTATTCGTACTTATTACGAGTGCGTGAGGTTGTAAATTAATTATTATACCACGCGCTGCGATGCTAGCGAGTGAGCGCGGGCCGTTATTATGCGCTGCGCGGTGCTAGCGCGAGGGCGCGGGGCGGGGATAGTGGCGGGGCGCGCGGAAAGGTGAATGTCGCCGAGCGAGTTGTCGCGGTGCTGACGCAAGGCGAAAAGTTCATAAGTCAGAGAGAGGGCTTTAAGAAAATTCGTTGCTGGTAGATATACATATATACAATAAGTAGAAGGTATCGAAAAGGAAAAAAGGAGAACTGTCTACAAAATACAAAAAGAAATGAGATCCCATCAAAAACAATACTTGCCAAAAAAAACAAGTCTCGCAACTCAGTTGTTCTGCGGTAAAAAGTTGTGAGATCCATGTAATACCAAGTCGGTTATTAATTTATTCAGTTTCTACTTAAACGACTTTCTGTCTTAATACGTCCAGTCTCTAAGACCACGATCGTGGTCCATAACAATTGAAAATCAATTGTGTCTGGAATCTCCGTGCTCGAAGCATTAAGTTGTTACGTAATAATTAACAGCATCTTATAGTGACGCATATCGATATTCAAGTTCTTTAATGTTTTATGTAAATATATTGAGACTTGGCCATCTGAGAGACTCCAGGTAGGTAGTTAACGGACTGAAACAAGGGGTAGGTAGCTAAGGGTTAAGATACATTTTTTTAAGCGTTTTCGTTAGCGTCAGCGTTATTGACACCTGTACCGTTACCATGAGTTTACTCGCTAGCGACGACGGTTTTACACGCTAGCGTCGACTTAACTTTTTTTATGGAAAATTTTAGTTCTGTCAGTGACCGCTAGAGGCGCTCTGCAATTTTCCATACTTTTTTTACGTCATCGCTAGCGAGTAAAACCGACGTAAACTAATGGTAACGGTACTGACCTAGGAACGCTGTTAGTATAGACGATTCGACGCTTTTGCAGTCATTTGAATGCAATATGAGTATTATCCGAACCCGATTTTAAACCGATTATGCCGTATCGTTACATAAACGCATTTAACTACTTCTTTTCTTTCACTTTGGAAGCGTCTATCTCCTAAATGTTTGGTTTTTAGAAAAAAAAGGTTTTACAAACGTCAATGTTTTTTTATATGGGAATCGTGAAATGGTCAACAGAATACATCTACCTACCAAGTTTTAGCTGTGTAATTCTCATAGATTTAGAATAAAGATATATAATGATTGATAGACAGACATACAGACTTGACAAATCTTAAAAATCTTGATTTACCTGCGGCTGTGTTTAAAAAACCATTAGATTAAATGACCCTTTTAATACATCAACAGTATTGTGTCTCCTTTTTCTAGGTAGTAGGAAGATTTTCAAATGTTCAGGCATTAGCCACTCAATGCAAACGCGTTGAGACGTTGTCCACGCAGCGAGCTGTGAAGCAGACTTCCATGCGGCGTGTCCATGCGATTGAGGCAAAATGCACTCGAAAATAGAAGGATTGGTTTTAGGTAGGATTTAAAATATAACCCCCACTTTTTTTGGAGCTTGTCTCTTATCCAACACCTGATTATATGATAAGAGCTACAGTGACATTGACAGGGCTAGCATTTAATCGGGATAGCAAAATAATATCTGTTTATTAAGGGAGTTTAGGTAGCTGTTTAGGTCATAAAAAAAATAGGTTAGTAAATTAGGTAATTTTTACCCAACCATGGAAAAGTCCAACACCAGAAGACATTAAGGAAAATCAGGTATTCTCCCGTAAGATTGAGAAGATTTAGCAACGTTTATTATAACAATCGTATTTTTCAAAATGTCTGCGTTAGTTCTCATTTTCGACGCCTGAAAAAAGATCCATGTTGCACTTTAAGTTCGCCACATTCTTCACATAAGTGCGACAGCAGCGCGTCTCTTACTGCTGCTAAGGGCTTACTGCTGAATTTCAAGTATGAAATTGTCAGCAGCGCGACTGCCGCGCGACCGTCGCGCTGCCAAATTCGCCTATTAAGTGTGAAAACGCTCTGAGCCAATTTTGACATACGCAAACTTTTGACGTCTTCTGTTTACTTACTTGCTAGCGACGACGTAAAAAAGGAGTATAAAAATTAAATTCTGCAACGGACCGCTAGAGGCGCTGTGCAATTTTCCATAGACTTTTATACGTCGTCGCTAGCAAGTATAACCACTGTAAACTCACGGTACATGGTAACGGTACTGTACTTTCCTGCAGTATGAGGTGCACTTAGTAAGGTGTTGTTGCGTTCTGTCTGGGTGTAGTAACGGCTTATCCGAGCTCAATTATCATGTTTCGAATTTTGAATATCCACAAAAAGAAAGTAACGCAAACAAATATTTGTTCTTGTTCTAGCATCGCGTATAGATATAAAAAAGAAATTTAATGTACCTTACTTACTATTTAAAGACTGATATAATGAACAATCTGACATTTCCATTAAAAAAAAATCATTTTAAAATAAGGAAAATACAAAACTTTTTTTTTACATTTATTTATTCAATAAAACAACAGGATAACAGCATATAAAATCTGCCAAACTGCGCACGCAGTTTGTCGGCAGGTGTTCTCGTTCCTTAAATATACAAGTTCCTTAGAGATATATAAACTATTAATAAACATATTTTACATTAAATTTAGCTGTGGGACTACTTCTTCATTGATACGTAGCTCTTACAAATTTAGGATATGATAAGATTAAAATGTCAATGGAATATCTGGAAGATGGCTTTAACCAGAACCTATTATCAACATTGTAATACAGACCGAAACACACTATACATTATACTTACATTACACATATTTTACTATAGATGTTTTTAAGTTGATTACGGACACAGTGACAAGTAATGTTTTTTGAGCCTATTTTTTAAATTGTTTTTTGATGTTGCTTTCTTTATTATTTCGTATGGTAGGTCATTAATAAGTGTAGGCACCAACCACCTCTACAGTACAGGTACAGCTAGTTTATTTTTCTTTGAAAGTCTGGTTGGATACCTATACAAGATCTACATAAGTAAATCATCGTTTAAAACTGAGATCTTATCCAGAGAGAGCCTGAAATAAGATCTTCTTCAAAGTATCTGCGAAAATACCTTATAATCAAATGCCCATTAAATGAATATTTAAATAACCGAAACAGAAAATAAAAAGTCTGCTCTATATTTTAATTCTTAAGTACCTACCTAATATTAGATTTTTTATAACATTTAGTATAATTTACTAACCTACACTTTTAAGCTACCCTCAAAGTGCTATACCTTCTGGGTAACTACTTTATAAGTACATTTTATGATTACATATACGTCACTTGTGTAAGTTTGTAACTCCTAGTATGCATGCATGAATAAATTAAATAAATAAATGAAATCTTTTCAAAATTAAATAAATTGAAATGAAAATTGAAATTATTTTTAATGTTATAAAAATATTGTTTAAAATATTGGACAAACTAAGAATAAACCAAGTCCAAAAAGGACAAGTATTATTTTTAATCAGCCCTACTTTTAATGTATTCATTGAATATGAAGTAACTGCATCCTTTAAGCACCATAAATATTCTAAAACAATTTTTCTCGTAACTTTTTTTCAGAATTGTTTCAACCTGATTAAATATTTAAAAAAAAACAAGATTAAACTAAAGCTATCCGATAGCTCGTGCGCTGTTCTCCAGTGTCATTGAAAATTCACAACAATGCATAAACGACGAAAGTTTAACTATAACTCACAAAGTAAACGGCCACTATTTTTCGAATAGTCCTGCAAGAATATCGCTAGTTTCAGTATCGATAGTCAAACTAGGTGAAACTTATCAACTGTAGGGTATGGTGTGATTTAAACATAATATACAAAAACTCATATTAGCATATTTTGTTGCTGCATATACATAATAATAATAATAAATATTTGACAACATCACATACATTGCTCCGATCCCAAGCTAAGTAGCTAAAGCACTTGTGTTATGGTAATTGGAAACAACGGTGGTACCACAACACCCAGACCCGAGACAATATAGAAAAGATCGTTTTCTACATTGACCCGACCGGGAATCGAACCCGGAACTTCACGAGATGGCGACGCTTGGAACCAGCGTGCTAGCCACTCAACCACGGAGGTTGTCAATATGTTTTGTTACCTTTTGTGAATATATCATTATCAGACACTTTTTTATTGTTAAACAAATTTTGACTTACGTAGACAAAAACGTCACTAATCAGTAATTCCATACAATAGTTTTTTGTACTTACCTAAAAACCTATTAGTGTGCCTTAGGGCTACTTTAGAACATATTGTATTTTTTCATGCATCTTGTACTTAGTATACAGGTTGTTGTTTTGGTCAGCGATGAACGACTCAACGTTTCTAACAGTATATGTATATATATATATATATATATATATATATATATATATATATATATATATATATATATATACAGTCGTGGTCAACTAATTAGGGACAAATATAACACTAAACAATATTAAATATTCATACCTCTGTATTACTCATTAATATTAATACTTCTACCTATTACACTATAGTGATAATAACTATTATGAAACCTTACCAAATTACACAAAATAAACAAAAATAATACATGACTAAACTAATAAATACTTCAATCAAATCACTTGGATCGATATTTATGATATTTACGTCCTGGCCACCTAATTAGGGACAGTAAAATTTCCGTGTTCTAAATTTAAAAAAATAAAAATAAAAAACTTTTTTCTGCGTAAAATTGATTTTGGCGCCATTCTGAATCGTAACATTAGTTTCGTACGTACAATACAATAACAGTAATTTTTAAAATATGGGTCGAAACAAGAGTTGTGACGCAACAATGAGAAAAGTGATAATTAATTTTTATCAACGTGGATGGCCTTACAGGAAAATAGCTGATCATCTGAACTGTTCCAAAAATATGATATGCAATGCAGTGAGCCATTTTAAAACCCACAATACAACTGAAAGTGTTCCTAGAAAGAAGAGGCCAAAAAAAACTACCCCACAAGATGACCGCAGGATGGTCATTCTAGCCAAGAAAGACCCATTTAAAGGTTCTGCAGTTATTAAGGCTGAAGTTTTTGGACCTGAACTGAATGTCGGCGTATCAGCAAGAACCGTTAGAAGGCGTCTAGTTGAAGCAAAGCTTTTTGGACGAGTTGCACGAAAAGTTCCGTTGCTGAAGAAGGAACACAAACAAGCAAGGCTGGCGTTTGCTCGAAAGTATGGACATTGGACTCCAGCTCAGTGGAAAAATGTATTATTTTCAGATGAAACTAAGATAAATTTAATTTCATCAGATGGCCGACAATACGTGCGACGTCCTATAAAAACAGAAATGAATCCTAAATACACCAAGAAACAAGTAAAACATGGGGGCGGAAATATTCAAGTCTGGGGCTGTTTTTCTGGACATGGAGTAGGGCCCGTAAAAAAAATTGAAGGCAAACTGGATCAGTATCAGTATAAGCAAATCTTAAAAGAAAATATGATACCATATGCTGAAGAAGTTTTACCGGTGACCTGGACGTTCCAACACGATAATGACCCAAAACATACAGCTAAATCAGTGAAATATTTCCTGGCACAGCAGTTTGTGACGGTACTAGATTGGCCTGCAAACAGCCCAGATTTAAACCCAATCGAGCATTTGTGGTACGAAGTTAAAAAAAAAGTTGCGGCTCAACGTACCAGCACTCAAAATCAGCTCTACGAGAGATTTACAGAGGTGTGGAATAATATTTCAAAAGAAACATGCAACAATTTAATTACATCAATGCCTCGCCGTTGTCAAATGGTGATTACCAATAATGGCAACCATACTGGTTATTAAAACTATGTTTTTTATTTTCTTTGTTATTAAAATTTTGTTTGCTTACTTTTTGTATTATTAAAACTTAACATTTTCTCGTTATTTTTAAATTAATAGTCAAATTTCCTCCTGTCCCTAATTAGTTGGCCAGTCATTAATCAGTATGAGAAAGTAGCAGTGTAGTTTAGGTAGAAAAACTTGTGGCGGCAAGTAGCTTTTTCTTTTTTTGGATACTAAATATTTAAAATTAATATCCCTTAACTTGTTTATAATGATAAAACTTCAAAGCTTCGTGATTAGAAACATTTATTGATGTCGAAGGAAGCTCTTACTCTTTTTGTGATAGTGTCCCTAATTAGTTGACCACGACTGTATATATATATATATATATATTATGGTTAAAACTCATAAATTAACCTCCGTGGTGTAGTGGCTGAGCACACTGAGTTTCAAGGCGTCGCCGCTGAGGTTCAATTCCCGGTCGGGCCAATGTAGAAATAACACAAGTGCATTGGCTACTTACTTTGAAATCAGAGCAATTTTTGGGATTGGTGTCCAATATATATGTAAATTAATTGCGATACTAGCGAGCGAGTCGAAACTACCAACACCAGGTTGCATCTTTGTAGCATACTAGCTACGGCATAGTATACACAAGGTGTGAGATTCCCCATTCATTTTGAAGTTTTATAGAATGTTGTGAAGAGGATTTCTTTTATAAGACTTGTTTTTTTTTTGAATAAGCATAACTCATATTATCATTCCTGAGTTAGATGTCACTGACCATAACAACGCCCTGTATAAGGGATCTACATAAACTTTTCGAATGTGAGTATTCACGAAAGTTTGAAACAATAATATCTTTTGTATCGAAATTTTATCGATAGTTTGCCTCTACCTAATCCTTTTTCGAGACAACGTCGCAAGATGCTCCGCTGCTGCATATATTAATTTTTAAAACTGTAATACCTACTGGAAGACGTAATTCTATCAGTTGAGTCAAAGGCCGTACCAAGCATCAGTGAAGTGTACTACATAACTCAATCACTTTCTTATCTTAATCGGTTATTGGCCAATAATAATAACATTTCCAGACAAATACTTAACGTCACTTTATTAGAATCAAAAATACATCCTGTCTTCGGAAAAAATGCACTATCAAAAGAAAAAATGACTAAAAATTTTCATTTCACAAACTTTTGATGCCCTATAGACGTAGAGTTCCATCCATTCTTTCGAATAATACTTATATACTTCGATACTTTGATGTGATATGACTTGATGTGACTATTGATCAAACTATCGGGATAACTTATTTAATCCGGCCATTACTATGAACGTTATAAAAATAAGCAGTAACACGACTCCAGCGACGCTCGCGAATAATTTGCTCTAACACGCTTGGACGCCATTTAATTTGCAAGCATTTACATGTTGCTTACATCTTCTATATTTTTCTTTCATTTCTATTATCTATGTTAATTATATTTTATGTGTGGTGATATCAATCATGATCGCTTTTAGTTATGTATTACCCCAGTAGATCTCCGGACAAGCGCAGTTAGCTCGTTTGTCGTCCGGTACGTCCGACCGACTTTTTATGCAACCGGTTTTCCGACTAGTCTTCGTGCTATGGAAATACATATCCATACATAAGTATCGTATATTTTGTAATGTTGGGTTGGCGTCAATTTTGGGCGTCCGTGTACCTCACTCCGTAGGGCCCACTGAAAACCAGCGTCAGTTCCTCTAGGGGGCCTGGCTCATGCTGAGTGAGGTCCTATTGGTTCGGACGTCGCCGACACGCACACGCACCGCTGGCTGGCATTTGTGTGCCTGTCTGTTATATTTATATAAGTTTTTTTTTCCTTGTTTTTTTTTTACATATTTCATTTTTTTTTTTTTTTTTTTTTTTTTTATTTTTTTTATTTTATAAAATATGGTACACCAACAGCACATATAGACAACATTATAAAGAAATAATTAATTAGGTAGGTATCATTCTTCTACATATGCCAATTATAGGTATACACATCATTGGCAGGAAAACCACAAAGTTACACTAGTGCAAAAACAAACAATAAAATAGTTACAGTTAGGAAATAATTATACTGAACAGACAAAGATTAAAGAAAATAAAAACTAGTGAAAGGTGCTGATTTGTTATTTCTTAATGTATGCCTGTTTTTTTTTTATTTTTCTTTGTGTCCGAGCGTTTTTTTGTTTGTGTGTGTGTGTGGTTGTGATGTCCCTAATCAATAAAAGCTTTTTTTTTCTTTCTTTCTTACATTTTTTTTAAATTCCTCTTAGCCTTTTAGTGAGAATAATGCAACCGTTACGAAACGTTTAAAAAGTAATAATTATTTTTACGGACTGCATATTAAAATTGTTTAATGCGAGATACCTTAATTATATTATGAGTTTACAATTATAAGGTAAACAGTAGTAATCTCGTTTCGGACTGTTCTGATGTCAGTTACTATTGAACACCAATCACATACATTGTTCTGATCCCAAAGTAAGTAGCTTATGCACTTGTGTTATGAAAATCAGACACAAGGGTGGTACCACAACACCCAGACCCGAGACAATATAGAAAATTTGATTTCTATATTGACGCAACCGGGCGAGTACTACACCACAGAGGTCGTCACTATGAAAGCTGAAAACAATATTACACTAAATATTCTTAAATATGTCAAATTTACGATGGTATTCGAGAAATCATTTTATTTTAAGTCCACTTGCTCCTGCAGATTTATAAATCTCCTGCATTATTCCTCTCAAAATATGCTCAAAAATCTCTAAAAATATAGCAGAAAGTTCGCGACATTCCCGGTGGTCCGACAGGCAAGGCAGTGCTTAGCTAAATCCCTGGTGTAGAGGGAGCCACCTCACGTACTGCGACATGAGCTGAAACCTGCAGCTACATTCACATTACCTGAATTTTAATCGTTGTTGGATTTGCCGAAGATCCTGTATAAAATTTTTCAAAGCATGGGGAAATGTTTGATTAAACTTAATGCATTTTTTTCTGGTTTAAGTTTTACCGCTTCAAAGTTCTCGAAATCAGAATGTGGCGCATATAAAGCTGTTTCTAAATCGGTTGATTAATTAAAAAAGTCATTTGTAATAAAAACTTCTATTTTTATAGCTTAGTAAGTAAAGGGTTATTCAAACAAAAACGATAGAACAATAAAGAATCGAATAACTGTTAAACTAAACTAATTTCACAAGCCAAGTCTTGATTAATAAAATATAAATCAAGAGAGTGAATTTAAAGCAAAGCTCGAAGCTGAAATTAAACATAAGTTTTAGATAGTGAAGCTATTAAATCAACTATCAAGCGGAAACACTCAATGGGTATATCCAACGCTCAGCCATGCCGTAGATTTCATTAGACTTAATTGAAAAATAAAAAGAATTCCTTTACTTATATCGCAGTCAGCTCTGTCTTCAATGCCATCCTACAGTTTAGTCTACAAATGCTTCTTCTTGAATGTATCTTAAAAACGATCGCGAAGACGATAAAGTCGTCAAGAAAAATGATTTTCTTTTCCTTTTCTTAGAGTCGAGAATTGAATGTCAAATAAAAAATCTTGCATCCTTTCGAATTAACCAAATCCAAACACTAAAGTTTTGCAGCATTAAAACATATGAAGTCCTAATTCTAAAGACCTGAAAGGCGAGTTTGCTTTAGTCAGATATTTGGAAATACGCTTTTACAGAGTCCAGTCGAAGTTCCTAGTACTAAGTGCATCGAGATCGCTCTACGTGCATCCGTTCGCAATGTCAGTTGGAAATTTCTAGTTACCGCAATAATCCACCTTCGGCTTGAAATAACGTTTTGCGATATTTCACAATTTCGCGTGAGCGGGTCGTGGTTCCGCGGATATATTTTCACTTGGTTACGTCAAATGGAAGATAGAAACGCAGACAAAGGAAATTTCTGTAACGTCATTCGGCCTGGATAGTGTGTAGCTCAATTTTGCGGCTCGTGGGTGATATGGTTTGGTTATATATATATGATATGGTTTAAATACTATTATCCTATTTCATAATGGGTTCAGACGCTACTGGATTAATATCGACTAAGAAATATAAGAAAATATTCAACATCAAAACTAACAATAAAGCATATTATATGTAAAACAATCACGTAAACTTTTATACTTATGGCAGTGCTTACGCTATCGTGATATTTATAAAGCTTAATATTGCGTAGTAAACTAAGAAGAAAATAAAAGTACTACAAAGAAAGAAAGAAAGAAAATACATTTACTACGGGTGATATGTCAACTTTTGAAGACCTTACAAGTACCACAATAAGCTATAATACACAAAAAAGTCATAAATAATCATAGGGCACATTGTTTATTTCTTGGCCGGAGTAGTCCATGTTAGTGCCACAGGTCACCCAAATTCAAATAGTACAAAGTACTTCAACAATGCAATTCATATACTACAATGCACTCGACATAACCATCTGTGAGATGTGTAATGAAATTAGATGCCTGGAATTAATTAAACTAGGTCCCGTAGGTACAGTTCTTGATACAAGAGAAGCAATTAAGCTGAGCAAATGCAGTGGGTTTAATAAAATAATATTATTACCGACTCTAATAAACTATTGAAAGTTTTAGACACAATGTTGCCAATGAAATCGCGGTGAAGGAAATGGATTTTAAAAGACAGTTAAATAATTACGCTAGCGATGAAAATTTCACTCGTGTTAGGTCGGAATTACTTGAGGTTTTTTTTCGAGTCAACGAGTTGGAAAATTTTATCATTGCACGTTAGTAACACAAGTTTAAAAAATTAGACAAATACTTTTTTATAGCTCTGATGGGTGTATTTATACCAAAATACTTGTAGGGAATGACGGGAGCTACTTGGCATCGGAAACTAAATAAATTTCTCATACGAGTATAATCATAGGTCGGAAACAACACGGGTCATGTGACGATTTAAAATGGGAAGTAGAAAAACTTCCATTTGAAATCGTCATGTGACCCGTCTAATTAGAATGAAGTCTATTTTTTTTCATAGTAGCTGATTCTGAGTACCTCCTTTCATTCTTTGCGGGTAGTTTTTAAATACTTTTTAGAAATGTTTAAAATTTATTATATAAGATCAAGCTATAAAAACAGTTTCATTTACAATCATAATCATAGAATATTAGCACAAACAGAGCCATTCGTAATTTGTTTTCCTTTATAAGTAATTCTTAATTTATCGTGTTATTGGTCCATTTTTTTGGAATGAAGGCAATAAACGTTTTTATTCTATTCTTTTAGTAGGAAATCTCATAAAAAGAAAAAAATAAACACCAGCGTGTTAAGGAGAAAGATTCATAAGTCTTTATTTAAAATTCTTACAGCGCCACAAACTCAAAAGACTAGACAAGATTTTACAACTAATAATCAGTAAGGATCTACTTAAATACAGCTTATGAATACTAATCCAATAACGACTACCTTAATTCGTGTTAGCATAGCCTAAAATAACTCAGAAATTCTCAGTTCTTTTGAAATTATTCTCACGACTATGTCGAGGCGTGACGCGACTCGTGACGTTGGATCAAATGTAAGTAAAAATCTTGTAAAAAGATCCAAGTTCCGATCTCAATCACCTATTGCAATGAGTGGCATTGCTAATTTTTGACGCGTAACTCTAAATCACCGGGGAACCCGACCACTTTATATTCAGAATCGATCGGAGTTGTAAAAGCTGACTCGACTACTGAGCCGAATTAGAATTTAAAATATATCGATTCGGGAGGTGGAGATGAAATATTAAATGGCGTGTTTTTTTTCCGATTGGCCGTCGGCGAAGCAGCTGAGGCGGCAGTAAAACCGATACGTGACCGAAAGAACGTCTTCGTCCAAGTAAAGAATTGAAAACTTCGGGTGGTGAATAAGTAAACGTAATCGCGAAGGGTGCGCGTAAATAAAATAACCGCCACTGGAGTTATTCGGCAGCGGGTTGGTTTGTGGGATCATTCGGTTTATAGTTCAAGATTATACTGCGCGGTGTGTGCTACTTATGCCGAACATTTGATACGGTACATACAGTTAGCTGTCATTGATTTGATCGAAATATTTGATTCCTGTAGAAGTCAGAATGAAGGCTAGTTTTTAGGGTTCCGTAGCTGAATGGCAAAAAACGGAACCCTTATAGTTTCGTCATGTCTGTCTGTCTGTCTGTCTGTCCGTCCGTCTGTCTGTCTGTCTGTCTGTCTGTCTGTCTGTCTGTCTGTCTGTCTGTCCGTCCGACCGTCCGTCCGTCCGTCCGTCCGTCTGTCTGTCTGTCTGTCTGTCTGTCTGTCTGTCTACAAAAAATAAAAAATAATGACAACTAAGGGGGGACTCTCATACATGAAACTAAAATCAAAAAAAAAAATTTTTGCAAACCTATGGGTGTCTATGGATAGGTGTTTAAAATAACACTGAGGTTCCTAAAACTATTTTCTTTTAAAGTCTTCATCAGTTTCATAGCTTGACGCTCCCAAAGTGGTAAAATGGGCGTCCCCCCCATCTAATTTCTAAACCAAGCAAGTGTAAATTTTGAAAAAAATATATGATGTATATCTTAATAAGTCCTTTTAATAAAAATTGGTTCGGACGGGATCGAACGAGTAGTTTTTGAGATATAGCACATTGCTTTTAGAATGTTTTTAACACTTACAGTGTCATATTTTATATTCATAAAGATGAAATAAGAAACCAAAAATTTGCGCACGGGCGGGACTTGAACCAGCAACCTTTTGGCAAACCGGGCCAAACGCTCTTACCAATTGAGCTACCGTGCTGTTAGTCCGACCCTGCGAAATTTGTGGTTTCTTATGAAAACGTCAATTGCGTGACGCTTAGCGCCATCTAGCCGTCTGTTTATGAAACAGATGGCCCAAGCAGTTATTCTTTACAGAATAAATTCAACTTGGAAATTGATGTCGCTTCGCTATCTAATGCTTTTAGAATGTTTTTAACACTTACAGTGTCATATTTTATATTCATAAAGATGAAATAAGAAACCAAAAATTTGCGCACGGGCGGGACTTGAACCAGCAACCTTTTGGCAAACCGGGCCAAACGCTCTTACCAATTGAGCTACCGTGCTGTTAGTCCGACCCTGCGAAATTTGTGGTTTCTTATGAAAACGTCAATTGCGTGACGCTTAGCGCCATCTAGCCGTCTGTTTATGAAACAGATGGCCCAAGCAGTTATTCTTTACAGAATAAATTCAACTTGGAAATTGATGTCGCTTCGCTATCTAATGCTTTTAGAATGTTTTTAACACTTACAGTGTCATATTTTATATTCATAAAGATGAAATAAGAAACCAAAAATTTGCGCACGGGCGGGACTTTTTACCAGCAACCTTTTGGCAAACCGGGCCAAACGCTCTTACCAATTGAGCTACCGTGCTGTTAGTCCGACCCTGCGAAATTTGTGGTTTCTTATGAAAACGTCAATTGCGTGACGCTTAGCGCCATCTAGCCGTCTGTTTATGAAACAGATGGCCCAAGCAGTTATTCTTTACAGAATAAATTCAACTTGGAAATTGATGTCGCTTCGCTATCTAATGCTTTTAGAATGTTTTTAACACTTACAGTGTCATATTTTATATTCATAAAGATGAAATAAGAAACCAAAAATTTTGCGCACGGGCGGGACTTGAACCAGCAACCTTTTGGCAAACCGGGCCAAACGCTCTTACCAATTGAGCTACCGTGCTGTTAGTCCGACCCTGCGAAATTTGTGGTTTCTTATGAAAACGTCAATTGCGTGACGCTTAGCGCCATCTAGCCGTCTGTTTATGAAACAGATGGCCCAAGCAGTTATTCTTTACAGAATAAATTCAACTTGGAAATTGATGTCGCTTCGCTATCTAATGCTTTTAGAATGTTTTTAACACTTACAGTGTCATATTTTATATTCATAAAGATGAAATAAGAAACCAAAAATTTGCGCACGGGCGGGACTTGAACCAGCAACCTTTTGGCAAACCGGGCCAAACGCTCTTACCAATTGAGCTACCGTGCTGTTAGTCCGACCCTGCGAAAATTTGTGGTTTCTTATGAAAACGTCAATTGCGTGACGCTTAAGTGCCCGTGCCCGTGCGCAAATTTTTGGTTTCTTATTTCATCTTTATGAATATAAAATATGACACTGTAAGTGTTAAAAACATTCTAAAAGCATTAGATAGCGAAGCGACATCAATTTCCAAGTTGAATTTATTCTGTAAAGAATAACTGCTTGGGCCATCTGTTTCATAAACAGACGGCTAGATGGCGCTTAGCGTCACGCAATTGACGTTTTCATAAGAAACCACAAATTTCGCAGGGTCGGACTAACAGCACGGTAGCTCAATTGGTAAGAGCGTTTGGCCCGGTTTGCCAAAAGGTTGCTGGTTCAAGTCCCGCCCGTGCGCAAATTTTTGGTTTCTTATTTCATCTTTATGAATATAAAATATGACACTGTAAGTGTTAAAAACATTCTAAAAGCATTAGATAGCGAAGCGACATCAATTTCCAAGTTGAATTTATTCTGTAAAGAATAACTGCTTGGGCCATCTGTTTCATAAACAGACGGCTAGATGGCGCTAAGCGTCACGCAATTGACGTTTTCATAAGAAACCACAAATTTCGCAGGGTCGGACTAACAGCACGGTAGCTCAATTGGTAAGAGCGTTTGGCCCGGTTTGCCAAAAGGTTGCTGGTTCAAGTCCCGCCCGTGCGCAAATTTTTGGTTTCTTATTTCATCTTTATGAATATAGCACATTTTTAACAACCGCAAACATAACTTTGTACTTCATACAAACACTATGAAAAACAAAGTTATATTTCCAGTTAACAAAATATTGTGGTATTTTACTAAGTAGAAGTAAATGGATTCCCTTATTCAGTTAAAGTTGGCACGGAACCCGCAGTGCGCGAGTCCGACTCGCACTGGGCCGGTTTTTTGAAAGCTAGTTGAACTAACTCAATTTAGCAATCTCAAATTAGCAGGTTTTCTTTCGTTATTAAAACTCTTGCTAAAAAAATATAACGGAAATTCCGTTAATAGAATAGCGAATCAGACTAAGTTATTACTATTTTTACACTGCGCTGTAAAAGAGTTGTCTTTTGCAGTAATTTACCTTACGGCCTATTTCCCAATGTCCCGTTAAAGTTGTCCCTAAACAATAAGTTTTTTTATCGTTTTCTGTCTAATACTTAACACAAAAAAAAACCGACCCAAGGATACCTTGCATACGTAGGGCTTGCAGGAACCTGTAGGCCTACTACGAAAATCGATATCCGTCAATTCGATAATCGTTTCGCGGATCCGAAGCATTTTGTAGTAAGGATTGCATACATCTAAGGGGCCTATCTAAGTAGGCCCTCTGTAGGTACGGGTACGTGCGGATATACACACGAACGCACCTCCCTCTCTTTCACACACTTATGCTACACAGTCATACTCACTTGCTCACACATACTCAACATACGAGTATAAACAATGTTTTGTTTGGTTCGGAGATCTTTCTATTTTCGATACCTTACATAACGTCGTACCATGGTTTGGGGTCAATTGTCTTAATGGAATGCATGCATGAATACTATGATAAATTCATAGAATTCTTGCTACGTCATTTACTACTTAGCACCGCTATGTGCTCGAATAATGTAATGTTTTTTGGTCACACATATAATGCTATTATATCGATTTTATGTTCTACTTACCGTTAATTATTCGTCCATCTCCTCATTAAAACAATATTAATATTCTCGTGGTCATCTATTATTGTCTATTTAAGTAACCTATTCATGTTATAGGTATCATAATATTCTGTAAGCTGTTGTTGTCCCATTACAAATAAAATAAAAAAGACTTCAAAGCTATTATGCCAAACTAACTCTTTTTTTTATTGAATTAAATTGATTTTTTATTTATTTGACACACACTAAAATAAACAACATTATATAAATTAAAAAACAAAAACAACTAAAATTAGATTGATAAAAAACAAAAACAATGCGCCCAGGTGTGCCAAAAAGGTCCCCGCTCAGTATATATCCTGACAGCAGATAGGTAAACATGCCAAGACACTGATTTTCTTTCAAGGAAAAGAATCCATTTTAGGCGAACAATTTTTTTGGAGTCAGTGTATGTTCAAAGTTATGGCTATATTTGGTACAACCATTTCTGCATTCTAAGCGAGCTTATGTTGTGTATGTAAATAGAATTGAATAAACATATTTATCCCGATTTTGCAAATGCAGTTGCTGCCCAATAAATTAGGTAGAGAATCGTATAAAATTTTACAACCGGCGTAATATCGGGCACGTGGCACTAACGCTACAAATCACAATTGCATAATTCAGCTCGGTCCGGTCGCGTATTAGTGATAATTAGCAAAAACACTACGCGTGATAGCGGGGACGTGTTTTTGGTAGCTGTTATTAACAGAACACGGATTTTACAAAACGGCCAAAATAATGACTGATTCAATGTATTGTATTGTTATTATAATTTATCTGTATTTAATGCAACAAATAAATTCGCATTAATAACAGATACATTTTATAAATTCATTTTGCATAAAAAAAACTAAAATATAGTTTAGATTTTTTCTATAAATAATGAATTAAACAAAAAACATATTTTTACTATCGTTTTAAAATCTTCATCGTAACCGTGATTACGACTGAAAAGTCAGGTTGTATTAATTCAGTATTTACTTAAAAAGTATTTTAACTATTTGTAGTAATAATTATATTAAATAACTTTAATTTATCAATTTATATGTTTTTTTTAACCGCATAAAAAATGGCACTGTCTCGACGTCTTTTCAAATTTACTTGTTGCCTCAGTCATGCAAGCAGAGTCAGAATTTATTAAGTACATTATTCTGACAATAGCTTACTCGTCGAATTTAACATTTTAACCGTGACGCGTCGACGTGAGTGCAAATATTCCGTTGGTCATCGTTTCGTTGCGATATGACTGAATCGCGTAATGAGGCTGCCCGGTGTTAAGAGGAAGCTGTATCATGGATAATTATTATTATTTACACGGGGTTTAAAAAAACGCGAAGAAAGAACACTATCTTATTGTATACGCGTTTTCCTATGGCAATTCCTGCTGACATGATAAATTTACCATAAGCTGCGTTGTTTTAAATTTGGAATTGATTTACATTGGCAAATGAAAGTAGTTATAGGAACCCTTCGAAATACGAGGACCTGAAATCTGAGATGGTTGTCGAGTTGAGACAGAAAAAAGTCCATAAAACGAGTATAGACCTATAATAAGTGATAAGCTGAGTTATTTCAATTAATTCTGCTAGGTTCAACACCCTCTTCACCGTCCTCTTACAAATATATTCTGCGGTTATTAACCCCCCGTTTAATTAACTACAACTTGTCTGCACTATTAACCCTTTCGATACCTTAATTGCCTCTCTCCATCCCCGGGCTTCGTTTAGCTCGCTTATTAATCAATGCACACGTGTTTATGGCACGTGCAAAACTAACGACCGACATTTTGGAAGGAAATTCTCTTCTTACTTCACAGTTTTCAAGCGAATTCCCTAAAGCGATAAGTACATAAGTTAAGGAGGGTGCTTATAAGGGGAGGTATATAGAAATAAGTTTTTAAGGCAATATTCATACACAATTAAGCTAGCTGTGACGTCCCTCTGCTAGGCAAAGGTTTTATCTGACGCCATGAGTCATACTTCACCAAGCAGATTTAGTGTAGATTGCTGGAGGGTGATCAAGGCAAGCGACTATCCTAGTTGACACTTGTTATCAAGCCGCCTATAAGGCCTCCGACTAGGCTTAACGACTAACATAAACCGATATTAGCCAGGCCGAACTACTTGACGAGATATTTGATTTCATGAACTTACTAAATGTGTGTGTGTGTGTTTTGGCGATTCACAAAAGCAGCTTGAGAAACTGTGGAATTGTTAAATTCTTTGTTTATGACTAAAATCTATAAGTCTGTAAAAGTCTTTATAAATTGTCAAAATATCGCAAAATTAAGTATACCGGCTCACAAATTGCTAATGTGTAAGCGATAGCTAATAAAATAACTAGAGCAATTGCTACCCGTCTACTCAGTCGGACATAAAATTAAAATTGATGGCAATGCATTAAAGTTTTATTAAAAATAATTCGTACGTGTCCAGTTTTAAAACAAAGGCCGCGGCTTTTATGGCGTGTAATAAATCGTGTGTCCTAGCGACATTATAAACTATCTCATTTTTGCCCAAATTTGGGGCCTTGCCAAGTCGGCCGCTACCGCGAAAATCTGAGAAATCCTGTAAATAGCGCTCATGATTATGTTGTCAATGGTTTGTGTACAAAGCCTTTTGTGTTTTGTCGGCCAATTTAGTACGTAGTGATCCAAAAATATCACGTTGTAATTAACTGTTTTAATGTATTTAAGAACTTTCTACATTATCTCAGTCTTGGTGTTGTGGTACTATCGTTTTTAAGGGTTCCGTAGCTGAATGGAGAAAAACAGAACCCTTATAGTTTCCTCAAATTTGGCTGACTTTATTCCGTAACTATAATCATCACACTGTTGAAATTTGGTAGTTATTTTTTTTCTTGTAACCGTTTTGCGGTTCTTATCCAAAAATAATGATATTTAAGGGGAGGCTCCCATACATGAAACTGAAACCGAAAAACATTTTTTTAAACAAACTTATGCGTGTGGGTTGTTTGTGGATAGGCATTTAAAGTGACAGACTGGTTTTTAAAACCATTTTCTTTTTAAGTATAACGTTTGATAGATAGACGCTTTCAAAGTGGTGAAATGGGGACGACTCCCCCTCTTACTTCTAAACTAATAGTGTAAATTTTGAAAAAAAAAGATGTTGATCCTAACAAACTTTTAACGAAAATTGGTTTGTACGCGATCGAACTAGTAGTTTTTGAGATATAGCAGATTTTCAACAACCGCAAACATAACTTTGTTTTTTTATACAAAAACTATGAAAAACAAAGTTCTATTTGCTGTCAACAAAATATTGTGGTATTTTAGTTAAAGTTGGCACGGAATCCTTTGTGCGCGAGTTCGACTCGCACTTGGCCGGTTTTTTTTTATGGTTTCTATAATACAATAAAGTACATTAGCTACTTACTTCGGGATCAGGGCCTCTATTTTTGAATCACTCGCGTCAAGATGGCGAATGAAAATCATTCATTTGTCGAATTTGCTAATGAAAATCAGTTGAAATCCACATGGGAGGGATTTGCAAAAATATATCTTAATTTTGTAAGTACTTACGTCAATAATTTGCGTGATTACGAGTAGATTTTCAATTCATTTTAGAACAATCATCTCACGCCATATTTAAGCGAGTGATTCAAAAATAGAGGCCCAGAGCAATGTATGTTATCGGCTTCCAATATTTTTTTTTATATTTTAAGCATACTTACAACGAGCTTTTGTATGTAACTTCAACGTCTCAAACATGAATTTTGTTTTCACATTCAATCATTTTTGTACCCACTACATGGTTTCTTGTGTCAAACATTTTCTGCCTTTTATCGTTAGCAGCAAAAGACGCTTAGTACAGTATATTTTTTGTAGGCAAGCGTTATTTTTTAATTTCTTAAAATCAATAAATATATATATGTCAGGAACCGCGAGCTGGGCCTTAATTAAAAAATGAAGGAATAGCGCATATCATTTTATGAAAGGATAAAACATTTCATCGAAATGATTGCCACGTTTAATACAAGTTACAGATAACAGCTGAATGTGAGCCAATTTGCTTTATTACTAAAAATGTGGCATTAATAATATTTTAATGTTATGTAAAATATTCATAAACTGGTATCCAATATACGAGTAGCTGATGTTGAGTGAAATTTCTAAAAAACTACGTATTAATTCCATTAGAAATTTAGTTTAAGAATAATTTAAGGGGGGTTTAAAAAGTAATTTTAAAGTTTATTAAAAAAGTTAAAGCGAAAAATTTTAGTTGATGATTTTGTAGCAGACACTGACATAAATCAGGCTTAAGGGGCTCCACGAATTTTTGACGCGCACATTAGCGCCCCTCTATTTAAAATAATTATTACTCCTTAAATACAATTATTTAATTTAATTAAACAACATTATATAAATTAAAAAACAAAAACAACTAAAATTAGATTGATAAAAATCATAAACAATGCGCCCAGGTGCGCCAAAAAGGTCCCCGCTCAGTATATATCGTGACAGCAGATAGGTAAGCATGCCGAGACACTGATTTTCTTTCAAGGAAAAGAATCCATTTTAGGCGAACAATTTTTTTGGAGTCAGTGCTATGTTCAAAGTTATGGCTATGTTTGGTACAACCATTCCTGCATTCTAAGCGAGCTTATGTTGTGTATGTAAATAGAATTGAATAAACATATTTATCCCGATTTTGCAAATGCAGTTGCTGCCCAATAAATTGGATAGAGAATCGTATAAAATTTTACAACCGGCGTAATATCGGGCACGTGGCACAAACGCTACAAATCACAATTGCATAATTCAGCTCGGTCCGGTCGCGTATTAGTGATAATTAGCAAAAACACTACGCGTGATAGCGGGGACGTGTTTTTGGTAGCTATTATTAACAGAACACGGATTTTACAAAACGGCCAAAATAATGACTGATTCAATGTATTGTATTGTAATTATAATTTATCTGTATTTAATGCAACAAATAAATTCGCATTAATAACAGATACATTTTATAAATTCATTTTGCATAAAAAAACTAAAATATAGTTTAGATTTTTTCTATAAATAATGAATTAAACAAAAAAATATATTTTTACTATCGTTTTAAAATCTTCATCGTAACTGTGATTACGACTGAAAAGTCAGGTTGTATTAATTCAGTATTTACTTAAAAAGTACAGTATTTACTTATTTTAAATAACTTTAATTTATCAATGTAGATGTTTTTTTACAGAAGATGACAGATCCAAACCGCATAAAAATGGCACTGTCTCGACGTCTTTTCAAATTAACTTGTTGCATCAGAGTCAGAATTTATTAAGTACATTATTCTGACAATAGCTTACTCGTCGAATTTAACATTTTAACCGTGACGCGTCGACGCGAGTGCAAATATTCCGTTGGTCATCGTTTCATTGCGATATGACTGAATCGCGTAATAAGGCTGCCCGGTGTTAAGAGGAAGCTGTATCATGGGTAATTGTTATTATTTACACGGGGTTTAAAAAACGGGAGGGAAGAACACTATCTTATTGAATAAGCGTTTTCCTATGGCAATGCCTGCTAACATATGCTTTAGAATGTTTTTAACACTCACAGTGTCATATTTTATATTCATAAAGATGAAACAAGAAACTTTTACTTTTGGCCCGGTTTGCCAAAAGGTTGCTGGTTCAAGTCCCGCCCGTGCGCAAATTTTTGGTTTCTTATTTCATCTTTATGAATCATCTGTTTCATAAACAGACGGCTAGATGGCGCTAAGCGTCACGCAATTGACGTTTTCATAAGAAACCACAAATTTCGCAGGGTCGGACTAACAGCACGGTAGCTCAATTGGTAAGAGCGTTTGGCCCGGTTTGCCAAAAGGTTACTGGTTCAAGTCCCGCCCGTGCGCAAATTTTTGGTTTCTTATTTCATCTTTATGAATATAAAATATGACACTGTGAGTGTTAAAAACATTCTAAATCATTAGATAGCGAAGCGACATCAATTTCCAAGTTGAATTTATTCTGTAAAGAATAACTGCTTGGGCCATCTGTTTCATAAACAGACGGCTAGATGGCGCTAAGCGTCACGCAATTGACGTTTTCATAAGAAACCACAAATTTCGCAGGGTCGGACTAACAGCGCGGTAGCTCAATTGGTAAGAGCGTTTGGCCCGGTTTGCCAAAAGGTTGCTGGTTCAAGTCCCGCCCGTGCGCAAATTTTTGGTTTCTTATTTCATCTTTATGCCTGCTAACATGTTAAATTTTCCATAACCTGCGTTTTAAAAAAAAATGGAATTGATTTACATTCGCAAATAAAATTATTAATAGGAACCCTTCGAAATACAAGGACTTAAAATCTAAAAAGGGTTGTTGAGTTGAGACAGAATTTAGAGTCCATAATAAAAACCTATAATAAGTGATAAACTGAGCTATCACAATTAATTCTGTTAGGTTCAACACCCTCTTCACCGTCCTCTTACAAATACATTCTGCGGTTATTAACCCACCGTATAATTAACTACAACTTGTCTGCACTATTAACCCTTTCGATACCTTAATTACCTTTCTCCATCCCCGGGCTTCATTTAGCTCGCTTATTAATCAATCGATGCACACGTGTTTATGGCACGTGCAAAACTAACGACCGTCATTTTGGAAGGAAATTCTCTCCTTACTTCACAGTTTTCAAGCGAATTTCCTAAAGCGATAAGTACATAAGTTAAGGAGGGTGCTTATAAGGGGAGGTATATAGAAATAAGTTTTTAAGGCAATATTCATACACAATTAAGCTAGCTGTGACGTCCCTCTGCTAGGCAAAGGTTTTATCTGACGCCATGAGTCATACTTCACCAAGCAGATTTAGTGTAGATTGCTGGAGGGTGATCAAGGCAAGCGACTATCCTAGTTGACACTTGTTATCAAGCCGCCTATAAGGCCTCCGACTAGGCTTAACGACTAACATAAACCGATATTAGCCAGGCCGAACTACTTGACGAGATATTTGATTTCATGAACTTAATAAATGTGTGTGTGTGTGTTTTGGCGATTCACAAAAGCAGCTTGAGAAACTGTGGAACTGTTAAATTCTTTGTTTATGACTAAAATCTTTAAGTCTGTAAAAGTCTTTATAAATTGACAAAATATCGCAAAATTAAGTATACCGGCTCACAAATTGCTAAAGTGTAAGCGATAGCTAATAAAATAACTAGAGCAATTGCTACCCGTCTACTCAGTCGGACATAAAATTAAAATTGATGGCAATGCATTAAAGTTTTATTAAAAATAATTCGTTCGTGTCCAGTTTTAAAACAAAGGCCGCGGCTTTTATGGCGTATAATAAATCGTGTGTCCTAGCGACATTATAAACTATCTCATTTTTGCCCAAATTTGGGGCCTTGCCAAGTCGGCCGCTACCGCGTAAATCTGAGAAATCCTGTAAATAGCGCTCATGATTATGTTGTCAATGGTTTGTGTACAAAGCCTTTTGTGTTTTGTCGGCCAATTTAGTACGTAGTGATCTAAAAATATCACGTTGTAATTAACTGTTTTAATGTATTTAAGAACTTTCTACATTATCTATAGGTGTTGTGGTACTATCGTTTTTAAGGGTTCCGTAGCTGAATGGCGAAAAACGGAACCCTTATAGTTTCCTCAAATCTGGCTGACTGTCTGTCCGTCCGTAACTCGGAGCCACTTTATTCCGTAACTATAATCATCACACTGTTGAAATTTGGTAGAAAGATGTATCCTGTTAACCGCTTCGCGGTTCTTATCAAAAAATAATGATATTTGAGGGGAGGCTCCCATACATGAAACTGAAACCGAAAAAACAATTTTTAGACAAACTTATGCGTGTGGGGATTTATGGATAGGTATTTAAAGTGACAGACTAGTTTTTAAACCATTTTCTTTTTAAGTGTAACGTTTGATAGATAGACACTTCCAAAGTGGTGAAATGGTCGTCCCCCTCTTACTTCTAAACTAATAGAGTGTAAATTTTGAAAAAAAAAAATGATGTTGATCCTAACAAACTTTCAACGAAAATTGGTTTGTACGGGATCGAACTAGTAGTTTTTGAGATATAGCACATTAACAAACAACCGCAAACATAACTTTGTTCTTTATACAAAAACTATGAAAATCAAAGTTCTATTTGCTGTCAACAAAATATAGTGGTATTTTAGTTAAAGTTGGCACGGAATCCTCAGTGCGCGAGTTCGACTCGCACTTGGCCGGTTTTTTTTATGGTTTCTATAATACAATAAAGTACATTAACTACTTACTTTGGGATCAGGGCCCCTATTTTTGAATCACTCGCGTCAAGATGGCGAATGAAAATCATTCATTTGTCGAATTTGCTAATGAAAATCAGTTGAAATCCACATGGGAGGGATTTGCAAAAATATATCTTAATTTTGTAAGTACTTACGTCAATAATTTGCGTGATTACCGTAGATTTTTAATTCGTTTTAGAACAATCATCACACGCCATATTTAAGCGAGTGATTCAAAAATAGAGGCCCAGAGCAATGTATGTTATCGGCGTCCAATATTTATTTTTTTATATTTTAAGCATACTTACAACGAGCTTTTGTATGTAACTTCAACGTCTCAAACATGAATTTTGTTTTCACATTCAATCATTTTTGTACCCACAAAATGGTTTCTTGTGTCAAACATTTTCTGCCTTTTATCGTTAGCAGCAAAAGACGCTTAGTACAGTATAGTTTTTGTAGGCAAGCGTTATTTTTTAATTTCTTAAAATCAATAAATATATATATGTCAGGAACCGCGAGCTGGGCCTTAATTAAAAAATGAAGGAATAGCGCATATCATTTTATGAAAGGATAAAACATTTCATCGAAATGATTGCCACATTTTATACAAGCTCTGTAACAGCTGAATGTGAGCCAATTTGCTTTATTACTAAAAATGTGGCATTAATAATATTTTAATGTTATGTAAAATATTCATCAATTGGTATCCAATATACGAGTAGCTGATGTTGAGTGAAATTTCTAAAATACTACGTATTAATTCCATTAGAAATTTGGTTTAAGGATAATTTACGGGGAGTTTAAAAAGTAAATTTTAAAGTTTATTAAAAAAGTTAAAGCGAAAAATTTTAGTTGATGATGTTGTAACAGACACTGACATAAATCAGGCTTATGGGGCTCCACGAATTTTTGACGCGCACATTAGCGCCACTCTATTTAAAATAATTATTACTTCTTAAATACAATTAAAAAAGTAAAAACCGATTTCAAAACCAAAATGCACTAAAAAGTCTTAAATAAACCATTCATCATTGAAAGGAAAGGAATCCATTTTAGGGAAACAATATCTTTTTGGAGTCGGTGCTGGGAGATGAGTGATGGCACCGATTCCAAAAGAAATCTTCCCTAAAATGGATTCCTTTCCTTTCAATGATGAATGGTTTATTTAAGACTTTTTAGTGCATTTTGGTTATGAAGTCGGTTTTTACTTTTTTAATGTTAATTTTATTTCTCCATTTTTAGAGATTACAAGAGAGCAGGGGGGGGGGGAAGTTGCACCTTATGCCTTTGTTCTTTAAGAAGCTACAAACTACCTATCATATGTTCTGTCATTATATTTACTGAACTCCTAAGCGTTAAGGAGTTCCACCATCAGCTCAGCCCCACAAGATGTGGACTATCCTTTCCTTTCCTTTCCTTTCCTTTGGACATTTCCACACATCGCCATCTAGTCCCAAAGTAAGCTACTCAAAGCTTGTGTTATGGGTGCCAGACAACGGATATAATACTTTTATACTTTTTGTTTGTAAATATATACATGATATACATAGAAAACACCCAGACCAATACAAACAGACATGTTCATGCACACAAATGTTTGTATTGTGCGGGGATCGAACCCGCACCCGCTGCGTAGTAGGCGATTTCTCGACCACTACACCAGACGGGTCGTCACAATACGTATCAGACGTAACAATACGTCAACATTAAGATTTTAGCAAAACAACACTATACGTGCCTTTAAAATTTGAGGGTTTCCCTCGATTACACCAAAATCCCATCTTCAGATCCCAAATCGGCAACAATGGGACCAACTAGAAGGTACACCCTCTAAGTAGGCGAAAAAAATTTTCGAATCGGTCGACTAACGACTGCGATATGAGGTAACAAACATACAAAAAAAACATACAGTCGAATTGATAACCTCCTCCTTTTTGAAGTCGGTTATAAACAATCAAAAATCTGGTAGACACGATTGTAGTACAGGTTCTATAGTTCATTTAGTACGTTTAAATAGTTTCAAAAGTAGTTTACTGTAGTTAGAGTTAGAAAAACTGCTAAATATGGCAATTTTTGCCAATTTTTATAACTATAACTGCAGATATCTCTGTTTTATTGAACTTAAACATTGTATCAAAATCATATAACCAGAGCTACAATCGCATTGATCAGATTTTCAATTGGTCTTTTATTGAACGAGTTATGATTTTTCCACTAAAGTGGCGTTAGTGTGCGCGTTAAAAATTCGGGGAGCCCCTTAAGATAAAATTATTTTATAAAGATTGCTATTTTGCCATGTTACAAGCCTGCTATTCCATTTATGGATTGGTAAAAATCTATTCACCGCACTATACCCGTTAACAAAATCGAATAAAAAAATAACTCGAAAAGCCCAATCGAATTAGCATCGGATCCATTTGAAACCCATTTCGTAATAGAGAGATTGTCCCAAACATCGCCCGTCCAATACGACGAATGCTCACTTTTAGTTTATTTCTCTGTCACTTTTATTCCGCACTTTAGGTCCGCCTCGATTCAGCCACTCTCGTCTTGCCTTGCATCGGAATTTACGAAATTACACCCGCAAGGGAAGAACCAACCTTAGTGGTTCAACTTATAGTTGGAATTTCTTTGCAAGCAGCATCATCTGCAATGTTTTTACTTTTCATTGCGATGGAATATGACGCAGAAATGTAAAATGTAAGGACAATTGAGTGGGGAGCGCAAATGTGTAGTGTGCGACTTTTTGTCCGCGAACTGTATAATATTTTTTACAGCTCTTTTGAGGACATATTTTGAGATTTTCTCTGGTAGATAAGAACAAAAGGTTTTTGTTAAATGTATTTTACAAGCGGTCCCCCGCGACTTCGTCCGCGCGTTTTGAGTTTGCTCCCTCCCCTCCCGTCGCAGCGTGATGTTTTATATCCTAAAGCCTTTCTCAATAAATAAGCTATCTAACACAGAAATATTTTTTTAAATCGGTCCAGCAGTTCCTGAGATAAGCGCGTTCAACTTCAAACCAACAAACTCTTCAGCTTTATAATATAATTAGCGCAAGCGCACGTTGTACTTAAGCTGCGAATATTATTTTGGTGCAGAGTTATGTTAAAACTGTGATAGCTCCGAAGATATTTATTGGAATCAAATGATATAGAGGGCAAATTTGTTCTAAATGAAATGCTCGTGATGATGAATGTATTTATTTTGATAAGAATAAATACCTGTGTGTAATATATAATAATACACCTCTAAAAATGATGCATTATTTTTTTACAAATTTATTAACATAAAAAAAGGTTGTAGTAAGTCAACCATAAAAGATAGACTTATGCTGTCGCGGAATTTATTATAGAACTCTTAATGCTAAACAATCCTGTCATACATAATTTTTGTGTAACTTTAGCGGTTTCCGCAGCGTACGCAGCGGAAGCTCTCAAAAGGAATATCTTTCTCCCGTTTTCGCAACATTTTTCATTGCTGCTGTGGTCTTGTGAGTCGTATCTTTATGTTATATAGCTTAAAGCCTTCCTCGATAAATGGACTATCCAACATAAAAATAATTTTTCAAATCGGGCCAGTAGTTTCTGAGATTAGCGCGTTCAAACAAACAAACAAACAAACAAACTCTTCAGCTTTATAATATTAAGTATAGATTAGCGCAAGCGCACGTTGTACTTGAGCTGCGAACATTATTTTGGTGCGGAGTTATGTTAAAACTGTGATAGCTCCTAAGATATTTATTGGAATCAAATGATATAAAGGGCAAATTTGTTCTAAATGAAATGCTCGTGATGATGAATGTATTTATTTTGATAAGAATAAGTACCTGTGTGTATAATACACCTCTAAAAATGATGCATTATTTTTTTACAAATTTATTAACATAAAAAAGGTTGTAGTAAGTCAACCATAAAAGATAGACTTATGCTGTTGCGGACTTTATTATAGAACTCTTAATGCTGAACAATCTTGTCATACATGGTTTTTGTGTAACTTTAGCGGTTTCCGCAGCGTACGCAGCGGAAGCTCTCGAAAGGAATATCTTTCTCCCGTTTTCGCAACATTTTTCATTGCTGCTGTGGTCTTGTGAGTCGTTTCTTTATGTTATATAGCTTAAAGCCTTCCTCGATAAATGGACTATCTAACATAAAAATATTTTTTCAAATCGGGCCAGTAGTTTTTGAGATTAGCGCGTTCAAACAAACAAACAAACAAACTCTTCAGCTTTATAATATTAGTATAGATATAACCTGGATAAAGTATCTTGGCTTTGTAGCAGTATTTTTCTGAAGATATACCCACGGTAATTGGAGCTAAGGATCGAGTAATATTCTGATAAATCACCCTTAGAGCGCATTTTTTATCTATTTCAACTTTATGGCACTCTGAATTGCACAATTAGTGGAATTAAAATGCCTTGTGGTATTCTCTTCCAGTCAACCTCTTCGGAATGCCGAAGTTTAATTTGTAGCGGAACATGTTTTTTTATATATTTTTTTTGTTAGAGACATTTGTTTTTATTGATAAATATGTATATAACTATCATGTCCTTACCAGAATAACAAAAAACTAAATAAATATATTTGCTGTTATTGAGAGTACAAGAATAGCAAAGCTTGTCCCAAAACATGTGATAAAAAATATTTATAGTTATATCTACAGACGTATACGTCGATAGCCCCTTAGCTCGTGTTATTTTGCGCCTTTACATATTGACCCTAATATTCCGGTAACAAATCTGTTATCATGGTGACAAAGTTCATTTAAAAATGAAGGTGCTTTTAGGTTTTGAACTCTTTTTTCTTACCAAAAATGGTTCTTTGTCAGAAAAGAATGACTTGTACAAAGAAAAGTCAAAACCGACTTCAAATCCAAGATACAATAAAAGCCTTGAGTGATCTCTTGACTTTTTAAAGGAAAGGAACCCATTTAAGGTCAACAAATTTATTTCTGGAGTCAGTGCTCTGATAGATGATGATGATACTTGAGATGATCAAAGTGATGGGACCGCCTCTAAAAATAAATTATTTGCCTAAAATAGATTCCTTTTCTTTTAAAGTATCAAGAGTTAATTTAAGACTTTTAGTGCATTTTGATTTTAAAGTCAATTTGTACTTCTATTAAAGTAAAAAATATTTTGAAATCATCAATTTAAGTGAATATAAAGAGGGGAAAGGAAGCTACAAACGACCTGTCACAAGTTCTGTCATTATAGTCACTGTATACTCCTAAGCGTTTAGAAGTTCCACCATCAGCTCAGTTCCATACAATGTTAACTATCGGACGTAACAACATGTCAACATTAAAATTCTAGTTCAAAAACACTATACGTGCCTTTAAAATTTGAGAGTTGCCTTCAGTTACACCAAGATCCCATCATCACATCCCAACTTGGCTACAATGGGACCTCTAAGTAACTTTTTTTTTCAAATCGGTCCACAAATGACTGTGTTAAGAGGTGACATATATACAAAAAAGATGGAGTCGAATTATTAACCTTTTCCTTTTTTCAAGTCGGTTTAAAAAACGCAAGTTCTATCCAAACGCTGGCTTTCTGTAACTCTGTATTTTCGGCATAACCCCGTGCCGTTATTAAACGCGAGTCAAGCCGCGGCAACTTTATGTTTCTCGTCCATTCAATATTTCCTGCAGAACTGAAAATTTGACGTGTGAGCGTGGGGTACATGGACCGCGTATTTTGTAAGTCTAATCTATACCCAATTCGAATTAAACTAAACATTTTGTCTTATTAGAAAGTTCAATAAAAACTATCTAGCTTTGAGTATTTTGATTAATGGCTTATGACTGCAATAGTTAATTTACTCAAGTCTAAGATGAGAGATTCCAAATAACTTTACTTTGTAATAAACGTTAACATTTTTGTTAAGGTTGTCTTTGACCAAATAAAGCTCTATGAGTATCTAAGGGTCGAGAGTAGAACGTTTTTTTGACTAAGTAAGTCAGATATTAATAGACATAAAATGTACACTCTTTCCCCATTATTCAAAATAACTCAAACAGTCTAATAAACGTATTGAAGCTATTACATTGTTATACCACTTTCTGTCAAATGATGACAGCACCAAGAAATAACGAGATAAAACAGTGTAATAGTTAAAACAGCTTTATTAAACTGTTTGCATTATTATGAATAAGGGGGTATATCTATATGAAGCCTGTTTAGCGCCAGTGGTTGACATTTATTGATGGCTTTATTAACGAAACTTCTTTGCTGTTTATTAATGGATTAAATATTTATATTAGAATATCGTATTAATTTTAACTGAAGGAACATAATTTAAAAAAAAACGCTTTCTTAAAACTGACTTAAAAGCATAACAGCTTAAACTGACACAGGCAATTTCATTTTTAAACATTCCTGATTGTACTAAAAATAATCAACGCGCTGTGACTTTTAGTTTTTGAGAAATCCGTAGACAAACATACATACACTTACGAGATTTTTCACACGTGTTTGGAAGCCTTAATAAATCAACATACTTAAATATTATCAAATTCTAACGATGTCACCAACATACACACTTTTTCAAGTCGGTAAAAATATTACTAGGAATGTAATTATTTTATGTTTTTCTTTCATAGTAAATAGTTTGATAACATTGAGTTTGTAAATACGCGTCCAAGACGTATAGAGTAGAGCTCTAATATCGCATTTCAGTCGCATCCGGGTGTTAGCGTCCGGCAATATGCAGCACTGTTTATATGCCGGTGGGATGACACCCTTTATTGATATACAGGGCTATAAAGGAAAATGCCAATAACATATTTTTATACCGGTAGAACACGGACTTGTCTTTTTTGTTGAAAATATTTTCTTAGTGAATTAGATACTACAAGGTACAACAACGAACATTCAAAATTATTATGTTTGGGTATTAACATAACTTTGTTATTTTTATTTAATAATCGACTCGAACAAACATAGATCTGCATTTTGATTGAATAATATCATAGAGGTCCGAAAATGCCCCACGTCCTACAGAGTTAAAAAGTATTTTTTTAAAAAAGTGAAAAAATATGTGTAAAATAATGCAATGAATTCGTTCAGGGACTGGAGGGCAATTCTCGTGCAATTCGTATACGAGAGTTCATCGACCGAATTTTCTTTGTCGAAGAACAAATAGTTTTTGATTCCTCCGAGTCACGGTTTCTATGTATTTAATTTTTTTTCGAGCAAAAGTTTTTTTTATACAATTAGATATTTAACTTGATTTTTTAGGTAAAACGGTTTAACTCGCAATCAAATTACCACATGAAAAAAGTTTATTTGCCGCGAGGATCGGCGTCCTGGTATGATAACCCATTTATATTTAGAAAAATATCATTATTCGATCGATAAAAAAAAATCGAAATTCTCTTGTTTTTCGACAACCGCAGCCACCGTGGCGCGCCGTGGCGCTGGTCGCGTCAGTATCGCTAATAGTCTTTCACGCGCCTCAATGAAACTGTGATGTTTAAGAGATTATTGTTACTTAAGGATAAATTCGAAATGAACTTTCTATTTTCATGCTGTGAAGTAAATTTCTTCAAACAAAATACAATATACAAAAGTACAAAATACAAAATACAATAAGGTATGAATAGTAGAAAATGCCATAAGCGTTCATTCCATCTTTTGTAAAAAAAATGGTTGTGCAATAAAGTACTAAAAAAAGTTATTTATTTATTTAAATAAATAACTTTTTATAGTAGCCAGAGCCCCTTGACGAATGTTCGCAGCACTTTTTATATTACACACCGTAAAAATTGTGATATTGAGTATACCATATTAGTTTACTAATTTTAAGAATATTTTAAGGAGATGTTTCATCTCTGTAGGACGTGGGGCAATTTTCTATCGGATGTGGCTGTCATCAAAATTTATATAAGGGCATCGCTGAAAATTTAACAAAAAAAACAAACAACAATTTATAGTAACCAAAATGTTTATTTCCACATAAATAAGAATTCGAACTGACAAAATCACTTATCCAATCCTTTTCATGCCAATTACAAGCTCTTAACACTGGAACAAAACAAAGAAATGTAGCCTTACCGACCAGTAAATTAACCATAAATCCCGCGCATTGAAATTTCAACCCTATCTCAAGCTGATAACGTTTAGTTTGCTTTGTAAGGGTTAGTTTAGTACGTCAGAGCAGTGTTAACGACTATTTGATTGCAACGATAATGTCTCCGGTTCTGTTACCTTACGGACCACCCCCCATTTTCCATCTCTATTTTCACAAGGAGATAGAGTGAGATGGAAATTTGAAGTGACACGTTATGCGGTAGGGGTCGACTCTAATCGACTTGTTTGCAATTTGTTAACTTCCGTAGTGATTTAATTGTTTCTGCGTTACCGGTATGGATTAAAATTGATAAATAATAGGGGTATGATGCAGTATGACACTGTAGAAAATTGTAAGAGGAAACAAGGGTAAAGAAAGGTTGTTTTAAGGGTTCCGTAGCCGAATGGCAAAAAACGGAACCCTTATAGTTTCGTCAAGTCTGTCTGTCTGTCCGTATGTCACAGCCACTTTATTCTGTAACTATAAGCATCACGCTATTGAAATTTGGTAGGAAGATGTATTCTGTTAACCGCTTTAAGATTGTCATACAAAAATTAATGACATTGAAGGGGGGGCTCCCTTACATGAAACTAAAACCAAAAAAAAAATACAACCTATACGTGTGGAGGTGTCTATGAATAGGTCTTTTAAAATGACAAAGAGGTTTCTATTATCATTTTCTTTTAAGGTCTAACGTTTCATAGCTAGACGCTTCCAAAGTGGTAAAATGGGCGTCCCCCCATCTAACTTCTAAACTAAGCGAGTGTAAATTTTGAAAAAAATGTGTAATGTAGATCTTAACAAATACTTTCAACGAAAATTGGTTCGAACAGGATCGAACGAGAAGTTTTTGAGATATAGCACATTTTCAACAACCGCAAAAATAACTTTGTTCCTCATACAAACACTATGGAAAACAAAGTTTTATTTGCTGTCAACTAAATATTGTGGTATTTTACTAAGTGGAAGTAAGTGGATTCCCTAATTCAGTTCAAGTTGGCACGGAACCCTCAGTGCGCGAGTCCGACACTTGGCTGGTTTTTATTTTATTTATATCTTTTTCATTCCTTTAACAGTCGTACTTTTACTTTATAGCCATTAATAACTTTGTATATATTTACAAAGTTATTAATGGTAGTGATAGTGGTATCGAAATTTAATATTTTTCGACCAAACGTTCACTCGGTCAAATGTAAAAAAATCTACAGTTCTTTCGACCAAGTCTGTTTAGGCCAATTGTTAAGTCGATCAACTAAAGAATGTCCAAAAGTTTTATCGGTCTTGTGCTAAGCGGTCTAATGAATTTCGACATCCAGTGGTAAACTCCCAGACGAGGCATAGACAGGGATGATGATAGTGCGAGCTCACTCAGAAGAAGCCTGTTCACTTTTTTTTAAAATTAATAGGGATGTAGACTGTTGGAAACACAGGTAGGGAGAAAGTTCCACTCTTTTGCTGTGCGCATTAGTCATTAGTTAGTATTATTCATTATTGTTCTTGCCTCTGGAAAAACACGGGCAGATTCTCGTGCAGTTTGTATACGAAAAAAGTTCACCGATGGAATTTTCTTTGTCGAAAAAAAAATTGTTTTTGATTTCTCAGGGTGACGATTTATATGCATTTCGATTTCGTCCGTGCAGTAGCCTTGACGTATGGATACTTTTACTTATTTTTTAAGTTAAACGGTTAAACTCGCAATCGCATTTTCTTGTGCCATTTCTTTTGTTGTTTCGTTTATTAGTAAATGAACATGTTTTCACCACAAAATAAAATTGCACTGTACACACTGGTTACCTGTTTCTGTAATGGTTTGGCATGCACCGTTTTTATTGTATTTATTTTTGTTTCACCTAACTTAAATCTAATGTTTTTTTCTGATATTTCAAACATTTGTTTTGGATTACGATCTAAACCTTTATTAGTTTAGAAACCTCATCATTTTGTTTTTGTTTAGATTGTGTTCTGTTGTGTTCTTAAAATAGAATAATATAAATAAAATAATATAAATAAAATAATAAAAATAAAATAATAATCGAATCTTCCTCAACAAACATTCATTTAATTTTAAAGCCATGATTCCCGGGATGAAAACTACTCTCTATCCGTTCCTTTGTTATAATGTATCTCTTTGCTAAATATATATGTGCGCCAGACAACACACCAATTGTCATGGTTTCAAGCTAAGAAACTTTCTTCCTTGTACTATGAATAGCAGACAAAGGTTCCAATAAATATAATAAATATTGGACACCAATTACATACATTGCTCTGATCCCAAAGTAAGTAGCCAATGCGCTTGTGTTTTGGAAATCAGACACAACGGTGGTACCACAACACCCAGACCCGAGACAATATAGAAAAGATCGTTTTCTACACTAACCCGACTGGAAATCGAACCCGGAACCTCATGTGATGGCGACGCTTGAAACCAGCGTGCTAGCCACTCGACCACGGAGGTCAATGTCCGTGCTCATCACATAAACATTTGCCCTTTGCGGGATTCAAACCCGCAACCGGCATAGTGGTCAGGAGTGTAACGACTATACCAAATAACCACTATACCAAAAAAATAATATATGATCTAACTCCGTTCGACGTGAAGATAGCGCAAGTATATCCAAGACACTCTTCCGCATTTGTATTTTCAGTAGCGACAGACATACTCAAATACGTGTGTATTTAAGTATGTCTGTTGCTACTTACAGTCTGTGTGTACAGCGCACAGTAGTCCAAAGTTGAAGCACGGCGACTGTAAAAGCTGATTTATATGTAACCCTATTTACTGCCGCTGGGACATCGCACGCAAGTTGATTTATACAGGGTTACCACAAAATTAGATACACTGCACGACGCCACACTTATGAAAACGAATAAATTTAGGAAATCATGCTTAATTAACTGAGACATACAACCAATACTAATAAAAATAACATTTGACCAAATATTTGAGAATGTTTCGGGTTGAAAGTTGCAACTAAAGATTAACAAAGTACCGTTTTCATGACTATCACAAATGTTGATGGGATCAAATTGGCACCCTGGATGAAGCCCTATTTATGGCCGGTTGAACCGCGTCGACTGTGGGGCATTGATTTACGGCTTTATTAGCACTAGACTAAATTATTGGCGGCAATTGCTTTCAAAACTATCGGTCGTGATGTAGAATAGTAGAGCGGCGATAGCACGTTTAGCTGGCATGTTTGCCGACACTCAGGTAGACTGTTTTAATGCGGAAAATAAATGAAATTGGATTTTTGAATTATTTTTAATGAAATATATTTTGTTAACTAATAAACCTAAGAACTCTGTTACTAACACTATTTAATTAAAGTTATCTGAAATGGAGAAATTGAATCAAATTAATAACTACTTTCTATTAGAAAAATCTATTTTGAAATATAACTTCACATACCTACTGTCGTTCACAAGATGCTCAAAAAAAAAGTTTTTGCAAAATTTATAATGGCACTACTAACAGTCATATTAAACGCAATTGTGTGTATTTTTCTGTATTTACTTTGATTACACAATATTTTTTTTGCATAAAACTACATATAACATTCTAAAGTCATCCTTTTAACGGATGAAAACATATTTTGTAATGAAAACCCGATATTCCTGTATATAACAGGTAGTATACAAACAAAACTATAGAAAACAATGCTGTTATATTAGTGTTTGTACAACCATTGACAACAGTGCTGGGCCGCTGCAACACTACTAAACTTCAATAAAAACCAGTGCAAATATTTTAACAGACATCAAACGTTCTAAATTTAAAACTCAATAAAACCGTACGTATCGCGGAAAAGTGTTTTAATAAAAGCTGGGCAGGTTCCCGCAAAAACGGTAGCCGGGCACGCACGTAAACAGGCGGGCAGTGTATCAAAGCGATGAGGGAGCCAATATTGGCCCCAAACAAAGGCTTACAAGAGTTTAGGGCACGCCCACAGCGCTGCATATTCAATGCGAGACAGCGACGTGGATGATAGGCCAGGAGGTCAAGCTAAAAAATACACTCCATTACTCCTTTGATGATGATGTTCATGTATCTTCAATTAAAAATAGATGAACACCATGTTAGTCATCAAATTTTTAGACTATCATTACCATCATACGCAAAATAGTGTTACTTTTGTTTGATATTTTCATAAACATTTTTAAACTTTCGCGTCGCATTATAAATACACTTACATACGGGAATTAACGATCGAAACGTCAGGCTAAAACATGGGGTATTTATGTTTTTATCGCTATCGCGTTAATTCCCGTTTGTTAGTGTATTGTTTTTTTTAATTCTTTATTGCACTGACTACACTAAAGTACAAATGGCGGACTTAATGCTTAAAGCATTCTCTTTAATTTTAAACTACTATTATATTTACATAAATAATAATAAATAAACCTACTTAAACATACTTGAATACATGCAATTATCCATACATAGGCTAACAGAGATTTTAATAGGGAAAACAGAGAAGGACAGACCTTATCAAGCATCACGTGGTATTCTCACTGAGAAAAAGCTCACGAATAAACTTTTATGTTGTTATAGTACGTATGTAAGCCTTTAAGGTACCTTTTGTATGGGCCTTTGTTGCCTGAAATAAATGATTAAATAACCCCAATCATAATCCCTCCAATTCTAACCAAGACTGGCACTTTTGTATTCGTGTCATCTTTCTAGCTATAACCATCAGTCAATTTTAAACAGTAAACAAAACGTTGACCCATCTAGCTTAACAAGTACGAAAAGAGTGCGCTAGTGAGACCTCTACTTAAAATTCAAAGACCAAATTAATGTCCTAATTTTTTGTCAAATTGTTTGTCAAAATAAACACTGTGTATTCTTTGTCTTAACATATTATTTCATCACAATGTGTATTCTTGCTCCAAATTAACTATGTTTATAAATTTATATGGAGCAGCGTTCAGGAAATTGGGCAAGAATGTCTTCTCATCTCATTTACCTCAGTGTCTAAAGACGAAAGTCTTCAACCAGTGTGTGTTGCCAGTGATGACATACGTATCCGAAATATGGTCTCTAACTATGGGCCTGATAAAGTAGCTTATTATCACACAACGAGCGATGGAAGAGGCTATGTTTGGGTGTTTCTCTACGAGATCGATTTAGAAATGTGGATACTTAGAAGAACTAACGGACATAGCCTTAAGAATCAGTAAGCCCAACTGGCAATGGACATGGCACATAGCGCGAAGAACTGATAGTTGGAGCAGGAAAGTTCTAGATTGGAGACCCTTCGATCAAAGATGCAGCGTAGGACGTCCACCAACAAGATGGACAGACGACCTTGTAAAGATTATAGGATCAAACTGGATGCAGACCGCTAGTGATCGGTCACCGTGGAAAGCCGTAAGGAAGGCCTATGTTCACCAGTGGACGTCCTTTAGCTGATAATGATGATAAATTTTATATAAAAAAAAATATTCTGACACAATTTAGCTCTCGGCTCCTGGTCTACGTTAACGCATCATCGCTCCCGTCAATATATGACAAAACGCGGCCGGACCTAGCATTTGCATACTTTCCCGTCCCAGCAAGTTTGTTTGAAGTTGCCACAGGCTCTTTGATATTACTTATTCGACTAACTACTAAACTACGAGCTGGTAATTAACTAACTTGTGAGGTCTTCGAATTTTGGGTATGCAAACATAACTTTAATTTGGATTCACGTGAACTTTGCATTAATTGAAAAGAGGAGCAATGACATCTGAGATTGTGAATTAAAAAAATGATAGTTGCTTAAGAAGTAATAATAAAAAACCGGCTAAGTGCGAGTCGGACTCGCCCACTGAGGGTTCGGTGCCAACTTTAACAGAATTAGGGATCCACTTACTTCCATTTATTTAAAATACCACAATATTTTTTTTAACAGCAAATATAACTTTACCCTACCTTACTAACCGTTTTACGATACTTATACAAAAAATAATAAATATTGATATGTAAAGAGGGGGCTCCCATACATGAAACTAAAACAGAAACATTTTTGTATCAAGTCAATACCAAGCCCTGATACCATCATGTGTATAAATTCTGATGAAAGCCTGATGCGCATTCAAATATAATATAATAAAAAATGAAGTTTTTGTTTTCGAAATTCGAGAACTTACTTATTAATTGGTGTATAATATTAAATGGTTTGGTAATATCTCAGTACTTAAATTCCGTTATTAAAAAAATATGACAGTGTCTTATCTAAAAACATGTGATAACACCCACAGTCTACCAGTGGCTATCCAAACTGCATCAAACAGAGCTCATGTTCGCTCACTTAGCGACATAGTTCGGACTCAAACAGTAATTAGCCGTTTTGCTAATTATCGCCCTATTATCGTCATCTGTGGACACTGATAGCAGCTAGACTGGAACTTGGCGTTAGGCAGTTGGGTTATATGAGTTAGAACTTTGAACAGTACCATTACCATGAGTTTATGACGGTTTTACTCGCTAGCGACGACGTAAGAAAGTCCATGGAAAATAGCACAGCGCCTCTAGCGGTCACTGACAGAACTAAAATTTTTCATACAAAAAGTTATGTCTTTGCTAGTGAGCAAAACCATCGTCGCTATCGAGTAAACTCATGGTAACGGTATGGTAGTAAGGTTTATAAGCATTAGATAATTAAGTTGCTTGTTTTGTGGAGGTTTTCATTGAAATAAATACAACTTTCTTATCTTTGAGTATAGAGGATATACAGTTATTTTTCAACTGACTTTACAAAGAAAGAGGTTGTCAAATCGTGTGTTCTTTTTGTATAAATGTTTTGTAAGATCTGAGGACCAAACTTAATGCAGACTGCTTGTGATCAGTCGCTGTGGAAAACCGTGGGAGGCATAGGTTCAGGCAGTGGACGCCCTTTGGCTGATAATGATGATAATGATGTATGCTATTATATATCTCAGTCATTTGTAGACCTATTTTTTCCCTTCCTTAGAGGGTTTACCCATTAATTAGTTTCGTTGTTGCCATGTCGGGGTCTGGTGATGACATCTTGGTGTAATCAAGAAAAACCCACAAAATTTAAAGGGACTCATATTATTTTTGAACTAGTGTCTTAATGTTGACATATCTTTACGTCTGATAGTCACCATTTTGTGGAGCTAAGCTGATGGTGGAACTCCTCAACGCTTAGGAGATCCGTGATTATGACCGGAGCTTATGTTAGGTACCTTGTGGCATATTAAAGAACAGTGTTGATAACATTTTATACTTAAGTGGAAACTAAGAATGTTTATAAAGATGAAATAAGAAACCAAAAATTTGCGTACAGCCCTAATTTGGCTCGGTCAGCCAAAAGGTTGCTGGTTCAAGTCCCGCCCGTGCGCAAATTTTTGGTTTCTTATTTCATCTTTATGAATATAAAATATGACACTGTGAGTGTTACAAACATTCTAAACCACTTACAATGTTTTTTATTTTTTTTAATTCAAAATTGATTTCCTTAAAAACAAAGATAATCAATTATAGTTGTTATATGTAGAAGGTGCTATGGTACCACCGTTGTGTCTGATTTTCATAGCAAAGTGCAATAAGGTACTTACTTTGGGGTCAGAAAATGTTTCTGTTGTCCAATATTTATTTATTTAAAAAAAAAAGAATACTTGTTGACAAAATGCTGTCGATCTTTCGTAACAGCTCTCCATTCAAAAGGAAGCCGTATCAAATAAAAAACATAATAAAGACCGCATTTTGCAGGACACTACCATCTTTTGATGTTCGCGCCTCAATTTGGCGCTTCTCCTTTCGCAATTATTCAGAGTCGGTCGTTATAATTTGCGTGTACTAATTAGGGTCGAGAGGGTTGTACGGCGTACATTATGTTCTAATTTTCATACGTACGCAGACTAGCCAGAGGCGGATTTAGGGGTGGGATATTTTTATTGAAGTGTATTAAAAAATACAAACACAGCACGAGTAAACACGAAATGGACGACGTACGCGTATGCATAGAAAACAGTGACTGACAATGACAATGACAAACTAGATGACACAAGACCTTATTTTTTTTTACTCTAATAATAACAAACAAGAAAAAATAAAACTAAGACATGCAACATAAAAACTGTATGTAAGGAGTGCTTTATTATCTTCTTTATCCTTCCCTTTGAGAATTCTGTAATTGGTCAGTATATAAATTGCTTGGCACTTATGGCTGCAATACACATGCCTTTATAACGAGACAGTAGCTTGCGTTCCAGTTACTGGCATGCGCAAGTTTAGCAATTTGCGTCTTTGCATGCCTATATTCTTACTATTGATATTCGGACAAGCCTGTATTTCGAAATCCCCGGACAGACGACCTTGTAAAGATCGCAGGATCAAACTGGATGCAGACCGCTAGTGATCGGTCGCTGTGGAAAGCCGTGGGAGAGGCCTATATTCAGCTGTGGACTTAACTGTAAAGTGTAACATATAACTGGGTTATGGGCTTCGTTACAGTGCCTATGTACAGTGTCTATGTGCCATGTTAGAACATGCTCTGGGGGAGTGTAACAACAAACTAATATTTATTCATTTACGTTGAACATACTTGTATCTATGTAAAAAATAGGTCCCTTGTTGAAATTTTTAAGTAGGAAAATAGTTATAGTATGAGTAGATAGTCTTATTGACAACTGTATAAAAAAGCGAATACAGATCTCAGCACTGGATCTTCGTAGTCAACGGTACAACAAAAGTTCATCCTTGTGTTCTATTTCCATACAACATTGCCTTTAAAGTCCCTACTTAGAAAGATTTGGCCCATATTTCCGAATACAACCATTCCATTCACGCGCAAGGTCAAACTAGAATGAACGACAGAGACGGCTAGTTTCAAAACTAAGGGCATCTTTATACAGAAAGCAGGGTAGCAGCGGGTGGAAGCTTATCTCTTTGCTAGGTACTTAGTAACTTTGCGGGTTGCTCCAATGGCTCTGGGTCACAAAGGTTAGTAACAGGTCAGGTACTAAAGTATATTCTTTATTAAGGCTAAAAGTACGAGAATGAATATCCTCTAAGCTGAAAAATATTATCAGAGCACTGTTTTTGAGCATCTCAGTTAAGTAGCTGCTGTAAGTCCAAATGTAGCAATAAAATTTTGTTTTAGTAAAAAAATATATATGATAAACTTCATCCATACAAATGCCTGCATTGGTTCATGCGTACACGCAGTGTCGACACCGTGATTCTTCATTGGAACTAGCTGTGACTTAGTAATTCTACTCGTCAAACTGTTTGATTTCGCAACTGCTTCAATAAAACTACTTTATTATTTATGTGTACGAAAGAAGGAATGTATGGTTGGTTAACCCAAATCGAAAACAGCGTTCGCAGTGACAAAGAAAAAAACCGGCCAAGTGCGAGTCGGACTCGCGCTCTGAGGGTTCCGTGCCAACTTTAACTGAATTAGGGAATCCACTTACTTCTACTTAGTAAAATACCACAATATTTGGTCGACTGCAAATATAACTTTGTTTTTCATAGTGTTTGTATGAAGTACAAAGTTATGTTTGCGGTTGTTGAAAATGTGCTATATCTCAAAAACTGCTAGTTCGATCCCGTCCAAACCAATTTTCGTTGAAAGTATTTATTAAGATCTACATCATATTTTTTTTTCAAAATTTACACTTGCTTGGTTTAGAAATTAGATGGGGGGGACGCCCATTTTACCAATTTGGAAGCGTCTATCTATGAAACGTTGGACTTTAATTTCGTGTATGAGAGCCCCCCCATAACTGTCATTATTTTTTATTTTTTCTATGAGAATCGGTAAGCGGTTAACAAGATACATCTTCCTACCAAATTTCAACGGTGTAATGCTTAAAGTTACAGAATAAAATGACTGTGACATACGGACGGACAGACAGACAGACAGACAGACAGACTTGACGAAACTACAAGGGTTCCGTTTTTGCCATTCGTCTACGGAACCCTAACAACGTTGGAGGACGCCTGTCACCCTTTTTCTAGCAATATTAGCACAAAATTTACGTATCCCTATCCGGTTATAATTTAATTTTTATTAAAATTTACACTGTATATTAACGTTATTGAATAGAATAATAATAATAATAATAATAAAAGTTTGTTTTAACATTTTTCCGTAGTGACAGCCAGCCATTTGTCATTTCAGCATCCGCCAATGGTTTGAGGCGCCGTCGTTCCAATACTTACACTCAATACTCACGCTTTTCTCACATAATGGTCATAGCTCCAGGGCCAGTGGTGAAATTGACGGGGGTTACTCAGTAATCTCCTCAGTGCTTAGCGGTTGGGAGTTAGAAACTTGCTAGTTGACGCATTTCGATGGCTTGAGTGCTGTAACTAAAGACCGGGGCTCTGGGTAAACTAATAAGTATATCAGCAGCTAAGATTTTGCAATGTATTTTGTTGTAGAGCGTATGTGCAGATTGTTTAGGTAAAGAAAAAATCTTTTATCGTCTTAATTTGTATTCGTTTGTCTAAGTATAACATTTGTTAATTATTTACGACGCTCGAGAATAGCCGAGCGCTCTTTGATATTGCCTTTTTAGGGTTGCGTAGCCGAATGGCAAAAAACGGAACCCTTATAGTTTCGTCAAGTTTGTCTGTCTGTCTGTCTGTCTGTCCGTCCGTATGTCACAGCCATTTTATTCTGTAACTATAAGCATCACACTGTTGAAACTTGGTAGAAAGATGTATCCTGTTTACCGCTTTGCGATTCTAATACAAAAAATGAAAAATAATGATGTTTAAGGGCTCTCATACATGAAACTAAAACCGAAAAATTTTTTTTAGTCAAACCTATACGTGTGGGGTGTCTATAGATAGGTCTTTCAAAATGACATAGAGGTTCCAAAAACCATTTTCTTTTAAAGTCTAACGTTTCACAGCTAGACGCTTCCAAAGTGGTAAAATGGGCGTCCCCCCATCTAATTTCTAAACTAAGCAAGTGAAAATTTTGAAAAAAATATGTAATGTAGACCTTAACAAATACTTTCATTAAAAAATTGGTTTGGACGAGATCGAACCAGTAGTTTTTGAGATATAGCACGTTTTTAACAACCGCAAACATAACTTTGTTTTTCATACAAACACTATGAAAAACAAAGTTATATTTGCTGTCAACAAAATATTATGGTATTTAAGCTTAGTAGAAGTAAGTAGACCCCTAATTCAGTTAAAGTTGGCACGGAACCCTCAGTGGGCGAGTCCGACTCGCACTTGGCCGGTTTTTTACATGTTGTCTGCAATATCAACATCGATTGCCCGATGCAAGTTCAGCATCCAAAATTCTGAGATTCTGCTGTCCAAAAAAGCGCACACGGCCTACAAAGTTATTAGTATTTACAAAAATACTCACAATTTTGCACAGAATTCACTCGTCTCGTTCCGAGACTACACAGAAGCTGCAACCAAAAATTTGACTTGACAAATATATTTCACACTGCAAATAGTGGCTTCCGAAAAGAGGTACGAAGGATAATTATTGGTGAGAGTACAGTGAGCAACACTAATACACGTCATGTTATCTGATGACCGTTAACTTAAAATAGTAAATAAAATGTAAATCCATCATTGGTTCTAAGTCTTACGTGTCTGTACTCGTATTTTATTTTATCATTGTTATGAGCTTGTGTATTTTGTAAAACAAATAAAATAAAAACGTTTCAACTTACGTAAAAACAGACACAACACGTAGCTAGCAATTTGGCAGTAGAAGCTTCGAAAAAAATTTAAAACTATTGTTTCTGTGGCTGATAATCTTCATTCATATCTTCAATTTCACCAAATTAGAAAAACGAAGACTACAATTGTTTTGCGCACTACTTGTGTACAAAAATTGTGAGCAAATAGCTGATCTTTGTTAAGATATCTCGTCATCACCAGTAGTGCATGTTATTTTAGCAGAAAAAATATTATTGTTACCTTCGTCCACAACGATCATAACTATGGTTTAAATGCAAAATAATCTCAGAAATGACAGTCAGTACTCATTCTAAATCCGTCCCTGGCCTAATGTAAGTACGCTGATTATGCGGCATGGCTTCCAGTTCGGTACTGTTCGGTTAGTTTGTCCAACTATTGTGCTGTAATTCGGTTTATTTTATGAATTTCACCTACGCATTAGCATATACACATTGGAGCAATGGCGTATTCAATACGCAGTTTGTGTAAACGATTCTTTATGTTCAAAACGCAAATGGAATTGTTCGTGTAACTAGATCCGTGCGAATGTTAACTGCTCCCAAACGAGTTTTTATAATTGGCATTTTTTATTTACTTGTTTGTTTTTGTACTAGTAGGGTACCCTGATATAAAGACCGGTGGGCCATAAGGCTCAGGCAGGACCAATGACATAACGTGATTTTAATGCTGTATCCACATCGCCCGGCAGCTTTTCCGGTGGCATACATCACTGAAATTCCGTTCCTTTTTTTTATCCATTTTTGTCTAGACATTACTTTTTACCAAAATAATTCATTTCAAAATAAGATAATCATTGAACTCACTTAATACATAAATGATTCATCGTTTAGCACTGAGATATTTTTAAAAGTAAATGAATTATGTTAACTGGTATTATTACTATTAGTTGTCAAAAGATTGTTTACATTATTATATAAACTTTTTTTCGACTAGCAAAGAAAAACAGACTAACTCTCAGATACTATGTAAAATGCCGCTGCGGCATTAGCGGCACATGCCGCCGGGTGGTGTTACTATTATGCAAGGAGTATTAATATATAAACTCTTAACTACAAGTCATAATAATTAAATTGACATAATGGTAGTGATATCCTTTTTTGTTACACTCTTACCAGTGATTGTGGTCATAAAATCAGAGTGAAATCACCATAATCGTCAACTACGAAAGGGTCATTCACAAGGCACGGACGACCCATCTGATTAGAATAAATTGCCGCTTCATTATTCATGGATTCTCCTTCACCACATAGTCACACAGAAACCTCCTTGCTAATCGTCGGCAATCGTTGATAATTTCTGAAACCCTACCTTATAGTGCTGCTTATTCGATAGTCTATTACGGGTATACTATCGATTATACCACTTAGGCCCACTATCGAATGATGATCTAACCTTGGATTACGCTAATCCTGGATTAAATCATCATTCCTTCTCGGGCAGTTTATTGTTGACAGAGACAGAATGAAGATTTAATCCAGGATTAGCGTGATCCTGACTTAAATCATCATGCGCAAGTGCACCTTAGGGTGGTTTCAACCAAACGAGAATAAATGTTAACCTTAGAATAAATCGCTAGTTATCCGAGAGTATATCAATTTTTCATTCTACCATCTACTGTTCTCGAATATCGCGTTAATACGGAAGTAATTCTTATACCCACCGCGTTGCGTGAAATAAGTGCTAATCGAAGTTTATCGTTATGACGTTTGCTTGCCACATGATTTATTTCAATTTTCAGAATGTTTTGTCTCATTGAATACTTCTGACAGCTCGATACTCTCCCACGGTTTAATACGCCATTTTTTAGTTGACAGGATTTTTACTTTAACACCATACTGCTTTGATGTAGCATTAATTTACTGGATAATAATACAGTTCAATCTTTCATTCTGATATGCAATTATAGTAATTCCTATTACATTTTTACCTCGAAAAACGACTTCGAGTTATTCGAGATAAAATCGAGGAACAAATGATTCTTCGTATAGTAACGCCCATGTAAGCCAATGTTTAGTCGAATCCAACCTAAGTAATTTGACTATATAAATAGTAAAAAGTTTATCCTGTAAGCATCTCACTATAGAGCTCATCTCACGACCCGTCTGGTGTAGTGGTCGAGAAATCGCCTACTACGCAGCGGGTTGCGGGTTCGATCCCCGCACAATACAAACATTTGTGTGCATAAACATGTCTGTTTGTATTGGTCTGGGTGTTTTCTATTTATATCAGATATGTATTTACAAACAAAAAGTATTTAAGTATTATATCCGTTGTCTAGCACCCATAACACAAGCTTTAAGTAGCTTACTTTGGGACTAGATGGCGCTGTGTGGTAATGTCCAAAGGATATTTATTTATTTATTATTTATCTTAGGATATTGTAATCGTAATGGTGCATCCATACCAGCCGGTGACTTTGCCGAGGGCCTACGTAAAGGACTGTCAGACAGAGACTACGAAAAATGCCACAGTGGCATAAGCGGCATGGCTGCCAGCCAGAGCTTTAAACAACGTTAAAAGTCGACGACGCGACGACGTAAAAAATGTATAGAAAATTTTTGTTCTGCAAGTAACCGGTAGAGGCGCTGTGCGATTTTCCATAGACTTAAAGCGAGTAAAACCGTCATAAACTCATGGTTACGGTACAAGTAGATGGATAGATAGACTACGTTAATGATAAAGGTAACGTCATGCTTGGTAACGATACCATGAACGACCTTTTACCGTGAAACAAACTTAACGTTATCTATACTAATATTATATAGCTGAAGAGTTTGTTTGTTTGTTTGTTTCTTTCTTTGAACGCGCTAATCTCAAAAACTACTGGCCTGATTTGAATTTTTTTTTTTTACGTTGGATAGTCCATTTATCGAGGAAGGCTTTAGGCTATATAACATAAAGATACAACTCATAAGACCACAGCAGCAATGAAAAATGTTGCGAAAACGGGAGAAAGATATTCCTTTTGAGAGCTTCCGCTGCATACGCTGCGGAAACGGCTTAAGTTACACAAAAATCATGTATGACAGGATTGTTCAACATTAAAAGTTCTATAATAAAATCCGCGACAGCATATGTCTATCTTTTATGGTTGACTTACTACAACCTTTTTTATGTTAATAAATTTGTAAAAAAATAATGCATTATTTTTAGAGGCGTATTATACACACAGGTACCTATTTATTCTTATCAAAATAAATACATTCATCATCACGAGCATTTCATTTAGAACCAAGTTGCCCTTTATATCATTTGATTTCAATAAATATCTTAGGAGCTATCACAGTTTTAACATAACTCCGCACCAAAATAATGTTCGAAGCTTAAGTACAACGTGCGCTTGCGCTAATCTATACTAATATTATAAAGCTGAAGAGTTTGTTTGTTTGTTTGTTTGTTTGAACGCGCTAATCTCAGAAACTACTGGCCCGATTTGAAAAATTCTTTTTATGTTAGATAGTCCATTTATCGAGGAAGGCTATAAGCTATATAACATAAAGATACGACTCACAAGACCACAGCAGCAATGAAAAATGTTGCGAAAACGGGAGAAAGATATTCCTTTTGAGAGCTTCCGCTGCGTACGCTGCGGAAACCGCTAAAGTTACACAAAAACCATGTATGACAAGATTGTTCAGCATTAAGAGTTCTATAATAAAGTCCGCGACAGCATATGTCTATCTTTTATGGTTGACTTACTACAACCTTTTTTATGTTAATAAATTTGTAAAAAAATAATGCATCATTTTTAGAGGTGTATTTTACACACAGTTATTTAATGTTATCAAAATAAATACATTCATCATCACGAGCATTTCATTTAGAACCAAGTTGCCCTTTATATCATTTGATTTCAATAAATATCTTAGGAGCTATCACAGTTTTAACATAACTCCGCACCAAAATAATGTTCGCAGCTCAAGTACAACGTGCGCTTGCGCTAATTATATTATAAAGCTGAAGAGTTTGTTGGTTTGAACGCGCTCATCTCAGGAACTGCTTAACCGATTTGAAAAAATATTTCTGTGTTAGATAGCTTATTTATTGAAAAAGGCTTTAGGATATAAGACATCACGCTGCGACGGGAGGGGAGGGAGCAAACTCAAAACGCGCGGACGAAGTCGCGGGGGACCGCTAGTATATTATAAAGCTGAAGAGTTGGTTTGTTTGAACGCGCTTATCTCAGGAACTGCTGGACCGATTTGAAAAAATATTTCTGTGTGTGGATATCTTATTTATCGAGAAAGGCTTTAGGATATAAAACATGACGCTGCGACGGGAGGGGAGGGAGCAAACTCAAAACGCGCGGACGAAGTCGCGGGGGACCGCTAGTATATTATAAAGCTGAAGAGTTTGTTTGTTTGAACGCGCTTATCTCAGGAACTGCTGGACCGATTTGAAAAAATATTTCTGTGTTGGATAGCTTATTTATCGAGAAAGGCTTTAGGATATAAAACATGACGCTGCGACGGGAGGGGAGGGAGCAAACTCAAAACGCGCGGACGAAGTCGCGGGGGACCGCTAGTCGATCAATAAAAGTATTGATAAGTGATAATGATACCTTGGTCTGGGCTTGTTAATGATACCACATGCATACGACAAGTATCCTTAAGCATACTACAGTAATATCAACATAAGTTGTCACCAGACACCACGCACGCAAAAAATATCGATACTTTTAACAATAATTGTAAACATTATTATACAGGATACCTACACCCTTAGAGTAAAATGATGTCATATCTATATAAATGGCATCGATGTGTCATGCGGCTTGTTACAAAAGTTGGAATCCCTAGCCAGTCTAGAAAATAGTTTTGAGTTTTCTTTCTTAAAATAATTTCATTACAGTAAATTGTGTAGTGAGACAATATAATAAAGATGGAGATGAAGAAGTGTTATTCCCGTGATTTCTGAAAACACGTTAAGCCTTAGGATTGCCGGACAAAAAGAGTAAAGAAACAGATATTGCACCCACTATGATAATATCCCCTGCCTAGTTGACCTATCTTTATAAAGATTGGCTGAATGTCGTATTGGATTTTGGCAAAAAGCTTAACATGAGAGTATAAATATCGTAGATGGGTCTAAGACTGAACCAAATCAATTAATTGATTTGGGTCGGGCCAAAAATATGTACCTACCTGGGTATTTTTGTTCAGAAATTCTTATGGTAGCTCAGAGTTTGGAAGTTGCGGTGCTTAACCCCCCTGGCCCCGGAATGCACGTAAAGCCGTTGGTCCTGCGCCTGATCTCTCTCCGTTCGTGTCAGATTGCTGTCCCATCGGGCTTTGAGAGTGAAAGAAATAGAGTGAACCTGTGTTTGCACACACACTTGTGCACTATAATATGTCCCGCGCAGTCAGTTAGTCGTTGTGACTGGCCACTACAGACTGACTACTATAAAGAGAATAAAAGATGTCATGTAGAATACTAGATAGAGTACTTTATTCATACAAAAAATACTATCAATATATACTGACCTTACATTGGTTCAGTGATGGTAAATTAAATATAAAAAATATCAGCAGAAGGGTCAGCCCTCGACATTCTAACTGTCGATATTGTCTCAACTCTACGCCATTACGCATTCATGGCGTCTTATGAGATGCAAATACTTTACCTCCTGCCCTCCGATCCGCTTAATCGTTTTAATTCTTGTCGCCCGAATGTATCTGAAACAAACAAAGGGGATGTATGATATTATGTTGTCAGAATTAAGCGAGCGATTCTGGGATTGAGACGCTTAGCGCCGGAATTGCCTGATTTATGTTTGGGATGAGGGTTTTTTGTGTGATTATTTCAGCTTAGTAATGTTGCGCAAGAAAGGTACGTAAAATTCTCAGATGACTTTTAACAAAGAGTATTTACTTTTTTACTTAGGCATGCTAAAAATAAATGAAAAAACAAAACAATTTCTTATATTGTGATAACACCACTTCTCTTTGCAATGGAATTACTAATCCTCGGCTAGACAAACACACATGTTCCATCTTAAACTTGTGTTATACGGTCAACGCAAGTGATAAAAACGTATAAATTATATGCCTAAAAAAGTGGGACCGTCCGTTTTTCCAACATTCTGAAGCAGTTGTCTCGCGAAAAATATTATCTTTCGATGCAACATAGTAAAGGCGCTTACCTATTAAGTGCATTAAGCTTTTAACACATGCCTAATTCAACGCGACGCCCCTGGTGTTGCCGGCCAAAACTCGTAACATGTTCAAAGTATATAAAACCTTACGATCAGTTGATAGGGTTGGGTTTTGCGAAGTTTAGGTGCTCAGATGGGATCGTTTGGAAGTTTTTAATGCTCGGAGGTAGAGTGTCGAGCAAGGCGTGAAGTTAGGTCGTCTCATTTATTATTGAATGGATTACCTCACGGAGTTTCAGGGCGAAAGAGGGTCTGCTATCGCCGAGCGTCGGTTGCAAAGTATTTGTTACGGTTTTTAAGCGATTACACCCTTGTTTTTGCGTTGATGAATAAAATTGAGGAGCGCTTGTAATTAACGCTTACTTGCGAGGTGGGTCGATTCAACCTTAGTTATTTAGAAGACATTTTGATAAGTGTTGACTCTTATGGAAAAAATCCTGAGGGGCAACGTATTTTTTACTAAACTGTAAAATGAAATAAGGTTTTATAGGCAATAAAAAAAAACAAAAATTGGACACCAATTATATACATTGCTCTGATCCCAATGCGTATGCGTACGCCGTATACGTATTGAGGGAGAGCGGGTGATGCATCCTGAAGTTGCCTGGACTAATACTCAACGCGGTGACGGTTAGTATTGTTAGTTGCGCGCCGGCGTCGCTTCATGGAATAAGCATTTTATAAAATTCAACACATTAATTGGACACCTATCACATACATTGCTCTAATCCCAAAGTAATTAGCTATGGCACTTGTGGAATCGAAATCGGAAATATTGATGGTACCACAACGCCCAGACCCGAGTCAATATAGAAAATAATGATTTCTACATCGACCCGACCGGGAATCGAACCCGGGACCTTGGAGCGGCGACTCCTTAAAACCAAGCGTGCTTAGCCACTACACCACGGAGGTCTTCAAAATGCAATGACTACTGACTAACCATTACTTTGGAAAATAATATATAAGTTTTTATTATTTTATTACTTACACACATTTTACCTTAGTTTTCGAGTCTAGTTACTTTTGTAATCTTGTTATTTAATAACGAAGCACGTTTAAAGCATCTTACTAATAATAGACAGTAGCGTCGGGGTGACGTCCGACATTCTGAAATTATGATTGCAGCACGACTTTGCAACATCTTCTAGACTTTAGAGTTAGACCAATACAGCAAGCAACGGGTTAAGAATATTTCTTGCTATCTTTAGTATAAATACAAACGATTCTTCCCACTAATGGCTTTTAATGGCAATTATCTGGCAAGTTTTAAGACGATAATGTTGCCCATGAAGTTTGATGGTAGTGCCGACGACAATCGGTAGTTTGAGACGAGATATAAAAATACTTAAGCGAAACAACGTCTTTGGGAATGTTAGGAATTGTTAAGAAGCTCTTTCGTTAGCAGAATATACTTCTATGAACATATTTTCTGCGTTAAGGGAGCTAATAACATTTACTTATTAATCGAGAGCAGTCTTTACCTACCGTTGCGGTACTTATTAATATTATGATATTGTTTTAAGGAAATTTTAGTGCGTCATATTTTGAGAATCCGCATAATATCTACCTTTGTATGGAATTGGAAATCCAGAATTTTATGTACCTATAGGTACACTTTGGAATTCATTTTGCAAAGATATTTAAATAAATTACCTACTTTAGGTGAATACACAATTACTACATTTTATACGACTCTTTATCTTAATACAAGCGGACCCAGCTAACTTTGTTTCGCCCTCAACCCCGTCCCGCCCAATTCCGTAATTTTAAAAACTAAGCGGTCTCATCGAACTTTGTTTTGCCTTAACCCTGTCCCGTCAAAGCCCCGGTCCCGTCGAATGGAATAGAAAGTATCTTATGTCCTTCCTCTGGGTCTAAGCTACTTCTACCCTACTTTTCAGCCAAATTGGTTCAGCCGTTCTTGAGTTATTAATTGTATAACTAACACGGCTTTCTTGTATATAGATATATAGAGTTTTGTACTATGAAGTCACTTGAATTCATTGTAGTATAGTCGTTCGATTTCGGTATTAAGAACGCTCTAGATTGAATACAAAACATTTCAAGTGTTGTTAATTTGGTGATTTATTGTTAAACTGACTAACGCGTTTTAAAAGCTATTTAGTTGACAAAAAAATAAATTAACCATAGACATTTTAACCAAAAAGACCTATAAAGAAAAATCTTCTACCTACGTCTCGAAACTAACTCACAAACAAATTACACCCTGTCTAATTATGCAAAGACTGAAAGTACTTAACGCTGTACTCTGCCGAAATTCATAATAACATATTCTTCGGGGCTCTTCCCTCTTATAATTGGCGGTAGTTAGCGACATATTTGTGTTTTGGGTTCCGCTCTATGAATACTAAATGAGGGTCTCGTGGTGAGGGAGGTTCTCAAAAACATCGATTCTGCACCGTGTGGTATGTGATAGGAGCAATAATTTAAATTAATATTTCTACACAGTATACGTAGTTACCTTGACCTGGTCATAGTGCTCTAAAATGCTTTAACTCAGAGTTATATTAATCCTTATAATCCCTTATCATTGCATATCGAAATCGCAAACTGAAGTTCTATGCCTGGACACATTTGTTTGCAATACATTGCTGGTTCTCTTTATTTATTTATCAAAATTATTTTACATCTTGATTAATTAAAACCATGTAGAATCGATTACTAGTTACTTTACGGGTCTGTTTTTAATTTTTTTTCCTATTATAGGCCACACCCTGTAAACTTAGATTTGGCAGTGTAGCATTTGCAACTAAAATTAGTTATGAACTTTGTTACAAGAGTAGGCATCACTAACTTATATTTATTTGAAAAACGTTCTTTTCCGGTGTGATATTTTCAAAATTGTTGTCTTCAGGTTAGAAATGAGGTTATGAGGTGTTATTTGTGGTATATTGTACAAACAAAACATCAGCCATATTGCACCAAGAAATGCCCAAAATTGGTATGGTTTGAAAATTTTTGTTTGTTTAATTTAATAAAAATGATTGAAATGTAATCGTGTGTCATATTTTTGGAAGTTCCATAAAATCCCTTGCAAATGATCATAGACGATAGGTCTATGAAGATTTTTCAAATTTCCCATACAACATATTAAGTGAAGAAGCGCCCGGATAAAAAAATGGCTAACCTGTACTTCAACTTTTTCTTCAAAATTTAACTCGTACGATGTTTTAAACGAAAACAAACGTCTAAAATTTAGTATTGTAACATAACTGCTTTTCTATTTCTTCATCATGGTAGGGGATAAAACCTTTGTAGGGGCTTTCATTTAGTGAAAAAAACTCATGAAAAAAGGCTGAAATGTTGTTAAGCGTCGACTGTCTTTAGTAATTTCTTATTTGACTGACGTAATTTTACGCCGTATTTTCGCTGTAAATATTTAATTCTATCTTTGTAGCGCTTAGGGTGCTTACGAGATATATTTTTATGAAAAAAATATGTATTTTTAACGTTTTTAAAGCAATGTCTCGATTCTTTAAATTCGTATAGAAAAGAGTAATTAAAATTGTTTTTTATTGTATATAGCCAGATATTATTGAAAGAGAATGCAGTTCTATAAATAAAGTATTCATGCATGACAACGTTTAATCTTAACTCATGCAATAACAACAGAAATTTATATTCTCTCGAATGGGTGTAAAATATTACCCCTGTTTCACCCCTATCTTAGTAGGGCAAGCAAAACTGGAGACTTTCCGAAGCTAATTAGTTAATGCATATTAAACACAACTAGCTCCATGAAGACAACCGCGTCTGCGAACTTGTTAGAACATTCAAAACTCCGCCATTTTACAGGCCGTCCTGAATAATTCCTTTCATATTTGATGCCCGCACGGAAACCGGGTATTCTGGCGTTTTGACAAACACCGTCTCAGGTGCCCGCGCAGTGTTCCAATCACGAAATGGAAATTACACGCGTTCTCTCACTCTGTGACAACACTCTCATTGCTATACATATTTGAACTCCGCGCTCATTACGGAGTCACAGCGTAAAATGTTCGGACCAATTTTTTTGCGCTCCCGACCGTATCCAACCTTTTTTGCAGTATCTACCGCCGCCTGTGACGCGGCTTGAGCAAACTTCGACCGTTCCATTTCGGAGAAGTTGTTTAACAAATCAGGGGAATGACGAAACAAATCCAACAATTCCTATTTTCGCTTTCCAATTGTTTGTCGGTGGCTTGTTTTTGTGACTCGGCTTGATTGACGACTCTGACAAGTTGGGATTGCGCTGTTGGTGGACTTGTTTACAACGTTTTTATAATATTTGTCGTTTTGGCTCATTCTAGGTCGATAAATTGATCAGCTAACGAGGTCGGTAGTACCGTCAAAATCTGTTGATATATTCGACTTAAATTCATTACTCCTTTGTCTTATTAGTATGAATCGGTGGAAGTAGAGGGTAAATTATCTTCAATACAATTAGCTTTGCAATCACCCAAAAACAAATGACAGCAACAATTGTTTTTTAAAAAAATAAAAATATTAGACCTTAATAATTATATTTTTAACCGACTTCAAAAAAGGAGGAGGTTATCAATTCGACTGTATGTTTTTTATCTTTTTTTTTTTGTATGTATGTTACCTCATATCTCAGTCGTTTGTCGACCGAATCGAAAAAATTTTTCGCCTACTTAGAGGGTGTACCTTCTAGTTGGTCCCATTTTTTCCATTTTGGGATCTGATGATGGGATCTTGGTGTAATTGAGGGAAACCCTCAAATTTTAAAGGCACGTATAGTGTTTCTTTACTTAAATCTTAATGTTGACGTGTTGTTACGTCTGATAGTCAACATCTTGTGGGGCTGAGCTGATGGTGGAACTCCTTAACGCTTAGGAGTTCAGTAATTATAATGACGGACCTTATGATAGGTAATTTGTAGCTTCTTAAAAAATAGAATCTAAAGGTGCAACTCCCCCCGCCCCTCTTATGTAATCACTAAAAATGAAGAAAAAAAATAAACTTTAAAAAAAAGTAAAAACCGACTACAAAACCAAAATGCACTAAAAAGTATTAAATAAACTCTTCACCATTAAAAGGAAAGAAATCCGTTTTAGGCAAACAATTTTTTTTTTGGAGTCGGTGCCATCACTTTGACCATCAAGCATCAACTATCACAGCACCGACTCCAAAAAGAAAAAAGTTGCCTAAAACGGATTCCTTTCCTTTTAATGGTGAAGAGTTTATTTAATACTTTTTAGTGCAATTTTGGTTTTGAAGTCGGTTTTTACTTTTTTTTAAAAAACCTTCCATCACTTGCAAGCAAACAGGTGAACCTATAAGTGTAATCTAAAAGGTGATAACTGTGTTTTAAAGACTCTTGTCGGTCAACACAGTGATTCTTCCGTTTATAACCTTAAACGGTTTATAACCTTAAAAAGGAGGTTCTCCGTATAACCTGTATGTTTATATATCAAAGTTTGTCAGCGATTATTTCATGGATTGCTGAAATAATTTTGATGCGGTTTTTAGAATCGGATTCGTCACATTTAGAAGTAGGATTTAGTAACTAATTTTGTTTAATTATGTATATTATAACTGAGAAAGTAACTATAAACTACAAAACAAAAAATCTTAAAGTAACAAAATAACGCAAATAGGAGAAAAAAAGAACTGTGCATAAAGTCATCCTTAACAGACGACAGCTAGTTTACATACGACATACGCACATCATGCAACAACTTTAAAAGAATTTATTTCTCCTATCATTTCAACTGTTGTTTCATTTTCTTTTGTTTTCTTTCTGAAGAGGTTTTAGTGCATTTATCCATTAAGCTTCGTCTCTTTGCAACTCGTAGTTTATTCACAGCGAGATATACGAGTGACTGGGAGCGGAGGGGCCGAGAGTAGACGATTTGTACATTGTCAAGGATTAATCTTAACCCACTCCATAGTTTACTCTCTTAGTAAATTGAAGTTGATATTTACTATATTAATAGTTTGGTATCTTTTTTTCTTTTCTATCTTTCTTTCTTAAAGCTGAAGAGTTTGTTTTAACCTGCTTATATGAAAAACTAATGGAGAAAAAATATATTTGTGTATGATAATTGATTTATCGAGAAAGGCTTTAAAACATCTCGCGTTGGATTATAGAAATTGATGAAAATTTTAACGGTAGGACTACGTCATCGGTATCCGCTAGTATGGTATGAACAGTATGGATTGCTTTTACATAGCTCTCCAATATTTTGGAACTATAATTATTAAGATGTAGATCAAATATTTTTCAAAAAAGCCGACCGTACAAAGGTATTTTCCACAATCATTCAATCAAACCTTACACCGTAGGACGTCCACCGACAAGGTAACTACCATGTAAAGATTGTTGGATCATATTGAATGCAGATTGCTTGTGATCGGTCGCTTTAGAAAAACGTGAGGCATATTTTCAGCAGTGGACGTCCTTTGGCTTATAATGATGATGATAATCATGATTCAATCAAAATTTAATAAAGTGCCTTAATATAATATCGTCTCATACAGGAACGTCTCGTAAGTATCATTGATGTGTAGAACTCATTATAATTTTTCTGCTATTATTTTGCCGTCTCCAACACGGACTAGCATTTTTGAATCCCCATACATCCAGTGAAACAGAGGCTTCAAGGCAATCCTCGTAAGGCGTTATTGTTGAAAAGACGTGCGGGGTGGCTGGATATGACAGCCTCTATTCAGAGGCCAGCGGGCGTAGTCTGATGCATCATTTTTGACATTTCGCGTCGACAATTTCAATTTTATGATTTTCTAATTCATCAAATATCATTTTAACTTACGTAGTTATATCTTTAATAAATCTTAAAAAATATTTGTAGTTTTTTAAGTATCATTCAAAAAGTCTTCTCAATCAATAAATACACGAAAACACCAATTTTGTCTCAGCATTTTTCCAGCGCCACCTGGTGGTTTTACACGGAACTATGTCGAGACTTCCGACACAGTACTTGGAACCAGCCCTGTCTCGCTCACGGTAGTAAACTATAGAGAAACGAAGTGAATGCTGTTACAATGTTGGTTGAGGTAAGGGAGTGTATGAATGAAAGTTAATTATAAAATCGAAACGTTTGAATTGTGTGAAGGATTGTTTAAAAATAAACAGATATCAGATCTTTAAAAAAAGAGATCAAATTCTTTAATTTACATCAACTGATTGACACGTAAATAGTTGACAAATATTTGACTATATAAGTATCTTTTTTCTGACTTTAATAAACTGAGGTAATAAATGAGTAAGTCAAAAGTCATTTATTTATGCAAATAGGCCCATTAAGGTCACTTTTACAGGTCCCAATATAAACCCTACTACAGCTTCGGGACATTTGTGGGCTATTTGAAGCTGGGTGCTAAGAAGAAGCGCAAGAAATTCAGTCAATATTGTCAATGTCAATGCCTCTTTTCAAGAGTTTTACCATAGTCCATACATTACTATCTTTTGAATAATCATCAACTTTATTATTATAAAGTATATTCATACCATCGCTTTGGCCATTTCATGAGTCATCTATCAGGGCACCGACTTCAAAAAGAATTGTTCGCTAAAAATGGAGCCCGTTCCTATAAGGCTTATTAAAGATGTTTAGTGCATTTCAGTTTTAAAGTCGGTTTTTACTTTTTTTGAAAAATAATGTGCACTCAAGTTAGGCGCAAATTTGCAACCCATTCTTACTGCATTGTCCACGCAATTAATTGAACTAACTCGTGTAATACCACAATACAAAATGGTCGTTTTGTTATACATATTATGTGGTATTTTAGTAAAGATAAACTTAATGGTCTCTAAGCCCGTTTCGAAAAAAGTTAATCCACTAGCAAGCCTCCTCTCGCGACTGCTCTCAAAAACAAAGACATCTTTTGTCGGCGCTGCCTTTGTCTCAGATACCTATCAGCCGTTTAGCTGAACGTCTACTCTGTAGATATTGTCTTAAGGCCATTGCATACGTAACAATAAAATAATAATAGGATCGAATTGAATTTGACTACGCGGGTACATAAAAGTAGTAAGACATAAAAGGCATTAAAGTCAATTATTTATGCAAATAGGTCAATTGAGGACACTTTTACACGTCTCAATACAAACCCTACCATAGCTTCGGGACGACTGTGGGCTAGTTCTAAGAATTGCGTAACAAACTCAGTCACTATTGTCAATGCCTCTTTTTAAAAGGTTAACAATGTTTGTAGTGATAGTGCACAAGTGTGTGCTCATACACAGATGCACTCTCTATTCCATTCACCCTCATCGCCCGATGGAATAGCAATCTGACACGACTGGAAAGAGGTCAGGCGTAGGACCAACGGATTTACGTGCTTTCCAAGACACGACGGTGAAACACCGCCAACTTCCAAACGCCGGGCTACCCTGAGAAGTTCTGACCAGAAAAACCCAGGTACATATTTTTGGCCCAGACCGGGGATCGAAACCGGTACCTCTGTCGCAGTTCTCGTTTTAAATTAAGACACACTAACCGCTGCGCAACCGAGGTAGTTAACGATATTACCTTAGAGGGGGCTGGTTTTTTCAAAACACCCCGTGAGTGCTGCGTTTTGCGCCCCGTTCGGTACACCATAACATGTGGCGTTCACGTTTTGGTACAAAACGATATTTCCATAAATTCCCATTCCGACTATATTACTATTATATGACTTACAATTCGGCTTCAGGCCTGGCCTATCAACAGAAAGCGCTATATTGGCACTCAAGCATACTATCGGATACTAAACTGGCAGGAACACACCAGTCTATGCCTGTTTTTTAGACTTGTCCAAGGCGTTCGATCTGGTTGATTACGATGTTCTCTGGGGAAAACTGAGACGGAAAGGATTACCTGATGACATTGTGTCCATATTTAAATATTGCTATGGGAACCAAATAAATCGTGTGAGTTGGGCTGATAGCTATTCTGAGGAGTACAAGAGTGAATGTGGAGTTCGGCAGGGCGGGTTGTCTTCACCTAAAATGTTTAACTTATATGTGAATGCGCTGATCGAGGAGCTTAGTGGTACACGTGTCGGCTGTCATGTTGAAGGCATATGCATAAACAACATTGGCTATGCAGACGATATGGTGCTGCTGGCACCCTCGGTAAGCTCTTGAGTATCTGTGAGATGTATGCAGCTGCACATGGTTTGATTTATAATACAAGCAAGAGCGTATACATGGTATTTAGGGCAGGCAGCAAATGCCCAGATGTTGTAACACCTATCAAGTTGTATAGCTCCCCACTATGTAGAGTGACATCTTTTAAATATCTGGGTTATATCGTCACTGACACACTAAAAGACGATGCAGATGTTGAAAGAGAGCGCAGGTCGTTGTCAAAAAGGGCTAATATGTTGGCCCACAGGTTTGCTCGATGTTCAGACACTGTCAAAATAACACTATTTCAGGCATATTGTACATCTTTCTACTCGAGCAGCCTGTGGTTTATCTTAACCCAAAAGTCTTGCAATGGCCTTTGCGTTCAATATAATAATGCTTTCAGGGCACTGCTGCGGCTGCCGCGATGGTGTAGTGCATTGGGCATGTTCGCGGATGCGCAGGTCGACAGTTTCCCGACAATACTGCGTAAAAAAGCGGGTTCTTTGCTCAGAAGGGTTCGCGTCAGCCGCAATAGTGTTCTGGATGCTATAGCCAATCGTGGGGACTGTCCACTTATGCCAATAAACTTATTCGTCGTGTAAAATCTATTGCGACTTACTATGTTTTCTGAATTGTACTGACATAGGATATAAGCTATTGTTACTAACACTCTGGATCTTGTTGTCTGAATAATAAATGTTTTTATTTATTTATTGGAACTTCTCATGTGTAGGTACAGTGGCTTTTTGAATTGTCTCTATTTGTCACTCATGTCAGTATCACAACAGGAGCGCGCGCGTAAACTACATCCGATAATCTTAATAACGTCTTGAGAGTAGACCCCTTGTTGTCACCCACTTTTTAACGAGTAACGATAGGTTTATTATTAGTCTCTTGAGATTGTATGACATTTTTGGCCCTTATTAAAGTGGATATTGTTGCAGTTTTATTCTAATTCATATTATAATCTGCTTAGTTTTTCAAATATTTGTATCACCGGATACCTACCCTTTCTAGCTAAAGTGTGTATTATAATATAATCTGAATCAGGGGGCCAATCCTCGTGAAGTAGTACTTTTTGCGTGTGTTAATTCTATTGGTAAAGTTCGAGTGATACATAAAACTGCTATTCTCATGCACCGATAGGACATTTCACGTTCGAATTTTATTACAACGTTCCATTGCAAAGATCGTACGGGCGTTTTTAAAAACGCCGAAATAAAGTATATTTACGTCCATCTAAAAAAAAAAATATGAAATTAGACAATAAATCTATTTCTTTGTTTAATTTGATGTGCATATTCACAAAACTATACATATATTGTTAAAAAATATAATAACGGTAAACTAATTATTAAAATTTCATTTTTCATGCATTGCATGAAATGAAACGCAGCGACGCGCCATATTACCTTACTCTATGGCCCTAAATGACAATGTGTGTGTGTGTGTGTGTGTGTGTGTGTTTGTGTGTCAAAATTGTTGCAAATATCGATTTTTCAGTGACTGTTATGAAAGTTTATTTGTTTTCTCAACTTTTGCCTAAAGTTTAATAAGTAAGAAATTTTTGAATAAGTAAGAATTACGATGCTAAATACAAACAAAAACTAGATATTTTCTAAGGTTGGTTGTTACATAAGTATTATTAAACACTGCTGTTTGTTTAATAATACTTATGTTTTTTTTATTTATTTAAACTACAAGAATGAGGCATATAATAATTATTTAGTAGTAGTAGGTTCAGTTAACTAATATTATAGATATTAGTGAACCCTTTTAATGTGGAGCCTGGATAAAGTTTTAATATCCTTTGTAGAGAGGTAGTTTTCTTACAAAACAAACTATTTTTATTTACAGATAGTCTGGATTGTGTTGTAGCAGAGAGAATATTAAGTTTGCCAATCTTATGCGATAAAAGACTGGTTAAAATACATGGGAATACTCGTACTTTAATACCTCAATTCTCTGGTATCTAGGTAAGTACCTTATTAACTAGACACATAATGATATTAGAAAGTGTAAGTGACCATGAAAGTATAAAACATTACACATAATGATAGTTTTATTTTCATAATTTATAAATAAAACCATCAGATTTTCCATTTATAACCTATATCTATGTGTGTTATAGTATTGCCTATAGTTACCTTATTATAAACAAATAGCACATTAGCAATCTGTTCTATGAGTGCTTGAATGTGTTCCAACATAGTTAATGGATTCCACCTACAAGTATCTACAATAATCATTATTATCCCAGAAAAGAGATACTGAGCTAAAAAATTATGGTGTTCAAGTATTGTTTTTATTATGTGTGTAGTAGGTAACTTTCTGTGATATTTATGTTGGCTATTATTTTTACAGAAGCGAGCAGTAGAACAAATTATAATAATTAAAAGAAAGGAGCGCAAAATTAAGGGATTTTAAATACTCCTGGGAACACAACCGCATGCATTTCACAACAAAATAAATGAGTAGTTAGAAATGTAAGCGCATTGGATTAAAAGATGGAGACTTTCCTGATTACTATGACCGAAATGGCTTTAGTTTTTTTTTAACAATAACATTATTGCTTTTTAAATGTTTTGTGTTTTCTCTGATGTATGAAGAAAATAAAACCACTTGCTAAATTGGTATTTTTTTTCGTATGAAATTTATATTTATTTATACTGTTTAATCTTTCTTAGTCATTGACATTTGAATTCAGGATTGTTTTCAATACATAGGGGCAATCCATGGTCATGAGCTTGAAATAGAGTCAAAATATAAAACCAGGGTCTGAGAATGAAGCTGAAGGTGACCAAAGGTACTCCGTAATACGACAACAAAACCTTATCGCATGGGTTCGTAAGATTCGACTTGTCAAGTACTTGAACTCCACTAAAACGCAGAAGTACTCTTCTGAAAACCGCATCAAAATCAGTTTAGCCAAACATGATATAATAGAGGGCAAATAAAACATTATATATTGGACACACAGAAAACCTTCTTTATTCGAAGTCGGCTAAAAATCATTCAAACCAATGTAAATTTTCTCAATTTTAGGTTAAATTGCTCATGGTAATCATTTTTCCCGATTAGAACCTCAATAGTTCGTATACGAATTTCGAAATCCATTTGTCTCCAGCAATCGAAATGTTCGTGTGACGTTCTATCGAATTAATTCAACTGTGAAGGTCTGAGAATACACAACCTTGTTTCCTTCGAAAAAAAATTGAGTGGTGAACTTTTTTACGTGTGTGAACTTTTTTCGATCGTGCGAGAATCGGCCTCCAGAAGTCACAACTTCTGAACGTAAAAATACGTTACATAGTCGAAGTTACTACTGTCAAACTTAAATGTGATAAAATTTAAACATAACTACTGGCTATAATTTTTTTTAGAAAACTTACGTTTGAGGCTTACACTTATATGCATTTTATACAAAATATACTGTTCAGAACACTATTGTGTCATATTTTATATATTGATAAGAATGCACAAACACAGCAATTAAAGATGCTCCATCTGGCCTTCATTTTTGTACAACAAATTTGGTTCAAAACAGCCTATCTAGTGTATCATAAAAGTCAAATGCAGCCGCATCTTTTTAATAATTCAAACAAGATATAATTTAACTACGCGCATTCATTTTGTACTTTAGTAGCTACGACAATATTTCTCTGTGAACGTACGTATATTTTGAAATAAAACACAAAGTCTTAAAAAATAAAACTAGTTTTGTTACTTCAAATGATAACCCCAATATCATTTAGTCTGGTGTTTAACGTGTAGTATCGTTCATCTGAAGGACCATTACGGTAAGGGTTGTTCAGGATCGCAGACGCCGCTGAGTACCGTTATATTGGTTCATAATGTTTTGGAGGTATGTTTATGAATTTATTTTGGTTGACTCTAGTAATATTATCGATAAATATAAATTAATCCTGACACTAATAACATGGGTCGAGTAAACTTGAAAAAAAATAATCAGCAAAAACAGCTAAATGAATAGAGTAATATAACATGCCTATTGAGACGTGATATACATACCTATATTCAGACTATTACCTCCTTCAGTCTCTTATAACAATTAAAAAACATTAAAATTGATTCTATCATAACAAAATGGGAATTTAGTTTTTTTTTTTCAAATAAATAATATCAGGGACCAAACCAATAAACAATGTTCAATCGAAATGCCTAACCTAAATGCAGTAAAAACTACGAATCGGCAGTTTCACAAAGCACAATGGTAACTAGTTTGCCCTCCAATAAGGGTTGTTTAGCAGCTTTAGAGCCATCATATCAAGGGCCCTTCGCCGTCGAACCCTCGCCTCTATTATGAGTCGAGAGCTAAGCCGGAGGCTGTGGGTATACACTGTGATACAATGGTGGTATGAAAAACTTTCAGTCCTTGTCTTTTGCAATCACTGTAAAAAGATGTCTTCAACCAGTATGTTACCAGTAATGACATACGGATCCGAAACATGGTCTCCAACTTCTTAAAATCACACAACGAGCAATAGAGAAGGCTATGCCCGGTGTTTCTCTACGCGATCAAATCAGAAATGAAGAACTAAAGAAACGATCATATTCCTGCGAATCAGTTAGCTCAAGTGGCGACGGGCAGGACACGTCCAGAAGAACTGATGGCCGTTGGTCTAGGGAAGTTCTATATTGGGAACTCTTTGACCAAGCGCAGCTAAGGACTTCCACTGACAAGTTGAACAGACAACCTTGTAGAGATTGCAGGATCACATCGGATTCAGACCGCTCGTAACCAGTCGCTGTGGAAAACCGCAGAGGGCCTACATTTTGTTGTTTTGTCAGCGACGCCTGAATCAGGGGTGGTTGTACAAACAATACTGATCCCACTTAATCAATTTATTATTGTGATACTAGCGAGCGAGTCAAAACTACCAACGCCAGAGTCGACTCTTCGTAGCTCTAACTAGCTACTATAAATGTTGTGAAGATATTTTCTTCTTTATTAAGTATCTTTAAAAAAAAATCAAAATATATGCAACTTGCATATAATTTGAAATATTGTTTTAGAATAAGCATAGCCTATTTTATCATCCCTGAGTTGGATGTCACTGACCAAACAACACTCTGTATGTTCAGAAGTAGACTTCTTTTGGCTGATAATGATGATGATGAAATAATATCTTACCATTTCAGGTCAATTCCTATATTTTCGACTATTCCTCATGCCATACCAGATGTCTACAAGAGTAGGACCTCGAACACTCAATGCTAATTCAGACTGAAATGTGTTTTGCTCATTTCAAATGTAGAACGATTAATTTTCAAGGGGTGAAATGGTAATTAAATTTCTTTAAAAAATCTAGATTCGAAAAGCACTTTTGCACTCATCTTTAACTACTTGCTAGAATAAATATTTGGTAGGTTATAATTTTGCTTTATAAGTTCAAGTTAAGTTTATTATAAGAAAAGTAAAATTTACATTCCTGGCCTGGCCTTTGCCTAGTATTTTACATCCCACTGCTGGGCAAAGGCCTTACCTGAACTATGAGGTAGTTTGAGTCATACTCCACTACGCAGGCTCAGTTTATTATAATACTAGCGGTCCCCCGCGACTTCGTCCGCGCGTTTTGAGTTTGCTCCCTCCCCTCCCGTCGCAGCGTCATGTTTTATATCCTAAAGCCTTTCTCGATAAATAAGCTATCCAACACAGAAATATTTTTTCAAATCGGTCCAGCAGTTCCTGAGATAAGCGCGTTCAAACAAACAAACTCTTCAGCTTTATAATATATTAGCGCAAGCGCACGTTGTACTTAAGCTGCGAACATTATTTAGGTGCGGAGTTATGTTAAAACTGTGATAGCTCCTAAGATATTTATTGAAATCAAATGATATAAATAAAAGGGCAACTTGGTTCTAAATGAAATGCTTGTAATGATGAATGTATTTATTTTGATAAGAATAAATACCTGTGTGTATAATACACCTCTAAAAATAATGCATTATTTTTTTACAAATTTATTAACATAAAAAAGGTTGTAGTAAGTCAACCATAAAAGATAGACATATGCTGTCGCGGACTTAATTATAGAACTCTTAATGCTGAACAATCCTGTCATACATGATTTTTGTGTAACTTAAGCGGTTTCCGCAGCGTATGCAGCGGAAGCTCTCAAAAGGAATATCTTTCTCCCGTTTTCGCAACATTTTTCATTGCTGCTGTGGTCTTATGAGTCGTATCTTTATGTTATATAGCCTAAAGCCTTCCTCGATAAATGGACTATCCAACGTAAAAATAATTTTTCAAATCGGGCCAGTAGTTTTTGAGATTAGCGCGTTCAAACAAACAAACAAACAAACAAACAAACAAACAAACAAACAAACAAACAAACAAACAAACTCTTCAGCTTTATAATATTAGTAAAGATTATTGATTGTAACTGGTTATACGTCTTTAAATGAAAACAAATCGAATATTATATCCAAACTAGCGGTCCCCCGCGACTTCGTCCGCGCGTTTTGAGTTTACCCCCTCCCCTCCCGTCGCAGCGTGATGTTTTATACCCTAAAGCCTTTCTCGATATATAAGCTATCCAAAACAGAAATATATTTTTCAAATCGGTCCAGCAGTTCCTGAGAGAAGCACGTTCAAACCAACAAACTCTTCAGCTTTATAATATTATAGCGGTCCCCCGCGACTTCGTCCGCGCGTTTTGATTTTGCTACCTCCCATCCCGTCGCAGCGTCATGTTTTATATCCTAAAGCCTTTCTCGATAAATAAGCTATCCAACACAGAAATATTTTTTCAAATCGGTCCAGCAGTTCCTGAGATAAGCGCGTTCAAACAAACAAACTCTTCAGCTTTATAATAGATTAGCGCAAGCGCACGTTGTACTTAAGCTGCGAACATTATTTTGGTGCGGAGTTATGTTAAAACTGTGATAGCTCCTAAGATATTTATTGAAATCAAATGATATCCAGGGCAACTTGGTTCTAAATGAAATGCTCGTGATGATGAATGTATTTATTTTGATAAGAATAAATACCTGTGTGTATAATACACCTCTAAAAATAATGCATTATTTTTTTAACAATTTATTAACATAAAAAAGGTTGTAGTAAGTCAACCATAAAAGATAGACATTTGCTGTCGCGGACTTTATTATAGAACTCTTAATGCTGAACAATCCTGTCATACATGATTTTTGTGTAACTTAAGCGGTTTCCGCAGCGTATGCAGTGGAAGCACTCAAAAGGAATATCTTTCTCCCGTTTTCGCAACATTTTTCATTGCTGCTGTGGTCTTATGAGTCGTATCTTTATGTTATATAGCCTAAAGCCTTCCTCGATAAATGGACTATCCAACGTAAAAATAATTTTTCAAATCGGGTAAGTAGTTTTTGAGATTAGCGCGTTCAAACAAACAAACAAACAAACAAACAAACAAACTCTTCAGCTTTATAATATTAAGTATAGATATGACATGGTTGACTACGATTTAGATTATCAATCGAAATGCAGAGCAAGTACCTAAATAATTCAGAACCTACTTAATTAGATTTTACAAGTGAACTTACTCAAGCTGGCTCATTTGAACGTTGACACAGAGAATGTTCTAATACATCAAATTGATAAATTAATGGCGAATTCAACTCTGCAGAGTTTGTCATCGTTATTTTAGATCCTAACCTATGAAATTCACGTTTCAAAATTTTTGCAATTTTACTTCTAGACAGCGCCATGGAATTATGTGTAGGTATTTCTCATAATTAAAAAGAAATACATGTAAATGCGATGTCTTGAAAGAAATTTTATTTTTCCACTAGCGGTTCCCGCGGCGTCACCCTCCGTAAAATATTACTCCGTAAAATATTGCAATGCAAAACACATATTTTCATTAGAAGTAAGAGGCCTGAAATCTTAGCGCTTAGCGCAAGTGCGTGTTTTTCTTAAGCTGCGAGCAATATTTTGATGCGAAGTTATTTTAAAATTGTGATATTTTCTAAGGTAATGATTATGTTTATTTTCATAATAATTAATATGTCCGCATCAAAATAACTCTGAAAATGGTAGTTAATTTTGTTTCAAATTTATGAACATAAAAAAGTTTGTAGTAAGTAAACCATATCAGATAGACATATGCTCTCGCGGACTTTATTGTTGAACTTTTATGGCGAAACAATCCCATTATACATAATTTTTATGTAATTTAAACAGTTTACGCTAAGTACGTAACAACATTTTTCATTGTTGCTCTGCTTTTATAAGTTGTATCATAATTTTTTAGATTAAAACCTTCCTCGATCAATAAGTTATCTATCCAACACAAAAATATTTTTTAAATCACAAACAAACTATTCAGCTTTATAATATTAGTATACATACGTATACACTAGATATCGTTTTATCATCTGCTTTTTACTATGTTATGATTTTGTGGAATCCTGCTATTTATTTAATTAACATTATAACATTGAACCAATTTAACAGCATATGTATTCCTTTCCACAGACTCTGCGTTATATTTAAGTAAAACATTGTTTTATCTGGTTAAAACTTTTATCTGTACTTTAAGAAAGACACTTCGGAAAATCCAAACAAAAATATTTTACTTAAAAATATAGCTGGGAAAAATGTACAAAAGTTTGAAGTTCTTACTATGAGCGCAGTGTCACCTAGCTAGTTGAGCGTACTCTTTAACTGCACTGCTTAAGTCATTTTTAGCAGGACAGCTTTTAAAGCTCACGGTAAGATAGAAGCTAATCAATCACTATCAAATTGGCCCAAATAAGCGCCATCCTCAGTGTAAACGAGACTATTTGCTTAATCACTGTTTAATTATGCGCAACTTTCCGTGGCGCAGTCCGAAAGAACTTGAACGATTACACCGGATTTTGTTAACCGTGTTGCTTGGTTTTGTTAACTTAATACAGACTTAGGTAAGAGGTGAGCCCAATGCGAACTGTCTGTATGTACGAGTATCCGTTTATCACTCTCTTTCCATTTGTGTATATGTTAATAGGCTAAATCTCACTTACCGAATTAGTGATCATATCGTTTTTAATATTATTTCTACAACCTCAACTTTTATGTTGCACTGCGCATACGAACAAGCCAAAATATGAGGTAATTATAGTTCAGCTATCTGACTTGTCTTTTGCGCGTCTCTAAAACGCGCGAAAGCATCGCAACTGTATCGACGACATCCATACACTGATAAAACATATGAAAATTACCTAACATGGTGTTCCGGTTTTACTGCATGCTATTCAACAGTAGTCCACATTCAGGAATCCCTAGACAAACATCAAACTGAATGGTCGTTGTTCTACATTCAAATGTTTTTTAAAGCAACCCACTTTCATCGCTAATTTAACGTTTCTGGCTGAACACTCATTCAACTATTTGTCGAAGTTGAATAGGTTATAGTAGTTGAATAAAAAGTGCTTTTATATGATAATTAACATAAAAATAAGTCAAAATAAAATACCGATACACATAATATTGTACCTATTATTTTTTACACCATCTTTATATGTGATCAGTCCTGGATTTAGCAAAACGATCCAGAAACCAAGCAGTTGGTATCAATTTCCTTACAAAAACAAAGAAACGTCAACGCCGGATGGTACACAACCAAACGTTTACCAGAAGTTTTCTCTATTATGAGCAACAAGCCACCAAACACTGGGCTCTGCGGATTCAACCTCGACAATGCGCCTGCACACACCGCACTCAAAACCAGGGACTTCCTACACAGCACACTAATCAAACTCCTGGGTCACCCTCCTTATAGCCCTGATCTAGTACCGTGTGTCTTCTTTTCATTTCCAAAAATAAAAAATCCGCTCCAAGGGATACGGCGGAAGATGCGCCTGCCTGTGTTTGAGCAGGCTGTAAACGCACTGTCTGCGGTGGATTGGATAAAAATAGTTGAAAACTGGTTCAGACGCATTAATCTTTGTATAGAGGCTGATGGAGAGTACTTTGAAAAGATTTAATAAAAGTATATGTGCCTGTAGAACTATATTTTTTTGTTTCGAACAACTTTCCTTAATGTATAAACACAAATATTATCAAATTCAAGCGATATCATAAACATACACATCGAATCGAAACCTCCTCTCATTGAAGTCGGTAAAAGAAATACCATGTACCGTTTTTATCTTTTTGAGATATCGTGTAACTTCTGTTCCATTGAACTCTTGCAGCAAAAGACATTAAAAACTTTTCTTTTCCGTTTATATTTCCACGCATTTCATATTCAGTATGAGTCGACAGGGTCTCCCGGGACGTGCAAGGCAATTTCACGCACCATAAAATTAACTATCGCACTGACAGGATAATCTTGATGCCCTCCGAAACTACAGCTTTTATTATTTTCATATAAAATAACCGTGTTTTAAAAATCGTGTTAGTGTGTATTATTTTGTTCGCTGTAATGCGTATGAGTTTCATCATGATTATAATATTAACTTTTATTCGTATTAAAGGTAAAAAGTACCTACCTACTCATTTAATCTTAATCCTTTGATTGGACAAAGACAAGAGCTGAAGATTAGCTCTAAGAAATGTTTATGTATGGGGCGAAATAAAGTCTTGTAAGAAACTTAGGACTTGCACATTTTTAAATAGAGTCCCATATTAAAAGCGTTACTTGCTGTTGTTAAACTATCGCGAAACCAAATAAGATTGACTGTCGTTTTTGGGCTTACAAAATTTAAAGTACTTAGCCAGTGGTTGAAGTCTGAATCAAATTTTTGACGATTTATGTCGACAATTTCAATTTTCTGATTTTCTTTTTCATCAAATTTTATTTTTACTTACGTAGCTATAATATGTTTAATAAATAAAAAAACAAAGTATTTTTTTTGTTTCATTGAAAAAATATTCTCAAGCAATAAATACATTAGAACACCAATTTTGTCTCAGCGTTGTCTACGCGAAATGTCAAAATGTTGGCTTCAGACTACACCCGCTGATAGGTACTGCATTGAATATGTTTATGGACGCATTTAGTTAATTGATTTCTCTTCAGTGCTCTAAAAGGCGACTATTAATTTTTACGCAACATTTTATACCGCAGCAACCACGACAGAAGTCGCTTATAATCGAGTTTTATTCTGAAAACATTGCACATTTTCGCGCGTAAAAATATTAAGCTTTCCGCCGCGAAGCATCGGTCGCAAGCGTAGGCCTCGTAAGAATTATTGCGTTATCATATAAATAAGGATTTAGAGGAACATCAAAATAAATTCCCCCAGGAGGCGAGAGCTCACAGCATTATTTTACGTGCAATTTGCTTGTTTTTATTGCGTTTGCGGGTTACGTTAACATTGGAGTGGTGTGACGGTGTGGAATTCAATTTTTCACGGTTTACCACAGTTTGTGGATCGGAATTGTGTCAATCTTTATAACTTATCAGCGGGCGTAGTCTGATGCATCATTTTTGACATTTCGCGTCGACAATTTCAATTTTATGATTTTCTAATTCATCAAATATCATTTTAACTTACATAGCTATATCTTTAATAAATCTTAAAAAATATTTGTAGGTTTTTAAGCATCATTCAAAAATTCTTTTCAATCAATTAATACACGAAAACACCAATTTTATCTCAGCATTTTTCGAGCGCCACCTGGTGGTTTTACACGGAACTATGTCGAGACTTCCGACACAGGTGCGGATTATGCACTATTGACATGAGTTAATATAAAAATACTTAATTATTACGTTTTTCGATGTAATGTTGTTATTTTATTCATGTTAATACAGCCCAAAATATTTTATAGTTTATTCAAATCATTAAATCAAATCATAAATGTGCATATTGCTTCCTCTAAGTTCCTGTTTAATTTATCAATAATGTGTACCGACTTATTAAAAAATGACAATAATTAAGTTAAATTTTTATTTTATAATTTTAATATTATATTTGTAAGATTGTCCAAGGTCGTCTGTCCAACTTGTCGGTGGACGTTAATGGACGGACGACCTTGTAAAGATCGCAAGATCAAACTGGATGCAGACCGCTTGTAATCGGTCGCTGTGAAAAGCCGTGGGGGAGGCATATGTTCAGCAGTGGACGTCCTTTGGCTGGTAATGATGATGATTTGTAAGATTAATGTAACTTCCTCAATTGACTATCTCACTCAAGCTCTGTAGTTTTTAACAGTGCAAATACGTGTATGTAATATTTTTATTTATTTATTTAAACTTTATTGCACTGTAAGTTGTACAATTGGCAGACTTAATGCCTAATGGCACTCTCTACCTGGTACTACCTGGTATTGCAGAGAGTTTAATCAGTGGCGGATTATTAATAATAATTTCGAAGAGTTTTTAGTGATAATAAATGAAAAAAGACAGCATTTTTTTATTATTTTTACACAACAGAACCATTATTATAATAAAAAATATTTGAAATCCAAAACACTTGTAAGCACGGCCTCAAAAAAAATTCTTGCATAATTCCGGCAGTGGGTGAAACCGAGGCAGGTCATTATTTTTGTTTTACGGCGTGATAACGTGGCGCCCAACTTCGGATTCTGCACACTGTGTAAGCCTCTGTTCAGGAATTTGCTGGCTTTGCGGAATATGTTCAGAAAACTGTTTCTTTTTGCTGCAGTACGGAGTGGTATGGTGCAGCAATGGGCAATTGGTAAGTATGTTATTTTAATTTCGAAAGTCTTAGAGTATTTTGTTTTTTTTTTTAAACCCTGGCTACTCTTTTTTTTTATTCTAACTATAATCGGAATCTATGTATTTAGTATGTGGTAAATCCTAATCGTACTTAAGACTTGTTTCACAATGTTCTAATTAAATCTGGTAAACGTTATCTGTGCAATACCTACGAAATGATAGTAAGTACTTAATTGTGAAAAGCGAAAAAGACTCTTATTTATTAAAATAAAATTTACTGAAGCGTAGGACCATTAAAATCAGTTTTTGTTTTCAATTTGATAGGTCTTGGACATATAGTTACCTCTGACCTGAAAGACAATGCAGATATTGAGAGAGAGCGCAGGGCGCTGTCTGTGAGAGCTAATATGATAGCCCGGAGGTTTGCACGTTGCTCCACTGAGGTTAAGGTTACTCTTTTCAGAGCTTATTGTTCATCCTTCTACACGAGCAGCCTATGGATTAGCTACACACGGAAACAGTACAGCGCACTGCGCATACAGTATAACAATGCATTCAGGGCGCTGATGGGGCTGCCTCGATTCTGTAGCGCGTCAGGGATGTTCGCTGAGGCGCGAGTGGACTGCTTTTATACCACCATGCGTAAGCGGTGCACGTCCCTGGTGCGCTGGGTAGGGGCCAGCGCCAGCAGCGTCCTGGCCATGTTTGCAGCGAGGCTTGACTGTCAGTACTTGAATCACTGCTCAATGATTCATGTACTGGCTAATAATTGAATAGAATTTATAATGTGAATCGATTGAATTTAACATGTTGATTAATGATTTTACTAACACTAGTTTTTAAGAATATTTAAATTGTTACTAACACAAAAAATTAAATTAAATTATGTAATTTGTATGATCCCTGATGGTTGAAATAAATAATTATTTATTTATATTTATTATATTATTTATTATAATTCAAACATTTAATGATTTTATTGACACGTTACATGGGCCATTTCGTGTTTCACCTAATAAAATATATATAGTAACAAGTAGTAACAACATATTGTTAGAACTAGATTTTTAAACTGTCTGGCCGAAATAGACCATGTATCTTCAGAAAATAAGCTAACGTCTTTTATTTATAAATACTTACAATTACTATAGGTGGAAGTTTTGTAATGTCAAACTTTAAAATTATTATAATTATGATAATTTCCAAACTTTGTAAAAATACTGTAATTCATGCGATTAATTGTAACAAAAAAGTAAATATATAACATCCTTTTAATGCGTTTAAGTATTAATCCGTAATCAGAAAAATAATGAAATCCGAAAGCATTTTCAAAGAGACATTAAATTTTTAAAGATCAACACTGTTATTTTTTGCTAATATCCACAAAATTTTACGAACAGCAAACGAAATAAAAAATATATTTCAACCCTCCAAAAGCCTGTAGCACGTGCTTTTAAACACGTCACAGTCCATACCCCATCATAGAGTTTCACCCTAAAAAATTATAACGAACGGGCGGCCCATTCGTTTCATTATTATACGTTGAGAAGGGACAAAAAAGTTGGGTGGACCAGCCACATCTGGTGTTAATGTGTCCAACTTTTGATAAAGCCATGAAAAGAACGAGGGAAATGTAGAAGGTGACGGTTTATTTTGTTTTAATGTGACTGCGATGCGCGCTGGATGAGGCTCTCTGAAATGGTGCGACTTTTAAGTATTTATTTAGACTGCTTTTCACTCTAGACATAAATGCGTGATAGATGAAGAGTCAACCATAAAGCTCAAACAAAGATACAGTGTAAACAACTGCAACCTCTGGCAAATTGGTCTTTCCAATCGAGCTACCATGCCGTCGATCTGACCTCACGAATTTTCAGATATTTTATAAATACGTCATTACTTCGGACGTCAGCGCTATCTACCCGACTGTATTGCAACAGTGGAATTCAAACAAGCAAGTCCATTACAATTCAGAATAAATTTAACTTAGAAATTGATAACGCTTACGCTATTCTATGATTAAGAATGTTTTTGAATCTCACGGTGCTATTTTGTATTCTTAGAAGACAAAACAAGAAACCGGGCCATCGCTCTTTCCAATAGAGCTACCAACCCTTAATGCGCGTGCCGTGCTTTTGTCATCTTATACAAAAATATCACTAAGACAGTCATAAACATTCTAATTCATTTATTATTATTCCCTCGTACCTTAGATTTTTTTTGATGTTTTTACCGGGTTTCGGCTTGAAGAAAATTATTTTACCAAAAAGTATCTAATCAAAATGTCATGCCTAAGACAAGGCTATACCATAAAATAAATATTCCTATCGGAATAGAAGGACAAGTAAAAGCTGTCAAACGAAACCGATTTAAGATGTCAGTAACTAACATAAGTAAGAAACATTTGTAGCTTTAAATGAGATAACCGTTCGATCAGGTGATTAAAAACAATGTTCCTAAGATAAACATATTAGTTTACTGCATGATAAACAGCCGACACAAAATATTGAACATGCAGCTCTAGTGTAAAACTAAATATTATTTCATTATACAAAATATTCGTCGATATATATTCCCTGTGTTATTCTGTCTTTATTTTTTACGTAAATAAACGTTTGTAGAATAGAATAATCAAACTGCGTACTTTAAATTTGAAGCGCAATGGTAAATATAAGTCGTATATTAAGAGGCTTCGATTTGGACTAATCTACCTGTTAAATGATTATTTGTTGGGGTTATGCCGCTGTAATGCATAACAATCAATCACCGATCAAGTCACCATGTTTCAGACGCATTATTTCTCTAAAATATACACAATTTCACTTTTAAATATAAAAAATCAAATGCACGTAATTTTCAGCGAGCTTCTGCAGGGCGGTCAACTGTTTGACATCTGCCAAAAATGGTTCTGCTACCAATCTCTTTTTATCACACAGTTTGCTGCTAGTGACATCTCGCTTTTGTCGTTCTATTCCAAAGGGATAATAATTTTATGGGCTATACATAAGTGGTTTTAAATAATACAAGTGAGTAGTTGTTTACGGTACTTCAATAGTTATACTATTACAATCATCATCATTATTATCAATACCAAAGGACGTTTACTGCTGAACATAGGTCTCCTCCACGGCTTTCCACTGAGACCGATCGGCTTATTCCTAAAGGTCTATATGAATCTATTGTTCTATAAATAGTGAGGTTCATACTATAGTTCCCAACGAGTCCATGAAAATTCATTAAGAGAAATAATATTTCCTACTTGGTACATGACAATAAGTATTATAGTATAAATAAGAACCAGAACTAAAAAAAAGGAGGCTTAAATAATATTTATGATTGCTCCTTGGTAAAAATGACATAAAACTTAGAATCAAAAATCAGGTTTCACACGGAGAGTTATTTCTTCTCATCAGTGCATAATCTTATTCTTAAACGCAAGAGTTATTGTAAACCGCTAATAAATACACTTTGCTCTCAAATAACTTTTATATTAAAGAAGTATTAGTTTATAATATATATGTTAAATATAATAAATATATATGTCAGTTTTAAAAGTCTCTGTAAGGTTCACAATGTAGCCACAATAATAATTGTCTTATAGGTTTTTATTGTTAACTTATGAATGTTGCGAACTCATGTATGAGACTTCAAAATTTTAACTATGCCATGAACCCGTTTGAAAAAGAAGAACAAAAGAATCATGTGCCTATGGAAATAAGCCGACAAGCGGTCTGCATCCAGTTTAGTTACTATACGGAACTTATTACAATATAATATATACGGATGGAATAAAATTATTCTTTTACAACATTTTATTGTAAATTCCATTACTTTTCGTTCACCAACCTGCTAGCTGGAATAAATTGGCCAACCAACGATCATTTTTTTCGTGTCCCACACGCGATGTTGAGTTTGAAGTTTTTTTCTTTAGTGTATGATTGAGGGAAATATTTGAACATGGTAGACCATTGGACGAGACGAGAACGAAAGTAATTTTGAAAATCAGCGGTTTTTATAAAACCTGATGCGAATCTACAATATCTAATTAGAACTAATTCAACGGCCTAAATGTTTCATACAAATTGATAAAATAAATAGACAAAAATACACTTACACATATCTGCATTGATGATGTAAAGTTCGTTTTTCTTTGCTTGTCTAATATTGTAACTAATCTTGACATTACCTTTTAAACGAAATAATTCTTTTTAAAATTCAATACACGCTTAACTCACAACCTACAAAGGTCTTCAATAGTTAATTCATTTTATTTTTTCAAAAGTTACAAAAGGATTGTTTACAATATTCGACTAGCAAAGAAAAACGGACTATAGACCATATATTATGAATCACTGTCGGTCTAATATGAATGAAAAACTTTATGAACGAATAACTTTATTCTTCAAACAAAACTGAAGTGGTAGAGTTCTAGGAAATGCCACGTGGTAAATACTTAAAACCTAATCTCGATATCCATAAATTCAGAGAAATATGGATAACTTTTTACGGCTCATTCAGATCTTATGTCATATAACATCTTCAAACCGTTATCTGATATTTGTATCATTCATTGATAAATCCATCTCTAATATCAAATATAATAGTGATATAAATAAACACTCTTATTTGTATAGTAGTATAGTTCAAAATTGTATGCTGAAATTTTATCTTAATTTCGAAGAATTTATTTGAAAACAGAGTAGAAATATTCTATCATAGTATAAGAACTCGTGTTGTTGACACAAGCTCTCAAAATTAGTTTGAAAAATTCGCAAAAAATGGCGTCTTTAACACTTTACGGATTGATCTTGTGCGTTTTGCTTGTAAACATACAAGCTACCCATTTACAAGTGGGCTCCATCATTAATGGAAGTCTTCTTTACTCGGAAAATGTGAAATTATCATCTTGGCCTCTGACAGTGAGAACTAAAAATGTATTTTATAATGACGCAAACAACCGGGTGATTCAGGTCAGTATTAATTTAGATATTTACTAATTTAAAGTTTTTTTTTAAGAACTGATATTTATCTGTGCGCTATTTTAAATGTATTTTATCTGTTAAAACCTATGCTTGACCGGTAGAGAAGACTTTTAGGATAATGTCCGCCATAATGTACCGTTCGTTTGTGCATGGAGTTTTTAAATAAATAAAAAATATGGTTAGTGTTATATCTAGAGATATAGTCATGAAAATCGTATCAATTGAATAATCATGATTATTTTGTGTAATAATAATGTCTGTATAATTTAAAACATCCAAAATTTATTTGCTTGAAGATAATTTATTTATACAAAAATTACCTCATATTTCTTCATATGTATTTAAAAAAAACACTGGCGGGATCCGAACCCCGCTAACATCTACCTGAGTTTAATGCGAATGTAACCGAACCGCTCGCAGCTCATAATAACTATTGAATTGAATGAGTTTAAAGAAACAGTGTCACATATTACAACAAAAAATATGATGATTTCAAATATGCGTATATGTAATGACGTAAAAGTATAGACACGTTCTACACCAACATTAAAGCATTTTACGAACTCTATAAACTCTATAAACGAACGTATAGTTCTGTACTACGACACTAAGCGCTAATAAAGACAACAGATGGGGCATGTCTGTTGATAGAAAGAGATAAATATATAACATTCGTTACGTATTGATTGCTACTGAGCGCTCATTGGCGCGAGCGCGTGACATCTCGCTCTTTAGCCTAATGTCAGCCATTGCTAAATTGTGGTAAAGCATAAATACGTGTTTTAAGTTTTAATACTTTTAAATGAAAAAACTATACTAATGAATGTAATGACACGTTTTTCTTGTCTTTAACAGTTGCAGTGTAATTGGTACTACTGCTAAAAACACGGGAAGGCATTTTTACCAGCAAACGAGAAATAATTTAAGGCGTTGTCGGGACGTATAGCCATAAAGAGAAAGTGTGCCCGACTGAATACACTCCGGGCAATTACCTGCCTTTCGTGTTGCCATTATCGAGCGCATAGGACGTATCTATACAATTTAAAAACATCTTAGCGTATATGTAACATTATACGTCGGATTTGTAATGAGCAGTCGGAGATTTAAAAATATTTTTTAATAAGGTACACTGCTGTAACTAAACACGTCATACTGAGTTAATTATTAAAATAACAGTCTTATAGTTAAGCTGAAAGTTTTTTATTACTAGACTTTGTAATAATACCAGCAAGCTACTATTTCAATAAAGAAAAGTTTTTGTTAATAAAGTATATTTTGCCTATTTTCAGGGTATTACAGCGATAGATTTGGATCTGGGATCGAAGGCTAAGGCAACCATTACTTCAGGGGGAGTGGGATCCACTTTCGTTAACATCAAACTGAAGAGCGAAAGGGGGGAAGGGCTAAACTACCAAGTCCAAGTATTTGGTTAAAAATTAATCATAATATTGCCACAATATGAAGTTTAGACGATAAAGCTTAGAAATGCAAATTTGGACTGTAACCTTCAATAAACGAGTTTATCAATTTACATCTGTGAGAATTTATGCATTTCATTTATGTGGCAATCTGTGCATGCGTGACGTAATTACCCCAAACATCGCGTGAATCACAATCTGTAGATTTTGATTGGTATTTTCGGCGCCGTAAGTATCTCCCGTATGGTCTAGTGGCTAGGATACCTGGCTTTCACCCAGGAGGCTCGGGTTCGATTCCCGGTACGGGAAAAACTTTTTGAAATTTTTAAAAAAGGTGTATCTTTTTTTGACATTTTTGCAAGTCATCCTTCAAATTAGTTGACACCATTAAAATACTAATATGTTTTTAACAAAATTACGCAGGTTGTGCAATGTTTATACTTTGCAATTTAAAAAGAAAATCTTAGGTGCTTACTTTTTTGCATTCAAAGAATAGGTACATTTCGTTTATTTTGATAAATTTAATTATCAGCACCAGTCTTAATTTCATAGAACTTTTAACAGTCAACTCTTATATACCTAATAATTTTGTTTACTAATGCGCCTTTGGATTGTGAATTGATCTCCGATCACAAAGTTATTATAATTACTAATTACACCATAATACACCTAATCTATCTCAGACCTTAATTAAGTAACAAAAGCACCATCTCGGAAACTCGATAAAAAATGGCGGCGGATAAATCAAAATCGTATCCAGTGATTCGAATGAAACGAACGAGACAAATTATGGTAACTAAACAAACTTCCAGGTGCGCCGTTTCCAATCGAAAGCTAAGGGCGCCATTTCTTAGAAGCTGATTACTAAAAACACCTGAGTCGCAATTAATGTAAATACAGTAGGATCATTTTGCTATTTCTAAATAGCTGGTGAATAGCACCGTTAATATCACTTTAAAAAAATACAACTATCATTAACATTTTTTAACTGGCTTCAAGAAAGGGTTGTTTTTTATTGTGGATGTATTATTTCATATCACAGTCATTTGTCGACTGAATTGATTTTTTTTTTAACTAATCTAATACCTTCTAGTTGGTCCTATTGTTGCCAAGTCGGGGTCTTATGGCGGGATTTTGGTGCAATCGAGGGAAACCCTCAAATTGTAAAGGCAACGCTTAGGAGTTCAGTGATTTTAATGACAGAACTTGTGATAGGTAATTTGTTGCTTCCTTAAGAACGGATTCATAAGATGCAACCCTCCCCCTTCTCCTGTAAAAGTCTTTAATAAACTCTTTACCCTTATAGGAAATAAATCGATTTTAGGCAAAATATTTATTGTTGGAGTCGGTGCCATCACTTTGACCATCTCAAACATTAACTATCAGAGCACCGATTTCAAAATGAAATTGTTTGCCTAAAATGGATTTCTTTCCTTCAAACGCATAAATAAACTTATTTCTATTGAATTCTACGTACTATTAATGAGTGTCATATAATTTAAGGTTAATAATAAATATAAATAAACTCTTTATACATACACAAATTAAACAAATCTTTAACAAAAGAAACGCAAAATTTGTGTTTTGTTTACCTGTACCTACTTATCTTTATTTTACCGAATTTGTGTAGAAGAATCCCTACTGTGTCAACCCATAGTGTGGTCAAGTGCAAAAATATGGATTTTCTAATGAAATGCTTAGCAGGTTTTACATCTGTCCCACCATGATTGATGTCGACATTCCGTTGTGATGAGTTTTGCACGAGACAGTTTAAGAGGAGCACTTGAATTATGGTCGGGACCAAAATGGAAATGAAATAAATGAAAACAACGCACGAGTAAAACAAACAAAAAAACTGTGTTAGAGTATCTTAAGGTTTTCAAAAATAGCTTTAACTAAAATTCAATAATTTATTTCAACATATACAAATTATAACAGAAAATTTGTTGAGTGAAAAACCGCAGGAATAAAAAGACTTCTTGCCTTGATAAATCCTGCCACTTGCTAAGCTAGTATCTATCTAGTATTTTTAAATGATAACAATCAAGTTTAAGCAAATACGAGTATTTCTTAATTCATAAGCATTATTTGGGAAAGTTAGAGGAAGAAATCTGGACCACAGCACGTCATGGTAAACACTGCGGTGCCTTAACTTAAACTTACGGCAATTGTAATAAGGGTTAGTTTTCAACAAACGTGTATAGCCTGATGTGCTGTCGACTGGACAAATACTGAAATTTTTAAAATTTTCTTTTTTTTAATGGTGACATAATTTCATACACCATAATATGTGGTCTTAGTTGACAAAATCAGATATTCGACTGAAATTCAAAATGCACCAAAGACTGCAGACGGCTTCCCAAGCAAGTGCAGTAAAATTAATGGATCCAAAAAGTAAAAAGCAACGGAGGAAATTAAAGAGTTTTTGTACAGAAAAGCATTTCCCTGACTGGAATTCTGGTCGTTATTCAGGTCGGAACAGTATTTTATACCTATTTACCATTCTATACTATTAAGTAGGTGTGTGGATTTACATTTGCTTTGAAATAAGCGCTTTAAGCGGGTTTTGCGAAATCGCGTAGCTAAATAGATAGAATATTCCCTTTAAATTTTTTAACCCTTGAGCAGGCCGCGGCCATACATATCCGTCCCACATAGATTTTTCTAATCTGGAGCCAAGTTTAAGAAGTAAATATCCCGCAATCTTTCTAAATATAATCCTTAATACATACTCTATCGTTTCAAAATCGCCAACTCCGTGTATCTGAACGTGTGTGAGTCACACACACTCACACACAGTCAGACAATGGCTGTCAGTGTCACACAGTGTGACACTGACAACCATTTGATTTTCGACTGACCGACTGACAGGTTCGGTCAATGTGCTCGGTTATCATCGGTAATAGCAAAACGAAGAAAGATAAGTCAAGTTAATTTTTGATATGTTAAAGATTCTGAGTTTTCCTAATCAGAATTACATTATTTTTTGTTGATGTCATGTGGAATTTTATAAAATAAGGATAATAAACTTGTAAGGAACAAAGTAATGACCGTAGCCTGTTGGAGCGTAGCGTTTTCTTGGAGCTATACGTCCTTTGTTTATGACAACAATAAAATCCCTTCTTTTGATTTCTTGAAATTGTTCCTGACGATTCTTATTATTTTAAACATATAATCAATTTAATAAAATAACTTTCTTGATTTGCATTCGGTATAAGTAAACGTAAATAGATTAATTTGTGAAAAAATTATACATCGACAAGAAAAAAGTAGTCTTACCCAGGCATAGGGATGTTAGATTATGTTTCTTCTCATATATTTTTTGGGTTACCAGTATTTTTCAGGAATTTCATAATGAGAAATCGAACAGGGCACTATCCAAAACCTCAATCTATATGCAACACTTAATTTGCCTGGCCTGTTTAAGGGTGATTCCTAACAACTTTACCGATTTCCAAACATTTCCTAAAATTAGTATAATTGACGTCTCAGTAGCAGAACCACAACAGACGAGCAGAAAAGACGGCAAACAGCTGTATTAATAACGAAATATTATTGTCAACTCATAATTAGTCTGCCCGGACTTTGGGCAACATACCCCGAAATATGGCCGCCGCAAATTTAAATTATTGGGACAAATATTCGGAACACTAGTCCAGCAAGAAAAGTATACATTTCCAATTATCAATTTGAGTGCAATATGGCCATCTTGCGCTCCAATTTTTCCATGACTTAGTTATAATTATTAAGTAAAAAAGTAAATTTTTAATTTTACAATTTATCCATAATCCTTCTTTTTTTTTCAACATATCTTGTCAAACGTGTAATAGACAGTTTTCGAAGTTGACTAAATATTTTGTAAAAGTTTGTTATGTAAATGTTTCAAAGTCCTTCAACTAAACATATCATAATCATCATCATACGACGCCCTCCGTGGTGTAGTGACTAAGCACGCTGAGTTTCAAGGCGTTGCCGCCCCGAGGGCCTAGGTTCGATTCCCGGTCGGGTCAAAATAGAAAAAAAAATCTATATTGTATCGGGTTTGGTCTAGTCTGAGAGTTGTGTCTGATTTCCATAACACAAAATGCATTTGCAACTTACTTTGGGATCAGAGCAATGTATTTTATTGGTCTCCAGTCATGTTTTTTTTTTTTAATTCTTATTTTTATTGATAGGTACTTTATTGCACAACCAACATTTTTAACAAAACGTTGACTTAACGCCATATGGCATTCTTTACCAGTCATACCTTTGCCTTAAGTAGAAATGATTGTTGGTGGTGCGACAGGCATAAAGAAAATGAGTTACTATTTTTAAAAAAAAGGTAAATTTTACTCATAAAAAATACTTTTTTATCGTTGTGTTTGCTGCTTTGCTTGGACTGCAAAGGATTGTTTGCTCAATAAACAAAGTAATGTCTTTTAAAGCCATGAATTATGAATGTCGTTGGCGGTTTAATAAGTAAAAGGCTTTAAATACCTACCTAATTAACTTACCGATACTTTATATCCCTTTTTGTTTGCATTAATGTTTTTCGTTATAATAGTACTATGTTGTTATAGTAGTATGCGGCTGTAATTTATATCTTTAAACAGGTAATTTCATACCTGTTTTTATTATTTATTTATTTAGAATACTTACTTTTGAGAATCAATTGGATACAATATTCCATTTATCGCATGCATAAATAGAAAGAAACATCGTAAAATTTAACTGAAATGGAAACGGTAATAGTAAAAAAATACTATTGGTAGTGCGTGTCCAGTTCTCACTTTTAGGCAACGCTTTCACGTACGACTTTTTCAACTGAAATGGATAACAAGTGCAGTTCTGATTCGATCAGCTCCGTTCATGGCGCCAGACAAAGTGCCGTTTGATGAAGTGCCGAAGAGCAAGCAGCCGGTGCGGTGATACGATCTTTTGTTTTTTTGTACCCACTCATGCCACGTTTTTAGGGTTTCGTAGCCAATTGCCAAAAACGAAACAAAAGTTTCGTTAAGTCTGTCTGTCTGTCAGTCCGTCCGTATGTCACAGCCACTTTATTCTGAAACTATTAGTATTACACAGTTAAAGCCTTAGTAGCTAGATGTATCCTGTTAACCCAGATTATACTACTGGCCGTTTAAAAGGACATCTTAGTTATTAGAAAGGACGTGTTGTTATATCAAGTATAGTACTTTTTTCCAGTTACTCATAATTACCAGAACGGAACTAGAACCAGAAACTCATATTTATCAAATGTTAATTAAATGTAGTTTTGAAAAATATAAATGGATAAAGTAATAACTATTTTTAGCAAACAAGTTTTGTTCCTCTTTTGTACATAGGACCTTATGTTTCTAAGGTGGATCTTGTCCGTATTAACTGGGTTAATCGCTTTACAATTCTCATAATTAATGGAATCAGGCGTTACTTTGCGGAAATCCATTAATCCATACAGAACAAAGATATTTAAGGAGGGCCTCCCATACATGAAAATAAAATCTAAAAAATGTGTTTTTTGATAAACCTATGCGTGTATAGTGTCTATGGATAGGTATTTTTAAATGACATCGAGGTTTCTACAATTTTCTCAGAAAGTCTAACGTTTGAGAGATAGACGCTTCCAAAGTGGTAAAATGGGCGTCCTCCGCTCATCTAACTTTTAAACTAAGCAAATGTAAATTTAGACAAAAATTTCAACGAAAATTATTTGAAACGAGATCGAAGTAGTAGTTTTTAAGATAGAACACATTTTCAATAACCGCAAACATAACTTTGTTATTCATACAAATACTACGAAAAACAAAGTTATATTTGCTGTCAACAGAATATTGTGGTATTTTGGCTGAGTGGATGGAAATGTATCTCTTATTCAGTAAAGATGGCACGAACACTTTAGCGTGCGAGTCCAACTCGCACTCTGCTGGTTTTTACAGTATTTGCACTTACTGCGCTTTGGCTCGATTCAAACTTTATGAAAGATACCATACCTAGCCTCAAACTAAACCTAAGATAGAACTATGTCAAATATGTTTTCAATTCTGTTATGCTTAAATAAGGTTTCAATTTAATCTTTTTCTAAAATTAAACGGTGTTTGTATTAAATATTATTACCCGATAGTTTACTTTTGAGATGGCATTGGAAGGCTCCGAAATTGAAAACAATCTGTTTGGAGAGTTTTAATTAGGAACTATTTGTATTTTCATAAAATAAGATGGACTTTATTTCATATTGTGTGAAAGAAGTATTAAAGCTTTCCTTTTTTAGACTTAACGTTAAAGTGGCTAAATATATTATTATTGTCATATTTGAGTTATCTACATATTGTTTTTTTTAATATTATTGTTTTTAACTTACCAACTTGTTCTTTCAACACGACACAAAAAGAGAGAGGTGTTATAAGTTTAACGTGTCTTTTGTGTATCTGTATGTAGATTCGTAGCTCCTAAACTGATAAAACGGTTTTAGTTTAGGTTTTTTTTGGTGTCATAGATTATTTTCTTCTGAGTGTTCTTAGCAATATTTCATGAAAATATGATCCATCGTTTTTTATGCTTTTAAATTTGCATTTTTTTAATGTGCCTCAATAACTTTGAATGCAATAGATTTTTAAACAATAAGTATCATAAAAAAGTGCACTTCCATTAATTTCTTATTCAACACCTCGAAAAGACAAATAATTTCTTCTACCAGATCCCTGCAATCGATTTTGCATTCTCACACTAAGCAAATAGGATTGTTTTTAGTGGTCCTAAAATGTTCTAGTGTTAAAAACAGCATTCTGCATCGGAAAATAAAAGTGCCAGTGTTTTATCTAAACGCAATGAATGGCAAATGTGGCTGGATTATTTTCACACGCAAGATAACTCGGTTGAATTTATATTAGAACCTTATTCGATCGCTGTTTTAAACCAACGAATTCGTTTTGAATTCCCGTTTCTATTCAACGTTCGATTCTTTATTCAAATGCGATTGCATGCAATCAAAACTAGCCGTAAAAATCTCAATTTGTGGAGCAAATAATGACGGTATGTCAACAAAGTCTTTATACCAACAAATATTGTACTTGTTATTCATTCAGTATTTAATTAGTCTTGGATTGCAGATCGTGCAGATTTGCGTCTTACATAGATTTTCGATGCTGTAGCCAGATTTATGCAGTAAAAGACTCACAATTAGTCTAATTATTATCCTTAATATATACTCTATCCTTTTCAATTCGCCAACTTTGTGTATCCGAACATGAGTGAGACTGACGGCTATTCGAGTTTCGACAGACCGACTGACAGGGTTATCAGTATTTATTCAGAAAGAACAATGGCAAGACCCCATTCAATGTTTTACCTGAAAAATATTTTAAGCGTCTACGATTGAAAAAAATATTAAATGATAGCAGTTGCACTTAATTATCATAATCAATAAGAATTTCGTTTTGTCGAGACCACAAAAAAAAGTTATCCATATTTTTGTATTTTTAGGTTATATCGAAATGAACGCCTCTAATATCCTAACTTTCTGAAAAAGCTACTAAAAAACGTTCCTAAGAGGCAATTCGGCAGTCAAAATATACAACGAAAATAAACTATAAATCCCTGCCATTGTTCTTTGTTGATGAGGAATCAAAAAGGGCATTATCACAAAACCTCAATCCAGCAACAGTTAATTTTTTGAATACCTACTACCATACAACTTTAATCATAGGTTAAAAACAATACCAAGTCATCACGTACTTCTCAAGAAGTTTTAGCCAATTTTTGATTTTGTAAAAAAAATCTGTAAAATAACAATAATCATAAAATTAAATCTGTTTTCTGTATGAATGTATTTAAGATATGAAAACTTGATTACCTACCCATTGAGATATTCACTGCTTATCTCTGTACTTCGTTGCTTTAGAAACATTCTAAAGCATAGATAGCGAAGCGACATCAATTTCCAAGTTGAATTTATTCTGTAAAGAATAACTGCTTGGGCCATCTGTTTCATAAACAGACGGCTAGATGGCGCTAAGCGTCACGCAATTGACGTTTTCATAAGAAACCACAAATTTCGCAGGGTCGAATTAACAGCACGGTAGCTCAATTGGTAAGAGCGTTTGGCCCGGTTTGCCAAAAGGTTGCTGGTTCAAGTCCCGCCCGTGCGCAAATTTTTGGTTTCTTATTTCATCTTTATGAATATAAAATATGACACTGTGAGTGTTAAAAACATTCTAAAGCATAGATAGCGAAGCGACATCAATTTCCAAGTTGAATTTATTCTGTAAAGAATAACTGCTTGGGCCATCTGTTTCATAAACAGACGGCTAGATGGCGCTAAGCGTCACGCAATTGACGTTTTCATAAGAAACCACAAATTTCGCAGGGTCGAATTAACAGCACGGTAGCTCAATTGGTAAGAGCGTTTGGCCCGGTTTGCCAAAAGGTTGCTGGTTCAAGTCCCGCCCGTGCGCAAATTTTTGGTTTCTTATTTCATCTTTATGAATCTGTACTTCGTTATTAAAAAGCAAGAAAAAATACTTCATATTTTACTTCAATTTAATTTTTCATTTTCTCACGTACACCTGATTGCTACAAGAACTTGAATAATTAAAGTGCTTTAGCATTTTAATTTACAGCGAAAGTATGAATATTCGCGGCAATCCCCCAAATAGGGTGTAGCGGTTATAAATAACGTTTAAGGCGTCCCACGGTTATCTTTTTAACCTGAACACAACGGTGCTGTTAAGAAGTATCGTAAATTTAATTTTATTGCTTGATACTGGTCAATGACAAAGGCATAGAAGCGGTCCGTCACTTAGTAGGCCCATTTTTTTATCGATAGGAAGGTAAAATGTCTTTACAAACGCTTGAATATTTACGATTGTGTGTGTTTTGAAGAAAAAAAAATATCTTAACAAATAGTCATTAAAATAGCCATTCAAAAACACAGAATCGTGTGTATTTTGAATGGATATTTACGATTGTAAATATTCAATCACCGGTAACGAAACTACTTCCATATAATAATATCAGCTCCTTACCAAAAGCATGATTTTTTAGGTATGTTATATTGACGTTGATCTACTATTTATTAGAGTTATAATTATGTAAAATAATCAATGTTGGCATGCTAGCATGGTAACCCTTATTCGGGCCCCCAGTAAAAAAAAACACTTTTTGTTAATGTAGCTTTTTTTGTTCGTTTGTTTTTCATGTTATGTATTGTGTAAATGTATATGATTATGATGTCGTTCAAAAAAAGCTTTTTCTCTTTCTTTCTTTTCTTTATCATTTGAAGTCAGTAAAAAAAGGTTGAAAAGTACGATAACTTAGCTTTTCTGCTTTTGTCGTTGACTACTTGATACTTATAAAATTAAGCAATAGCCGGCCACAGGGGCGAAATGAAAACAGAGGGTCGCGTCTTGAAATTCTTAACGCTTAACACCCAGGAACAATAATTAGATTGGATTACGAACAAATTTTATTAAGACCGCAATGGAAAAAGTTCAAGGTTCACTTACTTACATCATCTCACGAAAAAGCATGGGTAATATGATGAAATGATGCAATGATGATATTTTTTAAGGCAAAGCTAGGAGTTCGAACAACGTCGCTCTAAAATGCCTAAATTTTATCCACATGTCAGCCGACAAGTAACGGCAGATAAGCACTTGAAATATGCTGGTAACACTTATATTATTTTCCATCGAGAAAACAGTTTGTTACCGGCAAACAGATATCCGTAAGCGCTCGTAGCTAACTCAATAAGTCTGAGCCTAATATTTATTGTTCTTCGAATCAGTCCTGTTTTCAAGTACATAGTATGTCACAACAATTACATTATTTTTATCTTTGATAAACTTTTAGCTCAACCTTAACTGTCCGAACGCTAGTTACTAATACAGATTAATAGTCCTTTCGTTGGCCATCCCGTTTCGATCGAATGCCAGTAAATAACCTGCCAATATGTGTATTCAGATCACGTGCTGCCGATAACTCACTCGGTGCATGTAATATTTAACACTTGCTTCGGAGCTGTACAGGCTTCGGCTCGTTCACTCATTTAATCGAGGGAATAGCGACCATATTGAACATTGAGTGATTGGGGATAGGCGGAATGTGCTCAAAGAAGTCAGTCTTAAAAATTACAACATATTTCATTTAACTCCATCTTTTGATATCAAAAACCATTTTATTATTTTCTTCATAGCTACAATCACAACAGACACTTGGCCTTAGCTAAGTTCGGGATTGAACCATCATACCTCCTGTCAGGTATTTAAATACCATAGAAAGAGATAGAATGATGACTCAATCCAGAACTAAGATACTCCTGACATGCACAAGTTTACTTCAAAAATGTACCGGTCTATTCTACAATGACCCTTATATGTTTTGGCTATCGTTATCTGTATATTTGGTTAGTACTTACTTTAAAATGTTGAAACAAGCCCTTAACATACTTAGTCAACCTTCTTTCTTATTAAATTTGTGATATTCACGATTCTGATACATCTTGGATGATGTTGCAATCAATTTACTACCAATCTATCAATAAAATGCCGTTCAATCATAATTACCTTGGTTCGTGGTTATTATTACATTACCTTGCCCAAACTGGCTTCGCTTGTCAAGTTAAGACTTATCAAATGAACCCACTCACAGAGATTGCGGTGTCTTGGATATACAAATGTCCGCTTAGATGTGTGGTATAGTAAATTAATATACAGCAACATAGGAATACATTGTTTGTATAGGTATTTTTAAAACATATTCGCTATGTGACCTTGTCTGACACTTGGGAGTATAAAACACGTAACATGTTTTTTTTAAATAAATTAAAAAAATATTATGTTCATTATTTTGCCATAAAACTATGTCAAAATGCTGTTTCCGAGTATTTATCACATTTTCTAAAGAAAAAGTTTTCCTAAAGTTCATATTTATACACATTATTTGTCGTAGGTACTTGGGTGTGCTGGGGAAGGTTTGCTATTGCATAAAAGAATTTGTTTATAAAAGTGTGTTTATAAATAAAAGTTTAAATCCAGTCTTCGATATTTCTCGTAGATATCTTTCCACAAATAATAAGATTCAGGATTGGGAATGGGCCCCATCTTCATTGGATCGTCGATGTATAAATATTGAAGATTATTTTTTGTGCTTGGAACCCACTGCACTGGAAGATCTGATTTCGATGGCGTGGGGTTTCTGAAAGAAAGGAAAACAGGTTTTATCATATTTGCTTTTAACATGATTCGCCAAAATATTTATATTTGTTTATGGTGTAACTTACCCATACTTCGCGAAATTTGTCCACATTTCAGTCATCCAAGTAATTATTCTTCTGTCTTTTTTATTAATAGGTAACGGCCAGATTCTAGGCTTGAAGATATAGAAAATGTCGTCGGCATGGCAAGCGCCAGTTTCATTACCGTAACCCATTTTATTTTTCAACACATTTCTATCACCCGAATAATTGAACCAATAATTGTAAACAGTTGCATTAGAATATGTGAGTATGTCTGATTCTATTGCAGCGGGTATCTCAAAGTACAGCTCGGTATATAGTTTGGCAAGTGACTTAATGTTTTTAAAACTTACACGTTCGTCCTTAAAATAAAATTTTCTTAGTCTAGCCTCTGTCGACACAGCTTCTTTTTCAGATCGAAACTCTAAGTCTGATGCAAAAAGATACCTTTGATTTCTTTCATCCAAAGTTGTCTCATTTTCTGCAGAAGTTAAAAAATAACCTTCTCTGCTGTTAGACCCGTAGATAACTGGAATGTTTTTAGGTTTGTTTTTCAGTAAATTATACGGCAAATCCGTAAGGACTGCCTCTTCCCCTGGTATCGGCTTTTCGACACACGGTAAATGCAATAGTAAGGTATCAAAGAACATTCCTAATGGTTTGATTGGTTTTAATCTTACCAACTCTTTGAGTGATAATTTGGAAAGTATTTCATATATTTTGTGTGGGTCTTCAGTATCGTGACCTAAAACTTTGGCTAGAAGGCTAGCTATCCAAACTGGTTTCCTGTTTAGTGACCAATTTGAAGTTGATGAGCCACTTTGTATGATGACTCTATTGAATAATCCAACTGTAGCTTCACTGGCTAGTAATATAGAGGTTGAAGTTCCACCAGCACTCTCTCCAAATAGAGTGACATTATCTGGGTCTCCGCCGAATGCAGCGATATTTTTCTTTACCCACCTTAAGGCGGCTATCTGGTCTTTTAATCCAGCGTTACCAGGTGCTTCCTTAATCCCAAGACAAATGAATCCTAGTGCTCCAAGCCTATAGTTGAACGTTACAACAATTACGTCTCGATTGACTAGAAAATCTGGTGCGTAGAGTAACTTTCCCCCGCTACCTAAGATAAATGCTCCACCATGAATGTAGACCATGACTGGTAGAGGTCGCTTGGCTTTCGCTGGTACAAAAACGTTTATTTTTAGACAGTCTTCGGAACCAACTACTCCAAAGAACATAGATTGAGGGCAGGAGTGGTATTCGTCCACTGCTTTGTAAACTCTGTCCCATTTTGGAGCCGGTAGTGGAGCCTAAAACATACAAAATATGCAATTTAAATTTGTGAAAACCAGATAGGATCTAAAAAAAAAGGATTATTAGCGCTTAGCTGACAAGTCATACGGCTAAATTGTTTCTAACTATAGATCAGATAATCGGACGTATATTTTTCTAAAGTTAATATGTTGGAATGTACTTTTGAATCGAAAAAAAACCGGGACTTCGAGATAATCTTTTTTTTGTATATCAAAATAATCAAATCGGATGAAGACATTTTTACCTACATGCTAAAGACATCGTTTCCTAACCATGTTATTTTTGCATGATTAGTTTTGCATTCTCGAATTTAAAAAAAATATATATGTTAAGAAGCCGCCTCCATAACATCCTAGACAAAAATGAACATTAGTTAAATATGTATCCGACTATCCAATTACTGTTCATAACTTATCTTATATACATAGTAACAACAACAACGTCTAAGTTAACTTCAAAAGTGAACGGATCTGTTGTATTATTAACAAAAAGTACTCAATAGCAGCGATTAAGTAACCAAAACAAATGCCAAAATATTTTAAAAAAGTCTTGAAAAAATTAAACAATACTGACCTGAAACCGTGTCTCACTGTTTGTGCTTGCGTACGGTATTCCCAGATATTCGAAAATGGTTCCATCTGCGTTGATCTTACCGCTCAAAGTCCCTTGTTTGATCGTGACTTCTGGCGCCGGTTGGTCCACCAAGTTCATTGCAAATAACGTAAACAATACTATCCTCTTTTGAAACTTCATGTTTGAGATCCGTCATTAGGTCATTACTGGACGTGTACTGGAATGGTTATCTCGGTCGATAAGATAACTCTGTCGGTAACATCGCGATTCGATTGCGTGTATTCTGTTACATTATTGGTGGTTTAACTTGTGAATCATTTTGCGATCAATGTTTTCCGTATACGCCGGTGTGATGTTGTAATGGGGACCTTGACTCGCGACGCGGCTGTTGCGTAAGAGAGCGCGCTCGAAACTGACAGCTGACGTTTAGGGTGGCCAGCACCTAGAATATAATTTACCAAAAGATATATTCATTTGTCTCAATCAATTTATAAATATATGTCCATACATATGTTTTTATTTCAATGATTTCCTAAGTCTATTCTATAATATTATTTTTTTGTATATGAAAAACATGTATACAATATTACCTTTACAGAAAATAAGTAAATATTACAGAGATTCATTTTACGAGCCTCCCATGTTTTATTTCCACTGTTGTATGTCTATAACCCAAATCAAAAATATATCAAGCTTAGTACAAGACAAAGACATGTCTCTTTATTTTTTGTGCCCTTTAAACGCTGAAATTAAAAAAACATTTCCATTGAAAAAAAAATGATTTAAACATTTATATAAAGTTTAATGACAAATATTTTACTCCTAAATCGCAATATTTTGCACAGTGTGGGAGAGATTCTAATAAATTGGCATCACTGTGATGACCAGCTGAGCTGTTGACGCATAGGCCGTGACGTCACGAGCGAGAGGGATAGTCATATCTTATGCGTACTCGCTCTTATAGATATCGCAGTTTGCTATAGTGGGGCTATAGTGACGCGGTGTCAATGATAATGGCGGTTTTCTATGTGAATCTTAAATGGCTTAATATAATTTTATGATCACTCCTTCGAAAAGATAAGAAATGATTTCATAATTTCAAGTAAGTTAAATTAAAATTCACTTGCTTACGTGGATTTTTGTTTATTTTAGACTTCATTATTAATATCATTATTACTGCAACAATTAGACTAATCAAATTAGCTAATAATGAATGAAATAATATAAGTAACTAAGATAGGTAACCAATAAGAAATAAGATAAGTAACCAATAACAAGATGTTCTTATCTTTGTAACGATTTTGAGAAAGATTAATCTATTCACCTCAGGAGTACTTACTTAAAACGGAAACCCGTAATTACAATTCAGTCTCGTATTTAAAACAGCACTTGTTAATTTAACAGGTTGATAAATTACTCTACGGGCGCCTTAACAAAATGTGCGTGAAAGTTCTTTGTACAATCATTGTAACTACAAAAACAAAAACACTTTTACAAAAACTCTTTATGCCAGTAATAACTCAAGCACAGTAATTATGGCTATTTTTTACTTAAAGTATTGCTGCTTACTACAGTCGCAGTTTTTTTATAATAACATACTTTAACGTTTAAATCTGAATTTACACTTTAAATAAAAAATAAACGAAGAGTAGAACGCATAAAGACGTTCTTTGAGACAAGTGCTTCCCATGGTTCAAGACTGAATTTACATTTTAAAATAATAAGAAAATAACGGAGAGTAGAACGTAAAAGGACGTTCTTTCAGCCAAGTGAGTGAGGGAGAAATATTATCGTAACATAAAATAGAATTTCAAAACTGACAAAAGTGATAACCATCTAGAAAGACCTACATTATCACTGAATATAGAATCTCAGTGATTTTCTTTTTGTTTGAGAACGGGTTTGACTTATAAATACCAACCCAAGATGTTTGGCAAACGCTGAGTTTGCGTCCCTGTGGGATGCAAATGACTCCGCGACTTGCACTTTTCAAGTAGCCCGATGATAGAAAAGTTTTATACGGAAATCGGTTGGCCACGTAGAATATCTCAGTAGCCATTTTTGAAAAGAATATTGTTTGTAACTAAAAAGAAATTTATCTTAACTTACAATTATTTCTTATAGTTACTGACTTACATCAGCATCTTCATTATCAGCCACAGGAGGTCCACTGTTGAACAAAAACCTCCCCCACGGTTTTTCATTTCAATGCTTTACAAGGGAGTTTAGCTTTTGAATATCGATCCGAATCCGAACGCGATCCACGATTTGATCACCTTTGATTAATTTTTTACTTTCTCTTCGTTGATTTGTTCAAAAGCATTTAGAAGAGAAATAAAGAAGGAGAACTAATTTACTCAAAAACATAATCCTTGCCTGCCTTAAAATACACTTATCAACTATAAGAAGTAGACAGCGATATATTTTTTCACAAACAACATTCAGTTGCTTAGCCCAAAGGTGTAACTGGTGGAGAATTCCATATCAAGTTAAGTACGGCTTTTGTACAAACTTTGCAATCAAGTAAAAATATTTAATTTATTTTATTGACGTGCCAATGAAGTGCGAGTCGGATTCGCGCATTGAGGGTTCCGTGCCAATTTTACCTGAATTAGGGAATCCACCTACTTCCACTTAGCTAAAATACCACAATATTTTGTTGACATCAAATATAACTTTATTTTTCATAGTGTTTGTTTAAAAAAACATAGTTATGTTTGCGGTTGTTGAAAATGTGATATATCTCAAAAACTACTAGTTTGATCCCGCCTAAACCAATTTTCTATTTGTTAAGATCTACATTACATATACTTTTTTTAATTTACACTCGCTTAGTTTAGAAGTTAGATGGGGGGGGGGGGGGGGGGGGGCGCCCATTTTACTACTTTGGAAGCGTCTATCTATCAAACGGTAGACTTTAAAATGGTTTGTATCCATAGACACCCCATTTATGGGAGCCCCCCTTAAATATCATTATTTTTTATCAATGACATTCAAAAGGATAGACACGTTCTACACCAACATTAAAGCATTTTAAAGTGGCGCAAGAATTACTCTATATACGAACGTATAGTTGTGTATAACGACATTAAGCGCTAATAAAGACAAATGATGGGGCATGCCTGTTGATAGAAAGAGATAAATATATACCATTCGTTACGTATTGATTGCTACTGAGCGGTCATTGGCGCGAGCGCGTGACATCTCGCTCTTTAGCCTAATGTCAGCCATTGCTAAATTATGGTAAAACATAAATACGTGTTTTAAGTTTTAATACTTTTAAATGAAAAAACTATACTGATGAATGTAATGACACGTTTTTTTTTGTCTCTAACAGTTGCAGTGTAATTGTTACTACTCCTTAACACACAGGAAGGCATTTTTACCAGCAAACGAGAAATAATTTAAGGCGTTGTCGGGACGTATAGCCATAAAGAGAAAGCATGCCCAACTGAAAGCACTCCGGGCAATTACCTGCCTTTCGTGTAGCCATTCTCGAGCGCATAGGTCGTATCTATATAATTTAAAAACATCTTAGTTTTTTATTTAAAACGGTGAACAGGATACATTTTCTTACCAAATGTCAACAGTGTAATGCTTATAGTTACAGAATAAAGTGACTATGACATACGAACGGACAGATAGACAGACAGACTTAACGAAACTGTAAGGGAATGTTGCCGAATGGCAAAATACGGAATATTTTGCCATTCGGCAACGGAACCCTAAAAAGCAGCTTAACTAATCTTACTAAACTTAACCAGTACTGAAAACGTACACGTAAGAATATGTAATTACTAGCGGATTGGCTTCCTCCCCTCCCGTTGCAGGGTAATGTTTTATATCTTAAAGCCTTTTTCAATAAATAAGCTATCCAACACAAATATATTTTTTCGAAATCAAATCGATTTCAAATTAATCCAGTAGTTCCTGCAATTAGCGCGTTCAAATTAACAAACAAACTCTTCAGCTTTATAATATTAAGTATATATATATTCCTTTCATTATAATTGAATTAATTTAATGCTTGCTTCTATAAAACGTTATCATAAACTAATCCCATTGGATAACGTTCTTTGCTGGAAGAGAAATAATTAATAAAATGTTTATTTCTGACATCTTGATCCATATAGTTGGGTTTGTTACAAATGACCTTTAAACTGAAGTTAATAATACACAATACAAAACAAAATACACCAAAAAAGACAAACACACGTATAACAGATGTGGCACCCTCCGCCGCCAGCGAGATCAACTTGACTGCGTGTAGCCGCATCCATCGAGCTTGCATCGGCGAGTCCCACCAGTCTGCCGACGCGCGCAGGTTAGTGTTGGTGTTGTCGCGTATGCGTCTAAGGTGTGAAGCGCACCGTTTGCGCATCATAGCACCAAAGCACAGGCGATACAGAAACGCGGCAGCCCCATCAAAAAATGCGATACGAGTAGAGGTGAGTTTGGTTTTTTATTCCTGGCATGCGTATATTAGTTTGATACAAGCTTGCTGAGTTGAGCCCTACTGTGTCCCGCGAAGAGGACGACCAGTTTGAATTTTAACCCGCATCGCGCGTGACCGCCGCCACCAATTTAATGTGTTAACGCTTTAGAAAGCATGCCCAACTGAAAGCACTCCGGGCAATTACCTGCCTTTCGTGTAGCCATTCTCGAGCGCATAGGTCGTATCTATATAATTTAAAAACATCTTAGTTTTTTATTTAAAACGGTGAACAGGATACATTTTCTTACCAAATGTCAACAGTGTAATGCTTATAGTTACAGAATAAAGTGACTATGACATACGAACGGACAGATAGACAGACAGACTTAACGAAACTATAAGGGAATGTTGCCGAATGGCAAAATACGGAATATTTTGCCATTCGGCAACGGAACCCTAAAAAGCAGCTTAACTAATCTTACTAAACTTAACCAGTACTGAAAACGTACACGTAAGAATATGTAATTACTAGCGGATTGGCTTCCTCCCCTCCCGTTGCAGGGTAATGTTTTATATCTTAAAGCCTTTTTCAATAAATAAGCTATCCAACACAAATATATTTTTTCGAAATCAAATCGATTTCAAATTAATCCAGTAGTTCCTGCAATTAGCGCGTTCAAATTAACAAACAAACTCTTCAGCTTTATAATATTAAGTATATATATATTCCTTTCATTATAACACTGAAACAGTCTTTTTCAAGCCAGCTCGCTAGTTTCACACAAAAACAACTTAATTCTCTCATTCGGCATTACAAACGAAATTGCATTCATATTGGCACTCCAGGGAGCCAGCGAAACTAGTTTTGGCCGTTTTTAAAAACGCCCGGCGCGTGCTCAAGTGCCTGCCGCGCTGTAATTTGGGACATTGGGAACTTTTTGCTTTGTCCTACCGCGCTGTTTAATTGTAACATGAGTACGGGTTATTCTTTTGTTTTCATTTCGGTGAATGATGGTTGTGAGTTAATTTGGTTGCTTAGTAGTATTTGATTGCAATACAATATACTTATTTTTAATCTCATAGTAGGTAAGTATAAAACATTTAATTAAGCATTTTTAATTTTTGTCCCTCTCAGTACTTTTAAATATTCCGCTACTGATTTAACTGTCTGCATTTCCCAAGCGGTTGACTGGTAGCAAATGCCATAAGGCATTAATTCTGCCAACAATTGTACCATTAACAGTGCAATAAAGTTTCAATAAATAAAAGTATATATTATGTATTAAGTGTAAACATTTATATTAAAACAAGAAACTGCGTGAGTTTATTTTGTAATTCCATTGCAAGTTTTGAGAACTTGACTGCGAATAATCTTTAAACAAAATAAATAAATATATATCCTTTGGACATTCCCACACATCGCCATCTAGTCCCAAAGTAAGCTACTCATAGCTTGTATTATGGGTGCGACGGAAAAAATACTTAAATACTTTTTGTTTGTAAATACATACATGATATACATAGAAAACACCCAGACCAATACAAACAGACATGTTCATGCACACAAATGTTTGTATTGTGCGGGGATCGAACCCGCACCCGCTGCGTAGTAGGCGATTTCTCGACCACTACACCAGACGGGTCGTCGAAATACTTAGCTACTTGTCGGTAGTAAAACACCTTAACCAACGATCATTAAAATAGTCATTCTGACATTTTGTGAAGGTATTTTTTCTTCAAAACACACGCAATCGTTAATATTTAACCGCTGGTCATGACATTTTACTTGAAATTACGAGTCTAAGAATAATTACTAGTCATTTAAGAGTTGCTACAAACCAGATGTTCCTACTGTTCCATAAAATAAAATAAACTTTGTTATTAGAAATGACATCAAGAAGGTGACTATTTATCAGTTTTAAGTGTGTTTCTATATAAAGTTAGTTAAAAAATTAACTGTTCTATGTTCTTATTGCATTAACCAATCCATTTATTGTAAATATGATCTTTGGAAAATATCCTAAAACTATGTAATAATTTATTTAAAATAAACAAGTTTTTTTCCTGTTTGGCACATGGTACCTTATTTATCTAAGACATATTTTTTCCAGAATATCTAGGTTAACCAATGAAACTCCAAGTTGACCCAGTTTATACTACTTATAAAGGACACCTTAGTAATGAGAAAGGACGTGTAATGTTATTAAGTGATTTACCTACTATTTATCAGTTAACATAATTTTCAAATCTTAATTAGAAAAAAAAATATTTTTTTGTACCTAAAACTCGTATATTTAATCCAATTTAACTTTGAAAAAAATATAGATAAAGTAATAATTATTTTTAACAAACAATTTTTGTGCCTTTTTTGTACATAGGATCTTATGTTTCTGAGGCATATTTTTTCCATACTATCTAGATTAATTTGAGCGTTATTGCGAAAGCAGTAAAAACTGTTCTGAAATAAATATTTGAATCCAATCAAAAACATTGCTCTGATTCCAAAGTAAGTAGATTGCATTTGTGATAATAGACTCAGAAACAACGGTTGCACCACGTATACAATGTAGTAGATATTTACATTGCAGCGAGGATGCCGTGTAATAAATTATTAATTACAAGGTTGACACCTGACACCTGCCAAAGATAAGTATTTGTCGTATAGATTTTTTCATTTAAAAAATATTTCCCCTCTTTTTTCCTCTTCCCGAGGCCTCTCCATAATTTCCTTATTGTGTTTAGAGGCAGTGAGTTTGTGGGTAGGCCTCCAGAAGACCTCTCTATATTATATTAAATTCTTGCATTTTTATGTTTCAGTTGACACTTGGCGTTGGCAGGGACTCACTCCGGTTGCTTAGGCAACCAGACTTGCGCATCCCCTGCTGTCAGCGTCCGTCATTCTAGTTTATTTACATATAGTTTTATTTTAATTTTATGTTTTTATATTTGATATTGTGTCATAAGTTTTAATTTAGTGTTTTGGCAGGTTTTTCCAAATTTCTTTTTGTGATAAGTGTTAAGGCTTATGAGCACATTATCTCCATCGGTGGGCACCCACTCACAGCCGCAGTTCTGTCAGTGCTCAATTTGTAATACCAACAGGGCTTTTAAAGGTAAGAGGGGCCTTAATATTCATATTGCCCGTAGTCATAATAGCACCAATTTACCCGCATCTCTCCCTCTACCCTCTACTTCATATCCTATATCTTCGTCTCCATCTTTTGAAGCTATTATCACAAATCTCCACCAAACTACTCCGCTGGTTAAAAGAATCCCTAGGGGAGCGAGAATAGCTTTAGCTAAATGCCACTCGTCTTGTATTGAAAAATGTTTCGATAATACTGAAACTGCCTGGCAAAATCTTTTTACGTTTTCATACTCGTTTTTTCATGTAAAGTCTCAGTCTAAAACTTTAACTCGGGCGCTTTTAGATAATGCTTCGAAATCCCACAATCCATCCCTTCCGTTCAGTTCGTCTGGTACGCTATCTTCCAAATTTAACGTTTATCGTACCGTTGAGAACAAGGTTATGGACGGCGACCTGAAAAACGCAGCCCGAATCTTGTTCTCCGATGACACTCTCGCTCCCCCTAATCAGGAAACTCTCGAGAGCCTTCGTAGTAAGCATCCTTCACGTCCAGATTCTCCATCTTTAGCTCTTCCTCCTCTTCAAAATTTCCAACCCTTACAGATACTTGATGACGGCGATACGTTTGCTGCCATCATGTCTTTTCCGGCTGGTTCTGCTGGCGGTATCGACGGCATCACTCCCCAACACCTTAAGGATTTGGTGAGTGCTTCCGCTGCTGACGCCGGTAGAATTTTGCTTTCCAATATTACAAAATTGTGCAACCTTCTCTTATCTGGCAGGGTTTCTGAAAGTTTTCTCCCGTTTTTATTTGGTGCTAGACTTTGTGCCTTTCGAAAAAAAGATGGTGGCATTCGCCCTATTGCTATTGGCTCAACGTTTCGTCGTCTTGCAGCCAAATTAGCCTGTCGTGATATTTTTTCTCCTTTGAAAGAGTATTTTCAACCCATCCAACTCGGTTTCGGCAGTAAGGGCGGTTGCGAGGCTGTAGTTCATTCAGCTCGCAATTTCCTCTCCTGTGACGAATCTGAAGTTTTTTTGAAAGTTGATGTGAGGAATGCTTTCAATTCTCTTGACAGGTCTGCCTTTCTGAATGAAGTTCAGACTCACACTCCTCAGATTTATCCCTTTGTTTTTCAGTGTTACAATAATCAATCAAAATTGCTTTACAATGAACATTCAATTGTTTCTGCAGTCGGTGTTCAGCAAGGCGACCCTTTAGGTCCAGCCCTTTTTAGTTTAGGCATCCATCCTGTCATTTCATCCTTAAATTCTAAATTCAATGCCTGGTATCTGGATGACGGCTCCTTTGGAGGCAAAGCAGATGTTGTTTTCCAAGATCTTGTCCTGATTATAGAGGGATTTAAGAAATTTGGCTTAGAACTAAACCTTTCAAAATGTGAACTCTTTATTAATGACCACGTTTCGCCTGGTTCCCGTCAGGATATCATTGATAAATTTAATTCCCTTGCTCCTAACTTAAAAATTCTTAATTCTGAATCGCTTTGCCTTTTAGGTGCCCCTCTTCTTGATCCCAGCATCGAACCTTTTCTTGATAAAAAGTTGAATGATTTCACCCTATCAGCCCCCAGATTAGAAAACCTAAATTCACACATTGCTTTTACTATACTGAAATCGTGTCTTTTTGTGCCTAAATTTACATATTTCCTACGTGCTAGTCCTATCTGGAAATATTATAATTATTTAAAACTATTTGACACTAATCTTAAAAATAGTTTGGAAAAAATTTTAAATTTACATTTTGATAACAATTCTTGGACTCAGGCTTCGCTTCCTATTCGTTTTGGTGGGATCGGAATTCGCCAAATTTCTAGTATAGCCCTCCCCGCTTTTCTCTCCTCTTTGCATAGCACTTCCGTTTTAGCCGGAAAAATCTTTGAGCATCCTCGCCAGCTTTCTGAGGTGAGAGAGGCGGAGGAGTTTTGGCAAGGTCTCTGTCCTAGAGAAGACATTCCAAAGGAACGTCACCAACAAAAACTTTGGGATGTCCCTCTTGCGAGAGAGACCTTCAATTCTTTACTTCAAAATTCCATCAGTGACAGTAGTCGAGCAAGGCTCTTGGCGGTTTCCTGCAAAGATTCTGGTCACTGGCTTCATGCTTTACCGTCAAAAAATTTAGGCACTCTTTTCGATAGTGAGTCTTTCCGGGTGTGTGTGGGTCTCCGCCTTGGCACCCCTATATGTGAAATTTTTATATGTCCCTGTGGCAAGGAGGTTGACAAATTTGGTCTCCACTGCCTTTGTTGCCAACAAAGCGCTGGGCGTCTCGCCCGTCACGCTACCCTTAATGACGCCATCAGAAGAGCTCTTGCCACCATTAATGTTCCTTCCACGTTGGAACCACGTGGTTTGGTCCGTGACGATGGCAAGAGACCCGATGGCCTCACGCTTATTCCCTGGGAACGGGGTCGGGCCTTAGTTTGGGATGCAACTTGTGTCGATACTTTGGCCCCATCCCATCTCAGAGAATCAGCCCTTAAAGCTGGAGCAGCAGCGGAGTTGGCTGAAAACGCCAAGCGTCGCAAGTACGTCTCACTTGCAAGTGATTATGTGTTTGCGCCGTTTGGTGTTGAAACATTTGGGCCGTGGGGACCCTCTGCTAAATTGCTGTTTGGTAAAATTGCGCCAAAATTAAATTCTGTCACAGCCAATAATAAAGCTGGCTGGTTCCTAGCTCAAAGGATTAGCATAGCTATTCAACGCGGCAACGCAGCCAGCATCATAGCCTCCTTGCCTCAAGGAAATGGTTTCGTTTTTGAATAGGTAGACTTTAAGTTTTTTTTATGTAGCATGTCTTAGTTTTATTTCTTCTTGTTTGTTATTAATAAAGTTATCAGTGTACTGAGAAAAAATTACAAAGTAGACACCTAAATAAATAAATAATACATTTTTGGACACCAATCACATACATTGCTCTGATCCCAAAGTAAGTAGCCAATGCACTTCTGTTATGGAAATCAGACACAACGGTGGTACCACAACACCCAGACTCGAGACAATATCCGAGACGACCGCCGTGGTGTAGTTATTGGCTAAGAGCGCTGGTTTCAAGGTGTCGCTGCTTCGGGGTCCCGGGTTTACTTTAGAATCAGAGCAATGTATGTGATTGGTGTCCAATATTTGTATTTGTATAATATAGAAAATTATGATTTATACATTGACTCGACTGGGAATCGAACGCGGTCTCTCAGAGTAGCGAATTGAAACCCAGCGTGCATAGCCACTACACCACGAAGGTTGTCACCTACTTTAACTAATTTGTTAGTAAATAGATGCGTGAACAGCCCAAAGCAACACTGAGCAGAGCGACGTGACCGACCGTGGCAGACGTACGTGAATAAATTAAACACAATATAGACTAACTCAGTAGTTAAATTGTACACTTGTACAGTATCATAATAATGATACGTTGGCAAAGCGCGACTGCATAGTCTCTTGGTAGGGTAAATAATTCATGGAAGGCACCCCACAAAAAGATAATACGTGACAGTCGGACGGAGAGACCAACAGCCTGGGAGAGTATTAAAAAAACTGCCTTCTCAAAAATGTTTCCTTTTTAGGGTTCCGTAGCTGAATGTCAAAAAACGGAACCCTTATAGTTTCGTCAAGTCTGTCTGTCTGTCCGTCCGTCCGTATGTCACAGCTATTTTATTCTGTAACTATAAGCATCACACTGTTGAAATTTGGTAGGAGTATGTATCCTGTTAACCGCTTTACGATTCTCATACAAAAAATAAAAAATAATGAAATTTAAGGTGGGGCTCCCATACATGCAACTAAAACCAAAAATTTTTTTTCCAAAAAAAGTCAAATCTATACGTGTGAGGTATCTATGGATAGGTCTTCAAAATGAAATAGAGGTTCCGAAAAACCATTTTCTCTAAAAGTCTAACGTTTGCGAGATATACGCTTCCAAAGTGGTAAAATGGGTGTCTCCCCTCCTCCCTTTAACTTTTAAATTAAGCGAAAAAAAATTTCGAAAAAAAATTATAATGTAGATCTTAACAAATACTTTCAATGAAAATTAGTTCGGACGGGAAGTATTTCAGATAAAGCTCATTTTCAACAACCGCAAACATAACTTTGTTCTTCATACAAACACTATGAAAAACAAAGTTATACTTGAAGTCAACAAAATATTGTGGTATTTTACTAAGTAGAAGAAAGTGGATTTCCTAATTCAGTTAAAGTTGGCACGGAACCCTCAGTGCACGAGTCCGACACGCACTTGGCCGGTTTTTTTTAAGGCTGTGTTACCTCATATTATCACAGTCATTTGAGGACCGATTTGAAAAAAAAAACGCTAACCTAGAGGTTATACCTTCTAGTTGGTCCCATTGTTTCCAAGTCAGGGTCTGATGATGGAATCTTGGTGCAATCGAGGGAAACCCTCAAATTTTTCAAGGCACGTATAGTGTTTTTTACTAGAATCATATTGTTGACCTGTTGTTACGTCTTGATAGCCAACACTGGGTTCCACAACAACCACAACGAGGAATTTCTCATCATCTCAGCTCCTGAACTGATTGTGGAATTCCTTAAGGCTTAGGAGTTCAGTGATTTTAATGACAGAACTGTTGAATTAATTAAATGCTTGCTTCTATAAAACGTTATCATAAACTGATCCCATTGGATAACGTTCTTTGCTGGAAGACAAATAATAAATAAAATGTTTATTTCTGACATCTTGATCCATATAGTTGGGTTTGTTACAAATGACCTTTAAACTAAAGTTGATAATACACAATACAAAACAAAATACACCAAAAAAGACAAACACACGTATAACAGATGTAGCACCCTCCGCCGCCAGCGAGATCAACTTGACTGCGTGTAGCCGCATCCATCGAGCTTGCATCGGCGAGTCCCACCAGTCTGCCGACGCGCGCAGGTTAGTGTTGGTGTTGTCGCGTATGCGTCTAAGGTGTGAAGCGCACCGTTTGCGCATCATAGCACCAAAGCAGAGGCGATACAGAAACGCGGCAGCCCCATCAAAAAATGCGATACGAGCAGAGGCGAGTTTGGTTTTTTATTCCTGGCGTGTGTATATTAGTTTGATACAAGCTTGCTGAGTTGAGCCCTACTGTGTCCCGCGAAGAGGACGACCAGTTTGAATTTTAACTCGCATCGCGCGTGACCGCCGCCACCAATTTAATGTTTTAACGCTTTAAGGACCATACGCACACAATAGTACCGGCACAGTGCCGATCAGTAACGTATCTATCAGTTACAGTGCAAAATGGTATTGTACATCTTGAACTACGCGCAGTGACGTTCAGTGGTATTAAGATATAACATTTACTGACGAGTGTGGATAGCGTCATACAAAATGTATGCTACAATATCATTTTTCACTGACACTGATGGAAACGAAACTGATCAGCACGTGTCGGCACTGTTGTGTGCAGATCGGCCTTTAGGATTTTTATGTAATTGTGGAATAACGACTTTTTAAAACTTCAACGGGTCTAAGATACGCGCCCATTTATCATTTATCGCGGCAATCGATAAATTTCAAACATATTTCTAATCATACTTTAAAGGTTTTTACTAACTTGTTTGTATTCATTTGTTTTTATAAGCAATCAGAGGTGGAATTGTGTAAAGCAATCGTATTCATTTGACAGTTCATAACGTACGGTATGATCTGTCAAACGCTTTGTTCTTTGCCTTTTGACATATCATACCCGTACGTTTTGAACTGTCAAATGAATACGATTGCTTTACACAATTGCAACCCTGAGGTGCGATTGTGTTAAGCAATCGTTTAACAGAAAAGAACAAAGCGTTTGACAGATTATACCGTACGTTATGAACTGTCAAACGAATATGATTGCTTTACACAATTCCATCTAGGATTGATTTACAAGTGGAAAATATTTTGCAAAACAGGTTGTTTAGAAAAACAATTATTTTATCGACGCGATAAACGGTATCGACGCGTGCATGTTAGGCTTACAGTGATTACCCTCAGTTTTTTTTACGATAGGTGGACGCTTGATATCTTTATTATTGCTCAAGATTACAGTTGCACATTGCATCGCTTTAACGTAAGTGTAGTAGAGACTTAAAACTTCTCTCAAAATTTTACTATGGGCATTTTGCGTTTTAGTTTGGTGTTGATTCAGCTATTATAGCATGTACATATTAACATGTATATTAATTCTTAAGCATAAAATTTCTCCCATCAAAACGACTAAATCATGACGTATGTCATGAGCATTTCCGTACTTCGGAAGGCCCGTTAAGCGGGTATCTATCATAAGACAGCATTTTTTGATATCGAATTTCATTTCACAGAAAACTATTCAATGAATGTTAATATCTTTTTTTCTTGTTTAATCGAATAGTTATTCATCGTCGTTTTATAACATCGAATAACAGTTCACCAAAAAAAATGTTTCGCAACTGTTTTATTAAGCAGAATAACGATATACCAAACTAATCTATACTAATATTATAAAGCTGAAGAGTTTGTTTGTTTGTTTGTTTGTTTGAACGCGCTAATCTCAGAAACTACTGGCCCGATTTGAAAAATTATTTTTATGTTGGATAGTCTATTTATCGAGGAAGGCTTTAAGCTATATAACATAAAAATACAACTCACAAGACCACAGCAGCAATGAAAAATGTTGCGAAAACTGGAGAAAGATATTCCTTTTGAGTGCTTCCGCTGCGTACGCTGCGGAAACCGCTAAAGTTACACAAAAATCATGTATGACAGGATTGTTTATCATTAAGAGTTCTATAATAAAGTCTGCAACAGCATAAGTCTATCTTTTATGGTTGACTTACTACAACCTTTTTTATGTTAATAAATTTGTAAAAAAATAATGCATCATTTTTAGAGGTGTATTATACACACAGGTATTTATTCTTTTCAAAATAAATACATTCATCATCACGAACATTTCATTTAGAACAAAGTTTATATCATTTGATCAATAAATATCTTAGGAGCTATCACAGTTTTAACATAACTCCGCACCAAAATAATGTTCGCAGCTTAAGCACAACGTGCGCTTGCGCTAATTATATTATAAAGCTGAAGAGTTTGTTGGTTTGAACGCGCTTATCTCAGGAACTGCTGAACCGATTTGAAAAAATATTTCTGTGTTAGATAGATTATTTATTGAGAAAGGCTTAAGGATATAAAACATCACGCTGCGACGGGAGGGGAAGGAGCAAATTTAAAACGCGCGGACGAAGTCGCGGGGGACCGCTAGTGTTTCATAGAATTATTAAGTTATCGATATAACCTTTCATAAAAACTTGTTTCAATGTGTAACGTTTCCCATATATTTTTGCATACGCATGCAAGTAAGAAGGCATGCACATGCATACGCATGCAAGTAAGAAGGCATACATGCATGCAAGTAAGCAAGCAGGCATGCATAAATGCATGCATGCAAGCAAACAGGCATGCATGCAGCAAGCAAGCAGGCATGCAAACAAGCAGCATGCATTAGCATTTCCTCGTCTCTGGCGCTGCGGGAATAGCAGCCTCGTCGCCCTTGCGTAACAAGGTGTAGGCACCCGCGCGAGGCGGAGCGGCGGAAGCTGCGTAGGCAAGTAGGCTGCGTAAGCCGGAGGCGCGGAGGGAGAGCAGCCTCGTCGCCCTTGCGTAACAAGGCGCAGTTACCCACGCTCGCCTACGCAGCTTCCGCCGCTCCGCCTCGCGCGGGTGCCTACACCTTGTTACAGCGGGCGGAGGCTGCTCTCCCTCCGCGCCTCCGGCTTTTAAATTACACTCTAGTATCGGGCAGACTAGTACCACGGCGAGGAGACCACGGCGAGTCGGGATTAACGCAGTTTATTTATTAGATCAATATATATTACATATTTATATCAGTTATGCTTTAAATTGTCTATTAATAAAGTATGCAATATAAGATTAGTAACAAATTCGTTTGGAAATACGGACTTTAGTAAAGTAAAATTCGATGTTTCAAGAATTCTGCATATTGAAACTTACGTGGAAATAAAATTATGGGTAACAAAATAAAAAGCTAACGTTACTTCGATAAAATACGTAATTTATGAAAAGAAGTAACGATGAAGTAAGTTTGTAGATAAGCTTTCGAGTAAATGAAATTGTGATGTAACAAGATTCTAGAATTTATTGAATATTATTTTGAAACATCTGCGAATCGTTTTTTGGGAAATGAAAATCGATGAAGAAAATTGCGATTAAGTGATGGGTTCCCCCGTTAAGCCGATGGTCCCAGCTTATATCGGTTGATATTAGTCGTTAAGCCTAGTCGAAGATCTTATGAGCGTTGATAACATCTGAAAGCAGATTTAGTCGCTTGCCTTGCAAACATCTCTCCACCAATCCGCACTGAGCCCGCGTGGTGAAGTATGGCAAACAACATTATTGTAGGGGTAAGGCTCTTACCCAGCAGAGTCCTTACAGGCTAACTTTACTTTTACTTTATCAAATAATTTAAAGTTTTTATAACGCCTACTCTTAAATTTAAAAAGAATCACTTTACATTATTAGACTTACTTTTTCTACCTGTTAAACCCGATAAATCATTTGCAAAAAGCTCAAGAACGTATGACACTAACACACCCGAGCAAACTTAAGACAATAATAAATCTAAAAGCGTCATTTTATCTCCGACGTTGATGGATGATCAACGTTCATGTCTCATTCATTTATAATGTTAACTCCTCTGTTTCGGGAATTCATTTATTATCCTTGGAATTAAGTTGAAAACGTATTAAGTTGGCTCATGATCGGATGAGAAATGTTGGTCGGGGAAAACAACGGCTTAAGCTGAAGCGTCGTGTCAAAAGCATTTTCCAAGAAATGCTTTCTTTGTAATAAAACAGTCTGTTTGTGTAGTGCTTTTGTAAAAAAAATAGGACAAAGTTTTAGTAACTCTTTTATTTTCCGACGTACCTCATAGGTGATATTACCTATCTACTTACATTATGTATACAGTAAGAAACAGAAATGTGCAGTGAAACAATGGGTAAAGAATGAAGAAAGCTACTCAAAATCAAAAACTTAACAAATTTCTCCTAGAAATATGGGGAACAAAATGTACATCGATCCTCCATACAAATTAGAAGGTTCACGTAACCGATTTAGTATGGGAAGTCAATTTCTTTTTGCGGTATTCGACCTACGTTTTTAGGAAAATATTGTTAAGTTACTGATTCTGAGTAGTTCTCTTCATTATTTACCCGTTGTTTGAAACACCCTGTATACATCTGCCACACAAATATCGGCAGCAAGTGATTCGGGATATCATATCACAAGAAATGGCGATATCGATTCGCCGGTCTATAAAAACCATAGACTCGGACTCCAAAACAAAAATTATATATGAAATCCCTGAAAAAAGGACTAAAATGACGACGCACTGATAATAAGAAAACCAATCTAACCATATAATATTTTGATTAACTTTCCATAGTACATACTGTACATATAGTATATACTGAAAATCAGTGGCATGTATCTTGACGATTAATGCTGGGAGGGTGCCTTTTCGACTCATACTCGAAGTTAATGTATAATAAGTGTGTGTTTGTCTGTTTATTGTTTAGGTGTTTACATGTAAGTGTTTTTGTATGTGTCTGTGAGTCGAATAAATGTATTTTCTTTCTTTCTTTCATAGCATCAATCTGTTACACGGCGTATAGTCATAATTACTGGCTGATCTCTTAACTATTTGAAACCATACTTTAATTTCTGATGTGGCCAATAATAATAATAAAATAATAAAAAATATTTTATTTCTTTCTTCACAAAAAAAGGAAACATGCGTATACATACAGTGTCTAAGGTTAGTGGTCTTAGATTAGTTCCTATTACTTGTGAGAGACTGGTGCCTGGGTCGGAAGTCTCGACATAGTTCCCTGTAAAACCACCAGGTGGCGCTCGAAAAATGCCGTAACAAAATTAGTGTTTTCGTGTGTTTATTGATCGAGAAGAATTTTCGAATGAAGCTTAAAAATTACAATTTTTTTTAAAGATTTATTAAACATAAGTTAAAATAATATTTGATGAATTAGGAAATTATGAAATTGGAATTGTCTACGCGAAATGTCAAAAATGTTGCATCAGACTTCGCCCGCAGAAGTAGGTTTCAAAGAAACCTGTAACAAATATGGAGCTAAGCATGTTTTTTTAGAAAAGAAAATAAATATAATAGATAAATATCCGCCCGACAACACGCCAATTGTCGTGGTTTCGAAGTAAGGAATTTTCTTCCTTGTGTTACGAATACTAGACAACGATTATGACGGGGGCGTCACTCATAAATACTTAAATACATATAAACAACCATTACTTACTTACGTACAAATGATCGTGCTCATCATCATTTTTGCCCCTTACGGGATTTGAACCCGCGACGGCCGGCATCTTTAACTAGGTACTACAAAATGTAAAGTGCACGTTTGTTTTTAAAATGTAAAGTAAGTCGTATTAGTATAGTACCTACGTTTATACATGTATATATTTTTTTTATTGTAAATTTGTAATGTTGGTATTTTGACAACAACACGAAGAAATTATTTTGTATTTTACAAGATTAGACTTTACTCATGGTAAAAGTTCTCTGCGCAACCCATTATTACCGAAGTAACTTATTTATATATCAGCAATCTAAAGTATTACACTTAACACTTTGACTGCCTTAAAAATACGAAGAACAACCCAGGAAACCGCAGTTTTCACGTGCTGGTGGCCAAGCACTCGAGTCCGCGTGCGTGGAATGGTTCTCGAGCACTCAAACTCGGACAAGTAACAAAATAAAAAAATATGTGGGTCGGATAAAAGCATATATTTTTTTTTTAAGTTTGTGCGTACACCACTGTGCGGAGCCACGAAAACTGCGGACAATTTATAAAAATCGCTATCACGGCTCGCGTGCGGCCAAACAATCTAGTTAAGTGTGTGTGCCATCATAAATCTAAGGAGATATTACAAAATGGCGTTTTATCTTAAGATACGACTTTGACGGATTGCCCCCGGCTCTGCCCGTTGACTGCTGAAAGATGAAGTTCATTGTTTAACCAGTGTGAAGGGTCTGCATGTTAAATCAATTGGTTTAGGTACCCGAGTGATGTCGAAATACGCAGATTAACTACTATTGTCTACACACTATAAAAAAGGTACGCAACCGAAGGTCAGCATGATTACGCATTCATTGCTATTTGAATTACTGACGGACGACACACTATGCCAAAATTACGTTGCGTTATAGTGTACGGCTAATCCCTCAAGCGTATGTGAACGAGACACAATGCAAATTCTATTGTTATGCGGTTGCCTGCAACCGCTCGGGTGTTGAAGCATCGGTCGGGCCTGAGTTCGGTAGATACTTATAATCTCAGCTCCAAGCGCAGATTATAAATAATTTATCCTATTTTTTATATGTCTTTTTAGTTTTATTATTATTCGGTTTTCAAACGAAAATCACTCAAAATATTTACATCACTCGTATAATTTTTAATCACTCGCGTCAAGATAGTATGTGCGTATTCGTTATGCACACCGGCTATGAGGCAATTTGGTATTACAAGTGTTTTAGTTTCATACACCACCGGCAGATGTCGCTATCCTCACTTAGACCGCGGTATCACTCGAGTTTTTCGGAATGACTTAAGCATTGTCATTGCCAAACTAATTTCACCGATTCGAAAAATTTTTTCGCAATTTTTCTACCACTTTGTTATTCGAAAGGTAATGAAAGTGGATCATTTCTTGTAGTTCAGTCATTCATGTGTGTAGTGTAGATAAGGAATTTTGCCTGAATCAGATCAGATTTTCCCTTCGAAGTACTAATAATAATTTTATGGATATTCCTAAGAACAGATCAGGCCTAAGTTAGGTTTTTTTTTGTAACAACTTAGGCCTGATTTTCCAACGTCTGATAAGGGTTTTTTGTCAAGTAAAGCACAATACGCAATGACATTAAAAACATATTAGAGAATACGCCCGATTTCAAAACGTCACCCATTTGTCAGCAATCGTTTACGTAAATGACATTTTAAAATCAATCATTTTAAACTTATTTCGTCGGGTATGTCTTATATGACATTGGTAAAATCGGCTCTTATAATATGATTTAGGGCCGATTTTTCAATGGTTAGATAAAATTTATCAGACTGAATAAATATTAATTATAAAGCGACAGATTTAAAAAAATGACAGGTCCTGTACCTAACTAGGATTGCAGAAAATTATGTAACGTTTTCAAATTAGCCATATTCTATTTTGTTTGTATGTCGAATATTTCTTATATGACTAGACAAATCAGCCCTAAGTGCTGATAAGAAATATTCAGCGAACATAATACATTATGGCTATTTTGAAAACGTCACCTTATTGTCAGCAATCATACGTTACTGTCATTTTTTTTTAAATTTGTCGCTTTATAATTTATCAGTCTGATAATTTTTATCTGACCATTGAAAAATCGGCCCTTAGTCGTATTACAATATGCTTTATTATCATCACTTAGGTATTTACATCAATATCATTGAATTTTCTGTAACAATCAAATGCAGTTTCGTTAAATGACCAAAATTATCTCTTCTTTGAGGGTGATATAACATTCTTGATAAAGTCCTATAATTCATAATACCGTTTTAAAATATATTTTATAAGTATATTCAGCTAAATTATTATGACGGGACTCCGCTTTCAGTCGCTGCTAAATTAACTAAAAAAAGTTACTAGTCTTTTCCTATTAAAATCCTCTTAAAATTAATTAATCCCACAGTATAGATGTAAGCTCCATTATTTTTGCGAATGAAATGTAGACTCATTCACTCGTTGCGTGTAAAAGATCCAAGTTGTTAAGTTTGCTATGTTTTTTCTTGTCTGCACTTGATCTCCGGCTTTTGAAGTTGAGTAAGAACATATTTACTTTAATTGATATTATTTGTTTGTTTGTAAAGTCAAATCACAAAATTATGCCATATTATTGTTTTTAAATATTAAATAGTGGATTTGATGATGTCATTTTTAAAGACAATAATAATATTGGACATCAATTACATACATTTCTCTGATCCTAAAGTAAGTAGTCAAAGCAGTTGTGTTATGGAAATCATAAACAACGGTGGTACCAAAACACCCAGACCCAAAACAGTATAGGAAGTTATGATTTCTACATTAAACCGACCGGGTATCGAAGCCGGGACCTCGGAGCGGCGACGCTTTGAAACCCCGCTTGTTTAGCCACTACACCACAGAGGTCGACAAATAAAGCAGGTGATTGTCGAATACAACACAATACGCCTAATTTACATACGTCACCTATCTGTCAGTAATCATTTATGTCAATGTTGACTGTAAGAGCCAATTTCACCGACATCAGATAGGACATCTGACAAAATAAGAATAAATGATTGCTGACAAATATATGTAATTTTCAAATATGGCGTATTTTGTTGTATTCGACGAATATTTCTTATCTAACATTAGTAAAATCAACACTTAGAACATTAATTAGTCGAATTATAATGTGACTAGCTGTGCCCGCGACTTCGTCCGCGTGGAAAAGTGACTTTGGGTAGAATTTTTAATTATTTAGGCTTATTATTTTACAAATAAGATATACCGCGAATATGTTGCAGCAAAATTCTCAAATAATAGCATTCAGTTTGAGACGGATGGACGTTGTAGACGTGGCAGACTGCCGAGAAAGCTGAGTCCTTTTTCTAGGCATTCTACTAATTAATTCAGTAGATACTTTTTTATTAAAATTTATAATTTGGTAGGTAATTTAAAAATGTTGAGAAGATAAACAAAATTTAACAATTTAGTCATAAAAAATGTCCAAAACGTCTAAGCTTTGTAGAGATACAACAAAACAATACCCAATTACAATAAAATCAAATTTTGCATTAAGATTGGTAAATATAAATTAAGTCAACCAACCTATTAATTAAGCATTAACCTAATGTAATCAATCACTTTACAGAGAATAAGAAGAACAATATCAAATTAAATTACCTACTACAAAATCAAATTATAAATGCACATTTAGATTAAATACCTACCTCCTACCTACTTTAAATGGTACTTATTACTTAGTCAAGATTTTTTTTATTACATGCTGAGATGAGCTATCGCAGTTACTTATACCTGCATAAATCAGAAGAAAGAATAACAAAAGTAATTACCTACTAAATCTATTAAACTTAATAATAAATAGATGCATTCAAAATTAAAACCTACTCAGTGGCGAAAAGAAAACTTATACGTGCATAAATCTGAAGAAAGAATTTTAACTAAAAGTATTACTGAATCTACCTAATAGAAAATATCTGCAATCAAAATAATGAGCTCAATTCCTTTACTACTCAGTAGCGAAAGGAAAACTATGTAGTTATTACGCGCTGAAATCACTATAAGTATCGCAAAAAAAGCAGTTGCGCGGGACAACCGTTCCGTAGGAAGCCGACTAAATTAATCTAATAGGTATGTATAAGGAAAATATTTCAACGCAAAATACATATTTTAATGTAAGTGAGAAGCCACCAACCATACTTAGCGCAAGCTCGCGTTGTAAGTAATTAAGCTGCGAGTATTATTTTGATGTGGACTTTTTTCAAAACTGTGATAGCTTCTAAGATATTTATTGAAATCAAATGATGTGAACTTTGTTTAAAATGAAATGCTCGTGATGATGAATGTATTTATTTTAAAAATAATCATTACCCGTGTATATAAAACACCTTCAAGAATAATGTTCGAATAAAAATAGTAAAATATTTTAACGCAAAACATACGCAGTTTTATTGTAACTAAGAAGCCAGCAACCATAGCAATTAGCGCAAGCGCACGTTGTACTTAAGCTGCGAACATTATTTTGGTGCGGAGTTATGTTAAAACTGTGATAGCTTCTAAGATATTTATTGAAATCAAATGATATACAGGGCAACTTTGTTCTTAATGAAATGCTCGTGATGATAAATCTACTTATTTTGATAAGAATAAATACCTGTGTGTATAATACACCTCTAAAAATAATGCATATTTTTTTTACAAATTTATTAACATAAAAATGGTTGTAGTAAGTCAACCAGAAAAGATAGACATATGCTGTCGCAGACTTTATTATAGAACTCTTGATGCTGAACAATCCTGTCATACATGATTTTTGTGTAACTTAAGCGGTTTCCGCAGCGTACGCAGCGGAAGCTCTCAAATGGAATATCATTCTCCCGTTTTCGCAACATTTTTCATTGCTGCTGTGGTTTTATGAGTCGTATCTTTATGTTATATAGCCTAAAGCCTTCCTCGATAAATGGACTATCAAACGTAAAAATAATTTTTTAAATCGGGCCAGTAGTTTCTGAGATTAGCAGGTTCAAACAAACAAACAAACAAACAAACAAACTCTTCAGCTTTATAATATTAGTATAGATTAGCGCAAGCGCACGTTCTACTTAAGCTGCAAACATTATTTTGGTGCGGAGTTATGTTAAAACTGTGATAGCTCCTAAGATATTTATTGAAATCAAATGATATAAAGGGCAACTTTGTTCTAAATGAAATGCTCGTGATGATGAATGTATTTATTTTGATAAGAATAAATATCTGTGTGTTTAATACACCTCTAAAAATAATGCATTATTCTTTTACAAATTTATTAACATAAAAAAGGTTGTAGTAAGTCAACCATAAAAGATAGACATATGCTGTCGCAGACTTTATTATAGAACTCTTAATGCTGAACAATCCTGTCATACATGATTTTTGTGTAACTTAAGCGGTTTCCGCAGCGTATGCAGCGGAAGCTCTCAAAAGGAATATCTTTCTCCCGTTTTCGCAACATTTTTCATTGCTGCTGTGGTCTTATGAGTCGTATCTTTATGTTATATAGCCTAAAGCCTTCCTCGATAAATGGACTATCCAACGTAAAAATAATTTTTCAAATCGGGCCAGTAGTTTTTGTGATTAGCGCGTTCAAACAAACAAACAAACAAACTCTTCAGCTTTATAATATTAGTATAGATTTATTGTGAACACTTAGGTATTGACATACGATCAAAATCATTGTTGGCTGCTCGATGATGATTTTTCTTTTACAATCATATGCAGTTTCGATATGTGCCCAAAAATATATATTTGATGATGATATAACGTTTTTGATAAAGTCCTAAAATTTATGTTTTATAGTCCGTTTTTATTTTAAAGTCGAATATTGTAAACAATCGTGACATCCCTTTTTAATGAAATGATTAATATTAAAATGAGATATACACAAATCTCACAACTTGCATGGGTAATTCATGATTTTAAAAGTTATTAAGAGATTGTTTACATTATTGGACTAGCCGAGAAAAACGGAGTTTAATGATATAGTCCTAAAATTAATGGTCTCAATGTTGTGGCACCCACAACATTCAGACCCGAGATAGAAAGTTATGATTTATACATTGACCCGGCCGGGTATCGAACCCGGGAAACCCCGCGTGTTTAGCCATTACACCATGGAGGCTGTCAATTTAAAATCATGCAGTGACTCACCCTCTCCTTGAGTGCAGTTTACCGTAAGAGTCTAGTCTACATAGCCAGGTTCTTGGAAAATCTTTGGAACAGAAACTCAACAATAACGACATTTCCTCGCGAATTACAATTAGTCGCGATAATAACGCCTCTCGTAAAGCAAAGAGCAATTAATATGCGGCCCGTGTCTTTCTCGCGAATAATTTAACATTTTTTTGCTCCTTCCAAATTGGACTTTGAGTTAAAAGCTACCTACAGAATTAGAGACAGGAGCTTTTTAATGTAGGCTGGGCTTTTTCTGGACTATTGACTTAAGACTGAGAGCCAAATGAATACAGGGCGAATTTGGAAACATTGGCAATATTTTAAACTAAGAATAACTTATGATCTAGAGTCACTTTTACCTCATTAAATTAAAATTATTTGTTAATAAACATCATTTGAAGGAACCGAGAAAAAGCTAACTAAATACTTAAGAATTGATCATTGCTTCTAATTAAACTAATAAATTTACAGTTTTCTTACGTTAACATAGTTGCGCTCGGGCGGGACTCGAACCAGTAACTTTTTGGCTAACCGGGCCAAACGCTGTTCCAATTGAGCTACCGTGCCGTCGGTTACTAAGAAAGTTGCCGGTTCGAGACCCGCCCGTGCGTAATTTTTGGTTTCTTATTTTCATGTTCATGAATTTTACTATGCCGCCACTGTCGATCCCTACTTATGTTTTTCAATATCTTTTATTATTATACTATTTATCTAAGTTATAGTAATAAATCAATGTTACAAGGTAAGTACTGTTATTTTGCTTAATAATAAAGTATACACTTTTAAAATTGTTGCTTTTTTGTAGGATTCCATCAAGTATATCGCTTGATAACCGCTTAAGTCAGGAGGCGTGACGTCAGCGCCATCTACCCGACTGTAACTTCTGTAATTATAGAGCCGCGCTCTTGTCGCTGGAGTATTTGCCATTCTTTTCGCTCTTCATTGGCCTGACTTCCCGATGCGACTTAATATTGACTTTCTTCTTCACGTGGTCAAAATAGGTTCAATCTCGATTAGAAATTAATCAGGAAGCAAAGTACAAAAACTCACGTCAGGAGCAGAGCATTGTATGGAAGCGAGACATGTGTAGAGGTTGGAAACGTTTGAGATGTGGTGTTGGAGGAGAATGGAAAAAAGAAAACAAACGGAAAAATGCTTAAGACTGTATTCAAGGAAAGAACCGTACTGAAAACAATAGAAAATCGATGGCGCATTATGATATGACACTTGATACGACATATAATTTTAAGAAAATAACATAGAAGTGAAAACCGTAGCGGATGGCCTGTTTTGACCATAAAATTATTATCCCTTTGGAATAGAACGACAAAAGCGAGATGCCACTAGCAGCAAACTGTGTGATAAAAAGAGATGGGTAGCAGAACCATTTTTGTCAGATGTCAAACAGTTGACCGCCCTGCAGAAGCTCGCTGAAAATTACGTGCATTTGATTTTTTATATTTAAAAGTGAAATTGTGTATATTTTGGAGAAATAATGCGTCTGAAACATGGTGACTTGATCGGTGATTGATTGTTATGCATTACGGCGGCATAACTCCAACAAATAATCATTTAAAAGGTAGATTAGTCCAAATCGAAGCTTTTTAATATACGATTTATATTTACATATGCGCTTCAAATTTAAAGTACGCAGTTTAATTATTCTATTCTACAAACGTTAATTTACGTAAAAAATAAAGACAGAATAACACAGGGAATGTATATCGACGAATATTATGTATTATGAAATAAAATTTAGTTTTACACTAGAGCTGCATGTTCAATATTTTGTGTCGACTGTTTATCATGCAGTAAACTACTATATTTAACTTAGGAACATTGTTATAAATCACCTGATCGAATGGTTATCTCATTTAACCTCCTAAGGCTCAATTGCGGTGGCGGTCGCGTTTCCGCGGTGGACTGCGTGCGCGTACGCAATTCGCGCGGTGTCAGGATACACGTTACGTAAACAGTTATAAAATCTTATTGAAACAAGCTATTATCATTCTGTAAAAAGCTTATTGTTACTGAATAAATAACTTATGCTTGTAATAAAAAAAAATGTATTCAAAAATGAAAAAATAGAACCAAACAAATTCGTGGTAGGGTGACGACATATACGAAAAAAATTGCGAGAAAAAAAAATCGAATTTTAATCAATAACTGACAGCAACCGGATGTGTTTGCGGTCTATGGTGTAGAAACATCTGTTTTTTACTCATAAAGGTCAACATGCCCAAGGAATAAGCATTTATACACCCATTTTTTTTTTGCAAAAAAGTAATTAAAAAGCGCCCACAGGTGGGCGCTTGGTATAATCGCGAAACTCATGCTCAGCGCCCACCATCGGGCGCTCTGACTATCCAAGGGTTAAAGCTACAAATGTTACATACTTATGTTAGTTACTGACATCTTAAATCGGTTTCGTTTGACAGCTTTTACTTGTCCTTCTATTCCGATAGGAATATTAATTTTATGGTTTTGACCTAACCGATGAATAATATACCGTGTGATAATACCTAATATTCACTAAATTGTCAATATAAACTCCCCATTGTCTGTCATGGCGCCATCAACAATGGTCTATCGAGCCTCCATTGTGTGCTTCACGCATAATGCACGCTTCTTGTTCATACGAGGCTGTGTCCCTTAATCTATACAGAGTGGGTGGTACCTAAAATTTGCTCTGCGTGCTTTTGATAACTAATCCTAATAACGTATTTTTTTTGAAGTAGCTGCTATAAATTATTGTAACTGTTACTTAATCACTGTCATATTTAAATTTATTTACTGGCATAACCAATACCATCGTTTTGAACTGCCTCGGTGGCGCAGCGGTAGGAGGGTCGCACTACCTCGTAAGGCCCAATGTACTCAGACAAGGCAAAATTAAAGAAAGTGTTCGGACCCAAGTCATTGTATTTTTTTATCAACGTTATTACCCAATGTGATCCCTTGAGAACACAATAAAATAATCCAAGATACTTGAATTTTAGCGCCTAAATGATTTGTCAGTTGGTGTCCTCTGGTTGGCCGAAACATAAACGTTAATTTGCCGGAAGTGACATTTCTGACCAATGAGGTGAAATCTGTCCTTTTCGACCAAAATGGCGAACATGCAACGTCCACGTCGAGGAGGTGAGTTATAATCTTATTTTATTTCAGTCATCGATGATTTATTTCTTAAACAGTGTAGATAAAAAAGAAACTTATATGTTCTAATTTTTAAATACAATACTATTTGGTTTCAACGTAACTGTAACGCATATTCATGTACCATTGAAAAAATATGTACTCGCCTGATAACAGTGGGCGTTACTTTTAATTTTGCCGTTATTTTTTATGTGATTACATGATCACAATGGGTTTTTATTACGTTGAAAATATATGTATATAACTTTTTTTATTTCGTTGCAGCTTTGAAAAATTATGAAATCGAGGACTTATAATTCAGATATTGAAGATCTGGACCGAGGTCAGGAAGATGACGGCTTATACTCGGATTCTGAGTTCGAAATTACCTCGAACCGAGATGACAGCAGCTGTAAATTCTTAATTCTTTTCTTTCTTAATTATTCTTCTTTTTCTTAATTGTTCTTAAAGGAATCTTGTTTCTTATTGTTATATTTAGACTGTAGGAACAAACTAAATGTGATGTTGGTCGTAATTATTTCATTGTTGCTGTTTCGAATGGTTTTATGATACTTATTAAATAGTTATAAGAAATAATTGTTCTATGACACTTATTAGATAGTTGTTTATAAGAAAATTTCTCAAAAACTGATCTCATTCCTGAATATTACATATTTTTGTTAGAAATAATAAGTTTCTTAAGTTAGTCTCAAGATTAAGAGAAGATTTTTTATTTTTTGAAGTCTCGTTTTTGTTCATTTTTTACAATAAAAGTTTTAAAACTACATTTTTTTTATTCATTAATTATAGCCCATTGTACTCACATGAGCACAAATAAATCAAGGATACGTTTGCAAGTAATACCCAATGTCCTCGTGCAAGAACAAAATATATTGTATTTTTAAATATCCCAAAATAATCATTTATAGTCATAATGTAGCCATCAATATGTCCCAATGTAGTATTCCATAAATTTAGGGTTCATTTTTAAAAAAATCGACTTGGGTCCGAAGCCTTTTTAATATTTTTGGCCTTGCTTGAGGACACTGGGTCGCACTTTATAAAGGGAAATTTTAAGCTTGGGTTTTACGAGGTTAAAGCAACGGCTGCGCTAGAGGTCCCAGTTCGGGCAAAAAACACCTGAGTTCTTCTGTTCAAAAATTCTTAGGGTAGCCCGGAGTTTGGAAGTTGGCGTTGTGTCACCCCCGTGACTCTAAAAAGCACGTACAAACGTACAGCCGTTGGTCCTGCGCCTGATCTATCTTCGGTCATGTCAGATTGCTGTCCCATCGGGCTGAGAGTGAAAAGAATAGAAAGTGCACCTGTGTTTGCGCACACACTTGTGCACTATAATATGTCCCGCGCAGTCGGTTAGTCGTTGTGACTGGTCACCGTAGTCGAAATCGGCTAGGGGGACTACTACTACTACTATAAATAGTTGTAGTGGGGAGTTTTTTTATTCGGGGAGCGCGCGGTTTCTGGCAGCTCAGTTGGTTTGCGACGTCCAATTGAGATAGTTGTTACTACACTTGGAGAGCGAAGAATAAAATTATCCAAGAAATATCGAGTTTTATTATTTTATGAAGTTAAGATTAAAGTATAATTTGTGCCAGCAAATTTTCATCGCTTTTAATTTTTTCTCTTAGACTGCCCATTTACTTAGTTCTCTAAAGTAAGGTTTTAAGGTCAGTTTGATTTAAAATAATTTAATTTAAGGAGATCGAATCAACTTGAAGTAAAACGTGATTGGTATTATTAATTCGATGTTGAATCAGTGATTGATTACTTAATTAAAACTTAACAATCAATGTTTTCAGTCAGAATAATGTTATTTTTATCAGACTTGTATCATCAAAGTTTATTTTAAGTACCTACCAAAGTAAAAAAAATTCGCCGAAATATATCATCATAGCCGTTCATTACTAAGTGTATCTCTCGTAAAATATTTTCTTGCTAATATTCGCTTTACTTTTTACTTAATATTCGCTAAAACGTCCCTGGATACGTGTAAATTAAAAGTGACGCTTGATATCGCGACGGAAAGAGGGAAAATTACCTAACACTTGAAAAATAAACTAACGCAAATGTAGACCGAGAATTTTCCAAGGAGCTTTTTGAGAAAACCTTACATTTATACAGGGTGTCGTGTAAGTCACGAGAAATTGTATTTGAGTAACACTAATTGCACTAAATCGTTTTGGTTTTGCAATGTTTGCTATTATATGGTTTAGAATGTTTTTATCACTCACAGTGTCATATTTTATATTTTTGAAGATAAAATAAGTAACCAAATATTGCGCACGGGCGGGACCGAACCTGAAACTTCTGGCTAACCGGGCCAAACGCTCTTTCAATTGAGCTACCGTGCTGTCGGGTGAGTACGTGTGTTTGCTATTAGTATATGAAATAAGGAGCATTTAGTTTGTCTGTCTATTTACTGGTGACTTATTATTAGCAAAGCAATTATGAAGTTGTATTTTAAATGTCAAACAACTTCTTATTTCTAATGACAAGTCAAATCTCAAGTCAAAATCAAATGAGCTATCAAAAATATAATCTTTTTTTTTTGGCCAGCAGATTTTGAGATTTGCTAGTGCAAACAAACTCGCCAGTTTTGTAATATTTGTATAGCTTAAGTCCAATGACGGTTCGTTGATGACATAAACATATTTTTCTTATGTCTGTGACCTGTTCTGAATAGTATTAAAGTAGGTACTTAAGGGGCTACCCGGATTTTTAACGCGCACACTAGCGCCACTTCAGTAGAAAAATCATAACTCGTTAAATAAAAGACCAATAAAAAATCTGGTAGATACGATTGTAGTACAGGTTCTATAGTTTATTTAGTACGTTTAAATTGTTTCTAAAGTAGTTTACTGTAGTTAGAGTTAGAAAAACTGCTAAATATGGCCACCATTAGCAATTTTTCTAACTGTAACTGCAGATTACTCTGTTTTATTGAACTTAAACATTTTATCTAAACCACATAATCAGAGCTACAATCGGATCTACCAGATTTTTGTTTGGTCTTTTATTTAACGAGTTATAATTTTTCTAGTAAAGTGGCGCTAGTGTGCGCGGTAAAAATTTAAAGCGCCTTAATTTAAACATTAGAAAATCCTATGATCATAATCCAGGAAGAACTACCCATTTATCGATTAAGCCCCTGCGAGTACTCACAAAGTACAATGTTTCGATAACTGAATTTTTCCTAGCTCTCTCATAATTTACATTATCAGCAGCGCGGCTGTCGCGCCCCCGTTGCGCTACTAAAGTCGCGTAAAAAATGTTTTACTTTACATATAGAGGTAGGTTAAAGCAGCTTTTAAAATTGTCATTCGTTGCAACTTGTACCAAATGGCAAGACCTGAGTGTAGGCCCTCGACGGCCAGCAAAAACGCCTTCGACTAGGGCCCTTATGTCTTTGCAATTAGAACCACATTCGCGTGACGGAGCGGGTTTTAAAACATTGCGATGCGCTGGCTGCGTTCTCGAGCCGCCGTCGTTTCTTCAGCTTTGAAACTACAAAATTAAATTGCGAGCCGGATTATGAATACGGAGATGCTGATTGCCGTTTTATGAGTTTAATTTTATGTTTGTTTTTGTTGCACGACAAAATGATTTAACCAAAAAAAAACGGCTAAGTGCGAGTCGGACTAGCGCACTGAGGATTCCGTGCCAATTTGAACTGAATTACCTAATTCAGTTCAAATTGGCACGGAATATTCTCTTACTTAGCTAAAATACCACAATATTTTGTTGACAGCAAATATAACTTTGTTTTTCATAGTGTTTTTATGAAGAACAAAGTTATGTTTGCAGTTGTTAAAAATGTGCTATATCTCAAAAACTACAAGTTGATTTCGTCCAAACCAATTTTCATTGAAAGTATTTGTTGAGATCTACAATACATATTTTTTTTTAAATTTACACTCTCTTAGATTAGAAGTTAAAGGAAGGGAGGGGGACGCCTATTTTACCACTTTGGAAGGGTCTATACAAACGTTAGACTTTTAAATAAAATGGTTTTAGCAACCTATATGTTAAGAGACCTATCCATAGATTCAGAAATATGTCGGTTTCAGTTTCATATATGGGATTCTAATACAAAAAATAAGGGGGTTAAATATCTTTTTTTTTTGTATTAGAATCGTAAAGCAGTTAACAGAATACTTCTTTCTACTAAATTTCAACAGTGTGATATCTTAAGTTACAGAATAAAGTGGCTGTGTCATACGGACGGACAGACAGACAGACTTGACGAAACTATAAGAGTTCCTTTTTTGCCATTCGGCTCCGGAACGCTAAAAATGACATGCATCATACAATCTATACTAATATAATAAAGCTGAAGAATTTGTTTGTTTGTGTTTATTAAATAAATGTTAGCTTGATATCAGTTGCCGTCAGGTTGAAAGCCTGCGGGCAAATTGCTGGCTATGTTTGAAGAAAAAACACTTTTGTCTGTTAGTAAAAGGACACAATTATCAACTATTTATTAAGAAGAACACTAGTAACCTATTATTAAATCTTACAACAAAAACAAACAGTCCACATGCACGTCACTTTAAAGTTTTTGTTACCTACGCCAATTAGTTTGAGAGATCTTTCACGATCTTTCCAAATAAATACCAACCTTAACCTTTTCAGAATATGGTCCCAAACAGTGTGCAGGATTGTAGGTACAGTCAGAATGATTTTGTACCCTCAGGGAAATCAGCGGGAGCTTCGTAAATCGACCTCAAACCTCTCTGGCTCTGAGCCTATTTTGCCCATCAAAAACATGTCGTTACTCTTTCTTTGGATGTACCAAGTTTAGGCGTTTGTTCTCTTCATAACTATAGAGAAAGAATGAAATAAAATATTTACTTTCTTGTCTCTGAAATCTATACAAATGTTATAAAGCTGAACAGTTTGTTTGTTTGTTTGAACGCGCTAATCTCAAGAACTTATGGATAGATTTAAAAAAAAGTGTTGGATATTTTGGATAGATATAGAGGTTGGACGTTAACTCGAAACGCGGGGACGAAAGTGCAGAGACCACTTGTAATTTTAGAAAGTTAGCAATCTCATTTCAAAGAGTTCAGTTTATTTGGTTTATTTTGAAGTATTTTGTGTAGCTAGCTGTTGATATTAAATTTGTTTTATTTAATTGATACGGTCACCGTAAAATGATTTGTTTTTCTATTCATGCCAAACGTCAATCCAATATTGATTTTGGTACATACATCAAAAGAAGTTTGCGATCACTAGTGTAAACAGTTTTTTTTTTTCATGTAAGTACCTATCTTTATAGATTTTTTTATATATGTGCGCTTTAGAAAGAAAAAGATTGTTATGATATTATAGTCATAATATTATTGTAATGTTATCAATTACCGTACCAAAAATGATTTAGATTTTTAAAGTGATCGCATTTTTTTATATGTGTACGTACCTAGTATCACAATTATCTTCAGTCAGTCAGTCTTGTGGTTTCGAATTTAGTCTTATTAATAAAACGCAGTAAATAAAACATTTTCTAAACATAACCCAAATTCCATTTAACCTCAGGTGGACCATTAAATTTGCTTCTTCGAATAAATTTGTATTCACACTTCACAATTTGTAAGGCGTATCGCCTTCTTTTATCGGCCACAAACGGAACTATAAAAATAACATTACCACAAAAATTGCGTCATAACGCTATAGAATTTCAGAGGTCGCGATGCAAATAAAACACCGTTACAAAGATAAAGCTGGGCGTGAGAGGAACGCAGTAAAAATGGAACAAGAATGTATTTTGGACGGGCCATGGTTCCGTGGGTTCCGTGTGGGAAATAAACAAGACGTTACGACCTTTGCACACTGCGACTTTAAGCAGTGTTGCAGCATCGATGTAATGACAACCTTTTCACTTGCGCTACTTTTGGCATCGATGCAATCGCGAGGCAAAAGCTGGACATTGACAAATTATGTACTGTACATTGACATTTGCACTTTGACTAACGCGAGTTTGCGTCGATTCAGTCACGATTCTGCATCGATGCTAATGCGCGAATGCATCAATACTAAAAAAACTGATCTTTGCATGAGTTGCGCTGCTGTCACGCGTTAAAAAACGCGCGACTTCATCGATGCTAAAAGTCGAAGTGTGTAATGGGTCTATGGTCGTAACACTACATGACCAAAGTAGCTGATACGTTTTTGGTCGCACTTACACTAAGAGTGTCAGAGTGTACACTATTAAAGTGACGTCAATCATTCAAACAATATTTATTTCCCGTATATTTCACCAAAGACCTCCGAAAGCTGTAACATCGTAAAATCATGTTCGAAGCAGCTCTTATCTGCATAAAAAGCGTGTTTGCGACTTCTTATTGAATAAGTGTTTTATGTGCTCTGATCAGGTGAGATCAGCCGATATGGCTTCTTCGAATTTCTTTTGATAAGCACTTACGCGGTTTTATGAATGAAAGGTATGGCTGTGAGAGGTTAATATCGCCATAATATTAACATGTTGTCCGACACACTTCGGTTGTATTGAAGAAATGAATGCTAATGCAGATCTAAAAACAATTTGAAATAACTAAAGTAGACTTATTTTTTATAGATACTTAGGATCCGTATGTTGTCAAGTATAAAAGTACATGAAAAAGAACACGTTCAAAAATAAAATAAATTGAATGGGAAATAATGCTCGCCTATACCTTTTAATCGCTCCGCTTCATTTTTCACTTTTTTAATGAACAAAACGTCAAAACTAAGATGTTCTCTGGAATCTCAAAAGTAATTCGTAATAGCAGAATAGCGTAGGAAGTGGCAGAGCGCATCGGGAGCAGATCATCATTTCCAATTTGGCGGTCTAGTCGGTTGCATATTAAAGTTTAAATTGAACGAACACTGCGGCTCGGTGTAAGTCTGCATTAGGAGTCCTGCGGGAAGACGAGTGCTGGGCAAAGGGTATGGTGACAGGAAAAGCGTGGTAAAGGCACTTAAAGACTTGACGTAGAGCCCCGCTCTGTGTAACCCTGTAAGCTGTATGTACTGAACACAATGTTTTCTGTCTGTACCGCATCTAAATCAGACAGTAAAACTTATGTATAAATGCCAGCATATCAGGTTACCCACTTTTGTTGCAAACTAGAACTTATTACAACAGCATAAGACAACGCAGTGATTAACTTGACGTGCTGTTGTCTACTTGTTAAGGCCTCTTTCTATGAATAGAGCTTGCTTGTGATTTCCAGCTGAGATGCTAAGAGTGGGATGAATGAGTACACCCACGTTTAGTTAAGGTCCATATTTAGTTTAGTAACTGCCACGGTGGTGCAGCGGTTAGAGGGTCGTACTTTAAAGCGACGGCTACGCCAGAGATCCCGGGTTCGATTCCCGGGTTGGGCCAAAAATATGTACCTGGGTTTTTCTTTTTAGACGGTGTAGCCCGGAGTTCGGATGTTAGTGGTTTTTCACCCCCGTGCCTCGGAAAGTACGTGAAATCGTTGGTCCTGCCGCCTTAGTTCTCTCCGGTCGTATCAGATTGCTGTCCCAACGGGATATGAGAGGAAAAGAGAGTGCACTGTGTTTGCGCACACACTTGTGCACTATAATGTGTCCCGCGCAGTCAGTTAATCGTTGTGACTTGCCACCGTAGTCGAAATTGACTAGGGGGACTAGTTAAGGCCCAATTTCTTCATCGTTATTACCATTGTTAAATGTCGTTACCAGCGGTTGAATATTTACGATTTTGTGTGTTTTGAAGAAAAACTATTTGAACCAGTGGGCATTAAACTAGCCATTATAAATTTGGTTAATGCATTTTTTCTTCAAAGCATACACAATCGTAAGTACTTAACTGCTGGTAACGACATTTTACCAATAACGATTAAGAAATTGGGCCTAAGTTTGTTAGGTAACTTAACCAAAGCATTTTCAGTACTTGTTTTATTATCCCACAACGATCAGGCTAGCCTTGTTAGGTACTACTGGTACGCTAAAAAAACTTTTAAGTTTTTCAATTCCTTCAGTAATGTATATTATACTTCATGCTTCGTTCTCGATATATGTATTTACCACGCAGCTTCCTTAGTCACTCGGCAACCAAACGCAATTTCAGAGCTCCAGCCCTAAAACAGAAACTAAACGCAACCCCACAGTATCCCTATAACATCACTAATGTCATCTGTCATTCTTTACGTTTGCGCGGCAACCAACTCGTACACGTGTGTGGTAAAATATAGAAAAAACTTGTTTTTCCAGTGTTTTTCAGTGTGTTTCTTATCAAAACAATGCCAAGAAAAGATTTGGATCACTACCTTAAAAAATTGAAGAAAATTGAACGGAAAATAAAAGAAAGTAAAAGAAAGAAGAGGAAGCTTTCGACACCATCGGACGATGAAACGACTTCAAGGCCTTCGGCGGGATCGTCGGCTACAGGTAAATAAACAGGTGGTTTTTATAACTACGTACCTGCTGTCTGTCGAGTCGATCCCCCGATTGACGACAAGCTCCTTGGATGCGGGTGGTGCACGAGATGCATCGACGTAATCCCTATAGACGCGGGGTTTATACGAGATATAAACACGTGATCTTGTTACTCATGAGTTGATCCGTGAGATTGGCTTTTGAAGTAAGGTACAATCATGTGCATTTGTTCTTTATTCCAGATTATGACTCTGAAATTGATCTCACACAAGATTGTGAGGTTATGAATATCGATACAACTGAGTCATTACCGGCCCCCAGTGCCTCGACTGCAGTGCCTGATGAAGTGCTTGTGGCGTTGGGAGACCTAATGCCAGAAAAACCGGCATTCGGTCCGGAAATAAATGTAAATTTGGCGCGGATTTGGCAAACAATACTGAAGAATGGACTTGGAAAAGACAAACAAAAGATTATGGACCAACAACTAATACCGCAAAACTGTCAACTATTGAAAGCTCCAAAATTAAATATGGAGGTTGCCACAACGGTTACAGATAACATTGTAAACAGAGACAAGAAGATTGAAATTGAACAAAACCAACTCGGTATGGGGTTGTCCTTGTTGGGTAATGCCCTTTCATCTCTTATAGACAATGAAGTGGTTGACAGAATGAAACTGATATCAATGTTAAGTGATGCAGGCAGGATATTCACTGACCTGCATAACATGCAGACAAGATCAAGGAAAAATCTAATATTCCCAGTGCTCGATAAGAAGTTCTTAGAAACAGTGAAGGATGTGGAAAGGGATGAGTTCCTTTATGGGACCAACCTGCTTGAACGCATAAAATCGTTACAAACCGTCCAAAGAAGTGGCCAGTCAATAAAGAAGCCAACAACCGTAGCGCGCCAGGGAAACTTGAGCGGTCCGCCTCGCTCCCACCACCAGAGGCACGCAGCGAGGCAAGGGCAGCGAAGACAGGCCTCTTCACAGGGAAAATACCGCCCATACCAATCGAAGAAACCCAAGCCCACGGCCGAGCCGAAACCAGCTGCTCGGAGATAGAGGTAAGCCATGCCGGACGTCTAGCACATTATCTACACTGTTGGAAAAAACTATGTAAAGATGAGTCCATACTGGAGTATGTTTCTGGATACTCAATTAATTTTATAACAGAACCTTTCCAAGAATTTGTGCCAAAACCATTATTTGACAGTTCTTCACAGGAACATTTAGATATGCAATGTGCTATTGATAATTTGTTATCTTTAGGTGCAATCTCTGTTTGTGATCCATGCACAGGTCAGTTTCTATCAAAAACATTCCTTGTTACGAAACCCAATGGAAGTAAAAGATTCATTTTAAATCTTAAAGACTTAAATAAATTTGTTTTCACTTCTCATTTCAAAATGGAAGATTACAGAACAGCAATGTCATTATTATCATCTGGTGATTTTATGGCCAAAATTGATTTAAAAGAATCATATTTATTAGTAAACATTAACCCAGAATACAGGAAATATTTAAGATTTCAGTATGACAAATTGTATGAGTTTACCGCTTTACCTTATGGTTTATGTTCAGCACCATACTTGTTTACAAAGATTATGAAAGTTGTGGTCACACATTTGAGAGAAAAAGGATTAAAATCTGTACAATATTTAGACGATATTTTATGTATAGGATCATCTTATGAATCTTGTCTGAAAAATGTTCAGGAAACAATAAAACTATTACAGTGCCTGGGCTTTGTAATAAATTTTGACAAAAGTATTGTACAACCTACTCAGTCTTGTCAATTCCTAGGTTTTGTACTAGATACTAAGAATATGACTTTACAGTTACCATTAGACAAAAGAAATAAAATTAAAAAAAGTGTGAAACATTTTATGACATTAAAAAAATGTGCAATTCGTGATCTTGCAAAGTTAATTGGAATATTAATTGCAGCCTGCCCTGCAACTACATATGGATGGCTTTATACAAAAATTTTAGAACACCATAAGTTTCTCTATTTATCTGTTAGTTCAGGCAATTATGACTTTAAAGTAAATCTTCATTCAGATATCAAATTAGATTTACAATGGTGGTTTTCTAATGTTAGTGTCACACAAAGGAAAATGGTTTTACATACTTACGAATACGAATTGTTTACTGATGCATCAAGAACGGGGTGGGGTGCCATTTGTAAAAATGAAAGGGTCAATGGTTTTTGGAAAGAAGAAGAGAAAGTTCATCACATCAATTATCTTGAGTTATTAGCAATATTTTTGGCATTAAAATCCTTTTTCGCTCAAAACAATCACACCAATATACTGTTGCGTGTAGATAATAAAACAGCTTTATCCTATATAAACAAAATGGGTGGTATTCAGTACCCACATCTGAATAATTTAGCTAGATCCATATGGCAATGGTGTGAGGAAAGACATATATGGCTCTTTGCTTCCTACATCAAATCTTGTGACAATAAAGAAGCAGATGAGGAATCAAGGAAAATTAATCCAGATACAGAATGGGAATTGAATAATATAGCCTATCAGGAAATCATATTAAAACTAGGAAAGCCAGACATTGACCTTTTTGCTTCCCGGGCTAATGCAAAATGTGTGCTCTATATTGCCTGGAAACCTGATCCAGATGCAACTCAAATAGATGCATTTACTATTTCATGGAGTAAATACTTCTTCTATGCATTCCCCCCATTTAGTATTATATTAAAATGTTTACAAAAAATTAATAGTGACAGAGCCACAGGCATAATGGTGATGCCATATTGGCCATCACAACCATGGTACCCTTTAATGCGGACCATGTTAGTATCAGAATTATTATTTTTTGAGCCAGAGAAATACCTATTGCATTCTCCTTTCAGGACCCATCACCCTCTACATCGCCAGCTTACACTGATTGCAGGAATTTTATCAGGCAAGCGTGGCTGAAACGTGCTATACCCCCAACATCTATTGAAGTAATGTTAAGTTCATTGTCAAATAATACATTAAAACAGTATAATGTAACTTATAAAATCTGGTCACCCTTCTGTCAGGAAAACAATATAGATCCATTTTTGGCATCCATACCAATGATTATGTATTTCTTAACAAAAATGTTTAATTCTGGTGCTAGTTATGGTTCCCTTAACTCACATAAGTCAGCACTCTCTTTAATAATAGGCTCTAAAATTGGGGAGGATGACCGTATAAAAAGATTGTTTAGAGGTTTTTATAAATCTAAGCCACCAATTGCAAAGTATAAAACCACTTGGGATCCAAATATGGTACTAAATGTAATACAAGACTGGTGTCCAAATATGTCCTTGAGTTTAGAACAAATATCGAAAAAACTTGTTATTTTACTTGCATTAGCTACAGGACAACGGGCTCAAACCTTGTCATTTATAAAAATTAGTAATATTCATTGTAATGATAGTTCCGTGGATATTATTGTAACAAATACTATTAAAACTTCAGGTCCAGGTCGCGACCAACCTCGTCTTCATTTGCCGTTTTTTGAAAGAACAGAAGTTTGCCCAGCAAAAACCTTATGTGACTATATCGATTTTACTAAAGATATTCGAGGAAATGAGGATCATTTAATATTAACTTTAAAGAGACCACATAAGTCGGTAACTGCCTCTACTATTGGCAGATGGATCAAAAATGTTCTCTGTTTAAGTGGTATAGACACCAATATATTTTCTGGGCATAGTACTCGCCATGCCTCCACTTCAACGGCCAATTTAAAAGGCGTTTCTTTAGATGTAATTAGGAAAACAGCAGGCTGGACTAGTAATTCCTCGACTTTCGCAAAATTTTATAACCGTCCAATCATTAACGCCTCCGGCGAATTTGCCCAGGCTGTACTTAATTCTAGACTTCGATATTAGATGTGTCTAATAATAATATTAATTAAGTAAAGTCAAAGAGGCAATTTTTTTATAGCTATTAATACTTATAATTGAAAGAATAACATGTATAAAAAGTGATTTATATTACAATGTTATCTAAGTTGAGAGATAAACTCTTTTAAGTTTTAATAATACATTTTTTATTTAAAAGCAAATGTTTTATTTCAAAAAGTAATTAAAATGCATATCAACTTTACAACTTCTCTAAACAACTGCGTGGTAAATACATATATCGAGAACGAAGCATGAAGTATAATAAGTGATCAAACGAACTTACCTGTTAGTGAAGTTCGATCATTATTATACGAAGTGCTTCGTTCGAAGATATATGTTCCCGTCCCCACCCTACCCGTGGTAAAGTTGATTGCAAAATCTCTAAAACAATGACAGATGACATTAGTGATGTTATAGGGATACTGTGGGGTTGCGTTTAGTTTCTGTTTTAGGGCTGGAGCTCTGAAATTGCGTTTGGTTGCCGAGTGACTAAGGAAGCTGCGTGGTAAATACATATATCTTCGAACGAAGCACTTCGTATAATAATGATCGAACTTCACTAACAGGTAAGTTCGTTTGATCACTTATTATTGACTGACTATTTTACTTTACCTTTCCAATGTCAAAATCGCTTTCTCCCATCACCATGCCCCTTTTTCTCCTACCAACCCCTCGGGGCAAGAACAAAGTATCGCTGCAGTTGTGTGCATAATTCACTTTATTGCGACTTGCTGCAAGATGTACCACGTCATAATTCTTTCGAAGGCGCTGCGCCTCACCGACTCTGCACTATAAATATAAAATGTGCTTTATTAAAATTGTGATTTAGCCACATTTTTAACCGACCTCAAAAAAGGAGGAGGTTATCAATTCGACTATATGTTGTTTGTATCTCTGTTACCCCATATCTCAATCTTTTGTCGAACTACTCGACCTACTAAGAGCGCATACCTTCTAGTAGGTCCCATAAATGTGCCAATTCGGGATCTGATGACGGGATCTTGGTGTAATCGAGGCAAACCCTCAAAATTTAAAGGCACATATTTTGAGGGTTTGCCCCGATTACCCAAGTTTTTTTACTAGAATCATAATGTTGCTTTTTACGTCGGATAGTCAACACCTTAAGCCAATGGTGGAACTCCTTAACGCTTAGGAGTTTAGTAATTATAATGACAGAGCTTATGATAGGTAAATTGTGGCTACTTCAAGAACAGAGTCACAAGTTGCAACTTTATTTCAGTATATAGTAATTGACAGTAAAACAATATGAATGTGTACCATTATTAAATAAAGGAATATATAATGCAAAAAAATAAGTATCATAATTAAACTCAAAGTCATTAACGTATTTTACAATATTATGTACTTACGCACTTTTTAGGGTTCCGTAGCCGAAGGGCAAAAAACGGAACCCGTATAGTTTCGTCAAGTTTGTTGTTCAATTTATATTATATTAAATTACATTAAAAAGTTTATCTGTCAGAAAAATCAACCTACATCCATAATTTCGTCAACCGTCTTACGGTTATTCGATCAGCCCACGTGTCCTGACGCGAGTTCCACATTTTCTCAACGCCGCTAAAGAAGTTTTCACTTCAATAATAATAGTCCCACTAGCCGATTTCGACTACGAAGGCCAGTCACAACGACTAACCAACTGCGTGGGACATATTTTAGTGCACATGTGTGTGCTGCGCAAACACAGGTGCACTCTCTATTCCTTTCACTCTCAAAGCCCGATGGGACAGCAATCTGTCACGACCGGAAAGAGATAAGGCGCAGGACCAACGGCTTTACGTGCTATTCCGAGGCACGGGGGTAAAACACCGCGAACTTCCAAACTACGGGCTGCTATTTAGAAAAACACAGGTACATATTTTGGCCCGACCCGGGGATCGAACCCGGGACCTCTGACGCAGCTGTCGCTTTAAAGTACGACCCTTCTACCGCTGCGCCACCGAGGCATCATTCAAATATACATAATATGGTACACATGGATAAATTAATGTCAATGAGACGGGTCAGTGAGTTCGTCTCTGTAAAGTGTTTGCAATGCCCTGGTGAAAGTAAATTTCGAGGTAGATGTTTGGACACTTTTTGGAAGCCCATTCCAAATTCGAATAGCTGTGAGAGTAAAAGAATTGGGCAAAAAATGATGTACCTAAAGCGTTTCTTGATAAATAATCTATCGAACACAAATATATTTTTTTAAGACGGTCACATTCGTTCTGAGATAGCGCGTTTAAACAAACAAATACTTTTGCTGTATCCTATAAATATAGACTTTATACTGCATTATTTGCCCTACCCAATCACCACGCGCTTTTCTCAATCATAAATGGGTGGTGCGCACCTTAATGGCACTATCTATAAACCTATATGGCGGCCTCTAAAGTTTTCATCTGAATTCAGTGCTTGGACAATGAACACTAGTAGAGGTTTCTATTCCCCCACCCCCTATTCCAAGTAAAGGGGGCACAGCCAGGAGTATTACTGGTCAAGGGGCTTCACTCGCAAATTATTTCGTGTCCATTCAGTCCATTCGAGTGCTTCTAGGAATTGTTACTAGTGGTTGCAAAAAAATTATGGACGTTTTTTTCTGTTTTTTTTTTTGTATGAATACGGAAAATAACTAATGGATGTATACAGATTTTTATCAGTTTCTGGATAGTGTATCGTATTTTTTTCTTCAGTGATAAAATAATTTGTGCTATATTATATTAAAAAATGATAGTGAAAAACTTGCAATTATTATGAAAGTACTCCAGACATTGAGCATCAATCGGACATAAATTTCTTATAAGATGAAATAAGAAACCAAAAACTAACAAACAAAAACCCAAAACCGCAATCTTTTGATACATTTTTGGTTTCATATTTTCATCTTACATAAAAACAAAAAGAAGTGTAAGAACTGTAAGTGTTTAAAACATTCTAAAACTATCCAGTGTTCTGACTACAAAATATGGATGGTAGTAGTTCAGACTGTGCCTCATCTGTCAAAAACTAAGTTTCCGCAGGGACTTAAGAGATGACTATTTTACATGGAAGCCGAAATTATAGGGTGTTAATTTGGACGCCCGACTCAGGGATTGTTGTGAAAAAAATATGGAAAAAAACACAAATTCAATTTATTATTGCGATACTAGCGAGCGAGTCAATACTATCAATGCCAGGTCGCTTCTTTGTAGCTAACTAGCTACGGCATAGCATTTCATAGATGCGTGCGAGCTATACATAGGGTGCAAATTTACACATAATTTTTTCTTTAGAATGTTATGAAGAGGTTTTCTTATAAGAAACTTGCATATATTTTTTTTAAAATGAGCATAACTCTTACCATCACCCTGAGTTGGGTGTCACTGACCAAAACAACACCCTGTATACAAGCTAAGAAGAAACGACTTTTAAAATCATCTCCATCCGGCCACTCAAAACTTGAGCGAAGATAGTGAAAACGCGAACTTAAAATTCTCAAGGCGACCAAACTTGCCCCACTGAATATATCGCAAACTAAGTTTGAACTTCCAAAGGCAACAATGGATATTATACATTTTCTATTCGCGGACGCGGAATGATTGTAAAAGACCATAAATAGAGTACAACACGAATTTTGTAGAACAGAGTGGTTATTGGCAGTTCGGTGGAAACATTTGGCTGTGGAATATGTACGTTTCCGTCAGTTTTGTTTTTTACAAACTACTGCGAATCTTTGAAAAGGTGTCACGTAAATTGTGAATCACTCTAATTAACAACGCCAACACGAGAATATCCTACATTAATTAAAGATGCGAAACTATTGAACTTTCTATTGATTATAAATGATTCTCTATGATGGATGAAGGACTCCGTGAAAAGGGTTTATCCGAAGTCGGAGGGTTAGGATAAACTTTAAGTGGTAGAGGTGATTAGATTTAAAGGTACTACGCTAGACGAACCGAGCACGAGCGAAGCACAAGCGGAGCCGTTCTCGGCTTCGTCGTTCGCGGCGTCAAGTGTGTACGTACAACGAACCTGTAACGATTACATCCCTCGAACGTAGTTTTCCGCAGTGTGCTCGCGGCACTTGGCGAATAGAAAGAAAGAAAGAAAGAAAATGAGTTTATTAATTTAGGACATCACAAACACACACACATTTAAACGAGTTTACAGAACAATAACATACACAATCACACAACGAATTTACAAATTACAAAACAGACAAATACAACCAAAAAGAAAAAGAAAAAAAAAACTAAGTAGAAAAAATATTTTGACCTGTAGTGCGTGCCATAGTGTGCCGTGTGTCGGCGATGTCCAAATCAAGAGGACCTCACTCAGCATAAGCCAGGTACCCGGGAGGCCCTGGCGCTGGTTTTCAGTGGACCCTTGCTGAGTGAGGTACACGGAAAATGGCGCCAACATCACGTCCACACTGAATGATAAACATAAATACAATGGATAAACGAAATTAGAAATACAAATGAGATGAACATATACATATATAATACACAAACATAATAAGTGTGCACAGTAATTGTGGAACGGAACGGAATTGTCAAACAGATGAATATTTGAACCGCAGTCCGCAACTGTCCGCAACCAACAACATCGTTGGGTGGTGAGTCATCGTTCGTCATTCTGGGCGCAGGCATTGCGCGCGCATGGCGTACCATCGTCTAACTGTGGAAATCGGTGATGTAATCGAAATCATAATAATGTTTTGGAAAATGTCAAATTTGTGTAAGAATAATAATAATAAAACTTTAAAAAAAAGTAAAAACCGACTTCAAAACCAAAATGCACTAAAAAGTCTTAAATAAACTCTTCACCACTGAAAGGAAAGGTATCCGTTTTAGGCAAACAATTTCTTTTTGGAGTCGGTGCTGTGATAGTTGATGCTTGATGGTCAAAGTGATGGCACCGACTCCAAAAAGAAATTGTTTGCCTAAAACGGATACCTTTCCTTTCAGTGGTGAAGAGTTTATTTAAGACTTTTTAGTGCATTTTGGTTTTGAAGTCGGTTTTTACTTTTTTTTAAAGTTTATTTTATTTCTTCATTTTTAGTAATTACATAAGAGGGGGGGGGAGTTGCACCTTATGATTCAATTTTTTAAGAAGCTACAAATTACCTATCATAAGTTTCGTCATTAAAATAACTGAACTCCTAAGCGTTAAGGAGCTCCACCATCAGCTCAGCCCCACAAGATGTTGACTATCAGACGTAACAACACGTCAACATTAAGATTCTAGTAAAGAAATACTATACGTGCCTTTAAAATTTGAGGGTTTCCCTCGATTACACCAAGATCCCATCATCAGATCCCAAAATGGAAAAAATGGGACCAACTAGAAAGTACACCCTCTAAGTAGGCGAAAAATTTTTTCGATTCGGTCGACAAACGACTGAGATATGAGGTAACATACATACAAAAAAAAAAAATGATAAAAAAAAAATACAGTCGAATTGATAACCTCCTCCTTTTTTGAAGTCGGTTAAAAAAAGTGGAATCAATGCTGAGTGAAATTGGAGGAAAAGTTTATAAAATGTGAGTATGAACGAATTTATCAGTAATTATATTAATATCAATAACTAGGTATATCTATGTCAAACATGTTTTAGGTACGTGTTATGCCATGGTACCGGTTCTGTTTGCTCCGATTAGCAGCCGCGTCCAGCGCTGTGGTGGATAAATGCGTGTTTGGATTTACTCACGATCACCTACTTCCCTTCTCCCGATGACCAGACATTCTTGGTATGTTATTTATCGTTTGTCTTTTGAATGCTAAGTAAATGTTCTCTGTAGGCTTTTTTAAACGTATGACTGGTTTTTTCTAGGCACCTTAATGGAGGCGGAAGATCGTTCGGAATATGGATATTTATTTTCATATCAATTTATTTTAATAGTGATTTTTCATTTATATTAAACTAATAATTTTATTTTTGCACAATTCTACACCCTTATTCAATGCTTGGGATATACGAGAGTCTCGTATATCCGTAAAAAATAAGAAGATTGATGCATGGTCTCGTAACGAGACCATGCATCAATCTTCTTATTTTTTAATAGAAATCCTCATGTTTTGGTCTCATATCAATGGATTATTTTGATATAATTCAATTAATTGCAAAAAAGCATCTTCGGTCCACGTTTTCATGATGCTCGGCTCGAGCGACCGACGTCAGTCACTAAACACGTCCACGAGCGCACTGCGAGCGCGAAGCAAATCGCTTTGTGTTCGTCAAAAAACCGACAACCGGCAGAACGCAAACGAGCACGAACGAAACGCTCGCAGCGCGCTCGTTCGAGGCTTGTAAGTCGGTCCACATTAGAGGAATTGTGTTCGGCTCGTGCTCAGCTCGTGCTCGGCTCGCCTAGCGTAGACGCACCTTAAGGCCGCAACATGCTTTCCTTATTTGCTTCGGTAATAATTCTAGCTAGTAGTATTATATTATTTGGGATTCTAGTAACGAAAGGTGATTACCGAAAAAAACGCAGGCACGCCTTGTTGTAATAGCGAGCAGCGCCATCTAGTGAGGAATCGCAGAAATAGTTCGAAGTAGTTTAGCTGTTGTAGCTTTTATCGATTCTTGGCGTAAATAGGAACCGTTTCATTACATTCTCAGCTGGTATGAGGCGGCGCTAGTGGTACTAAACTCGCTATCGTGTTACACATTTACATAAATATTTTTTGACAAATAAGTGACTTTTTCAAATCAGCCATATTATTGTGTTTCATTCAACGGATATTTCCAAATGGCTACCGAGAAAACAGGTTTTAATCTATATTGTCAATGAAAACAAAATATTTTTTCATATTTATTTATATGGTGAAGATATTTAAAAATAATACCTATATAAATGTGCTCAATAAAATATGTATTATGGTGTGTTTTTATGATTATTTATGAAAATGTTATTTTATATAATGTCTTCTTATTATTCTTCTCTCATCCTTCTTTATAAAAATCTGTCCACTTGACTTTTGTTTAAAATACTTCATCGCCATGCCTCTTCATTCATTCTTCATGCTTTTCCTCACCTACAAGTCCTGGAAGAAATCTCTACAGCTACAAGCAATAAGCTAGCCTAGGTTGTATTACTAGCCAAATGTAAAATTGTATACGTTATTGTTGTGTAAACTTAGTTTCTTGGTTTATTATTTCTTTTCCTTTTTTTCATTCGCAACAAAACAACAACTAGATGTGAGTGCGACAACTACGATAGTTTTTTTTTATGAGCAATAGTTGACATCCCTAGCGCGACCGGTGAGTATGTCAAAATTAAATTAATTCACGAGTTTTACTTCCGTTACATTCTAATATTTTTTGAATAAACAGTCAAAATCCAACTACCGAACGTATGTTTTCAAATCTATAGCTATTTAGTTGCCATTCGCGCCGCGCGACGGTCGTAAAGAGTGGCGCTAGTGTCGCAGGTGGCGGCTGTGGCGCTACCAGCATTATAAATGCACAGGCAATTAGGCTGCTGAATTTGCTTTTTTAGACACATTTTGGTATAATAATGCATATGCATTCCATTAAGGTCAAAACTGCCACTTAATTACATTAAAATGATAACAATGATACCTGCTGTTTACTAGAGGTGCTCGTAGCGCAGTGGTAGCAGCGCTTTGGTAGTGATACCAAAGTGAAGCACCCTACAGCGCGGTCGTGTTTGGATGGGTGACCATTCCGACCAAATAAGTGACGTATATGACGAGTATCTCCGTGCTTCGGAAGGCACGTCAAGCCGTTGGTCCCGGCCAATATCGGTTGATATCAGTCGTTAAGCATAGTCAGAGACCTTTTGGGTGGCTTGATGCGGAAAGCAAAATGTCACTTGACAATGACTGATTTATTTTTTTTGCAAGTTTTGACGCGATGTTGGCGTTAGAAGAGACAGATGGAATTTCAGGATTTTAAATGTTTATAACTTTATTATTTAAATTACCGGAATATTGTTAATTTAATTAAGATTCCATATAGTCTGTCTAATTACCTGTATTTATTTGCTATATTTACAGGTACTGTACACGGTCTTGGCATTGTTATCAACATCTCCTTTGTTTTTTTGACGATTTTATCAACGTTATATAAGAATTATCACACCGCATAAGTATAAAACGACTTTAAAATGATTGGTGACAAATGTTGTGATAAAACGTCACCTGTTTTTTTTTTAAATTAGAAGTATTCTATTTTATTCGACGAATATGTTTTATCAGGCCCTAGGCCTGATTTTCCCAACGTCAGATATAAATGTTTATCGATTAAAGGACAATACCCCTAATTCAAAAACGTCACCTATTTGTTAGCAATTATTTATGTAAAAGTCATTTAAAAATCGATCATTTTATACTTATTTCGACGGATAAGTCTTATCTGACGTTAGTGAAATCAGCTCTTAGAAACGTAACTTTATATCGTCCAAAGTTGTTACCCCAAATGTTTGATTCGATAAATGACACGTGTCTTACTTGAAGCAATATATGTGATTCCTACAAATTGAAGAGAGTGCAAGAAAGATAAAACTCCCCAAAATCGGCACCAAAATGAGGTCATTTTACCATTTATGAACGGGTTTAAAACTTTCTATGCACGTAACAGGAAAAAATCGAGTAACAGGAAAATCCAAGTAAAGCGAAACTTAAGAAATAAAACTGTCCATTATTTAATATTTATAACGAGACTTTATGTTAAGCGCGTTAAATATTAAATCAGCGGCAACGGTACGGACAAGAGAATTAAAATTCAAACAGTTGTCTTCACAAGCTGTACTTATTATTTCTAACAGTCTTCTTGTCTATGTACCAAAACGTGAAAGAAAAACATGTGGATATTCCCATGTTATTTATTCATTGAACAATCGAAAACTTAGATTTCTACCAAACTTACTATTGTGAGTCTATACGAAATAAATCTACTTCTCTTGGGTTAAAATTATATCAAGAATCGGTTTCTAAAATAATCTTGTAATAAATCCATAACCCTTTTGGAAAGTTAAGGCTTGATGGAATCCTACATGACAATACTTTTAAAAGTTTATTTTTTATTAATAAGCATAATAAAAGTACCTACCTATCTACCAAATATAACAAAAATAATTACAGAAGATATTGAAAAATAAAAGTAAGTATCGAAAGTGGCGGCATAGTTAAATGATTCGCCGCAGAGGTGTTTTGATTTTCTCGTCTAAATTCTTGCGAAACCCCTCAAAGTGTATTGGCGAGTATCGCTGATCTAGCTAGTAATAACATATGCTGAACCCTACATTTCATGTTCACAATTGTAACACGGGGTCTATCAAACTAGTATCTTACTGAAATATTAAATTTTTGACATAAAAGTTTGAACTGATCATTCATAAGCATAACACGAAGCATTTTTTTCGTACACCGCACTCAGTCAAATTGTAATGGACGTCAAAAAGCATTATTATGTTCTTCATTTTTAATCCCCGGCGTTACACGTTGATACGGGGGTATTATTTATTTGCAAGGACGACGCCCGATGAGTACCGTCAGGGCTCCAGGCCGCGGAGACTGTAGTTCACTGCTGATACTTTTGTTACGACATAAAACTTGATTTATTTAGGTTTTCTCATATGATGATGATGATAATGTCTTACTTACCGGGTGAACACCACACATGGGGAATATAACAACTGGGTTACACTAAAATTGTAGCTGCCCAATTTAGGTAGTCTTATTATACTGGGTCTAACAAAACTAGTGATCGATAGCTAACGGGGGAAACTTTAGATCACAATGATTACGCTCACCAAATTTGGTCCAAAAATACAGGCTAGTTTCTTAGAAAATTAACAAAACATCCGCGTGTTTTAGAAGTGATAAAAGAAACCATTTACAGCTGTTTTTGCACTACTACACTGACAAATACGCACACTAATAAAAATAACTACTCACGCACAGAGATCAACATTTGGTCAGTGCCCATCGAGGATTACCATCAGGATAAAGGAAATTGCACGAATTATGTCTTTATTATCATCATTATCAGCCAAAAGATGTCCACTGCTAAACATGGCGGCCTATGTTTAGCAGTAGAGGTCCTTTGGTTTCTTTTGGCATGGTTTTCCGTAGCGACCGAAAAAACTCATTATGTAGGTAAATAATTGAAATTTTGCGATTACCTCTGATAAAAAAGATACCTAAGTATTTAACTGACGTTGTGTGCAGTATTATTCTAAAAAATTAAAAAAAAGACAGAAATTGAGTTTCAAGAATACCACTCATTTCACATATTATAAATTTTCCGCCACTGATTTAACTCTCTGTGGTTGACTGGTAGAGAATGCCATAAGGCATTAAGTCAGCCAATTGTATAACTTACAGTACAATAAAGTTTAAATAAATAAGTAAAATTGTGAGAGTTACCTTCAGAATCCATCAATTGTTGACATTCTTTACAAATGAATTGTTTTAATACGATTTTACGAAATACATTTTAAAATACAAACGATATCCAATTTGAAAAAGGTATTTCGTAAATTAAAATTAACAGCACCAGTAATTTTACCATTTCATTTTAAAAAGTAGTATTCACAACTTTGTATTTCCTTTTATTAATTCAAATCGTATATTTTTTTCATAGCAATAGCAACCCTTTTACTCAGTTTTTCTATAACAGAAAGAGTCAAAAACCCGCTTGCGCATACGCACATCTGAAGTAAGCCCTAATCTAATGGCATACGGTTGTAAATAATCGGCAGATTCATGTCTTACCTCCATTACATAAAACAAGATCCCTTCAAAACTGAAAACTATCCTAAGGATTCCGTTTATTTATCGTCATTAACGGTTGCAATACGAGAGCAGTATAGTTAGTTAACCCCCCTTCCGATCTTTCGCTGCGTCAGTCGCCTCCACCGCATGCGTGTGTTTCGGTAAAGAAGCCAATTTGACCGCCTCTGCGAAACATGTGGATTCGGATCGAAATACTCGCTGTAATAAACTTTACCAAAAATCACTTTTGATTGGTCAAGTATTTAAGTGCTGAAGCATTGGACAGCGTTTCTATTATTTGTTAGTAAACCCTTAATTAAATTATTTCTATTTATTTGTACTTAAACGTGTTTATTATTTCCAGTTGGGTAATCACTTGGTTTTAATTTTAAGTAGGTATACATTTTTAGGGTTCTGTAGCCGAATGGAAAAAAGGGAACCCTTGTAGTTGCATTCATGTTATATATTCATTCATTTATTCGTCCGGCCGTGTATCACAGCCACTTTATTCTGAAACAATTAATATTACACAGTTGAAACTTAGTAGGCAAATGTATCATGGTAACCACTTTACGATTCTTATACGTAAAATAAAAAATACTCATATTTATGGGGGCCTCCGATACATGAAACTTAAACCAAAATATTTTTTTAAACAAACCTATGCGTGTAGGGTGTAAAAAATAAATAACAACACAACCACCACCACCAATGGACACCAATCACATTCATAGCTCTGAATCCAAAGTAAGTAGCTAATGCACATGTGTTATGGAAATCAGACACAAATAAATAGGTGTTTTAAAATAACACAGGTTCCTAAAACTATTTTCTCTAAAACTCTCACGTTTGAGAGATAGACTTGTCCAAAGTGAAAAAATGGGCGTCCCCCACCTCTAACTTATAAAATAAGTGAGTGGAAATTTTAAAATAATTATATGATGTTGATCTTGACAAAGTCTTTCAACGAAAATTTAACAACGAAGTTTGAATGAGATCGAACTAGTAGTTTTTGAGATTTGAGATTTGAGAGCACAAAGTTACATTCACTGTTAAAATACATTGTGGTATTTTGGCTAAATGGAAGTAAATGGATCTCTAATGCAGTTAAAATTGGCTCGGAACCCTTCGTGTGCGAGTCCGACTCGCACTTGGCCGGTTTTTTCCTAATGCTTTTGCAGACATTTTTGAGGATAAATTCGTTTGATTGATTTTTAAAGTTTTACACATTTTATGGTATTGCTCTAGACGGGTTTCAAAAGTATTACATTTTGTAACTAATTTAAAGAAGGCATGTTAATGTTGGAAGTATAAAAGTGAAGTATTTTTAACCGACTTCAAAAAAGGAGGAGGTTATCAATTCGACTGTATGTTTTTTTTTTTTATCATTATTTTTTTTTTGTATGTATGTTACCTCATATCTCAGTCGTTTGTCAACCGAATCGAAAAATTTTTTCGCCTACTTAGAGGGTGTACCTTCTAGTTGGTCCCATTTTTTTCTTTTTGGGATCTGATGATGGGATCTTGGTGTAATCGAGGGAAACCCTCAAATTTTAAAGGCACGTATAGTGTTTCTTTACTAGAATCTTAATGTTGACGTGTTGTTACGTCTGATAGTCAATATTTTGTGGGGCTGAGCTGATGGTGGAACTCCTTAACGCTTAGGAGTTCAGTAATTATAATAACGGAACTTATGAAAGGTAATTTGTAGCTTTTTAAAAAATAGAATCATAAGGTGCAACTGCCCCCCCCCCCCTCTTATGTAATCACTAAAAATGAAGAAATAAAATAAACTTTAAAAAAAGTAAAAACCGACTTCAAAACCAAAATGCACTAAAAAGTATTAAATAAACTCTTCACCATTAAAAGGAAAGGAATCCGTTTTAGGCAAACAATTTCTTTTTGGAGTCGGTGCCATCACTTTGACCATCAAGCATCAACTATCACAGCACCGACTCCAAAAAGAAATTGTTTGCCTAAAACGGATTCCTTTCCTTTTAATGGTGAAGAGTTTATTTAATACTTTTTAGTGCATTTTGGTTTTGAAGTCGGTTTTTACTTTTTTTAAAGTTTTAAAATACCGATTTAATCCTCCAGAAAAGTTTTCTCCCTTTTCTCACGCAGATCAACACGTCCTCAAATTTCATCAGTCTCTCAAAAAACATAATTCCGGTGATCTTTTCTTACAGTCCTTTATTAGAGAGCGCGGTGAGACCCGCTTCCATAAATCAGAAGTTTGTGCAAAACTAACTAAAAGTTGCCAGCGCGAAAATGATGAAACGACGCGGAGTTTTATTCAGTTAAAGCTGGAGATAACGACGTAATTGGTGGCCTTTTTTTGGACACCCGACCTTTTTCATGGTGTTAAGAACAACTTCTGATTGCAATTCAATTGTTTTGTTGTTTGAAGCTTGATTAGGGAAAAGACGTACGGTCGATATTTCAGTACAATTTAACAGCATTTAAACATGCAACAGATTCCAGAAGCGTAGCCTGATTTAAAAACGATTATTTATTTTTTATTATTTTATTTTTTAAAACTTCATGCACAGAACATTAAATTTTACAAGTGGCAGACTTAATGCCAAAAGCATTCTATACCAGTCAACCATAGGTTAGAATAGATAAAAATATGTATACAGGCGGTGCAAGTAGACTTATAGAGGCAAGAAAAGAGAAGAAAATAGAGATAAAGATAACTATAATACGAAGATAAACATACATACTTCCTATTACTTCTATACGATAATATAAAATACATAAATATGTATTTATTATTTAAAAATACACATCATTTATTTCAAAAGCGGGTGTATATTTTGCATGTAATTTTTACAACTGGTGTTAAGTAACTATTGAATATGGCATTAATGGATAAAATAAACCTGCAAACCACCATTACCCCTTATTAAGAACTTAATATAACTTATTCTAAATAAATTGTGATTTTAATTCCAAAAGAATTTACTCTTGATACTCTTTTAACTAAGCCTGTTTAAGGTGACTTTGAATAATAATATGTGTAGGTTGAACTAAACTGAGGTTGAACACTGTTTTGATGTGCGCTTGTAAATTTCTCTAAAAAGTATAGGAACTTCGTATCTATGGAAAATCAACAAGGAATGTTAGAAATACAATCAAAACATTCAGTAGAGATACATAAGTGCATCAACTCCCAATAATATAACATCAAAGTACGTAAGTTAATACCTAAAGGTGAAGTCACAATGGCACATTCCAAGTACTTGGTTTTATTTCTCGTCTCAACCGCTTCTCTCGTGAATATTTAAGGTGCTATGCTCCCTAGTAGAGTACCTGCCTGCAGAATTTACTACGGCTTACCGAATGCGACGGATGGGAAATAGTTCTGGACGTGAATTTTAGAATTTCAATGCGATGTGTGAAGAGAGCTGTATATTTTGGTGTTAGCACCGAATAAATTTAAACGCTCAGTGATCTTGTCAGAACGGTAAAAGTAAGAGTTCCCATTGCAAGTCATTGAGTAGTATATTAAATTAAATTTAAAATTTAAATTTAAAAAGTATATCAAATAAATAAATTATAACATTGATGATAACTTCAAAAGCCGACCGCCGCCACACCCGCAGCTACGGCATGCCTATTGCAGCGTCGGATGTAGGGGCAGTCGACTCTATCAGCTATCATCTTCAGATATTTTCATAATGAATTATATTTCAGTCTGATTGAATGATGCGTGCCGGGCGTAGGCGTGAATTTCATCACAGCTTATTGCTCAAATTTCCAACTAAAAACATATTGCTGCATGCTATCTTTCTGCATGACCTATAGGTTTGACCGGCAGAGAATGCTCTTAGCATTGAGTCCACATGTGTACAAAAGTAAAAACCGACTTCAAACCCAAAATGCAGTTTTGAAGTCGGTTTTTACTTTTTTTAAAGTTAATTTTATTTCAATTTTTAGATATTACAGGAAAGGGGGAGGGGGGGATTTGCACCTTATGACTCTGTTCTTTGGGAAGTTACAAACTACCGTTCATAAGTTCTGTCATTATAATTACTGATCTCTTAAGTGTTAAGGAGTACCATTATCAGCTCAGCCCCACAAGATGTTGACTATCAGACGTAACAACACGTCAACATTAAGAATCTAGTAAAATAACACTATTGGGCCATCTGTTTCATAAACAGACGGCTAGATGACCGTTAGATGACGTTTTCATGAGAAACCACAAATTTCGCAGGGTCGGACTAACAGCACGGTAGCTCAATTGGTAAGGGCCCGGTCTGGCAAAAGGTTGCTGGTTCAAGTCCCGCCCGTGCGCAAATTTTTGGTTTCTTATTTCATTTTTATGAGTTTATTTATCTTATCAGTAAAACTAACACCATCCATAATTAGACATGGAGAGAACAAATGACTTAAGTAAAGTGAATGAAGGGAACTGACCAAATTACAGCTATTTATTTGGAGATCGTTAGTAGGCCAGAGTATCGTACTTTAGAGACAGGAGAAAGAGGTCAATCGACGAATCCATGTTGGCTAGACAGCGTTTGGAAAATTTCGCAAGAGTGTCTTCTTGTCTCCACTACCTCAGTGATTGAAGACAAAAGCCTACAACCAGTGTGTGTTACCAGTGATGACATACGGATCCCAAACATGTTATCTTACTATGGGCCTTATAAAAAAGCTTAAAATCACACAGTGAGCAACGGAGAGTGCTATGGTCAGTATTTCTCCTGAATAAGAAATGAGAGAGGAGAAGGAGATACCTGGAAGAACTAAGATAATGGGCATTTCCCTGAGAACCAGTAATCGCAAGTAGCAATAGGAAGAGCGCATAGCGCAAAAAACTGATGGCTGTTTGAGCAGAAAAGTTCAAGATTGGAGACCCTTTAACGAAAGACGCGGCGTAGGACTTCCACCGAAAAGATGGACAGACGACCTTGCATAGATCGCAGGATCAAACTAGACCGCATGTGAGTGGTCGCTGTGGTAAACCGTGGGGGAGGCCTATGTTCAGCAGTGGACGTCCTTTGGCTGATAGTTATGATGCTGATGATGATCCTACCTCGTTGACCTACTGTAACTCGTGTTTTCCGCATGTAATTAAATCTGTTAATTAAATACAACCAAGCCAAGACAAATTCAATTTTTCGTCCGCAAATTCAATCAGATCGACAATATAGAAAGTACAAACCAAACCTCTAACGCACAACATCAAGGGGTCCATAACTAAGGCAAAGCTACCTCTATAACTCGTCAGGAACCGCGTTTGAATATTTAACTTGACACCGGCAGCGAAAACGCGAACCGTGTACCTGTGATAGCACGGAATCTATAGCACATGAAGACTAGCCCTTACACTGTTGGGATGGGTATTATTACAAACATAAGGTTACATTCATGTTCAAAATATGTTAATAACCTTTTGAAACAAATGCTGCGAGTGTTAAGCTAGAAAAAAAACATTCAGAAAAACAACACAAAAAAATCAAAAACAATTTACAAAAAAACAACAGTCGGTTAAAAATTTAGCCAAGCCGGGAAGTTTTTAGTTATTATTTATATCTCCAAACCTACTGGACCAATTTTGATGAATCTTATTACTCTGTACCCCAAGTTGAACAATATCTGATTAAACTCCAAAGTCATCACGCTATAATTTCTCGTTTTCGAGGAATCCTGAGACAAACAAACATACACTAAAGAAATTTCGCACACGTGTCAGGAAGCCCTAATAGATCAACATACAAGAATTTTATCCAATCCTGACTATATCACATTCATACAAGTCAAATAAATTACCTCCTATTTTTGAAGTCGGTAAAAACAATATAAGAGGAATAAATTTCACACCACCCATATTATCACTAGACTCACCATCAATCAGCGCACGCTTGAAATGTGTTATTTAACAATGTTTTTGGCGGTATAAAGTTAACGAAGATTATTTTCACGGTTGAAATATTCCTTCTGAATAAAACAAAAAGTATAGTTGACAATTATTCCAACACTCTTTGTCAGCAATGTAATTCGTCAGAAAGGCTTGAATACTACGGAGTGCAACTGTACTGGATGAACGAACTAGGAATTGTGGATGTGGTATCTACAAGTTGTTTTCGTCGCGTTAGATACTCTAGAAAACTAAACTGAAAGTAACATTTCATTCAACTAATAGAAACTAAGATTTCTTCAAGGTGCTCGTAATGTAGGGTAGCAGCGCTTTGGTAGTGATACCGAATTGAAGCAACCTACAGACGGCGTGGTCGTGTTTGGATGGGTGACCATTCTGACCATATAAGTGACGTATATCAACGAGCACCTCCGTGCTATTATATATATATATATATATATATATATATATATATATATATATATATATCTACCAACACATAATCATAATCATACGTAATAATAAATACACAAACCAATATGAAATGAAAGGAAATAAACTGTGAAGTTATTTGTAACACAGCATAATGAGTGTTTTGGGAGAGAGCTCCTAATAATGAGGGACATACATGGTATAAATAAATAATAAATATACCTATGTAAATATGGTCCAGACTACACACCTATGGTCTTGTTTCTTGGTAAGGAGTTAGAAAGAAAGAAAGAAAATGAATTTATTCGACCCAAAAATGAATAAAGTTAACAAAAATACATGTACTAGTCTACTTAGGCCGAATAAGGCACCCGCTCAGCATTGGTCGTGGCAGCAGCAGAACTCATACCACGACGCTGATTTTCAGCGAGTGCCTTTGTGGGTACAAAAAAATGACATAAAATAGAACAAAAACAAAACATTAATCTATCATTCGAATAATCACAAATTGATTTTGACATATTGTATTAACAATTGCAAATTATAATATAAATAATAAAAACATAAATCAAATCAAATAGCATAACAATTAATTTAATTAATAATAATACACCATTATTTCGGGTCACCTTGGTGAGCCTATTGTGAGCTCTGCGATTTTTACTGCGTTCGTGGAACGGAACGTGGCCAAACTCAAGATTCGGAGAAGAAAAAGTAAAGAAAAAGAAAAAAAAATCTCCGTTCTTCTTGGGCTCGGCTCGTCGGCAGCCATTTTATTTACGAATCCGACAAAGTCCGAGGCTCACCGAGAAAAAAAATGCCACGTAAAAGACAGTGCCACACGGCTGCCACGTACGTAATTTACCAAGACAAGATAAGAAAACACGTTGACTTCTGTCTGCAAGGAAGGGGAGCCCTGGATAACCCCAAACAATCGCGCAAAATAACCGGACTGTACGAATGAGTTCTCTTTCCTGTGTTACAAAGTACCAGGCAACGATTATGACAGGCGTCCCCCATAAATACTAAAATACATATAACATTAATGACTTAGATACAAATGTTCAAGCTCACCACACTAACATTTGTCCCTTGCGGGATTCGAAAACGCGAACGATGGTTCAGCAGTCAGGATCTCTAACCACTGCACCAAACGTGTCGTCTAGTATAACTTCACATTTTATTAAGCAATCATTCCAAATTAGACTCAATAAATAATACCTTGATTAGTTGCTAAACTAAATGAATGAATAAATGAATGAATGAATGATATTTATTATGCATGAAAACAAGGTTACAGAGGTCTTACAACTAATAAAAGTTTCTCTTGATTCTACCTGTTCACATTTTAAATAAATTATATTCAATATCAGTTAAAACAATATGAGGAAGGCATGCCTTGATTTCAGTAGAGATATATTAAAATTAAATAAATTAAAATGTCAATGAGTATTAGTTGTAATATTAATAATATTTATCATTATATCAAAATTTTAAGTCAAAAAGCTCCTTAACACTTAATAAAAGTAACAGTAAAAGCAAATCCCTAATAGCCATTTCACAACCAATCGCTTAAATGCTCCTCTTTTAATATTCTCATACTTAAAAGAGTTTGGCAGTTTATTATATATGTCAATGCACATTTTATTACATTTTGTTTTCAACCAAAGCCAACTGAGTACTTAGTTTAAGCAATTTATATTCATATTGTGATCTTACCACCCACCCTATCACTTGCATCGCTTTTTGTTTGAAAAAGGTTCCTAAAACGGAATAGGTATCCTCACAAAATATTTATACACAGTCTGGACATAAATACTGTTACACTTAAAAATAAGAAAGATATAACATTTGAATTTGAAATCTGACATTTTTATAAGATTGCCCATTGTGTTTTATAATTTTAGCGCCAATACATTTTATAATATTTTCCGATATTAAAGTGGAGTGGGGTAATAAAGAGAACCGAATCGCTGTGATAAGTTGCATTACACAAAGTAAGTTGGTATGGAGCCAAACGCAATTTTTAAAACTCTCCATACGCTTGGTATTAGTCAAATGGTTGTGTACCATAGGCTACAATAGGTACAATGAGACCTCTTCTCTTTGTGACAGAAAAAGATCTGGCCGTCCACGTAGTGTTCGTACGAAAAAGGTGGTCAAAGCAGTAAGGGAAAGAATTCGCAGAAATCCTGTCCGTAAGCAAAAGATTTTATCTCAGGAGATGAAAGTAGCACCCAGAACCATGACGTGTATTTGAAAAGATGACTTACGAGGACTTGCAGCCTATAAGAGACGCTCTGGTCTTTTTTAACTGATAATTTTAAAAAAAGAATAGGGTGGTAAAATCGAAAAAACTACTGAAGCGGTACGCAAAGGGAGGTCACAGAAAAAAAATGTTTACGGATGAGAAAATCTTATAATTATTTTTATTCTTTATCTTCATAATAAAAGATATTGTCCGTCCGGAACAGAATGACCGGCAGTTCCAACGGTATTCTGAACGTGCTGGCAGGAAGGTGGGACAGTGTTTTAACGAGGCACTGGGTTGTGCCCAAACCCAAATGCTTCCCGCATATATTATGTAAATTAAGTTTATTATGTTTTCCCTGTCAGTGTACTTACTAACATAGCTATTAAGATTAATTGTTACTAACAAAAATGGATCTTTGTGTCAGAATAAATGAATTTTATTATTATTATTATAATTGAGCAACATTTTAACAAACAAACTCACCGTATTTATGCTTAAACCTCTAAGGAAGCTTCCCAATTAGTCGGCAGAATGCAACGTGGGCATTACCCGACTTCAGTGACGGTTTGGTGGGGTGTTAGCTATGAAGGAGTGACTGAGTCATATTTATGTGAAAGAGGTATCAAAACATCGGCACAAGTGTATCAAGATACCATTCTTGAGAAGGTAGTTAAGCCCCTTAACAACACCATGTTCAATAACCAAGCATGGTCATTCCAACAAGACTCGGCGCCGGGTCATAAAGCTCGGTCCACGTAGTCTTGGTTAGAAACGGACGTTTCGGACTTCATCAGAGCTGAAGACTGGCCATCGTCTAGTCCCGACCTTAATCCGCTGGATTATGATTTACGGTGAGTTTTAGAGAGTACGGCTTGCTCTAAACGCCATGATAATTTTGAGTCCCTAAAACAATCCATACTGGAGACTGGCAGTGAAGAATTTTCCCATGGAAAGAGTGCGTGCTTCTATTGATAACTGGCCTCAACGTTTAAAGGGCTGTATTGCAGCCAATGGAGCCCACTTCGAATGAGCTTTTTATATATTTTTATTTTTTATTTATGTATAAAACTAACACACTGTAAAAGTAATCAATATTATTTGCATTTTTTTTTTTGTCTTTGTGACAATATTTATGGCAAGACTAACTTTATGGTAATAAATATCCATCTCTTCGTCGCTGCACGGTCGCCTCTCGTTACCATGTTTACATAATCCCTTAACAGCGAACTCGCTTTCGCCCTCTTGCTTCTTAATTTGTAACTGCCGGTTAATTGAGTGAAACGAACGAACAATGCTGGAACAGAGCTCTTTTGATGAATGTCCATAGCTTTCCCGGAGTGGTAAATGAAAAAATATGTGCTTTTTCGTCAAAACAGTTAATATTTAGCATTTTGGGCAATGGGGCAGAGCTAGAATGAAATGATTACTACTTATTACGTAGCTATCCCTATTGGGGATTATACGGGGGCAGGAAAGTTCAAGATTGGAGACCCTTCGACTAAAGACGCAGCGTAGGAAGTCCACCGAAAAGATAGACAGATGACCTTAAAAAGATCGCCGGATCAAACTGGATGCAGGCCGCTAGTGATCGGTCGCTATGGAAAGCCGTGGGGGAGGCCTTTCTTCAGGAGTGGACATCCTTTGGCTGATAATGATGATGACGTAGCTATCAGATTCTTTGGTGTCAACAGAGCCAGAAAGACGCGGTGACATTTTGAACCTGGGGTAACTAACTTTGCGGAACAATAGCTTGATACGGATCAACATAGAAGGAAAAATTGAAAGGAAAAAGGAAAAGAAAAAGACAAAAGAGCGTATTTGAACCAAATAAAGGTCAAGTTGGACGTCTAGTCGTACGAAGATGGCATATGATAAAGTTAAATGGAGAATACTCCACGGAAAAGAGCACAGCTCTTAAATTAAGAAGAAGAACTCAACCTTGATTTGCGTAAATGAACCTGATTGAAATTAATTGTAGATAATAAAATTATGTACTTTTTGCATCATGCGTGACTGGCTTTACTAGCCAGTTAAAATACTTTCCTTAAAAAACTCTTCGTCTATACAAATCTGCTTTTTAAATTAAGTTTCAAATATAATATTTAAATTTGTCTATTCTAAGTTACTTACAACTGAAATGCCCTCGCTCATCTGGATCAATATTTATAAAGCTTTATGTATTATTAAACCGCAAAATCCCAGCACCTACACACTCGTTTTCTGTGTGATTACTTTCCTAACAACGTACATTTAATAAATATTTCTACACAACTCACACAAGCTTACATTTTGCTTCGATACGATCAGTTGCTATCGGCAAAAAAACACGCGTATTTTATATTTCTGATCACGACTTAATCGTAAATATGAAGGGTTGAGCGCACCTTATGTTAGCTATTGCAAAAAGAGCGTTGCGCACTCTCCATAAAATATATCTGGGCCCTGCCATATTTGCTTATTCTGCAAACCGAACGTACAGGGTATACCTGTCTAACACACGAATTGAGCGAGCGAAAAGGACAAAACGAGGTCTGTCCATGAAAAGAAATATCCATATGTCGTTGCTGCAACCCTTTTTGTAGTAAAGCTGGAGTTTTTATATGAGCAAAAATAGAAAAGTAAATAATTGGAAAGAATTTCTTTCAAACAAAAAATAAAATTAGCAGAAATATAAGCTTCGTGAATGATTGGTTTCACACTTATAGATGTGCCTGAATATAAGTAATTATGATCATCATGGGGTGCCATCTTCAAAATGAAGTTTGGAGGTCAATATGTAGAAATCGATGCCGGGTTTGGGCCGCTCTTTTTAGCTGGTCATAAAAACGCAGTTTCGTCCAGTATTTGATGTCATCCATCAAGGATTATGATACCAACAAATAAATTTATTCTAATGATTGAATAATTGGTCTAACTATGTATAAGAAAGATGCTGTTATCTTGAAATATAAGCTATTTTTAAAATTAGTTTCTTATCTCCGTAAAGATTTCTTATAAGTTAAACGTTAAAGAAAAATAGTGAATTACAGTATTGTTGTGTATTTTAAAAAAACTGAATTCGCCTTTCTAACACAATATCTCACTAAGCATTTTTCGCTTTCTCGCCAGAATAAGTCCGTAGGTAGCGTATTACATATTTATGTATGTGGGAGCCAGTTCTTCGCATATGTTTCTCGCTGTTTTATTTCAGCGAATAAAGTGCGTCGCCGCGAGTTTTTTTGTGCTTTTTCATATAATAATTCGGCATGTGACTGTACTTCATACGGAGATGTGAAAAGTATTGTAGGGTGGTCGAATTCTACGGTTTTGGTACGTGTATCGAATGAAAATGTTATGGTGAGTTAGGTTTGTGAAGTAAAAAAAATTAAGTCTCTCGTGTCGTATTGCGTATTGCTGAGTGACGTGGTTCCTTCATTTGTAAGGTTTGAGCCCACTATACCGTAGCAGACTTGCACCTTAACCGTGCTAGGAAGGTATAGTATTGAAAACTATGACACCTTAGAATATTTTTAACACTCACAGTGTCATATTTTATATTTATAAAGTTGCTGGAAAGGAATGCGTGCGAGCGGGACTCGAACCTGCAACTTTCTGGCTAACCGGGCCAACTGCTCATCCATTTGATCTACCGTGCTGGCGATCCGACCGTGTGAAATTTCAATTCTCTTAAGGATACGTCATTACGCGTGATGCTTGCGCTATCCACCCAACTGTTGTAAACAGTATCCATAAAAGACCAAATGGGGCGATTCTCGCGGCAATCCAACCTTTTTCGTGTGGTGATTCGATTGCGAGTTTAACCGTTCTACCTAAAAAATCATATTAAATATTTACACCTATTAAATATCCATATTTTTTGGATTATCTAAACATAAAAAGCGTTTTTATTATGGTCACTGATTTAAAAAAAATACAATTGGTCAAATTTTTAACAATTTAAAATCAACAAATATAATATTTTTAAATTGTCTTTCAAAAATAAAGTTCGTACATTTCTGAAAGAGTGAATAATTGCATAATATTATTATTATATGTATGTATTTATGTTTATGTATATACTTAAATATATATTGTAGTTTATTTATTTATCGATATATTTATTTATTTAGTTTATTTAATTCAATAATATATTTTATTAGATTCTTGTTACTATTTTCCTATTTTAATTTGTGGTTTTTTTTCACTGCACCCGTTGCTATCTTTCTGCATGACCTAAAGGTTTGACTGGCAGAGAATGCTTTTAGCATTAAGTCCACCTGTGTACACTAAATTTGTGCAATAAAGTCTTTAATAATAATAATATTTGGTTGCCCACCATACATAGTGACACTTTTGTTTTCACTTTCAATTGTCACATTTTGATTGTCTTTGACAGTATATTATTTTAATTTGGTGGATTCTTGCACAGATTACTAAGCAGGCGGAGGCGACTTGCCGTACCTTAAGCTCTCACTCATAGCTATCTCACTATCTCATAAGGCAAAATTGAACCTGGAATTCGACATAACCTGTGGTAGTTTTGGTGACAAGGTTAAAGTTGCGTTCTTCTTAGTAGAAGACAATAATAATAGTTTTTTAAGACAATTAAAAGTTTATTATTGTCAATTAGAAAAAAACGATCAATATTTTTAACAATAATTTGAAATATTTCATATCATTCGCGTTTTATATACTCTGTTGTCTTCTGTGCCGTTACTGTCCTTCCAATCGTGTGTTTTATGTATAACGATAGTAAACAAACTGATATGTGATGTAAAAATTGGGGTTTCTTTTCTCGCCAAACCACATAATATATCATCATCGCATCACAATCACACAGCTAAATTTATTTATTTTCCTCACAGTCAAAATGAAAAATAGTATGTTTAAGTCGGGTGAAAGCACCCATTTCACTCTCAAATTATTAGCGCTCTCACTCCGTTCGAGCGCCAAAACATCTCGAGTGAATTGGGTCACTTTCTCCCCTTGTATAACAATCTACTATTTCTTCGAAAAAAGAAAATTGGATCGGTGAACTTTTTTCGTATACGAATTGCACGAGAATTAAATAGAAATTTCGCACGATCGTTTCTTATTTTAGGTTCAATTTCAAACAGTTCTTCTACAGAGTAAACGTAGTTATTTTGACCTAGTAGATTCTGTAACTCCTCTGAGCTTGGATTACTATATGTCAATATAGAAATCCAAAGCTATAATCCCAAACCAATCTATATCGAAATCGGTTAACTCATTGTAGTACATGACAATGTCATGTTCTATGACTGGATACATTTATTTTGAAAACATTGCCGGTTCGATTTATTCTGTTAGAAAAAAAACAATAAAACTATTATTCATTTTAATATTTTGTAACCATTAAGAATCGATTACTGGTTACATATAGGGCCTATATTTAAATTGTTTGCTCATAATACAGACGTTATGTCTCGCCGTTATACAGGAACGGTAAGACGTAATGCTTTCTATCCATTTAGTGGGCAAGGTAGAGAGAATCATGTTGTTTTTTGTGCCAGGCAAGTTCCTAGCACAGTCATAGTAGGTACGGTGTAATGGAAAAAAGCCTTAATGGTCTTCGTATAAAAAATACAGTGTTATCCAAAATTGAGCACATTGAAATACAGCCACATAAAATCTAAAAGGATTCATAAAGATGAAATAATAAAATTTGCGCACGGAAATCTAAAAGTATTCATAAAGATGAAATAATAAAATTTGTGCACGGGCGGGACTTGACCAGCAACTTCTTGGCTGACCGGGCCAAACGCTCTACCAATTGAGCTACCGCGCTGTCTGTCTGACCTTGCAAAATTTGTGGTCTCTTATGGATACGTCATTGCGTGACGCTTAACGCCATCTACCCGTCTGTTTATGCAACAGTGGGCCCAAGCACGCAATGATGTATCCATAAGAGACTATATAGACTGACAGCTCGGTAGCTCAATTGGTAGAGCGTTTGGCCCGGTCAGCCAAGAGGTTGCTGGTTTAAGTCCCGCCCGTGCGCAAAATTTTGGTTTCTTATTTCCTCTTCATGAATATAAAATATGACACTGTGAGTGTTAAAAACATTCTGAACCATCTAAAAGGTTCTTTTTTTAAAATCAAAGGCTTGTAGTCGGTAAACATACGTTTTCTTGAATTGACAATAGAGCAGCGACAACATCTCCCAATTAAGGCGGGGGCGTCGCGGCGCGATAAATCCACACAATGCCTGCCCCTTAACTTTCGCCCGCGAGTAACGAGTTTTTAACTTTGTGGCAAAGCGAAAAATGTCTCTATCTCCTTTACGCACTTGTGCAAGGCACAAGCGAGAGCGGTTAGAAAATATAATTCATTGCTTCCTCACCATATTTAGCCATCTTGACCACTGCAAATGTTGTTTAGTCAGGATGGAGCTTTTGCTTAGAGGAAGAATATTAGTGAGCCTTGTGTAATCAGGAATTTCCACCGAAATATAAAGTTGAATAACATTAAGAGGGTAGTATTTTGTTAAATTTTAATCTATTTATAAACATATCTATTCTTAAACATGTTTATCGTCTTTGAAAAAAATCAGACTATCAATTTTATATTTTAAAATAAACATATAATAAATAGCTTTACCGCACCTTCATTGGCAATGCAATCTTCAGCTTAACGTACTGTTTTCTCCCACAGGTTACCGTCCAAGCTAAATTATTGTTTGGTTGTTCCAAAATAAGAGGGTAATAAAAATCAGTTAAAAATGCAAAATATTTTCTAATAATTTTGATAACTGTTGATGTTTTTTTTGTATTATAGCTTAAGTAAAATAGGGTATTTTGGCGGCAAAATATGTATATCAATTAAAACTTTGTTAAATACTTCATCTTGGCAGCGTGTATTGGGTTGGATTGACTTTGATTTAGCGTAAAAAATACATTGACAATGATACTTCACTTACCTAGTTTAATAAATATGCACCTTTTATACATCCTTCGCTTTTTTATCAATACCCTTCCTATCTCACAAAATGGCATTTTTTTAAGTATGTTTACGTTATCATTTGATAAAACGCAAAAAAAATGATACAAAAATTGCCTAGTATGTAAAAAACAGAGGTTTCATTGGTGAACATATTTTGCCACCAAACAGTCTTATTTGGACTTATTTTAACAGTGCTATTATTATTGATGTCTATTTTTTTTTTAATTGAAGAGGTTTCGAGGCAGAAAAGTTCTAGATTGTAGACCCTTCGACCAAAAGCGCAGCGTGGAACGAACAAGGACGAATTTGTAAATATCGCAGGATTAAACTGGATGCAGACCGCTCTCAACCGGTCGCTGTTGAAAGCCGTGGGGAGGCCTATGTTCAGCAGTGGACGTCCGTTGGCTGATAATGGTGATGATGATGCTTTAAAAAAAAATGTCCTTACCAAATTTTTGACGTCAATTTGAATGTACGAATAGGTACACGTTGGCCTCTACTCCCTCAACTTGTACCACAACTTAAGGGTATTCCGAGGAAATTACAGAAGGAAAACGGCCCTACTTTCAATAAAACTGTCGTCTTTATTTAACAGGGTAAAAGTTATCTCCCCCGCCGAGTCAAAAAAGGCGCAGGTCATGCGCAGACCTTTGTCCGTTTTACTTTCAGCCACTGAAAAGAACTAAATTATCATTTAAGTCCTTTGATGACGGATTAAATTTTGTTTGTGAGCATAGTCACTTATTACAATAAAGTTGAACTTGTGTTAGTGTAGTGTAATAAAAATAGCAGCAAATACGTTAGAAATTTAGTTAGAATTTTGACGACCTCCGTGGTGGAGTGGCTAAGAACGCTGGGTTTCAAGGCGTCGCCGCTCCGAGGTCCCAAATTCGATTCCTGCGGGCCTAAGATGCGCGCCTATTTATCATTTATCGCAGCAATCGATAAATTTCAGACGCTTTTTTATCATATTTAAAAAGGTTTTTAGTAATTTTGTTGTATTCATTTGTTTTTAAAAGCGATAAGATTTGATGTATAAGTGGAAAATATGTGGCAAAACAGGTTGTTTAGGAAATAAAATTATTTTATCGACGCGATAAACGGTATCGAGGCGTGCATGTTATGATTACTGGTCGGGTCAATATAGAAATCAAAATTTTCTATATTGTCTCGGGTCTGGGTGTTGTGGTACCACCGTTGTGTCTGATTTCCATTACACAGTTGTAATTAGCTACTCACTTTGGTATCAGAGCAATGTATGTGATCGATGTCCAATATTTATAAAAAATAAAGTAAAGACCCCATAACGAGAGATTGATTTAGCTTTTATCCGAATACGATTATCTAAGAACGAGTGATAAGCTCCGCACTAGAAGGACGTGTACACAAAATTGATTCAACGTTCTAAAATTTTCATTGAAAATAAAACTGTATTTAAACAGTCGTTAAAATGTAATTTCACGTAACGCTTGTGAGTGGTTTACGCCTACTTGGTTTCTGGCGTGTGGACCGCATCGACTCATGATACCCTCACCGCCGCTCGCGGCGCGCTTTGCCACGGATCAACGATAAATACACTACGCACTCCACCTGGATGCGGCACAGGCAAATTTCAACCGAATCAACACCGAAAAAACTTTGCACCTGGAAAACGTGAGTGATAATATATATTTTATAAACGTAACATACGATAACAGCCTGGTAACGAAAGTTGTATTAAAACGATATCTCCGATTTGAAGTAACAAATGAAAGATATGACAGCCACTTTTACCATCCACAACCAATTGACATCCACTCGTAACCTACACGTGGAAAGTATTAGCAAACTCAGAGAGCTCTCTGTTTCTACCTTAAAGAAAAAAAGTGAGCAATACAATTGAAATATTATAGGGAATACTATCAATAACATTATTAAAAAAAAACTGCTTACAATCCAAAGTAAAAGACCTAAAATCACATCGGATGACACTGAAAAAAATGTTGAAATCTGAAGAATCTAATAATAACTTCAAAAAGTACATCTCAGACGTTCGTTGCAAAACCTTCATCGTCAACCTATAAAAAAATACTAACAGAAATACACGAATGAAGTGCTAGGGCTAAGAACGTCGTATTAGTGGGAGCCCCGGAATCATATTCAAAGATATGCAAAAAAACACGATATTAAAGAAATTATGAACATCGCTTAAACCATAAACTTTGCTTGCCCAGATTAAATAAATAAATAATAAACTTTTCGTTTAGGGTCATTCAAGAACGTCGTTCTGCGCTCAATCAAAGTCTGTTTCCAATCTAATAAAAAAACCAAAAAACTTCTGCGCAGCAAAATTAAACTAACTGGAAATATTAAAATCTACTTGGATCAATTAGTAATTGGTCAAAATACATTACCTACTTATTTATTTGGCGCAGTGACCTAAAGTTTGTCTTGGCCTCCGACACAAGAGAACGCCATCTGATCCGATCTTGCGCCGCCTCTTGCCAGTCCACAACTTGTAGCTCCTGTAGATCTGATACAACGGCGTCCTTCCAGTGGTATCTGATCCGACCAACGGGGCGGCGGCGACGAGGTATTCCAAGATACGCTGCTTTGGCGCTACGATCCTCCCCCATTTTTTCGAGATGGCTGGGATGAGCTTTGGCTTCTCCCAAGATGTTGGGTTCAGTGACTAGCTCCTCGATCTCTTGGTTTTCCCGGACACTCCCGCTGCCGTTTTCACTCTGATTTAGGCCCAGGATCTCCCTAATGATCTTCCGCTCCGCTCCACTAATAGCTTTTCTTATTTCTTGAAGGTTAGTGTCCAGTGAGAACTGTCATTTATCAAGATCGGTCTTATGTCAGTTTTGTATATCTGTATTTTGGTTCTCGTGTCGTGTAAATGCCTTGCGTTGAACAGCTGTTCAACGCAAGGCATTCTGTATGCGGGTATTAATCTCCTTTTCCCTTGTGTTTATGTCAGTAATGGTACACCCCAAGTATTTATATTTAGTGGCTCCTTTAAACTTAATATCTCCACATATCAGATGTTTGCGCTGTTGCCTCTTGCTCTTCAACTTCGTTCTAGAACATGTCATCAGGAAAGTTATATCTCTGAACGTAGGTGTACGTCTGAAAGTACAACATAGGGTCATTGGTTACGCAGATGACTTGGCTCTCTTGGGCCAGATCAAGGGAGAGATAGAGATTGCGGTGCATAACCTTGCTTCTAAGGCATCCAGAGTTGGACTCAGAATAAATCAGGAGAAGACGGAATATATTCAAATGAAGCGTTATAAAAACACAAGGTCAAAATACCTTCAAGACCTTAAAAATGACATAGCTCTAATAAGGAGAATCCAATCTGCGCATTAAATAAGGCATCCCCATAATCAAAGACGATTACGACAGTTCTGCATAAAATACTATTCATTTTTTTTTCAATATTACATTTAAAGTTCCAAAACTTACAGCCATACTAATTAGATCACCAAAAGTCTAGAACTTTGCTTTCACCCTTATTAACGTTAATAAGACACCCAAATATTTACCCGGACATAAAACGGCGAGAAATGAAAAGTAAAATTTTAACCAGCTGCCTCGCGATGCCGAGATAAATTCTGCAACAATAAAAACTTTTCGCCACCCGCACCTCCTCATTTGGCTCTGGGGCTTACTCTGTAACACAGAAAAGATGAATAGGTAAGAAAATCATCATATTTATCCTTCATTTCGAAACTAGTGACTCAACCCAAATTAAATAATAATAATAAAAGTGCACTTGTGTGTTACCAGTGCCAATCAAAGTGCGTTACCAATGATGACAGCCTTGTCGGAAACTAATAATCACACAGCGAGTTTACAAAATCTAACAAAATACGAAGAGGAAGAAAACAAATGAAACGATCATATACCTGCGAATCATATCGGCTGGGTACAGTGTTAGCATTCTTATATGTATATTTTCTAAATAATTAATTAATTGATGACGACCCGTCTGGTGTAATGGTCGAGAAATCGCCTACTACGCAGCGGGTGCAGGTTCGATCCCCGCACAATACAAACATTTGTGTGCATGAACATGTCTGTTTGTATTGGTCTGGGTGTTTTCTATGTATATCATGTATGTATAAAAAAAAAAGAAGTATTTAAGTATTATATCCGTTGTCTGGCACCCATAACACAAGCTTTGAGTAGCTTACTTTGGGGCTAGATGGCGATGTGTGGGAAAAAAAAAAACAGATCCACCATGGCCGATCTGAAAGTCCTTAAACAGGCTTCGGACTCAGGTTGGTCGAAGTAAGGAGAACATGGCCAGGTGGGGATTTCCGGCAAGCTGCGATGTGGTCTGTGTTTGCGCAAACTATGACACACGTAACATCGTGCCCGGCGTGCCCCAACACCTGCACGCCAGCGGATTTAATGAACTGCAGTGAATCTGCAATACAAGTGGCTGAATTTTGGGCTGCTACGATGTAATGTCAGTTCTATCGACACGCTAAGAAGAAGAAGAAGAAGAAGAAGAACAATCAGATTGTTGTATACATTTAATCATGTTTTGAATAATCGTGATAAAAAAGTAACCTTTATACTGATTATTGTCATTAATTATTCACTGATTAATTGAAATCAGCAGTATGTGAGCATGGCTTAGACAAACCCAACCACTTCATACGTTTTGATCAACCCAAAGTACTTCCAAAAGAACGTCGGTTCGTTCCACGTATGATACGCTAAGCTATATATATATACGAAAACATCCAAATTTGAACCGAGGAGATAATTAGAAAATTTCACCAGCATGGGATCCAGTGCTAACGAGGACTCGAGCCAGACCACTCACTTCTAGATCACAAGACACAGTTAGCTCTTTTTGCGTGGATAGGGACATTAATTAATATTAAAAGGTGATAGTACTTACATTGTTTGTTGAACCAGACATTTTAAACAGCTAAACGATGAAGTTTCGTTAGCTTTATGTATAGACGTGCCTGTAAAGCTACGCTTGCTGATTTTAGATAATTAATGGAATCAGGCGTTACTTTGCGGAAATCCATTATTAAGTTGAAATTTATAAAATTATTTTGCTCTAAATTTCCGCCAAGCAACGCCGACGCAGGCAACTAACAACACGAACCGTCACCGCATTTAGTATTAGTTCAGGCAAATGCAAGATGCACCACCCGCCCTCCCTCAATACGCATGCGGCACAGCTGATGCAATTATTAGTACCCAACACCAACGTGCAAAAAAACGTGTGTAATTATTCCCTTAAAACGGTCGCTAGTGGAAAACCATCGGGGAAACATAATTATGTTCCTTAATGACAATGATAAAAGGGTAATATCACGGTGCCATGACCCTTCAAACATTCTGCGTCGCGCTGTCAAATGAAGCCTAAAATAAGTAATATAACCGACCTTGTCCCTCGTCTCAATAACTTTAAAAGAAAAATCAAATAAAATCTTAAGATGTAGTAGAACCCCTGGCCAAAGTTGATTCTGTTTTGCAAAATATTATAACCCACAGCTTTGTTCAACATCTTAGCCAATTAAAATTCAGTATTGTGCTTTTATTAATTTGATTTGATTTATAAAGGTAAGTTGGAATTGGTATTATAAAAAAAACTTTTAATGCCCTTTCTTGGGTACTTAATAAGCTGCAAAATGAACTTAGCTTTAGAAATGTACTGATCGATGACACGGCACGATAACTCGACTGGAAAGAGCGTTGGCCCGGTATGCCAGAGAGCTGCAGGTTTGAATCCCGCCCGTGCGCAGTTTTCATTTTCATATTTTATCTTTCAAGAATACAAAACTTAGAATAAAATTGCTAGTTAAAGGAATATTCGTCGAATACGATACAAAACCCCTAATTTGAAAACGTCACCTATTTGCCAGCAATCATTTACGTAAATGACATTTTAAAATTGGTTGTTTTAAACTTATTCGTTCGGATAAGGCCTATCTGACATTGGTTAAATCGACACTTAATTAGTAATTTATTCTTGTCCGTAGCTTTGCGCTGGCACTGACAATGTTACTAGAAACGAAATTACCGAAATAATTTCCTATCGAAACGTCCTGAATGGTGATTAAATCTAAAAATAATTAAATTAAATTGAATCTGAATTACCTGTAAATGTTATAACAACGTTACCGACTTGATTTGCGATTTGCTTGAAATTAACAGGTATTAGAGGCTTTGTGGGTGCCATAAACACTGAATTAGTGATGTTCTCAGACGTTGACATACTTGTCGATAGTTTATATAATTTGTTTTCTTTCTAAAGCATGAGAATAGAGCTGCACATCAAAAGTCAGTTGATTAAGAATATCTGTGGTTATTTTTATTTTAATTTGTAAAAATATATTGTATTTCATATAATAATTATGGCCTTCTAGTATACTTCCTTGTCATTAATTATCCAATGGTAATATTTTTGGGAACTCAGCTTGTAATGAATAGTAGTAGAAATTATAAAGAGGAAAGATTTTATTGTTTGTTTGTTTGTTGCGATTTGGTTACGAAACTACTAAACCGATATGTAAAATTCTTTCACCATCAGAAGACTACATTATCTGTGATGAACATGGGCTATATTTATTTTTTAAATAGGAATTCGTATGAAAACTTCAATAATGTAACCGACGGTGTGAAATAATCTTTAAATCGCGAACGCTGCCTAAGCTCTTGACAGAAGAGGTAAGTGATATACTACAGTTTGCGACACCATGATATTGTGTCTTACTTTTACAGTATTTTTCATAATAAACTTTTGCTGTGATAGATGCTTGATGGTCAAAGTGATGGCACCGACTCCAAAAAGAAATTGTTTGCCTAAAATAGGTTCCTTTCCTTTCAATAGTCAAGAGTTTATTAATTACTTTTTAGTGTATTTTGGTTTTGAAGTCGGTTTTTGCTTTTTTTTAAAGTTAATTTTATTTCTTCATTATTAGAGATTACAGGAAAGGGGGGGGGGGGCTGACACCTTATGACTCTGTTCTTTAAGAAGCTACAAATCACCTATTATAAGTTCTATCATTATAACTACTGAACTCCTAAGCGTTAAGGAGTTACACCATCAGCTCAGCCCCACAAGATGTTAACTATCAGACGTAACAACACGTCAACATTAAGATTCTAGTAAAGAAACACTATACGTGCCTTCAAATTTTGAGGGTTTCCCTCGATTATACCAAGATCCCAACATCAGATGCCAAATTGGAAAAAATGGGACCAACTAGAAGGTATATCCTGTAAGTAAACGAAAAAAAAAATCGAATCGGTCGACAAACGACTGATATGAGGTAACACAGATACAAAAAAAAACAGTAGAATTGATAACCTCCTCCTTTTTTGAAGTCGGTTAAAAATTGAAATTAATGCAATAGCTCGCGCCCTTAGTGACTATAGCGTATCGATGTGCTAGATGATGCTGTAAGGGAAGCTATAACGCAAGTCAAACTTGCGCTATAGCTCGATATTTTCTGAAAAGCAAAAGCCTGGACTCGATATTTTCTGAATAGCAAATGCCTGGTTCATGCGATAGTTTTTTACGTGTAGATAGTTACATTGGTTTTTTTAGGTAAAACGGGTAAACTCGCAATCGCATTACCACACGATTCACAAAGTTCAATCGCCACGAGAATTGGCCTCCTGCAATCGATTTTAATCGTTTAATTTGTTAAGCGGCAGAGACCTCAACTTTACTCACCATGAAATTAGGTATGTTTGCATTCTACGGGAAATCATAAATGCAGCGGGCGACGCTGCGGAAGACGGTGCAGCGGTATTTTGCTGTTTAAATTTAAAACTAAGTAATTCTTTATTTATTATATTTCCATATTGTACTTATTTTTCGATATGGCGACAAGTTGTTTAAGGTAGAAAAATCAAGAAGCAGAATATTTCTATACAAACATCATTGACTCGATAAAGTAATTTTAGAATGTCTTATCACTAATTTCATGAGATACGGTACGAGTTTAATTAACACCTGCTAAAGGTAATATTATGTAATAAATTCACCGGTTACAGCCAATTGAGTGTCTAAGTCCGTCAGAATTATGTTGCCGTAAATCTGATTTCAGGTCCGTTGAAAGGTGCCAATTGATTAACAAATTAATTGGTCTATTTATTTTGAATCAGCAGAATTCTCATTTTATTTTATATAATAATGCCGCATTATGACTTAAATCTTGTAGTATGATAGTTCACGAAAGAAGTGCGTGGGGTGCATTACTAAGTAATCTGTACCCCAATCACGAACTTTTGACGTATTCGTCACGTTATCGTAGCGAGTTTACGTAGTACAACGTTAGTCGGCATCACGAAGCACTCTCGATTCGTGTAGTAAGCTCGATAGCATTGACGAAGATGACGTCATACTAACGAAAACATGGCCGTTGAATGACACGTCCAGAAACAAGTTAAGCGATCTTTTTTATGAATATTATCAAAAATATCATGATAATTCAGTAAAATCTAAAGAGAAATCAATAACGGAACAAAATTGCGATCAATATGTTTGGCAGGGTTAGCAAATGTAAAAATTTTGGCTATTAATAATCTTCAGATTTTTGAACTGTTTAGTAGACTGTCAATTGACAGATTGACGTTATGCCATCATATTGTGACAAATTCAAAAGTTTTACAAAAGATTTAGTTAAAAATTATGAAAAAATATTAAAATAACGAGGACAAGTCGTTTGCAGTACAACGTAACAATAATTGATTTTTGAAAAAGTAAGTACATAAAAGTAATACAAGTACCTATAAGTGATTAAAATGCTTTTATTCATTGGCTATTATAGCGAGATAAACTCTAGCTAGATCTCATTTCTCAAGAAATTGTGATATATCCAAGCCCTCAGCTCTCCAAGAGGACGCTGTTTCTAACAAATGGAATGAAAAGCATTAACGTCAATATAAAATATATACATTTTATTTTTTTAGAATGAAGACAGACCAAAATACAATGTATAGAAATACACCTATGTACGCCAGCTAGAAGAAATAAAGTGAGTCTAGCAGTTCCAGCGGTCTTCGTTACTCCCATATGTCATATTGAGAGCAAAGATGAACCCAACAAGATCAAAATGGATACACCTGTTACAAGTGCCCTGTTCCTGATTTCTTTTAAAGTTAAAAATAAGGAGTATAAGATAAAAAATATTGTAAAAAAATCATATTTCTACTGCAATGTCTTGATTTTAGAATTATAAATATGACCACTAACGTTTTCTTTATTCCACACGTTTCTTTATTTCTTGCTAAAAGCCAAAGCTCTGTCTGTTGTTATATGTGAGATTTTGAGCACAAATAGAAAGAAACTATGTGTCGGATCCGTACGTTCCCACTAGTACACAGACACCCGTTGAAGACTTTCGTCTTCAAACACTGAGGTTAATGAGACATGACGACGCTCTTGCGCAGTTTTCCGACCTCTGCCTAGCCAGCCGCGTTGGTTTCGTTGATAGACCTCTTTCTTAGTACCACTTATTGTAAGGCTCAGTTTAGGCTTACGACTGTAGTTCCAAAATCTCATCTTTGCCTGCACGAATAGTATATTATCAATAAACCGGAGGTGAGAGATGTATTTTCTATTGAGTTTGATGCCGAATCTTTCCCATTCCAGGAGCTTGAATCCGTCTTCAAATGCAGCTGTACGATAATTTTAGAAAAAATAATAATTTAGGCGGTTTTATCCGTAAAAGTTACCTAGTTCCTCTTCGCTCATTTTTGACACACAGAATCTCAAGTAATCTTGTTGCAACTCACGATACTATACGTCAAAGAAAGGTTCGTGATCGCAAATCCAGTTTATCACTATAGAAAATGTTTACGCACAATAAATGTCAGGTATTTGAGCTGTCCAGTTTAGTTTGTTTTACGTCCGATAGAGGCGCTTTCAAATTCTCATACAAATGGTTACGTTACTATACGAATACTTTGACGCAAATTATTCGTGATATATACAATTCAATAAATACACGAAAACATCAATTTTGTCTCAGCATTTTTCGAGCGCCACCTAGTGGTTTTACACGGAACAATGTCGAGACTTCCGACACAGGTCCTACTCAGGACCTACTGGATGGATTTAAAACATCACGCTGCGAAGGGAGGGAAGAGATCAAACTCAAAATGCGCGCACGAACTTGCAGAGTACCGCTAGCAATAGTATACAGCTACATCTCTTGTATATATTTGAATTCGCAGTAGTATGTTTGTTTATTTTTTTGTTTAAATACCTATTGTAGGTTCATTCAAGCTCTCACTTTGCCCTTCTATCACTTTCTTCGCGCCGCTAGAAATTTCTCTGTATAGACCTATGGTTGACTGGTAGAGAATGCTTTTAGCATTAAGTCCGCCATGTGTACCTTTTGTTTGTGCATGAAGTGTTTTAAAAAAAAAAATTCGCCCGTTAGTCAATGTCATTAAATCTTTTACCAAACACAAGTTACAAAAGAACTCGTATTTTTGTTACCAAAAACAATCGTACTCGCTATCGTTGCTAAGCCAACATGGCGTCAAAACTCCACTAGTTTCGCTCAAAAACGCATTAGTTCATACATAGCGGTGCTTCCGCTAACTTTAAATAAATCTCTTTCGATTTTCCGTTGAACGTTCGCGTTTTTTATTTTATCATAAATCTCGCTGGAACAAGGATTACAGCGCTTACAGTTAGTTCTGCACATTTATTTTGAGAGCAAACGACCCGAATAAATTCACTCGTGTGACGTACCGCGACTCAACTTTGCGTTTGCGCACAAGGTAAAGAGAACGGCAAGTATGAAAATGAAATTGAAAAACAGGCAGGCCCTTAGTGTTGGACGCTACTTACGTCGACACTTTGGCACCCTCTTATCTTCTTTTTACTGGCAATAGGGCTGGATCAGCAGCTGCTTCTGCTGGAGTCCTCAAACGGTTCAAATATGAAAATCTAAGTGAGACTTACATATTTAAGCCGTTTGGGGTCCAAGCTCTGGGGTCACGACCAAGTGCCCATAAATTGTATCGTGAGATCTCAAAACGCCTAGTTTTAAATTCTCACGATGCAAAGGCTGGCCTCTACCTTGGCCAACTAAGTGGGGCCAGCCTCATGGGCACCTTTCCACGGGACAGTGGCCTGGGTCATATTTTTTATTTGTAGGTTGATCATACCTTACATGTAAAAATCTGACTCATGATCGTTTTGAGTTTTAGGTTTGAATTTTTTGTTTTATCTTTATTTTTTGTATCTGTATTATTATATAAAAATAATAAAAATATGTGTGTTTATTCCTTTAAGATATATTTGTAAACAAAATACGTTCGTAAGGTTAAAAAGAATAAAAAACAATTTATGACTACTTTTAGTCACTTGAATCAAAATCTGCCACGAGTTTCCTCTTGGATTTTGCGTAGACTGTATGTACTGACTTAACCCGTTCTATATCTCAACTTCACGTTCGGTTGCAAACACAGAAACTGCTGGAAGTTTATCGTTGTATCGCGAACGGTAAATTTGTTGTATTAATAATGAATTGGAGTATGCAGCCATTAGCATATTGAGCTCCGTGTATGACTATGTAGATTGGAGTTTGGAAAATATGGGCATAGTTTAAAGGTGAGGGAAAAAGAGAAAAAAAGATGGCATGGAAATTTGCAGATGACACATATGTACCCAAATGTGTTATTCTACTAACTTAATGTTGAATTTATTTCAAAAAGAGTATCGGGTATTTTATTGTTAAAAAAAAAAAACTAGATGGTTTTGATTTTTTTTTGTGTGTTGAATATAAGAATACGAAATGGAAATTTATCTGACTTATAGTCCTTCGATACTGCAGTCATTTTAACACTTATGTTTTGTTTCAATCGCAATATATTTGTCAAATTATTATAATACCTCTCAATCTTAAGGTATCTCCGTATGAAACAGTTGAGGGAACTAAAATCGGGGCTTCTTGGAAGCCATCTGATGTTACCTCTTCTCTCGACTTCACTTTATCAGAGAATAATTCATTAACAACCTATTTTTTTATTTATTGTCAAGGCAAGTGTCTCCGTATTCATCATCATCATCATCATCGTTATCAGCCAAAAGACGTCCACTGCTGAACATAGGCCTCCCTCACGATTTTCCACAGCGACCGATCACAAGCGGTCTGCATCCAGTGTGATCCCGTGATCATAACAAAGTCTCCGTATTAGATCCACGTTTTTGAGTTGCAACATTTAATTTTTATTCAAACAGCAAAAAACAAATACGTTTATTGCTGTACTTCGCTTTAATTGTTGAGCAAAAATTGAATTTATTTCGTTTGTCATTTAACACGTAGTCTACTTATTCTTCTCTACATATGAAGCCATCATTAATTTCAAATCTTTCACAGTCACCAATGAGTACCACCTCTAATTGAAAATTATTGCAAGTTACATACGTCCATTCAAGTTTGCGCCAGAAGTCCGCACGGATACCTGACATTCATCCAATTTAGTTGGCCGTTAAACTCGCCAGTTTTATGCGGTTTTCTATTTAGTTTGGACTAACCGAATTAATGTTTTACAAGCATACGTGCTCGGCAAAGAGCGAAGCACACTCGGGTCTTTCGAGCTGTAGATCCAAGCAACAGGAGGAGAGCGATAATGATGCGTTTTAAATTGCAAAGAAAGGGTTATTTCACTCGATTTATAGTTGTGAAACGGAATGTAAGAGCTAAAGTTAGTTTTTGGCAATTTAAGTGCCTTAAAAATACGATAAAAACACCCAAAAACTGCAAGTTTTACGCGTAAATAATAACAAAAAAAGTCGCAATATTTATTTAAAAAATTGAGACTTTCGGATCAAAGTGGTCGACACAAAGCGTTGGCCCAAGGTCTCGGCACTAAACGTGTCACTTAAAATGTGACAAAAAAAAGTACATGGGCATGAAACGTGCTCTTAATATAATAAGCATCACAACAAATACTTTCAACGGAAATTGGTTTGGACGGGATCGAACGAAAATTTTTTGAGATATAGCATTTTCAACAACCGCAAATATAACTCTGTTCTTCATACAAAAACAATGAAAAACAAAGTTATCTTTGCTGTCAATTAAATATTGTGGTATTGTACGAATTGGAAGTAAGTAGATTCCCTAATTCAGTTAACGTTGGCAAGGAACCCTCAGTGCGCGAGTCCAAGTCGCATTTGGCCGGTTTTTTTTATCCTTAGGTACTATGTATGAGTATTAACTATGGCTGTAATTTAAACTCACATAATGCTGTGCTAAAACCAGATATAACCTAGCTTTCAATTAAAAGCCATATAATTAGAAATCAAATATGTAACTATTTTTTAATATAATTATTCACATGCTTAGTTTTGACTGGTTATACCTACCAGACCTCGCTAAGTCTGCTATTCTAACAACCACAGTCTCATTACCATCTGATGGACTACCTAACTAGCTACACAGCAAATTAAATTCATATCAATGAAAAAGAAACTAGTTTTACAGAGCATGCTCGGCTGAAAGTGTGACCCCATTCCGCGCTCAAGTGCACTCGACCCAGGCAGAGCTGCCAAAAGGCCGTGTAATTTATTTATTCTGCCTTTAGATAACAAACATATTTAGCACGTTCATTTTTTTTCTTTGGAATAGTTTGATACCTAGTAGAGGATTTGTGATCATAAAAGTTTAAAACAATTAGAGTGTTGTTTTGGTCAGCGAAGTCCGACTCAGGGGGTGGTTGTACAAACAATACTAATACCAAAAATATATATATTATTGCGATTCTAGTAAAACTAGTCAAATCCACCTACGCCAGGTCGCCTCTTCGTAGCTTGCTAGCTACGGCGTAGAATTTCGTAAATAAGCGCGAGCTACGCGCGAGGTCGCTAGTTTCCCATTCGTATTTTTTTTAATGATGAGTAGAGGTTTTTTTTTAAAAAAAACTTGCATATAATTTAAACAATATTTTGTTTTGAAGAAGCATTACTCATAGCATCATCTTTGAGTTAGGTGTCACTGACCAATATTGTCCTGTATTTTTTTCCTTAACTAACATTTATTGTCCTCTACCGTTACAAAATTTATTTGCTTAGAATATTTATATAAATGAATATTACAAAAATGTCGATGGTAGATATAATATAAATAAATCAGCATGGTTGCTTTTCTTATTAAACTGATTATTTATTTAAAAATATATGCGAACTAAAGCCAAATAGAAGTTTGTTTGTTTTGTCATGTTTTGGGAATAAAAGCGCATTTTGGCTCCAAAAAAACCTATAATATTCTACCAGCTCATGAAAAATGCAATTGGTCACAAAACCGCACTCAACAGAAGCCAATAAAAAACAAAGAATCTCATATAAATGAACCCAACATACATTCGTATTTGCTATTCTCAAACCGTCCAAAGCTATAAAAAATCCCTTCATATTACATTCGCCGTTCGCTTAGAAAATCAGCTTCGTTCCTCATACACACCGACTGAATAATTAAATCCGCAGTTTTCAAGAATTGATAGCAATCCGCAGCCAATCTCAATATTGAGTACGTGAGCCAAATACGAGAGAGACGGTGTAACATTTCACTTTTTAGGGTAAACTGGGGTGGCACAGTAGATGGAAATAATGCAACAAAACAGAAAGCTCAGTTATTTAAGTTCATGACAGCTGTCGAAAATTGAAGTAAAATAACTTTAAAAAAAAGTAAAAACCAAAATGCAGTAAAAAGTCTTAAATAAACTCTTAGCCATTAAAAGGAAAGGTATCCATTCTAGGCAAGCAATTTCTTTTAGGAGTCGGTGCTGTGATGGTTGATGCCTGATGGTCAAAGTGATTCGGTTTTTACTTTTCTTAAAGTTATTTTTTTTCATTTTTAGAGATTACTAAAAATTAAGAAGCAAAGGGGGGGGGGGGGAGTGGCACCTTATGACTCTGTTCTTTAAGAAGCTACAAACTATAATTACTGAACTCCTAAGCGTTAAAGAGTTCCACCATAAGCTCAGCTCCACAAGATGTTGACTATCAGATGTAACAACACGTCAACATTAAGATTCTAGTAAAAAACACTATATGTGCCTTTAAATTTGAGGGTTTCCCTCGATTACACCAAGATTCCATCATCAGATCCCAAATTGGCAACAATGGGACCAACAAAAAAGTATACGTCTGCACCTATAAAAAGGCAAATTCTTTTTTGAATCGGTCAACTAACGAATGAGATATGAGGTAACATACATACAAAAAAAACATACAGTCGAATTGATACCTCCTCCTTTTTTGAAGTCGGTTAAAAATAAAGGTACAGTGTGACAAAGATCTTGACAGGACGCTAGCATTCGATGCAAAAATCTCCCTTGATTTAAGTTGTTTAGAAAGCTGTTTGTCATTTTTTTTTACCCAACCAAATCAAAGAACAGGGTACTAATTTAAAACAGTATTAGTATCATGCTTTAGAATTTTTTTAACACTCTCAGTGTCATATTCAATCAATTGGTAAGAGCGTTTGGCCCGGTCTGCCAAAAGGTTGCTGGTTCAAGTCCCGCCCGTGCGCAAATTTTTGGTTTCTTATTTCATCTTTATGAATATAAAATATGACACTTTGAGTGTTAAAAACATTCTAAAGCATTAGATAGCGAAGCGACATCAATTTCCAAGTTGAATTTATTCTGTAAAGAATAACTGCTTAGGCCATCTGTTTCATAAACAGACGGCTAGATGGCGCTAAGCGTCACGCAATTGACGTTTTCATAAGAAACCACAAATTTCGCCGGGTCGGACTGACAGCACGGTAGCTCATTTGGTAAGAGCGTTTGGCCCGGTCTGCCAAAAGGTTGCTGGTTCAAGTCCCGCCCGTGCGCAAATTTTTGGTTTCTTATTTCATCTTTATGAATATAAAATATGACACTGTGAGTGTTAAAAACATTCTAAAGCATTAGATAGCGAAGCGACATCAATTTCCAAGTTGAATTTATTCTGTAAAGAATAACTGCTTGGGCCATCTGTTACATAAACAGACGCCTCCTAAGGCGCAATTGCGGTGGCCTGCGTGCGCGTACGCAATTCGCGCGGTGTCAGGTTACACGTTACGTAAACAGTTATAAAATCTTATTGGAATAAGCTATTATCATTCTGTAAAAAGCTTATTGTTACTGAAAAAATTGCCTATGCTTGAATTTAAAAAAAAAGTATTTAAAAATGAAAACATAGAACCAAACAAATTCGTGGTAGGGTGACGACATGTACGAAAAAAATTGCGAGAAAAAAAAAACGAATATTAATCAATAACTGACAGCAACCGGATGTGTTTGCGGTCTATGGTGTAGAAACATCTGTTTTTTACTCATAAAGGTCAACATGCCCAAGGAATAAGCATTTATACACCCATTTTATTTTTTTGCAAAAACGTAATTAAAAAGCGCCCACAGGTGGGCGCTTGGGGAAACTCATGCACATTTGTCAGCGCCCACCATCGGGCGCTCTGGCTATCCAAGGGATAAAATATGACACTGTGAGTGTTAAAACATTCTAAAGCATTAGATAGCGAAGCGACATCAAGTTCCAAGTTGAATTTATTCTGTAAAGAATAACTGCTTGGGCCATCTGTTTCATAAACAGACGGCTAGATGGCGCTAAGCGTCACGCAATTGACGTTTTCATAAGAAACCACAAATTTCGCAGGGTCGGACTAACAGCACGGTAGCTCAGTTGGTAAGAGCGTTTGGCCCGGTTTGCCAAAAGGTTGCTGGTTCAAGTCCCGCCCGTGCGCAAATTTTTGGTTTCTTATTTCATCTTTATGAATATAAAATATGACACTGTGAGTGTTAAAAACATTCTAAAGCATTAGATAGCGAAGCGACATCAATTTCCAAGTTGAATTTATTCTGTAAAGAATAACTGCTTGGGCCATCTGTTTCATAAACAGACGGCTAGATGGCGCTAAGCGTCACGCAATTGACGTTTTCATAAGAAACCACAAATTTCGCCGGGTCGGACTGACAGCACGGTAGCTCAATTGGTAAGAGCGTTTGGCCCGGTCTGCCAAAAGGTTGCTGGTTCAAGTCCCGCCCGTGCGCAAATTTTTGGTTTCTTATTTCATCTTTAGTATTAGTATCATGTTATTTGTATCATGAATGTTCCACTGATTTTAAACGCTTAACAGAATAACTATCATCATCATCATCACCATTATCAGCCAAACGACGTCCACTGCTGAACATAGGCCTCCCCCACGGCTTTCCACAGCGACCGATTACAAGCGGTCTGCATCCAGTTTGATCCTGCAATCTGTCTTTTTTGTAGAACAACACCACCACACTCCTGTTCCATGCCTTGGGCGTGATGCCCTCCAGCAGCAGGGAATTAAAAAGTCTCTGAAGGACTTTAAGTACCGGTGTTCCACCCGCCTTCAGAAGCTCTGCTGTGATTCCGTCCTCGCCAGGTGCCTTGTTGTTTTTGAGCTGTTTAAGGGCCATCCTAATCTCGTAGAGGCTGATGTCCGGGATGTCTTCGGTGTAGTGACGGGTCAGGATAGCTCGTGGGTCTCTGGCCGAGCTATCATCGGGTTTGGCAACTGAGGTGTATAACTGCCCATAGAACCTTTCGATCTCCCTCAAAACCTCTGCTTTCGTCGACGCTACACTGCCGTCCTCCGTCTTAAGCTTCGTCAACTGGCTTTGCCCAATAGACATGTTCCTTGCAAACACTTTGGAGCCTTGGTTCCGCTCTATCGTATCTTTAACACTATTAGTGTTAAAGCAACGGATGTCGTGTCGTAGGGACTTCCATATTTGTCTATTGAGCTGCCTGTAGTTTTCAGCATTAACGGAGAATATAACTATACATTTTTTTAACTTTATGTAAGGATTTCAGCTCTACAGTATTGTAAAAGAATCGTTAAAAGTTTACACAGAAAATTTATGATAATAAAACATTAGGAAAAATCGAAAATTTGCTTGCAAGTTTAGGGAGATTTGGCTACATACGAGTATATAGATATCGCAACCGCATTTTTTGAGATGGCAGCGCTAGTTCTGATTGTCACCGTCGGTCAAAAGATCCGTGTCGCACTGTCAGTCAGATCGGAAATAAAAAAAAACTAAACTAAAAACACTTTCGTATGTCAGAGTTATACTGCAAAAACTGCACACTACAATCTAACGGTATTAAATCCGGTAGATTGTAATCTGACGATTTATTGTGAACTGGCACAACATGGTATAGCATTTCCGCTTTTATTGGTACTTAGATGTCAACCTAATACAATAGATAGACGGGAATTTGCTCTGCTCACCCCGTTTATCCTTCACCTTCCCTAACCCAACACTTTGCCCAGTGATTGGACATTTCAGTTTACGTTTTCATGCACAAAGTTTGGTACAGCTCACAATAAATCGACAGATTACAATTTCATAGATTTAAAACCGTAAGATTGTAATAACGCGGTTTTTAATATTGGACAGTGACATATACATACAACTATAACTTGTAGAAAAATTGCTACGACAAATGCTACGAGCTACGACTGCTACGGCTACGAAAGTGTCGTAGCCACTCCATGTAATAAAATCTTGGCACAAGTATTAAATGATAGATCTCCATTTTGACGTCTGTCACACAGTTTCTTTGTAAACTAGTATAGACGTCAATAATCCCCATCTTTATACTGAGTCCTTTGTTAGAATGTAACATACATTTCTTAAGAAAACTTGTATGCCTTTAAGAATAAAGATTTTTATTAATAGCAATACTAGCTTCTATTTTTCATGAACTATTTTTACAGACATTTATACGTGTATAGTTTTTGCACAGTAAATATTTATTAATAGTGTCGAGCATACCTTCTATAAACGATTTTTCAAGAATAATTGTGAAGTATTATGAAAACAGATGAAGAACACATTTTCGTACCGATGTGTCATGAACAGATTTTTGTTAGCGATAGTGCTAAAATAAAACTTAAAATCGCTAATTTTCAGTCCTAGTGTTGTAAGAGAGATTTTTATTTGTATCAACTCATGCGTAAAATATAATTTATGTGAAAAACACGTTATTTCCCTCCTATGTGAAATGCAACTAAATATAATAATCCACTTTACCCCACTCCACCCTAGCACTTTTTCAGAAACGTCTCCCGAAAGTAATGCTCAACGTTTTAATTTTAATAACAGAGCTGGAGCAATTTCAGGTTCTCTCATTCGAGCACGGCGAGAATGTGTAATAAGCATCGCTGAAAAGTACTTTATGACACAAAGTATAACTTTACATCATTTTTATGGACAATAGTTTAGAGATGAGCTTGAAAATGGGACGTAAAATTACCATGATGAGATTATGGAATACAACATTTCAAATTATGAACACCGATAACAAACACTGCCTTTAATTTATATAATATCATATAATATAAAAAATATTTAAAATGTAGCTGCTGGGTTTCGTGTCCGTTTTCTAACCTAACCTAACCTCGATGACATCAAAAAAGAGTGGCAGGCATATAGCATGCAGGCAGACATTCAGCATGCAAACAATCATGCGCAAGCATGCAAGCAAGCATAAAAGCAGGCATACAGCATGCATGCAGGCATGCAGCATCCATTCAAACAAGCGCACATGCATTATTATTTCCACTTCCAGTTACCATCACGAGATTATAGAATACAACATTTCATATTATATTGGGCACCAATCACATACAACGGTTCAATTCCAATGTAAGCAGCTGTCGCACTTGTGTAATGGAAATCAGAAACAACGGTAGTACCACAACACCCAGACCAGAGACTATAAAGAAAGTTATGATTTCTACATTGACCCGACCGGGAATCGAACCTGGGACCGAGCCACTACTCCACGGAGGCCGTCTACTATACTTTTATTGTTTCACTAGCGGTCCCCCGCGACTGCGTCCGCGTGTTTCGAGTTCCCTCTCATCTCGTTACAGCGTGATGTTTTATAGCCTGGAGCCCTCCTCAATATGTTTATACAGTTCATTATTGCACACTGCGCAGTGACAGGTTCATTCTTACAATAACCTAACCGGTCATTGTACATATTGTAACTTGATGAGACATGGTCGTGCAATGGATAATTCATAAGCCTATTGTGTTTATAAAGATGAAATAAGAAACCAAAAATTTGCGCACGGGCGGGACTTGAACAATCAAACTTTTGGCAAACCGGGCCAAACGCTCTTACCAATTGAGCTACCGTGCTGTTAGTCCGACCCTGCGAAATTTGTGGTTTCTTATGAAAACGTCAATTGCGTGACGCTTAGCGCCATCTAGCCGTCTGTTTATGAAACAGATGGCCCAAGCAGTTATTCTTCACAGAATAAATTCAACTTGGAAATTGATGTCGCTTCGCTATCTAATGCTTTAGAATGTTTTTAACACTCACAGTGTCATATTTTATATTCATAAAGATGAAATAAGAAACCAAAAATTTGCGCACGGGCGGGACTTGAACCAGCAACCTTTTGGCAAACCGGGCCAAACGCTCTTACCAATTGAGCTACCGTGCTGTTAGTCCGACCCTGCGAAATTTGTGGTTTCTTATGAAAACGTCAATTGCGTGACGCTTAGCGCCATCTAGCCGTCTGTTTATGAAACAGATGGCCCAAGCAGTTATTCTTTACAGAATAAATTCAACTTGGAAATTGATGTCGCTTCGCTATCTAATGCTTTAGAATGTTTTTAACACTCACAGTGTCATATTTTATATTCATAAAGATGAAATAAGAAACCAAAAATTTGCGCACGGGCGGGACTTGAACCAGCAACCTTTTGGCAGACCGGGCCAAACGCTCTTACCAATTGAGCTACCGTGCTGTTAGTACGACCCTGCGAAATTTGTGGTTTCTTATGAAAACGTCAATTGCGTGACGCTTAGCGCCATCTAGCCGTCTGTTTATGAAACAGATGGCCCAAGCAGTTATTCTTTACAGAATAAATTCAACTTGGAAATTGATGTCGCTTCGCTATCTAATGCTTTAGAATGTTTTTAACACTCACAGTGTCATATTTTATATTCATAAAGATGAAATAAGAAACCAAAAATTTGCGCACGGGCGGGACATGAACCAGCAACCTTTTGGCAAACCGGGCCAAACGCTCTTACCAATTGAGCTACCGTGCTGTTAGTCCGACCCTGCGAAATTTGTGGTTTCTTATGGAATATAAAATATGACACTGTGAGTGTTAAAAACATTCTAAAACCTATTGTTTTTTCATAATGTTTATTTTTAGGCATACGTTTTTTTACAGTAATAAAACTTTATGAATAACAAACAAGAAAGAAAACACTAATAACTAACCGCCTTAAAAATATACTTAAAGGACAAAAATAACGTTAAAACGACTAACAAACTAATTTCAACGTACGTACAATATGCACCAACTTCAAATGAGTTTGTTTTTTCTTTTAGCGTTATTAAGTTTTAGTTAAGTTTTTTAAAGTTGTACAATTTATGTGTATTTTTTTCCATCGTTTTAAGTTATTGTTTAAGTTACAATGTAACTGTTTCAAAATATAATAGGTAGGTATGGAGACCTTTTCCTCAGTATAACAAATGCTTAACTGAAAACCGCATCAAAATCGGTAAAACCAAACGCGAGATATTCGATGACAAATATACATACAAACATACAGGTCAAACTAGAACCTCCTTTTTTTGAAGTCGGTTAATATGTTAAAACGTATACATGGAATACAAAAAATATATACTTAAAACCTAGCACAAATTATTTTTAAATGTTATAGGAGACACAAGCACTCAAATCAGGGGCTCTATTTTTGAATCCCTCGCGTTAAGATTGCGTGTGGAAAAAACAAATCCACATGAGAAAGATTTAAAAAAAAAAAGATTTACTTTGCGTGGTTTTCGTTGATTTTTAATTCGTCTTCAAACGAAATCACACGGAATATCCGAGCTAGTGTATCAAAAAATGTAACACTGTTACTATATTATCCATCTTTGCCGGTTTACATTCAGTGTAAAGATATAAATCGCAGGCAAAAACCGCATAATATTAACCGTAAGGTAAAATTTAACATAAGTTGAACCTCGTTCTTTTTGCGCAACGAATTTTCCGACTCAAAAGAAAACGTAACGAAATAATTACACGTCCGTGGCTTGCGTGCAATACATCACCCGAAGAGGGAAGCACTCAAAAAAAGATAAACGCGTCGCTATCACTAAACATGGAATATTATTAAGGCGCATAAACGCCCGCAATAAACGTGTAGTACTCGTAGATTTTTATGTGTTTGTAATAAAAGTTGTTTTCTTCTGAGACGGTGTGAGGGAGCGGTCTCATTCTGTGATGGGTTGAGAAGAAATGACGGCCTATCCCAAAAAAAAACATAAAAATTAAACCGCCTTCAAAAAAATACAAAAAGACTAAAATAACGCTAATAGGAGAAACAAACTAATTTGAAGTTAAAATTGAAATCATTTTAACACAGGTGCATTGGCTATTTACTTTGAAAAAAAAAAGTTATAGTTTCAATGTACCTGATTGAACTAAAATAGTCACTAAAACCTTATCCTCAGTACAACAAATACTTTAGTAAAAGCTTTATCAAAACCGATCCAGCTGAACGTTAGATAATGTATGTACGTTTGTGCGCACAAACGTACATACATACATACAAACAAACATATAGGTTGAATTGAGAACCCCTTTTGAAGTCAATTGAAAAAAGGTTGTGTTGTAAAGGTTCTACAACTGTTATGAAAAAATAAATATAATATCATCACTTCAATGTCCGTCTGACCTATTAAACTACTATTACTAGCGTATGGAACTGACACGTCAAACAAATCTCGTGCCACAGGTATTGATGCCATTTTTCATCAACTCATATATATTTATCAAACTACTACTCAAACATATTTCTATTCGGAACCCATATTTTAAGGAATACGTCACAATCTTGTCGTCTTATTTGCGTCATATTTTTTCTTGCCATAGCTTCTCTATACGCAGTAATAAATACTCGCTGGTCTGGCCCCTTTATAAATTTTCTCTCTGTCTTGGAACGGAATCTGCGCAAGTTCAACTTTTACAACGTGTGTTTTTAACGGTATCGATATGTCACTTATTTATGTTTTGTTTTAAACTAACATGTTCATTAACATTAGAATTGATTGTAACGGGATTGCTACCATGTACCTTATTATTTTTGAGTTTCCGATATTTCGGCACTGTTGCAAGTGCCATGGTCACGGCGTAACTGAATGTTGATTGATTGAATGAACGTTGATTCGTATATGCAAAAACCATATATTTCGGCAAAATGTTGTTTCGCGTGCGGATACTGTGAGTGTTGTGTGTCGAGAACAGGTGCGAGAAAATATTGAGTTTGTGAACAGTGGTACTGCAAGTAATCGCAATAAAAGACTTTGAAGGAGGGTAGACCGATATGTCTGCCAATAACAGCTTACCCGCAACAACTTCAGTTACGCCGTGACCATGGCACTTGCAACAGTACCGAAATATCGGAAAATCAAAAATAATAAGGTACATGGTAGCAGTCCCGTTACAATCAATTCTAATGTCACTTATTCGTTAACGCCATTTTAATTACTTTTCCAAACCCTCTTATAGCACTTACATTGTCTCGCGTCGCGTTTGAATAAAAAAGCGACAGTTAGAGCTGCTTACCCACGTGTCTCCAAAAGAACACTTTTCTAGAGAAGTGGAACCCTTTCTTTAAAAAAAATTGCGTTATTTTTGGCAATATTGACAGAATATGATGTACAATGTGTGATTTTAAATGCGCAAATCCTCAGACATCCCAAATGATTTTTAATTCAATTGACTTAATTCTGATAGAAAAACTATAATTAAAAAATAAGTCAAGATGTGTGATACGTGTTCTTTTAGTTTTACTGGCACTTCTGATCATTTCTTGCTCTGCGAACGACGCTCTGTCGAAAGAGGATTCGGTAGATATTCACCAGGCCTCTACGCCGCGCTAACATTGTTATTATTACTGTCTACGGTCCTAAAGAACTAACCATTGCTTGTTTATGTATTTTGACGGGTATGCGCACGTGATGGTTTGTCTTATTCATAAATAGACAAGGCAAAATTTTAATGAAGTTTTTTTTTAAAATGTGACCCATTTTGAAAAGTGGTTCAATCGATTCTGCTCATTTTTATAATCAACCTAGTTTCAGATTTTGCGCATTTAACGTTACACGTAGTATAGTATCGACATAGCCTCTCATCAACATCGCAACGCTCTCCCAGAATCTACAGTTCTGTGCGTAAGGAACGCAGCGGAAGCGATAGCTGTATTCATTCTGAATTTCAATGTTCTTTATCTCGTAGGAAGACGTAAACATTGTCATAAATTGTTGTTATTTGTGAATCCCAGGCTACAGTCACCGTCGCCGTGAATGATAGACCATTAGGTGTTTTTATAACAGCTGGTGTAAGGTATGAATTGTTTTCGTTTGCGAAAACCAGGTTGATAAGGTTCATCTTTGAACCATTTTTATTTTCGATTAAATTTATACTGTTTTTACCGACTTCAAAAAGGACGTTATCAATTTAATGATTTTATTAAGAAATGAAAAGTAAAGAAATAAACAAAACTCAGCTGCCTTCAAAAAACTGACCGAAAATAACGCATTCGTTTCTATTTAGGAGCAATAAATTATTTTGAAGTCGCTGCGTGATGTGTGTATGGCGGTTTAATTTTTAAGGTAGGTAGTAGTACTTATGTATCTTATCAATATTTTAAATGCTCAATAAGCTCTCCTAATTATATTTGAAGAACAGATTCACATCATGTTTTATTATTGGAACCAAACACGAGTAACCCAAGAAATTTAATACTATTTCGAGCTTCAACTATACATGTACAGAACGGAAATAAACGGTCCCAGTGCTTTTCATTCCACCGCCGACCCATAATTTTATTCTTTATTATTCAAATTGGGCCAGCGATAAATCCACTAAAGTAAAAATAATGACAATCGGTTCACTAGTCCTCAAATAATAAGTGGTGTATCAAAGCCTTGCATGTGCAATACTTAAACGCATTCAGAGTGCTGTTGGAGCTGCCACAGTACTGAAGCGTTGAGTCTGTTTGCCGAAGCCCATACAGATAGCTTTCATGCTATCTTTCGGAGAACAGCCTCGATGCTGAGCCGTGTCCATGGGAGTTCCAATAGCATCCTGCGCGTTGTAGCTGGGCATATTGATAGTCCCTCCATGAGGCAGTGGGTTTGGCTGCATGTTTCGTAAAAGACTAGATGTGTTTTTTTTATTTATCATTATTCTCGTGTTTGACGAGTGTTTTGACGACCTCCGTGGTCGAGTGGTAAGCACGCTGGTTTCAAGCGTCGCCATCTCGTGAGGTTCCGGGTTCGATTCCCGGTCGAGTCAATGTAGAAAACGATCTTTTCTATATTCTCTCGTTGTGGTACCACCGTTGTGTCTGATTTCCATAGTATAAGTGCTTTGGCTACTTACTTTGGGATCAGAACAATGTATGTGATTGGTGTCCAATATTTAAAATATATTTATATTGTTTTGTGGTGTATTATGTGTAAATTGCTAGCTTTATGTTTTTTCTTTTAAAATGTCATTGTATGGACTGATGTCTTAAATAAAATATAAATTGTATCCGAATTGTAACTTTTATAATACATTTTATTTAAATAGATGGATAGATTTACCACACTTAATGTGCAAAGAGTATCTATTAACAACCATGGAAGTAAGCAACTTCAGTCAGCGAACTGAAATTACCACTAAAATGTCTCCGTGCTCGAGTGAATTGGAACTAAAAACTTCAATAATTATGGCGTAACTTCATCACCTGCGATTCCGCGTCAAAGTTCGAGGGTTAAGCACTAACTTAGATATTGCCAAGTCAAGTTGGAAATAAGTCTGCCTATTTCCCAGTGGCTCTATAAAATTAATTAGACTAATTATGCCTATTACTTGCTAGGACGGTACTTGGATAAGTAATCTATAAAGATCACCTAAGTGCTCTTGCGCAATCTCAGGGCTAGCTATCGAGAAATTGAAAGAAACAGAAAAACTGGCCAAGTGCGAGTCGGATTCGCGCACTGTGGGACAACTTTAACTAAATAAGGGTTCCACCTAGCCAATATACCACATTTTTTATTGACTGCAAAAAAAACTTTGTTTTTCATAGTATTTGTATGAATGACAAAGTTAAATGTGCTATGTCTAAAAACAACTGGTTCAATCACTACGTTGTGTTTTTTTTTTTTCAAAATTACCACTTGCTTCGTCCAAAAGTTAGGGGGGACGGACTCTCATTTTACTACCTTGAAAGCGTCTATCTCCCATATGTTGACTTTCAGAAAAAAATGGTTTTAGGAACCTCGATGTCATATTTAAGAGACTATGTATTGCAAATAGGTTTAGGATAAAGTAACTGTGACATACAGACGGACAGACAGACAGACTTGACGAAACTACAAGGGTTCTGTTTTTGTCATTCGGCTACGGAACTCTAAAAACGCGTTAGAATATTAAACTTAAGTTTGTTTTAACCTCTCGTCTGCGTAAGTTAGTCTCATCAGGCATGACTGCGGCTGGTTTATAAATAATTTCAATTGTTTGTAAGAAACTGTTGATTTTTTATACAAGCTCAGCAAAATAATGAAATTGATGTTCGATAAGCGGAATTACATCCTAATCATTTGCAGTTGAATTTTTTTTTCTGTTTAGTAGTTTTTTACTTCCTTGGCTTACATCTTAACATAAGGACAGTGAACTTTCAGTTTAAATGTTAGACTTAAAAATAATCTTCTGTACAGTACCTACTCTATGTTCTAGTTTAGCATTCAAAGTGGTACCGCGCAGTTACAGCGGAAAGTTTCCATCGAAGTTTTAACTGTTGTTGCTCTTGGCACATCGCTTATAGGTGAGCTAGCATATCAAAATATTTTGCCTAGTTGCAAAGTTAGAGGATAAATAATTCGTCTCTTTAGCATTTATAACTGTAATTTATTTAAGAGAGGATTAACTAACTAACTCAGTGTTAAAACTTTGACTGTGTATTGAGTGTCATGATTTCATTTCGTTAGTTATATTAATGTATTCTCATTCCTCTTTTCACATCATGCTAATGCAAAATAAATATGTTCATGTGCCACTTTTACTTTATATCAATTTCCCATACACTCAGTTCGTCAAATTTATAATTGAATACGCATTTCATCATACATCGAAGTTTTTTCAAAATCTCGATCGCTTTTTTTGAATCACTCGCGACAATATGGCGTGTGATAAAAATTTATTAATAACAGATTTTCCGATGAAATTTCAAGAAAGATAAGTATTTTTTAATACTAAACGTCTATGTTTAGCGTGATTTCCATTGTCTTTTAATAAGTTTTATAACAATAATCACGGTCCATAATCAAGCGAGTGATTCAAAAATAGTGGTGTCTATGTTAAATCGAATAGCCAAAATTGCGCCAACATGGCCTCCTGGTTTATTTGTTGATTTCCTCGATCCCTCTAACTCAATCACACCTATTATCGTTTCTATGGCAAACAAGCATTATCATTTTTAATCACAGACAAACTAGGCCTCTAAATGCCGCGATGTTGATACTTTTTTGGTTAAGGTTACGTATTTTAGAAAAATCAAGGTACATTAAGATAACGATCCTTTGAATTCCCAGGAGTATTTTTTTATTATTCTGAAATTTCCCGTGGTACTATATTTCATGACGAGGCGTCAAATAAAAATATGTATTTGTATTCACAATGAAATATAATACAATTTGTAAAATAATTAAAGATTGGGATTGTAAAAGCTACGATTCTTTAATTTGATACCTAGCATAGGCATCAGACTCAAATAATCATTATATCTATATTATATCGTCTCACGTATGATTCCACTCTCTGTGTTAAGCAAATAAAAATATATTTGTTCTGTATTCAATCGTGAAGTCGAATACCTGTTCGAAATACTTAGTTAGTCGTCAATTATTATATAAAGTCTATTAATTATTACCTCATGTTCGTCTCAAAAAAAAGTGTTTCTGTCCTTACCTTGCCTGCTTGTAAAAACTAGCCCATGAAGGTCTATAAGAAGAAAAAAAATACTTAACTATAAAAATCCTGTCACCTTTATCATTAATATTTTTTTTATTTATTAAGTATATTTATTTTATGAATGTTTATTAGTCTTTTACTTATGTATCCTTTTATATATTTGTGTAATATTAGTATGTATATTTATGTTAGTGCATTTTACTTCTTTTTTTACCACTCTTCTCACATATTATTATTATTTCGCCACTGATTAAACTCTCTGCATTACCAGGTGGTAGACTAGTAGAGAATGCCATTAGGCATTAAGTCCGACAATTGTACAACTTACAGTGCAATAAAGTTTTAAAAAAAAAGGAAAATCAGTGAGTCTACATTATTAATAAGTCTATGTTTGCCATATCTAACCGATCGCATCACATACAAAATTCATTTCCCAGCCATGTTTGCAGTCAATCAGCTGATTACCATTTAGATAATTGTAATGGGATATTTGTTTGTGCGTTTTCGCGATATGTCCAATGTTTAATGAGAGGTAATGGAATCTATATTTGTCATTGCGGGTTTGTACCGATATTGATGCTGCCATTTGTGAAATTTTATTATCAGTTCGTTCGTTTTATTATTATGAGTCGACTTAACCAACATCTGATAGGACTTATCCGACTGAATAAGTACAAAACGACCGATTTTAAAATGACTTTTACGTGAATAATTTCTGACAAATAGGTGACGTTCTTGAAGCGTATTGTTTTGTATTTGACGAATATTCCTTATCTGTGGGCCTAATATGGGCGCCTTTTTATCATTTATCGTAGCTATCGATAAATTTCAAACGTTATTTTTGCCATATTTAAATAGTTTTTTATTACCAATTTTAATGTATTCGTTTGTATTAAAAAGCAGTTATGATTGCCTTACAAGTGATTTCAATGTGGGGAAACATGTTTATTTAAGAAATAAAATTATTTCTTTAACGCGATAAACGGTATAGAGGTGTACATGCTAGGACTACTGACGTTGGTAAAATCGACTCTCAGTCGGACAAGTTTATAAATATGAAATTTAATATTATATATTGGACACCAATCACATACATTGCTCTGATCCCAAAGTAAGTAGTAGCCAATGCACTTGTGTTATGGAAATCAGACACAACGGTGATACCACAACATCCAGACCCGAGACAATATAGAAAACATTTCTCGACCGTGAATCGAACCCGGAACCTCACGAGATGGCGACGCTTGGAACCAGCGTGCTAGCCACTCGACCACGGAGGTCGTCATATAATACGTCTCATTTGAAATTTTCACCTATTTTTCAGCAATCAATTATAAAAATGACATTTAAAAACGGTCGTTTTACATTTATTGGGTCAAAAACGTTAGTAAAATTGACTCCAAGTACTCGTAGATAAATCATATTGATTAAGTGATTTGCCAACACAACTTTGTTGGATACCTCTGCACAGTTACAGTCGCCGTAAGATATATTGGAGCAAACAAAGTGACCAAATACTTCTGAACACTTTAATACGTCAATAAGTTCCATACACTACAAGTAACCATTAATATCAGAACATTGATTACTTCATTAATATCTGAGCAGAAGCTATACAATAACTTCTATACACACAACTAACCAATAATATCTGAACACTCATAACGTCAAATGTACCTACGCAGTCAGTCTTAAATATCTGAGCAATCGAGGAAAAACGCAGAATGAAGTGCTTCCAACTTAACTTTAAATGCTATTTAAAAATAGGAGCTTTTTTCATATTTTATAATATAGTAAGATGACGCTGGCAGTTTGTAACGCTTTGTAGTTTTCAGTATTGTCATCACTGTCATGAAAGTGTCATGCATTAAATAAATTCAGGAAAGTGAGTGTTCAGATATTATTGGTAACTTGTGTGTATAGAAGTTATTGACTAACATTTGCTCAGATATTAATGAAGTAATGAATGTTCTGATATTAATGGTAACTTGTAGTGTATGGAACTTATTGAAATTTTAAACTGTTCAGAAATATTTGGTCACTTTGTCTGTTCCGATATATCTGACGGCGACTGTACAGTAAAGGGTAATTGAACTATATTTTTTCACACAACACAGTGTGAAATAGTGGTATATTCTTTAGCTCTAGCAAACATTGTTTAACCCTTCTTTTGTCCAGTGCATGTTAAATTATATTCGCTTTCATCGTATCGGTACGTAATCAACTGGATCACCCACCGTATTAGTGTGGTGCAGGCTGAGCTGCACAACAAAGAACAGCTCCGCGTGCGACATATCACGTGCAGGGCTGCCGTAGGGTTGACTGGCTAATAATATAAGCCAGTCAACCCTATGGCAGCACTTTGAACTTTTGACACTTTGAAGTCCCTAAACTGCCTCATTGGCGCAGTGGTAATTTGGTCGCACTTTAAAGCGACGGCTGCGCCAGAAGTCCCAGGTTCAATTCCCGGGTCGGGCCAAAAATATATACCTTGGTTTTTTCTGTTCAGAAATTATTAGGGTAGCCTGGAGTTTGGATTTTGCAATATTTCACCACCGTGCCTCGCAAAAGCACGTAAGCCGTTGGTCCTGCGCCTGATCTCTCTCCGGTCGTGTCAGATTGCTGTCCCTGCTTTGAGAGTGAGAGGAATAGAGAGTGCATCTGTGTTTGCGCACACACTTGTGACTTTGTTATCAGTACCGAAATTTTGTGTAAAGACTCCACTGATGAATATGAACAACTTTTACTATGGGGGCAATAGTGAAATCGAGAAAAAAAATCAGCTGTTCCATACATTTTGACCGCGCGCCAATTGTGTGGAACAGCTGATTTTTTTCTCGATTTCACTATTGCCCCCCTAGTAAAAGTTGTTCATAATCATCAGTGGAGTCTTTACACAAAATTTCGGTACTGATAACAAAGTCATCCGTCAAGCGCAGTCGGTTGGTCGTTGAGACTGGCCACCTTAGTCGAAATCGGCTTTAAAACACTTTAAAGTTCCTAATAATCATTAATCTTTATCAGGCGCTGGACATCCAGTACTGAACAAAAATGACTTCACCATGTTTTTACACAGCCACAGGTTTGAAACCGTCCAGTGTGATTCTGCTATATTTTCAGATAAATGAAAATATCAAAGTTTAATGACAGTCACGTCTGTTTTCACTTCGCTATAAAGCTGCGTCAATTGTAATAAAATAGACTATAAAACGTAAACAGATAATTTACCTACACCAACAACAGTTTTTTTCTAAAATTATATCTTCGTCCTATTTAGTTTAATGGCCAGTAATGCTATCTTTTGACCAAAATATCTTTGGTCTAAAATATCTTAAAACATTGACCCTGGATTTTTCAGCTAGTTTGAAAAATAGCTCATATCCAGGAAATGGAGTATCGCATTTACATTCCCCTAAAAGCAAATGAAGCCCTCAAACCCTCTTGTGGACTCTCTTTGGTCATATCGAATAGCTATCTGACTATAATTAGATAATCGGAGGGATGAGAAATGAGAATGAATAAACAGACATTGCATGGACCATCGCAAGTCCTGCGTTTCACTAATCTAATTTTTCTGATCTTTATTGTAGATTGGCCTTCACCGAAATTCAGTTGGGGAGGATTCCAAAACATGTTAGCAAATCTGACCATTTTGTCTAGTATTCAAATATCTTCCTCTAAATAATACAGCGATAGTTGCAGCCCTGTTAGATGGTGACGCACGGCACCTGAGATGTTATCTGGAATAAACTAGTTGCCGGGTAACTGAGCTCCTGAATGATGTACAGACTTAACTGGATATGGCATTGCTAGTTTTGTATCAAAATTTTGGCAAACATTTGTTTACAATCAACAATTTAAATGGGCACTAACCAGCGAATAGTTCAAACCTGCACGTCATTTCATCTTAAAGATAGCTATAACCGAAACTTATCTTAATCTTAAATTTGTAACATAGGCTTTTAGTAAACTGTTTAACATGTAAAAACAACTTTGTGTGTATAATATAGTGTACGAGCATAACTAAAAGTCAAAAATGCGGAATAAAGTTATTCCTCAAAAAGACTTTAAATGGATTAATCTGGTTCGTCATTATTTATTTCTGAGAACCCCAACAAAGTGAAATGGAGCAGTAAATGGAAGAAAAATAAGTAAGTATAATTATTGGATTCGTGATATTAATTTGAATCGTGAGAGAGTAATTAAAATTACGCTTTATGAAATAACTCTAGCACGGTGAAGCCACAAAAGTTATATAAGTATTTCAGTATTTTGGGACACCAGTATTTTAAGATAGAAAATTCAAATTCTACCAACACTAATCAAAGCAAAAGCTTACTCGGTTCTATTTTAAACATTTTCTATTCAAGACCTTTCGTTTTTCTCTAGATCCTTGTATTTGCAGTGAGCTTTCTGATAAGACTGGAATTTACGGAGCATAACGAACACTGTGTATGCAAAGCTTTATTGGTTTAGGTATTTGGATAAATTCACTGCGTCTAGAATTACCTGAAGTTTTAGTGCTTACAGACGCTGTTCTGGACTTCCAAATTTTATTTACTTTTGAGCGTTTTATAATGTAATTAACTAAAATTTAATTTAGGAAAGGTTTATGTAAGATTATATAAACCACCGCCATCGTCGTCTATGTCGCTGAAAACAAACCAATAATAAGCTTTATTTATTATGTATTTTTATCAATTTTTTTTTATTGAGCATTTAACCCATAAAATAATCCCTTTAATATTCTTGTATTTTATCAAAATGGGGCGTACCGTAGACTCTAAAACCATTTTTTTTCTAAATCTTATTATGTTTATAATAAAAGAACATAAACGAAAATATTTATCAAATTCATGGAACTCCTAACAAACACTATTTTAGTACACTCCACCTCTGAAAAGAGCCTAAAACTAAATCGAACCATAATCAAGGGCCGCTAACGCCATCTATGAGATTATTTTCGTAATAAAATTCGCATAAGCATTGCTTACAGCTAGGCAAAGGAAATGAACCAGTAAGATCGTAATTCGTTATCTAGTTATTCACTAGGTGGCGCGAAGACGCCTTGAACATTTCAAAGAGTGTGAAAATTACTAATAGATGTCACTAGGGGTTGTGGATATGGAAATGCAAGTTTTGTAATTGCAATTCTGTTCACAAAAGTTATCAGGATTTTTTGGCGTTATACTCGTAGCCCAGATAATATAATACTACTAGTACAGATACCTCATCTCATACAAAGAAACTGTCCCGCCGTATCGGGCTAATACCTACGGGTTATCAAAAATGTTGGACGGGCTTCTGAAATAAAGCACATCGGTTACTCGCAATGCAGTGTACTTGTTTTCTTACTTAAAAGATGGCGCTAAACTCACTGCTTTAAATTTATTTACGTGTGCTACCAGTGTCGGAAACTCTCAACATAGTTAACCCGTCAAACAACCAGATGGCGCTCGAAACACGCTAAAACAAAATTGGTGTTTTCTTGTTTATAACGATTGAGAAGATTTTTTGAATTAAGCTTACAAATATTTTCACTATTTATTTAAGTAGGTATTTAGGAAAAAGATGGATGGAGAAAACTTTTTTCTTTTTTTTAATTCTGCTAGGTTTATGCTAAGGTATGGGACCATGCTGCCCGGATGGGCACCATGCACGGTCACACAATAAATAGTATTTAGTGTGTCCGCGGGGCATCCCGAAAGAAGGTAAAAGAAGACCTTTAATTATCAACAAAAGTTTTTTTAATGAAATATTTTATCTTTTATTGAAGAATCAAACTTGCACTTATGCAAAAACGCGTCTGAGTTCAAAAAAAGTTCAGACACAAAATGCAAAAAAGACGATTTCGGTATTGAAAGTATGTATACGTTACCCCAGCCAGATTTTGTCGAAAATCACATTTTTTTTTAAGTAGATAATTAGAAGTCCAACTTCTTCAATTGTTGTGCTGATTTTTAAATTTGTTTTGCTTATGGTTTTTTAGTTATTTGACAAAAACAGATCTGGCTGGCGTAACGTTACCCCAGCCAGATGTTTTATTAATTAAAGGGTTTATTGAAATAAACTTTAGGTACATAATTAGTATTCTGAACGAGGTAAATGTTGCCACAAAATTTGAATTTGTATCGTTTATGGTTTCGGAGATATTCAAAATCCTGCTGGTGTAACGTTTACGTGTTCGCTGTATCTCCGAAACGGCTAAGCGAATATGTATAATTTTTTGTACACAGCTTCTATGAATTTGTTATAATTTGTTTGCCAATAAAGAAAAACAAAATAATGCACCGTTTAGAAGTATTTTAATTAATAAAAAAACTCAAAAATAGCTCCTAGCTCTTCAAAAAAGAGCTCTAAAGCCTTATTTGAAACGTCATTTTGTAGCTTACAACTGCCTTCAAATGTTTGTAAATTTTCATTAGAATCCTGTAGGTATTTATTAAGTTACAACGATATTTAATTCAGTTCTCGTAACGATGCGCTCCGGAGATTTTAAGCCTCCGATTTACTGAGTTCCTTGTGGATTTAAAAGTTGAATAAGATATCATTAATTAGTATTTTAGTTCAATTTTCTACCTGTAAAATTTCAGCGTAATACGATTTGTAATTACTGAGATAATTAAAAGAAAGACATTAGGTAGTGCATGATCATGGCAACCCGACCAAGTATAGATGGTTACGAAAAAGCGGCCGCGTAGTACTTTATGCCTACCTTTTAAAACGTATAGTATAATAACGCTACATGCTCAATACAGTCGCGTACAGAATTAAACTATTCAGCCTATAGCATAGTATATATCTTGAAATGAATTAAATTATATATTTTTAATTTGTGTCTACTTATTTATGTTACCTACTTAAAATACTGTACCATTCATTACCTATCTTATTTAACCTGTTGTGACGTAAGCGCTAAACTTATATATTTATTAACAAAATAGTGAAATATTTAATTGGCACAAACACGGTCCCGTTGCAGTTTTAAAATAATATAGATAGAGAGATAGAAGACTTTGTACTTAGCGCGCTGCATTCGCGCGTGTTCTATGTTCTTCACAGTTATGCACATGAGACGACATCATTGCAACTTACTGAAGAAAGAAAGAGAGCGTCGATAACGCGTCCTTGGGACGAGGGACGGAGGGCGGATGATTGTTTGTCGCTCGATAGAGTTAGTCAAAGATTTGGTTTCGTTGAATGAGTGCGCATACGCTTCCTTCGCAATTTCGTTTAATTTAAAGTGAACTACTATGAAGTACTTCTATTGCGGACCATAATACCTGAGTTCGTGAGTTACTAATGAAAAAGGTAAGCTACTTAATGTATAAAAATAATTTTCCTTTTTAATCATTACATAGTAAAAATAAAGTCGCTTTATCTGTCCCTATTTCCCCTTGAACGCTTAAATCTTTAAAACTACGCAACGGATTTTGATGCGGTTTTTTTGATGATGATGATTGATGATTAAAGAGGAAGGTTTTATAATAACTATATTAGAGCTGTATCTATGTCCGAAAGTTTATTTTGATATTTAAAATCGAACATTTTACTAAGTACAATGTGATTTAATTTAGTTTTAATAATGATCTGTGATTTTAATAATAAAACTATTTTTATAAGAATACTAGCCAGCCAGTCATCGTAATGTGCTCTTAAAATAATAATGTCAGTCAATAATTTATTATGTGATTGTTAGTTCTTGATTTGAAAATCAATGTTAATCTTTTGGAAGTTAATTTATAATTATGTTGAGCCAATGAACATTTATTATGCTGCTATAAGAAAATATATAACTAAATTAAAGTGTTTAGGTTCGTGCGGAGGTCAGACAACATGATTTGTAAATAAAAATACTCAAATTAAGATGATATTGTTTTCGTTTTACACTTCTGTACGTAACTGTACTTTACGTTTAAAACTATCCTATTAATTTCAAAAGGTAGGCATAAAGTACTACGCGGCCGCTTTTTCGTAACCATCTATACTTGGTCGGGTTGCCATGATCATGCACTACCTAATGTCTTTCTTTTAATTATCTCAGTAATTACAAATCGTATTACGCTGAAATTTTACAGGTAGAAAATTGAACTAAAATACTAATTAATGATATCTTATTCAACTTTTAAATCCACAAGGAACTCAGTAAATCGGAGGCTTAAAATCTCCGGAGCGCATCGTTACGAGAACTGAATTAAATATCGTTGTAACTTAATAAATACCTACAGGATTCTAATGAAAATTTACAAACATTTGAAGGCAGTTGTAAGCTACAAAATGACGTTTCAAATAAGGCTTTAGAGCTCTTTTTTGAAGAGCTAGGAGCTATTTTTGAGTTTTTTTATTAATTAAAATACTTCTAAACGGTGCATTATTTTGTTTTTCTTTATTGGCAAACAAATTATAACAAATTCATAGAAGCTGTGTACAAAAAATTATACATATTCGCTTAGCCGTTTCGGAGATACAGCGAACACGTAAACGTTACACCAGCAGGATTTTGAATATCTCCGAAACCATAAACGATACAAATTCAAATTTTGTGGCAACATTTACCTCGTTCAGAATACTAATTATGTACCTAAAGTTTATTTCAATAAACCCTTTAATTAATAAAACATCTGGCTGGGGTAACGTTACGCCAGCCAGATCTGTTTTTGTCAAATAACTAAAAAACCATAAGCAAAACAAATTTAAAAATCAGCACAACAATTGAAGAAGTTGGACTTCTAATTATCTACTTAAAAAAAATGTGATTTTCGACAAAATCTGGCTGGGGTAACGTATACTGAAAGTATATTTCAAAAAGCTAATTGTTTAATTTAAAATTCATCTCCTTTATTGTTGATTAGGTCTTCTTTTATCTCCATTCAGGATAACATCTTATCCAGGGACATACTGTAATTTCTTTATTTACGTTTATATGAATGAACGTTTCAATTGACGTCTTCAGCATAAGTTCTATAAACTTGTTTTTCTTATCGCTCGTTCGTTCACTATCGCCCAATACGGCTCTCGATAGAGAGTAAAGCGTACGGATATATTGGTTACTTACTGCAAGAGCGAGACAGTTGCACGCCTCCGCCTCGACTCATGGGGCCTCGGGGAGAGCCGGGAAAGCCATGTTTTACATAGCAGCGCAAGCAGAAATGTCATTTAATAATGCCTTTACATTAATAAGACTTAGGGCCGATTTTTCAATAGTCAGATAAGAAATATAATATAATATGGCTCATTTGTAAACGTCATCTAATTGTCAGCAATCATACGTAACTCATTTATTAAAATCTGCCGCTTTATAATTTATCAGTCCGATAAGATTTATATGACCATTGAAAAATAAGCCTTTAGCATTGTTTGATATACTGATGTTTGCGGTTATTTTCAGAGAAATGTTAGTTTAAATTTTTGTAATAACTGCTTGCAATTTTGACTGACAGCTATTTTATAATCGTATTTCTAGACTGCTGAAATATAAAAAAAAAAAATAGGCATAACATAACAATCGGTCCGTGCAAAATACAATAACAGTCAAGCTCATCATTATGAAGTGGTGAGTGCGATTTTGATAGTAGATCGAGTACTGAGCCTTATGAACTGGATGAGTAAGATAATCATCATCATACCAATAATTTCACATCATAAATGATTTTCGCATGTTTAGTTTATAACCGACTGCAAAAAAGAAGGTTCTCAGTTTGACCTGAATTTGTCCGCGATTATCTTTGTTTGTTTTGCTGAATCGATTTCGATGCGTTTTTTAAAATCTAGAGGTTTTAGTGACTACCTATACACAGCATAATAGGATTGCTGCTGCCGTTGCAGGCTGTTGCTGCCTTCAAAAAAACTTAGCTTCCAGCAATAAGACCGCCAATATTGTACAAATGATTTGCCTGTAATGTTGTTTCTTGTGTCCTTACTTGTGCAATAAAGAATATTTATTATTATTATAACCAATTCTAGGAATTACATCCTTTATAATAACGCATTTGACTAAACGAATTTATTTGATGTCGGTGCACAATTTCTCTCAATTAAAGGCCGATTCACGCTACACCGTGCTGGCGCCGGGCCGGGCTCCGGCCGGGGCGCGGTCAAACATTATTGTACAGTCGAAAGCACATCAGGTTACCCACTTTTGTTGCAAACTAGCCCCTATTACAACTGCATAAGATACCGCATTTACCTTGACGTGCTGTTGTTCGTACCTATACATTTTTTAAGAATGATTCATGCCTGATTGCGTTGGGTGGGATGTCTAAAGTGGGCTACACACGACCCTAAAATCAGACCCGATATCGGGACAGTGGTAGTTGGGATGATTTAAGATTTAGAACAAAATAATAAAATTAGGCTTCCGATTTGCCAATACACGAGGCGATTTACGGTACGATCTAGGGTCCTCCCCACCACTTCCCCGATATCGGGTCTGATTTAAGGGTCGTGTGTAGCCCACTTAAGGGATTTTTTCCCGGCTCCGGCACGTTGTAGAGTGAATCAACCTCAATTTTAGTTTTTGTCCATACTATAATTAGTCAAATGCGTATTTTTAGAGTCGGTTATGTGAGATTTTTAAAAGACGGTATGCCTTTTAAGTATTTTTTGTTATTGTTTTCGTGTACGTCTCAAAAACGACTAATTTACAAATTAACTAAAAAACACAATTTTCATGAAACTTCATATCTTAGGGAACAATAGGTAGGTACTTTGTTTATTACAACATTTACAACCGGGCAAAGCAAGGACACAGTTACCTTTTAGAAGTGCAATTTAAAGTATAATGTTTTCTTCAAAACGCTATAAATACTTTAACTTAATTTAGTTATACTTACTAAATTTTGCACACGTGCTTGAAATTGTAAGCCTTAGGCCAAGTTTCGTAATCTATAGTTAACTAATGGTTAAATGTCTCTTGTGCTTGAATATTTACGATTCTCCAAAACATGAACAAAAATAAATATCTATCAAATCGTAGGTAACAACATTTAACCATTAATATAATTTCGATTTCTTACGTTGTTTCGCTAATTAATAATAAATATGTGACAGTCTCCTGAAAAACATGGGTGTTTCGTTAATAAAGTGTAAATGAAAATTTTATTCTAAAGGTAGTTTTATTTAAACAGAAGTATTATTGCAAGAGTAAGATAGTTTTTTAAAATCAGTTCCTCGTAATTCTTTACTGTGACTTTTGCGACGTTGCCAGCTTACCTAACTTCATTTATATTATTATAACACGTGCGGCAAACGGCCATAGCGCACGCCGCACGTTGCCAACTTTACTACAACTGTGAATGTTCGCGAATATGAGACCGAGTGTGTATATGGTAATTGAATTATTTTGTAAGAAACTAGAAAATAATTAGATTTTTAGTAAAATCTTTTAACATTACCTTTATATATGTAGTCTGATTTGATGTATATCCTTAATTTTTGGGCTAACAAAAATTACACGTTGTCGGAAAAAGGGATAAATGGAGAGCAGTAGTAAGAATACTCATGGATAACAATTCCAATTTCCGCCACCAGTATTACTGGTGTGAATGATTCTCAATGCACTGCCCAATATCGATATTCCTAATTAAAAATATATATGGGTAATATTGGACACAAATTACATGCACAATGCACTTGTGTTATGGAAATCAGACAACGGTGGTACCACAACATAAAAACAAAAACATAAGGTAGGATAAAAATAAAAAACAACAACAAAATCATATTTAACATTTATTACTTCACTTAAACATAGCTACGAGTATATTTTAATGCAATCTTTTTAAAATTCAGTAATACCTTGAGTAACCTGGGCTGCTGCTTAACATTAGACTCACCAGACAGGCACTAAAACTAAAGTGAGCCTCCTTCTCTTCGAAATAAATGAAAAAAAACACAGGCTCAACGTCTTAGAAACACGTCAAACTAACTGCTAAACTAAACTAAACTGCTGCCTAAAGTTTAATTAATTCATCTATTTTGCAAAATCCTTAATTTAGAGGCTGCTTGTATCGTTTTCTCGCGTAATTTACAATGATCATTAATTTTAACTTGCAATAATTTCGTAATCAAATAATCAAGATGATTTAAATCATGGTAATCAAAAGAAGTGTATGTCTTATTCTTAAATTTTTGTACTAAATCAGCAATCAAATTATTTTTATGCAATTCATTAACGTTATTATTATAAAAAAATAAAACTTTGTCAACCAATTGGTAAAGATAATCACTGGGAGATTTGAGTGTCGGTGTAGCAATATTTGAATAAGTTTTGTTAATCAACAATAATTGTTTTTTATCCGTCAAATCAACCTGATCTTTTAATAAAATCGTTTTACAATCAGAACAATCAAATTTATCAATACACGATTTCCCCACCCACCCAGCAAAGTACACAACTGAGCATGATTCCATTGTAACTTCTACTTCAGAAGATTCAGTCGTGTCTGTTGAAGTAGAAGTTGCAATAGCGCATTTCGAAGGTGCATTAATTGGTTGCGATGGTGGTAGAAGGATGTCAGATGGTGAAATAATTAAATCATCATTAATTTCTTTGTTGGTACTTTGCTGAGTGGATATGAACATTTCCTGATCAGATTCGCAGTTTGTTTTATCAAAATTCATTAGATTATTCAAAAAATTTGATCGAAAAATTGATCTTAAAGACTTTGACGTTGGATTTTTATTACATCCACCTTTTAATCTATAAATACCAAACAAATTTTCAATCACATCTTGATTTAATCGATAAGTCATAATAAATTTGACGCCAGTGCCCTCAGTAAATTCTTCTGCAGAAAGTTGACTAACAGCATTAATTGTCTGCACAATTCCATCAAAACATGGTGGTCGGGTATTTTTTCTTTTATTTTTATAATCACTTATCTTTTTCAATTTCATAAAAAAATCCCTTCCTTTAATCAAAGTTTGATTTACAATAGAATTTTGATTTTTGGTGATTGCACATCGATACGGATTAGAATCAAATTTATTTCTTGAATTAAGACAATCAAATAAATCATTACATAATTGGACAAAATCAGCTGTATGTTTACCAGTGCTGCTAATCAACTCTCCACTATCGACGGCTGTTTTGATGGCTCCAGCCACGGAGCTGCTAAGAACTTGTGCCGCAAGTTTTACTTTCATAATCTGAAAATTATTTGGATTCATATGCACTGGCGTCAGTTTTTTTAAACATTTACTTTTATTATTTCTATCAATATTATACACATGCAATATATCTTTAAATGAAATCTGATTCCCGTCGAATTCAAAATCATTATTAAGTAAATTATTTCTGATATTTTTAATCAAATGAGGTGTATCAAAAATTGCGTAAATCTTATGTCCATTAATAAAAAAAAATGGAGAATCAAATGTAGCACCCAAATTCTTCATTAATTTAACATTCGTAGTGGCTTGGTCGCACACTGTCGCCTTTGGCAACAAGCCACTTTCAAATAATTGATTAATAACAGAATCAACAATTAATTGTAATTTATTCGAATCAACTGTTTTAGACGATAGAAAGTATGCTACGGGGATCTTCCAATTGCTGTAGATCCCCCTCGCAACAAAAACAAGCGCATATTTAGCTTCATTATTTTTACGATCACCACCACCAAAATCTTCAAATCCCTCTATTAAATCATATTTATTTGTATATTCCAAATCAACCATTATGCTCATTTCATCAAAACAAACTACACATGCTCTCTCTTTAATTGATTTATCAGAAAATTTATTTTTAATATTTTCCATAATATCTTTATTAATGCCAGGCAAACAATTAGTTTCTTGCAACCATCGTTGTTGTTGATGGAGCTGCTAGTACTACACCTGAATTATATAAAAACTTGTAGGCAGCAGGGGATTTGTAATAAAGTGACATGCAAAATTTCTTTTCCTTTTCTGTCCACTGTTTCTTTTTATTATTAAGCTGCATTTTGGTTAAGATTTCACTACATTCACTTTTAAATTTATGTTTACTTAAATCAACAACATTTTTATGAGAAGGTTTCTTTTTTAAAATCGAATTCTGGGCGATGAACCTTTTAATTTTTTTATTTGTTTTTAATAAAACTGTTTTTAGTTTCTTACATTTGGGAGTTTCTTTTGTGTGAGTATTCTGCACCTTTCTTCTCTTTGGTGTATTAAATGAGATTTCTTCGTTTTCAGAAACATCATCGATGACTCCAAATTTTCTCTTGTTTCTATAAACTCTTGTTGGGGTCAGTACTTTGAAACAGGGGGAACCTACAAAATTATATATACTTTTAATTATATTTTTTTAACTTTTTATATTATTTGAATACTTGACACCATTTTCCGAAAATTTCAAAATCAATAAATTTAAAAAAAGCATATTCATGACATTAATGAAATAATTCAAACTTAAAAAATATTAATCACATTAACGCAAAATTAAAATAATAAAAGGGAAGAATTTTGATAGTTGACAAAATGGTGTCAAGTAACCAAATTAATTACATTTTCAATTTTATTCATAGAGTGTAACAAAACCGAAATGTCTAAGGCGATGATATTGTATTAAGAACTAGATCACCGGTGAGACGCTAAAACATAGTCAAGCAAACGCCACCTCACGTTAAAGTAACGTCTTGACTTTGACTTAGTCTGTTTTTGATGACGTCAGCGTTCATACGTGTATCAATGCCTCAGCGCGCCTTAAAAACTTGCAGAAACAACTAACTAAATAAAAATGTTTCAGTTGGAATATAATATTTTCGTTGAGTAAATTTTATTTAATGATGACTATCATTCATAATTGAAGTATTTTCAATAAAAAAATACCGAGTTTTGTTTCTTAGGCAACCCACGGACCAACATGGTTGATATTTTGTCGTCAAAAGTCGATTTTCTAAGACAGTGCCAAACATGGAGTAGTTTGCTACTATTTTTTTTAACAAAAATTTTTACTACTTTTTAATATCTTTAATTAAAGCAACAGCGTACACTATCACGGATCAAAAGATCGCCGGCGGTCGCGTAAACAAAAGTATAACAAAAGAGTTCATAAAGATACCCGTCCCGCCCGAGCCTATTTTTTTTACATCTTTATGAATATAAAATATGACACTGAGTGTTAAAAATACTCTAAAACTATAACAAAAGACTGTAGTTAACACATCCTTGAGAACCATTGTAGGAAAAATAGGTACGCTAGCTATGTTATTTGAAAGAAATATCCCATTTACATGATGTCATATGACTATTGTGTATTAATAAAAAAAAAATATTTATTTAAATGCGGACTATAAACATTTTCAATCATTTAATTTGTAAAAAAATATACATGTGGTCTCGTGGTGGTCTCGTGATCGTGAAAGCCTAGCAGTTAACGTGACTCTGATGTTAGTGCCATGACATTTTAAGCATTCATGAGACCCATTCAAATTGCATACAGAGATCAAATGTTGTAAATGTTAAATATTTTAAAATTAGTATGTTTTTGTTGATTAATTTACTACCAAGCTTAAGTGTTAATTAGCTCAGCGACCCTATTGTAATGTACCTACATACTTTAAAAAATTATTAAGAATGGTACTCCATGGCTCTGTTCCGAAACTGATGTCTGATGTGATGGATGTCAATCCATTAACATCCATTAATCAGACGGTGCCATATTGGTGCAATCTTTTAGTTCGCGAGGCGTCATCTACTTCTCAATACAATATCATTGATCTAAGGCTAGGAGCGCAGTAGTGACTTTTTGTCACTGTGACATGTCTCTTTTCTATATTTATCTCCCAATACTAAAAGCAACATTTATGAGCCGTGATCGAATAATCGGATGCAGATTTACCTAAAGCACAGAAAATATAATAGTACTACGTACAGAAGGATCACTGTGCTAAGAATGATATAGTAAAAACAACTTTCGCTGCAACGCACTGAAGTGCAATTCACTTCGCACGATTTTAATTCATGGTTGTTTCATCTTCCTATCTATACCTGTCTCTTTCTAACACGTAACGCTTTCCTTGTTTCGCGGCCTTGAATGTGTCAGGGTTGCGAGCGGCGCGTGGCACGAACATACGCGTAGGTACACAACGCGTTACCTACCTACTCAAATAAAATTAATAGTCTAGAGGAGCTAGCACATTTCTTGACTGTGTCCTATCGGAGAAACTAATTGATAGTGTCAGCGTTCGTTTAATATTAAAATAAGTGTTTACTCTGTCTAATTTAATTATTTGGTACAAAATTACTGAATTCGCAGAAATGAAAGTACAAACCAAACACACATGTATGTACGGACAACAGCACGTCAAGGTAAACACTGCGGTATCTTATGCAGTTGTAATTAGGGTAAAAAGTAAGGGTAAAATTGTATAGTAGAATTATTTTCTCCGTGCTGTTTGGGTCATAAATCATAGCTCGGCCTCAGCCCGGTTAGGGCGGTGAGTATGTTGCGCGGGCGCACCGCCGTTTTAAAATTTATATTGTTTAAAAATTTTAGTTTATTATAAATAATTTCAATGAATATAAAATTTTATATTTATTTATTTTTTTATTTAAAAAAATATAGTATAGTATATTCGCCAGCATCTTAGGTTACACACACTTTTGTTGCAAACTAGTCCTTATGTCAACTGCATAAGATACCAGTGTTAATCTTAATTTGCTGTTGTCCGTACTTAACTACAAAAAAACCGGCCAAGTGCGAGTCGGACTCGCGCACTGAGGGTTCCGTGCCACCTTTTACACAATATTTTGTTGACATCAAACATAACTTTGTTTTTAGCATCATAATCTTGTTTAAATCATCATCATAACATAGTGTTTGTATGAAGTACAAAGTTATGTTTGCGGTTGTTGAAAATTAACTATAACTCAAAAACTTCTTGTTCGATCTCGTCTGAACCAATTTTCGTTGAAAGTATTTGTTAAGATCTACATTATATATTTTTTCAAAATTAACCCTCGCTTATTTTAGAAGTTAGATGGGGGGGGGGGGGACGCCCATTTTACCAGTTTGGAAGCGTCTAGCTATGAAACGTTAGACTTTAAAAGAAAATGGTTTTAGAAACCTCTATGTCATTTTGAAAGACCTGTTCATAGACACCCCACCCCACATGTTTAGGTTTAACAAAAAATTTTTTTTTTGGTTTTACGTTCATGTATGGGAGCCCCCCTTAAATGTCAATATTTTAATTTTTTGTAAAAGGATCATAAAGCGGTTAACAGGATACACATTCCTACCAATTTTCAACAGTGTGATGCTAATAGTTACAGAATAAAATGGCTGTGACATACGGACGGACAGACAGACAGACAGACAGACAGACTTGACAAAACTATAAGAGTTCCGTTTTTTGCAATTTAGCTATGGAACCGTATAAATGAGAAAAGGTTACAGTGAAAAAAAACCTGTAGGTATCTATTTAAAAAGAACTATATGATACAATTAAATTTTTGCTATGTGTGATTCTGATTATAACTACCTAACAATAGTAACAATTACTTTGATATATTTAAAGTGCAAAAAAGCCTTGCTTACCTGGGGATGGAGAACTGGAATTGTTTTCATACATGTTTATATAATGATTGGGTATAGCTTGCCTTCTCAGTCTCGTTCTTTGTCCAGATTCATTCGGGATGAATTTTTGATCAAAATGATCAATGCATAAATATCTACATCTTAATGACTTTGGAGACAAATGTGTGATAGTCATGTTTCCTAGAATATAAAAGTTAGGAAGACATTTGAATGTGGGTTTCATCTAGAAATGTAAGATACATTTTTGTTTTACCCTTTCAGTATGGAGTTTTAAAATTTTAAAGTTTAAGGAAGTTTAATCTCATTATGAACTTCGTGTCAAAATAAAAACATTTTTATCAGATTTCTCTGAACATAAAAACAATAACTACTTTATAATATAACTGTACCTACAAGGTAGAAACTTATAATTGGCTTTTTAACAACCTACAATTATTATTTTTCAATACCAGCTGCGAAAGGAAAATCCTAATCATGTAAATTAAAGCTCTACATCTAGAAATAATTTTGTGTGCTAGGATAGTATTTGCTTACCACAATTATTCAGCCACATTTGCAGTCGACTACGATCATTCCATGGAAATCGGAACATAGATTTCATATCAGAGGTGCTAGTGCACCTGAAATATGCGCACTTGTGTACACCCATTTTATCCTTCTTCACAGCCGAGTCGTCGTACGAGCTAGTATCAAAGTCCGGTGCGGAAAGCCAAGGGTCAAAGTTAATTACGCCAGCGCCAGAATCCAGTAACGTAGCCAAGTCAATACAGTAAAAGAAGAGCCGTCGAAGTCCGTTATAGGTCCAAGGTAGTTCAAAATTACATCAAAACTTACAAGCGCGCAAACAATTAACAATGATGGCCGAGAACGGTGTAAAAGTGTGAACAAACAACATTCAAAAACTTTTGAAGAAGACCGGAAAAGTGAAAGTTCAAGAATCGCGTTTAGTTATTTAATGTTCATGTCATCTTGATCACAAATTTTTTAATCAAAATAAATAATTTTATAGAAATGTTCACTTATTCCATATCTATTATATATACTATCAATATTGAAAAATGACTCAAATAAATTTATAAACCTAAAATCGTAGAGATTTTAAATTGCATTTTAATCAATGGACAAACGAAACGCATTCATAAAAATGCGCCATCTATACTAGTTTTTTTATAAAGTTTCCATCCAAGCCACATAGTTTTATCGTATGCCGACAGAGGGTTCGATAGCAAGCATAGAAAAAAGCAAGGTAATAGCATGCTTTTATTTTATTTTTCAATATTTTTGCTAATTGTGGAAAAAAACAGTGATATGAAGTTTTAACTATTTTAAACGACTGAAAATGCTTATTAACATATTTTTCGGGTATTATCTTCATGTATCTTAGGATTTTATTCAATTTAATAAACATTCATTTCGCTAGCTATACAAGTATCGCCATCTATTGGGATAATTTACAGGCTATGTAACTTATGTTCCGAATGAGACCCCGTGCTCGTAGTGTTAATAGGTTCCAAAAACAAAAAAGCTCATTTCAAGTTTTCTTTCTGAATAGCATTTCTTGACGCTTACAAGTTTTCTTTAATTTTTACCAACTCTTTCATAAATTGAATATACATTAATCATAATAGGGAATACATTATTAAACAGTAAAAGTTATTACTTATATTTTGTAAACCTAAAATAGGTATTGACTACCCACTCAACAGAGTTAACACAATTTTGTAAATTTTAAGAGAATATGTTAATTTTTAAAAGGAAATTTATCTTTATTTCAGACTAGAAGCAGACTAAAATTATAAATTAGAATAAAAACATCTGTATTGAACATCCTACGCATTTCGTCTACGTAGTTCAAAATCTCGGGTGATTTGTTAATCATACGAAACGCAATTTACAAAGGACCCAAAAGCCTCTTTGAGGATTAGTTTTAATGTAACGTATATTTTCCCTCTTATTCATAATAACTCAAACAGTCTAATAAACCTACTTAGCTATTTCACTGCTTTGTCACTTTCTGTGAAATGATGATCAAGAAAAAACGAGACAAAACAGTGTAATAGTTAAAACAGGTTTATTAGACGGTTTGCGTTTTTATGAATAAGTGAGTTAGTCTGCAAATATTATACTTTGCTGTTAGTTTATGTACTTAGGTATTATATAGTTAATGTGTTAATAATTGACTGGATTTTTTCGGTATCGTTCAGCCGTATCCCTGCCGCATGCAAATTCATTTAGTGTATAACCGACGTAATGGCGTGAAATAGTATTCCGACACAAGTGATGAAACAAAAAATGTTTTTTTCATAACACGTCATGTCATTATCGAAATATAAAAGCGTAGGAGTAAAGACGACCCATAATTAATCGAAGAAAATTGATCTGATTCTTCATCTGAAATGTTTTGCCATTTTCAAAGAACACAAATGTTTTTCGACGGCCCCGGGCGTTTTTCAAGCGGTTAATTATAAAAAGAACCTCCAAGTTAAGAATTTAATTATTTTTGCAGATTACAACGGTATAAAGTTACGCGATTGCTACAAATTGGCAATACTGTATCAAGTAACGAAGGAACATTCTATTTATTAATAATGTAATGAAGTTTTGTTGTTACGTAGTATATCATATATTTTATACTGTTTGCAAAACCTTAGCGGTTACTAAGTCTTAAGTACCTTCATGATTATTATTATAAGAAATATGTGAATTTGAATTAAAAAAAATGAAGATTTTTATATGTCAATAATATGATCGATGCACGGTGTCTTATCGGTGGCCTCTTTTATTTGGGTATTCAACGTGCGTTGCTTTACTACAGCTAAAGATGTCATATACTAGATAGGTATTGATATTTGACACCAATCACATACATTGCTCTGATCCCAAAGTAAGTAGCCAATGCACTTGTGTTATGGAAATCAGACACAACGGTGGTACCACGACACCCAGACCCGAGACAATATAGAAAATTTAGATTTCTATATTGACACGACCGGGAATCGAACCCGGGACCTCGGAGCGGCGACGCCTTGAAACCAGCGTGCTTAGCCACTACACCACGGAGGTCGTCTATACTGGTGAGTTTCTGCGTCTTGGAGGTACAGATAGTTTAAATCAGTTGTGCGCGCGGCCCTATGTGTGCGTGGGCTTGTAAATATACAACTTTCATTCGTGTGGCAGTGACTCGGCAGTCGTCGTCCGAGCAAGACGTCTCCTTATCGCTTTTTCTTACGGGTACAGTCGTTTACGAAAATGTCTAGTTCTTCACGGAGAAAATGTTTAAGGAGTCAGGTAAATATTAAAAGATTTTTATTTTATTTATTTATTTTTTTAATTTAGATGTAATTAATATTTATTATTCAGAGATCGGAATTGGGTGTGTGAAAATACCTAAAGTTTGCAGCGGGACATAATATGGAGCACGTGTTATATTCTCGATATTTTGTATTTTCACACACCTAATTCCGATCTCTGATTATGATTCTATATAAGAAAAAAATTTTCCTTGTTGACGTTTACGTATTATTGTTTTAGACTCGAGAAACCATTGCTAAGGTATACGAATTTCTGAAAATAGATGCGAGAGATATATTGGAACTAGTAAGTGATCCAGTTTGCAGCGCAAGTCCAATTTTAATATCGAAATTAAGTGAACATTTAAATAGCGTACGGAAAAGAACAGCAATGGCAGTGGGGGTATCAGAGAGAACAATTACTAATATATTGGCTGATGGAAAAGAATCTGACTCTAAATTTAAATCTCCGCATAAAGACCGTAAAAAACGTTTAAAGAAGTTAGAATTAGACAACTTTAACGTTGATGTTATACGTTCCACTATTCAAAATTACCATTTAGAACATCGTGAATTACCTACGTTGCTAAAGTTGAAAAGAATATTTCAAGATAAACTTAACTATGATGGAAGTATTTCGACTCTGCGTACAGCTTTGTTAAAGTTGGGATACAAATGGCGAAAAACTGTGGATAACAGACGTGTTATTATAGAGCGGCATGACATCCAAAAACTACGATTTTCCTACCTAAAAAAATTACTCAGATACCGTCAAGAAAATAGGTGTATCGTATATACAGATGAGAGCTACATCTTAACTAGCCATGTGCAAAACAAAGGATGGGGTAATAAAGATGGACCACCTTTAAAGAGAAACCTGTCGAAAGGACAAAGAATTATCATTGTGCATGCTGGTTCAGAACAAGGTTTCGTACCTAACGCACTATTGACATACAAAGCAAATAGTGTTTCTGGTGATTACCACTCTAACATGAATGCAGAAAACTATGAAAAGTGGCTGAAAGAACGTCTAGTACCGAATCTTCCACCTAACTCTGTGGTTGTGCTTGATAATGCCTCATACCATAACGTTCAAAATGACAGAGCCCCAAATTCTAATTCAAAAAAAATAGAAATGCAGAGATGGATGACAGAAAAAAATATAGCTTTTAATCAAGAAATGAAAAAAATTGAACTGTATGATTTGATTAAAAAAAAAAAGAAAAATATATTTCTTACAAGATTGACGACATACTTCAGCCATATGGCATAAAAGTTCTTCGATTGCCACCATATCATCCTGAACTAAACCCCATAGAAAATGTGTGGGGAATTTTAAAAAATTATATTGCTTCACATAATGTCGATCAAAATGTGACGGAAATAATGAAACTCATAAATGAACGTTTAAGTCAAATTGATGAAGGGATGTGGGGTAATACTTGTCGACATGTACAAAAGAAAGAAGAAGAATACTATAGACATTTTGACATGGAGTCAGATATCATAATTAACCTTGGTGAGAGCAGCGAATCCGAAAATTCATCATTAGATTTTTCAAGTAGCGATGCAGAATAATGTTCAATAAATAAACATTAAATTACGAAATAACTGTTTTTTTTAAACCCGTATATTATAACCCGTAAATAACAGTATTTGTATTTGTACCCGACTGTACCTCTTGTCACGCACACAAAGTCACTGTATATGTACAAGGTTTACCCACACATAAGGCCGCGCGCACAACTGAGTTGAACTATCTATATATATATATATGTATATGATCGCTCGTCACACATGTACGGAAGTCAACGCGCATTAGGTACCGAAACTTAAATTTGAAAACATCTCAAAAGCAAACAAATACAAGTATTGTTTTTCATTCTTTGCCAAAGGTGAATAAACTACCTAACCAAACGTTTGACAGAATCGACAAAAATAAAATTGACGGAATAAATTCGCCAGACCAATCTTAAGTGCACTTATCCGTTTTTTATTAAATCTTTTCCACCGTTTAAATTCTAAAATTCCTATCACGAGCTATAAAACTCAGTTTACTGCAAAAACCGGTCTGTTTGACGAACGGCGACAAATTTGCATCTCGAGTCTACTTCTCATTAATTCAATTTCTATTCGTTGAATCAGCCATTTCCATCATGGAAATGAGATGAGGCGTTCTTTTATTATTTAATGTCTTAAAACAAAAATCTAGACGTGTATTATTGGTTAATCCTAAAAACTTCAAGTACCTACTTATTACCTTTTAGCTAGTAAAGACTTAAGGGATTATTTTTGACGAGAGGAGACGTAACTTTTTAGCCTTATTAAACGCCTCTGCAAACGTTAAACAGTTTGTCAAAAAAATAAAAAATAAAGTTTTTCCAAACTAAAATCTGACCTTCCTTGATGATTGTTTTCTACGTTTGCGGTATTGTTTAATAATAAAAGTATTTCTAAATTGGCGTTTATATACGTACCTCCAATATCAATAGAATAATTCATTAATTTTAATGAAAGTAGTAAGATCGTCTCCTGCTACTTAGATTTTCTTTGTAGCTGACTTCAGGAAGAGAAGTTTCAGAAATAAGAAAAGTTAACTGATGAAAACGAATTTGTTTTTCTTTACCTTTTATTCCAACTTTACCTAATGGAATGCAATCGCATTGCTATCACTGGGAAAGTAACGCATCTCTGTACCCATGTTAGTAGAAACGTTGCTCTCAAACACATATTTTGAACAGGTGTGGTTGTACAAACGATACTGATATATTTTTTTTTAATGGAAAAGACCTACAAAGTCAATTCAATAATGCAACACTAGTCAGTGAGTTAAAACAACCAACGCCAGGCCGCCTTTCGTAGCTTACTAGCTACAACGTAGTATTTCGTAGATACGCACGAACTACGAGCGAGGGTGCAAGTTTCCTCATTCGTTTTGAATTTTATCTAAATAGGAAAAAATGTTTTTTTTATTTATAATTATATTATTTATCTATTAAAAAAACTTGCGTATAACTTTTTTTTTAGATTAAACGAATAAACGAGTTGGATGTCACTGACCAAAACAACAGCCTGTATAATATGAAAGTTATCGTCAGCAAAAACTCCGTCTTCTACAAAGCCTCTAATTGGATAAATAAATAAATTAATGGCAAATTAAAACTTATAACGAATTCCGGTGGCTCATTTTCAAAAGGCAGGGACTGATTTAGAAATCTGAAGTGGCAAAGTTTGGAGTCTCCTAACAATATTATGCTTGGTAGCTGTTTGCGTTATTATTATTATTTGGTTTCAAAAGAATCATAATTTTATAGAAAGTTTCTAATGGAAATTGATGTGATTTTACCTACCTGCCTTAAAATGGTCGATATTTCGTCCACATCTCAAATTGTTTTTTTTTTTACCCGAAAATAATAAGGTACATTTCTAATGTGGATAAAACCACCTGGCGCCCGCTACACCGCGTCTATCTAATTATCATATATTAAGGATAAAAGCTTCTTGACTCGAAAACAATCTTGTCAATGACCAAAATAAAAGCAGGGGGGTGTCACTCCGAAGTTTAGGTACGTTCGAGCGACTCGGTACGCCGAGCATAAATGAGCGCGGGGCTGCCGCTCGCGGACCGCGCCACGCGCCTGTGACTGTGTTTATTTTCTCAGCCTGTGACGGACTTCGTTACAACGAAATAACTATTAATAATTTGAGATATGTGTTCCTAATTATGACATTATTTAATACAAATTTTGTAGGTAGGTATTCAACATTTCTCGTCCAAAGCAATAGGTTTGTGTTTAAGATACCTACCCAGTTACTTACGTCAATCTAACTTGAAATAAACGGAAACAGGTCAATAAACTAACTTTTAATTTAGCATAATATTTAAAAGTACCTACCAAATTACTTAAGTAATTTTGTGTTAGGATTTTACGTAGTCCAAAATCTAATAGTCCAAGAGCTACAGTTCATAATTTTACTTTAGCTATATAATATCACCCTTAATTTTTAGGTATTCCAATAAAATTAATCTCGATTTTGATAGCATTTATAAAGGTACGATAGATAAGGTTCACATAAACAAAAGTCTCTTTTTGTAGTTAAGTACGGACAACAGCAAATTAAGGTTAACACTGGATCTTACTTTACTTTACTTGCAGTTGACCTTAGGGCTAGTTTGCAACAAAAGTGTGTGTAACCTAAGATGTTGGCGAATGTACTATATATTTTTTTATAAAAAAATAAATTAATAAAAAAATGTATATTTATTGAAATTATTTATAATAAACTATTTTTTTTATATAATATAAATTTTAAAACGGCGGTGCGCCCGCGCAACATACTCACCGCCCTAACCGGGCTGAGGCCGAGCTATGATTTATGACCCAAACTGCACGGAGAAAATAATTCTACTATAAAATTTTATTTGGTAAGGTGTGATGTACATACATACACGTGTGTTTGGTTTGTACTTTCATTTCTCCGAATTCAGTAATTTTGTACCAATTAATTAAATTAGACAGAGTAAACACTTATTTTAATATAAAACGAACGCTGACACTATCAATTACTTTCTCCGATAGAACACAGTCAAGAAATGAGCTAGGTCCTCTAGACCACGGACGAGTAAAAAAAGTAAGGACTCCGCGTCACCTACATAAAAAGTGAAGCACCCAAAGTAAGCCAGCATACGTGTAAATACGAAGCTACACGCACACACTGACGCAAAAGTAAGCCAATCGGCCGCCATTACCATCTCTGCCATTGTCTGTGACAGTGCAAACCTTCGCGTATAAAAAAATGAAAAAATACCGTCGTGTATCGTTAAACGGTGTAAAAATATTACATTTCTTCAAAAAAAGTGCCAAGAAATTACCTTTCATAGGTTAGCCAGTACCTATTACGTTAATTTCTGTTCTTTTTAAAATACAAAAAATATTTATTTGGAACACAAAACCTCCACTCCACGTGATTTGCCGGTGACAGTAACAGCCAGAGTGGCCGGAAAATAAATAGGGACTTTACCCGAAAAAACAGGCTAAGTGCAAGTCGGACTCGCGCACTCAAAAGCTACAAGTTGGTTTTAAAACAGTATTCTACTGCATAAACACAACTTTTTTAAGTTTTTAAATTTAACTTTAGTATATAATTTAAACAGTTCTTTATTTTTTTGTCATTTAAATAAATTGTAGTGTTTGTGTAACAGAAAATCAAGCAATTTTATTATTTTTTTGTATTCGTAATAATAATTAGAAGAGCTGGCAAGATTTTTTACATAAAAATATAATGAAATCCAACCAAAAGAGTTACAGGTATGTAATTTATCTAGCCATTCCGATTCAGGTTGGCGACTTACATTATTTTAATTTTAATTGTGGTTTTGAAAGGCACATTACTTCAAATTTTACGCACATTGCTCACTTGCATAAACGAGTAAAATTTGCACTGTTGTCTCACTTCTGCCATTCTGATACACCTACAAAATAAAGGGAGTAATATTTGTGTCAACTGGTATCCCCGTGACGCACACACATACAGCATAAAAGTGGCTTCACTTGCTAGTATCGCGGTGCGGAGTCCTTTCTTTTTTACTCGTCCGTGCTCTAGACTATTTATTTTATTTGAGTAGCGCGTTGTGTACCTACGCGTATGTTCGTGCCACGCGCCGCTCGCAACCCTGACACATTCAAGGCCGCGAAACAGGGAAAGCGTTACGTGTTAGAAAGAGACAGGTATAGATAGGTAGATGAAACAACCTTGAATTAAAATCGTGCGAAGTGAATTGCACTTCATTGCGTTGCAGCGAAAGTTGTTTTTACTTTATCATTCTTACCACAGTGATCCTTCTGTACGTAGTACTATTATATTTTCTGTGATAAAAGTCAATTTCGAGTCAATTTCGCCGTCACTGACAATGTTATGACATTATTTCATTTTTTGTTTTATATATATTTCTATAAGATGTTTTGGATGTGGTTGAATCTTGTAGTAGATAGGTACTTAGTTTTTAGGGTTCCGTAGACAAATATCAAAAACGGAACCCTTATAGTTTTGTCAAGTCTGTCTGTGTGTCTGTCTGTCTGTCTGTCCGTATGTCACAGCCACTTTATTCTGAAACTTTTAGCATTACTCAGATGGAATTTGAAAGGTACAAGTATTCCATTAACCGCTTTACAATTCCTATACAAAAAAATGATGTTTAAGGGGGGCTCTCATACATGGAACTAAATTAATAAAAAACTTTATTGGTCAAACCTATGCATGTGTGGTGCGGTATCTATGAAAAGGTCTCTTCAAATGTCATCGAGGTTCCAAAAAACATTTTTTCTGAAAGTCCAACATTTGGGAGTTAGACGCTTCTAAAGTGGTAAAATGGGCGTCCCCCCATCTAACTTTTAAACTATTTTCAACCATCGCAAACATAACATTGTTCTTTATACAAACACTATGAAAAACAAAGTTATGTTTGCTGTCAACAAAATATTTTGGCTTAGTGGAAGTAAGTGGTTCCCTAATTTAGTTAAAGTTGGCACTGTTCAAACTCCTAGCGCCATCTATGAAGCTCCGGTGAAGCCTGCGGCATTCACCACCAATCGGCGAGGAGCTGCATCACGCGATCGATTCGAATTAGGCCAATCCGCGTTGGCCATGTTGTTAACGTTTAATCATTATAAAATTTCGCAAGTAAAGGATCAATTCGCAAATTCAAGAAGTTCTTATTTTCACCGCAAAAATTATCACAGGACAGATTCTGTCCAGGCACGAAACCCTCAGTTGGCGAGTACGACTCGCACTAAGCCGGTTTTTTTATAGTAAAATAACTAGTAAGTAAGTAAAATCCTAACTACGAAAAAAAATGTGAAAAGCATCGGTATAAAAAGCCTGACCTGCCAGAATGATGAATGATTTCCAAACCATTTTCTACTTGATGTGTACTTGATGATTACCAAACCATTTTCTACTTTATGTAAATGTAGGGTCATATCATTATCTCAAAGTATTTTGTCATCCTCAACCTACGCTTCACGACAGCCATTCAGAGCGGCTCAAATAATAATACAACACCTGATAAAAATAAATGACCGACATTATAAGAAGGCCGGAAAATTACTCGTCTAGGCATTCTAACAACCTTCAGGCTGAATTTTTGTGTCTACCTAGGATTTTCACAGAATATTTACTTTCAAACTATCCGCCGGCTTTTAGATCGATAGTTAATTCAACTAATTGGCTAGCAGTCAAGCGATATTCCAGACACATTATCCAATCAATTAAATTAAACAATAATCAAAGCAGTAAAATATAAGCGCACGACAAGACAACAACAGACAGGTTTTAAGTTTAACAAGAACATGATCTATCTGACAGCTTAAGTGCTGTCCATACTCTAGTTTTGTCTACCATAGTAATTTCATAATCGGTTATTTGTCTATCATCACTAACGGCGTTAGTATTTTTCTTACAGGTTTGAAATAAACACGTTCGAAAAAAAACCTATGAAATCATTTATAAAGACAAACACTTTCCGTTAGCTTTGCTTAAGACTCCTCCGATTTATTAAACACGTAACAGATTTTTTAGATTTTTATGTAAAAGCAAAGTAAAACTGAGAGTGTTTGCGTTTACCTGATTAAAGGCGCTCAGTCAACAGCAAGTGAGGATAAATATTATTGAGCCCCCAGACACTCTCAGGAGGGCAAGTGAAAAAACCTAACGATCTTGCAGATCGTACTTATATTTTTATCGCCAAGCTGAATTCAGGTTGAAGTTTCCTTTTTCTGATACAAGACTGCTGAGATAGTTTACACCTGGTGCACTTATCAATCTGTATTTTTAATCAGATAGATAAAAAACATAAACTGATACATAAAAAAGAGGCTATCCATAGCTTTCTAGATTTGCAGATAAGGGGGCAGATTCTCGTGCAATAAGTGTACGAAAAAAGTTCACTGGCAATCGTTTATTAAGTGTCGAAGAAAAAGTAGTTTTGGATTTTTTAGGATACGATTTTAATGCATTTCGTTCGTGCGTTCGTTTTTTAGTTAAAACGGTAACGAACAATCGAATTACCATACGAAATCAGATCGATTGATGGGAGAATCGCCGCCTTAAAGTCTCAATCATTTATATTATTAATTAAAGCACATAATGTGATTTATTAACTGTCTTTGGAAATCGAGCAATATATGTGGTTAGAGACCAATAAAACATTATTTATGTAGTAGTATTAGGTATTAATCAGAATGTAGGCTGAAAAGCGTTTCAATTATATTTAACAAACGGTAGATACAAATAAATAATGTAGATATTTATGTTACGAATATTTCTACTCTCTCTGGGATTTAAGGCTGGCGTTTCTTACATCAATAGAACTTATTATGTATAGTTATTCAGTTGCAAGTTTAACCGTGTTATCTAAAAATCTAGTAATATATCCACAGGAAAACAAATACGGCACAGATAAAATCTGCATATGCATAGAAATCGTGACCCTGAGAAATCAAAAAGTAATTTTTTCGGCTAAGAAAATTCGATCGTTTTTTTTGTATATCTACTGTACAAGAATCTGCCACCTGATCCAGATCAACTTCTAGAACTTAATGGATTATTAAGAAAGCGTGCTTTTAATCAATCATCATCATCATCATTACTAGCCAAAGAATATCCACTGCTGAACATAGGCCGCCCCCATGGTTTTTCACAGCGACCGATCACAAGCTGTCTGCATCCCATTTGTTACTGCGATCTTAACAAGGTCGTCTGTCCATCTTGTTAGCGGACATCCTACGCCGCGTCTTTGGTCGAAGGGTTTCCAATCTGGAACTTTTGCCTACCCCAACTGCGATTAGTTCTTCACGCTATGTGCCCTGCTGATTGCCACTTGAGCTATGATTCTCAGGGCTTTGTCCGTTACCTTAGTTCTTCTACGTATCTCCTCATTTCTGATTCGATCCCCAGAATAATATCGAGCATAGCTCTCTCCATCGTTCGTTATGTGATTTTTATGTTCTATCATAGAGGGTATACATCAGATACCAACATACGAATAAACAAAAATGCATAACAATATTTTCATTTAAGACTATATGCGTTTAAAAGGTAATTGTCACTCATAGTAGGGAGTTATACCACGGTATCTATTTGCATCTTCTTAATGAAACAAATCATTATATAAATTGGGAACCATAGAAAACTTACTAAAAACCGCATAAATAGCTAATTGACTTATCACTGAAATCAGTACACTCAAATTGTACGTATATAACAAGTAAACACTCACTCCTTTATCATGAAATAAGCAAACAAACATTAACAATAGGTAAAGATAAATTGGGTCTGATTATGCTTGACTCTACCCATCAATTTCACGTTTCAGTATTGTTGAGCTAATAATAAACAACATTCTATTCAGAAGAATTCGCGAACGAAGTTTGAATGAAATAAGGGCTTATAGGGAAAATTTTTATGACTTTCTTACCTAAAAGACCTCGTTATAAAATGAATGAATTCAAACATACAAATAAAACCAGTCAAGTGTAATGATCTTTCTAAACGTATTTTCTTTTTGAGATAGGTAGGTATAAAGCCCGAAATCGATAAGACCGTCTGACTCAATTCATTTTAAGTTTGATAAGTACTATTTAATATTTTATGTACCCAATTAAACAGTAGAGTCTAGATTACAAAAAAAGGCGGCATTTATTCAGAAACAATAACAATCGATAGCATCAGCACATATAAACATTGGTTTTCTCTATGTACAAAACTTCATCAATCAAATTCATCCACGGATTCAGATTAGATTGATATATACAGTAAGTCTCTGCACATAGTGAAATACGAGTAGGTGGTGAAAGTACACCTATAAAAAAAGTCGAAACTATAAGGGTTCCGTTTTTTGTCATTCGGCTAATGAACCTTAAAAAATGAAAAAAAGAAGCTATAAGAACTCAAATTTTGCTTTTGTAGAAAAAACGTTTTATTTTTGCAGCAAAATTATACCAATAATACTAGAACATTTTATGATTTGCCATGATTTTAAGTTTTATTAAACACATAAATCTTCGACTTATTTAAATGAATCTAGCTAAATTTTTTTAAGGTCATTACCTACTGCTAGCGTCACCTGCAAGACACACTGCGATTTTTAGCATCGATGCAGTCGCGCGTTTTGAAAACGCGCTTCAGCATCGCGACACACGCAATGAACAAATGTAATTTAGCATCGTTGCAGTCCTAAAACTCAGTATATAATTTGACAATTTCCAGCTTCTGCATTGCGACTGTATCGAAGCTTAAAATAGTACAGTGTGTAAAGGTTGACATTTTGCGACTGCTATTTGCATGATGTTACGTTTAATTATAATAATTTTCATGTATTTAACTTACCATATTTTTTTATTTATTCTAAATCGACTAACTGACGACTAACGAATTCATATCAACTGATAAGAATTTTATTTCTTAAAGAAGCATGTTTTGAATTGAAAAAAAAAGTTTAGTAATTTATCTTTATTTAACCTATTCATACAGAGTATAAAAAGACCGTAAGTCATCAGAAAGAGATAGTAAGTCGTAATGATAACATTATTATGACTCAAGAACATCTGAACCGATTGCTATAAGTTGGTGGGGGTGTAGCTTAGAACTTAGAGACGGACTGAAGATACTTAATACTCAAAAACGCGTGGTCCGAGTTCGTCATTTTCACTTTGATGTATTTGTCCTGACCGAGAATGGGAAAAACCATAAACGGAGCCGGAGCAGGACAGGGCCGGGGCGACACGAAGTTAACTGTGACCACTATATTACAATAAAGACTGCTTGTTTATATCATCAATTTTGAACCAATATTTACATTCATTATCAAGTCTATGTAAATAATTGAATTTCTGAGTGCCATTTCACTTGTCATTTGAGCTTTTATGGTAACGTCATTAGACTCACAGACGTCACGACGTTAGTACTAAAACCGTTAAGTATTTCTATAGCACAAATTATCCAGTTAGTTTATTTACTTATTCATGATCAGAAAAAGGTGTGAGTACCAGCGGGCCTAAAATGCGTGTCTGTTTATCGCGGCAATTGTTAAAATTTCACACATTATTTAAATCATATTTTAAAAGATTATTCTAACTTATGTATTTATATGTTTTAAAAGGAATTTGAATTATATTATGTACATAATGACGCGATACTTAATATAAGCCAAACGAGATATTAATAGAGTAATATTTAAAAAACAGTTTAATTACATCAATGCACTACCGTAGTCAAAAAGTTCTATTCAACAACTAGCGGTCCCCCGAGACTTCGTCCACGCGTTTTGAGTTTGCTCCCTCCTGTTCTGTTGAAGTGTAATGTTTAATAACCTATAGCCTTCCTTGATGGATAAGCTATCCAACACAAAAATATTTTTTCAAATACGTCCAGTAGTTCCTGAGTAGAGCGCCTTCAAACAAACAAATTCTTCAGCTTTATAATATTAGTATAGATGGCAACCACAATAGTAACTTAAAAATAATTTAATATTGTTGATAAACACTTTTTGTATCTCCTATTTTAAGACTTTATTTTTCCATTTGTTTTCATTAATCATAAAAATTTCTCGTGTCCCAAACTAGTTGTCCACCCATCAAACAGTATGTGAAAGTTGCAGTAAAGTTTTCATGGTAAAAATTGTAGCAACAAGTTGTTATTTTGTTTTTTTGACCTATAAATATGCAAAATAGGTGCTCGTAGCGCAGTGGAAGCAGCGCTTTGGGAGTGATACCGAAGTGAGTGACCATTGCGACCATATATGTGACGTATATCACGAGCATCTCCGTGCTTCGGAAGGCATGTCAAGCCGTTGGAACCGGCTAATATCGGTTGATAATAGTCGTTAAGCCTAGTCGGAGGCCTAATAACATCTGACAGCAGGGTTAGTTGCTTGCATTGCAAACACCCCTCTACCAATCCGCACTGAGCCCGCGTGGTAGATGGCTTGAACTACTTCATAGTTGAGGTAAGGCCTTTGCCCAGCAGTGGGACGTTGCAGACTAACTCTACTTTACGAAATATTCAAAATAGTTTTGAATTTATTTGTTAAAAATGATTTAACTTTAAAGCCTAGTGTTTATGGAAGCTCTTGCTCATATTGTGACAGTATTCCTAAGTAGTAGACCGAGACTGTATTGATGCAAGTTTTGTAAATAAAACCTTTTTGCAATTAAGATAATATTTAAAGAGCTCAAAGAGTGAGCTAATTGGTGTGCTGGCTTTTCAATTTGGCGTACGCTAATAACTCTTAATTTTATTTCCTCTTTTACAACACGTAGCAGCAAACAAAGAGATATATAAAGCTTTCATTGGTTCAGATTTTGTTGTTGTTACGAGGTAAGGTCAGCACAACCCAGATTAACCTATCAGATAATAAGTTTCTCAAAAATCCTACATTTTTGCAGACAGAATCGTGGAAACAACTATTAATATTGTATACTTTATACAAACCAGTATTGTTATCTATACCATGTTTCATAAATCGTCTGGTTTTAACTGGCGAGAGATTCAACGAATACAGAAAGCAGCTACCTAATTTAATAAATACAAGTCACAGTGTCATATTTTATATTCATAAAGATGAAATAAGAAACCAAAAATTTGCGCACGGGCGGGACTTGAACCAGCAACCTTTTGGCAAACCATGCCAAACGCTCTTACCAATTGAGCTACCGTGCTGTTAGTCCGACCCTGCGAAATTTGTGGTTTCTTATGAAAACGTCAATTGCGTGACGCTTAGCGCCATCTAGCCGTCTGTTTATGAAACAGATGGCCCAAGCAGTTATTCTTTACAGAATAAATTCAACTTGGAAATTGATGTCGCTTCGCTATCTAATGCTTTTAGAATGTTTTTTACACTCACAGTGTCATATTTTATATTCATAAAGATGAAATAAGAAACCAAAAATTTACGTCACGCAATTGACGTTTTCATAAGAAACCACAAATTTCGCAGGGTCGGACTAACAGCACGGTAGCTCAATTGGTAAGAGCGTTTGGCATGGTTTGCCAAAAGGTTGCTGGTTCAAGTCCCGCCCGTGCGCAAATTTTTGGATTCTTATTTCATCTTTATAAAAATATAAGTCAGTTTTAGTCATAGTTTTCTGTATCTTTTCAGTAGAATTCTTTGCAAATGATCATTAAAAAGTTAAACAAACTATAACCATGTTTATTTTGAAAATAATGACAGTATGTGTTGCTTATATCTAGCATTATTAAAAAACATGATTTTATTAACAACAGACTAGGAATATTTGCCGAATACAATACAAAACGCCTCTTTAAAAAACGCCACCTATTTGTCAGCCATAATTTACGTCAAAATCAATTTAAAATCGGTCGTTATAAACTTATTCGGTTTGATAAGGCCTATCTGACTTGATTTATTGTTTTTGCCGTCAAGCATTTCGACAATAATGGTTATTAAGGTCTCGCCTTTGATTGTGGTTTCAATAGAATTTTGATTGTTCAAACCAATTTCATACTACACCCACACCTCTATACAGGGTGAAATTTAAACAGTGACCCAATTCTAAGACTTCACTGATGAATATAAACAACTTTTACTACGGGAGCAATATTGAAATCCAGAAAAAATAATTGCTGTTCCATACATTTTGACCGCGCGCCAATTGATTGTATGGAACAGCTGTTTTTTTTCTCGATTTCACTATTGCTCCCGTAGTAAAAGTTGTTCATATTCATCAGTAGAGACTTCACTTAAAATTTTGGTCACTGATTAAAATTTCACCCTGTATATTGTGCTGTAGCAAAATACAAAGGAGAACATTTGGTTAGGTAAAAAGGTAGCCAGGGAATATAAACTCTATAACATTCACAAAACATAATTTTCAAATAAAACAAACATTTTAGCAGACAGCATCGCCTTTGTTAAACAATCTATGAAAAACGACGAAATAAAATGGAATTACTCGTAGACCAAACATATTTTATTATAGCATTGTGATTTGATGCGTAGGTGTACCGCGCACGATTTTAACTCATAATCAAGTTTTTCTAACAATGGTACCAAAGCACAAACAAAATAAATGTTCATTGAAAACCAAATCTCGTCTCCCTCTCTAACCACAGCGTCCCGTTCTGCCGGGAAATTTCCTTCATTCAGTCATTTTCGCGATTCCCTTGCCTGCGGACGCGGTATGGCAGAAATACGCCTGAATTTTTCGAGGAACGTACACTTTAAAGTATCGGAAAAGAATGTGGACTAAGTTAACAACCACCTTGGGATCATAGACTAAAATGCTGATTGAAATTTATTGGTGCGAGAAAAAGTTTTTATACAACATTATGAAAAGTGATTTTTGCTAAAGGTTTAATTACCAACAAGAACTTGTAAACTTTTTAAGCATTTGTGATTAAGTTTAACATGTGCGAACGATTTTCAATTTCACATCATAAGTGCAGTGCGATTTTCTCAAATCAATTCCCACTTTTCTCGGTGACGAATGTAATATTCTGTTAAAATGTACGCAAATGTGACAGTGAAGGATTTCAACCCCCTGGAGGGGTTAAATTTGAGTGTCCCTTTAAACGGATCATTTCAGTTCGGAACGGAGTTGGATATATTTTTTCAGCCAGAACATATTTTAATAACTTTATACGTACCTGTGATACTCCTGTCTTTAGTTGCAAACATTTTACTCATAGTTGTAGCAGTAAAATGCAACTACACGAAAAAGTAAGTATAATCTTGTATATTTTTGTGAATAAATTACCTTTTAAAGTTTTGACAGGTAATGAAATGGGTGAGATAGTTTGTTTGGAATATAAATCAGTATTGTTTGGTTATAAACGCCTCGAGTTTATGATAAAGTTTGTTTTATAGTTTGTTATTTTAGGCTTGCCTTACACAACGCAGCTGTTGTGTACTTGAATACTCTGAAGATTTCGTCGAGATAAAAATGGCAGCCGTAAAATCAAAGAACTATTTTAAAGAAATTTTAAAGTAATACCTACTTAAATAGTTTAATTTATCTATGCTCTTTTATAAAAGTAAAAGCTTGTATGCTCGATTTGTCTAAGATCAGAAGAAAATATAAACTCAAATATTAAAATCCTGTAAAGGATTTAAATCAACAATAATAAACTAACTTACCGTATAGTCCCCCTAGCCGATTTCGACTACGGTGGTCAGTCACAATGCCTAACCGACTGCGCGGGACATATTATAGTGCACAAGTGTGTGAGCAAACACAGGTGCACGCTCTATTCCTCTCACTCTCATAGCCCGATGGGACAGCAATCTGACACGACCGGAGAGGGATCAGGCGCGAGACCAAGGGCTATTAACGTGCTTATCCGAGGCACGGGCTACCCCAAGAATTTTTGAGCAGAAAAATACAGATTCATATTTTTGATCCGACCCGGGCATTGAACCCGGGACCTCTGGCGCAGCCGTCGCTTTAAAGTACCACTCTTTTAGGTACCCTCTTACCACTGAGCCACCAAGGCAGTCAACTTACCGTATATGTATAGAGTATCCACATTTTGGGTGTAAGTACAAAATGTTTCGCGCTTTATAGTTTAGAACGTTGTATAGTCATTCTTCTATATAAAAATATTTTTTTAATAACATTAATCCTAATAAATAAATAAAATCTTTATTAACGTAACGTAAAAGAGAACACTTCTTAAGGTTACTTATTGATGTTGTCTCCTATTAGGCATTACAAAATACCTGTATGTTATACACTATATTTGACATTATACACATAAAAATTTATTGTTAGGGTTCCGTAGCTGAATGGCAAAATACGGAACCCTTATAGTGTCGTCAAGTCTGTCGGTCTGTGTGTCTGCTTGTCGGTCCGACCGTATGTCACAGTCACTTTATTCTCAAACTTCGCTAACAGCTTTACGATTCTGATACAAAAAATAAAAAATAATGATATTTAACTAAAACTAACATACATGACACTAAAACATAAAAACTTTATTTTTTGTCAAACATATGCGTGTCTTTTTTAGATCTTTTAAAATGACGTTAAGGTTTTTTAAACCAATTTCTCTAAAATTTTAACTTTTGAGAGAGACGCTTCCAAAGTGGTAAAATGGGCGTATAAAAATTAATAAGCGTATATAAATTAATATGCCATTTTTGTACGATATTAGTTCAAAAAGCATTAATTACGCCTTTAACAAAAATCATTTATAGGTCAATTACGCTTTTAAGCTGAAAATGCCCAATATTTCTGGAAATTTACAATAAATTTCCAGTGTTGATGCCAACATGTCGGCATTCGAACGCTTAAGTAAACCACAAACTGAGGTGGAATTGTGTAAAGCAATCATATTCATTTGACAGTTCAAAACGTATAATATGATCTGTCAAACCCTTTCTTCTTTGCCATTTGAGATACCATACCGTATGTTTTGAACTGTCAAACAAATACGATTGCTTTACACAATCGCACCCCTGGTGTTAGACAATAGAGTAAGATACAAGATAGTGTTACACAATGTTATTCTTATCATTTTTTTTCTATCTTTTATGGTGTTTAATAATATCATCCCTACATCTTAAATTTTAGAACCAATATTATCAAAAAAGTTGAATGTTTAACCTTTTATGACAGTCAAATATACTTAGAAATGTTATTATATCGATGCCACACAATGTTACACATAGCTGAGTTAGTTGTTAATTGGTGTTCTTTGGAGTGTTCACTAGTTTTTCGAATTTGAGCTCTTAGTATAGTTGGTAAATTTTGATATTTTATAACACCTTTTTTTGTGATGAGGTCTGTGTTTATGTCGACACTAATGAAAATTAAACTTAATAATGACTATAATTTCGTTTACAGAATGATACAATGTGTTTTTTTTTGTTTAAATAATTGCGATTTTTGAGGGGTAGTTTTTCTCAGCCATCGTAGAGAAGAAACATCGGAAACTCATCTTTTAAAATAGGTGGTACTGATAGACGTAGGGTGAATACATTGTTTAGTTTTTTTAATGAGTTATGCTGCTTGTGCGTAACCGGAGTAGTCAATTTGCCAAAAGGCCAGTGCAAGAATTAACAATATGTGTAAATACCTGCTTCTACTATTGCACAAGGTACATTGTTGAAAGTATTGATCGTAAAACCTGCATTATTGGCCATTGCTTAGTTTGAAAGATCTTGATTCCGTACATTGTTTATATGTATCAACTCCAGGTTGATTTTCTCCGAAAGTGCCGGAAACATTGGACTTGTATTTTTTTTTGACAGAAAGTATGAGATGACAATATGCTTTGTTTTTTTGTGGTGAAACCGTATACCAGAATGAAAAAAAGGTACAGTAAGTGTTAATTTTAGGCATCAACATTTAATGAAAACAAAGTTGATAAGTTTTGTTTGGTTTCATAACTTTTTGTATTTTTTTCCTTGACAATTTGATCATATTTTCCCGCTAGACTGTGCGTTGGAAAACAAAAATTACAAGTTGAAAGATTTCAAGACGCTTTAAGCTCTTTAAGCGTGAATAGAACGTCAATTAATATTAACGAGTAATGGTGGTTTTATTTTTTATAACTTTGTAATGACAAATAACACTTGCCTGTGGCCACGGATGCTGTAAAGCATTCAAAACATCCGGCATATAGCTTTAATGAAAATGTGGGTGAATTAAACGTGTAAAGTCTTTCATTTTAATAAGTAGTATTTGCGTAAACTTCAGAACCAAAAACAACAAGTGGGAATAAAAATGTTAAAGTTTTATTTGGTTCAATATTTTAAGAGTTTTTTTTCTTTATTCCAAGCGCCTTGCACACGCTTTTCTTCATTCCAAACTATTATCCGCTAGTTAGTTTTAAAATCGAACTATTTTACTGTTTAGTGTTATTGAAAACTTTGGGCGAGTACTCGGAAACATTGGAAAAAAATCTCGCGGCCATCACTTCTCATGGCGCTTGCAATGGTGACAAAATATCGGCAGCTCATTCAAAATAAGTTACATAGTTGAAATCACGTATCTTGTTACATAAATGGATGTCTTATATTCAGAGTAAGAGTGAACAGGCTTCTTTTAGGCACGCTCGTTCATTTTTTAGGTGACCTCACAAGTAACCTAAAAAATGTACTAACCCCAGCCCAGCGGGCGAAGTCTGATGCAACATTTTTGACATTTCGCGTAGACAATTTCAATTTTATGATTTTCTAATTTATTAAATAACATTTTCACTTATGTAGCTTGTATGTTGAATAAATTTTAAAAAATATTTGTAATTTTTAAGCTTCATTCGAAAATTCTTCTCGATCAGTAAATACACGAAAACACCAATTTTGTCTCAGCATTTTTCGAGCGCCACCTGGTGGTTTTATACGGAACTATGTCGAGACTTCCGACACTGGACAGCTTAGGTTTATTTTTTTCGTAAATTTGCGAACTTATTAAGCCGTCATATTCTTCGATTGCGTCGGAGTAATGAGTGGTTGTAAGTGAAAACTGTAATTTTAAAGCCTCATGTTATGGATCAAAGGTCCTTTCAACAACAACTAAATTTAACCAATCCCTGCAGCATCATTTCTTTAATATTTTTCACAATAGTCACGTCCTAAACCTCTATTACGTGCCAAGTGAGACAGAACAAAAATACAATACAATCTGTACCCCCTCTCGGATAATCAAATGATATTTATTGGATGGCAACCCAAACAATCTGGCTCATCGGCAAATGTTTACCTTTCATATTACGACTATGATAGGAAAACAATTCTGATCAACGTTTACGAGAATGTGGTTTAGTTGAGTGGTAGTTCTAGTATAACTATATTTTCCGTCTACATTAACTTTTAATATGAATACATATATGTGTTTGAGGGACTGAATATGGATCAATAGGTGTTCCAAAGATTAAACCTTGGTTGTTTATTACTGACTTAAAAAACCGGACTAGTGCGAATCGGATTCTAAAAATACCACAATATTTTGTTGACAGCAAATATACTTTTGTATCTCATAGTATTTGTATGAATAACAAAATTATGTTTGCGGTTATTGAAAATGTGCTTATCTCAAAAACTACTCGATCTCGTTCAAATCAAATAATATAAGTTGAAAGTCTTTATCATGGTCAATATCATGTATTTTTCAAAATTTACACTTGAAAGCGTTCAGGTATAGTTCAACTTCAGGTACAGTGTAAGTTCCATCAAAATCGGTTTAATAGTTTTGTGATGTGGGGCATAAATAAAAATCATGGATAAAAAAAAAACGCCTCCAAAAACAGACTTTAAAAACTAATTTGACACGTTTTGTATTTAGGAGAAAAAAGCTATTATAGAGTCGGTGCATGATGTCAAGCTTGCCTACACCAACAGTCTACACACATGAGCACATCGTGCACCGACTCTAACAGAACAAAATTTGTTTCTCCTTAATAGAAGACGAATACGTTATTTGAAGATTTTAAGAGTGTAGAAGAGGTGAACAAGTGGTACGATGTCGTCGTTAGGGGGACTATAGGCACAGTAGAGACATCCAAAGGTCGCAAGTAGTGAGAGCCAGTGGACGTGTGACTATTTAGCGCTAAAGCTAGTGAGAACATAGTTTTCTTTTAATTTGCGTCTAGGGTTCTTATTCTAAAAGGCAAACCGCGTGTCAACTAGATGCAACGCCATCTAGTGGAACGTAGTGGTAACCTTATAATTTTATATCTGGTCGTCTAATAGTATTATGGCAACGAAATACTACCACGTGATAAATAAGTACAACACCATCTAGCGGCGCGTAGTGGTAGATTTGTAAGATTTGCGCAGTCGTCTTATGATTTTTGGGAAACGAAGTACCACCGTGAGTCAACTCAGTACAGAGCCATCTAGTAAGGAGAGGATGTAGTCTTGACTTTGTTTTGATAGCATATTGTTTAATACTTTATGCTACAAGAGCCGATTTTACCAACGCCAGATAAGGAATATTCGTCAAATGGAATACGAAACGCTTTATTTGAAAGCTTCACCTAATTCCCAGCCAGAAATTTATGTAAATGATTTTTTTAAATGAAGCATTTTTTTATTTTACTTTATTTTTTTAAAGTGGTTTAATTTTGTTATAATTGTTTATAGTTAGTAGTACAAAAAAACATTCACCGTGTCTGTTTCGACTCATTCGACTGTTGTCAACGATCTTTCGACGACTCATGTGGACACGATATATTAATATTATGCTACTTTGTGATATCAAAAGTCTAGGGCAAGCCTGTGATAAGCAGAATACGTCCTTTAGCTGATAATGTTAAGGATAGTGAAAAAAATGTAACAAAAGTTCTCATATTGATAACTATTCGCACCGCTAGCTAACATATTCCCAATAGTCTCTTTGTGAACAGGATTCATACTTCGATATGAGTGACCTGTGGGGTAGCCGATTGACTGAATCGTTTATTGGTAAAGTGTGATTTCGTCGTACACTGATACATATTGCTGTCCATTCTTGAAGTGGTGATGATTTTCATTGCGCTTCTCGTAAAGTGAAAATAAAACCAACATCATGGGGCGTCAATGTCTAAAACTCGTCAGTAAATTTAATGAACGGATTGATAGTTCATATCGTAGGATAGATTAAAACGTTTAAGGCCTGATTTTTCCAACGTGAGAAAAGGAATATTAGTCGAATAAAGTACAATACGCCTAATTTGAAAACGTCACCTTTTTGTGAGCAATCATTTATGTAAGTTTCATTAAAAAATCGGTCTTTTTATTCGTATTCAGTTGGATAAGTCATAAAGAGTCGATTTTACCAACATCAGATAAGGCGTATACGTCAAATGCAATACAAAACCCCTAATTTAAAAACGTCACCTATTTGTCAGCTATCATTTGAATGAGTGTGTGTGCTATCTACAACCTTCGGCAGGCCCAGACACTCCAAGCAAGAAGAGCGAGGTATGTAATAAAACACAATTGTATCGCGTACTGGTTCGTTTATTACTCGGCAAGCGCTCACCGCCGCTCGGCCGCGTCAGCATGAACTTTACATAGGTAAGTATACTTATATTGTATAGGCATATACACATCAGTATGATTTAAAAATCGGTCGTTTTATACTTATTCGGTCGTATAAGTCCTATCTATTGTAAGTGGAGTATGTTGACACTTCTTACTTTTTCCTCTGTTCTGGACCTAGGTTAAGCAGTCTATACATTTTATTAAGCATTATATAGGCATGGTTATAATGTTTTGCTATAATAATACTTAAAGGATCAAAAACTCATAATTTAGCGGTGCCAAGGCCTATTTGTCCCAAGTTGTAGAACGCGTGTTTCTCTTTTTACTTTACTCAAAGAAAAGCCATCAAAATAACGGAAATGAAAAAAATATGAATGTCGAATACACTTTGGACTAAATTTATTCTTTTGAAGTATCTAACACGTCCGTATTTTTCCGGTCCCAGTGTCATACGTGCGAATGGATTAAACGTGCCACACATAACCATAATTACCTATTATAGCAAATATATTCTTATTGAATACATAGAAACATAATCAACTTCTCTTTTCATCACATAAGCAAGACACATTCACAAGATCAAGTCTCACTGATATAACAACTGTACGTACTAAATAGTTTCATCATACATATCTTTCACATAACAGCTAGCAAAAACTTCCCCTTGCTAATTACTATGATTTGGATTTTGTTAAGTTCAGTGTCTGAAGACGAAAGTCTTCAATCAGTGTGTGTTGCCAGTGATGACATACGGATACGAAACGTGGTCTCTAACTATAGGCCTCATAAAGAAGCTCAAAATCACACAACGAGCGATGGAGAGGGCTATGCTCGGTGTTTCTCTACAAGATCGAATCAGAAACGAGGAGATATGTGGATCAATTGCGGTAACGGACATATCCCTACGAATCAATAGCTCTAGCGGAGTGGGCAGGGTACATAGCACGAATAACTAATGGCCGTTAGGGCAGAAAAGATCTAAATTTGAGATTCTATGACCAAAAGCGCAGCGTGGAATGTCCACCGACAAGATGGACGGACGACCTTGTGAAGATTGCAGGATAAAACTGGATGTAGACTGCTCACAACCGGTCGCTGCGGAAAGCCATTGAGGTGGCCTATGTTCAGCAGTGGACGGCCTTTGGCTGATAATGATGTTGATGATACTAATCTAATATAATGCATTTCAAGCTGCATTATCACTTTCTATCATCAGAGCATGGCCCCAATTCCTGGCATTTACTCTAAAAAAATATGAAAAGACTTACTTTATTAAACTTCACAATGCTGACTGTTAAAAATCTTTGCAAAGTTACGATTTTCACTGGGCACAGTAGAAATTGCTGAGTCAGTGGTAATTCGTAAAAATTAGCATTACCATTTAAACTTTGTAGCTTGAAATTGAGATAAATGACTAAGTCCCAGGGAAAAAGGGTTGAAGGCTTCAAATTTGTTTTTCATCATTTGATAAGTCGTTAAATTATGCAGATAAGTGACCGTTAATAATTAATGTTGTTATGACATGATAAGAGGGCACACTTTGCTTTATCCCTCGTGGTTCCTGTTACTTCGTTAGTAAAAAGCTTAATTTTCCAAGTAATTTATTATCTTATTAGTTGTTTTTTTGGAAAGTAAAACAGCCTGTGTTCCAAAGTTATTATTTTATGAATAAAAATAAATCATTCTGAGGCTTTTTATTTAACAATGTAGCGGTCTGTCAATTTATCAAGCGATTAAAATGTGTACATATTCCAAGAAAATGAGGCTCAAGTAATTATTTGGACAACGTTTTATAAATTACACAAAGTTGCACAGTAATTATCTTCCTTTCTTTGTAATTATCGCCTTTATTTCAGTAGCTACATAATTATTTATTAGACTCGCCAGGCCCACGAATTTATGGGTCACGGTTCGCATCTCTGTGGCACAAACGGTTCTATCTTAAATGGTGTAACATTTTCTCAAACTGTCCTAAGTAAAGAGAGAATAGTAGGTAAACATAATTTATGTAGGATAAAAATTAATATGTATGTAACTGTTAGTGTCGAAAGTCTTCAACCAGTGTGTGTTACCAGTGATGACATACGGATCCGAAACATGGTCTCTAACTATGGGCCTTATAAAGAAGCTCAAAGTTACGCAACGAGCGATGGAGAGGGCTATGCTGGGTGTCTCTCTACGTGATCGAATCAGAAATGAGGAGATACGTAGAAGAACTAAGGTAACGGACATAGCCTTGAGAATCAGTAAGCTCAAGTGGCAATGGGCAGGGCACATAGCGCGAAGAACTGATGGCCGTTGGGGCAGGAAAGTTCTAGATTGGAGACCCTTTGACCAAAGACGCAGCGTAGGACGTCCACCATCAAGATGGACAGACGACCTTATAAAGATTGCAGGATCAAACTGGATGCAGACCGCTAGTAATCGGTCGCTGTGGAAAGCCGTGGGGGAGGCCTATGTTCAGCAGTGGACGTCCTTTGGCTGATAATGATGATGATGATGATGATGAACTGTTAGTGGAATAATGATTTTATTGTAACTTAAGCTCGGTTTCTCATTAAATCTTGAGTTACTTCAATTTAGACTAAATAATTACGTTATTATCAACAAACACCTATATAGTTTGCTTAATAGTCCAGTCAAAATAGACATTCCAGTTTGCATTAATTCCCAACAAGCTGGATTTTTGTGCAGGCCTTGAATACGTCATTACAAATGATATGTCAAAAGTCCCCATCGATCCCGCTTGTGCGTTGTTTTTTATTCGAGGTCAAAGGTCACAAATTTGCGTTTTTTGCGTATATCTCTGAAACAACGAGAGCTATCGAAAAATGGTTCAGACAAAGTTTGTAGATCGTAAAATTGTCTAAAAAAAAATTTCAACACTTTTCTCCTACAAAGCATCGCTTTCGAGATATCGTGACTTTAGAACGCAGGAAAGTCGTACTTTCGACTATATGCACACATTTCCGCACCACCTCTGAGGTAGTGTACACGGCGCTTTTTTTTTAACGTGGTTTCCCCAGTAGGAATCCACAATATATTTTGATCGAGGGAATGTAATGGGACACTATTTTATTGATGAAATTTTTTTTTTATTTAAATTTAATGAAAATTTTAACAGCAAGAAAATTACATTATGAGAGACAGAGCTTTCTTCAAGATGGTTTTCATGAAGTCAAGGGTTGAAACTTGAGACACTCTTCGTCGAAGATGCTGTGCTTTTTTCATTTCAGCCGTTTTATCTGCTTCATTGCCACAGAACAAACAGTATTTCTTGAAACAAAAAGACGATTCACTACTTCGTACTCTAGTACGAGGAGGACTAATCTCAGATGTGGTAGCTATCTCCGCCTCACGCTGTCTTTTAGCTGCAGCGATGCTGCTCTTCCGGGTGTATGCTTTACGACACTGCTTATGTATCGTTACAGATGTTTTGTCCTTCAAATATTCATCGAACCCATCACCCCTTTCAGTACTTGAATCCATTAAAGTCTTTAGCCCACGATCAACAACCACAATTTCACCTTCAGTCAAAGATTCATTACAAATAAAGCAAACTTCAGACATTTTTACAAAATTATGTAACGGCACTGTTTAAAAAGAGAATATAATGCACAAACACGTCTATTCACTACGAAAAACCGTTCAAAACTGACTGCATTTACTAGAGCTATTTCCTTCGGAAAGCAGGTTTATACAGGTTTCGACCCGAAAAATGGAGTGTCGCAGGCAGATGTTTCTCAAGGCCAACTGCCCAATATAATTAGGGACGGACGATGACTCACTCAGAATTCTATATTTTTCACGTACTTGTGTGCATGGGGCAAATAAAACTATGTTCTAATATTTTGTGTTCAAATGGTTAACCCGATGATGCATACTGGCCACGTATGAGTGTATATTCGTATTTTCTATGTTAAAAATAGCCATAATTTGAGAACAGTGCACCGTAGAAGAAAAAGTGTTGAGTTATTTTCTGTAGACAATTTTACGATCTATAAACTTTGTCTAAACCATTTTTCGATAGCTCTCGTTGTTTCAGAGATATACGCAAAAAACGCAAATTTGTGACCTTTGACCTCGAATAAAAAACAACGCACAAGCGGGATCGATGGGGACTTTTGACATATCATTTGTAATGACGTATTCAAGGCCTGCACAAAAATCCAGCTTGTTGGGAATTAATGCAAACTGGAATCATAATTTAGTCTATTTTGACTGGACTATAATGTCTTACTTGACAACAGCTTCAAAGAGATAATTTAATATGGGACTACTATGTATATCCCTTTTACCGACTTAAAAAAGGAGGTAATCTATTAAATGCATATGTATATATGTAATATTGTTGGAATTTGATATTATTTGAATTTTCTTGATCTATTATGGCTTCTTAAAACGTGCGCAAAATTTTCTAAGTGTATGTTATATTTGTATGTTTGCCCACGGATTTCTCGAAAACAACAAGACTTAGTGTAATAATTATTTTTTAGTCGATTATGTATGTATGTATTTGAACTAATGGTACAGTTTCAATTTGATTTTTAGATATTCGTAAATAACTAAAAAAAAAGCTTTCAAAATCTGACTAAAAAGCCTCAAATTGCGCATTTTCCCTCTACTTTGGAAAAACAAATTCGTTTGGAGTTGGTGCATGAACTCAAACTTACGTATACATACAATAGTCTACGCACATCATGCACCGACTCCAAATGAATTTGTTTCTCATAAATAGATGACAAAAGCGTTATTTTAAGCTTTTAGTCAGTATTTTGTTTTCAATAAATGAAATAAAATTTAATATCAAAAACTGAGCAATAAATAAATATAATCAGGCATACATAAAATGGTTTCCCTTCACGAAAATTTATACATGGCAATAAGCTTGAGCTTTGTGCCCCCATTCCAAAGAATCAGATTCACGTAAATCCCTTAGCTATTACCTCAATCTCAGAATAATTTGACCCGTTACGCTTCAAATGGAATCCAGACAAATTGATGTCATTAGATATCCCGTGATTGGGCCGAACTAAAGTGTGGAAATGTATAAAATATTCCAGATCACAAGACGTGTTATATATTGGAGACCCTTGGGTCGGAGTAATCCTTTCAGGGTAACAACGATAATTATTTAGATTACGAGGCGTTTTATAACTACCCGTTAGGACTTAAGGGAGGTATTCCAAATCGCCTAGAAACATAGGACGAAATATGAAAAAAGGCAATCTCCATAGAAATCAGACAGGTCACGTGAACGATTTTTCAATGGGCTTGCAATTGACGCTTCTGGTTACCCTAGCATTTGCTTTTGATAGTTAACTTTGTATTTTTTATGCCTTTAACTAACTTTATAAAGGTTGTGACATTTATTTGTCAGACTTACAAATACAGGGTTACAGAAAAAGTCGACCTAGATCCGTTAACTTAACCGTTTTCGAAATATTCGAGTTTGATTTTTTTTAATGAAAATGCCCAATTTTTCGGATATTGTTTTTTTTTTGAATTTTTTTGACTCTTATGATTATTTTTTTGGTTTTTTACATGAACAATGAGATGCTTAATGACCATTATGACTCATATTGGACGTAAGTTAACTAAATAGGTCATTGTAGACGATCGAAACAAAAAAAAATAAGTACAAATTTAAAAAAAATATCTTTCTTTTCTGGATATCTCAAAAAAAAATGGCACTTGCTCTGCAGATATGCTTAAAAACATCTACATTTTATCAGCTATCTAACAAGGTATAACAATCTAGGGTTGTATTTAAACTCATAGAAAAAAACATAGTTGAAAAGGTTCAGGTAGTAGGTCTAACGGGTCCCTCGGCTATTGTCCTTCAAGTCAATCCGGTGCGTGTGAGCGAGACAACTTGCGATTTATGCAGGTGAGAGTGAGAAAATTAATGTGCAAAAACAAGTTTGGGGATACAACATGCCCATTGTTTTGTATTTGGTCGTTCGTTTGCTTGCCATCCATTTTAGTCTGCTCATGCGGTTCGTCCATGGTAGATGCGAATTATTGTGCTTTCGGATTCCCTCACAAATTGGCTTTGTTTCTGGACTGATTTTTCTAACTGTGACTACTGTGCTTGTTTACTGGACTCTGATTTGGACAATAATTCGCATCTACCATGGACGAACAGTTACATTCAATGATGTAATCAATACGAACATACAGTTTGAATTGATTACATCATTTTATGACGTCGATAAAATCATCCTTATGTGTACTGACGTAAGTGGCACACAATAATCGTAAGTTTCCATTAAGCTTAATGAATGTCTCGTACGGTGTGGCAATGACGTGCAAAAGGATAGACATGTTTTACACCAACATTAAAGCATTTTAAAGTGGCGCAAGCATTACTCTATATACGAACGTATAGTTGTGTATTACGACACTAAGCGCTAATAGAGACAAATGATGGGGCATGCCTGTTGATAGAAATAGATAAATATATAACATTCGTTACGTACTGATTGCTACTGAGCGCTCATTGGCGCGAGCGCGTGACAGCTCGCTCTTTAGCCTAATGTCAGCCATTGCCAAATTATGGTAAAAACTAAATACGTATTTTGTTTTTTAATACTTTTAAATGAAAAAAACTATACTTCTGAAAGTAATGACACGTTTTTATTGTCTCTTACAATTGCAGTGTAATTGGTACTACTTCTAAACAGACAGGAAGGAGTTTTTACCAGAAAACGAGAAATAATTTAAGGCGCTGTCGGGACGTTTAGTCATAGAGAGAAAGCGTGCCCAACTGAATGCACTCCGGGCAAATACCTGACTTTCATGTAGCCATTTTCGAGCGCATACGTCGTATCTATAATATTTAAAAACATCTTAGCGGTGTGGTAAATGTTTCTTCCCAACTTCTTTTAAGCCCCAAAGAAACCACACTACACCCGTAAAGAAAACGACTTATGTAAGTGAACCAAAGAAATTATTTACGCACTTCAGATATTAATAGTCCTTAGTTACAGTCAGCTGGTATTTTATTTCTTCTACTATACGTACTTGCAAAGTTTTAAGCCTTATAACTCGGTAAAGAAAAAATATTTTTATCGACTTCCAAAAAAGGTGGTAATCAATTCAATGTGTATGTATGTGACACGGTAAAATATGATAATATTTGAGTGTGTTGATCTATTGAGGCTTCCAAACACGTGTGCAAAATTTTGTAAGTGTATTTATGTTTGTACGTTTGTATATTGGTATGTTTTTATACTTGTCACGGATTTCTCGAAAACGAGAAATCATAGCAAGATGGTCCTTCTTTTATTACTCTAAAGTATATTTCAACTTAGTGTAAGGTGTAAGTTTCATCAAAACCAGTCCATTCCAGTACTTTTTGAGATATGGGAAACAACAAAAACTATTAAATATAAAATAGTACATTTGCCCTCTGTTTAAAAGAAACAAATTTATTTGGAGTCTGTGTGGTCTACGCACATCAGATACCGAATTGTCCTAAAATGAGGGCAAATTTGTTATAAATAAATTGCAACCATTCATTGTTAACGTTAGTTTGACAGTTAAACAAGATGTGGGTAAGCAATTAGTAACAGAAGAGGGGACAAGAGACCTTCCAATGATTAAACGGTTTGAGACACAGATATTGTAATTTGGCCGCGTCACTACAAATCACTCCAAGCCCAAGAGATGGATGAATGGTAATATAAGATCACTTTGACAAATCTGCTAACAATTGAAGGATATTGAGAACTCTTAATAATTAATACCTACATTTTTTTGCCAAAAATACGGTACAAATTGATACAAATAAATAATATTTGGGTTCAACATGTTTTACCGATATTTGCTGCCGTCGTTTAAAACTAACAATTTCAATTATAAATGAAAAAAAATCAATAATTAATTATGTTATAAAATAAATTATTAATTAAATTTCAATATGAGTATAATTATAGAGTGCATTATAACACAAAAACAATTGTCTTAGGCCCGGTTGCGTGATCGATAGTTACTGAACTAATGGTTAAATATTGTTACTAGCGGTTTAATATATACCTTTACGGCTGAGCGAGTTTTGAAGTAAAAATACCTCAACGAAATGAAAGAATGCCAATTTTAATGACTTTTAGAAAAGGGTATTATTTTTATATTCAATGCACGCACAATTGTAAATATTCAACCGCTAGTAACGACACTTAACTATTAGTTAAGCTAACTATCGGTATTGGTAACGCATCCGGGCCTTATTAGATTACACCTAACAAATCCTAATCTAAACAATACATGCCAGTTTATATTAAGTCGTACAGTAGTTACCTATCGGATAATAATCACTACATAGTACAAAATAAAGTCCCTTCGTCGCTTTCCGTCAGTATGTATGTATGCTTAAATCTTTCAAACTACGCAACAGATTTTGATGCGTTATTTTTAGTAGATATGATTCATTTAAAACAATATATTTAGTATTAGTATTGTTGGCGGGTCGCTTATGCTAATTAAAACAGATACGCAGACTGTTGCAGATAATGTTTGATGTTTCACTTCATTTTAAGCAAGGCGTGCGACTGATTTTAAATTAAGACGGCGACATAAGGTCTTACGAGAAGGAAATTACGCAATGTATGGGGCACACACGTCTTAAAGTAATATGTTCTGAATAATATAGAAGAGATATGTAAAGAGTATAGGAAAAGTCTCGAAGACGTGTGTATTAGCAATATTAACAAGTCAAACGGGCGTTAGGTAAAAATAAATGTTTCCTTAACATTGTATGGGCATTAGGTGAATAATTTCTTCACTGTCAAAAGTAGGTATTTTATTTTGATTCGCTCAATTTGAATCAGCGTCAGGTGTAAGGCTACGAGCGGGGTTACAGGTGGCGGATAATAAATGGCAACCAGATATATAGTGGTTAGTTGCGAATATTTAGAATAAGCAATCTTCTACCTAACAGCGGCAAGATAACCATAATATATTGGGGAGTCTAGTAGGATGCGCTTCTCCATTAAAAGCTACAATATTCAGTGACAATCCTGTAATATGGCGAGTAAACGCCGCCATTAATTAATAAACGTTGCCCCGATGTTAGGTAGCAGTCATCAGTACTGGTAGAATGTTGAAAAATAGTAGGTATATCAGGCAAGAATTTTGACTTGGCATAAAGAGGTAGGACACCCCCGATTTTTAATCTGAGGTGTGAAAGGCAAGAAGGAATCAACACACTCTTCTTTAATTTTGAGTTTTTGTAGAAACAACTTTGTAGAGCCAAGCCCCTAAATTTAAAATGAAATGATGTGAATATTTATTTGCTCAAAACATGGTTTTAATAGATGTAGGTAAATTACACAAGTCCTCATATTTTACCAGATTTCTGGCATGCAAATATTAAAATAATAATAGCAAATTGCAAAATATTATAATTAAAGTTACTTATTATAAATAAAGTCAGACTAATATAAAATAAATAAATAAATAAATCTTTATTGTCAGGTAAATTACACCCATAGACTAATATTACACTCAATTATTCAATTAAAATTAAATTAAATGTCAGAAATTTATATTATAAATTTAGATACAAATGTCATTATATTCCAAACGCAAATTACATTATTATTACAAGCAATTAATGTTGTTGATTGAATTATAAAATTTATATGTCATACTAACCTAAAAAGCACGTACTAAAACATTCTTTTTGGCATCGGGACAATGCAATGCCGTTCACAGCAATGTCGTATATAGCAAGAGTCCATTCTTGAGGCTATCATCGCCAGGACGGTGTTGGAGCTGGCCCAGACTCTGCGTACCAGTGATGCAGCTCTTTTGCGCATGAAAGCAGTCAACGCGTGCTTCCGCAAACATACCCGAGGCACTGCAGAATCGGGACAACCCCATCACCGCCCTGAACGCATTGTTAAATTGGACGCGGAGAGAGCTGTAGCTTTTCGCCGTATAACAAGCCCACAGGCTGCACGAATAGAGCGAGGTACAATACGACCTAAAAAGCGTCGCTTTGACCTCTTTTGAGCACCTAGCGAACCTACGAGCTATCATATTCGCTTTTACTGACAGCGCCCTCCACTCCCGCTCCATATCAGCGTGATCGTTGAGGTTGGCGGTAAGTATGTGCCCCAAATATCTAAACTCAGTAACTCTTTGCAGAGGAACTGAATCTATCCTGACCGGGGGAACCGTGTCTGGGCACTTCGCACCGACAGCCTCGAAGACCATGAGCTGACTCTTACTGACATTGTATAGCAAACCGTGACCAGATGCATACTCCTCACACACACGCATCAGCTTCCGTAGACCACAAATCGAGGCACTCAGCAAAACCATATCATCTGCATAACTTAAGTTGTTGACACATATACCGTCAATATGGCATCCAACACGATGATTGCTGAGCGCCACAATCAGGTCGTTAACATAAAGATTAAACAGTGTTGGAGAGGTCAAGCCACCCTGTCTTACTCCACACTCCAGTCGATATGCGTCTGACACTGTGCCCGCCTACCTGACGGTGTTAGTCTGATGTGCGTACCAATACTGGATTAATGCGATAAGTTCCTGAGGGAGATGTATGTCCCGAAGCTTTTCCCACAACAGGTTGTACCCGACCCGGTCAAAGGCCTTCGACAAGTCGAGGAAGCACGCATAAACGGGCGTTTTTCGATCGGTGTAATATTTGACGGTCTGCTTTAAGCACACTATGGCGCTTTCAGTGGACAAACGAGGACGGAAACCGAACTGATTGTCGTGGAGCTCAACGTATTTATTTAACTGAACATTAAGCAGACCGTCGAATATCTTTGCTATAATAGTAGCCAGAGAGATGGGCCGATAGTTACCTTTGTCAGTCAAATCACTCGTCTTATTTTTGATAATAGGTACGACTAACGTTTTCATAAAAGCCTCTGGCAAATACGAGTGACTCACGCAAAGGGAGAAAAACATAGCCAAGACTCTAGCGAGATGTGGTCCAGCATGCTGTAGGTGTTCAATGCTGAGTCCATCATGCCTGGGGGACTTGCCTTTAGACATGGATTTTATAATGCTGGTGACTTCTTTCGCGAGATAACGAGTCCCAACCTTTTGACCTATTTTATCAGCCTTGAACACCTCAGCCGCTGGGTTCAGCAACGACTTAACGGCAAAGTGGTCCTTGAAAAGATTTGCTATGTCCTTGGGTTCGTTAACACCGTCGACGCTCACAGGTAGTCCCGGTCGTGCATTCATTTTATTTGTGCTTCTCCAAAAACCACGAAAATCACCGTTACTATGCTTAACAGCAAGCGCGTCCATCCTTACTTGGTCCTGGTTATTTTGGAGCCATTTCAGCCGAGACTTGAACACCCTTCTGCTATCACACATTTCTTTATGAATGGGACCTGACCTATAATAATCAATCCTAAATTCAAATAAAATGTCAAAGCTACGAGATTAATACAATCAATAAATTAAATTAGTAATATAAAATAAAACATCAAATTAATTATTATTCGTAAAAATATCATTGATTTTATAGATTTTTTTTTTGAAGCCATTTCATGAGTCCGCGCTCAAATAAATTCTTTGTAAGTTGATTTGATCAGGAATTGCATTACAAATCTTAACATACATTGCATTACACGACGATGGCGACGCTAGCGGCTGTGATACGAGGTGAAGAATTTCGAAAAGAGCAATCAAATTCTATAAGATCGCTCATTTTTAAAACTCTCGGGTAACTTTTCAGACAAAACTACCAATTTTTTGTGCTTATACGAGTAAGTGTCTTTTGATAGCTATTCATTCGTGAATATTCACGATGTAGTCTTTCTTTGTACAAACCGTACACGCTCTACTCGTATTTTGTATTTGATTGGAAACCAAGTTATTTCAAAGCTTAATAGCTTGCAGTAGTTTATTTAATGCATAACGTTCTGCACTGGTTTGAATAGGTAATAATATAAATTTCTAGGTAATCATGCAATTAAGAGTTCTTAGAATAATTATTATTATCCCTGAGAGAGAGAAATTCCTAATATTCAGTGTCTTTGAGTCTATGAGTGGAGAAATCGATAATATTGAAACCTGCACAAGAGCATTATGTGCTAAGCTGGTGTTTAACGCATGAGCAAGAAATCCCATGCGTATATATTAGATCCTCAAAGCGTTTAGCAGATAAATAGAACACTAAACTTGACGACCTCCGTGGTCAAGTGGCTAGCACGCTGGTTTCAAACGTCGCCATTCCGTTAGGTTCCGGGTTCGATTCCCTGTCGGGTCAATGTAGGAAACGATCTTTTCTATATTGTCTCGGATCTGGGTGTTATTCAATTCAATTCAATTCAATTCAATTCAATTCAGTTTATTTGCATAAAACATGGTAAAATACATACATTGTGGTGTTAATAAATACATTAAAGTTCAGCATGTTCTGTCTGGGTAAGACGTGCAAATTTGTCATTTTGTTAGGCATGCTAGATTATAAGTTCATACAATGTCAACAATATGGATTTTTATAAAGATTAATGTCAAATGTGTTATGGTACCACCGTTGTTTCCGATTTCCATAACACAGGTGCTTTAGCTACTTAGCTTGGGATTGGAGCAATGTATGTGATGTTGGCAGATATCACTATATTATTATTATAAATAAATAAATAAATATCCTTTGGACATTCCCACACATCGCCATCTAGCCTCAAAGTAAGCTACTCAAAGCTTGTGTTATGGGTGCCAGACAACGGATATAATACTTAAATACTTTTTTTGTTTGTAAATACATACACGATATACATTATGATACATACATGATATTATTATTACTTAATATACATCACTTTAACGATACAAGATCATACAATGTAGGTAGTATAAGCTTATAATGTATTTGCGATAGTACTTTGAACAAATAAACCATTCTCAAACAATATTATCATCACTGCTTATTCATAAATGTGCAACTTATTGTTAAGAACGCGAATATGTTTTTCTCTTTCTTTATTTTTTTTATTTTACTTACATAATTAGCCATGAAACTCACCATCACTAATAATTAAGGACCACCGCGATGCCTAAAATAAATCAATCAACGTTACATGCATCTTTCAATTTTTACAATGAATAAAGCATGCTGAGAATGTAATAAAGAATAAATGATTTAATTCAAGCTATAATCAATTATCCATTCTATTATACACATCGAGTTCGTGATTTCATCGGATCAACAGAGCCTTGCCAACGTAACTGCCAGCAATACGAGTATTTAAAACTAACTGTATTAAGTTGTGTAATTACATTTAAGCTGTGTTCGGTTGTTTAGTCGTTCAGGTTAGTTGTGATCATCGACCATTGAACAGTGTGTAAAGGGTCTTAGGAGTACAAACAATTTATATGGAATTTTATTCTGCTATAAAATATTTGAATTTGAATTACTCACAAATAAAACTACATAGGTAGGCGATAGAAGACTAACGTGGACCGATGATATGATTGATCAAATTGCGAACTTTTCGTGAAATCTTAAAAAAACAGAAAAGTCGTAGAGGGAAAATAAAACATATAAAAGTTAAAACGGTTGAGTGTAAAAGTGATCTTTGATAGAGTATATATTTCGGTTACACTACATCAGACACCAAATCATAGAAACAATTATTCTTTACGGTCACTGTTGCGACTGGCCCCCTGAGACTATGACTCGCAACTCCGGCATTAAATCGCAACGCAACCATACATTATAGCCGGCAAACAGCCGCACCCAACGACGGTTCAATTGTGAATGGTCAAATATTGGACACAAACATACAATTAACTGTGTCACGAGTCACTTGTATGATGTTCTGAATTTTGAATTCATATGGTTGTAGGAAGGCATCGTTTTAATATAAAGTAGGGATCTATCATTATTAACCACTAGCGGTCCCCCGCGACTTCGTCCGCGCGTTTAGAGTTTGCTCCCTCCCCTCCCGTCGCAGCGTGATGTTTTATATCCTAAAGCCTTTCTCAATAAATAAGCTATCTAACACAGAAATAATATTTCAAATCGGTTCAGCAGTTCCTTCCTTGCTTTTTAATATAATTAGCGCAAGCCACGTTGTACTTAAGCTGCGAACATTATTTTGGTGCGGAGTTATGTTAAAACTGTGATAGCTCCTAAAATATTTATTAGAATCAAATGATAAAAAGGGCAACTTTGTTCTAAATGAAATGCTCGTGATGATGAATGTATTTATTTTGATAAGAATAAATACCTGTGTGTATAATACACCTCTGAAAATGATGCAATATTTTTACAAATTTATTAACACAAAAAAGGTTGTAGTAAGTCAACCATAAAAGATAGACTTATGTTGTCGCGGACTTTATTATAGAACTCTTAATGCTGAACAATCTTGTCATACATGATTTTTGTGTAACTTTAGCGGTTTCCGCAGCGTACGCAGCGGAAGCTCTCAAAAGGAATATCTTTCTCCCGTTTTCGCAACATTTTTCATTGCTGCTGTGGTCTTGTGAGTCGTATCTTTATGTTATATAGCCTAAAGCCTTCTTCGATAAATGGACTATCTAACATAAAAACAATTTTTCAAATCGGGCCAGTAGTTTCTGAGATTAGTGCGTTCAAACAAACAAACAAACAAACAAACACTTCAGCTTTATAATATTAGTATATTAGTATAGATAACTATAAGACCCCATACACACTGCGACTTTGAGCATCGATGCAGTCACGCGTTCGCATGCAAGCAGCATCGCGACTGTATCGATGCTAAAAGTAGTGCAGTGTGTAAAGTTTACATCTTGCGACTGCATCGATGCTAACGCGCATTAGCATCGCGACTACTTCTCTGCTAAAAGCCGCAGTGTGTAAAGGGTCTTACTGTAAGTTATGCTTTTCTTAATATGTTTGACAGTTATTCGAGCCAAAACATAGCCTTTTCGGCCTCCGTGTTGTAGTAGCTAAAAACGTTAGGCTTCAAGGCGTCGCCGCTCCAAGGTCCCGGGTTCGATTCCCGGTCGGGTCAATGTAGATAATAATATCATAAATTTCTCTATTGTCTCGGGTCTGGGTGTTGTGGGACCATCGTTATTTCTGATTTCGATTCCACAAGTGCTTTAGTTACTTATTTTGGGATTAGAGTAATGTATGTGATTGGTGTCCAATTAATATGATGAATTTTAAAATTATTTTGCTTTACATTTCCACTAACACGAACCGTCACCGTTTTAAGTATAAGTTCAGGCAACTGCACGATGCATCACAATTCTATATTCACGACGGTAAATTATTATCATGTTATGGGCAAACGTGCGGGACATTCTTTATTATTCGTATAACTATATGATAAGGTAAATGGTATATTCCTTGTTGAAATAGACTCAAACCAAATTCAATTATGTCGGTCGCATACGAGTCTACGTGCGCTGAATGAGTTTATGTTAAGAAAGAATAAATAGATTCTTGTAACACCTTAGGGTCGAGGATAGAGGACAATAGACGTTTTCTTTTCCTGGTAGACTGTAGGTACCCTCTTTTGGCTATCACAATATTCTATCTGCAGTTATGGATTAGTGATTTAAAACTAAATTATAACTTTAACTAAATAATGGTTCCACTTACTTCTACTAGCCAAATTACCATAATATTTGGTTGATAGCAAAAATAACTTCGTTTTTAATAGTATTTGTATGAAAGACAAAGTTATATTTGTGGTTATTAAAATGTCCTATATATAAAAAAACACTAGTTCGATCTCGTTCAAACTAATTTTAGTTGAAAGCATTTGAAAAGCATTATACACATTTTGTGTTTTTTTTTAATTGTCACTTGCTTCGTTTTATAGTTATTATTATTATTATTATTGGTTGTTGGGCTCTAACGTTGCCAGCTCGACCAGGTATGATCTATTGTGGCGCCCTTATATTTAAATTTCACTGCTTAGTCCCGTTGAGTCTATAAATTTCCAGATTCTTTGGAGCGTGATATCTGCTATCTCATCCGGGTGCATGATGTGCCGCCCGAGATGGATACTTCTTTTGCTCATGAGCGGTCCGCATGAGCAGAGAATAGGCATGGCCGTTTCTTCTTCTGTATTACAGAATCTACATAGAGCGTCTTCGGTCATGTTCATATTGGCCAAATGTTTGTTCAGTTTGCAATGGCCAGTTAGAATTCTGGTTACTGCACAAGCGTTGTACCTTTCGAACTTTAACAGTTCTTTAGATACTTTGTTGTTGTAACCTCGAATTAGTGCTTTTGAGTGTTCTTGTCCCTGTGTAGACTTCCACGACTCAATAGCCTCTTGCTTACAGAGGGTGGTTAGAAGCGTAGTGGCGCGTTGTTTGGTGATGCCACAGAAAGGTTCTACGCCGATTTGAGGGTTATCGGCTCCTTCTCTAGCAAGTTCATCTGCTACTTCGTTTCCTTCAATCTTTGAATGCCCTGGTACCCATGTAAGTGTAACTTTGTTGGTGTTTCCCAGTTCATTCAATGTCTTAGTACATATTTGCACCAGTTTTGACATTTGTTCGAAGGATTTTAGAGCCAGCAATGCAGCTTCGCTATCTGAGTTGATGTAGATATGTTGGTTCCGGAGTCTCTTCTTAAGGTTTATCTCTGCACATTTGTTTATGGCAAAGACCTCGGCTTGGAAGATGGAGGTTTTAGTCCCCATGTTTACACTTACTTTGAGCTTAGGCCTCTCTCCGTAGACCCCACAACCTACATCATTTCCTTTTTTGTATCCGTCCGTGTACCAGACGTGGCTACCTTTCTTAAATGACATTTGGCCCTCAAGCCATTTGTCTCTAGAAGGTATGTTTACGGAGTATAGCTTAGTAAAGTTACATTCCGTATGCATGTCGTCACTAGGCATGCTTAGTAGTCGGTTTTCAAGTACTGATTCCTTGAGTCTTATCAGATTTTGAGAAGCCCATCTGACTTTCGTGCGGGAGCAGATTCTATAGGTGCTCTGCTTGGCCTCTTTTTGTACGTGTAAATACCAGATACCCAATGCTATTTGTTTTTGGTCTATTTTGTTTTTAATTCTCGTGACGAGATCTGTAGTAGCTGCAAGAGTGTTTGATTTACGTCGGAATCCATATTGGTTTTTAAATAAGATGTTGTTGTCATTCAGGTACGTTTCCAAACGAGCATGCAGAACTCGTTCAAAAACTTTTGAGAGGACAGGGAGCACAGATATCGGACAGTAGTTAGATATTGAGGTATCTGGATCAGGATCAGGATCCTGATCCAGACACCTCAATATCTAACTTTTTTACTATTCAATTCTTACAGTAAATAAAAAAAAAATTGCGTATTTCAGTCTTAATGCAGGTTTTTAATTGATAAAAATTAAAATTATTTTTTGCACTAGTGTAACTTTGTAGTTTTTCTTGCCAATCATGTGTATACCTATAATTAAAGAATAATACCTTAATTATTTGTTACTAATGTTTTCTATGTATGCTGTTGGTGTACCTACTATATTTTATGAAATAAAAAAATTGAGGTGGTCAGTTTCAAATAAAATACACAAAAAAGATCATTATGTTTATTAGAAAAGTATATTATTTTCTAGACACCATTTATAAAGACAAGATACATTTTTTAACGCACATATTTTGTAATGATATAAACATCTAAAAATATCGGATGATAAAGTATAATTTTCATACAATCTCGTTAAACTAGGACAGTTCTTATCTTCTAAGTTATATACCTTATCACTTTGTAAAATATTTTTTAACCAAATAACTTTTTTCAGAACCTTTAGTAAAAATACATTTTTTTTTTTAAAATATGTATTTTTACTAAAGGTATAAATACATAGTTTGTTAAACTAGGAAGATAAGAACTGTCCTAGTTTAACGAGATTGTATGAAAATTATACTTTATCATCCGATATTTTTAGATGTTTATATCATAACAAAATATGTGCGTTAAAAAATGTATCTTGTCTTTATAAATGGTGTCTAGAAAATAATATACTTTTCTAATAAACATAATGATCTTTTTTGTGTATTTTATTTAAAACTGACCACCTCAATTTTTTTATTTCATAAAATATAGTAGGTACACCAACAGCATACATAGACAACATTAGTTACAAATAATTAAGGTATTATTCTTTAATTATAGATATACACATGATTGGCAGGAAAACTACAAAGTTACACTAGTGCAAAAAATGATTTTAATTTTTATCAATTAAAACCTGCATTAAGACTGAAATACGCAATTTATTTTTTATTTACTGTAAGAAATGAATAGTAAAAAGTTAGATATTGAGGTGTCTGGATCAGGATCCTGATCCTGATCCAGATACCTCAATATCTAACTACTTCGGACGATAATTACTAGGATCGAATTTAGAACTGGATTTATGAATTGGAGTAACTCTAGCTATTTTTAGGTTTTCCGGAAATATACCCTGCTTGAGACACTCGTTTATACTTAGAGCTAGGTCATTTGCTACAAACTTTTTTATGCACTTTATTGCTTTAGTATTAACGCCATCAATGCCACAACTAGTGTTTGGATCTAAACTATCAATGATTTTGCTGATCTCATCGGAGTTTGTTGGCGGAAATTCGTCGAGTGTTGAGGTGTTGATTAAAGGTTGTGGATATGGGTTGTGGTTGTGGTATTTAAGTGGGATCTCATTGGCCTATGAAATTCCAATTGAAGAAAAGTAACTATTAAAGGTCTCACAAATCTCTTTAGCATCAGTTATGGTTCTCGAATCCACAATAAGCTTATCCGGGTGCAATGTGCTTCTTTCCTTGTTCAGAGTTAGGTCGGCAATGAGATTCCACATTTTTTTCGGCTTCTTGTAGGTTTCTTGAAAGCATTTTTTATAATAGTTTGCTTTACTTTCTTGGATAGTCTTGGCCATTTTTGTTTTTGCTTCAATGTAAATTCTTTCTTTGTATTTGTTCGATTTGTCTTTTTTAAAGTTTTGCCAAAGTTCATTTCTTCTGTTCAAGCCAAAAATTATATCTTTATTAATCCAATCGTCTTTAGGTTTGTTCAATATTTTAGTCTTGGTAACTTTGCTTTTATTTAT